>CM060979.1:22925000-24229375 GCA_030765065.1 Deroplatys truncata
ACTACGTATAGTAAGTAGGGGAAGTATTGTATTCCACCCAAAAATTCGATACCGAGATTTCACCGGAAATACATGTTCTGAGACTCCCTGAATCCCAAAAAAGCATTTTTGGAAACATGTCCGTGTGTGTGTCTGTGAACAGCGTAACTTAGAAACGAACAGTCGGATGAACACCAAACTTGGTATTTAGGTTCAGTATCTTCCAGAGATGCCACACGAAGGTTTTCAAGAAAATCCTCCCACCCCAGGATAACGTTTACATGGAAGACTTTTCGATAATTATAATTTTCTCAAAAATGGCTCTAACGATTTTGATTAAAATATAATATGTTTAAGATATTGTCATGGCAAATAAAATGTATATATTGAATTTTCTGGGAATGTCTCCAAACGTGTTCTTCATCGTGAACGACTTTTGCATAACCGGTAAACCATAAGAGATAGAGAAAATTTTACTATACAAAAAATGTAGATCGCGTTAAAGTGCACAATTTATGTCATATACATTGTTTTTGTTGAGTGAACCATTTTCGAGATTTTGCTTGTTATTCTCTTAAATTTTTCAATACTTATTTTCTTAAATGGGAATTCGTGATTCATTTTTTTGTCTTTGATAAGCAAAGAGTTGTAATCTGTGGCAAAGGGAATGGTGCTGCATTTAGCAACCAGCTATTAAGAGATATGTATGTGCTTAAAGGCTACTGTTTTTCTATATTGCCCTTATAAATATATTTTCCCCTTACATCTACAAGCAAATTAGCAATAAGATAGAGTCTGCAAATGTTTATCTCGATTAACATGAAGTAGATGGAGAATAAGCGTTTGTAAAAATAGTTTGTACAAGAGTAGAGAAAGTCATGTGAGTGTAACACATCAGATTTTTTTGTCTTGGATATGCAAAGAGTTACAATCTGTGGCATAGAGAATGGTGCTGCACCTAGCAACCAACTATTAAGAGATATGTCTATGCTTAAAGGCTACTGTATTTCTATATTGCCCTTGCAAATACAAAACAAGGGAAACATACTACGCCTTAAGCGATAGTCAAATATTTTTAGAACTGGTGGCTATGTGTAAAATGTAATTCTCTTTGCATGTCAAAAGATCGTTTCTGCAAACGTTTATGTCGATTAATATGAAATAGATGGAGAATAAGAGTTTGTAAAAATAGTTTGTACAAGAGTAGAGAACGTCATGCGAGTGTAACGCATCAGATTTTTAAAGTGCTTACTACATAGTTAACCATTATTAGGTCAATCAACCCATTTTGATTTTTGTTTTACTACTGAAAAAATAATCTTTCTGATGAACATTGTGGTATAAAACACTATCGAATTTCTTTTCATAAATTACTAAAGGACTGAAAAGGATTTATAAAGCCCTTGTACTTGAATACAAATACATTGGGGTTATAAAATTACATGCTTGTGAAGAAGGCTTTGACTTTAAGTTGATGACGCCATGGAGTAGTAAATAGTTGGTGTTAATTCACAGAATATGTATGTAAATTAAGACAAGTGCTGCGAATGTTTAATTCCAAGCAGGTTTAAGTAATTAAGGCACAGCAAAAAACAGAATCCAATCTGTTTATAAAGCGACGATACGTAGGCGATACGAATGGCAAAATATTTTAAGAAACCTTCTCATGTAAGAATGTTAAGTCTTCATTTCCTTTTTAGTATCGAATTCGTTAGCAGGGCATGTTAAACAAATGTATAAAGAAAGACAATTGCTGACATTGGAAATCAGTGCACTGATAATTTTTAATTAACTGAAAATTTTTTTCCCACTATATATTTTCCAAAAATATTAACTTGGTGGCCTGGGAGTGCCGATTCTTCATGTTACCAGCTTCATCTATATTTCCTTACATATGTTAAGGGTTTCAGTATTATGTGAAAACTGCCTTTTATGTTACTAAATGATTAAGGGATCAAAAGAAAGGTACAAATTTTAGATTTCCATCTACAGCAATTATCTAAAAAATTACTAGACTACGTCGACCGATGGCTTCTCACCGCCAAAGGGTACTTAAAGGCAGGGGCGTGCTTTATTAGTGATGATTTGTTAAAGAATTCGCGTTTCATTTTTAAATGTTCGCATTTTCGTGTTAATAATACAACCTTACGTAATAACTTTGCAAAATAATAAAAACAAAGTGTATGCGTGGTTAGTATAATAACTGACTTTGAAATCTATTTGGACGGAAAAAGATTAGCTTATCTTACAAACTGAAAGTATTCCATAAATTGAATTATTAATACCACCATTAGTTTATGCCAGGTTTAACAGAGGTGAAAGTAGGGGAAGTATTGTATTCCACCCAAAAATTCGATACCGAGATTTCACTGGAAATATATGTTTTGCAACCCCCTGAATAAAAAAAAAGCATTTTTGGAAACATGTCCGTGTGTGTGTGTCTGTGAACAGCATAACTCAGAAACGAACAGCCGGATAAACACTAAACTTGGTATTTAGGTTCAGTATCTTTCAGAGATGCGACACGAAGGTTTTCAAGAAAATCCCTCACCCCAGATTACCCTTCACATGGAACATTTTTCGAAAATTTTAATTTTCTCAAAAATGTTTAACGATTTTGATTAAAACATCATATGTTTAAGATATTTTTATTACAAATGAAATGTATATCTCGAATTTTTTGGGAATTTCTCCAAAAGTATTCTTCATTGTGAACGACTTTTGCATAACTGGTGAACCATAAGAGATAGATAAAATTTTACTACACAAAAAATGTAGATTGTGTTAAAATACACAATTTATGTCATGTACATTTTTTTTTGTTGGGTGAACCATGTTGGAGATATTGCTCTTATTCCCTTAAATTTTCAAATGCTTATACTTTTTCTCAAATTCGTTATTCATTTTTTGTCCTGGTAATGCAAAGAGAATGGAATACTCCACATAGCAACCACCTCTTAAAATATTTGATTATCGCTTAAAGCCTACCATATTCCCCTTACATCTACAAGAAAATTAGCAATAAGATTAACATCTCGTTATCTCGAATAACATGAAGCATATGGAGAATAAGCGTTTGTAAAAACAGTTTGTACAAGAGTAGAGAAAGTCATGTGAGTGCAATACATCAGATTTTTTTAAGGACATTGATGTTTGGTATGAAATACTGAACTATGTATTAATTAGTGTGCTTTTTCCATGGCACCAAATTGTATCTTACAATAAGTTAGAATTTTTTCAGGCCATTGAAGATCTCGTTCCTAACTACTAAATTATAGTGTGAAAATAATTTTTCACTGTACATACTGTGCCTGTGGAACATGCCAGCAGCAGAAGAATATCGAGGAATGTGCTAGATGTCGTCATTCTTGATGTACACGTAGTAGCACGACGTAATGGTCGTCCATGCTTGTCATTGACTATGTCAGCGAGCATTTCGGCATATCTTTAACAGGGGTAATTTTTGGTCTTGTGTAAATTTAACTTATACATTTTCGTTAAGCACTTTCAAAATTTAATTCATTAGCCTTGTTCTAAATTCTTTAAGCTTGCGGGGGAAACATAGCAATTCAATTTAGGTATACTTCACTGACAGTTGAAGCAAAGAAAAAAACTTTGTAAGGAATGGGTACTTGTAAGAAAACTAATTGATAAAAAGAAAGGTGAAAGAGAAATACGAGAACCATTATTGAGACAGTATTTTTAACACTTAAATAATTTCAGTCTAATTATATAATATGTAAATTCAATAACAGCCCGCCTTGAAGCAATATGTGTGTGTAACAATATATAAAAAGCGTATATTACAGTCATTGTAAATGTTTATATTACATGTACATGTTCAATAATGTTATGCGAATGCATTACGTAATGTAATAGTGTAGGAACTGTGAGAATAATAGGTTAAAAGTTGCTAACAATGAGGTAACCTTAAGACAATAATGAATTTGAAAGTTTAACAATACTACTTGTGATTCTTGGAAGCAATAATGTAATTTTTTGTGACAGTTTATAAAATAGCCAATCAACAACCAGAAAAACTTTAGTTAAATGAAGGTATTCTATTGGACTAGAATTAGCCAATCAGAGACTTGAAATGCAGAAATTTACAAATTTAGGCGGTAGAAATCTTGTCAGTTGCTAGCAGACAGTGTTAGTAATCATCGCGAGATGCGTCCTGGAGAAATTTAATACGTATTTTGTGTGAGAAAATAGCTTACGTGTTTAAAAAGTGCAAGTAATTAATAAAAGAATCTCACAGCTCTCTATATCAATGAAGTGTTATTTAAATCGTGTCAAGAATTAATAAAAAAGAGGAGTGAATTAAAAAGTTATAATCTGTGTAAGCCTACATTCTTCAGCCGCACCACGCCCTGTTAAGAGATTCATGTCTCTAAATTTAATACTGACGCAGCAGAGGTAAACATACATATATAATATTTAAAGAAACAGTAAAAAATTACAAAGTTGTTATTTTTTAAACATTTTGGGGCAAAGGCCCCCGTAAAGTACATTTGGGGCGAGGGCTACCGGAAACTTTTTACCATACGCGCAGTTGTAACTACTTCAAGTTCGGCTCCCCAACAGTTGAACTACAATACAACTCATACTTCAAATTGGCTTTCCATACGTGAAGCAAAACAACTTCTTCATTATGTATTTTAAGACCTGTTAACTTCATAGGTTTATGTATGTTGTGAAGAATTGTAGGTATAATTGAAAACTATACAATTAGGTTATGGTTGACATAAGTATTAATAGCTGTGATGCTGTAATCATATTATAATATGGTGGGTTGCTGCGTTTTTAATTCGCATCGCATCTGCGCTTGATATTTACTGAGTAGCGCTTTCGGGAGACGTCTTTCTCCCATCTTCAGCTAAAAGGTGACTGATTTTCAGCTCGCTCCCTTGACTCCCAAGAAATAACCCAGCAGATGATATTTTTGTCTCTGTTGGAAAAAATTGTAATCTGGTTGTCCTGAAGTTACTGCCATCTGTGGTGAAGATTGGAACTCACTTGTCTTCTCTCTTGCAATTTGATTGGATAAGCTGCATAAGTAGTCTGTTGGTGGGATTTCAAAATTGAAAATGTTATGGTGGATGAAAATATTTTCCCAAATTTCCTGTTGTGAAGGAGTCTGTATAGGTTTTAATAACTTTATTTCACGTCTATTTCATGGTTAAGAGTCCAAAAGTGGTTGGCAACTGCATATTTATCTATTTGTTTTAATTTTATATTTCTTTGATGTTCACTCAAACGTATTTTTAAATTTCTCTTTGTTCTATCAATATAAGAACCTTGGCAAACGTGACATGAAATTTGATATATACCTAATATTTGCATCATCAATTGTATTAGTCAAAGGTATATTCAGCATATTTCGCAAATTATACACATTCTGAGGTGCAAGCTGGATATTATATTTTCTGACTAATTTTTCAAAATATTTAAACATCACAAGATGGTATGTAAATTCTTGTGTATAACTATTGAGAAAGACGGTTTGTTACGTTATTTACACCACGCTTTAAGCGTCAATTTGAAGTAGTTTGTATTGAAGGAGTTGTATTATATTTCAACTGTTGGGGAGCCGAAATTGTAGTAGTTGCAACCGTACGTATGGTAGTTTCCGGTAGCCTTCGCCCTAAATGTACTTTCAGGTGGCTTTTGCCCAAGCTTTAAAACATATTAACTTTATAATTTAACTGTTTCTTTAAATATTATATATTTATGTTTGCCTCGGCTGCGTCAGTATTTATTTTAGAGACGTGGTTGTCTTGGCAGGGTTGTGGTGCGACTAAGAATTAGACTTACACAGATTATAATTTTATTTCACTTCTTTTATTAATGCTTGATACGATTTAATTAACACTTCACTGATATAGAGAGCTTCTTTTTATTAATTAATTACACTTTTTTAACGCAAACTTATTTTTCGTCTCACACGAATACGTATTAAATCTCTCGAGGACGCATCTCGCATCCGGTTACGAACACTGTCTGCAGGTAACTGAATTGATTTCAACCGCCTAAACTTGTAAATTTATGTATATCAAGTCTCTAATTGGCTATTCCTAATCCAATAGAACTTCATTTAAATAAAGTTTTCCTGGTTGTTGATTGGATATTTTTATAAACTTACATTATTGATTGAGAAGTATTATTTTTAAATTTTCTTACTTATTATTGAATCAAGGTTACCTCATCGTTAGCAACTTTTGACCTTTTCTCACAGCTCCTACATTATTAAATTACGTAATACATTCATATAACATTATTGAACATGTATACAATAATATAAGCATTTGCAATGACTGTTACATACATTTTGCAAATTATTATATCTACATATTGCTTTAAGGCTGGCTGTTATTGAATTTATATATTATATAATTAGACCGAAATTATTTAAGTGTTAAAAATACTGCCCCACTATACAATTGTTTAACGTTATGCAGATGCTCCAGTTATAATAAAAAGCCAGTTTACTCGCGTGAATAATTAAAAACCTAAGCTTCCTGAACAACCCATATCTGTGAGGCAAACAAACAATGTACCATTAATGTTGAATTGGGCGGCAGCTTCATCACATATTTGCAATGAGTGCTTGAAGGATAATGACATAATTATTACACCACGGCACAGTACTTGGTGGTAGTCAAAAGACTTGAACAGATATCTGATTACCTTTAGCTTTAAATGTCAACAGAGCATGCGGTACATCAGTTTCATTATTATTCTGATACACATTTTGGACAAAGTTGCAGAACTCAATGTAACATAAAAGTATTATTTTCAGTCCGAAATTCAGGTGGTTGCTGTAACGTGGTGATCTATAGGGTCTTTCAACAAGAGTGTCCTATCTTTAACATGTGATAGCTGCCGTTGTTATTGAGTTACAGCAGTAATTTTTTTCATGTGGTTACAGTTGTTATTGACAAACAGCCATGGAACGCTACAGCATTCAGCAACGCGTAAAAATTGTGAAAATTTATTATCAAAATGGATCACCTGTTCGCCAAACCTTCCGTGTATTGCGTGAACTTTACGGTGTGCATAATCGTCCCTGCGAGAGAACGATTCGGCGTTTGACCGATAAATTTGAAAGAAGTGGTACTGTCGGCGGTCAAAGAACGCCTGTACGTAATCGACGTAAGCGCTCGAACGAAAACATAGGCGCCGTTCGTGAGAGTGTACGCGAGAACGGAAACAAATCAATTTCTCGTCGAGGGCAAGCATTGGGGCTTTCGCCGACCTCAACTTGGCGAATTCTGCATCTGGACATGAAGTTGCATACTTACAAAATGGTGTTAACTCAAGAACTAAAGCCCAACGACCATAGGTTGCGCCGTGTATTTGCTGACTGGGCTATGGGACAATTGGAAGTTGACCCGGAGTTTTGAAAAATCATCTTCAGCGACGAAGCCCACTTTTGGATGGATGATTGTGTTAACAAACAAAATTGCCGCTATTGGAGCAATCACAATCCAATGCAGATTCAAGAACGACCACTTCATCCCCAAAAGGTTACTGTGTGGTGTGGATTTTGGTATGGTGGAATCATAGGTCCATATTTTTTCCAAGATGAAGATGGAGAAGCTCTGTCAATGGAGAAAGATACTGGGCTCTTATAAGGGATTATTTTTGGCCTCAATTGGATGGTATGGATCTCAGAAACATCTGGTTCCAGCAAAATGGTGTCACATGTCATACTGAAGTCCTCTTCATTCGGAAGCAGTTTTGTATAATCTCGTATAACTGGTAAACGTTAAGCGATAGAGGAAAACGTATTACACAAGAAATGCAGATCTCTTTAAAACACATAATTTATTTCAAATAACGTTTTTCGTGGCATAAGCCATTTCAGAGATATCGGTTATTAAAGGTTCCAATTGTTCAATACTTAGCCATTCATTTAAAGTCCTGTTGATTTCAGTTGTTTCTCACGATGTCATGGAAACAGGCCAGCATATAGCGTCCAGTTGTTAAACATTTGACTATCGCTGTTCCCTTTGTATCCATAACGAAATGTGTAATGTAGCTATTTCTGCAAAGTTTATCTGGATTAAAATTAAGTAGATAGGAAAATAAACTTTCCTAAAAATAATTTGTGTACCCACTAATAAACGTTTGAGGGCAGAGAATAAATGCAACATCTCATATTGTTTTCTCTCGCATTTGATTAACGCGAACGTGAAAGCTAGATGATTGCAGGGTTTTGCGTTAGCGTCTAGCGATACTGCTCATATTCGCGTTAACGAAAATCGCTGTCAATGGCTCTATTTATTAACCTGGACACAGGTCTTTTGTGTTCTTGTTGCACTTCCGTTAACTTCCTATGTGAACGAGCCTTTATGCTGTTCTCTCTCTCCCTTATTCGGGGGGCCTCAAAACAGGTATTTAAAGTACAATCTCTGTATATAATTTTTGGATGGTACGCATTACTTGCTCTGCTTACTATAGGGAAGTAGTAGAGAAAGTGAAAACGTCTATTTTGACCAAAACCTCCCTTATTTTGATGCAGTATTTTTAACACTTAAATGATTTCAGTCAAATTATATAATATGTAAATTCAATAACAGCCCACCTTGAAGCAATATGTGTATGTAATAATTTGTAAAATGTATGTAACGGTCATTGCATATCATTATATTACGGTATCCATGTGTAATAATGCTATGTGAATACATTATGTAATTTAATAATGTAGGAGCTGTGAGAAATAGGTTTAAAGTTGCTAACAATGAGGTAACCTTGAGGTAATAATGAGTAAGGAAGTTTAAATGCTACTAGTCATTATTAGAGCAACAATAATATAAATTTTGAGACAGTTTAAAAAATAGCCAATCAACAACCACAAAAAGCTTTAGTTAAATGAGGGTATTTTATTGGACTAGGATTAGTCAATCAGAGACTTGAAATACAGAAATTTACTTATTTAAGAGGTGGAAAACAGTTCAGTTGCCTGCAGACAGTGCTCATAACTGGATGCGTGATGCGTCCTCGAGAAATATAATACGTATTCGTGTGAGACAAAAGTGCAAGTATTTAATAAAAACATCTCACAGCTTTTTCTCTATATCAGTGAAGTGTTATTTAAATCGTATCAAGCATTAATAAAAGGAGTGAAGTAAAATTATAATCTGTGTAAGCCTAAATTCTTGTCGCGCCAAAACCCTGCCAAGAGAAACGTGTCTCTAACAAATACTGACGCAGCCGAGGCAAACACAAATATTAAATATTTAAAGAAGCAGTTTAATTACGAAGTTAATATTTTTAAATTTTTGGGGCAAAGGCTACCGGAAACTGTTTACTATACGTGCTGTTGCAACTACTACAGGTTCTGCTCCCCAACAGTTGAAATATAATACAACTCCTTCAGTACAAACTACTTCAAATTAAACGCCCAAAGTGTGGTAAAAAAAATAACGTAACAAACCATCTTTCTCAAATTGGCGTCCATACGTGGAGCTAATAAAATAAATTCGACTTCAATTTTCACCATCCCTGTCTTTGAAACCGTTTCAAGCATAATACTTTGATAATGATTACCAACTACAGCATAGGTATTATTGCCCTTCATCAGGCGATGCATATTATTCGCGTGTAGTGAGATGAAGGTGCTGCAGCGGAAAGAATTGGAACTAAACAATAGCGGTGCGATACTTGGTGCAGGCGTGTTAATTAGAGAGACGCGGTTGACATTAGGCGTCCCTTGTATAATAGCACACAGTTGGAACATGCCGGGCTAAATTGTGTAAAGTCTAATAACCCCTCAAGTTACCCGAGTATGCATGTGCAAATGCTTTTGAATGCCTATACTGCGTCTCCCACTTACGTCCTTCATAATTTATTTCAGACATAACGCCAAACAGAGCGAGGGGTGGACAAATAATGGCCTCCTCAACAGCTACGCAGCAATGAACATAGAACAATTCCCAGATTTATACTACGATGTTGAATACGCCGTGTGTGCTAGGTAGACTGATTCAAAAGTAAAAGCTACTTCGAAAATCTCGATATTTACGTTCGCCACCCTCCAAAACTGAGACACGAAGATTTCATGAAATACCTCCCACCTTACTACCCACTATATGAGATTTCTCGACGGTAATGTGCGAGGAAAAGTCCAGCCCACTGTGACTGGGTTTTTCTTGGTTTCCCCTGGTCGGTAGGCGAAAGCTGCGATAGTTCCTCTTCTACCACGGCTTTACTGTCCCTCGTTTACTGTACCAGTCATTTCGTTCATCATCGTTATCGTCTGTTTCAGGGTTTAAGGAACATGCGACGACGTTTGGCTTGTTGCGGCTGGCCTGCTCAGCTAGCTACCGTCTCTGGGTGCTCTAGGGTGAGCGCCCCTTTGGGGGTAAGGGGCTTGTGGGTGGACTTGAGCGGCGTCGGATGCGTTCGAACTGCAAATGTTAGGGACCCCATCCGTGTTAGCACACGTCGCCACTCGGATATTGCTGCCTTCGGGTGTCTCTTTACGATCGAGCGAGATGGATTCGCGGTAATGTGTGAGGCTCGCATTCCGCCGGCTCGGTAGGCGAATGCTGAGGTGGTTCCCATTCTACCGTGAATTGCCTATCTTCATCATTTGCTTTCATCTGTTTTTCCTGCTCTATTTCAGGAAAGAGGGACCGGGCGATGGCGGTTAGTGTGTTGTGGTAGGACGGAGAAATTGCTTTATGGAAAAATGTCTCCTTAGAGTTCAGCGGGATTCCTGGGGACCCCTTCCTTCCTGGGAGGTCTCGTCTATTCCCAGGATCCCCAGGTTGCGAGTGGTTAAGTCAGGGCTAGCCGGATTGGTGTTATGTCTGAATCCTTAAGAATCCCGTCCTTGCTAGGGCATATAGTCGTCCGGATATGGTCACCTTTCGGATCTTCCTTTCATCTATTCCTCCCAGTGGTCACATTGCCCACTATGGCAGTGCTGTGCCCAAGTTACTGAAGCCCTCTGCTACTGCTAAACATTTTTTTCTAAAAAATGACTACGTATTTTGACTGAAATTCCACATATTTAAGATATGTGCATATGACAACTGATGTCTTGAATTTTCTGTGAATATAATATGAAGCCCGCTTCATTCTGAATGAAATTTATATAACTAGTAAAGCGCAAGGTATTAACAAAACTACCGCACAAATAAATGTATATCAAGTTAAAACACACAACGTATGTGAAATAAAACATTTCTGGCTCTATTTCTAACATATTCTTCGTTATTGACTCACATTTTCAAAGATTGCGTGCTTTTTGAAATGCTAAGTCGCCATTCGGTTGTTTTTTGTCAAGTAAAGATTGGCATTTCAAAGCCAGCTTCTGAGCAAAACACTTTTTAAACATTTGACTATCGCCTCAGTCTCCTGGATCCACCACGTACCTACAACGAAAGGTGAAATGAAAGTATTTCTGCGAACATTTATCTCAATTAACATAGAGGAGAATAAGCTTTTATAAGAACAGTTTGTAGAAGAATGTTTGGCGAAGGCCATATGAATTTAAAACATCTGCTTTTATTTATTAGATGGAAAGTATAAACGAGATATGGTTCGTAGATAAAGTTCCAAACCAATTCTTGGTGTTTCCCTTTCCCTTTTAGTCTTAAGTCAGTACTACTATTAACTTGTTTCAAACCTTATGTGTTTGGTATTAATTCCAACAAGTAGGAGGCATGTCTAAAAGGCATCCAACCTTAATTTTTCCCGCGCGCAGTATTGATGCTAGGGCGGCGCCGCTGTGCACAATGGAAGGAGAAAGCTTAATGCGCGGGCTAGAATTTTTATTTTCTCTACTACGTATAGTAACTAGGGGAACTATTGTGTCCCACCCAAAAATTCGATACCGAGATTTCACCGGAAATATATGTTTTGAGATCCCCTGAATCCATAAAAAGCATTTTTGGAAACATGCCGTGTGTGTGTCTGTGAACAGCATAACTCAGAAACGAACAGTCGGATAAACACCAAACTTGGTATTTAGGTTCAGTATCTTCCAGAAATGCGACACGAAGGTTTTCAAGAAAATCCCCCACTCCAGATTATCCTTTACATTGAAGATTTTTCGAAAATTTTAATTTTCTCAAAAATAGCTATAACGACTATGATTAAAATATCATATGTTTAAGATATTTTCATGACAAATGAAATGTATATCTCGAATTTTCTGGGAATGTCTCCAAAAGTATTCTTCATTGTGAACGACTTTTGCATACCTGGTAAAGCATAAGAAATAGACAAAATTGTACTACACAAAAATGTAGATCGCGTTAAAATACACAATTTATGTCATATACATTTTTTTTTGTTGAGTGAACCATTTTCGAGATGTTGCTTGTTATTCCCTTAAATTTTTCAATACTTTTCTCAAATGGGAATTCGTTATCATTTTTTTTGTCTTTGATATGCAAAGAGCATTAATCTGTGGCAAAGAGAAGTGCTGCACTTAGCAACCAGCTATTAAGAGATATGTCTATGGTTAAAGGCTACTGTATTTCTATACTCCCCTTGCAAATACAAAACAAGGGGAACTTAGTACGCCTTAAGCGATAGTCAAATATTTTTAGAACTGGTCGCTATGTGTAAAATGTAATTCTCTTTGCATGTCAAAAGATCGTTTCTGCAAATGTTTATCTCGATTAATATGAAAGAGATGGAGAGTAAGAGTTTTTAAGAATAGTTTGTACAAGAGTAAGGAAAGTCATGTGAGTGTAACACATCAGATTTTTTTACCGCCTAATGAGGTGCAGTGATACGCGTGCATCGGATTTTCGGTTTCTCTCAAGATGACTGAACGATTGAGCAAAGATACAGCATCAAACTTTGTCAGCGGCTTGGTGATTCTCAAAGTGAAACAATTCGAAGATTCAGTAGGTGTTTGGGGACGATGCTATGGGGGTAACATAAATCAAGGAGTGGTTCAACCGGATCAAACATGGCTGGCAAACCGCTCGGAGTACAGCTGTTATTGAAAAGGTAGGAAAATGTGTAATGGGAGATCGTCGTTTCACCTTACAGGAGATTGTCCAAGAGGTTGGGATCGGTAGAGATTCAGCACGCGCAGTTTTGCGTGATGATTTGAACATGCACACAGTGGCTGCAAAATCTGTGACAATGCTCCAACTCATTCATCGCATCTGGTCCAGATTCTCTTGGCAAAGCATGGAATTTCAGTCGTTGAACAACCTCCCTACTCTCCAGACATAGTTCCTTGAGACTTCTGACTGTTGAAAGGATCCCGTTTTGAGAGTAACAAGAGATAACGCGGAACGCGACGGTGGAGATGAACAGCGTTACAAAAGAAGCCTTCTAAAAGTGTTTTCGGGAGTGGAAGAAATCGGTGGGCTAAGTGTGAGGAAGCAAAAGGCCCTATTTTGAAGGCGATTAGGGGTCCAATCTCGTCAGGCAAAACTTCTTAAGTCATTTTACGCAGACCAAGTCTATTGTGTATTGAAAAGCCCGGATTTTTATAGCATGAAATATTTTGACAGAAAGTGTTTCCAGAACTTTCTCAATTGAAAGAACTGATCGGAGCCTCATCCATCTGTTTTCATGTTTCCAATAAATGTATAAACTTAATCTAAAAGCAACAGTTGTGTCATGCCTCTGCGTATAATGGGTAACCGTCTTACCTCTCACATTGTGGATCCTGTTTTGAATAATGCCAAGCTGGTTGGCTGACGGGATTTTTCAAACAATTTTTCTCAATTATTAGGATGATACCAATTAGTTCAAATGTATGAGATCCACAACCTCATTTGCACATCCATCAACCATGTCAAATTTTCGATTATACAGTTTAAACTCAGAAAGACTGTCTATGTGGTCATATTATCTATCTGAAAACATTTCCTCGAATATTTATGTTAGAAAACTGAAATTTCCGATACTATTACTACTTTCTCTACCATGTACCTGTTGGGTAGGTGAAGTATTGCATTCTACCCAAAAAAATTGATATCGAGATTTCCCCAGAAATGCATATTCTGAGGTCACCTATAAATAAAAGAAGATTATAAAACGGCCTCTCTGTGTGTGATCAGCACAACTCAAAATAAAATGTAAATAATAAAACAATTATTTCATTTACATATAACGTAACTCGATAAATACCAAACTTGCTATTTAAGTTCAGTATCTTCCAAAGATACCACAAGAAAATTTTCAAGAAAATCTCCTCACTAGAAACTCCCATTTGCATGGAAACTTCCTGCAAATTTTTGATTTACTCAAAAATGGCTGTAACGATTTTAATCAAAATGCCACGTATTTAAGATATTTACATGACAAATAAAATACATTTCATGTAAATAGCCTCTGAAGTTCTCTTTATTCGGAAACAATTTTGTATTCCTGTTAAACCATAAAACATAGAAAAATTGTACAGCACAAAAAAAATGCAGATCCATTAGAAATACACAACTTATTAGCATCAGCCACTTCAGAGATATTGGTTTGCTTTTTACTGTTATTCGATATCCAGATTTCACAGAAAATACATGTTTTGCGGCCCCCTGAATCCAAATAAAGCATCTTTAGAAAAAGGTACGTGACCGTGTGTCTGTCTGTGTGTGTTTGTGAAAAGGATAACTCAAAAATGAAAAGTCGGATAAGTGCCAAACTTGGTATTTAAGTTTAGTATCTTCCAGAGATGAGACACGAGATTTTCAACAAAATTCGCCAACCCACAACTACCCTTTATGTGGAACATTTTTCGAAAATGTTGATTTCCTAAAGAAGGGCTGTAACGATTTTGATTAAAATACCATATATTAAAGATATTTACATTACAAATAAAGCTTATACTTTGAATTTTTGGGGAAGAGCCTGTGCAGTTCTCTCCATTCCGAAGGAATTTTTGGATCACCTTATATAACCTGTAAACGTTAAGCGATAGCGAAAACGTACTGCACAAAAATACAGATCTGTTTAAAATACATAATTTGTTTCATATGTCTTGTTGTGGCATAACCCATTTGTGAGATATCCGCTATTAATGGTTCGAATTGTTCATTCTATTAAACTTCTGTCAACATTCAGTTGTTTCTCACGATTGCATGGAACAGTATGGAATTTTAAGGCCAGATTATAGCTTCCAGTTTTTAAACATTTGACTATCGCTGTTCCCTTTGTATGTATAACGAAATGTGTAATGTAGCTATTTCTGCGAAGGTTTATTTGGATTAAAAGAGTTATATATAAGAATAAAAGAGGATTGAGAAAGTCATGTGAATGTATCGGATCAGACTTTTACTTTCTGTACTACGTATATAAATATATGCTCTGAGGCCTCCTGAATACAAAAAAAGCATTTTTGGAAACATATCCGTGTATGTGCCTGTGTGTGTCTGTGAACAGCATAACTCAGAAATGAACAGTCAGATAAACACCAAACTTGGTATTTAGGTTCAGTGTCTTCCACAGATGCGACACGAAGGTTTTCAAGAAAATCCCCCCACCCCAGACTACCCTTTACATGGAACATTTTTAGAAAATTTTAATTTTCTCAGAAATGACTAACGATTTTGATTAAAAATGATAAATAAAATGTATATTTTGAATTTTTTGGGAATGTCTCCAAAAGTATTCTTCATTGTGAACGACTTTTGCATAACTGGTAAACCATAAGAGATAGACAAAATTTAAAATGTAGATCGCGTTAAAATAAACAATTTATGTCATATACATTTTTGTTGTTGAGCGAACCATTTTCGGGATTTTACTTGTTCTTCCCTTAAACTTTCCAATACTTATACGTTTTTTTTGTCCTGGTAATGCAAAGAGAATGGAATACTCCACATAGCAACCAGCTCTTAAAATATTTGACTATCGCGTAAAGCCTAGCAATTCTCCTTGCATCTACAAGAAAATTAGCAATAAGATTAACATCTCGATATCTCGAACATGAAACATATGGAGAATAAGCGTTTGTAAAAAAAGTTTCTACAAGAGTAGAGAAAGTCATGTGAGTGTAACACATGAGATTTTTTTCAATACTTTCCGCAGTAGTTTCTCGCAATATCATGAAATTTCAAGGTCAGAATAAAGTGACTGTTTTAAAAATTTGACTATCGCTTCGGTTAATGTATTCCTCTTTCCCTTACACGGAAATGTTTAATGTAATTAATTCTGCTAAGGTTTATCTCGATTTATGTGAAGTAGATATACAAATAACTTTTACATGAATAGTGTAATATGTAATGGATACATGTAAATATGTCGTTGGTAGAGAAAATCTGTGAGTGTAACCACTATATTTTTTTTTTAACTTTCAGGGTTTTATTAACATGCAGAAACGTTTCTGTTTCGTCGATGTGGTGGAGGTAGCTTGTACTACGTATTATAGGAGAGAGAAGCTATAAAATAAGGTAAGTGATCCAACTGTAGCCTAGCCTGTATTAACTAAACGATAAAGAACAATAACAAAAATAAAACCCCAGTTGTTATCCTGATTCGGCAGGCAGTCGTGCGTGCAGGAATACGGACCTGAAACAGCATTTCCACCAACTTGTAATCTTTTTTTATTTCCTTCGAGCCAATGGACACACCAGTTTCGCAATAAAAAGGGACATACCCTAAGCAGTAAACGTGAAATCTGCAGGATGAGAAAAAAGAGAGAGGGGGGGACTAGATATTGGGTAGAAGAAAATTTCGAAACGCATTTTGCAATCAACGGATGAAGACTACACGCTTTCGTGGAGACGAAGGAAGGGAGAGCAGAAAAGTATGCATGACTGGTTGTCGAATGAATCTCCTTCATAGGAAGCAGCGGTTTCCTTCCGGACCGACAAGTAAGCTGCATGGAATCGCTGTTGTTTGTGTTTCCCAATAGCCATGCATTCGCTGGAGCATGTATCTCTCTACCTTAACGGAGATTGTAGTGCCTCTAGCAGCTAGGGGGTTCCTGGCGAAATTAACTCTTGCAATTACTCAGCGTCAATTGACCGGAGTTGAGAGGCGGACTATAACCCCCTTCCTTTAATTTAAGAAAAAAAAAGGTATTTGCTATACTGTCATACATATGCTATTGGGATATATACTAAATTACTTATTTATTTACTTAGTCCTCTTACCCTCTTCGTACGCAGGGCATACATCCCCTAGGACTTGCACCTTATCTAATATCAGAGGCTTATGGAGGAGCAAACGGGCATTGAATCATACACTATATTCACTCTTAGGTTGATCGGCGGCAAAACAAACCCACGTGGTCAGTGCACCGTGGTGCAACACGGTAGCAATGCGCCCAGGAAAGTAATCCCATGCTAATCTCTGAATTTTAGAATGAATTTATCCTTAAATAGTATAATATTCTATACAAATACCTAAGGTTTTATTTAACGCTGATTTATGCCGTAAAACAGAGCTACATGTCCCATGATGCAATTCGTATGAGTCAGCTGACATCCGGGTAGGCGCAGAATGTTGTTTACAGCCAGAAACCAGCAGTTGTGTTCAGTAACATGGCGGATGGTGAATTTGCTCTTGCGTTTTGTCGAATTACGTAAAGCATTAGCCGCGCAAACCATTGACTAGCGGTGAGAAAGCAATAGTGTTGAATCTTTATTATAAGTTATGTGAGAAATATCCAACACTTTTTGCGAAAGAAATGGTGAAATTAAATTCTGAGTTCACCGGTGTTCGAGTACAAGTATAAACAGTGCTTGTGCAGAAAAATCTGAAACGAGAAAAGTGGTTACAAACGGAATAAAAAAGAAAAAGAAAGAATATGAAATACGTGATTCAAGAATGTAGTGATCTTGAGAAGAATGCAATTCGGGTAAAAGTGCACAATTTCTTTTTTAAAATGAGTCGCCAACAGTAAATAAAGTGCCGCTTCCAGACAGCGAATAAATTAAGTTATCGTATACATCTTACTTTATTTTTCGCTCATTTCTTTTAGAACTAACTATTATTATATGTGCAAACGTTTATTTTGTTGTAACTATAAATCTTATCATCTTTATCTGTAAACAGAATATGCTAGTCACCGCACATGGTCTGAAAGTGTGACAGTATTTCTAGTGCGAATGGCGGAAGGATACATTATAGCGGTGCACTGGTCACCTAGGGTTTGTTTTGATGCGGATAAACCTAAAAGTGAATACAGTATAGAATGAAGAACCCGGAACGGGGGATCGGTCCGTAGCCAGTTATGAGAGTGAGGGAAGAAGATATGAAATGAAGGCGAAATGGACGAAAGGTAATGTGATAGAGCAATTGGTGGACTGAACGGCGGGAGAAACCGAAGAACCCGGAGAAAACCCGCCCAGACGCTGCTTCTTCCATCACAAATCACACGCGCGTCCCTGGGCCCGAACCCGACCGCCTTGGCGAGAAGCAAACGGCCTAATCACTCGGCCGTTAATATTTATTAGAAAATATTAAAGCTGTAAATTCTTTCAAGTTTTGGTATACTGCAAGTTTTACTTAACTTTCCGAGTTGGACATTCCTAAAAGGAACTATTTGGTTCACCTCTTCCGTTGACGACTTACATGGGGATTTACAGTGACATAGTTTCTCGCTTAGTAAGAAGCAGAATCATGCTGAACTCGGCACTGTCGCGTAGGCACATGATACTTTAAACCGGGCATTGTTTTACCACATATGGTTAACCCTCGTCACGATGTTGCGGTATTCGTAGGCAACCGCGAGACTACATAAGATGTAACTTAGCTCGCACCGCTCTGATCACTTCTCTCTGGAACTCCTGACCTGCGAGGAACTTTCCTGCTTACAGATATGCCGCCCGGACCATTGCTGGACCCCCCGTAACTACGCCTGCCTCTAATAGTGTGGCACGCTCCGAAGGGTAACGTGTCTGCATTATGCATTCTTAATTGTTAATCAATCTTAACTACGACTGGACTAGCACTTGTGACAATCACTTTCACAGTTAGGTCCTTCCCTTACAGTTAGTGACCCTAAACTTGTAATATTCCTTACTAA
Source organism: Deroplatys truncata (assembly GCA_030765065.1). Classification (NCBI taxonomy): domain Eukaryota; kingdom Metazoa; phylum Arthropoda; class Insecta; order Mantodea; family Mantidae; genus Deroplatys; species Deroplatys truncata. Next base: position 22,943,932 of record CM060979.1, read on the forward strand.
CTAATAAACGACATGGCTTTTTCGCTTTTCCACCTAATCCTTTGCCTATGCTCTTCTAGTGACAAACTGAAACATGACAATACTTAAGCTTATGGTGTTGCTTTACTTTGGTAAAATAAAATCCAACACTTTTATTTCAATCTTGTTGTATCCAAATTAGCAAATTGTGATTTAGTTCAGTTCTCACTTCACTAACAAGATATATAGTTCAATTTTCACTGTCACTTCAACTTTCCTTTCGACGTAGCGGTGCAATGAAACATGCACATAGTAACCTCTTCTTTCCACTTCACTCGCTGGGGTGTCGAACACAAGACTCTCTAATCTCTTGCAATAATAGCACTTACCGTATGTAAAACTGTAGCCATAACCTTACTCGTATAATCACACTTTATGTCGCATTAAGTACAACTCACTATCTCACTCATTGACTGATTCACTCGCGGGAACGTTCGCGGGAGGCGAAGGGCAAAAACTTTGAGAAGTATCTGGTTATCTCCCGATAGCGCTTCCGGTGTTTACATTGGGTGTGAACGCTACATGGTCTAAGCATCTCTTCAAGCGGTCGGTCGTCTTCCATGCGATGTGCTTGGGCTATGACTGCGTCACAGTCTATTTGTACATCTTTGCAGAACGAGGAAGAAGTTAAAGCCTTAACAGCGAGGGAGATCGCATTCGAGAGATCCCGAGTTCGATTTCCGGTGACCGAATACTTTGACCATGGGTTTTTCTTGTTTTTCCCTAAAAGGTTGACAAAGGCGAATGCTGCAGTGGTATATTCTACCACAGATTTCCTCTCTCCCCCATTTCCTCTCATTGCATTTACCCCTCAGGTTGACTCCAGGGGTGTGGTTCCATCGGTGTTGGGCAGATGGCGCAGATGCTTCGATTTGGAACTTCTTCTTGGCCATGTTAGAGGGAAGCCCGTCGAGCCTCCACTGTTGGGTCGTGTTTCCCAGGGACGTTTCTGAGCAAACCTCTCGTGGCCGGGTGGTCAAGCCTGGAACTGTTTGGGAACTCTGAGCGTCTCTATCAGCTTGCATCGGCCTCGCTCTGCAACCCTCACCTGCACGTCCAAAAGATCCATTGGGTCAAGGTGTCAGTTTTCCCCTCCGTTATCTAGTCCTGTCCTATCTTAAAACACTTAACATATATTTTGCATACTATATTTTCGACGGCAGTGAAGAATAGAAGTTGTTAGGAGAGAATACAATTAATCTCTGTCAGCTGTTCAAGATCAACCGCGCCAGCCTCTCTCAGAAGACCTGTTTCCCCTGACGCTATGCCACTGGCAAACTGATATTACGTGTGTGACTTAGCTGCATGCGGTACATGGTCACTCCCTTCTTGTTCAGATGACGTGTTCCGAATGTAAACATTGATTAGTGGACACCATGGCTTCATGTTTTAATATTAGAAAGTCAGCATACATGAATTGATTAACTGCTAGTGTATACATAGAAATAACTATAGAAATATAATCATATAACAAAGCAAATTAATCCATCTCTAAAGAAATTGATCCTGATAACAAAGTAATAATTCATACAAATATACATTTACTTTCTCTACTACGTATAGTAAGTAGGGGAAGTATGTATTCCACCCAAAAATTCGATACCGAGATTTCACCGAAATATATGTTATCAAACACCCTGAATAAACAAAAAAAAGCATTTTTGGAAACATGTCGTGTGTGTCTGTGAACAGCATAACTCAGAAACGAACAGTCGGATAAACACCAAACTTGGTATTTAGGTCCAGTATCTTCCAGAGGTGCAACAAGAAGGTTTTCAAGAAAATTCCCCCACCACAGATTACCCTTTACATGGAACATTTTTCCAAAATTTTAATTTTCTCAAAAATGGCTGTAACGATTTTGATCAAAATATCATATGTTTAAGATATTTTCATGACAAATGAAATATATATCTAAAATTTTCTGGGAATGTCTCCAAAAGTGTTCTTCATTGTGAACGACTTTTGCATAACTGGTAAACCATAAGAGATAGACAAAATTTTACTACACAAAAAATGTAGATCGCGTTAAAATACACAATTTATGCCCTATACATTTTTTTGTTGAGTGAACCATTTTTGAGATATTGCTTGTTATTCCCTTAAATTTTCCAATACTTTTTCTCAAATGGGAATGCGTTATTCATTTCACTTTCTCTACTACGTATAGTAAGTAGGGGAACTATTGTATTCCACCCAAAAATTCGATACCGAGATTTCACCGGAAATACATATTTTCAGACTCCTTGAATCCAAAAAAGGTATTTTTGGAAAGATGTCCGAATGTGGGTGTGTGTGTGTGTGTGTGTGTGTGTGTGAACAGCATAACTCAGAAACGAACAGTCGGATAAACACTAAACTTGGTATTTAGGTTCAGTATTTTCCATAGATGCGACACGAAGACTTCAAGAAATTTCCTCCACCCCAGATTACCCTTTACATGGAACATTTTTCGAAAATTTTAATTTTCTTAAAAATGGCTCTAAAATGTTTGATTAATATACCATATGCTTAAGATATTTTCATGACAAATGAAATGTATATCTCGAATTTTCTGGGAATGTCTCCAAAAGTATTCTTCATTGTGAACAACTTTTGCATAACTGGTAAACCATAAGGGATAGAAAAAATTTCACTACATAAAAATGTAGATCGCGTTAAAATACACAATTTATGTCATATATATTTTGTTTGTTGGGTGAACCATTTTTGAGATATTGTTGTTATTCCCTTAAATTTTGCAATACTTATACTTTTTCTCAAATTCGTTATTCATTTTTTTTGTCCTGGTAATGCAAAAATAATGGAATACTCCACAAAGCAACCAGCTCTTAAAATATTTGACTATCGCTTAAAGCCTACCATATTCACCTTGCATCTACAAGAAAACTAGCAATAACATTAACATCTCGATTAACATGAAGCATGTGGAGAATAAGCGTTTATAAAAAATAGTTTGTACAAGAGTAGAGAAAGTCATGTGAGTGTAACACATCAGATTTTTATTTCTACTTTTTGTCCACTTGTTATTCTACTGTTGTAGACATTGCCGAAACTTGACGTTTCTTGCGTTCTACAATGTCAAAACATCAGACCTTATGTTGGAGCAGCTTAAACATAATGAACACTGTAAGTGTTTGTCCGTAATGCTCTGCTTGTGGCGTTCTTTTGGCAGTTTAGTCTGCTGAAGAATTGTTCGCAAGCACATGTTGCAGCAAAAGGTGCCGAAATGCAACTTCCTCGTACTCTGAAGTAGATGGTTTGTTACGTTGTTTGCCCCACGCTTTGGGCGTCAATTTGAAGTAGGTAGTTGCTACTACGTATGATAAGCCGATTTGAAGTAGTTTGTATTAAAGGAGTTGTGTTATATTTCAACTGTTGGTGAACCGAGCTTGTAGTAGTTGCAACCGCACGTATAGTAAACACTTCCCGGTAGCCTTCGCCCCAAATGTATTTTTAGGTGGCGTTTGCCCCAAGTTTAAAAAATATTAACTTTGTAATTAAACTTTTTCTTTAAGTATTAAATAATTATGTTTGCCTCGACTGCGTCAGTATTATTGTTAGAGACATGGAAGTCTTGGCAGGGCGTGATGCGACAAGAATGTAGGCTTACACAGATTTTAAGTTTTAATTCACTGCTTTTTATTAATCCTTGACACAAATTAAATAGCACTTCACTGATATCGAGAGCTGTGAGATTCTTTTATTTAATACATGCACTTTTTAATACATATACTATTTTCGTCTCACACGAATACTATTTAATTTCTCGAGGACACATCTCGCATCCAGTTAATATCTCGTCCAGGCAACTGACTAGATTTCAACCGTCTAAACTTGTAAATTTCTGTATTTCAAGTCTCTGATTGGCTATTTTATACTCCAATAGAATACCTGCAATTAACTAAAGCTTTTTCTGGTTGTTGATTGGCTATTTTTTAAACTGCCACTAAAATTACATTAATGCTTCCAAGTATCACAAATAACATTTAAACTCTCAAACTCATTATTTCCTCAAGGTGACCTCATTGTTACCTCATTGTTAGCAACGTTTAACTTATTATTCCCACAGCTCCTATATTCTTAAATTACGTAATATATTCACATAACATTATGGAACATGTTTACAATAGTATAAGCATATGCAATGATTGTTACATACATTTTACAAATTATTGCATACACATGTTGCTTCAAGGCAGGCTGTTATTGAATTTACATATTATATAATTTCACTGAAATCATTTAAGTGTTAAAAATACTGCCTCAGCTCATCTTGATAAGCTATGTTACTGACGTAAAACACTACCATCTGCCTCTTGTCAATGTAAGTCACTGATGTGCTCTCCAGAATTACAATTACATTTTATTAGCGTCCCATTCTATATTGAGCGTGAAAATCCTGTAATTTTGCTCAGAGGCCTCTTTATCAGGCTTGAGGTTCTTCTACGTGCCGTAAATTTATGATACAGGACTATCGGCTTTAGCCATGCTAAGGATTTTTACGTCCGGAAAAAATCCATCGTCCTCCGCCGGGTTTGAACCCGCGACCTCAGGAACTAGAGACTAGCATGGGATGCAGTTCCGCAGGTCTGGTTTAGGCACTGAATAAAATAACCAGGTTCACCAGTAAATCGACCGGCTCAGCGGACACAGTAAACTGTGAACTGGACCTTTAATCTGACTGAAGATGTCGGGAAGTAAGCAGTTTGTTCCCCTGCCCAGTGGTACCAACGTTTCTGTCTGTCCAGCACAGGTTGTGTTCAACACTGCTCATCAATTTTACCGCATAACAGCATTTCGGATAAAAAGAAAAAAAAATTGGCTTTCACAAGAGGAATCTATTGTTTGGAGGCTCGATAGCAAATCACGTTGTTTACAAGAGACATTGCTTTATGAAATAATGTTTCGATTTCCTGGTGGCGCTCCATGGCATGCGGTGGCTAATGGCATCGGTGATTAATGTGGGGTCCCAATCTCTCACCCGTCCGTCACAAAGCAATGATGTTCGTGCAACGCTAATGAATCCCTGGCCACCGCAATGGTGAACAAAAGCTACCCTGCATTCCAATTTTATCAGTAACAACAAATACTATTTTGTTTCCTGGAATGCAAAAATGAGATACCTTATGTCCCTTGCGATGAGTTTTTGATCTGCTACTCAATAAGATATTCAGTTGGTGCCCCTGGTTTCGGCGCCGAAGTCACTTTAGCAGTGTGTAGGTATATATTAAGTATGGATTGGAAATTAATCGAAGAATATTCGAGTGCAGGCAATAGGATTCACTGAAATATTCACTCTTACTTTCTCTACCACGTACATATTAGACAAGGTAGGTACTGCAATTCTGTCCAAAAATTAGATACGAGTTTTCACCGAAAATACATGTTTCGAGGCCCCATACTTTCAAAAAAGCACTTCTAGAAAAAGAACTGTGTGTGTGTGTGTGAACATCTTAACTCAAAAACGAAAAGTCGGATAAACACTTGGTAATTAACCTTCCAAAGATATGATACAAAGATTTTCAAGAAAATCCCCCATCCTGAACTACCCTTTTTATGGAACATTATTCCAAATGTATGATTTTCTAAAAAAATGGTTCTAACGAGTTTAGTAAAGATGCCATATGTAAAAGATATTTACATGACAAATTAAATGTATATGTTCAATATTCTAGAACAACCTGTGAAGTCGTCTGCATTCGAAGGAATTTTGTACATTCTTGTATAACTGGTAAACGTAAAGCCATAGACGAAAAACGTACCACACAATCTATTTAAAACAAAGTTTATACCCATTAGCCATTTCCGAGTTATCGTTATTAATGGTTCGAATTGTTCATTACTTAGCCATTCGTTTAAGGGGAGACTAAATAGCAAAACTGAAGAAAAAGAAGACATTTCTAGCTTATGGTACAGTGTTATAAACTGGAATTTCTTCTTCAATTTGATATACGTGTAATTACCGCAGGAAAATACTTCTAGTTTAAATTTTCTTTTGTAAATGACACTGCATGTGCCATTTTATACCCTGAATTCTGCACCACATCACAGACAATAATCTGATGTGATACATTTACATGACTTTCTCTACCCTCTGTCGTTTATTAGTGGGCGTACAAATTATTTTTACTAAAGTTTATATTTGTATTACATCAGGTCAGTAGCGATAGTCAAATGTTTAAGAACTGAACGCTGTACTCTATCCTTAAAATTCCATACTGCCTCCACGATATCGCGAGAAACTGAACATTGACAGGACTTTTAAAAGAATGACAAAGAATTCAACAATTCCAACCATTAATAACGGATATCTTAAAAATGGCTTACGCCACAAAAAGGGTTATTTGGAATAAATTGTGTGTTTTAAGGAGACGTACATTAACCTCACTTATCGTGGAGTTATGCAAGATATAAAGAATTCCTTCCGAATGAAGGGGAATTCAAAGACTATTGCACAAAATTCAAAATATATATGTTATTTGTCATGTAAGTATCTTTAGTACTTTAATAAAAATCGTTAGACTTTTTAAATACTCAAAAATATTCCATGTGAAGGGTAGTTTGGGGTTGGGGGATTTTTTGAAAATTTTCGTGTCGCATCTTTGGAAGGTACTGAACTTAAGTAATAAGTTTGGTATTTATCCGACTTTTCGTTTTTAGTTATCCTTTCTAAAAAAAAATATTTTTTTGTATTCTTAGCGCCTCAAAACAAATATTTCCGGTGAAATTTCAAAACGAATTTTTGGGTGGAATACGTAGTAAGGAAAGAAATACTCTAAGGTAGAGAACGTCATGTGAATGTAACACAAGAAGTTTTATATACGCCCTTTGTCATATAACTCCTGAATTACACACCTTGGAGGTTTTAAATACGTACATAAGGAAACAAAGCAGAAATATTCTGACTCACAACGCAGCGCTGCAGTGTGCGATTCAGAAAGCTTGTAAATTCCTGCATCAGAGCAGATATTGGACCTGCAGCCACAGAAAGGTATTACAGTGTACCAGTCCCGGCCCGCACTGCAAGCGGGAAATGGATAGAGCGCATTCGAGCAGATAAGCTCTAACTGGACGCTGTGAAAAATGGAGCACTATCGAACTTTTCCCTTTCTTTCCTCCTTTTTCTGTTGGGAAACTTTTGGAGAGGGTAGGAATAAGAATGGCACTAATAGGGGTGGAAGAGACGTACGTCCCGCCATCTCCGGTCATTTCCGTAACTTGCAGTTAGGCCACTAAAAGCTACAAAAGGAAAGAGGGGTGAGACAGGATGGCGTCTTAGCCCACAATCGAATATAATTCGAGAGGTCGAGGGCAGGATAAGCGATGGGATAATGTTCTGCGGTAACCAAAGGCAATTTCACTTTCTCTACTACTTAGTATAGCATTCCACCCAAAAGTTTGTTACCGAGATTACAATGGAAATACATGTTTTGAGGCCCCGAATCCAAAATACATTACTTTATCCGCTGCTTACCTATAATAGAGGAAGTATTGTATTCTACCAAAAATTCCGATACCCAGATTTCAGAGAAAACACATGCTTTGAGACACCCTGATTGAAATATCTAATGTCACACATTCCCATGACCTTCTCTACTCTCTATCGTTTATTAGTGGGTACGCAAATTACTCTTACTAAAACTTATTTTTCTATGTGCTACATTTTAATCCAAGTAAGCCTTTGCATTATAGATACAAAGGGAACAGCGATAGTCAAATGTTTTAGAACTGTACGCTATATGCTGCCTTAAAATCCCATACTGTTTTCATGCAATCGCGAGAAACAACGGGATGTTGAAATGACTTTAAAGAATGACCAAGAAATGAACAATTCGAACGTTTAGTAACGAATATCTCAGAAATGACTTATGCCACAATAAATTGTGTTTTTAAGAGACCTACATTTTCTGTGTAGTGCGTTTTCCTTTATCGCTGGATGCGAGCACAGGACCCAACCTGGTACAACACTGGCGTGGAAAAACTTGTGTCACGTCTCCAAAAATGCTTGGAAAAACATGTTGACTATGTAGAAAGTATCAGAAGGAATGTACAATATAAATAAAATTAATTCAACACGATAAATTGTGTGTAATGGTTTTTATAACTTACTTATTGGACAACCCTCGTATATTTGATAATAAGCTCATTACACATTGATTTTCTTGTTTTGATTGTACTACGCTCTGTATAGGAAATACAGTTCGTCCTGTACATCAATTAATTCCTTGTAATAATTGCAGTATGTGGCGTAACAAACCCATTGGGGCAGAATATTCTCTCAAGACACGTGCACCTAATTGCACTACTGCTGACGGATATCATGAAATACCAGATTACATTTTGAGGCAGTATTTTTAACGCTTAAATGATTTTAGTCAAATTATATAATATGTGAATTCAATAACAGCCCGCCTTAAAGCAATATGTGTATGTAATAATGTGTAAAATGTAAGTAACAGTCATTGATATGCTTATATTATTGTAAACATATTCAATAATGTTATATGAATGCATTACATAATTTAATAATGTAGGAGCTGTGAGAATCATAACTTAAAGGTTCCTAACAATGAGGTAACAATGAGATAACCTTGAGGTAATAATGAGTAACGAAGTTTAAATGCTACTAGTCATTATTAGAGCAGCAATAATGTAATTTTAAGAGAATTTAAAAATAGCCAATCAACAACCAAGAAAGCTTTAGTTAAATGAAGGTATTCTATTGGAGTTGGATTAGCCAATCAGACACTTAAGATACAGAAATTGACACGTTTAGACGGTTGAAATCAAGTCAGTTGCCTCCAAACAGTGCTCATAACCAGACGTGTTGCTTGCAGACAGTGATTGCAACAAGACGCAAAAAGTGTTCTCAAGAAATTTAATACGTATTCGTGAGAGGCAAAAAAAGTTTACGTGTTAAAAAAAGTGCAATAAATTAACTAAACAATCTCACAGCTTTCTATATTAGTGAAGTGCCTTTTAATTTGTGTCAAGAATTAATAAAAAGGAGTGAATTAAAACTAAAAATCTGTGTAAGCCTACATTCTTGTCGCATCACACCCTGCCAAGATATCCAGGTCTCTAAAATAATACTGACGCAGCCGAGGCAAACATAAATATTTAAAGAATCAGTTTAATTAAAAAGTTAATGTTTTTTTTAAACTTGGGGCAAAGGCCACCTGAAAATACATTTGAGGCAAAGGCTACCGGAAAGCGGGTACTATACGTATGGTTGCAACTACTACAAGTTCGGCTCCCCAACAGTTGAAATATAATACAACTCCTACTTCAAATCGGCTTTTCATACGTAGCAGCAAACAACGTAAACAACAATTCTACATCAAATTGGCGTCCATACGTGGAGCTAAATAAATAAAGAACTACAACAAACTACTACTTCAATTTTCATTGTTTCATTAGCTGTCTAAGATAGATTTTAGAAAAATAACAATACACTACCCAACATGCTTTTTGCGGCAAAGCATCCAAAAATGATTTTAAATAAATAAAGTCTCCTGATTTCATAAATGTCACTACTTTTTCTGTCTCAGATCTAGTTTTCATGTTAATGGCGATTTACTGTCTGAAAATGTGTCGGGTTTTCTCTGGCCTCCAATATTTGTTATTTTGCGACGTAACATAGGCATATAAATGGAACCAACTTTCACCAGAGAAGAATGTTAAGCGTAAGTCAATTACTCTATCAATTTTGAGGCAGTATTTTTAACACTTAAATGATTTCAGCCTAATTATATAATAAATATAAATTCAATAACAACCCGCCTTTAAACAATATGTGTTTGTAACAATATATAAGCAGTATATATTACAGTAATTCTATATATTTATATTATTTATCCATGTGTAATAATGTTATGTGAATATATTACGTAATTTAATAATGTAGGAGCTGTGAGAATAATAAGTTAAACGTTGCTAATAATGAGGTAACAATGAGGTAACCTTGAGGCAATAATGAGTTTGAAAGTTTAAACGCTAATAACCATAATTGGAGCAACAATAATGTAATTTTAGTTACAGTTTATAAAAAAGCCAATCAGCAAGCAGAAAAAAACTTTAGTTAAATGAAGGTACTCTATTGGATTAGGATTAGCCAATCAGAAACTGAAAAGGAGAAATTTTTACAAATTCAGAATTCACTTGGTTTCAGACAGCGTTACTAACCAGACGCAAAAACTGTCCTCAAGAAATTTAATACGTATTCGTGTGTGACGTAAAATAAGTTTACGTGTTAAAAAGTGTAGTTAATTAATAAAAAGAATATCACAGCTCTCTATATCAGTGAAGTATTATATAAATCGTATCAAGTATTAATAAAAGGAGTGAAGTAAAATTATAATCTGTGTAAGCCTACATTCTTGTCGCATCACAACCCTGCTAACAGAAACGTGTCTCTAACAATAATACTGACGCAGCCGAGGCAAACATAAATATAATATTTAAAGAAATAGTCAAATTACAAAGTTAATATTTTATTTTAAACTTGGGGCAAAGGCCAGCTGAAAGTACATTTGGGGTGAAGGCTACCGGAAAGCGGATACTATACGTGTGGTTGCAACGAAATACATGTTCGGCTCCCCAACAGTTGAAATATAATACAGCTCCTTCAATATAAATACTTTTCTCAAATTGGCGCCCAAAGCGTGGAGCTAATAAAACATCTTTCTCAATTTGCAAATTCCAATTACAGAAATTTCCCCTACTCCTATAATCCCATGAAAAATAAGGTTCATTGCAACACACCCCAAACATTGGAAGAACCAAAAGAAAGCATTAGGCGATACATTCATTCAATTTGGATATTGAATGCTTGAAAATTTCCTGAGAAGATTGTAATGTATGTGCTTATTATCACTGTAACTGAAAATATGAGACAGTTTAGGGGATATTGTAACTGATTCGGCGGGAGTTGGAGCTGCGGCGGCAAGTGCACGAGCAACCGCGAGGTGGGCCCGTGATCTTGCACAGAAAGGCAGTTAAGCGAGTCAACACATGGCGACGGAAAATCTGACGTAAGACGGCAGAATGACCAAGTGATGAGAATCGCTTTCCGATTGGCTTGTTTCTTATGTTTGACACAGACATAAACTTGAAAGCTTGGAGGTTGCAAATTTGTCTGTTTACGTTTTAAGTCTATGGTCATGTTTTATGTTAACGTCAGCCAATGTTAACATAAAACAGACTTCTATGCTTAAGTTACTCTGTGAACGACCTCTTAGACCCTATTTCCGTACGATCATACCGGCGACTTGCACTTTTGTCTACATGAAAACACTAGTGATTTTTGAAGCAGGGTAGGTTCCATCGCCATAAATACAGATGATTTATACTTTCTCTTGAAGAGTAATTACCATTCATGAATAACGCAATATAAAAAATAAATAACATTAAATGCTTGTAATTTAATTCCTTTCAGCTCTAATGAAAGTAACAACATCTAATATTGACCCGCGATGGTGATAAACATGCAAAAACAAATGAATGACGTGTACAAGCAATTAATTATTCTTTAAGTTTAACTGTCACCATATTGAGATGACATTTGTAATTCCAAACTGCTTTTAAAAAAATTTCATAGAGGCAGTTTTTATTTTTTAATTTAAATTAAATTTAAGAAAGTATATTGAATAGTTATTTGGAACATTTACCTTTTTTAAAGAAAAATCAGTATTTTATAATTCTGTTAAAATTAGTGGGCTAAGAATATCCATTTTCACATAAGTTTGTATATATTCTCGGGGCAGGTATACAGGATGTTTGTCTAGAAGTTTTCAGCTGATTATATTGAAAGCAATATGTTTACAATAAATAAACAATTTAGGTCTATACGTTTTCATTTGAGGGGTAAAACAATTATAAAGTGCATATTTTCGAGGACATTTCATGGTCAGTTCAAATTTTTAAAGGGAAAGCATATGTACTTTTTAAAGAGATTTTTGTATTACGCATAAAAGCAAACAACTTTCGAATGAAACTGTTTTTATATGAATCATTATTTTATAAAATATATAAGGATTTTAAAAACTTGTTATCTTTAATGCATTGAAAAGACTACTTTATTATTTTATTTCTTTGAATTGCATACAACAAAAACGCAATTTAAATACCGACATTGGATATGTTTTCGAACTTCTTTAATTGTTTTTAAATAGGGATTTGTTTAATAGAAAAGATTTGATTTTATACATACAAAATTTTATACATACAACTGACAATACCCCCTTTAATACTTTTCCATTTACAGATTGTCAGGTAGTTGTCAGTACTTCACAAAATTACCTCCACCTATCAACTTGATAAATAGGGAAATAGAATAACCTGAATGCAATGTCTGAGTGGAAAAATTATAGAGAAAGCAAACAACTTCAATTACCTATATTTATAATATTGCATACAGTCAGAGAAATAACATTAACATAAAGGTACAGAGATTTACAACAATTTCTGGACTATAAGAAGAACAAAACGAAACTGGAAACGCAATTAAAGTTTACAAAGTAATGGCAATTATGAATCTATTGGTATAAAAACTGAGTATTGAACAGACAGATAGGAGAGGAATAACGGCTGCCGAAATGAGACATCTTAGGCCACTGACAGGTTATCCTATCCTGTATAAAAGAAGAAGTATAGAAATAAGAGATGAATTACGAACACTTGATCCAACAAAAAAATAGATGAAATGAGGAAAAACTGGCAAGAACATCTGAAACGAATGCCACCAGAACAGATGCCAAAAATATATGATTCATGTAATCTAGTTGGTTTCCTAAATAGAGGCAGATCCTCCGCTAGATTGGGGGGATCAATTCTCCTGAAGCCGGAAGAGGTCAATGGGCCTAATCTTTGCCGTGGATGATGATGGTATAATCACTAAAAGGGCTTATCTGTTGCACCTTTCAGCACTAATTTTACTGGCTTTTATTCCAAGCATAACCGCATATCTGAATTAAATAAAATGCATTTGAACAGTACGTTAGTAGGTTATTTAGGAGAGATCGAGCGCAGTTTTTTGCGTTTATATGGGAAAGGATAGGGAAAACGAGGGTAGATGCGACGGTTCAAGGAGGAAAATGCGTTTATATGGGCGAGATAGGGAATACGAGGGTTGATGCTAGGCTAGACAGTGGTAGAAGGAGGGGGAATGCGGTTTATATGAGACAGATAGGGAATACGTGGAGAGGTGCTAGGCTAGACGGAGGTTGAGGAGTAGAGTATGGTTTATATGAAAGGTATAGGAAAACGAGGAGGGGTGTTAGGCTAGACAGAGTTGAAGGGTAGAGCATGTCTTGTATATGAGAGAGGTAGGGAACAGGAGCAGGGGTGTTAGACTGGACAGAGGTCAAGAAGTAGAGTATGGTTTATATGAAAGGTATAGGAAAACGAGGAGAGGTGTTAGGCTAGACAGAGTTGAAGGGCAGAGCATGTCTTGTATATGAGAGAGCTAGGGAACAGGAGCAGGGGTGTTAGGCTAGGCAGAGGTCAAGAAGTAGAGTATGGTTTATATGAAAGGTATAGGAAAACGAGGAGGGGTGTTAGGCTAGACAGAGTTGAAGGGTAGAGCATGTCTTGTATATGAGAGATGTAGGGAACAGGAGCAGGGGTGTTAGGCTAGACAGAGGTTGAGAGTAGAGTAGGCGTTTATATGTATGAGAAGTATAGAACAGGAGGAGGGGTGTTAGGCTAGACAGAGGTTGAGGAGTAGAGTATAGTTTATATAAGGGTATAGGAAAACGCGGAGAGGTGTTAGGCTAGACAGAGGTCGAGGAGTAGAGTATGGTTTATATGAGAGGCACAGGGAAACGAGGAGAGTCGCTAGGCTAGACAGATAGTGAAGCAGTAGGAATATGGACTTATATACAGGAGAGATAGGGAATAGGAGAGGAGGTGCTAGACCTTGAAAGCGACTTTAGACGCGAACTTCGTGGAAAACTGTTTCATGTCAATGTTCTAGACATGCCATTCACGTAACCCATTCAGGGAAAAGGTGACTCGCTCAGGCAAAAACGTGACCAGCAAAGGGAAAAAGGTGACCAGCAAAGGGAAAAAGGTGACCAGCAAAGGGAAAAAGGTGACCAGCAAAGGGAAAAAGGTGATCAGCAAAGGGAAAAAGGTGACCAGAAAAGGGAAAAAGGTGACCAGCAAAGGGAAAAAGGTGACCAGAAAAGGGAAAAAGGTGACCAGCAAAGGGAAAAAGGTGACCAGCAAAGGGAAAAACGTGACCAGCAAAGGGAAAAAGGTGACCAGCAAAGGGAAAAAGGTGACCAGCAAAGGGAAAAAGGTGACCAGCAAAGGGAAAAAGGTGACCAGCAAAGGGAAAAAGGTGACCAGGAAAGGGAAAAAGGTGACCAGGAAAGGGAAAAAGGTGACCAGGAAAGGGACAAATGTGACCAGCAAAGGGAAAAAGGTGACCAGCAAAGGGAAAAAGGTGACCAGCAAAGGGAAAAAGGTGACCAGCAAAGGGAAAAAGGTGACCAGCAGAGGGAAAAAGGTGACCAGCAGAGGGAAAAAGGTGACCAGCAGAGGGAAAAAGGTGACCAGCAAAGGGAAAAAGGTGACCAGCAAAGGGAAAAAGGTGACCAGCAAAGCGAAAAAGGTGACCAGCAAAGGGAAATAGGTGACCAGCAAAGGGAAAAAGGTGACCAGCAAAGGGAAAAAGGTGACCAGGAAAGGGAAAAAGGTGACCAGCAAAGGGAAAAAGGTGACCAGGAAAGGGAAAAAGGTGACCAGCAAAGGGAAAAAGGTGACCAGCAAAGGGAAAAAGGTGACCAGAAAAGGGAAAAAGGTGACCAGGAAAGGGAAAAAGGTGACCAGCGAAGGGAAAAAGGTGACCAGCGAAGGGAAAAAGGTGACCAGCAAAGGGAAAAAGGTGACCAGCAAAGGGAAAAAGGTGACCAGCAAAGGGAAAAAGGTGACCAGCAAAGGGAAAAAGGTGACCAGCAAAGGGAAAAAGGTGACCAGCAAAGGGAAAAAGGTGACCAGGATAGGGAAAAAGGTGACCAGCAAAGGGAAAAAGGTGACCAGGAAAGGGAAAAAGGTGACCAGCAAAGGGAAAAAGGTGACCAGCAAAGGGTAAAAAGGTGACCAGCAAAGGGAAAAACGTGACCAGCAAAGGGAAAAGGTGATCCACAAAGGGAAAAGGGTAGGGGAAAGGTGACCCTCTCACGGGAAAAGCTAACCCACTCACACTAACAGGTAAGTAATTCAGTTAGTATCACAGGGTAGGAGAGATCCCGGGAAGCGGATATAGCATAATTGCGTATGATGTTACAGATAATGCAGAGACTATCGTAGGTATTTAGGATAATTCAAGTAGCATAGGTGTTTAGAGTCCCTCAGCTAGTATCACAGGAGGCTAGTTTCCTGGGGGCAGGGCGTATCATAGCTGCATATTTTTCACAGGCAATTCAGCTAGTATCGGGGGGGGGCATTTAAGCTAATTCAGCTAGTATCACATGAGGTCAGATTCCAGAAGCTAAGTGCATCATAGCTGCGCATGATTTCACAGGTAATTCAGTTAGTATCGTAGGTATTTAGGCTAATTCAGCTAGTATCACAGGAGGATAGATTCCATGGTTGGGTATAGCATAGTTTCGTATTTCACAGGTAATTCAGAGAGTATCGTAGGTATTTAGCATAATTCAAGTATCATAGGTGTTTAGAGTAATTAAGCTAGCATTACAGGAGGGCAGGTTCCAGGAGTCGGTTATAATGTAGTTTGCGTATTTCACAGATAGTTGAGGTAATATCGTAAGTATTTGGGTAATCAGTATAGTTTCACAGATACTCGTGATAATTTCGTTCAGAGATTTGTATTACAGCTATTTAAGGTAAATGCAGGTGATTCAGGTTGTATCAATGGTATTTGAGTCATTTTAACAGGTAATTCATCTAGTATCATTGATATTTGGGGCAAACCAGATAGTATCACAGGTGATCGTGCTAATTTAGAACAGGAATTCGTATCAGAGCTAGTTAAGGTAATTTCACATGATTCGACTAGTATCACAGGTATTTAAGTCATTTTAGCAGGTAATTCAACTAGTATCACAGGTACTCATGGTAATATAGAGAGTAATTAGATCATAAACATTTCTCATCCAACGTTACAACAATTTATATACTTTTTTCTAAATCTTACAAACTTATTATATGTTAAACAGTTATAAACTGCAGAGATAAACTGCATATGGCTCACAAATTAAAAAGCTTTGCGTCAACATACCTTTATTTATGTTCGTTGCAGGTGCCTCTCCCCTTTATCTAGGCTTCAGACTAACACTAGTATTTGCTCCTAATGGCAGGGTTACCACCTTCCCTTCCATCTTCCCCTTTCTTCACCATTTGTCTGCTAGTTGCATACACAACACATGAGTAAACTTTAATTATTTAAATTGTAGACTCGCTGAGAAAATCTTCATCTTCGGGTTACATTTTCTTAAGTACTGTTTGTAATACTGTAATGTCCATACGCATAGGTAGTTATTCCATCCTCAGCAATAATTCTTTTATCATCAAAGGGATTCAATGTAATTTTATTCACTTGCACTGTGGTAACAGCATGCTTTCGTGATAGGATTAGATTCATGGGCGTTCTGATGATTTCACAGGTTTTAAGACAGTCTGTATAGCTGTCAAACGAAATGTACTGCTTAATAGCGCTACGTTTTATACCTTTAATCTTTTTATCATTGATCCTTGAATATCTAAGGCATACATCTTAGGACGTAGTCCAACAAAGCGCAGGATGATTTTGCTATTAGCCTCACCTTTAAATTTTCCCAATACCTTCTTGTTCTGAGTAGAGTAACATATATGGTTGGCAGGGTAATCAGCTGTATCGAGATGCTCAAGAAAACGTAGCTTGTCCTGGTACACATCTTCAGTTGTTACACGATGAATGAATGAATCAGTGTCCATATACATAAGCTTCAGGTTTTCAGCTCCATAATAAGGCAACAACACGTCGTAATGATAGTGATACATTAATGTCTTGGAGATGTCCAACACACTCATACCAATGAATATAGACTTGTTGAATACAATCTGACGAGAGGCCATATGTACAGCAGCTACAATGATAGCAGCAATAGATCCTGCAGCTACAGAAACATCACCCGCAGCCTGGACAATAGCTGTAACAGAAGCAAATACAATAGATACCGTAGCAGATACAGCAGCTGTACGACAATAGATGTAACAGATCTTACAGCTGTAGCAACATCTGCTACAATAACAGCAGCGACAAACACCAGTTACATAACAGCTGTAGGAGCAGCAGCAGAAAAGATTTAGCACTCTTAGCAATAGCAAGCATCACAGCAAAGATATTCCAGCTATAGCTTCACCCACCACAGCAACAGCAGTCTACACTCCAGATATAACATCAAATACGGAGCTGAAGTAGTAGATACAACACTGTAACATCAGCTACAGCAATAACAGTATCAGATCAGGTAGCTGTAACAGCATTAGACATAGTCAGCACAATACCTATAGCAGAAGCAAATACAGAAGCTATCGTAGCAGATACAGAGACTGTACAACAATAGCTGTAACAGACCCCACAGCTGTAGCAGCATCTGCTATAACAATAGCAGTAGCCGTCGCATTACATAACAACTGCAGCAGCAGCTAGAGATTTAGCAGTGTTTAGCAATAGCAAGCATCACAGCAATGATATTCCAGCTGTAGATTCCCCTACCACAGCAAAAGCAGTCATCACAACATCAACAGTAAATACGACAGATGTAGTATCAGATACAGCATCTATAGCAACAGCAGCTACAACGATAGCAGCAATAGATCCTGCAGCTGTAGCAGCATTAGACACAATCAGCACAATAGCTGTAGCAAAAGCAAATACAATTACTATCGTAGCAGATACAGCAGCTGTACAACAATAGATGTAACACATCCTACAGCTGTAGCAACATCTCATACAATAATAGCAGCGACAACAACCGGTTACATTACAGATGTAGCAGCAGCTAATCCATTTTTGTTCAAATGTAACAGCTTTATCAGTTAAATCATTGCTTCATTAAACAAGGATTGTAAGGGTAGACGTCTCTTCCCTTTATATAGGCCTGAGACTAACACTAGTATTTGCTCCTAATGACAATGGTTACCGCCTCCCCTTCCATCTTCTCCTTTCTTCACCATTTGTCTGCTATGTGCGTACACAGCACATGAGTAAACATTAATTTTTTAACATTGTAGATTCGCGGAGATCATCAAAGGGATTCAATGTAATTTTATTCACTTGCACAGTAGTATCAGCGTGCTTTCATGATAAGATTCATAGGTGTTCTCATGATTTCACAGGTTTTAGGACAATCAGTATAACTCTCAAATGTAATGGAATGCTTAATAGCACTACGTTTTTTACCCTTAATCTTTTTTACCATTGAGCCGTGGATATCTAAGGCATACATCTTAGCTCGTATTCCGACAAAGCGCTGGATGATTTTATCATTAGCCTCATCTTTAGATTTCCCAAGCAATTTGTTTAGAGCTGAATAGCATATGATGGTTCTGTATCACTTAATATGCATGGAATGCAATTAATATTCTAATTAGCCCCACCCCCACTAATTAGCCCCACCCCCATCATTTCCCCCTACTGATTAATCGCTAATATCTCCTGAATGAAAAGATATAGAACAATGGGATAAAAACTAATCAATTCTTTGGAATGCGCCGCGTCCTTGAGATATTAATCCGAGTTGTCCGGGATGCCTGGGTTCGAATCCCACGAGTAATTACAAATTCAACTTCTAATAACTCAGAGACTAATTAAGATAAAGACGCCAAATAAATTTTATTACATTTATATCATTAGGTAGTTTCTTCCGAATGTACATTTGGATACCTGTTGTCCTGGGTTCGATCCTTAATTTTAAATCTTCATTATCTCGGAAACTAAGAGAGGTAGAGGGATGGACTAAAGCATGTTTGATAGCTGTTATAATGTGTAATTAATACTGTATATAATTTTCAATCAGTTGTCCCTAGTTCGAATCCCGATTTTTAAATGATTTCCTTAATTTTTCTCTGTATACTAGAATATATCACTTAGATTGATTGCATAACTGTATACAACTCTTTTAACATAGCAAACTAATTTTATAAATAATTTTGTTTCTGGTGTTCTGGGTTCGAATACCGATAAAATGTAATTTAATTATAAATTTAATAACTCCTAAACTACTTAAGATACAGACGTCAAATAAACTTTATTACATTTATATCTATAGGTAGTTTCTTGCGGATCTGGTGTCCTGAGTTCGATTCTTAATTTTAAATCTTCATTATCTCGGAAACTAAGAGAGATAGAGGGATGAACCAAAGCATGTTTGATAGCTATTATAATAGGTAATTAATGTTGTATATAATTGTCAATCAGTTGTGCTTGGTTCGATTCCCCATCTTTTAATGAGTTCCTTAATTTTCCTCTGTACACTAGAATATATCACTTAGATTGATAGCGTAACTGCACACAGCTTTGTTTAACATGTCAAGCTAATATTATAAATTAATTTGTTCCTGGTGTTCTGGGTTCGAATACCGATTTAATGAAATTTACTTGCAAATTTAATAACTCGTAATCTAATTTATATAGACACGTCAAGTAAACCGTAAACAGAGTACCTAGTCCCTAAATATCGTTATCATGACAAAAAGTACTTTAAAGTACTCAGAACGAATCCCGAAGGGGTGATTTCATATATCTTCAAGCCTATGAATCCTATCAGGTTCGAGTAAAGATTAAATGGTAGATGCTGATGCGAGGGAGCTAAATTACTAAAAATACATTTTTTAAAACTATTACCGGGTTCGATTCTAGAAGCTTAGAATCTGTGAAACTCTGATTGTAGTGAAATGTAATGGTCTTTCTAGAAGAAGATGGAAAGGAAGAATTGAAAAGGGAATGAAAACATGAAATAATGTAGTATATACACACATTTAACTGAACAAGGGAGAAAATCTTCTACGTTACCTTTTAAGCCTTTGAGATTGTGCTAGCTTCGGTGTAATGGGTGGTGGTAGGCTTTGAATGTAATATCTGACTGAATGAGCGTGTGGGAATACTTCTCTTGTTGATGTGACAGCATATACAGGTAGTTACGAGACGAGTTTAAACGTGTTTGATACTGGCAGACATCCTGTCTCTGGGTGTGACGTCACAGACATCGAGCATCCTATAGAACTTAACGATCTACCTTTCCTGCCTGAGTGTATGAAACCATTGAAATCATATACAAAGAAACTGATACCTCGTCTTGGACCTCGAAAGAAGTATGTAGTACATTACATAGCTTTGAATCAAGCTCTTAATCATGGGTTACGACTAAAAATCCATCGTGTGCTACAATTCCAACAGTCACAGTGGTTAAAACCTTATGCGGAATTTAACAACAGACTACTACAATAAGCTGCAAATGATTTCGAGAAGGACGTCTACAGCTCTTTAACAACGTCATGTTTGGAAAAACTATGGAGAATCTGCCTGATCGTATGGATATACGACTGGTGATAAATGAGAAGACTCTAGAGAAGCTGATCGCCAAGCCTACGTTTATTGATAGGTCGATATATGCTGCTATTCTAGCTGTTGTATTTATGGCCTCTCGACAAGCCTGTATACATTGGTATGAGTGTGTTGGACATCTCCGAGACAATGTATCACCATCATTACGATGTGCTGTTATCATATTATGGAGCTTATGTATATGGATACTTATTCATTCATTCATCGTGTAACAACTGGAGATGTGTCCCATGACAAGTTACGTTTACTTGAGCATCTGGATACTGCTGATTACCCTGTCAACTATATATGCTATTCAGCTCTAAACAAATTGCTTGGGAAATCTAAAGATGAGGCTAATGATAAAATCATCCAGCGCTTTGTCGGACTACGAGCTAAGATGTATGCCTTAGATATCCACGGCTCAATGGTAAAAAAGATTAAGGGTAAAAAACGTAGTGCTATTAAGCATTCCATTACATTTGAGAGTTATACTGATTGTCCTAAAACCTGTGAAATCATGAGAACACCTATGAATCTTATCATGAAAGCACGCTGATACTACTGTGCAAGTGAATAAAATTACATTGAATCCCTTTGATGATCTCCGCGAATCTACAATGTTAAAAAATTAATGTTTACTCATGTGCTGTGTACGCAAATAGCAGACAAATGGTGAAGAAAGGAGAAGATGGAAGGGGAGGCGGTAACCATTGTCATTAGGAGCAAATACTAGTGTTAGTCTCAGGCCTATATAAAGGGAAGAGACGTCTACTCTTACAATCCTTGTTTAATGAACCAATGATTTAACTGATAAAGCTGTTACATTTGAACAAAAATGGATTAGCTGCTGCTACATCTGTAATGTAACCGGTTGTTGTCGCTGCTATTATTGTATCAGATGTTGCTACAGCTGTAGGATGTGTTACATCTATTGTTGTACAGCTGCTGTATCTGCTACGATAGTAATTGTATTTGCTTTTGCTACAGCTATTGTGCTGATTGTGTCTAATGCTGCTACAGCTGCAGGATCTATTGCTGCTATCGTTGTAGCTGCTGTTGCTATAGATGCTGTATCTGATACTACATCTGTCGTATTTACTGTTGATGTTGTGATGACTGCTTTTGCTGTGGTAGGGGAATCTACAGCTGGAATATCATTGCTGTGATGCTTGCTATTGCTAAACACTGCTAAATCTCTAGCTGCTGCTGCAGTTGTTATGTAATGCGACGGCTACTGCTATTGTTATAGCAGATGCTGCTACAGCTGTGGGGTCTGTTACAGCTATTGTTGTACAGTCTCTGTATCTGCTACGATAGCTTCTGTATTTGCTTCTGCTATAGGTATTGTGCTGACTATGTCTAATGCTGTTACAGCTACCTGATCTGATACTGTTATTGCTGTAGCTGATGTTACAGTGTTGTATCTACTACTTCAGCTCCGTATTTGATGTTACATCTGGAGTGATGACTGCTGTTGCTGTGGTGGGTGAAGCTATAGCTGGAATATCTTTGCTGTGATGCTTGCTATTGCTAAGAGTGCTAAATCTTTTCTGCTGCTGCTCCTACAGCTGTTATGTAACTGGTGTTTGTCGCTGCTGTTATTGTAGCAGATGTTGCTACAGCTGTAAGATCTGTTACATCTATTGTCGTACAGCTGCTGTATCTGCTACGGTATCTATTGTATTTGCTTCTGTTACAGCTATTGTCCAGGCTGCGGGTGATGTTTCTGTAGCTGCAGGATCTATTGCTGCTATCATTGTAGCTGCTGTACATATGGCCTCTCGTCAGATTGTATTCAACAAGTCTATATTCATTGGTATGAGTGTGTTGGACATCTCCAAGACATTAATGTATCACTATCATTACGACGTGTTGTTGCCTTATTATGGAGCTGAAAACCTGAAGCTTATGTATATGGACACTGATTCATTCATTCATCGTGTAACAACTGAAGATGTGTACCAAGACAAGCTACGTTTTCTTGAGCATCTCGATACAGCTGATTACCCTGCCAACCATATATGTTACTCTACTCAGAACAAGAAGGTATTGGGAAAATTTAAAGGTGAGGCTAATAGCAAAATCATCCTGCGCTTTGTTGGACTACGTCCTAAGATGTATGCCTTAGATATTCAAGGATCAATGATAAAAAGATTAAAGGTATAAAACGTAGCGCTATTAAGCAGTACATTTCGTTTGACAGCTATACAGACTGTCTTAAAACCTGTGAAATCATCAGAACGCCCATGAATCTAATCCTATCACGAAAGCATGCTGTTACCACAGTGCAAGTGAATAAAATTACATTGAATCCCTTTGATGATAAAAGAATTATTGCTGAGGATGGAATAACTACCTATGCGTATGGACATTACAGTATTACAAACAGTACTTAAGAAAATGTAACCCGAAGATGAAGATTTTCTCAGCGAGTCTACAATTTAAATAATTAAAGTTTACTCATGTGTTGTGTATGCAACTAGCAGACAAATGGTGAAGAAAGGGGAAGATGGAAGGGAAGGTGGTAACCCTGCCATTAGGAGCAAATACTAGTGTTAGTCTGAAGCCTAGATAAAGGGGAGAGGCACCTGCAACGAACATAAATAAAGGTATGTTGACGCAAAGCTTTTTAATTTGTGAGCCATATGCAGTTTATCTCTGCAGTTTATAACTGTTTAACATATAATAAGTTTGTAAGATTTAGAAAAAAGTATATAAATTGTTGTAACGTTGGATGAGAAATGTTTATGATCTAATTACTCTCTATATTACCATGAGTACCTGTGATACTAGTTGAATTACCTGCTAAAATGACTTAAATACCTGTGATACTAGTCGAATCATGTGAAATTACCTTAACTAGCTCTGATACGAATTCCTGTTCTAAATTAGCACGATCACCTGTGATACTATCTGGTTTGCCCCAAATATCAATGATACTAGATGAATTACCTGTTAAAATGACTCAAATACCATTGATACAACCTGAATCACCTGCATTTACCTTAAATAGCTGTAATACAAATCTCTGAACGAAATTATCACGAGTATCTGTGAAACTATACTGATTACCCAAATACTTACGATATTACCTCAACTATCTGTGAAATACGCAAACTACATTATAACCGACTCCTGGAACCTGCCCTCCTGTAATGCTAGCTTAATTACTCTAAACACCTATGATACTTGAATTATGCTAAATACCTACGATACTCTCTGAATTACCTGTGAAATACGAAACTATGCTATACCCAACCATGGAATCTATCCTCCTGTGATACTAGCTGAATTAGCCTAAATACCTACGATACTAACTGAATTACCTGTGAAATCATGCGCAGCTATGATGCAGTTAGCTTCTGGAATCTGACCTCATGTGATACTAGCTGAATTAGCTTAAATGCCCCCCCCGATACTAGCTGAATTGCCTGTGAAAAATATGCAGCTATGATACGCCCTGCCCCCAGGAAACTAGCCTCCTGTGATACTAGCTGAGGGACTCTAAACACCTATGCTACTTGAATTATCCTAAATACCTACGATAGTCTCTGCATTATCTGTAACATCATACGCAATTATGCTATATCCGCTTCCCGAGATCTCTCCTACCCTGTGATACTAACTGAATTACTTACCTGTTAGTGTGAGTGGGTTAGCTTTTCCCGTGAGAGGGTCACCTTTCCCCTACCCTTTTCCCTTTGTGGATCACCTTTTCCCTTTGCTGGTCACGTTTTTCCCTTTGCTGGTCACCTTTTTACCCTTTGCTGGTCACCTTTTTCCCTTTGCTGGTCACCTTTTTCCCTTTCCTGGTCACCTTTTTCCCTTTGCTGGTCACCTTTTTCCCTATCCTGGTCACCTTTTTCCCTTTGCTGGTCACCTTTTTCCCTTTGCTGGTCACCTTTTTCCCTTTGCTGGTCACCTTTTTCCCTTTGCTGGTCACCTTTTTCCCTTTGCTGGTCACCTTTTTCCCTTTGCTGGTCACCTTTTTCCCTTTGCTGGTCACCTTTTTCCCTTTGCTGGTCACCTTTTTCCCTTTGCTGGTCACCTTTTTCCCTTTCCTGGTCACCTATTTCCCTTTTCTGGTCACCTATTTCCCTTTGCTGGTCACCTTTTTCCCTTTGCTGGTCACCTTTTTCCCTTTCCTGGTCACCTTTTTCCCTTTGCTGGTCACCTTTTTCCCTTTGCTGGTCACCTTTTTCCCTTTGCTGGTCACCTATTTCCCTTTGCTGGTCACCTTTTTCGCTTTGCTGGTCACCTTTTTCGCTTTGCTGGTCACCTTTTTCCCTTTGCTGGTCACCTTTTTCCCTCTGCTGGTCACCTTTTTCCCTCTGGTGGTCACCTTTTTCCCTCTGCTGGTCACCTTTTTCCCTCTGCTGGTCACCTTTTTCCCTTTGCTGGTCACCTTTTTCCCTTTGCTGGTCACCTTTTTCCCTTTGCTGGTCACATTTGTCCCTTTCCTGGTCACCTTTTTCCCTTTCCTGGTCACCTCCTTTTTCCCTTTCCTGGTCACCTTTTTCCCTTTGCTGGTCACCTTTTTCCCTTTGCTGGTCACCTGTTTCCCTTTGCTGGTCACCTTTTTCCCTTTGCTGGTCACCTTTTTCCCTTTGCTGGTCACCTTTTTCCCTTTGCTGGTCACGTTTTTCCCTTTGCTGGTCACCTTTTTCCCTTTGCTGGTCACCTTTTTCCCTTTTCTGGTCACCTTTTTCCCTTTGCTGGTCACCTTTCTCCCTTTTCTGGTCACATTTTTCCCTTTGCTGGTCACCTTTTCCCCTTTGCTGGTCACAATTTTTCCCTTTGCTGGTCACCTTTTTCCCTTTGCTGGTCACCTTTTTCCCTTTGCTGGTCACGTTTTTCCCTTTGCTGGTCACCTTTTTCCCTTTGCTGGTCACGTTTTTGCCTGAGCGAGTCACCTTTTCCCTGAATGGGTTACGTGAATGGCATGTCTAGAACATTGACATGAAACAGTTTTCCACGAAGTTCGCGTCTAAAGTCGCTTTCAAGGTCTAGCACTTCCTCTCCTATTCCCTATCTCTCCTGTATATAAGTCCATATTCCTACTGCTTCACTATCTGTCTAGCCTAGCGACTCTCCTCGTTTCCCTGTGCCTCTCATATAAACCATACTCTACTCCTCGACCTCTGTCTAGCCTAACACCTCTCCGCGTTTTCCTATACCCTTATATAAACTATACTCTACTCCTCAACCTCTGTCTAGCCTAACACCCCTCCTCCTGTTCTATACTTCTCATACATATAAACGCCTACTCTACTCTCAACCTCCGTCTAGCCTAACACCCCTGCTCCTGTTCCCTACATCTCTCATATACAAGACATGCTCTACCCTTCAACTCTGTCTAGCCTAACACCCCTCCTCGTTTTCCTATACCTTTCATATAAACCATACTCTACTTTTTGACCTCTGCCTAGCCTAACACCCCTGCTCCTGTTCCCTAGCTCTCTCATATACAAGACATGCTCTGCCCTTCAACTCTGTCTAGCCTAACACCTCTCCTCGTTTTCCTATACCTTTCATATAAACCATTCTCTACTTCTTGACCTCTGCCTAGCCTAACACTCCTGCTCCTGTTCCCTACCTCTCTCATATACAAGACATGCTCTGCCCTTCAACTCTGTCTAGCCTAACACCTCTCCTCGTTTTCCTATACCTTTCATATAAACCATACTCTACTTCTTGACCTCTGTCCAGTCTAACACCCCTGCTCCTCTTCCCTACCTCTCTCATATACAAGACATGCTCTACCCTTCAACTCTGTCTAGCCTAACACCCCTCCTCGTTTTCCTATACCTTTCATATAAACCATACTCTACTCCTCAACCTCCGTCTAGCCTAGCACCTCTCCACGTATTCCCTATCTGTCTCATATAAACCGCATTCCCCCTCCTTCTACCACTGTCTAGCCTAGCATCAACCCTCGTATTCCCTATCTCGCCCATATAAACGCATTTTCCTCCTTGAACCGTCGCATCTACCCTCGTTTTCCCTATCCTTTCCCATATAAACGCAAAAAACTGCGCTCGATCTCTCCTAAATAACCTACTTACGTTTTTTCCCCTTTGGTCAAGGACCAATTAGCCATCAGGCTGTCATGATTTATTGCTTGTTTTTATGTTTAATTAACGTCCTTTAGATCATATCGGACGGTGAATCTACGGAATGGCTGAAATTATGCACAAATGGACCCGGGATCCTAGAGTTACCCGACATTCATCTTATCCAGGTAACTCAAACTAATCGAGATTCGAACTCGGGACCTCTTGAATGTGAGGCAGACACGCCAGCCCCATACCACACAGATGGACAATGAT
Source organism: Deroplatys truncata (assembly GCA_030765065.1). Taxonomy (NCBI): domain Eukaryota; kingdom Metazoa; phylum Arthropoda; class Insecta; order Mantodea; family Mantidae; genus Deroplatys; species Deroplatys truncata. The sequence goes on from CM060979.1 coordinate 22,970,839, forward strand.
AAGTGTTGTAATAACTTCTTTTGGGAGGCATTGAGATAATTGAAGCAAAGACTATAGGAATAAGAATCTGATGTTTTACACTCACATGAGTTTTTCTACTCGTGTACAAATTATTTTTACAAACGCTTATTCTTCATATCGTTCATGTTAATCGAGATATCGAGATGTTAAACTTATTGCTAATTTTCTTGTAGGTGCAAGGGGAATTGGTAGGTTATAAGCGATAGTCAAATATTTTAAGAGCTGGTTGCTATGTGGCACATCCCATTCTCTTTGCATGTCCAGGACAAATAAATGAATAACGAATTTGAGAAAAAGTATAGGTATTGGAAAATTTAAGGGAAATACAAGCAATATCTCAAAAATGGTTTATTCAACAACAAAAATGTATATGACATAAATTGTATATTTTAACGCGATCTACATTTTTGTGTAGTAAAATTTTGTCTATCTCTTATGGTTTACCAGTTATGCAAAAGTCGTTCACAATGAAGAATCCTTTTAGAGACATTCACAGAAAATTCGAGATATACATTTCATTTGTCATGAAAGTATCTTAAACATATGATATTTTAATCAAAATCGTTATGTATTTTTGAGAAAATTTAAATTTTCGAAAAATGTTCCTTGTAAAGTGTAATCTGGGGTGGGGGGATTTTCTCGAAAACCTTCGTGTGTATCTCTGGAAGATACTGAAGCTAAATTCCAAGTTTGGTGTTTATCCGTGTGTTCGTTTCTGAGTTATGCTGTTCACAGACACAGACACACACACACGCAAGCACACACACACAAAGAGAGAGGGAGACACACACGGATATGTTTTCAAAAATGTTTTTCTTGAATTCAGGGGTTCTCAAGACATATATTTCCGGTGAAATCTCGTTGTCGAATTTTTGGGTGGAATACAATACTTCCCCTACCTACTATAGGTAGTAGAGAAAGTAAAAATGAATGTAGGAAAAAATACTATCAGTTATAAGTTTTTGAGCAGAATGCTTTTAAACTATCGATCAAATGTGGTTCGGCTTGGCGAATAAGACGTCAATTAGACCGTACATTACCTGGAATGCACACGCGTATATTAATTTATAATTAATAAACATAAATTATCTTTTTGAAAGTGCTTTGCTTTCAAAACCTGGAAAAGACTTTAGTACCTGTAGAAGAAGGAACTGATCATACTGGAAAGACTGGTTTTGAATCTCATAGATATTTATTCTTCACCAATACCAGTTCAGGGTACATCCGTGTGCAACATCTCGTTAAACAAACCCTTCACCTTACCGCGTTAAGAAACTGACCAGAGTTAGGCCTGACGATGAACAGCACAAAAACAAAAATGACTAATGGACGATTTAACGGCATAGGACTGCAATGCATCTCAGAAGACAAATACTTGGGACAGTGTGTAGCCTGCAAGCAGTACACCAACCTCAAGTTAGAACACAACTTGGAAGGTATTCTGGAGCCGAAGTTCATATTGTTGACAACCGACCGTAAGCTAAGGTTTTAGACCTTAAAATCCTACATCTTTCCAGTGATCCATCTCTCTATGAATGTCAAACTTGGGCTCTTGTCTGACAAGCAGATCGCAACAATAAATACAAACATGCCAGAGAAAAATACTGGGAGTCACATTTAAAGACAAAATTTCTAATAGCAACCTGATAGGAATGACCAACACATCTGAAGTAGCAATTACGAACTGGGGAGGTCACGTGACAAGAATGGATCAATCAAGATGGATGTACACGACCAGGATGTAGGAGCCAGACCTTGGAAAAAGAAACCAGGGAAAACCATGGCTTGGATGGACGTGTTCTCGAAAACAGCAGGCAAACAGTGGCCAAGAAAGGCAAAAGACAGAACTCGGTGGAAAGAACTAAACCTTTTTCACTATAAGCTGAAAGGAGAGGCAAACAAAACCACGTGATAAGACAGCACCTCATTGGCTGTTGAGAAAGGTTATTCCTTCACGTATGGAAAGCCAATTTGAAGTAGGGGTTGTATTGTAGTTCAACTGTTGGGGAGCCGAACTTGAAGTAGTTGCAACCGCACGTGTGGTACCCGGTAGCCTTCGTCCAAAATTTAAAAACATTAACTTCGTAATTTGACTGTTTCTTTAAATATTATATATTTATGTTTGCCTCGGCTGCGTCAGGATTATTGTTAGAGACTTGGAATTCTTTGCAAGGCGTGGTTCGGCTGAAGAATGCAGGCTTACACAGATTTTAATTTTACTTTACTCCTTTTATTAATGTTTGAAACAATTTAAATAACACTTCACTGATATAGAGAGCTGTGAGATTCTTTTGTTAATTACTTGCACTTTTTAACACGTAAACTATTTTCGTCTCACACTGAATACATATTAAATTTCTCGAGGTCGCATCTCGCGTTCGCTTAGGAAGACTTGTCTACAACCAACGCGTCCAGTTATGAGCGCTGTTTACAAGCAACTGACTTGATTTCTACCGCCTAAATTTGTCAATTTCTTTATTTCAAGTCTCTGATTGACTGTTCCTACTCCAATAGAATGACTTCATTTAACTAAAGCTTTTTCTGGCTGTTGATTGGCTATTTTATAAACTGTCACAAAAATTACATTATTGCTTCCAAGAATCACAAGTAGTATCGTTTAACTTTCAAATTCATTATTGCCTCAAGGCTACTTCATTGTTAGCAACTTTTAACCTATTATTCTCACAGCTCCTACATTATTAAATTGTGTAATACATTCACATAACGTTATTACACATGTATACAATAATATAAATATTTACAATGAATGTAATATACACTTTTTAGATATTGTTACATACACATATTGCTTTAAGGCGGGCTGTTATTGAATTTATATATTATATAATTAGACTGAAATCATTTAAGTGTTAAAAATACTGCCTCACAGTGGACAAATTACAACCTTTCCCTCTTAGCATGTCGTCTCTTCCTCTACAAAAAAAAACCAGTTTGTTTCAGATCTTCTGCCGCTGTGGAAAACATAAACGCGGGAAAAGGAGAGAAGACAGTTGTGTTATATGCTTTTAACAAATTCTGTGTAGAGTACCCACCTTTAATCGAGAATGAATATTGTTGTCCATTGTTTAGCAATAATTGAACTTCTTTGTTAATGGTACAGAATTATTTTTCGGATAGCTTGGGTCGCATTGGTTTCCTGTTGTGTTTTAACCTATTGCTAATCGTTAACTTGTCGACTCATAAAAGGTTAAAGCAAAAGTGGTATACTGATATTAGTCATTAAAGGAATGATTTCTAAGGCCTGAAGTTAAGAACAGTTTAATTCAGTAGTTTTAATAACAGATTTCGAACTGTTCAAGTACAACTTTTATTTGTCTACTCTTAGTATTATGTGTTATAAGCTTAGGATGTAAGGCAAAATATGGGAATAAGATATACAATATTTAAAAGATAATGATTCCCAAGTTGCGCAATATACCTGAAGCAATTTCCTCCCACGGGTTTTAGTTCCCGTCATCCTCCACGTGGTGCTGCCATGTGCTCGGCGGAGTGATACATTTAAGTTTTGTTTATTTCTCCTTTCAGCTTATAGTGAAAAAGATATAGGGTGCAGTCTATCGCAGTCTAAAATCAATTAAAATTGTATAGAGTTAAACAGAACCAAAGTGAAATCAGTTAATGAGTATTACAGTGTGGAGTTCTAGAGATAAACAGATCGACAGAATGTTACCTCGCTTGGAATGGCTCACCAAGCGAGAAATCAGGAGCCACCCCTTTTAAAAAGAGGCCTTGCTCTTTAAGGGACAGTATGGATAAATTCATTCATTCAATCATCACATAGCGGTGCACCAATGTTCCCCACAGTTTAGCTGTCCCTGGATAGCTGGCAGGCGGTCATGATTACGCACCGCTTATTGAAGGTATACTCTACTGAACGTACCTGGAAGTACATCAAGTCCTCTCGTTATCGCTTGTTCTACCTCTTTGCTGAAGCACATGCGTGTACTTGTTCAGCGTGCAAAAGTAATCCTAAGTTTATCTAAACATGAAGTAAATACATTATTAAATCTAACTTACAATTTAAGCATAGACAGAAGGTAAAGAGAGAGAAGCAATGACTTAAACCTGGATAAGTGGGAAAAGTTGGCCTTACAAATGACTAGAAGGATATGCTCAATTATTATGGATTTTCTTTTTGTTTCCTTTCTTTTCCACCGATTAAAGGTTCCACTGAGTTTAGTCGACATTCGCCTTCTGAAAGAGAGGGGAAAATATACGGTAGTTAAATTATATTCGAACCCACTCGCGGCCTCTCTCTACTGCGGGAGAGAGCCGACAGTCGCCGGGGAAATTACGCCCGCAGAGGCGGACTAAAATCTTTACCTTATAATAGATGCTGCAAATGTTGAGCTTCTGCTCTCAAACAGGCAGCATATCTCGTGTAAATATTCTCGCTCTTCTCCGAAGCTCAGCAGGAATTCTTGTGATTGGTGCCGCTTCGGAGCGTTCGCCTCGAAAATCGCTGGAAAAACTAGCGCAGTAAACAGGTGTATCTCGATCTTCTGCGAGAAATGCTACACGTCTGTTAAAACTGAAGCCCTACCGCTGCACACGAGTGCAAGCGAATGATCCCGCTAAACGTGTGAATTATTGTAACTGGTTTTTCCAATCCGTAGAAAGGGGTTTCATTTACCCACAGTTTTTGTTTTTCACTGATGGATCTTGGTTTCATCTAAATGAACGTGTGAATACTCACAACAGTCGATACTGGGCTTCAGAAGAACCTGTGCTACTGGATGACACGCCTCATTATGATCAGAAAATTGTTGTGTGGTGTGCAAAAAGTGCTAGAAGAATAATACAGCCCATATTCCTTGATGAAACACTAAATGAAGAGCGATATCAGAAGTTCATTCTGAGGCCATTTTTCAATCGCTTGACAGAAGAAGAGAAATCGTATGGTTGGTTCCAGCAAGATTCTGCAACAGCACATACGCCTACCGAATCTTTACATGCAATAAGAAAGGTGTTTGATGACAGAATAATTAGTGTTGATTTAAGGCCCCCTGTTCTCCTGACCTAAAGAGTTGTAATTTTTATTTATGATACCTACAGGAACTTAGAGAAAAAATTGTGCAATAAATCACAAGAATTCCTGCTGCTGAGCTTCGGAGAGTGAGCGAGAATATTTACACGAGATGTGTTGCCTGTTTGAGAGCAGAAGGTCAACATTTGCAGCACCTATTATAAGGTAAAGATTTTAGTCTGCCTCTGCCGGCGTAATTTCCCCGGCGACTGCCGGCTGTCTCGCGCAGTAGAGAAGAGGCCGCGAGTGGGTTCGAATATAATTTAACTACCCTATACCTATTATCCCCAGGCAAGATTTAAACTCGGACTCTTGAATATGTGATACTCCCACACCACGATGACGACTTCAAGCTTCGGCACCGATCTTGTTAGGTTAACGTATTCTTATATCTGCGCAATTAATTGATCTTAACATTACTGAAAACGTACTACGTACTAATTGCACTAAAGCCATCCATCTACTGCTCCTCTTATTTCTGCATTGCACTTGACACTATGCTTCAACTAATATGATTATGATTTGTAACGCCGTGATTGCGTGTTCGGTCAGGACGTTTAAGGCATCTATCTGTGGCATGAAAAACCTCAAGGCATTGAAACCTACAAGGTACCAGACAGACCGAACTTTTATCAGGTTGCCTTCATTGGCCAAAATCGGGTATTTCTTTTGGTGGGAAATTCTAACCCATACCGTTCCGCCATTTAAACATTACAGCGCAAATGAAGAGGGAGATCGACGAAAACCGTCCGTTCACAGCCAGTCAGATTTAATCCTCGATAAACTTTTACTGTCGTCGATGCATCGCAAATGACCGTTCATCGGGTAATGAAAGTCCCTCTCTACTGGTTCAGTTTATTGTAAAAGTGATATCCTGGCATTACACACTTTTATAGCAACTTAATTAGTTTAAAGGACATGAAAATACTTACTGTACAACCGGATGGTGCCGTCAGTTTCCCCCCGAGGGTTTTTGGCCACGCACTTGTACGTGCCGTAGTCTTTTTCCTGTATGTTGTTAATGGTGAGCTTCATGTGGGTTTTATAAGGCGGAGAGCCGACAGTGTTCACTTGCTGATACTTGCGGCTCTCGTGTATCATGTGACCATCCTCTCTGGTCCAGTAGTTGAGCGAGGTCGGATGAGCCTCCGTGAAGCACTCGAGTGTCACATTGTAGGCCAGCGGTGCTCCTACCAACTGATGTGGTATCCACAGCATCGGCGGAACTGTCAACAGAGAAAGAACAAATATACATCTCTGGCAAACAACAAGCTTCGTTTAAAATTAAATTGGGGTCAGAGAAAAGCAAATACAGTAATTCAGTTGTGTTCCGGAGGGAGCGAGCATTTTCAGCGCTTCCTGGCTAGAATCCTAATGCGGTCAAGCCTCAACAAGAATATCTACCACCACAGCATTTACTAACTTTCAATAGTTCTTATTCTCACAGATGTGCATTTACCATTTTCTCATCTAGTATGGATCAAAAGCAACATGATTATGGAACTTATACTTCATTATTCAATGATTCCTTTTTTACTTTCTCTACTATGTATAGTAAGTAAGGGAAGTATTGCATTTCACCCAAAAATTCGATACCGAGATTTCACAGGAAATACATGTTTTGAGGTGTACTGAATGCATAAAAAACATTTTTGGAAACATGTCCGTGTGTCTGTCTGTATGTCTGTGTGTATGTGTGTGTGTAAACAGCATAACTCAGAAACGAACAGTCGGATAAACACCAAACTTGATATTTAGGTTCAGTATCTTCCAGAGATGTGACATTTTGAATAAAATACCTTAAGTTTAAGACATTTTTATGGCAAATTAATTGTATATCTCAAATTTTCTGGGAATGTCTCCAAAAGTATTCTTCATTGTGAACGACCTTTGCATAACCGGTAAACCATAAGAAATAGACATAATTATACTACACAAAAAATGTAGATCGCGTTAAAATACACAATTTATGTCATATACATTTTTGTTGTTGAGATATACATTTCGAAATATTGCTTGTTATTCCCATAAATTTTCCAATACTTATACTTTTTCTCAAATGGGAATTCGTAATTCACTTTCTGTCCTGGTAATACGAAGAGAATGGAATGCTCCACATAGCAACCAGCTCTTAAAACACTTGACTATAGCTTAAAGTCTACCATATTCCCCTTGCAGCTACAAGAAAATTAGCAATAAGGTTAAAATCTCGATATCTCGATTAACATAAAGCATATAGAGAATAAGCGTTTGTAAAAATAGTTTGTACAAGAGTAGAGAAAGTCATGTGAGTGTAACACATCAGACGTTTTACTTTCCTCACTACTTTCCTACAGTAGGTAGATGTAGTATTGTATTCCACCCAAAAAATTCGATATTTCACTGTAAATAAACGTTTTGAGGCTCCCTGGATTAAAAAAAACAATTATATCTGGAAAAATATATTTCTGTGTGTGTGTGAAAGGTATAAACTCGAAAAGGAAAAGTCGCATAAATACCAAATTTGATATTCAGTATCTCCCAAAGAATGCGACCCAAACGTTTTCAAGAAAATCCCCCCATCCCAAACTAAATTTACATGGAAGATTTTTTTTGGAATACTTGATTTCACCACGCAGCAAGGATATTTACATGACAAATAAAACATATATCTTTAATTTTCTGAGAATAGATTGTGAAGTCCTTGGAAGGAATTTTGTATAATCTTGTATAACTTAAGGGGACTGTGTAGCCACTTGGGCTGGAAAAATTGATTGCTTGTTTTGCATCTTAAAAAAGTACGAATCTTCCTCTTTAAAATTATATATATTTTATATAACATATATACATATTTGTTTGTATTTATATTGTAACGGTATCAGCACGTTTAAGACTTTAAATGTTCCTTTAAAACGGTGGCGTCCTGATCATGTCCATTTAGCTGTGGAGCCAAACCATGACACACTTTTCTTTAAATGCAGTTCTCCGTAATTTGAAATTCTGGAAACTTAGGTACACTTTTCTTAAAACTACTGAACCTATTTTAATGAAACCTTTACTGTAGTTGCTGATGCTTGTATTATACAAATCTAAGCTATTATATTAGAAAAATCCAAACCATAAAGTTTATAAAAAACATTTGTGTAAAATCTGAATTTTTTTCTCTTGAATAATGTCAGAAATATTTAAGTAACTTTAGGTTACGAATAAAGAATAGACATTGCTTAGTGCCCTAAAACTATTCAACTTGAATATGCTTGAATACACGAAACTATTAGGTATACACTATATCTTTTTTCAAAAACATGTTATTAGTTACAACCTCTTATTTGTGGCAATTTTAATAATTATGTAATTGTTGTTTATAGCACTAGAATTACAATGAATCACTGCACATACATGCAAAATTTTATTTTAATCTGAGTCGCAGAAGTCTAGGAATGTTTAGCTAAAGTTAGGTATTGAAATACCGAAATCTTTAAGAACCAGTACCCAATCTCCTTATATGTTAAGCGATAAGCGAAAACTCACTAGCTAAAAATGTAGATCTCTTTAAAACACACAATTTACTTTAAATACATTCTTTTGTGGCATAAGCCCTTTTTGAGATATCCGTTTTAATGATTCGCATTGTTCAATACTTAAGTCATTCTTTTAAAGTACTGTCGACATTCAGTTGTTTTTCGTGACTGCGTCGAAACGGTATGAGGTTTTAGCATATAATGCCCTGTTCTTAAACATTTGACTTGTTCTCTTTTTATCTATAACCAAAAGTATAATGTAAATTGTTCTGCAAAGGTTTATCTCAAATATGATGAAGTGAATAGAAAAATAAGCTTTCGTAGGAATAGTTTGCATTCCCACCACTAAACATTAGATTAGAGAAAGTCATGTGAATGTAATACGTGACATTTTTACTTCCTCTACTACGTATAGTAAGTAGGGGAAGTACTGCATTCCACCCAAAAATTAAATACTGAGATTTCACCGAAAATATATGTTTTGAGACCCCCAGAATAAAAAAAAAACCTTTTTAGAAACATGTCCGTGTGTGTGTGTGTGTGAACAGCATAACTCATAAACGAACAGTCGGATAAACACCAAACTTGGTATTTAGGTTTAGTATCTTTCAGAGATGCGACACGAAGGTTTTCAAGAAAATACCCCCACCCCAGATTACCCTTTACATGTAACATTTTTCGAAAATTTTAATTTTCTCAAAAATGGCTCTAAAGATTTTGATTATAATATTATATGTTTAAGATATTTTCATGAAAAATGAAATGTATATTTTGAATTTTCTAGGAATGTTGTGGCAGTATTTTATATCACAACACTGTAAATGCCAGAGTGATTGTAGTGTAAATAGGCATTATTGTATGACAATGATTTGAGATGTTTGTTAATTATAAGCATTGTTAGGAAATAAGTTTACACGACCTCACTGAAACTGACAATAAGAGCGGGCAACAAGGTAGCGAGGGGGTGAGTTGTTTATCAATTATTAGAGACAAGCAAATGACGTCGGTGTAGCGCGCGTTTCTTTTGAAATGGAGGGAATTTCTTCCCTAGAGCATATGTGTTCGTAATTTTGATTGGATATAAATATAGACGCTAATGTTGGCGCGTTTTATTAACCAGTAGCAGCTCGGTTATAATCTTTAGGCATATCGGGTGAGGGAGTATAAATTCCGTGCCAGAGACAGGTTTCGTTCAGTCCAACAGAAGGATTCGCGGGTTATACGTCGTGCAGTTTTACAGAATCTCTCGCGTCGTAAAGTTAGTTATAAATGTGAAATAAGCGAATTAATAATGTGCAGTAAATAAGTGATTATAATGATATTCGAAAATATAACAGTTTCAGTCTGGCGTCTATCAAGAGTCAATATGTGAAATTAAATTAATTGTGACGGTAATAAAAGTGTAAAAACAAATTCTTTTATAAGTGTTATCTTTCAGTAACAAATCCTTTCCGTTTACACACCCTGTTTAAGAGATATGCTTGACTGAGTAGTAATAATAGCTAGCCGGAGGACAAAGAACCCAACATTCAAAGTAGTAAGACAATAACAGGCGCTCAGCAATAAGATAACACGAAGTGACCGCGACAAATTGGCTTCCATGCGTGGGGCAGATAAACATGAAGCATCTTCCAACTACCAACAAATATTCTACTTCAATGTCTCCAAAAGTATTCTTCATTGTGAACGACTTTTGCATAACTGGTAAACCATAAGAGATAAACAAAATTTTACTACACAAAAAATGTAGATCGCGTTAAAATACACAATGTATGTCATATACATTTGTTTTGTTGAGTGAACCATTTTCGAGATATTGCTTGTTATTCCCTTAAATTTTTCAATACCTATTTTCTCAAATGGGAATTCGTTATTCACTTTTTGTCTTGGATATGCAAAGAGTATTAATCTGCTGCACCTAGCAACCAGTTATTAAGATATATGTATGTGCTTAAATGCTACTGTATTTCTATATTGCCCTTGCAAATACAAAACAAGGGGAACATAGTAGCCTTAAGCGATAGTCAAATATTTTTAGAACAGGTCGCTATGTGTAATATGTAATTCTCTTTGCATATCAAAAGATCTTTTCTGCAAATGTTTATCTCGATTAATATGAAATAGATGGAGAATAGGAGTTTATAAAAATAGTTTTTTAAGAGTAGAGAAAGCCATGTGAGTGTAACACATCAGATTTTTTTCTTTCTCTGCTGCATGCCTATAGTAAGTAGAGGAATTATTACGTAAAAGAACCTCACGCCTCATAAAGAGGGCTCTGAACAAATTTTCCGATATTTCACGCCCAATATAGAATAAGTCGCTAAGAACCTTAGCAGTTAAATAGCGTCCATAAATAAAAACTAAATGTGAACAGCATAACTCAAAAACGAAATGTTAGTTAAATAACAATCTTCGTATTTAAGTTCAGTATATTCCAAAGATTTCTTTCTTTCTTACATTTTTCAAAGCCACCACATAGCTACCCGCTTTTTAAAAATTAGAGGACGCAAAATGTGTAATGGAAGTTTATCTCCATTAATAAAGAGTGGATAGAAGAATAAGCTCTAGCAATAATAGTTTGTAGAAGAGTGAGTAGAGAAAGTACGAGGTATGATCAAAACGTTTCCGGAATGACGTTATAAATACTACACAACGGTTTGTTTTGTCTAATCTGCACTGCCACCCGCGAAGTAGTCTACTTGGGAGTTGATACACTTGTCCCAGCGCTTCTGCCACTGCTGGAAGCACCTCTGGAAGTCCTCTTCTTTCAATATGTTCAGAGCCTTCCGCGATTCGCGATGGACGGTGTCCTCGGAGCCGCATTTTAAGTCGCGGGGGGGAAAAAAAATCCGCTGGTGTCAAATCTGGAGAATAAGTGGGATGGGGAACAGTATTCATTTTATCCAAAAATTGGCGAACGGAAAGGGCTTTGTGCGTGGGCGTATTGTCATGATGCAGGAACCAGTCACCACTCCTCCATTTTTCCGGGCGTTTGCGTCGCACATTCTCCCTTAATCTTTGCAACACTTGTTTGTAGAACACTTGATTCACTGTTTGACCCTGTGGCACAAATTCCTTATATACAATGCCTTTAATGTCAAAAAACACAACCATCATTGAATTCACTTTGGATCGAACTTGTTTGGCCTTTTTCGGGCGTGGAGATGAAGGACCCTTCCATGATGAAGCTTATTCCTTCGTTTCTGGATCGTACACATAAATCTATGTTTCATCACCAGTAATAGTCTTCTCCATAAACTGTGGGTCATTTTGTAGCTGTTCTTTAAGATCTGTGCAGGAAATCACACGGCTTTCCTTTTGGTCATTTGAAAGCAGGCGGGGCACGAACTTGGCGGTAATTCTTCTCATGTCCAAATTGTCTTTCAAATGCTTTGAAAACTTCCAAAGGAGAGTCTCAATGAGTCGGAAAGTTCTCTTATTGTAATCGCCTGTCATTTAGTACCATTTCTCTCACCTGATTGATAATTTCTTCAGTTTTGCTAGAACAGGGTCGCCCCGAACAATCTGCATCTTCAACTGATGTCACACCACTTTTAAATTTCGAAAACCACTCAAATGATTGAGTTTTGCCCATAAATTCCTCCCCATAAGCTGTTCTTAACATCATAGGCTTCTGTTACAGTTTTACCGAGTTTAAAGCAAAATTTGATGTTCATTCTATGTTCTTCGCAATCTGACATTTTTGCTACGCGGAAATATCGCAGCACGTGCAAAATACGTGTTCACTTCAGAGCGTCTGCCTTGTCACTGCATGGTCACAGGAAGTCACGTGACTTCTCATTTTTATTGGGAAGGAACGCTGCATGTACAATCTGGGTAGGAATTAAAGAAATCTCAGCGTCAGCATTGTTGTGAAGCCATTCCGGAAGCTTTTTGATCACACCTCCTATTGCGAATTAAACACACCAGTCGCGCGGGGACGTTTTTGTAAAAATATTATTTTCTGAATTCAGGGATTCTCAAAACGTGTGTTTCCTACGAAATCTGGTACAGAATTTTTTAATGAAATACAATACCTCCTCTACTTACTACAGGCAACCGAGAGGAATGTCTCCGCGGTAACGTGTGACGCTCACATTCGAGGTCACTAGGGGGCAGCTTGATCCATGAGTCGCTCATCGCCCTCTCTAGGCAGCTACAGCAATGGGACGGGTCTTCGAGCCTGAATTTTTAGGGACTTCTGCGCGTCTCTGTAGCGTGTAACCTCCGGTGGCTCTTTCACTTCATCCCTTCCTTCTGGAGGTTGTAGTCACAAGATTGTACGTAGCCCTCAGTGCGCGAGATGTCCCTCTCCGTTATATAATCTCTAACCTAACTTATGCTATAGAAAGTAAACACGCTGGCTTACGAAAATCTTCGTAGACTGGCTATAAGATCTTGTGTTCTACACTTAAAATGGCTCTGCAATAAGTATCACTTAAACAAAGAAGAACTTAAAGATTGCAATGGATTAGTAAAGTAAATCTCAACTACGAAAGAAATTGTGAAGCATCCGGCTACGAAACAATTGAAGGAGGAGGTTGCGAGCAAGCAGTAGCAGAAGCGGAAGATGTTTAAATAGCAGGCATTTTGTCGTAGTCGATTTCACGGGTTTGCGCAGAAAATGTCAACAGAGAGCTTTGTTCCCCTCCCTCTCTTGCCTTTTGAAAAGGAGCGGGTGAGCATCTATGCAAATTATTCATGCTACAGCGTAATGGATTGTTTCTGCGGTGCGATGACATTGCTCCACTCTCGAGCTTGCTCATCTACGGTACGAGTAGAAAACATGGGCCTCAATCAATGTGCTACATTCACATGACTTTCTCTGCCATCTATCGTTTATTAGTAACTGTAGTACAAATTATTCTTAAGAAACCGCGTCTTTCTATATACCTCATTTTAATTGAGGGTAGATCTTTGAAGAAAAAGCTACATTCCATGTTTTGTTATGCAGGGTGATTTATGAAGAACTCGCACATTTGTTTCTTTGTTTAAAAACGAGGTATGCTAGCAACAAATTATTATATCTGAAATGCAGAAGAATTTTGGGAGATTATTTACCTCTATAGCAAATGTTGAAAATGTCCTCCATCCTGCATAAGGCACAACACAACAAGTTATTCCATGTCACTGGGCACTCGTTGGAGGACTCTGTTGTCAGTAGCTTGAATCTCCTGTGTAATGTTGTGCTTCAGATCGTCCAATGTCTGGGGACGTGTGGCATAAACCCTGTCTTTTAAGTAACCCCATAGAAAGAAGTCCGACGATGTCAAATCCGGAGATCTCGGTGCCGTCCTGCTGAAAATATCCTTGACTCAATTCTACATCGTCTAGTTCCTCAGCAGTGTTCGGTACTCTGCAGTGTTCATATTGTTTTCAAAACAAATTAGTCCCAGTATTCTCTGTGTGGATATTGCGCGTCAAACTCGGATTTTAACCGGGTGCATAGGTGCTTCATGAATAACATGGATTTTCGGTGGCCCAATAGCGTGAGTTAATTGTTAGTTCACATAGCCGGATAAATGGAACCATGCTTCATCTGTGAACCATGTGATGGACAATATGGCAGGATTTTGCACAACCAACGACAATAATTCAGTCGTCTATCCTTATCTGGTTCCTGTAACTGTTGGACAACCGTGATCCTATACGGCTTTAGACCTGCACTTTTCACAGCTCTCTGGCACATTTAGTAGCTGTAACCTGTCTCCTGCGACAAACGTTGTAATGATTTTTTGATGAACGAGTTTTGCCTTTTTCAATCGCCAGGGTTTTTCAATTTGTTTACAGTCCCAGTATTGTGTTTCTTTAGGGAGGATTCCGAACACCAAATTCTCTCCGGTATGCCCTTTGAGTAGCTGTAATTGAATTCGTAATCCAGTATTGCTTTACAAGGAAGAGGCGTTCATTTAATGTGTACTCCATTTTCACGTTCACTAGAACAAAATCTCAAAAACAGTTGTCGATAATAAAACTAACAATTACGAATAAAACATGAACATCTAGTGACAGGCAATCGAAACTCCAGAACATCCTACTTAATTTGGTGCTAAAATTGAATTTAGAACAGAATAATTAAAAAAAGAAATGTCAGTGCTTCACGAAATAACCCTTATATACATTGGGAATAGCGATAGTAAAATGTTAAAGAACTGGACGCTATGTGCTGCCCTTAAAATTCCACACTGTTTCCATGCAATCGTGAGAACTAACTGAATATTGACAGAACTTTAAGAGAATGAACAATTCCAACAATTAATAACGGATATCTCAAAAATGGCGTATGCCACAAAAATTATGAAATAAAGAGATCGGCATTTTTTGTGTAGCATGTTTTTGTCTATCGTTTAACCTTACCAGTTATACAAGATATACAAAATTCCTTCCGAATGAAGAGGACTTTATAAGCTATTGTCAGAATTTCTTGAAAGATTTAGTGGCGCACCCTTAGTACATGTTGAACTTAAATGCCAGGTTTGGTAAATATCTGACTTTTCGTTTTTGAGCTATGTTGTTCACGCACACGCGCGCGCGCGGATATTGGAATATAATTTAATCTAAATGCCAAGTTTGGCATTTATCCGACTTGTTTTTCAGTTATGCTGCTCACAGTTACAGACACACAGGGGCCTCAAAACATGTATTTTGATGAGATCTCTGCATTGAATTTTTGGGTGCAGGTTGGGCTTCTTGTAACTACTAAACAGTGGCAGAAAAAGTAACGCTGTGACCTGTTCAACGCTTGAAATGCGTAAACATGAAACATGATTTAATTTTGGCCTAATAATAGGTAAGATGATTGAGCTGTTGTGTTCTAGGTGTTCTCAGATCTAGGTATCATGGACTGAAGTGTTTTCTGTATACAACGATTCATCAAGTATCGATCGTTTTCCTGCAGCTTTAAATGGTCATAATCTGTTCTTGGGTGAGAAATTTTTAACCAGTAATTCGTTTGATGAAAAACAATTACTGTTTATTAGCGTTATAAATTTATGCATTTTTGTGATTCGCTGCTATACGAGTAAACCGGTTTTTATTGTCTTCTGTAAACTTTAAATAATTTCCAACGAACTATCTTATTACTTTCTCTACCACGTACACTGTCGTGCTAAAACTTGGCCCATTCCCCTAGATCGCTTTGATGTTTTTCCCTCCGTAAGGTTTCCACCTTCAGGTAACCTTTGATTCCACCCAGCGGGTATCAGCTCTCTATGTGACCTGCCTGAAAGATAAATCAGGGGCATAAAATCTAATCAATGAACGTTGTTTATAATCTATGTGAAATGAAGGAGTGGTTTGGATGCCACCTTTGCAAAAGAGTTTCGCTACGATTAATACTCAAGCAAAGGCTAAAGCAATTACAAATAATTCGGTCTTCTGGAGGAAGGGTTGAAGAATTATTTGCCAATGAGGTTAATCTGAATGACAGCTACAACATTTACATATATGAGAGCTTTCATGAGCGACATGTAGACGAAGGTTAAGTTATTGTGGCTAGTAAATGGCAATAAGAAAACGGTGTAGTAGCATGAAAATATAAGGTTTAAGTTGTAGTGTTACGCTTAGGCAGTTCCGCCATACTTTGGGAGAGGCAGAGTACCCTGCCAATCCAGTGGCTAGAATTATGGTCGAAAAACAGACGTGGTCACACTGGTAGGGGGTGGGGCTATATTTTGTCAGTACCAACATCAATAGCTCCGTTCCATTATGGGCCACATTTTATGCACGCCAGTACACAAAGTAGGTCAAAGGTAAAGGTACGGACGAACGGAGGGGTCCCGAAACCGGGGCAGAGCATCGAAAATAGGACACAATTGTCCCTTGTGCTTCTACCGTGTCCTCTGGGAGGGAGGGAAGAGGGAGAGAACCAAAGGGCGCAAGCACGTGCGGGTTCCCTAACGTTTCCAGATCGAATGCATCTGATACCGCCCGGACCCACCCACAACTCCTAACCCCCGGCAGATCCCCCGAAGGGCCGCCTGACCTAGAGCCCCCGGAGCGGATCCTAATTGATCAACATAGCGCACGTCCACCTGGTCCTACAACACTGAAACAGACAATAAATATGATGGGTACAGGAAAGGAGGGCCAGGAAAGTCGTTATAGAATACGTACCACTCCACATGGTCTGTCGACCTGGACAAACCACAAAAATCCCATGGGTCAGAGTGGGCGTTCGCTGGGGATCAAACCCGGGACTTCCCGAAGGGGTCACACAGTAACGCGGTGCCACCTTGTTCGGTGTACATAGTAGGTAGAGAAAGCATTGCATTCCACCCAAATATTCGATACCCAGATTTTACCGAAGATACATGTTTTGAAGCACCCTGAATAATAAGAACCTGATTTAAAAAAAATCTGATGCGTTACACTTACATGACTTTCTCTGCTCTTGTACAAACTATTTTTACAAACGCTTATTCTCCATCTACTTCATGTTAATCGAGATAAACATTTGCAGAAACGATCTTTTGACATGCAAAGAGAATTACATTTTACACATAGCGACCAGTTCTAAAAAATATTTGATTATCGCTTAAGACTTACTAGGTTCCCCTTGTTTTGTATTTGCAGGGGCAATATAGAAATACAGTAGCCTTTAAGCATAGACATATCTCTTAATAGCTGGTTGCTATGTGCAGCACCATTCCCTTTGCCACAGATTAATACTCTTTGCATATCCAAGACAAAAAAAAATGAATAACGAATTCCCATTTGAGAAAATAAGTATTTAAAGACTTATGGGAATAACAAGTAATATCTCGTAAATGGTTCACTCAACAAAAAAAAAACATGTATATGACATAAATTGTTTATTTTAACGCGATCCACATTTTTTGTGTAGTAAAATTTTGTCTATATCTATTGGTTTACCAGTTATACAAAAGTCGTTCACAATGAAGAATACTTTTGGAAACATTCCCAGTAAATTCAAGATATACATTTTATTTGTCATGAAAATATCTTAAACATTTGATATTTTAATCAAACTCGTTAGAGCCATTTTTGAGAAAATTAAAATTTTCGAAAAAATGTTCCATGTAAAGGGTAACCTGGGGTGGGAGGATTTTCTTGAAAACCTTCGTGTCGCATCTCTGGAAGATACTGGACCTAAATACCAAGTTTGGTGTTTATCCGACTGTTCGATTCTGAGTTATGCTGTTCACAGACAGACACACAGATACACACACGGGCATGTTTCCAAAAATCCTTTTTTTGGATTCAGGGGTTCTCAAAACATATATTTCCGGTGAAATCTCGGTATCGAATTTTTGGGTGGAATACAATACTTTCCCTACTTGCTATACGTAGTAGAAAAACTAATACCTGTGTATATGTGTGTGCGTCTGAACAGCAAAAACGAAAAGTATTGTGTAACAGGGCCCAGCAAGCAATTTCTCCTAATATCAATGCTTTTTAATTTCACATTAAAATAAATGACGCAAATAAGCCTGAAGAAGTAGAGTAAGGTATTGTTGAAAACACCTGACGACTTATCAGTGTCTAGATCAATATAAAAATCCAACTGAATATTGTAATAACACAGATCATGCATCTCACTGCTATTCGCATACAATAAAGGTGTTTCTGTAAAGGTCTATTTTCCGGATGCTGTTGTCTACATATACCAAATGCCACACAGTATGCAAGAAATGGACCTTACAGTTGGTTTATTGCAGACATTTTCCGAATGATAACCTAATGGTAACCATTTTTCGTTTGTTCCTAAGCACAGTTTTACAGTCTACATTATAGAATCTCTAACATTTCACAAGGCAACACTTTGCCACTGAACGTCATAGATTTCAAGCTATAGTCAAACGTTTTTAGCATTGCTCCGCAGGGTTAATTACGGTGACCCAGGGAGATCACTCAAGTGGCCCCAGCGATCCGTCTCCTTGGCAACTCGTTATTGAGATCAACCCTCACGTGATACTGAAGTGCGTGGGTGCTCCGTTTTCACTTGCCTTTCCAAAGGCTATTTTATAGTACGCACAGTCGCATGTACTTCATAGCAGGCCGGCGGCACACACTCATCGTTTATATTTGTTCCAACTCCCTAATTGCGTAGAGTGAAGCGAGAGACACAGCAGAATAAAAACATAGTTGTTTACGAGGCAATGAAGGAAGAGATTTCGACTGCCTCTGTGGTCTGGTGCTTAATATGCTAGCTTCTAAAACCAGAGGTCCCGGGTTCGATTCCCGGTCGAAAGATGGGATTATTTCCCATCCTTCATAGAGTCTGAAAGTACCAGCATAAATGAGAGCGAGTGAATTTAATGTTCATAAACAAAAACAAATAAATTAAAAAGTTTAAATTCAAAGATGAACAGAATAGTAAACGAGTGAGCATTAGCTTATCTTCAATTTGTTTCAGAGACAAAGCCGCGAATGTGACCTGAGATGTTAAAGACGGCATAGAAGTATCATAGATTTTATAAATACCTCTTACTTTCTCTACCAAGTACCACCCAAAAATTCGATATTGGGATTACCCCGGAAATACTACATGTTTCAAGTCCCTCTGAAAAATAAGATCCGTGTGTGTCTCTGTGTATGTGTGTGTGTCTGATCAACAAACTCTTCTTCTCCTTCTTCTTCTATCTCTGTGTAACCTACTCTTATGGAGGACTTACACCCCCCAGGACTTACAAGTGGGTGCCTGGGGTCAGAGACCCGTCGAGGAGCAGGCAATCATGGACCAGACAGAATATCCAGGATGGGTGATCAGCCCGATGCCTGGTATGGGAGGAAGGAAGTAGGTGAAACGAAATTATGGTGAAATGGATGAAAGGAAAGGCGATGATGGAGCAGTTGGTGAAATGAATGGCGGGGGAAACCGGAAAACCCGGAGAAAACCCGCCCAGAAGCCGCTTTGTCCACCACAAATCCCACATGCGGGTTCCTGGGATTGGACTCGGGCTGCCTCGGTGATAGGCGAGCGGTCTAACCACTCGGCCACAGGATCGCCTTGAACAACAAACTCTAAAACGTAAAGTACCAAACTTGATAACTAAGTACAGGCATCTTCCAAGAATGCAACACGAAGATTTTAAAGAAAATAATCCTACACCAAGCAATTCTTTATATGGAAAAAAGTTCGTTATTTTTGATTTTCTCAAAAATGGTTGTAACTATTTTAATTATACTACATGTTCAAGATATCTGCATGACAAACTGTCAACGTTGAATCTTCTGGGAACACTCCCTTCGTTATAAATGTCTTTTCTGTTATTGGTAAACCGTAAGAGAGACAAAATCTTAATATACAAAATCTATAGATCTCTTAAAGCACACAATTATGTCAAATATCTTTATGGGGTTAACCACTTTGGACTTTTTTTGTTATTAGTTTAAATTTTCAAATGATTTATTCTGTATATTATTTATTTTCTCCCTTTTGTGTTCAAACAAAGAGAATGGAATTTTAAAGTAGCGACGCTTCTTTAAAAAATCTTATGTTCATATATTCACATGACTTTTCTTACCTAACTATACAAAATATTCTTACTAAAGCTTATTTTTCTATCTACTACATTTTAATCCAAATAAACCTTTGCATAAATAGCTAGGTACATTACACATTTCGTTATAAACACAAAGAATATACAAAGCGACAATCAAATGTTTAAGAACTGGACGCCATATGCTACCCTTAAACTTCCATACTGTTTCCATGCAATCGCGAGAAACAATTGAATGTTGGAAGGAGTTTAAAGAATGATAAAGAAATGAACAATCCGAAGCTTTAATAACGCATATCTCAGAAACGGCTTATGCCACAAAAATTATTTGAAATAAATTGTGTATTTTAAAGAGATCTACACTTTTTGTGTAGTATGTTTTCGTGTATCGTTTAGCGTTTACCAGTTGTACAAGATTACACAAAATTCCTTCCGAATGAGGAGAACTTTACAGGCTATCCCCAAAAAATTAAAGATATACACTTTATCATGTAAATATCTTTAATACATGGTGTTTTATTCAAAATAGTTAGAGCCATTTTTAGAAAATAAACATTTTCGAAAACTGCTCCATATCAAGTGTAATTTTAGGTGGGCGAATTTTTTGAAAAACTTCGTTTTCATCGTTTAAAGGTATTAAGCTTAAATACCAAGTTTGGTTTTGTTACAACTACTCGTTTCTGAGTTACGCTGTTCATAGACACACACACACACACACACACACACACACACACACACACACACACACACAACGGACCTTTTTCTAAAAATTTATTTAGGGGGTTCAGGGGCTCAAAATACGTATTTCCGATGAAATCTCAATATCGAATTTTTGGGCGTAATGCAATACCTTCTCTACCCACTATGAACGTAGTAGAGAAAGTACAAAAATTGACTGTCGCTTTCCCATGGTGAATTTGGAATAGGTTAAGTGCGTTTCGGTATGCTTAAAAAAAGGTTCTTGGAGGCAGTTAAAAACTAAATTGAATTTATTTGTGGACTGTCTTTAACTACTACGCTTCTTAGCGACCCATACTATATTGGGCGCGAAAGACCGGACATTTTGCTCAGAGGTGTCTATCAGGCTTGAGGTTCTTTTGCGTGTCGTAAATCTACGACGCGGGACCACCGGCATTACTTCCCTTCCGGAGGAAGGCATGCTAAAAAGAGGTAGATAAAAGAATAACCATTTGTACGAATGGTTTGTAGAAGAGTGTGTAGAGAAAGTCATGTGATTGCAACACACAGGAATTTTTTTACACATAATTACATGCTTAACAGTAAATAGTTTGCCCAATATGGCTTTAGAATCCATTCAACTTTCTCGCTGGTCAAATTCCGCCCCATGTTTTTAGTATGTAATATATATTGTACTGTATACCTAGATCTGGGCCACCCTGTATAAAACAAGAATTTAATGCAACAATATTTAAGAAATTATACTTTAAAAAACAGTTCAAATTTTACGGGATTTACATACATGTTGCTATTTATTTAGTTTTGAAAAAACAAAACTAACTTCTATAGCGACATTCTTCTGAACTTTCTTAAGAAATCTGGTGTGTTACATTCACATGACTTTCTATACCTTTATCACGTATTAGTATGTATAAAGATTATTCTAATGACAGTCTATTTATTTTAATCGAGATAAACCTTTCCCGAAATAGCTCCTTTACACATTTCGTTATAGATACAAAGACAACAGCGCTAGTCAAGTATTTATGAGTGGATGCTATATGCTGCCTTAAAGTGCCATACTGTTTCCATGACATCGCGAGAAACAACTGAAAATCGACAGGACTAAGTGCTGAACAATTCAAACCATTAATAACGAATATCTCAGAAACGGCTTATGCCACAAAAAACTTATTTTATATCAATTGTCTGCTTTAAAGAGACCTAAACTTTTTGTGCAGTACGTTTTCGTCTATCACTTAACGTTTATCAGTTATACAAGATTATATAATGTTTTTCCGAATGAAGAGGATTTAAAATTTAAGCTATACGTTTTATTTAATATGTAAGCGTCTTCAATATATCGATGTTTTAATCAATAAAAGAGCTACTTTTTTTTTTTTAGAAAATAGAACATTTCTATACATTTCCGTAAAGAAGTGGGGAGGAGGCTTTGAGTTATGCTTCTCTCTCTCTCTCTCTCTCACGCTCCTATTTCTAAAAATGCTTTTGTTTTGATCCAAGGAGCCTCAAAACATGTATTTCCGTTGAAGTTTCGCTATCGAAGTTTTAGGCAAGCAGTAGAGATAGCAAAAATAGGTTTTATAAAAGGTTAGAAATTGTTGAACACACTGATATCGCTTGAAACGACAGTAGCGCTATTGCAGCATAGTGATGAAGAAACTGCAGGTCTCAGGGGTTCCACACGGAAGGCTTTTTCTTATTTGTGCCCCAAAAACGCGTACAGCAATTAGGCGTGATTTAGATAACGCGCGGGAAACGAACATTTCATCTTTGAGTTATCGGTTGCGATAGATATTTTGTACGCGATAATGGATTGTCGCGTCGCCGCCATGTTGCCGGAGCGAGGAGGGCACGATTAACGAGAGTGAAGGAGTGATTGCTATTATTGCTTGTAAACGCTGAGCACCGAGCCATAACGTGTCAGCTCTGCTAATTTTCCTCCATATTTCACCCTTTATGGCTGCAGGCAAGTCGCTCCGTCCTCGTCTCTCCCACTACGGGGTGCCAACATAACGTTTTGTGTGGCACGTTGTTTACAAAGAAAACTCCCGCCAGCGTTTGTGTTATAAACGGGGACTCAAAACGCTTCGTCGGGCCATTTATGAGACCGTGATTCTATTTGTGAGCAAGTACTTTACAATAACAGTCACTTAATATACCTACATACACTGTGTACTATATAAATATAGAAAAAATCTGATGCGTTGCAGTCACGTGACTTTCTCTACTCTTGTACAAACTGTTTTTACAAACGCTTATTGTTCATCAACTTCATGTTAATCGAGATAACAGTTATCAGAACTGTTCAGTTTTCTTATTGCTAATTTTCCTGTAGGTGCAAGGGGAATATGGTAGGCTTTAAGCGATAGTCAAATGTTTTAAGAGCTGGTTGCTATGTGGAGTATTCCATTCTCTATGTGTGTCCAGGATATAAAAAATGAATAACGAATTCCCATTTGAGAAAAAGTATAAGTATTGGAAAATTCAAACAAATAACAAGAAATGGTTCACTAGAGAAAAAATCTGATGTGTTACACTCACATGACTTTCTCTACTCTTGTACAATCTAATTTTACAAACGCCTATTCTCCATATGCTTCATGTTAATCGAGATATCGAGATGTCAATCTTATTAGTAATTTTCTTGTAGATGCAAGGGAAATATAGATAGTCAAATATTTTAACTCTGGTTGCTATGTGCTGCATTCCATTCTCTTTGCATGTCCAGGACATAAAAAAATGAATAACGCATTTGAGAAAAAGTATAAGTATTTGAAAAGTTACGGAAATAACAAGCAATATCTCGAAAACGGTTCACTCAACAAAAGAAATGTATATGACATAAGTTGTGTATTTTAACGCGATCTACATTCTTTGTGTAGTAAAATTTTGTCTATCTCTTATGGTTTACAAGTTATGCAAAAGTCGTTCACAATGAAGAATACTTTTGGAGACATTCCCAGAAAATTCGAGATATACATTTCATTTCTCATGACATTATCTTAAACATATGATATTTTCATCAAAATCGTTAGAGCCATTTTTGAGAAAATTAAAATGTTCGAAAAATGTTCCATGTAAAGGGTAGTCTGGGGTGGGGAGATTTTCTTGAAAACCTTCGTGTCGCATCTCTGGAAGATACTGAATCTAAATACCAAGTTTGGTGTTTATCCGACTGTTCGTTTCTGAGTTATGCTGTTCACAGACACACAGACACACACACACACACGGACATGTTTCCAAAAATGCTTTTTTTGGATTCAGGAGGTCTCAAAACATGTATTTCCGGTGAAATCTCTGTATCGAATTTTTGGATGGAATGCAATACTTCCCCTACTTATTATACGTAGTAGAGAAAGTAAAAAGTGTATCTGACATAAACTGTGTGTTTAAACGAGATCTATATATTTTGTGTAGAAACATCTTGCCTATCTCTTACGGTTTACCAGTTATACAAGTCATTCAGAATGAAGAGGACTTTTGGGAACATTCCCAGAAAATTCAAGATATACATTTCATTTCACATAAACATATATCAAACCTATTATATTTTACTCAAAATCCTTAAAGCCATTTTTGAGAAAATCAAAAATTTCGAAAAATGTTCCATGTAAAAGGTAGTATTGCATGGGTGACTTTTTCTTGAAAATCGTTATGTCGTCTCTTTGAAATATACTGAACCTAAATACCAAGTCTGATATTTATCCGACTTTTGGTTTTTTGACTTATCGTGCTCACACACATACAAACATGGACATGTTTCCAAAAATGGTTTATTTGAATTCAGGGTACTCAAAACATGCATTTCTTGTGAAATCTCGGTATCGAATTTCTGGGTCGAATACAATACTTCCCCTACTTACTGTACGTAGTAGAGGAGACAAACATGAATATCGAAGTACTACTTTAAAAGAACATTAAGTATTTGAAAATTCTAGCCAATAATAAAGAAAATCTGGGAAATGGTTAATGAAAAAAATTATTTGAAATAGATTGTGTGTTTTAACAAGATCTACACTTTGCGTGTCAAGATTTTGTCTCTTACGGTTTATCAGTTTGCACAAAAGTCATTCAGAAAGAACAGGACTTCATAAGCCATTATCAGAAAATTAAAGATTTGCATTTTATTTATCAAGAAAATATCTTAAACATGTAGTATTAAATGAAAATCGTTATATCCATTTCTGAGAAAACGTAAAAGAATGAAACACTTCCATGTAAAGGGTAATTTGGGACGAGGAAATTTTGTTGAAAATCTTCGTGTCACATTCAATACCAAATTTGGCATTTAGCCCAGTCCTGTTATTTATGCTATATTTATGTACACACGCATGGAAATTTTTCTAAAAATCCTTTCTTGGATTCAGGGTTCCTCAAAACGTGTATTTTCGATGAAATCTCGATATAGAATTTTTGGATATAAGCAGCACTTCCTCCACTTACTATTAAGGTATGTATTAGAGAACATAAAGAAAATAAGTTTTCTAATTTCAAAATTTGATTGCTCTATTTACTAAATATTTTTCTGATAATCATTAAATTTAGCCAAGATATTAGCAATACGTTTAAGACCTACTGGATTTTAATCTGGGTTTAAGATCCGAATTTCATACTATTTTTGTTTTTTCCTTCTTTCTCTCTTTATTTCCTTTTTATGAGTCTCTACTACGTATAGTAAGTAGGAAAAGTGGTGCTTTCCATCCAAAAATTCCATATCGAGATTTTACCGGAAATACATGTTTTGAGATCCCCTGAATATAAAAACCTTATTAGAAAAAGGTCCGTGTTTTGTGTGTGTGTGTGTGTGTCAACCTCATAACTCAAAAAACGAAAAGTTGGATAAATACCAAACTTTGTATTTGGGTTCAGTATCTTTCAAAGATGCGACACGAAGGTTTTCAAGAAAATCCCCTATCTTCGATTTCCCTTTATATGGAACATTTTTCAAAAAATTTTTATTTCTCAAAAATGTCTCTAAAGATTTTGATTAAAATATCATATATTTAAGATACGTTTATGGCAAATGAAATGTATATCTTGAATTTTCTGGAAAAAGTCCCCAAAGTTCTCTTCATTCTGAATGACTTTCGAATAACTGGTAAACCGCAAGAGATAGACAAAAGTTTACTACACAAAAATGTAGATCTCGTCAAAACACACAATTTATTTCAAATACATTTTTTTGGCAAGTGAACCGTTTCCGAAATATTCCTTGTTATTTGTTTGAGTTTTCCAATTCTTATGCTTTTTCTCGTGATTGGTGTTTTTCTTTTTCTTTTTTATGTCCTGGACATACAAAGAGAATGGAATGCTCCACATAGAAACCAGCTCTTAAAGGATTTGACTATCGCTTAAATACTACCATATTCCCCTTGCATCTCAAGAAAATTAGTAATAAGATTAGCCTCTCGATATCTCGATTAACATGAAGCATATGGAGAATAAGCGTTTGTAAAAATAGTTTGTACAGGATTAGAGAAAGTCATGTGAGTGTAACGCATCGGAAATTTTTTTGCACAATTAGTGAGAGCATTGCTTAGCATATCTTCCAAGTTTCTGCGAATGTTTATCTCGATTAACATGAAGCATATGGAGAATAAGGGTTTGTAAAAACAGTTTGAACAAGAGTAGAGAAAGTCATGTGAGTGTGACATATCAGATTTTTTCTTTTTGTACCATGCACAGTCGAGGGCACGAGTGTGCTGAAGCTTCTCGTTTCCTGTAGTACGGGGTGGCCCAATAAATCGGTAACCGAAATATCTGTATCCAGAATATAACTGTCGTACAACTTGGTGATCTACATGTCTTCCGTCATTGGCTATGGCATCTTCCATGCGCTCTACCATCCTGGTAACCATAGCATCACCTTATTCTCTTGTTAGGTTGTGCACAACTGTTTCATGTTTGTCCTATTAAAGGGTAGGCACTATCTTGTAAACCTAAATTTGCATTGTAGCCATTGGTTCACGTAGAGCATAGAGTACGTGGGACGGATATGAAGCAAGGTTCTTTCACTATTCACAGAAGCGCATCGCTTAAAGACAGATAAGGCCTTTTTTCTATTTTCTTAACTTTTCTTTGGAGAAGTTAGGGTTTTGTCCAGTACGCGTCCAATATTGTCATTTGTTCTTGTGGTCTTTGGTCGTCCACTTTTCCCGCAGTTGTGATTGGTAACAGAACCTGTCTTTCGAAACATTTCCACCCAATACAGAATTGTTTTTTATGGTGGTGATGGTTTATGAAAAACCTTCTCAAAACCCTGCGACACATCTACAGATTTGGACAATTAATACTTCCAGTACCGTGGGAGCGAAAATAATGTTCAACAGCCCAGGAGCGCTCTTGTGTGGTGTACTAGGGTAGGAATTGTTAACTATGTGCATCTTATCCACTGTATTGATTGAAATAATAATTTGTAAAAAAAAATAATAAATAAATAAAAAGAAAGAAAAAAGAAAAGTTCGTTATAAACGACAGAGAATTTCGATTACCATTTTTGGATCATCCGGTATTTTTCTCTACTTAATGTTCGTAGTTAATTCTTATCAGTGTTCAACACCAGCCCTGGAATTGAATTCAAGTTCGACGCACCCGCATTAGCCTACGAACAAAGCCAGATGAGTGCCGGAAGGGTGGATTTCACTCGAGTGGCTGGAAGGCATGCTTCGCAACAACGGTCGACACCATCCCCTGGAATAGTCTTGCATTGGTTTGATATTAAAATTCTGGCACAGATCTACTTTCATCTAATAAGATTATTTGTTAATGAATACAGGTAAAGAACGAACGAGCCGCCCCCCCCCCGAAACAGAAATTAAATGAAGTTGGGTTTTTATTTATGGACGCTCTTTAACTGCTATGGTCTTAGCGTCCCATTATATTAGGCGTGAAAGACCGTAATTTTGCTCAGAGGCCTCTCTATCAGGCTTGAAGTTCTCTAACGTGCCGTAAATCTACGACACGGGACCACCGGCTTTACTTCCCTTCCGAAGGAAGCAACACCGCACGCAGGCCAGTGGGCCACTTATGCTTCTACCAGTGACGCCCAGTGGGACGGAGGAGGGCAGAGACCCGAAGGGCGATCGAATCCGGGTGACGATGGGCACAGGCACAGATGGAGTATCTAATGTTTTGAGATTGAACGCTACCCACGAGCCGAACCTCAGACTGCACCCCAGGGCGGAGCCCACTCGGAGGAGACACTTAATTGATTAGTTCCCCGGATTGTCGTCAGGGAAGAAACCTCCACAGAGCGCACAGTCGCCGACCAGCCCCAACCCGCCGAACACCGTCGCCTGGTCCTACAACCCCGAAACATGGATAAGGAAGGTGACGGGTACAGGAAATGAGAGGGAGGAGAGTCGTGGTAGATGAACCACCACAGCACTCGCCTGTAGACTCGGGGAAACCACGAAAAACACGGGCAATAGTGGGCGGTCACCGGAGATCGAACACGGGAGACAACCCGAATACTGGTCACAGACGTAGCCACCTGAAGCACCCCCGTCGGTAGGAGGATGGAAGTCTTTTTTATAAATTATACCATCTCTTGGTTAACAAATATCAAACATTATTTTTGTAAAAAAATCAACCGTGTTATTAACACAGGAGGAGATCTATGACAGAACTTACAAGATGTTTTATCATGCTACAACTTGATTTATCTATCTCTAATGGTTTGTGAGAAAACGGGTTTTCAGAAAGGATTGTGATCACAGAAACTGCCATATTTAACAAAAGTACCAATTTATAGAGCAAAACTTCCCCTAAAATATGGACTAAAGTTTACTTCTCTACTCCAAATAGTGCTGGAGTTATGAGTTTTTCTATAAAGTGGTGCAGAATTCTCAGTATAAAGTGACAGATGCAGCAGTGCCATTTTTACTTTCTCTACCACGTGCGAGTACTTCGGTAAGTAGAGGAAGTATTGTATTCCACCCAAAAAATCGATGTCAAGATTTCACTGGAAATACATGTTTTGAGAACCTATGAACCCGTTTTAGGAAAAGGACTATGTGAATGTGTCTGTGTCATTAAATACTATAACCAAGAAAGGAAATGTTTGATGAATACCAAATTTAATATTTAGGATCAACAAAGATTTTCAAGAAATGCCTCAAACTATAATTTACAGGGAAGATTTTTTCGAAACTTTGGTTTTTCTCAAGAATAGATCTAACGATTTGGATTAAAATACCATTTATAACTATTTTTAAATGCCAAATAACACGTATATCTTGCAATTTATAGGAATGACCTGTGAAGTCCTCTTCATGGGAAAAAATGATGTATAATTTTATATAACTGGTAAACCACAAGAGATAAACAAAACGTACTACACAAAACATATAATGTCTTTAAAAATAAAATTTCAAATAAGCTTTAGCAATTTCCGAGATATGCGTTATTATTGGATTGAATTTATTGATATTTCTCCCATTTAAAGTACTCTCGCTATTCAGTTGTTTCTTGCGATGTCACAAAGGAGCATAGAAGTTTTAGGCAAATATTTGACTTTATCCTCTTTTTAACGTCAATAAACTGGGTAACGAAACCATTTCTGCGAAGATTTATTTCGATTAACACGAAGTAAATAAGAAAATAACCGTTGTTAAGAACAGTTGGTGCAAGCTACGAGGGCAGTCCCAGAAGTACCCGACCTGACGTATATATAGCGGTTGTTGTTTCAAACAAATGACTATGGTAGAAAGTAGCAACCTTATAAAGCTTAAGTCTGAAGTTTGATGATGCTACGTCGTTTAGTAATTGTTTGGCAGCCATCAATAGTGAACGCTCTCAGCGAATTTGTAAACATGCATAAAACTGGGTATCGTTATGTGATATAATATTTTCATTTGAAAGGCCTTAGTCCAACTAATATTAAAGCTGAGCTAGATTCTACTCTGGGGGAGTCTGCTCCTTCGTTTACAACAGTAAAATATTGGGTGGCAGAGTTTAAGCGAGGCCGTACGAGCTGCAAGACGAACATCGCAGCGGTGACCAAAAGAGGTGACCACGCCAGAAATTGTGAAGAAAATCCACAAAATGGTATTGGATGACCGTCGACTGAAAGTGCGCGTAGGCATTTCAAAAAGTGCTGTACTTCGCACACTAACTGAAAATTTAGACACGAGAAAGCTGTGCGCAAGATGGGTGCCGCGTTTACTCACAATGGAACAAAAACAGCGTCGTGTGGATGTTTCAGTCGAGTGTTTGGTGATGTTTCCTTGCGATAAAGCCGAGTTTTTGCGTAGATTTATACCATGAATGAAACATGGGTCCATCACTTTATACCTGACACGAAGGAACAGTCAAAACAGTGGATTGAAAGGGGAGAATCGGCTCCAAAGAAGGTGAAGACAGTTCCATCTTCAGGCATATCCATGGCATCAGTTTTTTTGGGATGTGCGTGGGATACTTTTCATTGATTATCTTCAAAAAAAGAAAAGAAATCAATGGCGAGTATTGTGCAAACTTATTGCAACGTTTGAATGATGAAACCAAGCAAAACGGCCGCATTTAGCGAAGAAGAAAGTTGTGTTTCATCAAGACAATGCACCAGTTCACATATGCACTATCGCCATTACCAAAATCAATGATTTAAGGTTCGAATTGCTTCTTCATGCACCCTATTCGCCGGGCATAGCCCCCCTAGTTATTTTCTGTTTCCAAAGTTGAAGAAATGGCTTGGTGGTAAAAGATTTTCCAACAATGAAGAGGTGGACTTTGCAGTTTATGGCTATTTTGCAAAACTCGACGGTTCTCACTATAAACAGGGTATCGAAGCTATTGAACATTGCTGGGAAAAGTGTATCGAGCTGAAAGGAGACTTGTGGAGAAATAAAGATTTTTTTTCCAAAATTTTTGTGTTTTCTTTGTTAGATCGGGACTTCTGGGGCAACCCTCGTATATGAAAATAAATGAAATTGGGCAGAAAAAGTCATTTGAATGTTACGCATCAGGTTTTTTGGAAAATATATTGAAAATATAAACTTTATGCCTACAATGATTATATATATATATATATATATATTTATCTCAAATGATAGAGAAAATTCCAATATATAAGACTGCACAGAACACTTGAAAGCAATCGTTTGGAAATTTTCGTCATTCGTCTCCCCTTATTAAAACTTCAATAAAATGTATTAACCTGCCCATATTTCGGAACGTCCCATAAACACATGCGATGAAGCATCGAAATGTTACAACTGAGACAAGCTCGCATTTGCAGCAGTGAAAATACTGATGGGATAGCTGAGCCGGGAAGCGAACAGAAAATCCTGTCGATGCATACTGTGTGAGTGAGAGGCTCTCAACTACTTTTTCCCTTCTCTCGTTGGGTTCCGAAATAGGATTATGTCAGTCCGGTTACCGGCAGAGCTGCGGCCCACGACACACGTGGTCCCCCTCCCTGCTCCCCTTAATCTAGTCGCTACTGTTGAGAGAAGGGGTGCAAAATAAAAGAGAAAAGTGCTTTATTTGTCAAGTCCTGCAGCATCCTACTCTTCGTTGCTCCATATAACGGTATGATGAATTTTTAATTCGAATTTCGCCTAACCCTATAAATAAAATGAAATGCAGACAGGGATGATATAAACACTGTAAGTAATACTATTTTTGTAAAGTGTTACTGTAAAAAAGGATAAGAGGGTCTTGACACGTCTTTACATTTTAAATTTCTGGCCAAACCTCCCTTTTAAAGCACACAAAGTGATGGTCACCTGTTCCTATCTTCTATTCGTTGGAGTTGATCATACCAGTTTTTACGGCGTTATTTTTCAAATGTAAATTTGAACATCTTCAATTCAATAGGTACAATCGAGTGCACAGCGTTGAGCTCTTACAATGCGCAGTCATTTATATTACTTACGCCTCTGCCACGCCCCTTATCTAATTCTAGCACTCCATTTATTGTTTGCCTTACTTCCCTCTTTTTCTTCTCTCCTGAACTGTGTTCGGAGATTTTGGCATCACTTTTTGATATAAAACCACTCTCTCTGACTCTCTAGCGGCTGGTGTGGCCCATTTTTGCGAATCATACCTTCCAGCCACTCAGTGAAATATTTCCGTACTTCTCCCCTTTTGCCGCTCACCTAGGTCCGAACTCCATTTGTTCATAGACTAATGCGTGTATGTCCGTCTTTAATTCAAACAATAAGACGTTGGCTCACTCAGAGCTTGTGTGAAGCACATATGATAAGGGGATTCTGCCAACACTAAATGGAGAAAAACACCACAGTAAACCAAAAGCATCTGATGTGTTTTCAACCTCAGCGGAGAGCGATGGATTTTTTTCGGGTGTCAAAATCCTTAGCATCACTTCCTTCGGAAGGGAAGTAAAGCCGGTGGTCCCGTGTTCTAGATTTACGGCACGTAAAAGAACCTCAAGCCTGATAAAGAGGCCTCTGAGAAAAATTACCGGTCTTTCACGCCCAATATAGAATGGAACCCTAAGGACCACAGCAGTTAAAGAGCGTCCATAAATAAAACTGAATTTAATTTTTTGATGTGTTATATTCACATAATTTTCCATATCCTCTGTCATTTATTTGTGGGTATGTAAACTATTC
This sequence comes from Deroplatys truncata, assembly GCA_030765065.1. Lineage (NCBI taxonomy): Eukaryota > Metazoa > Arthropoda > Insecta > Mantodea > Mantidae > Deroplatys > Deroplatys truncata. The sequence goes on from CM060979.1 coordinate 23,003,147, forward strand.
TTACGAAAGTTTATTTTTCTATCTACTACATCTTAATACAAATAAACCTTTGCAGAAACAGCTGCATTACACATTTCGTTATAGATATAAAGAGAACAGCGATAGTCAAATGTTTAACAACTGGACGCTATATGCTGGGCTTAAAATTCCATACTGTCACAAGAAGCAACTGAAAATCGACAATACTGAAAAGAATGACAAAAGAATTGAACAATTCGAACCATTAATAACGGATATCTCGGAAATGGCTTATGCCACAAAAATGTTATGGCAAGTAAATTGCGTGTTTTAAAGAGATCTACATTTTTTTGGTGTAATACGCTTTCGTCTATCGCTTAACGTTTAGCAGTTATTCAAGATTATATAAAGTTTTTTCCGAATGAAGAGGGCTTTACAGGCTGTTCCAAGAAAATTCAAGTTATATATTTTATTTGTCATATAAATATCTTTAATATATGGTATTTTAGCCAAAACCGTTTCAGCCATTTTTTTGAAAATAAAAAGTTTCGAAATTTTTTTCCATGTAAAGGGTAGTTGGGGAAGGGAGAATTTTCTTGAAAATCTTCATGTTGCATCTTTGGAAAATGCTAAACTTAAATAGCAAGTTTGTTATTTATCTGAGTTTTCGTTCTTGTGTTGTGCTGTTCACAGACCTTTTCCAAAACATGATTTTTCCGGGGGGGGGGGACCTCAAAAACATACTTTTGGTATCTCGACATGGAATTTTGTAGTAAATTACAATACTTGCCCTACTTACCATATGTAGTAGAGTTGGATTGGTTTCTAAAATTTATCCTCTCATTTTTACTTTCTCTACTACGTATTCCACTCAAAAATTCGATACCGGGATTTCACCGGAAATACATGTTTTGAGGCCTCCTGAATTCAAAAAAGTATTTGAAAACATGTCTGTACGTGTGTCTGTGAACAGCATAGCTCAGAAATGAACAGTCGGATAAACACCAAACTTTGTATTTAGGTTCAGTATCTTCCAGGATGCGACACGAAGGTTTTCAAGAAAATCTCAATACCCAAGATTACCCTTTACATGGAACATTTTTCGAAAATTTTAATTTTCTGAGAAATGGCTCTAACGATTTTGAATAAAATACCATTAAGTTTATGAAATTTTTATGGCAAATGAATTGTATATCTCGAATTTTCTGGGAATGTCTCCAAAAGCATTCCTCATTGTGAACGACTTTTGCATAACTGGTAAACCATAAGAGATAGACAACATTTTACTACACAAATAATGTAGATCGCGTTAAAATACACAATTTATGTCTTGTACATTTTTTGCTGTTGAGTGAACCAAACTCGAGATATTGCTTATTATTCCCTTAAAATTTTCAATACTTAAGAGCATGTAAATAAAACACAGGTAGCATTTTGGAAAAGAGTTCTTGGAGTTTCACAAGGCACATCAAATTCGGGAGTATTGAGGGTGGTGGTATGTTATGAAGACAATACACTGCAAAATAAGAGCAGTGAAGTACTGGCTGAGGCTGATGCAGGGGGATAACTCCACACTGCGATCCAAATGTTTTAAATACCAGCGAGAAAACCTGTCTCCTAAGTTTTAGGCAGCTGATTTGGAAAGGGTTTGAGGAGAATAGGAATGGGGTCAGTATGGCTAACAGCTGAAACAAATGTCAAAAACATATGGAAAGCTGTTAAAAGAGGACCAACTGGAAATAGATTCGGATTGTAAAATTAAACCTTCCCTAAGTCTAGCAAATGAAATATAATTGAACTGGGGTAAAGAGGCATATGTACTTAACTTAGGAAAAAAGGAAAGATCAGGAATGGCATGGTTTAGACTGGGGGGCTGGAGGACACAGAAAATTACCGACGACTCTGGCAGGAGAATCTGCCCATTCTGCGATTTGTATGAGGACTGGGTCCATATTTTGGCGGAATGTGCACAGTGGGAGAACCAACGAACAATTAAACTCAAAGAAAAATTCTTAAGTCCCTCAAGAAAGATATTGGCATGCTGGGATCTACTGGCTGACCAGAGGAACTGGCAAAACATGGGCAATTTTTTGGCTAAAGTGCGCGAAGCTAGTTCAAATTTGTTCAGTTAGACAAACGTAATTTATCTCTATTTCCATTTTTTCTTGTTCCTTTTTGTTGTGTTTTCTTTCTCTGTTGTTTATTTTGTCACATTATTGTATCTTAAATATGCATGTACGGTCAATGACCCATGCACTAAATACTTGTGAAATAACTTCAATAATTTGAAACCAATAAAGATACCATATCTATCTACTTTTTCTCATATGGGAATTTGTTATTCAATTTTTTGTCCTGGTAATGCAAAGAGAATGGAATACTCCACGTAGCAACCAGCTCTTAAAACATTTCACTATCTCTTAAAACCTATCAATTCCCCTTGCATCTACAAGAAAATTAGCAATAAGATTAACATCTCGATATCTCGTTTAATATGAAATAGATGGAGAATAAGAGTTTGTAAAAATAGTTTGTACAAGAGTAGAGAAAGTCATCTGAGTGTAACATCAGATTTTTTACGTTTTATTCCCTTTCTTACCTGCCTATTTTGATATTTATAAATGCCTAAACATCCAGGCTTCACTTATTAATTCATTAACTAAATGTATAGGGGTATATGAACACGTTGTACATTCAGTGAGGAATTAGCAATGAAAACGAAAAGTTGATTTTAATGTTTGCATGCCATAAGAGAGTTAATGTTATTGCCGTTGCTTGGACGTAACGGCCGCGCTAACAGCTGTGCAGCATTCGATTTCAGATGCAACTCTTGTTCCAAAATGAGCTTAGCTTAGTAGGCAATTTGTTTCCCCTTCAGTGTGTTACTAGGTTGTTATACAACGGAAGGGAAGATGAACGGCGAGCGCGCTCAAACAAATGACTGCTTGAGTGATCGTTTAGTAGCTCTCGCTCTCCAACATCGCTTAACATATTTTTCATCGCTTCTCTGTTCGGTACATCCCTTTTAAATTCTCTCCCAAGATGCCTCGCTTTCTAGGCTTTTGGGAATTACTACCCTTTCATCTGTTCCAGCAAGAAAGCTTATGCTAATGGAGACCATACGCAGGACGACATGAAACCAGGCGCATCATCGTCATCCTGATGGTTGTGAAGAGTACAGTGCCATAAGGTCGCACGGGAACTGTAAATATTTCCCTCTAATTAGAAACGTCATCAATATTTGGTAAGGCGATTATTTTCCAGGTGTAGAAATACGCAACAAAACTAACACAGTCAGTTGTTGCACAGTCTTGTTGAAAAAAGCTAAAATCACGCTCCCTGGCTGTTAATTATTTTAAAAAAATCTGATGTGTCACCTCACATGAATTTCTCTACTCTTGTACAAACTATTTTTACAAACGCCTATTCTCCATATGCTTCATGTTAATCTTATTGCTAATTTTCTTGTAGATGCAAGGGGAATATGGTAGACTATAGTCAAATATTTTAAGAGCTTGTTACTATGTGGAGTGTTCCATTCTCTTTGCATTACCAGGACGAAAAAAATGAATAACGAATTCTCATTTGAGAAAAAGTATAAGTATTAGAAAATTTAAGGAAATAACAAGCAATATCTCGAAAATGGTTCACTCAACAATAAAAAATGTATATGACATAAATTGTGTATTTTAACGCGATCTACATTTTTTGTGTAGTAAAAGTTTGTCTATCTCCTATGGTTTGCTAGTTATGCAAACGTCGTTCACAATTAAGAATACTTTTGGAGACATTTCCAGAAAATTCGAGATATACATTTTATTTGTCATGAAAATAACTTAAACATATGATATTTTAATCAAAATCGTTAGGGGCATTTTTGAGAAAATTAAAATTTTCGAAAAATGTTCGATGTAAAGGATAGTCTGAGGTGGGGGGATTTTCTTGAAAACCTTCATGTTGCATCTCTGGAAGGTACTGAACCTAAATACCAAGTTTGGTGTTTATCCGACTGTTCGTTTCTGAGTTATGCTGTTCACAGACACACACACACGGACATGTTTCCAAAAATGCTTTTTTGGATTCAGGGAGTCTCAAAACATGTATTTCCGGTGAAATCTCGGTATCGAATTTTTGGGTGGAATACAATACTTCCCCTACTTACTAGAAAGTAAAAAGGAAGAAAAGATTAATGTAAAACTATAGACATATTAAAATAAATAGCACATGAAATAGACTATAGTAAAATAATTAAGCATTTACTTGAGTTACAATACAAGATTTGGAAGCAGAATAACAATCAGACTTTAAGAGCAGGCATATCAACTATTGATCATATATTTTGTATACAACAGATAATAGAGAAGAAAAATGAAAGCAGCCCCTCCAGTTGGTGTTAATTGATATAGAAAAAGCCTATGACAATGTGCCATTATCACAATTATGGTTAGCTATAAAATTGACGGAAATTAGACCTATTTTGATAAGGACAAATCAAATTTTACACAAAAATGCACATGTGAAACTAAAAATGGAAAATATTCGCCAAGCGGATTTCATGTTAATAAAGGATTACGACAGGGATGCTCCTAACTTATATAAAATTTACACAGAGAAAGTAATAGAAGGTTGGAAAAATAAATGTAAAAAAAATGGGAATTCGAATAGATGATGGCTCAACAATATACTCTCTGCAATTTGTTGATGATCTGTTGACACTGGCCCAGAATATTAAGACGTAGAATATCTCACAGGCATATTGATTCAATAATACAACAAATGGATCATAAAAGTAAATATGAATAAAACCAAATATGTGGCTATTGGAGATGTTCATCAACATTTAGTGCTGGAATAGAAGTGGGGATAATTAAACACACAGGGAATGAAAAACCTGGGAGTAAACATTAAACAAGATGGGAAAAAAGAAAAGGAAATAAGAAAAAAGAATTTTGATGTGTTACACTCACATGACTTTCTCTACCCTTGTACAAACTATTTTTACAAACTCCTATGCTCCATCTATTTCATATCAATCGAGATAAACATTTGCGGAAACGATCTTTTGACATGCAAAGAGAATTACTTTTACACATAGCGACCAGTTCTAAAAATATTTGACTATCGCTTAAGGCGTACTATGTTCCCCTTGTTTTGTATTTGCAAGGGCAATATAGAAATACAGTAGCCTTTAAGCACATACATCTCTCTTAATAGCTGGTTGCTAGTTGCAGCACAATTCTCTTTGCCACAGATTAATACTCTTTGCATATCCAAGACAAAAAGAAATGAATAACGAACTCCCATTTGAGAAAATAAGTATTGAAAAAATTAAAGGAATAACGAGCAATATCTCGAAAATGGTTCATTCAACAAAAAAAATGTATATGGCATAAATTGTGTATTTTAACGCGATCTACATTTTTGTGTAGTAAAATTTTATCTATCTCTTATGGTTTACCAGTTATGCAAAAGTCGTTCACAATGAAGAATACTTTTTGAGACATTCCCAGAAAATTCGAGATATACATTTCATTTGTCATGAAAATATCTTAAACATATGATGTTTTAATCAAAATCGTTAGAGCCATTTTTGAGAAAATTAAAATGTTCGAAAAATGTTCCATGTAAAGGGTAATCTGGGGTGCGGGGATTTTCTTGAAAACCTTCGTGTCGCATCTCTGGAAGATACTGAATTTAAATACGAAGTTTGGTGTTTATCCGACTGTTCGTTTCTGAGTTTTGCTGTTTACAGACACACACACATACACGGACACATGACGGACATGTTTCCAAAAATACTGTTTTTGGATTCAGGGGGTCCCAAAACATGTATTTCCGGTGAAATGTCGATATCGAATTTTTGTGTGGAATGCAATACTTCCCCTACTTACTATACGTAGTACAGAAAATAAAAAATCTGATGTGTTACACTCACATGACTTTCTCTACTCTTGTACAATCTAATTTTACAAACGCCTATTCTCCATATGCTTCATGTTAATCGAGATATCGAGATGTCAATCTTATTGGTAATTTTCTTGCAGATGCAAGGGAAATATGGTAGCTTTTAAGCGATAGTCAAATATTTTAACGCTGGTTGCTATGTGGCGCATTCCATTCTCTTTGCATGTCCAGGACATAAAAAATATGAATAACGAATTTGAGAAAAAGTATAAGTATTGTAAAATTTAAGGAAATAACAAGCAATATTTCGAAAACGGTTTACTCAACAAAAGAAATGTATATGACATAAGTTGTGTATTTTAACGCGATCTACATTTTTTGTGTAGTAAAATTTTGTCTATCTCTTCTTATGGTTTACCAGTTATGCAAACGTCGTTCACAATGAAGAATACTTTGGAGACATTCCCAGAAAATTCAAGATATACATTTCATTTCTCATGACATTATCGTAAACATATGGTATTTTCATCAAAATCGTTAGAGCCATTTTTGAGAAAATTAAAATTTTCGAAAAATCTTCCATGTAAAGGGTAGTCTGGGTTGGGGGGATTTTGTTAAAAACCTTCGTGTCGCATCTCTGGAAGATACTGAGCCTAAATACCAAGTTTGGTGTTTATCCGACTGTTCGTTTTTGAGTTATGCTGTTCACAGACACACACACGGACATGTTTCCAAAAATGCTTTTTACTTTCTCTACTACGTATAGTAAGTAGGGGAAGTATTGTATTCCACCCAAAATTTCGATACCGAGATTTCAGCGGAAATACATGTTTTGAGACTCACTGAATCCAAAGAAGCATTTTTGGAAACATGTCCGTGTGTGTGTCTGTCTGTGTGTCTGTGTGTCTGTGTGTCTGTCTGTGTGTCTGTGAACAGCATAACTCAAAAACGAAGAGTCAGATAAACACCAAACTTGGTATTTAGGTTCAATATCTTCCAGAGATGCGACACGAAGGTTTTCAAGAAAATCCCCCCACCCCAGACTACCCTTTACATGGAACATTTTTCGAACATTTTAATTTTCTCAAAAACGGCTATAACGATTTTGATGAAAATATCATATGTTTAAGATATTGTTATGACAAATACAATGTATATCTCGAATTTTCTGGGAATGTCTCCAAAAGTATTCTTCATTATGAACGACTTTTTCATAACTGGTAAACCATAAGAGATAGACAAAATTTTACTACACGAAAAATGTAGATCGCGTTAAAATGCACAATTTATGTCATATACATTTCTTTTGTTGGGTGAACCGTTTGCGAGATATTGCTTGTTATTTCCTTAAATTTTCCAATACTTATACTTTTTCTCAAATTCGTTATTCATTTTTTTTATGTCCTGGACATGCAAAGAGAATGGAATGCGCCACATAGCAACCAGCGTTAAAATATTTGACTATCGCTTAAAACGTACCATATTCCCCTTGCATCTACAAGAAAATTATCAATAAGATTGACATCTGGATATCTCCATTAACATGAAGCATATGGAGAATAAGCGTTTGTAAAAATAGTTTGTACAAGAGTAGAGAAAGTCATGTGAGTGTTACACATCAGATTTTTTTGGATTCAGGAGGTCTCAAAACACGTATTTCCGGTGAAATCTCGGTATTGAATTTTTGGGTGGAATGCAATACTTCCCCTACTTACTATACGTAGTAGAGAAAGTAAAAATGAACGTTCATAATTCAATTTTAGAATTTATTCAGCGGAAATAATTAGAATGGTATGAATATATTAAAAGAATGGAAGATGAAGGATTACCCAAAAGAATAATGGAGTGGACGTCACTAGGAAGACTGAATAGCACGTGGGTGCAAGGAATTAGAGGGACAATGATGGATCAGAAATTGAAGATTTAGGATGCAACAGGGAAGAATGGAGAAAAGCAATATGATGCTAAAAACTGTTTTGGGTGCCATAAAATTGGTTGTATATTATAAAGTCGAATATACAGGGTGGACCATGTAAATTTAGATTGCACAGTATCTCCAAAACTAAGCGTTGTAGAAATAAATCTCTTGAATAATAGTTACTTGATATAATGGGGGAAAGTAAATACCATTAGTCGTGTTTTATTTGGAGGACATTGTATGGTCATTTTTAATTTGACCCTAAGTGTACAGTCTCAACTTAAATGGTTCTAAATGGTCCACCCTGTGTATGTATATCATCATCATGAATTGGAAATATACGTCCTTAAAACGGTTTGCCGTTCCCGAATCTGTTTATTTATTACTAGGCTTCGCACATGACTTGAGGTTAACTTCTACTATACTGCCACTTTGTTTACAAGCGAGCGGAGTGAAGAGAGGCAGTAGTCTCGTATACGACTGGGTTGGTGCTGTGCTGAGTACTGTGTACGCTATAGGTATAGGTGGGCACAGAAGTCAGTATACAGTCCTGTATTGAACTTAAGCTTGTATTACAAAATATAAGTAAGATGAACAAAATAATAAATCTGAACTGCGGGAGATGAAATAATCAGCTTCACGTGTGATTTACATGCCTGGACAACTATTACAATGGATTACAATATATTTTCTAAATGTATCAAAGGCAAAACCTTTTCTCTAACTCAAAAAAGTTTATATCTTGAAGAGCTCCGTTCCGCATCACATGATTTAGTAGTGCAAAACGAAACTGACGAACCTCTGGGAAACGCATGCATTTTAATTATTCAGAATATCATTATAATAGAATAATATTATTAATGCCTAATACGGAAAATAATTGCATTTCCTGTGTTTTTATATAAAACACTCTTCAGTTCCTGCTGTGCTATTTCAGCAGCAGAGCATTTATCTACCTCTGTAAAGTGCTGTGTAAAATTATCGACAATTTTCAGGAACTCTGGTATTGCCATCTATTACAAAGACAAATAAAATTTGCATAAAGTAGACTCAAAAGGAAATCATAGCTGTACATTTCTCCAGAAACGTTTTAAAAGCAGAATTTTGCAGTTTATTAAATGGGATATTTGTGCTTACCATCATGTGAGACGAATCCCTGTAAGCTTCGGTTTGACTACATCAGTTTGTGTGGATAATATATCCTCACCCCCTCATTTCTATGAAGCAATGTAATATTTTGGTAAGTGGTTTTTAGATTTACAGTGTCTTGCAATAAACTTTCTTCTCTCTCCTTTGATTTCAATGTGGCATACCTTACTAAATATGTTTTCCCCTCTTACATCAAAATACTCGCGTCCATGTTCATTTACAAGTAAGACACTCTTATTACTGGTTGTTTTCGGCATGTTTTGTCAGCTATCAACTTCGTAACTTCACAAAAGGCTGTATATATACTGATCGCTTGCTTAGAGTGAATGACTGGCAGTGCTTCGGGAGGGGGAAGTCTTAGTGAACCCTTTTTAGCCTCTCCGTAGTAGGTAGAGAAGGTATTGCATTTCACTCAAAAAACTGATGCCGAGATTCCACTATAAATCCATGTTTTGATGCCCCCTGAATAAAATACAATAAGCATTTCTAGAAAAGGTCCATGTGTGTGCGTGAACAGCAAGCTCAAGAACGAAAAGTAGGATTAACTACCAAGCTTAATATTTATGTTGAGTATTTCCCAAAGATGCGACAGGATGTTTAAAGAATATCCCCCAAATCCCAACTACCCTTTACATAGAACATATTTCGAAATCTTCGATATTGTCAAAAATGGCTCTAACGTTTTTAATTAATTTTTTTTTTGAGAATAAACTGCGAAGTTCTTCTCATTCGGAAGGAATGTTATATAATCTTATATAACTGGTACACGTTGAGCGATAGACGAAAACATACTAAACAAAAAATGTATATCTCTTCAAAACACACAATTATTTTAAATAACATTTTTGTAGCATCCGCCATTTCCGAGATATCCGTTATTAATGGTTCGAACAATTCATTACTTCGTCATCTTTTGAAGTCCTGTCGACATTGAATTATTTGTCGCGATGTCACGGAAACAGTATGGAATTTTAAGGCCAGCATATAGCGTCCAGTTCTTAAACATTTGACTATCGATATTCGTTTTGTACGAGGCGTGTTTTTAAAGTACCGATAATTTTTTTTAAAAAAATAGCAGAACATTATTTTCCAAATACTTTATTATCATTCACTACCTTACACTACTTCTCCACACAGTCACCAGCCTTATTCAGGCACTTGTAACGGGAAACCAGTTTTTGTATGCTTTCGTCAAATAATGATACCGCCAAAGTCTTCACTTCTTGTTCGTTGAAGTGTTTTCCACCAAGGAATTTCTTCAGATGAAGAAATGGATGAAAAGCGCTTGGTGCCAAATCCGGACTGTAAGCAGGGTGATCGAAATGTTCCCAACCAAATGATGTGAACAGAACTTGAGTTTGTTTGGCTATGTGTGACCGGGCATTGTAACCCATAATGGTTTCTCCATAAACCTCACACTACTGGCGATGAATGTTTGCATTTCGAAACGCTCTAATAAGAGGAAAACATGAAGTAACGATCGCTCACAGCTGTGTCTGGCTTCCTAAGAAGCGCATGCTCAAAATCACGACTGCAGCGCTGCAGCGGAAAAATATTAAAACGGTACTTACTTTGAAAACATGCCTCGTATGTATAACGAAGCGTGTATTGCACTATTTCTGCAAAGGTTTATCTCGATTAAAATGAAATAGACAGAAAAAAAATTCATAAGTGCTATTTTTATTGCCACTAATAAATGACGGAGAGTAGAAAAAGTCGTGTGAATGTATCGCATCAAGGGTTTTTTTTCTCCGATATGTTTCTCTGTATGTCTTGGGTTAAAGTCATCCCAAATGCCATATAATACAGGAAGGAAAGACATAGCACATAAAACAATATTTGATGTAAACTGATATTTCATGTGCAAGTCATGTATGCATTTTCTCTTATGACTGATAAGGTCAAAGTGCCACATTTGAATCAAGTAGTAATCCAAAAGCGCTTAAACGCTGTTCATGGGCTAATCAATGAATCAAGGGGCGCTTAGTCAATATAGAATAAATTTATTGAAACTTCACCGTTGCTAATGAGGCAATATCCGAAGGGAAATGCTGACAGCCACTAAAAATGCTTTATATAACGCAATTAAAACGAACTGAATAGGATTATTATCGGCAATATTTTTCATATAATGTTGACACAGTTTAGCCCTCTGCATCCCTAAATTATGTGAGCTAGAATTAAGTGGTTATTGGGGGTAATTATACAGGCTAACGAGAAGTGGCTTGTTCTGGTTGCATTTTGTATCAGGTTATTGACTTCTGCAACACCTAGCGACTGCTGCTGATGTTGCAATTAAGGATAAATGTTGCAATCAGCAAAGTTGCGTATACCAAAGCATTTTTAGAACAAACACAAGGTTTAGCCGATGACGTAGTTCTGATTTATGACAATGGGGATGGGCTAAAATGGCTGTGCAACAAATTAACATAACTTGTTAAAGGAGTAATTTGATAATTTCCAAAACTAAAACAGAGACAGTCGCGTTCAAAGGTACACACTATAACACACCAAAATATAGTGATACGAGGGGAACTATTTATATTTTGAGCCTAATAATTAAAACAAAGTAATTTCTGATTGAAAACTGCTTTATTGTTTTACAAAATATTCTCCTTTATGATCAATACACTTTTGCATCCGTTTGGACCATTTGTCAAAGCATTTATTCCAATCTTCTTGAGACAGCTCCAAAACATGGTTTTTGAAGGCACTAACGGCTTCTTATGCCAACGAAAATCGTTGTCCACGCAATTTATTCTTGAGTTCGGGAACAAAAAGAAGTCATTGGGTGCCAAATCAGTACTGTATGCCGGATGACCCATCAATTCGATTTTTTTGAGCCTTCAAATACTCTGTTGTTAGACGAGATGTGTGTGTGCGCTCGCATTGTCTTGATGAAGAACGATCCTACGGTTCTTGTTGGTTTTCCTTACTTCACCGAAGACTTCCGGCAAACAAATGGTTGTGTACCATTCGACATTGACCGTTTTACGTTCCTCTAAAGACGCTGTTGCGATATGGCCAGTTTTGCTGAAAAAGCAGGTGATCATTTACTTCGAAGTGCTTCGAATGTGAACAACTTTTGTTGGATTTGCTTCATCTTGAAACACACATACAGTCGACTGCTGTGTACGTTCCGGCTCATACGCATAGATCTATGATTCCTCATCTGTTACAATTTTATATACGTCTTTTGAGACACCGCCGTTGTATTTATTGAGCATTTTTGTACACCAATCGACAAGAGCACCTTTTTGAGATTGCGTCAAATTATGTGGGATCCAACGATAGCAAACCTTTTACACGGCTAAATAATCATGCAATATTTTATATATGCTGGTGGAACTCATGCCTAGGGTTGCCTTAATCTCACAATATGTCACATGACGATCTTTCGTTATTAGGTTTTGCACACCATCAATGTTTTCTGGCACAACAACTGATTTTGGACGACCTTCACGAACTTCATTATTGAGCGACGATGGCCAAGATTAAATTCGTTATACAAGCGTTTCACAGTGGCAAAGGATGGAGCTTCGTCGCCAAATGTGGAAGTTAGTTGATAGATGCACTCTTGTCTTGATAATCTACGTCGAAAGTCGTAATAAATCACTGCATGAACATTTTCACGAGTTAATTCCATGTTTTTGTTGACACAATTTTCAAGTTAGTTTAAACAAAACAAATGACGCTCTATTGACAAAATTTTGGAAGTAGATTATGGTCAAAAATGTCAAACTTTCCATTGGAAACGTCAGATGGCACCTACAACATTCAGGGTTGCCAAGGCTCAAAATACAAATAGTGCTCCTCGTATATGACACTCTAGTAGAACAAACAAAACCCTTCTGATATCTAGAATGTGACGTGACCTACCATGAAGATAGAGATATAGATAAAAAGCATAGGATGTTTAAAAATAAAGCTGGAAAATAGACAAAATTGAAGATTTTATACACTAGTGGTTCTAACAGTAATACTTTTTAGAAGCGAGGCATAGACGCTTAAAGCAAATAAAATTATGATTTGTTGACAATTTTATTATTAGCAAATGCTTATATTGAATTTGTTTGAAGAAAATCTCTCTTAATTAAACGAAATATTTGTTTTACTTATTAATTTCTAATACTTCATGCTTTAAGACAGAAATTAAAGGTTTATGATAGCAGAAGTATGATACAAATAATTTAGACTGCAAATTTTTTAAATAACGAGAGAATACTGCGTCGATGTTAGTGCCTGATCTAGTTGTAAACTGAGCTTTGTCAGTGCTCTATTTTAACTTGAATTTTTCATCCAAAAATCTTATAATGTTTGAGCTTCGTATGAGTTGAAGTTGATGTTGAAATCACTACCCATATTCATTGGCAGTTTGTGCAGATCTTTTTCCAACAATGCAGCAGCTTCAGTAGTGTAGGTAAATAATGGTCTAAAAGACACCAATACACTTTAAATTAAAGAGTTTACTTGATTTAAAACAGGATGCGCTTTAATACAATAATAATATTACGTGTTCACCTAATGTATAGTATAACACGCAAGCGTCTACTAGTTCCCTATGCTACGTATTAACGCGGCGCATGCGCGTAGACTGACGTATGCGATGGAGAGAGTAGAAATTCTTCTCTCTCTGTTTCTTCTCAACTGCCGCTTGGAGTCTTTCGATCAGGCCAACTCCTGTGTTTCACTTTTCGTCTGATCCAGGCCAAATTGCTCTACCGCGCTTAAAGAAATTTCACTTCAATAAAAGCAAAATGCAAGCACTAGAAATTAGGTTCTTACCCGCAGTGAAGGGATGCACAAGAGGAGATATTTGCAATCGAAGGAATAAGTGAAGAGCTGGCGCTTAAACCATTATGCCAACTATTACAAGACTGTGGGCAAAAATGAGTAGACCATTTTTTACGAATGACTGACAGAAGAATTACTAAACAACCTGTAAACTACGGTGCAATCGTTTTAAGGTGAGCCACACATCGACTAAATGTGTAGCATGCTGCACTCCAGTGACCTAGGCACTTTTTTGGTGCGCATGACGCGTTCAAAGTTATCTTTATCAGCTGTGCTTCAGTCACTGCTTTGTGTTCGTTCTGCAAAGAGAGCGGACATTGTGTATCTCAAAGGTAAAGGTTTATTCAAGACATCTGTGTTGTGTGTGATTTGCTTAAGAGTTTTAGTGTCTTGTTATTGGTCCATTAAAATGCCAGCCGACAAATTCGCGCTTGAACAACAAATTTTCATGTACGATACATACGTAACAACCGAATTGTATAGACAGGTGTGTAGCTCATTTAAGGATAAATGTACTGGTATTCTAGTTCCAAGTCGAAAAGCTGTTAGACGCTGGTTATAAGTTTAGGACAATGGGAACGCTAAACCTAAGAAGCGAAAACGAGATGTCCTAACGGAGGGAAAAAGATTGACGAAATTGATGCATCTATTTGTGGGAACCCTAAAAAGGTTAGGGTTTATAGCAACAACCCCCACACCATCGACGAACTTAAGAACAATATAAAAGCAGAAGTTATGAACATGAAGAAGATATTGTCTTTACGTTGAAGTTGTTTATTTTTGCTCCACATATGGACGTCAATTTGAAGAGGATTGTTTGTTTACGTAATATGCTGCTACGTATGTAAAGCCGATTTTAAGATGTGTTTTTGTTGTTACGCTCCAAGTTTAAAAATATTATATTAACCTTGTTCAAAAATGTAGGCTTACACAGATTTTAAGTTTAAATTCACTTCTTTTTATTAATCCTTAACACAAATTAAATTGCACTACACTGATATCAAGAGCTGTGAGATTCTTTAATTTAATATTTGCACTTTGTTAACGCGTATACATAATTTTAGTTTCATACGAATATGTAATATTTCTTTAGAGAACACATCTTCCATCCGGTTACTACCAAGGTCTTCAGGCAACTGAACATATTTCAACCGTCCAAACCCGTAAACGTCTGTATTTCAGGTCTCTGATTGGCTAATCCTAGTCGAATAGAATACCTGCATTTTGCTAAAGCTTTTTCTGGCTGTTGATTGGCTAATTTTAAACTGTCACAAAATTTATATTATTGCTGTCCTAATCATGACTAGTAGCATTTAAACTCTCAAACTCATTATTGCCTCAAGGTTATTTCATTGTTACCTCATTGTTAGCAACGTTAAACTTATTATTCTCACAGCTCTTACATTATTAAATTACCTAATGCATTCACATAATATTATTAAACATGTTTACAATAATATAAGCATTTGCAATGACTGTTACATACATTTTTACAAATTATTGCATACATATTGCTTCAAGGCGGGATGTTATTGAATTTACATATTGTATAATTTAATTGAAATTATTCAAATGTTAAAAATACTGCCTCAAACATTACGCAAGAAACACTTATGCGTGTGAATGGAAGTTTCAACCAAAAATGCCAGGAATGTCTTCAGGCAAGTGGATACCACTTATAGCAAGGTTAGCACTCATTATAGTGCATGTTACTAAGTAACGCCGGAGTTATTTAATCAAAACATCCCAGTTTAATACACAGTGTGTGAAGCATGCATAAGCGCGATCCCTGGCCTCACCATAAAACGACCGCACTGTATAAGCCTATAGGACATAAGTTGGTTGGAAGGCCATAGAAGCGTTGACAGAGACGATGAGTGCAGCCCAATCCATGCGAAAAGAAGAAGAAATACGTGGTAACATTAAGAAATCAGTAAAGTAGAAAGACAAAGTATAATGCTTTACTGGAAGTTAATAAAAATACTCTGAATGCTTTCCTGTAGTCTATTTTATGTTATGTATTTTCCCTCATACTTTTAATTATAATTATATTATTGTAAAGCCTGGAGCGAGTAAGACGGCACCCCTGTTATGCAGCAAATACAATTAACATTTTCCCTTATGGTTAAGGCTTTCAACGTGTTATGTTGGTAGCAGCTGAAGGAACAAGACACGAGAAAGGGTGAATAGAAACTTACTACCTGAAAGAAATTCAAATATAAGGTGTAGTAACAAGAAATCCATTATTTTTCCAATAGTTTGCTTTAGTTATCTGTATCTCGCGTTGTATAAGTTAGATCGGGTTACACTAGATAGCGTTAGAAAGATGAGATTTCGTACCAAAACAAACGTTTGCGACAGTTTGGTAACTGGTTGACTCAATTTTGTTTGAGCGCGCGTCAAAGATGGACACTAAAAAGAGAAAATGCACCATGTTTTACAGCTTTTCTTCGACAAAGGCGAAAATGCAAGCTGAGAATGTGAATAGTGTTTATGGTCCTGATACTGTAACAGACAATCACGCGCAATTTTCGTTTCGTGTATTCCGTTCCGGTAATTTAGATGTCAAAGATGCACCACGCACTGGAAGGCCAATTGTCGAAAATGTCGATGAAATCATGGAAATTGTCGAGTGCAACCGTCATGTAAGAACTGTTTTGATTGCACTAGAGCTAAAGATTGCACAAAAAACCGTTTAGTACCATTTGAATAAGGCTGGATACAAAAAGAAGCTCCATGTATGGGTGCCACACGAGTTAATGCAAAAAAACCTCATGGATCGAATTTCCATCTGCGAATCGCAACAAAATCGAGCAATTTCTGAAGTGGTTAACGACTGGTGGTGAAAAGTGGATCACATGGGAAACGGCCGTGGTCGAATCGCGGTGAGCGGGCTAAAACAGTGGCCAAACCAGGATTGACGGCCAGGAAGGTTTTGCTGTGTATTTGGTGGGATTGGCAGGGAATCATCTACTATGAGCTGCTCTCCTATGGCAAAACTCTTAACTCGGAACTGTACTGTCAACAATTGAACCGTCTGAAGGAAGCAATCGCCCAGAAACGGCCAACTTTGGCCAATAGGAGAGGAATTGTGTTCCATCAGGACAACGCCAGACCACACACAACGATAGTGGCTCGCCAGAAGCTCCGGGAGATTGGTTGGGAGGTTCTTATGCATCCACCTTATAGTCCAGACCTGGCACCAAAAGATTACCATCTGTTCCTGTCCACGGCGAACGCTTTTTCTGGTGAAAAATTCGCTTCAAGAGAGGCTTGTGAGAATCGACTGTCTCAATTTTTTTGCCAATAGGGACAAGGACTTATATGAGAGAGGCATAATGAAATTATCTTCAAAATGGCAACACGTTATCGAACAAAACGGCGCATATTTGATCTAAATCGGATCATTCTAACTATGGTAAATACGCCTTCAATTTCATGCAAAAATAATGGATTTATTATTACTACACCCAAGTATTTGAAAATTAAAATAAATTACAACGGATATCTCGGAAATGGTTAACTCTACAAGAATGTTTTACTTCATATGAATTGCATCCTTTAACAAGATCTGTTTTTTTGTGTAGTAAGTTTTTGTCTATCTCTTACGGTTTACCAGTTATACAGAATGAAGAGGATTTCATAGACTATTCCCATAAAGTTCAGTATATACATTTTAATTATTCAAGCAAATATCTTAAACATATGAGATTTAAATCAAAATTGTTTCTTTTTTGAGAAAATAAAAAGCAATCAGATCTTTTTCCATGTAAGGTGTAGTTTGGATTTTCTGGAAGTATCTATATCGCATCGGGCGGCGCCGTGGCCGAGTGGTTAGACCGCTCGCCTCCCACCGAGGCGGCCCGGGTTCAATCCCAGGGACCTGCATGTGGGATTTGTGGTGGACGAAGCGGCGTCTGGGCGGGTTTTCTCCGGGTTCTCCGGTTTCCCCCGTCATTCATTCCACCAACTGCTCCATCATCACCTTTCCTTTCATCCATTTCACCAACATTTCGTTTCATCTACTTCCTGCATCCCATACCAGGCATCGGGTTGATCACCCATCCTGGATGCTCTGTCTGATCCATGAGTGTCTGCTCCTCGACGGGCCTCTGACCCCAGGCACCCGCTTGTAAGTCCTGGGGGGTGTAAGTCCTATATAAGAGGAGGGTAAACAGATAATGAATGAATGAATCTATATCGCATCCTTGAAAGTCACTGAACTTAAATAAGAGTTTTGGTGTTTAACTGACTTTTCGTTTTTGAGTTAGCATTTTGCACACACACACAATCTCTCTCTCTCTCTCTCTCTCTCTCTCTCTCTCTCTCTTCTAAAATATATTTTGGATTCAGGGAGTCTCGCAAGGTGTTTTTCCAGCAAAATCTTGGTATGGAATTTTTGAATAAACAAATTAGAGAAATAGAAAGAAAACGTACAGGCTCTAAGGTAAAGGTGCTAGGTCACCCCTAGGTGGGAGGGGTGAGGGGAGAGACTCGAAGGGCAACCAGATACGGATGATGAGGGCGCAAGCATGAACGGGCTACATTTCCAGGCGAAAGCATCTAACGCTGCCCAGTCCCCCCCCCCCCCCGCCGCTGGCAGGGCCCACTCGGAGGCGAAACCTGACTGAGCAATCCCACAACGACTGCAGGGAAGAAACCTATAAAGACCGCACATCTACCGTACAGCCACAACCCGCCCAGCACCGTTGCCTGAATCAGATGACAAGGAGGATGATGGGCACAGGAAATGAACCACAGGAAAGTCGTTGTAGAAGAGGAGCTACCCCAGCAATCGTCTGCCAACCCGAGAAACCACGAGAAACCCATCGTTGAGTGTGTGCGGTCTCACAGGATCGAATCCAGGACCTCCCGAATGCAAGTCGCGCGCGTTACAGCGGCACCACCTTGCTCGGTAGATATTTAATTAAACTAGTTTTGCAAACGTTTATCTCAATTATCCTGAAGTAGGTAGAAAAATAAAATAGTTTGTACAAGCTATATAAAAAAATCTGGTGTGATACCTTCACATTAGTTTACTTACACATTATCGTTCATTACGAAGGGCACTCAAAAAGTTTTACTAGTGTCTCTTAAAGTCCAAACTGAGGATGAAATTCAAAAACTTATCATCACAATCCTTCAAGTACTCTCCATCTCTCTCCACACACAGTTGTAGACGGTGCAACCACTTGTCAAAAGCACTACGATACACAGACAGGTATTGTCAACAGAGCTGAATTTATAGCCTGAGTAAGGTCCTTCATTCGTTTAAAAGATTTTCCAGCAACGCAAGATTTCACTCGAGGGAACAGCCAGAAGTCGAACGGTGCAAGGTCAGGACTGTAGAATGGATGGTCAAGCAGCTGGGCTTTAGCGCTTCCAGTTTCCTCAAATTTGCCGCTGTTGTGTGAGGAGACGATTGTCATGTAAAAGCAACAGCCTCTTTGGACGGCGTCATCTCAGATCTTCAAATAAAGAATTCAAAACATAAGAGCAATAGTATTCTTCATTCATCGTCATTCCTTCCGGCATGCAGTCAACCACTAATGGTTCTTCATAGTTGAACATGGTGAACACTCGCTTCCGAGAACGAAAATGTTGTCGAAGAACGACGGTCTTGGACCATTCTCATTTACCCAGACACAATTCTAAGTTTTACTTGGTGTGGTATAAAAATAAAACCAGCTTTCTCCACCAGTGCATACATCTTTTAAACGTTTAGGGCCATTACGTGGAAACATTGAAGTAGAATATTTGTTGGTAGTTGGAAGATGCTTCATGTTTATCTGCACCACGTATGGGAGCCAATTTGTCGCGGTCACTTCGTGTTATCTTATTGCTGAGCGCCTGTTATTGTTTTACTACTTTGAATGTTGGGTTCATTGTCCTCCGGCTAGCTATTATTACTACTCAGTCGAGCATATCTCTTGAACAGGGTGTGTAAACGGAAAGGATTTGTTACTGAAAGATAACACTTATAAAAGAATTTGTTTTTACACTTTTATTACCGTCACACTTTATTCATTTCACATAATTATTCTTGATACACGCCCGACTGAAACTGTTATATGTTTTTTTATGTTACTATAATCACTTATTTGCTGCACATTATTAGTTCGCGTATTTCACATTTATAACTAACTTTACGACGCGAGAGATTCTGTTAAACTGTGCGACGTGTAACCTTTGCATGATTCTGTTGGACTGAACAATGTATTACCCGCGAATCCTTCTGTTGGACTGATCGACGTTTGCCTTGTGAATTATTCTTTCAAACTGCGCGTTACCCGTCTCTGGCATGAAATTTATACTCCCTCACCCCAAATTACCTAAACATTATAACAGAGCTGCTATTGGTTAATAAAACGCGCCAACATTAGCGTCTATTTTTATATCCACTCAAAATTACGAACACATATGCTCTAGGGAAGAAATTGCCTCCATTTCTAAGAAAAGCGCGCTAATCTGACGTCATTTGCTTGTCTCTAATAATTGATAAACAACTCACCCCCTCGCTCATTGTTGCCCGCTCTTATTGTCAGTTTCAGTGAGGCCGTGTAAACTTATTTCCTAACAATGCTTATAATTAACAAACATCTCAAATCAATGTCATACAATAATGCTTATTTACACTACAATCACTCTGGCATTTACATTGTTCTGATATAAAATACTGACACAACACGCTCTGCAGTTTCCTTGTGCATTCCTTTCTCCTCTTCTTCTCTTCATTGGTTAGGTAATGCGGAACCCATTTTGCACAGACTTTCTTTTTTGCAGCTTTGAATGTTCATACAGTATACAGTCAATGCTGCCAACACTGATACCGCCCTCCATACTTAGTATTTCAACAGTAATATGTCGATTTTCCAAGTTCCACACTCTTTGAATTTTTGTTTTGTTCACAGCTTCCCGAGACCGGCCAGAATGAGGGTTGTCTTTCAAAGTCTCTCGGCCTTCTTCAAATGATCGTATCCATCTCACAATGGTATCAAATTAAGACACTTGGTCACCATAAACAGCTAACAAGTCCTCGTGGATTTTTTTTTGGAGGGGGAGCTCTTTTACCTAGCTTGTAGTAGCGTGTGAAAATGTAGAATCTAATGTTCTCTTTAGAAATATCCATAATTTTTCACCAGCTGTTGACACAGGACTGAACTCAACAGACTGTACTACGATGAATATTAAAGTTTAAACTCGCACTTATGCGTCTTTTGATAGCTTAAGGTCAATTGTTGCCAGCCGTATGAGTTACATTTTTGTAACCATTATTGTCCAACAATGGATAGACTGGTTTCAAAACTGCTTTAATGCTCCTCGTAGTAGGTATACAAACTAGTCTTACTAAAACCTATTACTTTCTCTACTACGTATAGTAAGTAGGGGAAGTATTGTATTGCATCCAAAAATTCGATACCGAGATTTCACCGGAAATACATGTTTTGAGGCCCCCTGAATCCAAAAAAAACATTTTTCGAAACATGTCCGTGTGTGTCTGTACGTCTGAACAGCATAACTTATAAACGAACAGTCGGATATACACCAAACTTGGTATTTAGGTTCAGTATCTTCCAGATCTTCAGTATCT
The DNA here is from genome assembly GCA_030765065.1 of Deroplatys truncata. Taxonomy (NCBI): domain Eukaryota; kingdom Metazoa; phylum Arthropoda; class Insecta; order Mantodea; family Mantidae; genus Deroplatys; species Deroplatys truncata. Next base: position 23,024,461 of record CM060979.1, read on the forward strand.
CTTATGGTTTATCAGTTATGCAAAAGTCGTTCACAATGAAGAATACTTTTGGAGACATTCCCAGAAAATTCAAGATATACATTTCATTTGTCATGAAAATATCTTTAACATATGATATTTTAATCAAAATCGTTGGAGCCATTTTTGAGAAAATTAAAATTTTCGAAAAATGTTCCATGTAAAGGGTAATCGGGGAGGGGGATTTTCTTGAAAACCTTCGTGTCGCATTTCTGGAAGATAGTGAACCTAAATACCAAGTTTGGTGTTTATCCGACTGTTCGTTTCTGAGTTATGCGGTTCACAGACACACAGACATGTTTCCAAAAATGATTCAGGGGTCTTAAAAACATGTATTTCCGGTGAAATCTCGGTATTGAGTTTTTGAGTGGAATACAATACTTCCCCCTACTTACTATCTAGTAGAGAAAATAATAAATGGTAGTGATAGAGAAAGTAATGTAAATCAGTTTACTTATTTATTTTTTTTATTTGTGCGTGTATGTGTGTGTGTGTGTGTATGTCAAATTCAATACTTCCTCTCTTGGACAAAGGGCGGAAAAGGAAAAATTCTTTTCTTATGCGCATTTGAATTGGAACGGTTAACTCTATTACCACAAATATGCAGACTGGAAGCAGTAGACAGTTCTTTACGTTGTTTGTGTCTCAGAAAACGGTTTATTATCTGCGAGCCATAATGAGGGTTTAGAAATATCTTTCTAGTTGGTTTGCATACAATATTTCAAACTGCATGTCCTAGGTTTAGATGTCTTTATTTTCTGCAGCATTTGACGTTTGCGTGTAACAAAATTATTGTTTTGCTATTGAACTGCGGCTAGAAGCTCCTGCTATTAGGGAACATAATTTTCCTAAAAGCAAATCAGCGAGCATGTGAGCAGTGAAAATAACAGGCTACTGCTCTCAAGCGAAAAAAAAGGTAAGTAAGAGGAAATAAAAGACAAAGGGACCAGAAGGAATGGCGACGCCCAGTCCATGCTCCAGGGGATGACAAAATCAAACCATAAACGTTTAGCGACAGGAACACCGTTGCACGATGACAATATTTTAGGATCTCTGAACTCAATCTGAGTTCTTGTTCCTTCTCAACCAAACTTTAGGATGTTTCTCGTATATTATCGTTCCTCTTTGTTGAGTATAGCCTCAGTTTCCTTCCCTATTTACGATCTCTCCTTTAAAGGCGGGCGGGGAGGTAATAAAAAGAGAAGAGGAAATGGGAGTGGCTGCATGTTTTGATTATGAAAATATGGCAGCAGTTTAGGTTGGCTATAGAATTTTACCAAGCTGCTTGATGATGTAGTATCGGCCTATTTCAAAGTCAGGACAGTCTTTTCTTATACAAAATATGTCGTTCTAAAGAACTCTTAACATCCTTAGAATACGGTAGCGATGCTAAAATATTAAATATCAACGGCAGGGGAAGTATTATATTACATTAAAAATTGCATATCCAGATTCCACCGAAAATACAGGTTTTGAGGCCCCGAATAAAAAAACATTTTTAGAAAAAGGTCTGTCCGTAAACATAACATAAAATGAAAAGTCTAAACCTGATACTTCAGTTCAATATTTTCCAAAAATGCGACACGAAGACTTTCAAGAAAATCCTTCAACCCCAAACTATCTTTTATATGCAAAGTTTTTCGAAATTCTTAATTTTCTAAGAAATGGCTCTTAACAATTTTGATTAAAATACCCTACACTTAAAATATTTACATTGCAAATAAAATGTAGAGATATCTTGAATTTTCTAGGGATAACTTGTGAAACCCTCTTCATTCGGAAGGAATTTTGTATAATCCTACATTAACTGGTAAACCTTAAGGAATATACGAAATCGTACTTAACAAAAAACGTAGATCTCTTTAAAGCGCACAATTATCTTTATTAATGACTCGAATTGTTTAACACAGACATTCCTTTAAACTCTATCGCTTTTCAGTTATATCTCGGGAAGTTATGGAAAGATTTTGGAATTTTAAGGCCAGCATATAGCGTTCAATTCTAAAACATTTGATTATCGCTGCTCCCTTTTTACCCTAACAAAATGTGTAATATAACTATTAATCCAATGGCCCATTTGAATTAAAATAAAGTAGATAGAAAAATAAACATTCGTATGAATAACTTGTATACCCACTAATAAGCGATAGAGAATAGAGAAAGTCATGTGAATCTAACACATTACATTTTTTGTTGTTTCATTTCCACATCCCTACTAAGGATTCCCATCTATGAAAGAATGGCAAAAAATTGTAACAATTTATAACAATGGATTTTAATGTATTGTAATGCAACATTACAATCCTTATGCTTTAACTCCATGTAGTCTTTATAGCCGCATTAACCGAGCGAGATGGCTACGCGGTAATGTGTGAGGCTGGTATTCGGGAGGTTGCGGATTCAATTTCCGCCGACAGCCCACACTGATTTTGGGTATTTAATAGTTTTCCCTGGTCGGTAGGCGAATTCTTATTTACCACGATTTCCTTTCCTTTTCGTCTTTTCAGTGTGTGCTTCTAGGTTTCGTGGCGTATGGTGGTGCGGATGCTTGCTCAAAGGAAAGAGTACTGGCCGTAGACACTGGAGGGCTGCCTGGACGACATGCCGTTCATCGTCCTTTCTAGGCAGTCCAGAATTGTGAGCTTGGAACAGTTAGGGACTCTGCGCGTCTCTGTGGGCCGTCTGCCTGAGGCATGTAGCTTCCTGTAGTTCCTTGATTTCATACTTTCCTCTGGGGGAGTGATAGCCACTATATATCCATGTCGCGGGAGGTGTCCCCATCCGTTGTACAACATATAACCTATAAGCATAACTGTATTACCTTTTAAATAATGTCATACAACAATTTAAATGTCTGCTTGTAAGCCTAGTTGCCTATAAAATTGGTGTAAAAACGATAAGTTTTGCATATTTAAAAACGAACAATCCAGTCAAGAAGTGGCCATAGGAATCTTCAAATACTACGTTAGCTGCAAATAAGTAGACGAAGATGAAGACCTGCACACGTTGGAAGACAATTTACTACATTCCTTCTAATATGTACTTCATAGAGGTATTACAAACAAAAAAGTATAATAGCATTTTGTTTTGTGATCAGCCGTTTTCGAGAAACAAAATAGTTGTTTTTTCCGAATTATGTGGCTTATTCCACGAGATTGTATGAAGACAATATGCCGATATGAGGGACCGCGTTACGTCATTATGTTAACACTTACTTTTCATTGTGAATGACCTCTAATTCTTTTGCGCAATTTGTAGTTTTTCATTGGCGTATAAAACAAAATGCGGCTTAATAGCATTTCATTTACCCTAGAGGTTGATTTTTGAAAGTTTTGAAATGTTGTAAGCTATACACACGCCTCTGACAAGCTCTCCACGCTAAATAAGTTAAAACGACGACAGTCAGAAATATGCGTTGAATAATTCCCGCTAGAGATAATTTTGAGCTGAAGTCTAGGTACAGCGGCAGGCAAAACAAACACCAGACATGGAACTTCTTATTTTGTTTCCATTCCTTCACAGCGGTCTGCTATTAAAAGTCTGCCTTCTTGTTTTGCTTCTCTCCCCTCTCTTCGCTGCTACGTTTCCAAAGGCGATTCTCCCGCTCTTCACCGCAAGTGGATTAATTTCTATGGCAATTTCTAAAGTTGGTAATATTGATTTTATCACGTTTAGAGAAAGAGCGTTAACTTAGACTGCCATCGTATACCCTGCTTTACAAATGAACTTATGAAATACAATGTGGATATTTTTCTTCCCCGGTTCGACTCCTAACGTGTATGTTTATAAATTACCTACCTACGAGGGAGTATAGTAAAGTTCTAATTATCACTCGAAAGTTATGGTATATTGATGAAATTTTGTCAGTATTATCGTTGTTCCTTAAGAGCATGACGCTGAGAAAATCAGCTCCTCGTGTCCTTTATTTTTTACTGGTAGTGACTGAAGTGTCAGATGGGGAAAACTGAGGCTCGCAGCATGATGAAGTTCCTGCATGTGAGGGGTAATTGCGCCCGAGAAATTCATGATAAAATTATGGTAGCTTATGGAAATGATTGTTCATCTTATGAGGTGGAAAAGGAATTTCCAAACTGGTCACATGTCCCTCACAGACGAGCTAAGACCTGGAAGACCATCTTGAAGGGCGATGCGGCCATAGTAAAGAAAGTGGAGTGTTTCATCCTGGAAGATCATAAATAGCCCTGTAAAAGGTTAAGTTAGTTGGAAGAGGATCTCACAAGCCATGCCCAGAAAATTCAAGATATATGTTTCTGTGGGGTCTAGCAGATATATGAAACATTTGCATTGCGTTTTAATGAAAATGTTAAGACAAAATTAGAAAACAAAATTCGTGTATAGGGCAATTTGGGATGGGAACTCTTCTTCGTCTGGCTTTCCTGGAAGATGGTGAACCTAAACACCAAGTTTGGTATATCACCGATTTGTATTTGAGTTATGGTTTTCGTAGACTCGCGCATTATATGCTAAAATTCCCTTTTAATGCAGGAGGCATCAAAACGTGAATTTCCGGTAAAATCCGGTGTCGAATGTTTGGGTGGAATGCAATAAATGCTTCCTCTAGTTAAGTAGAAAACAAAGTGAAAAGTACTCGTTCACACACACCTTACACTATTTACTGCATTAATTACTACAAGTTTTAGTCAGTATACACTGGGGAAGCTATTTCAGACGTTTGACTATGATAAGTTAAAAATCTGTGTTTCACCGTGCCGTTACAGCACAAGGGCATTTGAAATTGTCGTAAGGTATGCCACTGACACACAGTTCGGGATCTATTCATGACCAGCGCATATATTTCTGTTCTATTTTTCGCCGGTCGCGGCGAGTGAAGGATAGTGCAACATTCACATGGCTTTTTCTACCGTCTATCGTTTATTATTGGGTATTCGAATTATTCTTACGAAACTTTATTTACCTATCTACTTCATTTTAATCTATACCGCGTCGTACTTCAAGTACGTAGAATCCCTTCGTGGGTTAAAACAGTTGCAGAACTCAACGGGGCAATTCAAAGTAAACAGGTCAGTGTAGAACTGGTGAATTAGCGTGAGTGAGATTAGTTTTTTTATTTTGTTTTTTTATTAGATTCATTTATACCCCGACTATAACTACAAAGATCCTTATCGGCGGCCTTTACTATAAACATATTATTGCAATGCTGTTAACTAGTATTCGCTTGTCTTTGGGTTTCTGTAAACTTTGGTCTTTAATCATTAGGTCACACACACACATTCACGCTCTCATTCAAACTTCCACACTCTGGAGAGGAATAATCTTAATAATCCAACCCGGGACTCCTTGCACAGCAGGCAGGTGTCCTACCCACTGAGCTATGGGGCCAGTCGAACTTCGTTCTACTCCTCTTGCTCATCAGCAAAGACGGTCAACGTTTGCGCTCATTGAGAGGCACTCCCTAGGCTTGCAATAGTGTGTAAAGTCCGTGATGATAGACAAAAATAGACCGAAAGGCTCTTAAAATATTTTACATTTCAGCTACACAGGCTTTATTTTCGAGAAAATAAACTCACTTTTTAGACTGATAATTAAAATGTCTTTCTTTGACCTATCCGTAACCACACATGGCTATGTTTTTAATTGTGTTTACTCGGTTCTTTTTTAACATAACGGACTATAAGCAGCAAACATGAAAGCACGTAGCGTTCCACTGCCTTTTTTGCATGTTATTATAAGTGTTATTGTTATTACTATGATAATATTTCTTGTCACTGTTTTCAAGTCCCTTCAATGTTCAGTTGTTTCTCGTGATTACAAGCAAAGAGCATAGCATTTTAAGGCCAGTACATAGTGTCCAGTTCTTAAAAAAATCACTGTCGCTATTCCCTTTATACTTATAACTAAATGTGTACTGTAGGTATTTCCGGAAAGGTTTATCTCGATTAAAATGAAGTAGACAGAAAAACTAACTTTCGTAAGAATAGTCTGTTTACCCACTGATATCGATAGGGCGTAGAGAAAGTCATGTGAATGTAACACGTGAGATTATACAGTCTGATTCTATCTGTTAACCTTAGCCTATAAAGATGTGTGAAATAACAATTCCTTATCAAAAAATCTGATGTGTTACATTCACATGACTTTCTCTACTCTTGTACAAACTATTTTTACAAACGCTTATTCTCCATATGCTTCATGTTAATCGAGATGTTAATCTTATTGCTAATTTTCTTGTAGATGCAAGGGGAATTGGTAGGCTTTAAGTGATAGTCAAATGTTTTAAGAGCTGGTTGCTATGTGGAGTATTCCATTCTCTTTGCATTACCAGGACATAAAAATCTGATGTGTTACACTCACATGACTTTCTCTACTCTTGTACAAAGTATTTTTACAAACGCTTATTCTCCATCTAGTTCATGTTAATCGAGATAAACATTTGCAAACTGTATCTTATTGCTAATTTTCTTGTAGAAGTAGGGGAAAATATATTTACAAGGGCAATATAGAAAAACAGTAGCGTTTAAGCACATACATATCTCTTAATAGCTGGTTGCTAGGTGCAGCACCATTCCCTTTGCCACAGATTATAACTCTTGGCATATCCAAGACAAAAAAATGAATAACGAATTCCCATTTGAGAAAATAAGTATTGAAAAATTTAAGGTAATAACAAGAAATATCTCGAAAATGGCTCCCTCAACAAAAAAATGTATATGACAAAATTGTGTATGTTAACGCGATCTACATTTTTTGTGTAGTAAAATTTTGTTCATCTCTTATGGTTTACCAGTTATGCAAAAGTCGTTCACAATAAAGAATACTTTTGGAGACATTCCCAGAAAATTCAAGGTATACATTTTATTTGTCATAAAAATATCTTAAACATATGATATTTTAATCAAAATCGTTAGAGCCATTTTTGAGAAAATTAAAAGTTTCGAAAAATCTTCCATGTAAAGGGTACTCTGGGGTGGGGGGATTTTCTTGAAAACCTTCGTGTCGCATCCTTGGAAGATACTGAACCCAAATACCAAGTTTGGTGTTTATCCAACTGTTCGTTTCTGAGTTATGCTGTTCACAGACACACAGACACACACACAGACAGACACACAGACACACACACGGACATGTTTCCAAAAGTGCTTTTTTTGGATTCAGGGGGTCTCAAAACATGTATTTCCGGTGAAATCTCGGTATCGAAATTTTGGGTGGAATACAATACCTTCCCTACTTACTATACGTAGTAGAGAAAGTAAAAAAATGAATAACGAGTTTGAGAAAGAGTATAAATATTGGAAAATTTATGGGAATAACAAGCAATATCTCGAAAATGGTTCACCCAACAAAAAATGTATTGACATAAATTGTGTATTTTAACGCAATCTAGATTTTTTGTGTAGTAAAATTTTGTCTATCTCTTATGTTTTACCAGTTATGCAAAAGTCGTTCACAATGAAGAATACTTTTGCAGACATTTCCAGAAAATTCAAGATATACATTTTATTTGTCATGAAAATATCTTAAACATATGATATTTTAATCAAAATCGTTACGAGCCATTTTTGAGAAAATTAAAATTTTCGAAAAATGTTCCATGTAAAGGGTAATCTAGGGTCGGGGGATTTTCTTGAAAACCTTTGTGTGGCATCTCTGGAAGATATTGAACCTAAATACTAACTTTGGTGTTTATCCGACTGTTCGTTTCTGAGTTATGCTTCTCACAGACACACACACGGAGATGTTTCCAAAAATGCTATTTTTTTAATCCAGGGGGTCTCAAAACATTTATTTCCGGTGAGATTTCGGTATCGAATTTTTGGGTGGAATACAATACTTGCCCTACTTACTATACGTAGTAGAGAAAGTAAAATGTAAATTATTTCTTTGCTTTCTGACACACCAACTTTCTTGAAGTTCCTGCTCCCAAATATCTCTATTCTTGCTGTATATATGCTCCCATTGCTACTGATTGACCAGCAAAGAAAGTTGGTAAAGCACATATATGAGTGATACTTACAATCCACGCTGACTTTGATTCGCTTGCTGACAGTGGGCGGGACGCCGTTACTGGCAATGCAGAGGTAGGCCCCCATGTCCAGACGACTGATACGTGTCAGCTCCAGCACCTCGCCCTCCCACTCCGACACTGCAACAAAGCCCATTACTCATTTCCATTTTATCTCTCTGAAAAAATAACACTTTCTCATTTTTCACTAAAATTGTGTTAAAAATTACAGCCTACTTTAATTTGCATTGTAAGCAGCAATCTCGCTGTAGTGCAAGTGTGGTCGGTTAGGGGTACCCACAGGTGAAATTTGGTCAAATTTTCAAAACAAATTCAAATTTAATTTTTACGTGCAAAAATACTTTGAAACTTTACTCCAATTACAACCTACGACTTCTACTCCCAGAGCCATTTAAAGCTTTAAAACGTGACCGTTTAAATGTCCAAGAACACAAGGCGTAATGACCTGTATTTACTTGTCTTTTTCTCGACTTCCAGTTTTCTTACGCTGTTGCGCATTAAAAATATTCCATACGATGTAGTTTATAACCAATTTTGTTAAAGTTTCTAACAGAAACGCAGAGGGAGTTAAAAAATTGGCATATGGCTTTTGTGACGTTTTTAATAACAGCTGCAAAAATTCCCAATCCTAGTTCCCAATTAATCGACCTTTTCATCAGATGGCAATAATTACTGTTGTTGATTTTCAACTGGCTTTGATGCATCTGCATGGTCACTCTTGTATTGGATATTCCGTTGTACCGAAACCAGTTTTTCTGGTTGTGTGCATTTGCTTATGGGTTGACCATTTGCGGCTGATGAAGGTGGTTCATTCAAAAGGTTAGATGTCAGTGAACTTATCGGTTGTTTGCCACAAAATCCTCTCCATCAAGTAGATAGTGAGATATGTTGAGTAACTGCCCAAAAAAGAGGAACAGCAGCAGTATTAACCTAACCCCATCTTTTCCACTCTCATTACTCCATATTTACCACCATCGCCCCCATTTAACCAAAACACCTTTTTCCATTGCTTTCCAGTTATTCTTCTGTGAGGTTCAGCTTTGTTAGACATACCTCTTCTTTTCGTAAGTTGGGTTAGCGGCCAAACGCCGAACCACAGCGCTATGTTGCCAATGTGAGCGACACGTGTTCACTTGACATCCTGAAAGCGTCGAGTGTTTTGAGTCAGTTTTGCGTGCGCTTAGCACTGCCGAGAAAAGTTCAGAATAAGACACGAAAACATGACATAGGGACTCGTAATTACGCTTCACCTTTATTCATCCGTATCCATCTTAACTACAACTTAAATAGTAAGGTAAATAAATTAGTGGGTAAGAGAAATACACACATAATATCAGATCATTTAGGCGTACATTTCTGCATACTGTTTGGTGTGTTTACTAAAATGGAGAGCCACGCAACTCCACGACATTATTCATTGGTTGTAAAACATTTTGAGCCTATTTTGCATATTACTTACAACTTTGATAGAGGAATCAATCTACTGACAACACTTTTTACTCGCTAGTGAGTAGAAGTGCATAAATTACTTGAAACACGAGATGATTTTTTAATCCCCAACACTTAGTCTATTACATAGAATGTTGGCACCAACCTTGTACCGGAAAATGGCGCGTGGTCTCACAGTTGCACATGCAAGGTGGAATGATGCATGCATGAGGGGTACAGTCAGTTTACAGTACAAGACAGGGCTGAGCAATTAACATTTAACATGCATGACACGAGTAGTCAGCGAGATACACATGTGGGATGTGGCCTCGGTATACCTCTTCTAGGAATTCTTTTCACAGCCGCAAAGGTAATGCAACAAAGAACAAGAAACCATATATCTAATACCTAATAATTAACCAAACACAATAACCACAAAAACAAGATATAGTAATTGCAAGGTGACGCCAAGAACGTAGCATAGAGTGAATACGAGCATTGAACGACACGTGGTAATGTGGCGTTAGGTAACATTGGCAATAAGGCGGCTGTTACCATAGCAACGGGCCTGCCGCACTCACTTGTTTTTCCGACTGCAGCGCTAATGTCAGAACCCAACTTACGAGAACAGGTATACGTGTATCTTTATTGGTGTCATGTATTTGGAGGACGCGTTTCTGACATCAAAACAGTAAAAAAGTTCATATGTACATGGGTCTGAAAATCAACCGTTTCGTTGTTATAGGTCAAAGAAGATGTATTCCATGAGTAAACAGACGGATATGCACCACACGTATGGTCGAGCAGACGACAATGCAGCACAAACACGTGAACTTTATGTAGAAATGTGCCCTGATAGACAGTTACCGTGTGCAAGAACATTCGCACGAATTCACCAACGCTTGGGAGAGAATGGCGAATTTAAGAGGAATACTATCGATGTTGAGAGACCAAGAGCGGAAAAAATTTAAATTGTGTTTTATTTATGGACACTCTTTAACTACTATGGTCCTTAGCGTCCTATTCTATATTGGGCATGAAAGACTGGGAATTTTGCTCAGAGGCCTCTTTATCAGGCTTGAGGTTCTTTTACGTGCATAAATCTACGACACGGGACCACCGGCTTTATTTCCCTTCCGAAGGAAGCCATGCTAAGGAGTTTTACGCCCGAAAAAATCCATCGTCCTCTGCCGGGTTTGGACCCGTGACCTTGGAAACTAGAGGCTAGCACGCTGCCACTAGTCCACGGAGGATGACGGCCAAGAGCGGTACGAGGTATTGAGCTTGAAGAACGAGTTCTTCGTGCTGTGGATGCAGATCCATCACAAAGCACAAGACATATGGCTGTAAGGGAAAGAGTTAGTTATATGACTATCTGGAGAATTCTGCATGAAAGTCTTCTGTACCCGTATCACCTTCAACGCGTGCAAGGATTAAATGAGGCGGACTTTGAGCCAAGAAGACGTTTCTGTCAACGTATGTTACAGCAGTGCGTTGTGTTCATAAATTTCCTAGCCTGTATCTTATTCAGGATGACGCTGGTTTTACTCGCGACGGCATCTTCCATTTTCATAACACTAATAACTGGACATTCCTAATGAAGTACGACAGGACAACCATCAACAGGGTTCTCTCTCAACGTTTGGGCTGGAATCATTCATGATCACCTTATTGGTCCCTACTTCTTCCCTCCGCGTTTGAATAAACAAGCCTATCTCCAGTTTCTCATAAATGAGTTGTATCACTTAACTGATGATGTGCCTCTGGACATCATCCAACGAATGTGGGTATTATACGTTGGTGCTCCAGCACATTTCAGTGTGATAGTTCGTAAGTTTTTGAATGATCGATTCCAGCAAAGATGGATTGGTCGAGGGGGACCTATTGCATGGTCTGCTACATCGCCTGATTTGAGTCCAATGGATTTCTTCGTCTGTACCTTATGTTGACATTTTGAGAGGACTTATCCAAACTGGATTTGACCAAATACGAAACACACTAGGAATTTTCAACAGAATGCGCCAGAGTATGGAACGTAGGCTTGCTGCATGCATCGAAGCAAGAGGAAGCCACTTCGAGGGATTCTTGTAACTTTCTTTTTTGTGTTGTAACTCTGAAATAAATAATTTTCAGACCCATGTTCATATGTACCTTTTTTATTGTTCTGATATCAGGAACACGTCTCCTAAATATATGACACCAATACAATACGCCCTGTATAAATTTCCTTACCTTTTTGAATCCCTCAACATTCAGAATGGCAAGTGACACTGTCTAGGTTCAAGCCCGTGGGGCCGACCAATCTGACGAATGTTTTTTTTTTTCACAGATTTCCTCGGCCGCTAGGCGAATGCTGAGTTGGATAATTTGATCCATGAATTCTGCTATCATCCCTTTCATCACTACATTTCACTTCCTTCTTGTTCACCGCCATACCAGACATTGGGCTGATGAACCATCCTGGATATGCTATGATCCAGAGCTTGCTTGCTACTGATTCAAGGCATTGGGTGTTAAGTCCTACATAGAGGAGGGTAATAATTTAAACAGTAATAGTAATAATAATAATAATAATAATAATAATAATAATAATAATAATAAAAAGAAAGTAGAATTAAGGGACACACACTGATTTTTTAGGTAAAAATAACTAAATTTTCGATTTTTAAATTATATAACAAATATTATGTATACTACGCCAAATATTTTTCACCATAAGCCATTTATAAAAGTCCAGAGACGTGTTTTAATCACCAATGCGCTACCTTTTAACCCCATTGGACCCCCTCACTTCCTATTTCTGCATGTATTTCTTCTCAGTTTTGCACTTTTGGGTTTGAAATTTATTCCTTACTTTTCAGTTTTGCTCTGATCTGTATTTAAATTTGTGTATATAACCCAAAATGTGTTATCTTAAAAATTAAAATATTCATTTTATTAATGCTTTATTCATTAGCCCACAAAAATTAATTTATTTTGAAAAATAAAGAAAATGTTTTAACACCGACAACTTCAGAAAAACCAAAATTTATTTCTCTACATCTATTAACATCAACTTCAATCAAATGCTTACATTTATTTTCACTGTACTAAAGAATCAGCAAATATTACTAACTTCTCTGACAAATGCGACTGCTCAAGGTAGCTTTAAAAAAATTGAATTTTATTTTCGCTGATTAAAACATTTAAGTGTATTATATCGGAAAGCATTTAAGCTAGAGCTTTTAACTTTTGTACAGTCATTTATTTACTCATATTAAGTGAAACAGGTTTTAAGTGAATAGCACTACAATTAAAAAAACGTTAGAAAAGCCACTCCTTGAGTCCCGCTACTTTCCAATCATTCCTCTCTGATGCTCAGTTTTGCTAGATACATTTGGTTACCTTTTTGTTTTCCTTCTACATTTAGAATGGGGAGGCTACAAAAGATCATGAAAGATAACAAAAATGATGAATTCTGCTACTATAAGTAAGTTTTCTCACCTGAGAGAGATTTATTGATGGCAATTTTGGAGCCGTCGTCCCTTTTCCACTTGACGCTAGGAGGCGGTGACCCTGTGGCATGACACGTCAGCGTTACGTTTGCGCCCTCACGGACTATCACGTCGGAACTGCTGAGGGAGTCGTCGATGTTTGGCGGCACTGCAATCAAACAAGGAGGTTTGGTTTAGTTGCAGCTAAAATGCAATCAACAATAATAACAATAATAATAACTACTGTAAACATTTTGCATTTCTCTTTGAGACTCATATACATTAAGTGACTAAGGTATTGCAGAATGCGAGGGTAATTCCATAAATATGAAAAGGTAGAATCAAACTGAAATATTTAATGCCAGGTACGAGATTTTAACCACGAATCTTCAATTTAGCGTGCCTCTGCTCTGACCAACTAAGCTACCATGGCAACACCCCACAGAGCTATTATATTCTCCAACTGACTCGCATCTTTCCCGCTAAAAGCTGCTGTCAAATTCATGCTGGCAATATGTGAGACTCACACTCGGGAGGTTCCGTGTTCAATTCCCCTTCGGCCTTCAATTCCCACTCTGACATTGGGTTTTTCGTGGTCTTCCCTGGTCAGTAGGCGAATGATGGGGTTGGTTTCTACTCTACCACCATTTACTTTCCCTAACATTCCGTTTCCTTCTGTATTTCAGGTGTGCTTCTCGCGTAGGCGGTGCCAGACAGATGGCGCGGGTGCTTGCACTAAGGACAGGGCATTCTCTGTGACATAAAGGGCTGCCTGATTCGACAGATCGTTCATCGCCATCTCTGGGAAGCTCCAGTAGTGGGAAGGGTCTTCTAGTCAAGAAATTTTAGGGATCTCTGCGCGTCTCTGCTGCGGCCTGTAGCCTTCTGCGGTTTCGTCACTACATCTCTTTCTCCTGGGGGGTGGGGTGGAAACTGCAATAGATCTCGCGTAGATCGCAGTGCGTGAGATGTCCCCCTCGGCTGTATACCCTATACCAATCGAACTTTTGCTACACGCAACGGTTGTGAAACAATTTAACAACAAAAATTCTCATTGATACTTCACATTACTCTCTCCACCTACTATCGCATATTAGCGAGTATAAAAACTATTCTTAATAAATTTTATTTTCTATCTACTTCATTTTAATGGACATAAACCGTTGCAGAAACAGCTACATTACACATTTCGTTATAGATACAAAGAGAACAGCGATAGTCAAATGTTTAACAACTGGACGCTATATGCTGGCCTTAAAATTCCATACTGTTTCCATGATATCGCGAGAAACAACTGAATGTTGAAAGGCCTTTAAGAGAATGACCAAGAAATGAACAATTCGAAACTTTAATAACGGATATATCAGTTTTAAATGGATCTACGTTGGATAGTACGTTTTCATCTATTTCTTAGGTGAGGCATCGGTTGAAATTTGGGCACAAATAATGAAAAATCCGATTTTTTGCCTTAAAATTAGAATTTATTGTAATTTACACCCCATTGCCATTTAAAAGGCCGTTACGTAATGATTTAAATGCCCATGTGCGGATGGGCGTGGCTCCTGAAATTCACTCATTACCCCGTTGCAGCAAAATCGCATACAATTTTGAAGTTTAAATCAGGCGGTCACATTCAGTGCTAGTAAATGTTAGCAGAGATACCTTTTGGAATTTTCTCTAAACATTCACCCCGGGAAAGCATGGCTTCAGTTCATTTGTTTATTGTCAATGAGTGAACACGTGCTCGTGCTTTTGCAAAATTTAGACATGATATACACCTTGCACAAGAGAGAAGCCTAGTGACCTATAAATGGATAAGTACAATTTAGAATAAGAATGGGTGTAATATAGTAGAAAATAAGGCAGGGAATACCAAATAAATGTCTTACTGTAAGAGAAAATCTGGTTATCTGTTTAGCTGTTTGTAAACATGCAAGCAACTAATTCTCTTCTCACTGTCAGAATCTACTATAAGTTGTAAAAATTGCACGCTAGGTGGACTAACTTTCCATAAATTTCTTGTCATTAATTGGCATTACATTATTACAAAATGGTTAGGCCTAGTAAGAGAAGGCAGACAAAGAAATCTCTTGCAGGAAGATAAAATATAATGTCTAGATGGCAAATTGGCAAGTCTGAGGGGGAAAACAAACAAAGTTAGGTCTAGTACAGTAGATCTTGAGGAAGCAAGTTCAAGTGGTAAAAAATTTCAACACTGCTTCAAGGATGGCGAAAAGAGATGAATGTGGAACTACCAAATCCGGATTATGTGCTTGTGCTCAGTGAGGTTTGGAGTAAAATATTTAGCACTGTAACACGCAAAGATTGCGGATTGCAAGGTTTAGAAGCAAAATTTAGTGATACAAAAGGTTTTGCCAGTAAAGTAATTGTTCAATGCTCTTCTTGTCATAAAAGTTATGTGGATATATACACTAATCCTAGAGTTACTAATGATTCTCCCAGGGTACTTTTTGATGTAAATAGCAAAATGGTTGATGCATTTCACCAGGCAGTTTGAAAGCTGAAACCATTGTAAAGCTTAAAAATTATTATAGATGTGCAATTAAAACCAATCTTCCAAATGTAGATCAGATGAAATCTGCAATATTTACAACTCTCTATAACTGCATGTCAACTGATGAGAAGCCATAGCACTTTAAATGTCCTGGAGGTGAATCATCTTATAATCGCGCTGTTGCTAAAAGCGAGGAACTCCTAAACATGGAGGGAACAAAAGAACATTTCTTTCATCCATTGTAGTCAGTGCAATTATGCCAGTATATTATAGATTAGCCAGTACTAATTTATTAGAGAGATGTACAAAAGTAAAAACCCAAAATGTAAATGAGAGTTTACATAGTTTAATATGCAGTAAATGTCCCAAAGAAGTTTTTGTTTCTAGAAAGGAATTACAAACTGCTGTGACTTCAGCTATCAGTGAATTCAATATGGGTTGTGAAGGTACTCTGTATGCAAAGGAAAGGGCCACAGCTAATAAAGTAAGTCCAGTCACCAAAGGAATTAGCAGTGTCAGGGATAGGCGAAGATTAAGGCAGAGTGCACTAAGGTACATTAAATACATTCAAATCAGCAAAAAAAACAGTTAAGATTAGTTAAACTTAAAGAAGAGGAAGCTAAAAAATTATCTGAAGGACCTTAATATGGTTCAGGGGAATTCTAAAGTAGAAAATGTGTGTTATTATACATTTAAAACTTTAAAGTCATTTTTCTTCGCTTTCCGTTTTTTTTACATTTTTAATACATTTTTTAATGTTAAAAATGCTCCTTGCATGTAGTTTTTAATAAATTTCTTTGAAATTTTTCGCACATGTTCTTAAAACTTGGTATTTTAAATTATCTATATGGAGCACGGCGGCGCCGTGGCCGAGTGGTTAGACCGCTCGCCTCCCACCGAGGCGGCCTGGGTTCAATCCCAGGGACCTGCATGTGGGATTTGTGGTGGACGAAGCGGCGTCTGGGCGGGTTTTCTCCGGGTTCTCCGGTTTCCCCCGCCATTCATTCCACCAACTGCTCCATCATCACCTTTCCTTTCATCCATTTCACCATCATTTCGTTTCATCCCATACCAGCATCGGGCTGATCACCCATCCTGGATGCTCTGTCTGATCCACGAGTGTCTGCTCCTCGACGGGCCTCTGACCCCAGGCACCCGCTTGTAAGTCCTGGGGGGTGTAAGTCCTACATAAGAGGAGGGTTAACAGATAATGAATGAAAATATATGGAGCACTTTAATTATTATTGAATTTTTATTAGTTTAGTTTATTTACATCTAATAATGTTATACATGGAGCATTTGTTATACTACACTAAAACTATGGCAAAAAAGAAATGTTTTGTTTTTGCAAAACTATCTCAGATAGAAACGTAAAATTTAGTACACCTACTACATACCATTTGGCACAAATACATACAAAGTTTCACATCATTATGATCGAAACTATGGAGTTTAGCAATTTTCACAAATGCCTCCCCTTTTAACGTTTAACAGTTATATAAGATTATACAAAATTCCTTCTGAATGAAGAGGAATTAAAGACCCAGAAACTTCAACATGTATATTTCATTTGTCATTTAAATATCTTTAATATATAGTATTTTAATAAAAAGAGAGCCATTTTTAGAAAAACAAAATTATCCATGTAAAAGGTAGTTGAAAGTGCGGGATTTTCTTAAAAATCTTCGTGTCGCATCCTTCAAAGATGCCTAACTTAAATACCAAGTTTGGTACTGATCCGACTTTACGTTTTTGAGTTTTGTTCTTCACAGACACACACAGACACGCACATGTTTTCAAAAATGCTTATATTTTTGGATTAAGGGTCCTCAAAACATATATTTCTGGTGAAATCTCGACATCGAATTTTTGGGTGGAATACAATACTGCCCCTATACTATACTAGTAGAAAAGGTAAAAATCAGTTTAACGTCCATACGCTACCTTATTTTAAACTCATGTACGGTATTATAGTCGGACACATTACGCTAAACCGGCATTGAACTGGTTTTTGTTTCACTCTAAGCAAGTCTCTCATATTAGAAATTCCATTTACCTCGTTTTGTTCTGCTTTTATACATCAGGATGTCAAAAGTACCAAAAAGAAATACTGCACCGATGCAGTGCAAAAGCTGCAAGCAGTTGCTATGGAAACATCAGCTGTAAATGCAAGCAGGTCTTTCATAAAGTACCGATTTCATTGCAGGAAGATGATAATACATGCAGCGACTCTATTGTACGAGAAAAAGTTGACCATCGTGCAACACGTTTCCATAATGTGCGAGAAAATAGATGCACCTTTTTCAGAATCACAATCATTATCAAGTTACTCGTAGCCCAGTGTTTAAAGTTTTGCTACACATTCATGAAATGATATAAATATTTAGATTTATTGATTCGTTCCATCACCAGGAATATATGGAAGCCATTAAACTTCCTTATATAGGTTCAAACAGTTCCTCGGCACTCCCGTGACTTAAAGAATAAATATATTCTTGGGAAAAGTGTTTCCTAAATATGCTTTATAGCTAATTGTAATCTCCGTCTTCATTTACTTTAAGTTTCCCCTTTAATTTTGTATTTATTTTATCGGCGTAGGCAAAATATTTGTACATTAAATATGCTTTTAAATATCCGTAATGCATTCACATGACTTTCTCTTTCCTCTCTCTTTATTAGTGAGATACAGACGATTCTTACCAAAGCTTATTTTACTATCTACTACATTTAATCCAACAAACCTTTGCAAAAATAGCTACATTACACATTTATTTACAAATACAAAAGGAACAGCGATAGCCAAATGTTCAAGACATGGACGCTATATGCCAGCCTTAAAATTCCATACTGTTTCTATGCAATCTAAGTAACAACTGAAAATCGATGGGAGTTTAAAGAAGTAAGTGTTGAATAATTCGAACCTTTAGTAACGAATATCTCAGAAACGGCTTATGCCACAAAAACTTATGTTAAGTAAATTGTGTGTTTTAATGAGATACACATTTTTTGTGTAGTACGTTTTTGTCTATCGCTTAACGTTTATCAGTTATACAAGATTATACAAAATTCCTTCCGAATGAAGAGGACTTCATAATCTATTCCCAGAAAATTCGAGATATACATTTTATTTATCATAAAAATATCTTTCATAAAAGCAATTTTGATCAAAATCGTTGTAGGTATTTTTTTTTAAAATAAAAAATTTCAAAAAAGCTTTCCATGATAAGGGTAGTCTGGGGTGAAGATTTCCTTGAAAAATCTTCGTGTCGCATCCTTGGAGGACACTATAATGCAATACCAAGTTGTTATTTATCCGACTTTTCGTTTTTGGGTTATGCTGTTCACTGACACACACAGACATGCTTCCAAAAATGCTTTATTTGATTCAGGGCGCCTCAAAACATGTATTTCCGGTGAAATCTCGGTATCGAATTTTTGGGTGGAATACAATACTTCTCCTACTTACTATACGTAGTAGAGAAAGTAAAAATGATACTAATCTACTGTTTTCAGTTTCTCTACCCCGTCTTACAGTAAGTAGAGGCAGTATTATATTCCAGCAAACAATCGCTGTAGAGATTTCATGGGAAATGCATGTTTTGAGGTTTCCAGAATAAAAAATAATTTTTAAAACAAGTGAAACGAAATGAAATTTTATAAAACCATGGCAATTTTATAAAACCAGGCCCATGTATGGGAGTGGATCATGGATATTGAAAGAAAGAGATAAAAGTAAAATACAGGCAGGAGTTATGAAAATATCTCGTACTGCAGCATTTGGAGGCACTATTGAACCTCATTGTATTGCATTAGTTGTAATGAAGGAGGCAGGAATGGCACTCTATAGACTGCAACACGCTAAGGAAAAAATTCCTGAAATAGTCTCAAGTTTTGTTAAGAATTAGGAAATGCATAGCAAATGCATGTTTAGAAATGACATCAGACTATATAATTCCAATTCAACATTTCATAAAGAACTTCAGGGTCATTATTGATTGAATGTTGGACGAATGAAGCTCTGGAAACTCCTGAGAAAGTTTTCAT
Organism: Deroplatys truncata; assembly: GCA_030765065.1. NCBI lineage: Eukaryota > Metazoa > Arthropoda > Insecta > Mantodea > Mantidae > Deroplatys > Deroplatys truncata. Next base: position 23,043,941 of record CM060979.1, read on the forward strand.
GTAGTTTACAGAGGCTCAAAGGATGGCTGAAGAAAACGATCCAGAGTATATGGCATAAGACCAAGGTGCAAAACTTTTTATCCTTGGCCAAATATGCTACTGTTTTTGAAACAGAAATTTACGCTATTATTCGATGCATACATTAAAGCATAAGGAGAGCTTACTCTGGTAAGCAGATCCTTATCTTCTCAGACATCCAGGCTGCACTTAAGGCTCTAAGTAGTCTTAAGGTAACATCAGGACTGATTTTAAACTGCCTAAACATGCTTACAAGCTTGACAGAAAAGAATGAAGTTCAACTCATCTGGGTCCTGGTCATAGTGGCATAGAGGGAAATGAAAAAGCTGATGAACTTGCAAGACAAGGAGCAACTTCACAATTTATTGGGCCTGAGCCGTCTATAGGAACACCTCGATGTTTAGTAGGAGAGGCTATTAAGAACTAGTCAAAAGTAGAACATCATAAAATCTGGCTTAAAATTCCAGGAAACAAAAGTTGGCAAACTATTTATTAGAAAACCATTAAGAAAAGAGCTGAAAGCTCACTTAAATGTGACAGACCTCAGCCAAGAGAAATTATTGCATTTCTCTGAGGACATGCTTTAAAAAAACATCTTAACACGACGGGAGTGTTTCTGAGTAACTTAGATTGCAGATTGTGCAAGAAATAAACAAAAACGGCACCAGCACGGCTTTGGCTTACAGGAGATACGAGGGGCGTCCAATAAGTAAGTTTCCCTATTTTATAAAAAATCATTACACAAAATTCATGTTAAATTAATTTTATTTATATTGTACAATCCTTCTGTTACTTTGCTACATAGTCAACATGTTTTCTAAGCATTTTTGGGGACGTGACACACGTTTTACCAAGCCAGTGTTGTACCAGGTTGGGTCCTGTGCTCGCAACCAACTGTTCACTAATTTGACTTCATCATCGGTGTTAAAAGTGATTGAGTTGGAGGAACATGTGAAAATCGCTTGAGGCAAGCTCCAGTGAATACGGAGGATACGAGAAAACTTTCAAGTTGAATCTTGACCCAGGCGGAGCTCAGAAGATTCAACTGGGAAGTATTTCGCATCGTCCAAGTTTACCAGATCTTTTCCCAAGTGATTTTCACCTGTTCCCCTGACTCAAATGTCATCTTGGAGTTAAGCACTTCAACATCGTGACGAAGATGAATCACAAGCCGGTCCTGTGCTCGTAACCAGCTCTTCACTTCTGATTGATCTTCGTCACAGTGTTAAAGTGATTACCTCCATGATGACCTTTGAGTCGGGGGACATGTGAAAATCACTTGGTAAAAGATCTGGTGAATATGGAGGATGCGAGAAAACTTCCCAGTTGAATCTTCTGAGCTCCGCCTGGGTCAAGATTCAACTTGGAGGTTTTCTTGTATTCACCGGAGCTTGCCCCAAGTGATTTTTTACATGTTCCTTCAACTCAAAGGTAAGCACTTTTAACACCGATGATGAAGTCATAATGTTTTTTATAAAATAGAGAAACTTACGCATTGGACGACCCTCATATATAGCTTTTGGGAAAATGTTTTTGGAACCAGAGGCCAATGTTTTTGAGGCCATATCTGTTACGAGACTGTACTCCTTGGTAAAGGGTGCAGGCATATTGAATTGGCTTTAACACGATACAGGTAGCACATTAAGCCCAGGGATCAAGTGCTCCGGAGCAATGGCAAATGTGTATCGAACAACGCAAGACCAGATGCACATATTTATATTATGTAATTAAAAAATCAAACATTTATCACTTTCACCTAAAACTGAGTCGCTTAATTGACGTATGTAGTGCAGTAAAAATGCTTGTAGTTCCAAAGTGCTTATTTTGGCACTGCGTTTCTACTCTACAGTTTTCTGTACATTCTGTTTCCGCACCCAGTATGCATTATTTCTATGAATAAAATGTGGTATATGATACGAAAAAAAGGCCGGAGTAACGGTGACAAAATCCTTCCTTGCTGCAGCGTCACCACATTTACTACGCCATATGGGGTGGTGAATAAGTTAGATTATCGCTAATAAGCACTTTGTTTCCGTCCGCTGCTCTATTTTACTACACGGTAAGCTTGTTTTGTAACTCTCTTCAATAAATATTAAACGGCACTCACGGGGAACTCAGTTTAGACATCCTTCAGCATCCCTATAACAACGAATTATTTGGGCTAAAAACCTGCAGCACAGTTCGTTTTTTCACGGGCTGGTTTTAAACAGTGAACTCTCTTCAAAGTCGCTCGTGAAGTCTGTGAATGTAGTCCTGAAAGTAGTGAATATAAAAATATATACGGGCCCTAAACTGTAACATTAAAGTATATTTTAATTTTGATTCTGCAAAAATGTTTCAAAGTTTCTGTTACAGTTAGTAAATAAAATCATTTATGCTATTTGTGGCTGAAGTGAGAAGAAGTTTGTATTTTATTAGCTCCACGTATGGAAGCCAATTTGAAGAAGTTATTTTTTGGAGTTGTATTATTATATTTCAAATGTTGGGGAGCCGAACTAGTAGTTGGTTGCAACCGCACGTATAATAAACGGTTTCCGGTAGCCTTCGCCCCAAGTTTAAAAATAGTAGCTTTGTAATTTAACTGTTTCTTTAAGTATTAAGTATTTATGTTTGCCTCGGCTGCGTCAGTATTATTGTTAGAGACATGGATATCTTGGCAGGGCGTGATGCGACAAGAGTGTAGGCTTACACAGATTTTGTTTTAATTCACTCTTTTTTTATTAATCCTTGACACAAATTAAATAGCACTTCACTGATATAGAGAGCTGAGAGATTCATTTATTTAATACTTGCACTTTTTAACACGTAAACTATTTTGTCTCACACGAATACGTAATTAATTTCTCGAGGGCACATCTCGCATCCAGTTACAATCACCGTCTGCAGGCAACTGCATAGATTTCAACCGTCTAAACTTGTAAATTTCTGTATTTCAAGTCTCTGATTGGCTAAGCCTAGTCCAATAGAATACCTGAATTTAACTAAAGCTTTTTCTGGTTGTTTATTGCCTATTTTTATAAACTGTCACTAAAATCACATTAATGCTTCCAAGAATCACAAGTAACATTTAAACTCTCAAAATCATTATTGTCTCAAGGTTACCTCATTGTTAGCAACTTTTAACTTATTATTCTCACACCTACTACATTATTAAATTATGTAATACATTCACATAACATTATTACACACGGATATAATAGTATACAATAATATAAGCATATGCAATGACTGTTACATACATTTTACAAATTATTGCATACACATATTGCTTCAAGGCGGGCTTTTATTGAATTTACATATTATATAATTAGACTGAAATTATTTAGGTGTTAAAAATACTGCCTCAAGTGGCATTGCCTTCACTTGAGGAATTTTCATCACAAGGGATTAAAATTCTTCGTAAAAATCTCACTTTAGCCACAAGTTACGTAAATTACTACCGAAACACGTTTTATTACTGAAATAGAGGATTATTAGTGTTTTGTTCTTTGACGTTAACCTCTCTAGTCCTCTTATTAGTGCAGTGGTTCAACTACAAAATTTGTTCGTTGTTATGTAATCTATACCGACATATAATAAAACTGTAAACGAAATGTAATGAAAATTTGCAATTTTGGATCAATAGTATACAAGGCAGCGCAAAAGTCAGTTTCCCCTTTATTTTTGGTCGGTAAATCTTGAGGGCCGGTGGAAATATAACAATTAATTACAGAAAATAGTTGGTAACACAGTATATACATTCACTTGTTTGTAAGTCAGCTTATTTGACTATTAATGTGTTGTGTGACACACAAATTTACTAATGAGCAACGCATTTGCATGATGATTCAATTTTATTATCATGGAAATACGACAAAGTGATTGCCAAGTTCATGTTGGATTTCATACAAGTTTTCCTGATACACAATTAGCAACGTTTATGGAAACTCAACATGAAATTTGAAAGAAGACGGAATATTGCAGATGCATTGAGATCAGGTCGATCACGTAATGACCGTGATGAGGAAAACGCTCAATTAATTGCTCAGGCATTTTTAGCAAGTCCTCACAAGGCGTCTGCTCAGTTGGACATATCTCGAAAGATCCTGCAGAAAGTCTTAAAAGACGTAAAATACAAACCGTTTCGCCCAAAATTACTTCACCTATTAACCCATTGCATGAAGATGACTACGACAGAAGTCTCGAGTTCTGCGAGTTGTTTTTTGTATGCAATGAAGCAGATCCTAATCTTTGTTGGTCAATTTTATGGACAGATGAAGCAAGTTTCAAACTAAATGGACGTGTTAATCGCCGTGATTGGGTTTATTAGCCCGACACAAACCCCCCTGAGATAATGCCGAAAGAGCTCAATGTTCCAGGTATTAATGTCTGGAGAGGAATTTTAAGTATTACATTAATAGGACCTTATTTTGTTGAAGGTACAGTTACTTCAGAAGATTATTTAGAAATGTTGTAGGACTTTGCAGTACCTGAGCTGGAAAACAATCACATTCAGAATTTAATTTGGCAACAAGATGGAGCTTCATCCCAGTTTGGATTGAAGTTCATTATTTCTTGAATAACACATTCAGAGAGTGGATTGAATGCCCTGGAACATTTGACTCGCCACCACGATCTTGTGATTTGATGTTATATGATTTTAGCTTATGGGTGATTCTGAAAGATATAGTGTTTTCCGTATCGCCAAGAAATTTAACTGAACTAAGAATGTCAATTCAAAATGCCATCAATGAAGATAAAACTTTATTGTCCCGTATTTGTAAATCAGTTGTAAGGCATTGCCAGAAATGTATTGAGCAAGGCGGCTGACGAGTTGCACAAAATGAATGTGTTTATGTGGTGCGAAAAATTAAAATTAAATTAGATATTAAATTAAAACCTGTACATGCATTTTCTCCTTCTCATGTGTTTATGTAGTGCTACGTGAGAGGAAATTAGCTTTTGCGCCACTCTATATATAATCTGTACTACATACAACACTCAAGTAATCAATCACATTTAAAAAAATCTGATGTGTTACACTTACATGACTTTCTCTACTCTTGTACAAACTATTTTTACAAACGCTTATTCTCCATATGTTTCATGTTAATCGAGATGTTAATCTTATTGCTAATTTTCTTGTAGATTCAAGGGGAATTGCTAGGCTTTAAGCGATAGTCAAATATTTTAAGAACTGGTTGCTATCTGGCGCATTCCATTCTCTTTGCATTACCAGGACAAAAAAAATGAATAACGAATTTGAGAAAAAGTATAAGTATTGGAAAATTTAAGGAAATAACATGCAATATCTCGAAAATGGTTCACTCAACAACAAAAATGTACATGACATAAATTTTGTATTTTAACGCGATCTACATTTCTTCTGTAGTACAATTTTGCCCATCTCTTATGGTTTACCAGTTATGCAAAAGCCGTTCACAATGAAGAATACTTTTGGAGACATTCCCAGAAAATTCGAGATATACATTTTATTTGTCATGAAAATATCTTAAACATGTGACATTTTAATCAAAATCGTTAGCCATTTTTGAGAAAATTAAAATTTTTGAAAAATGTTCCATGTAAAGGGTACTCTGGGGTGGGGGGTTTTCTTGAAAACCTTCGTGTAGCATCTCTGGAAGATACTGAACCTAAATACCAAGTTTGGTGTTTATCCGAATGTTCGTTTCTGAGTTATGCTGTTCACAGACACACAGACACACACACACACATACACACACACACACACGGACATATTTCCAAAAATAATTTTTTTGGATTCAGGGGGTCTCAAAACATGTATTTCCGTTGAAATCTCGGTATCGAATTTTTGGGTGGAATACAATACTTCCCCTGCTTACTATACGTATTAGAGAAAGTAAAAAAAACCTGATGTGTTGCATTTTCACGACTTTCTTGCTTCACTCCAAGGAATCTACAAATTTACTTCCACGTAAAATAACTATATCCTCAGCTAAGAGAGAGTATAAATCCTAAATTACAAGAAGTAAATCATTTATATAAATGATAAACATAAGGAGGAGACACGCGTTTATGCACTGTTAAACCTGTTACTTAAGTTGGAACTCTTAATTATAACTAGAAACAGGTAAAACATGGAATTTCATATTTTAAACCATGCTTATGTCATTATGGGAACAATTATCTTTACGTTTTGTAGCGTGTAAACATTTTTCACTTGTCAAAATACTTTATATTTCTCAATATTTTGGTAAAATATTAATATTTAAGAAAATGTTAATATTTATATTATTTTGAAAGATTTAAGATTTTTCTGTTTTAAATGATTTCTGTTAGCATCCTCTATTCTTGAAGAGTTTTTACTTTCGCGAACCGATGATTTCAGTAGCATACTGTAATTATATTAGTATTAAGCAAAGGAAAAAGCAACCAGTAGTTTCTTTTATCTTTTTATTAGCTTATAAAGTTCATAATGATTAAAATCTATAAACGCCATATATTTTGTTGTATTCGCTTTGATATTTTCTCATTTAATATGAATAAAAATCTAGAATAAATAAACCTGCTCCAAATCCTTAAATTATAAGACGTCTTGACTTTAAGAAATGCATATTTCATAATGTTTCATGTTTTCCTTTCAGGCTCTCATAATTTGGCAACAAATATTCATAGTTGTTTCCTTACATTTTGTCATAGCTCTGGAAAAGGGGCTGTGTTGTCAGTTAAGCCAAATACCATGTAAAGTGTTGAGTGCGTCCAGTGTTTTCTAAGTCAAATAATTTCCACTCGCATACCTCGAGTCTAAAGATAACGAGATGTGAAATTGGCTTTTCCAGACACTGCGTTGCAGAGAAAGTAAAACATGATAGTTTAACATTTAAAATAAATATACAAATAAACTCCAATACCTTGTGACAGAAATCTAAAATACGACATTATGTGTTAGAAAAACCATTCCTTTCAAGCACGAAATCAAAATTTTACGAGGTATATCTCTACAGTTGCAAATCTGGAGTTTGCGTCACAATTTTAGTTTTTTTAAAAAAAGAAATGCATGAGAATATATTTCACCTAAACTTCAAAATACATTCTTTTCTTATAGCTTTACATTAATTTGAGATGTAGATATCTCAAACATACGGTATTTTAATCAATATCATTAGAAACAGCTTAAAGAAAAAATTAACGAAAAAAATTCAATGTATGGGTAGTTTGGGGTTGAGAGATTTTTTTTGAGAATCTTCGTGTTCCATCATTGGAAGAAGCTGAATTGAAATACCAAGTTTGGTATTTAACTGGATTTTCGTTTATGAATTATGCTGTTCACACACACCCGGAGCGCTTTCAAAAAATGCTGTTTTTGTATCCAGAAAGCCTCAAAGGTGTATTTCCGGTGAAATCTCAGTGTCAAATTTTTGGATGTAATATAACACTTCCTCTACTTACTTACTAGAGAAAGTAAGAACTGGTACACTTGCATCAAAATCAATAGGAACTCAAATGTCTGACCTTATATAACTCCACGAATGAAACTTCTATAAGTATGTCTAAAGTTTAAGAAACACTTGTCCAGTATATGTCTTGTGACTACTAGACGGGATGAATTTCGGGTCAATCCTGCATTTGGCTGATAGTCATATTATCTCGTCGTCATCTCCAACGCTCCCCTATGACCTTCGGGTTATCTCGTCCCACAAGCGATGACTGAACCCATTTCTGAGTTAGAGGTGCCAAGCGGGCGGATCCGTTACCTCCAATGGTAGGGTGATGATGAGAATGGCGGTGGAATGAGATGAACTACAGCTTTTATCGTGGACTTCGAATCATGTTGGGCCTTGATGATTCTTCTTATGAGCAAACTCAGAGGTGAAGGCGTGGATAGGGCCGACTTAAAATCGCAACCCCAGACCCGGGAAACGGACCCCATATCCTCAGTTCGGAGGCGAAACGACAGCGCTACTTAGGCACCATAGTTCTCATATCTTAAATATAAGAAGAGCGATTCGTATGCTCAGATATACGTGAAAGTGTGTATTTCTTTTCTGGCTTTCAGAAGCATAAACTATTGAATACAAACCTCAATTATTTGTGCTATTCACCTTTATACATTATTTGAAACGCAGTATTAACACAATACTTAAGAATAAGTATTAGGTTTTAAGAAAAGATAAATTAACAAAAAAAAAAAGAATTACAGTTAGAGATCCCCTGCTAAAGCCATCTGTTTTGTTGCAGTGTGGCCAACGTTACATTCTAATCAGTCCGGTACTTGCAAGTGTAGACATGTGTGACTACAAACAGGATGGGTCTTCTGCAGTAGCCAAGCATAGAAAATAAAAACCTTTAAACACTGGTGAGTAAACAATTGTTCTAAACGTGTTCAGTAAGCTTTGCGAGAAGCATCCAAGCGCTTTCATAGATGACATGTGACTTTAACCTCAGAATTTACTGCTGTGTCTAAGACGAACATTTGAAGTGCGAGGAAAGAACGAACTGCTACAGGTAAGGTGTGTACTCCGAGTAAGAAAAGTAATGGGTGAGAAAGGTTTTCTGTATGTGACTTGCAATGAATCTGTAGTATTTGCGGTGCGTCGCATAGTGAACGCATTTCACTCAAATAAAGAACTATCAACTTTAAAAGATGGCTGTAAACATTGATCCTGATTTTCCAGACTTGAAAGCATTTTCCCTTTATAATCTACTTACAGAAATAGGATTGAACTTTTGCGTGGAAAACGCAAAGATGTGATTGTTGATAGGAACGATATTGCGCTGTGGAGCAAATATTATTAGCATAAAATAAGCGAACTAAGGTAAAAGGGCAATAAAATGCGTTATTTAGAAAGATCTGGGCCAATGAAGATAATACATCTTCAAAATCTTGGTTTGAGAGTATTGTCAAAAGCAAGAAACATACTTTTTGACGTGGCTAATCACGGATCTTAAAATTCCAAGTGGGAAAGGATGGGAAAGGATTCTGTTCCAAACAGGAAGTGATTATGGTTCTTCATGGAAGGTGGGGAATCCACAAAAATGGGGACTACCATGAAGAAATAACTGGCGAAGTTTTCAGATCCTACTTGGAATAAATTCTTCCAGTATCGTTATTTTGGACGGTGCACCACATCATAGCCTACACTTAGAGCGTGTCCCAAATAAATCGTGGAGAAAACATAACTTGGCTGCAAAGCAAATACATCGAATGTAACGAAAGTTTGGTGAAGACTGAATTACTAGAAGTGATAAAACCCTACAAAATTGCGTGTGGAACTAGGTTGTGGATGATTTGGCTGGAAAGAGCATCGTTAAGACTATCGCCATACCATTACAATCTCTATCATATGCCCTGCCACGTGCACGACAAAATGATACATTACTTCATATTTATAATAAAACCAGTGTACATATGTAGTACTTTGTTAATGTATGTACTATACCAGCCCTGGGTTATTCAATCTCTTATTGGTTTGAATTCAAGTCCGATACACACAATGAACAACGGTCAAGCCTAAGTGAGCGGCAAAGGGGAGGAGTACGGAAACATTTAACCTGAGTGGCTGGAAGGCATGCTTCACAACAACCGCTGGACGAAGTTTCATAACAAAATCCTAGCTTCTATCATTTACCTACGAACACAGGTCGGTTTCAGGCTCAGGAACGAAGGAAAGGGGGGAGCAAGACAAGCATTAACTGGAGCGTTAGGACCAGATAAGGGGCGTGGCAGAGGAAGGTTAGTATTTCCTTATTAACATAAACCACTGAGCATTATATCTGTAAATTTACGGATAGAGTTCCATGTATTCTGCTTTAAACTTCTACCTGGGGTGTTAGAAAAATAGCGTTTATCAGAATCAAGTGTGTTGTTCTTTATTAATTATTTGAAACGCTTTAGTATATGCCTTTATGATGCTCAGAGAGAAAGAAACAAAATCAGGCAGCTCATGATGCATGAAATGCATTTTGGCAGGAGCTCTCATTTTGGTATTCTGGAAACCGCTGAGAGATGCATTTGAGTGTATTTTTGGAAAGTGGCCGGAATTTCCCTCCTGCCTCCTCCCCTTCCCTTTTCCCGATAGCTGCGGTCCGCTTTCCCTCAATTTACGATATCTTCCAATCTCTGTAGCCATTCCTTACGCTGATATCAGCCAGAGTCGCTCCAGAAGATTCCAGTGGAAAGGGTTTAGAATTTGGAGCGGTAAGAAGTGATTTACGGTGTTATTCCAACTGGGAGTAAGATAGCTGACGTCAGGGAATGACCAGGGCTCATTACCGGCTTAGCGGAGGGTTGGTCGCGGGGGGGGGGGTCTCAAACCGACGTGACATCGGATGTTGTGACCCCTACTTAGTATTCCAGCCGCGTTCTCCACAACAGGTTCAATTATTTACAGCACTTTTCGCTGACAAACGAAACTAGGTTGGCAGGCATTCTTTCTGTGCTACAGTAGTGGTATTAGTCCAACAAGCACAGATAGCTTTTTGCAAAATTAAAAACTTGATGTCGTACAGTCACACATCTTTCTCTACCCATTACAAATTCGTAGTAATGTTTTATTTAATTCATTCATTTAAATCTGACGTGTTGCATTCACATCACTTTCTCTACATGCACAAGTGTTTATTAGTTCCTCTACTACGTATAGTAAGTAGGGGAAGTATTGCATTCCACCAAAAATTAGATACCGAGATTTCACTGGAAATACATGATTTGAGGATCCCGTAATATACAAAAACATTTTTAGAAAGAGGTCCACGCGTGTGTGAACACCATAATTCAAAAACGAAAAGTCCTATAAACACCAAACTTTATATTTAAGCACTTACAAAGATGTGACACGAAGATTTTCAAGAAAATCCCAAGCCAAACTATCGTTTATATGAGATATTTTTCACAATTCTTTATTTTCCAAAAATGAGTGACGATTTTGATTAAAATAGCAAATATTAAAGATATATACATGACATAAAATATACAGGCTGGACCAATTAGTTTAAGGTTGTACAATATTTCCAAAAGTAAGCGTTGTAGAAAGATTAGTCTTTCATAAAAGTTGAATAAATAAATAAATAAAGGTATTTACTTTCTCTGCCACGTACATAGTAGGCAGAGAACGTCTTGCATTCCACCCAAAAAATCGACAAGAGATTTCGCCGGGAATGCAGGTTTAGAGGACAGATGAATTAAAAAAAATTAGAAAAAGATCCGTTTGTCTGTCTGTGTGTCTGTCAACAGCATAACTCAGAAACCTAAAATCGGATAAGTAACAAACTTGGTATTTAAGTTCAGCATCTTTAAGGGATTTGACAAGATGCTTTTCAACAAGATCCTCCCATCCCAAAGACCCTTTAAATGACTTATTTTTCGAAAATTTTGATTTGATAAGAATGGCGATAACGATTTTGATTTAAATATCGCATATTAAATACATTTACATGACAAATAAAATGTTTATATTGAATTTTCTGGGAAAAGCCTGTGAAGTCCTCTTCATTCGGAAGGAATTATGTATAATCTTCTTTAACTGGTAAACTTAAGCGATAAACGAAAACGTACAACACAAATAATATAGATATGTTTAAAACACAATTTATTTTAAATAAGGTTTTTTGTGGCATAAGCCATTTTCGAGATATCCGTTATTAATGGTTCGAATTTTGTCACTGTTTGGCCATTATCTTGTCAACATTAGGTTGTTTCTCGCGATTTCATGGTAACAGTATGGAATTTTAAGACCAGCATATAGCGTCCAGTTCTTAAACATTTGACTATCGCTGTTCCGTTTCTATCTATAACTAAATGTGTAATGTACCTACCCATAAAAAGGTTTGTTTAGGGTTAAAATGTAGTAGATAGAAAAATAATATTTGGCAAGAATAATTTGTATACCCATTAACAAAACAACATAAATACCAAATTTAGTATGTAACCTACTTTTCGTTTTAGAGTTATAGTGTTCAACTTGGACACACGGATACATATGACCTTTTTGTAAAAATTACATTTACATGACTTTCCCTAGCCTCTGCCGCCTAATAGTGGGTATACAAATTGTTCTTATGAAAGTTTATTTTCCTATCTACTTCATTTTAATCCAGATAAACCCTTCGGGAAATAGCAACATTACCTATTTCGTTATAGATACAAAGAGAAGAGCGATAGTCAAATGTTTAACTGGACGCTATATGCTGGCCTTAAAATTCCATACTGTTTCCATGACATCGCGAGAAACAACTAACGTTGACCGGACTGAGAGAATGGCTAATTATTTAACAATTCGAACCATTAATAACGGAGATCTCGGAAATGGCTATGGCGTAAAAAAGTTTTTGAAATAAATTGCGTGTTCCAAAAAGATCTATATTTTTGTGTGCAAGTTTTAAAAAACCAAGAATTACAAAAAAATTTCCATGTAAAATATAGTTTGAAGTGGGGGGTTTTCTTTAAAATCTTCGTGTCCATCTTTGGAAGGTAATGAGCCTAAATAGCAATTTCGGTGTTTATCCGACTTTTCTTTTTGAATTATAATGTTCAAATTGGCATAAAAGAGCGGGCGGGCACGCGGCGCGCGACGATCTTTTATTTAAAAATGTCTTATTTGGATTGAGGGGCCTCAAAACATGTATTTCCGGTAAATCTCAGTATTCAGTTTTTGAGTAGAAGTAATACCTCCTCTATCCACTATGATTGTGGTAGAGAAAGTAAAATGCTTTTGTTTTTATTCGGGGGACCTCAAAACGTATAATTCCAATGAAATCTGCACATGAAAGTTTTGGGTGGAGTACAATAACTTCTCTAGCTTGAAGGAGGTTGTTGCTCCACGTATGGAAAGCCAATTTGAAGTAGGAGTTGTATTGTATTTCGACTGTTGGGGAGCCGAACACTTGAAGTAGTTGCAACCGCACGTATGGTACCCGGTAGCCTTCGCCCCAATTTTAAAAATATTAACTTTGTAATTTGACTGTTTCTTTAAAAATTATATATTAATGTTTGCCTCGCCTGCGTCAGTATTAATTTGTAGAAACATGAATTTCTTAGCAGGGCGTGGTGCAACTGAAGAATGTAGACTTACACAGATTATAATTTTACTTCAATCCTTTTATTAATGCTTGACACGATTTAAATAACACTTCACTGATATAGAGAGTTGTGAGATTCTTTTATGAATTACTTGCACTTTTTAACACGTAAACTATTTTCGTCTCACACTGAATACGTATTAAACTTCTCGAGGACGTGTCTCGCGCCCGGTTAGTAAAGCTGTCTACTAGGAACTCACTTCTGAATTTGTACAATTTGCCCTATTTCAGTTTCTGAATGGCTAATCCTACTCCAATAGAATACTTTTATTTAACTTAAGCTTTTTTCTGGTTGTTGATTGGCTATTTATAAACTGTCTCAAAAACTACACTATTGTTGCTCCAATAATTCCTAGTAGCATTATTAAACTTTCTTACTCATTATTGCCTCAAGGTTACCTCATTGCTACCTCATTGTTAGCAATTTCTAACCTATTATTCTCACAGCTCCTACATTATTAAATTACCTAATAAATTCACATAACATTATTGAACACGTGCATAATATAAACATGAATACAATGACTGTTACATGCATTTTTTATATTATATTATAAACATATTGCTTTAAGGCGGGCTGTTATTATATTTTATATTATATAATTTGACTGGAATCATTTAAGTGTTAAAAATACTGCCTCAAATTGTATATGCAAGTAGTGGAGAAGGTAAAAGTTAAAAAGCAATCAGAAAAAGGCTGTAGATTTTTAAGATTTTCTGAAATAGACTGCCTTAAAAACACAACTGAATAACCTACATTATTAACCACTGCAATCTGATACCACGAGATGTTTGTTTTTTTTTTTAAAGTAAGTACCGTTTCAGTATTTTACCACAGCAGCGCTGTAGTCTCGATTTTGAATATTCACGATCACTTCCCCCATTCATTATGAAACCAGACGCATCTGTGAGCGATCGTCAGTTTGCGTTTTCCTGTTGTATGATCGTTTCGAAGTGTTCAAAACAATCGTACGACCCACAGACTATGAAGTCAGATCAGAGATTTGTTTCTTGAATGCGAGAAGTGTTACGCCAAGAAACATTCATCGCCAGTTGTGTGAGGTTTATGAGGAAACAATAATGAGTGATAACGCCCGGCCACACACAACCAAACAAACTCAAGATGTGATCACATCATTTGATTGGGAACAATTCGACCGCCCTTCTCACAATCCGGATTTGGCAACAAGCGATTTTCATCTGTTTCTTATCCGAAGAAATTTATTGGAGGAAAACATTTCAACGACGATGATGATGTTGCGAAACAAGAAGTCCATATTTGGTTTTCTTCACAGGTGGCATCATTCTTTGACGAAAACTGATTCCCCATTACGACACGTGCCTGAATAACGGCGGTGATTTTGGAGAAGTAGTGTAACGTGTAAGATAATGAATGATAGTAAAGTATTCAGAAAATAATGTGTTACTTTTTTAAAATAATGTGTTACTTTTTTAAAATAATTGGTGCTTTAAAACACACCAGGTATTACGGGTTTTATGCGATAAAATCGCATCCCAGCAAGCACATTATTATAAGGTAAATGACCATGATTGGTCCATATCTGGAGCATTCCAAAGTCACCTTTAATATTTATGTATTCATTATATAACGCAGCTTCCAGGCTGTTGCGCCTTGAGGCAGTCAAATGACTTAAGTGGTTCCGTGCACGTGTCCATAGCCATTTCAACGCATCTCCCCCGATCTTTCACAGTTTCACTCTTAACATTTGAAACAAGTATTTTAAAACTCGCAAAGCAGTGGTAGGGGAGGCCAGTTTCTGCGTTTGTCAGTTTGAAAAGGCGTGGGTAAGCGCGTCATAAACAGATTACAGAAACAGATACAAGAAGTTAGATAACGGTAGGAAATTTCAATGATTTTTCGTTGATTTCCCGGATGTTTTTCTCTGTATTCTGCAACACTTGTAGAAGATAATTTGCATTTTATATTTATAACGGGTTTTCAGATTTATTCGGCCTTTACTGCAAAAGACAAAACATGATAAAAAACAAAAAAGTAGAAACCACTAAAAAATATGAACATGTTTAAAATTATTTTAAAATATTTATAAAGTATACTTAAATGTTTTATTAAAAATCTGATGCGTTACACTCACATGACTTTCTCTACTCTTGTACAAACTATTTTTACAAACTCTTATTCTCCATCTATTTCATATTAATCCAGATAAACATTTGCAGAAACGATCTTTTGACATGCAAAGAGAATTACATTTTACACATAGTGACCAGTTCTAAAAATATTTGACAATCGCTTAAGGCCTACTATGTTCCCCTTGTTTTGTATTTGCAAGGGCAATATAGAAATACAGTAGCCTTTAAGCATATACATATCTCTTAATAGCTGGTTGCTAGGTGCAGCACCATTCTCTTTGCATATCCAAGAAAAAAATGAATAACGAATTTCCATTTGAGAAAATAAGTATTGAAAAATTTAAGGGAATAACAAGCAATATCTCCCAAATGGTTCACTCAACAAAAAAAAGTGTATGACATAAATTGTATATTTTAACGCGATCTAAATTTTTGGTGTAATAAAATTTTGTCTATCTCTTATGGTTTACCAGTTATGCAAAAGTCGTTCACAATAAGGAATATTTTTGGAGACATTCCAGAAAATTCAAGATATACATTTATTTGTCATGACAATATCTTAAACATATGGTATTTTAATCAAAATCGTTAGGGCCGTTTTTGAGAAAATTAAAATTTTTGAAAAATGTTCCATGTAAAGGGTAGTCTTGGGTGGGGGGATTTTCTTGAAAACCTTCGTGTCGCATCTCTGGAAGATACTGAACCTAAATACCAAGTTTGGTGTTTATCCAACTGTTCGTTTCTGAGTTATGCTGTTCACAGACACACACACACACACGGATATGTTTCCAAAAATGCTTTTTACTTTCTCTACTACGTATAGTAAGTAGGGGAAGTTTTGCATTCCACCCAAAAATTCGATACCGAGATTTCACCGGAAATACATGTTTTGAGACCTCCTGAATCCAAAAAAATGCATTTTTGGAAACATGTCCGTGTGTGTGTCTGTGTGTGTGTGTGTCTGTGAACAGCATAACTCAAAAACGAACAGTCGGATCAACACCAAACTTGGTATTTAGGTTCATTATCTTCCAGAGTTGTGACACGAAGGTTTTAAAGAAAATCCCCCCAACCCAGACTACCCTTTACATGGAACATTTTTCGAAAATTTTAATTTTCTCAAAAATGGCTCTAACGATTTTGATGAAAATATCATATGTTTAAGATAATATCATGAGAAATGAAATGTATATCTCGAATTTTCTTGGAATGTCTCCAAAAGTATTCTTTATTGTGAACGAGTTTTGCATAACTGGTAAACCATAAGAGATAGACAAAATTTTACTACACAAAAATGTAGATCGCGTTAAAATACACAACTTATGTCATATACATTTCTTTTGTTGAGTGAACCGTTTTCGAGATATTGCTTGTTATTTCCTTAGATTTTCCAATACTTATACTTTTTCTCAAATTCGTTATTCATTTTTTTTGTCCTGGACATGCAAAGAGAATGGAATGCGCCACATAGCAACCAGCGTTAAAATATTTGACTATCGCTTAAAAGCTACCATATTCCCCTTGCATCTACAAGAAAATTACCAATAAGATTGACATCTCGATATCTCGATTAACATGAAGCATATGGAGAATAGGCGTTTGTAAAAATAGATTGTACAAGAGTAGAGAAAGTCATGTGAGTGTAACACATCAGATTTTTTTGGATTCAGAGGGTCTCAAAACATATTTCCAGTGAAATCTCGGTATCCAACTTTTGGGTGGAATACAATACTTCCCCTACTTACTATACCTACGTAGTAGAGAAAGAAAAAAAAGAGTTCATTTGTGCCATTATAGCATAGAAGCTCTGCATACAGACACTCTGTTACCTATCAGCATACGTACTGAGATTGGGAGTTTACGAGATGCAAGGGAAAGAAGTTCCAAATGTAAATACTGGAAAGGTGCGATACAAGTCCCATTACACTAAGGTGGCCTCGAAACTGTAGACATCCACCTCTTCCATTCATATTTCCTTAGTAGAGGTACTGGTGATAAACTCGCTTCAAAGTACTGACGTCATGCGCAGACAACCGACCGACGGCAGCGGCCGAATGCATCTGAAGACCCGTATATGTGTATACACACACAGTTTTGAAAGATCGTTTAGGATTATTGTACATAGGCAGGCATTTTTGTTGTATTTATTCTAAAACTGTGTGATAAACCACGCAACGGGGAGATTAAATTTCAAAAGTTCGCTTTAAGTTTTATAGTCTTATATCAAAGAGAAAATTTATATTTATATTTTTATTATTATAGCCATGATAATGCATTTTCAATATACCTTTAATGGTGGTATACCGCATCTGCCATTTTGCACTATGAATTCTGCACCACTTTACGGAAAAAAAATCCGATATGTTACTTTCACATGACCTTCTCTACCCTCTAAACCTTTGTCAGAAATAGCTACATTATTCATTTCGTTATAGATACAAAGAGAACAGGGGTAGTCAGATGTTTAACAACTGGACGCTGTATGCTGACCTCAAACTTCCAAACTCTTTCCATGACACAGCGAGAAACAACTGAAAATCGACAGGACTTTAAAATAATGACAAAGCATTTAACAAATCAAACTATTAACAACGGATATCTCGGAAATAGCTTGTGGCACAAAAAGGTATTTGAAACAAATTGTGTGTTTTAAAGATAATTATATTTTTTGTGTGGTACATTTTCGCTTATCGTTTAACGTTTACGGTTATACAACACTACAAAATTCCTTCCGAATGAAGAGGACTTCACGGATTATTCCCCCAAAAGATATGCCTTTTATTATGTCATGCAAATATCTTAAACATAAGGTATTTTAATCAAAACCGTTAAAGCCATTCTTAAGAAAATACAAAATAACAAAAATGTTCAATGTGAAGAATAGTTTGGGGAGGGGAGATTTTCTGGAAAATCTACTTGTCGCATCCTTAGAAGCGGTTGAACTGAAATACTAAGTTTGGTATTTGACCATTTTTGTTTTTGTGTTATATTGCTCATAGACAGACATACGAACTTTTTCTAAGAATGCTTGTTTTGGATTCAGAGAGCCTTAATATCCGTTTTCCGCTAAAATTGCGTTTTTTTTTCCGGCTGGAATGCAATACTTCTTCCAATGTGGTAGAGAAGTAGATATAGCAATAGCACCTACTTTGTGGCAGGTTTTCATTTAAGCATTTCAGCCTAAAAAAGACTTTTGTGACTTCCTGGTTTCTAATCTAAGGACAATATTACCTACATTCCTGGTTAATTGCAGTATTTGTCTCACTAGACTAGGGTCTGTTTCTAGTTTTACGTTAGCTCCAAGAACCTGGTATTTTATCCTTTCTGTGGCTTCGGATTCTAGTAGAATGTATTTCATCGGCTTTTAGAGTTTGTTTTTTGGGTATTGTTTTCGTTTCTTTTGGATTATTTTTCGCAACCAAACTTAACTTGTTTTTCGCATTCAAAATGCTTATTCCACAGTCAGGTTCTGGTCCTATAAATAGGAGATATACTAATTTCTTTCATAGGGAATCAGCCTTTTCACTTCCCGTGATACCTACGTGTCCAGGTACCCACCGTATTTACCCGTTGAATCTCAATAAATGCCTGCTCCAGTTCTCCTATTTATGCGTGAACTAGTATAAATTACCCGGTGGATCTTATACATAAAGTGAAGTTGTGGTAGAGAAAGTATTAAGACACTCTTTCGAATGATGTCCATTCCAGTACCTATACTGCCTTACCGAGCGGGATGGCTCAGGCGGTAGCGTCTATCACCCGCATTCGGGAGGCCCCAGGTTTGATTCTCGGGACCGTCCTCTCTAATCCATTTTTCGTGGTTTCCCGGGTCGAAATGTACGCTATGAAAGTAAATCTGATGTGAAAGTTTATCTGGATTAACCCTTTCATAACCCAATTATCTTTCCTTGGTATTTTTAAAATATTTTCAGCTTGTTAGTAAGGGAGTAGCTTCTAAATCAGAATATTATTTTATTTTTATTTTGTCTAGATTTTTAAAAATATAAAGTGGGATATATGTGTCCCACTCCTCTTCTAAGGGGGATTTTTGGACTTGCGATGAGGATCTTTAAGTGAAGATTACACTGCTTTTTGTGAAAAATATTGCTTTACTCTAAGCTATTTTTAATACAAAATGTAATGGTGCAGGTGGTGGCGGGGGGAGTGGCCGTACTGTTGGTGGTGGTGGTCTACTTGCGATAAAATTTTTCAAAAATTTCGAAAACATGACATAATTCTAAAATAGCATGCACCTTGCGAACAACTCGTCAACCAGACTGTTACACACTGATGCTCTTCTAAAGCGGAGTAAAATCACAGGCTATAACAACAAAAATAAAAATATAACACTACTCCTAAACCAGCATTATAAAAATGAGAGAATATATCTGGTACAGCAACAAGATCCCATCCTAGGACCTTGAGTTTTACTGTCAGCCGCTTTAACCATTACATTATGCAAGCACATTTAGGTAAGCAGGCACAAAATGCTGTACTCTACACTTGCATACAGGAAGCCAAATATTCATAATAGTAAGAAAGATAATGTAGGTGATTTATGTTCCACAGGTAATAAACTTAGAGACTTTATTGCTATCTTTGGCTTATTATGGCAGCAAATTAACTTTTTAAACTAAATTTGAGGATACATTTTCATATTTGCAGTAGTTATCAATTAATATGAATTTAAGTGGGACAAATATGTCCCATTGGCCATGACGCGGTTCATCATGCAACTCTTATAGTTAAAAACTAATTATCTGTTGTAAGAAGACATTTATATACAAGAAGGTTTCAGAAACCTATGATATATATGTCAAAATCTACCATTTATGCAATTAATACACTTACATTGCTTATCTCAAGGCAACATTGGGAAAAATGTCGAAACAAATGCTAAAAACCAATAACTTGCACGACACAAAGTCCTCAATATCAAACATCAACATATGCTCTGCAGGAAAAAGCGTGAACAGAGCTACAACGATTTCAAGCAGTTAAATGGGCTTCCAGGAGATGGCAGCACATGACAAAGGTGGGATATATGAATCCCACTGGCCATGAGATGCAAAAAAAAAAAAACTTAAGTGGGATATATATGTCCTGCTGGTCATTAAAGGGTTAACAAAACAAGAAATAATTAGCTGTTGTAAGAATCGTTAATAGAAAAGTGAGTAGAAAACTAAAGTAAATGCAACACTTCAATATTTTTCTCCTTTGGGTTTAATCTGTATCTTAAATGTGCAAGTAACCTGCGTTGAGGGTACTTATTCTGCCTTTTCATACCTTGCGTGCTCGTTCTTCTGCATTTTCACATTGCAAAAGTTTCCATTCTTTTTGGCCAATGTAGGGCCGCAATCCACACAAAGCACTTCACTAATTCCTTAATGAGTTCTTCCTTCAAGGGCGTGCAATATGTTTCCATTGAAGGCTACCTTTGTTAATGACACCCTCGCTTGCTCCATTGCAAATAAATATTTTGTTTGTTAACGACGCTGTCAATTGCCAGGATCATATCAGCTCCGTCGGTGCGCCGAATTTCATCCCACAGGAGTTCTTTTACATGTTCGTCAATCTGACATGGGGCTGCGCTTTTAAGCACACTAAAAAAATCGGTCTGGGTCGGGTTTGAACCCGCGACCGTGAAATCAGAAGGCCAGCACCTAACCTAACCTGTGTAATTCATTTTAAACAAGTTAATCCTTTACAGAAATAACTACATTACACATTTCGTTATAGATACAAAGAGAACAGCGATTGTCAAATGTTTAAGAATTGGACGCTATATGCTGGCCTTAAAATTTCATACTGTTTCCATGACATCGCGAAAAACAACTGAATGTTGACAGGACTTTAAGGATGGCTAAGCATTGAACCATTCTAAACATTAATAATGATATCTCGGAAGTGGCTAACGCCACAAAAAGCTTATTTGAAATAAATTGTTGTGTTTTAAAGACATCTACATTTTCTGTGCAGTACCATTTCGTATACTGCTTAACGTTTACCAGTTATAAGGGATTATAGAAAACTGTTGCTGAATGCAGGGAACTTCTCAGGGTATTCTCAGAAAATTCAAAATATACATTTTACTTGTCATGTAAATATCTTTAATACATGGTATCTTAATCAAAATCATTAGAGCCATTGTTTCAGAAAATAAAAAATTTCGAAAAAATGTTGAATATAAAAGGGTAGTTTGAGTTGTGCAATTTTCTGAAAAAAAAATGTGTGTTGCATCTTTGGAAGGTACTGAACTTAAATAGTGATGTTATAATTTATCCGAGATTACGTTTTTACTTTCTCTATTACGTATAGTAAGTAGGGGAAGTACTGTATTCCACACAAAAATTCGATACTGAGATTTCACCGGAAATACATGTTTTGAGACTCCCTGGATCCAAAAAAAGCGTTTTTGGAAACATGTCCGCGTGTGTGTCTGTCTGTGAACAGCATAACTCAGAAACGAACAGCCGGATCAGCACCAAACTTTGTATTTAGGTTCAGTATCTTCCAGAGATGCGACACGAAGGTTTTCAAGACAATCCCCCACCCCAGATTACCCTTTACATGGAACATTTTTCGAAAATTTTAATTTTATCAAAAATGACTCTAACGATGTTGATTAAAATATCATGTGTTTAAGATACTTTCATGACAAATGAAATGTATATCTCGAAATTTCTGGGAATGTCTCTAAAAGTATTCTTCATTGTGAACGACTTTTGCATAACTGGTAAACCATAAGAGATAGACAAAATTTTACAACACAGAAAATGTAGATCGTGTTAAAATACACAATTTCTGTCATATGAATTTTTGTTGTAGAGTGAACCTTTTTCGACATATTGCTTGTTATTCCCTTAAATTTTCCAGTGGTTATACTTTTTCTCAAATGGGAATTTGTTATTCATTTTTTTGTGCTGGTAATGCAAAGAGAATGGAATGCTCCACATAGCAACCAACTCTTAAAATACTTGACTATCGCTTAAAACCTACCAATTCCCCTTGCATCTACAAGAAAATTAGAAACAAGATTAACATCTCGATTAAGATGAAGCAGATGGAGAATGAGCGTGTGTAAAAATAGTTTGTACAAAAGTAGAGAAAGTCATGTGCGTGTAACGCATCAGTTATGATATTCACATACACAGTGACCTTTTACTAAAATGTAATTTTTTAATTCAAGGGGCCTCAAAACATGTATTGTCGGTGAAATCTACGTATCGAATTTTTAGGTGAAATGCAAAGCTTCTCTATCCGTGAAGTTGGTAGTGCAAGTAATAAAGGATAGTGAATAGAGTGACATGTGAATGTAGCAAATCTATTGTTTCAATCAGTTTGATATCCTCAACGGATTTTAGAAATCTCAGTGCATTCTGACATTCCCTTCTTCTTAAAGTCATTACTTTGTAAACCTTAGTATACTTGCACTCTAAATACTTTTAACTTTATATTAATTAACAAACTTCAGCTTCTATAAACCTCAAGGAAATCTTCAACCCCTCTAGACGTTAATCATGTTTATTTTTCCTAAACAAACCATCATGTGCCTCAAGTGGAGCCAGTATGCATGAATATTGATGCTGATTAACGCCTTAACTTAACTGGTGTGATCAATGAAAGCGGTACCCAATAGTCCTGTGTGTTTGCTGTGGTAACCCCGTTCACACCTCCCCCCACATAAAGCAGTGGCTGGTTGCTCTTTGCGAAGTCGAACAAGCCATAGCTTCTCTCTCAAAGCCTCCGAAGCCAAATTCTATTAGACAGGAGAGGAACGTGTTAACTCTGCAGATCATTCAGTTTAACAGCGCAGATAATTCGCTGGTTGAGGGCCTGGTTTAGGAACAGCTTACAGAAAATTATAAAATATACAAGTACTGTGTTACCTTGAGGCAGTAGTTTTAACACTAAAATGATTTCAGTCTAATTGTATAATACATATAATTCAATAACATCCCGCCTTAAAGCAATATGTGTATGTAACAATATATAAAAAATGTATGTAACAGTCATTGTATATGTTTGTATTATTGTATCCATGTGTAATAATGTTATGTGAATATATTACGTATTTTAATAATGTTGGAGCTGTGAGAATAATAGGTTAAAAAGTTGCTAACAATGAGGTAACACTGAGGTAACCTTGAGGCAACAATGAATTTGAAAGTTTAAATGCTACTAGTCATTATTGGAGCAGCAATAATGTAAATTTTGAGACAGTTTAAAAATAGCCAATCAACAACCAGAAAAAGCTTTAGTTAAATGAAGGTATTGTATTGGAGTAGGATTAGCCAATCAGAGACTTGATATACAGAAATTTACAAGTTTAGGCGGTTGAAATCAATTCAGTTTCCTGTAAACAGTGTTCCTAACCGCACGCGAGACATGTCCTCCATAAATTTAATACGTATTCGTGTGAGACGAAAATAGTTTACGTGTTAAAAAGTGCAAGTATTTAATAATAAAACATCTCACGGCTCTCTGTATATCAGTGAAGTGTTATTTAAAATCGTGTCAAGCATTAATAAAAAAAGGAGTGAATTAAAATTATAATCTGTGTAAGCCTACATTCTTAAGTCGCACCACAACCCTAACAAGACATCCATGTCTCTAAAATTAATACTGACGCAGCCGAGGCAAACATAAATATATAATATTTAAAGAAACAGTCAAACTATAAAGTTAATATTTCTTTTTAAACTTGGGGCAAAAAGTGTGTTTCTCAAATTACCGTTTTGAAGCTTATAAGTGTGGTGTTTTTACATACAGAAAACAGAACACCACCCTCTAGCACAACCCCAGAGTTTGTTTTTAGAGTTACGTTCCCATAGACCAACTCAGTTGGTTCCGCGGTAACTTGTGAAGCTTGCATTCGGGAACTCCACGAGTTCGAATCCCGTCGACCGCCCACTCTGATCTTGGGTTTTTTATAGTTTCCTATGGTCGGTAGGCGAATGCTAGAGTAGTTACTCTTCTACAACGAGGAGAAGGAGGACTAGGTGCGGAGGGGGACCAAGCACCTGATCTACAAGATCTTTTATGCCTATGTCCCTAATGGGGTGGCCCGGGAGAGAGGGGTGAGGTGGGAGGACACAAAGAGCCGCCGGACCAGATGGCATGGCAGGGCAGAGTGCCTATCTCTTACAGATTGAAACTTACTCCCCCCTGCAGGCTTGCAAATTATACTGGGGGCCCGGACTCAGAACTGCCCCCATACGGGGATGAAGATTTTCATAGAGCATCCTTTTCCCCTGCCATTCAACGCAGAGACTCACGCCGACACTTTCAACCCTGAAACAGACCAAGCAGATGAAGGGTGAAGTGAAATGGGACAGGAAATTCGGGGGATGAAATGAACCTTCCCAGCTTCACTTAACGGCCGGAAGAAATCCCCAAAAAGAAACATGGGTCAGGAAGGTCGACCGCGGGAGTCGAACCTATGACCTCCCAAATACGAGCCACAGATGCTAACGCCTGAGCCATCCCGCTCGGTTTCTACACATTTCCCTTTCATTCTGCTTCGTTTTTCCGAAGTTTCAGATTTGATGGCGGTTCCGGACAGAGTTTGGATGCTTGCTCCAAGGAAAGAATATTCCCCGTTGTCGTCAGAGGGCCGCCTAGTTTCACGCGTCGTTCATTGCCTCCTCTGGGTAGCCCCAGTAGTGAGTCGGGTCTTTGATCCAGGAACTGTTAGTGATGTACGCGTGTCTCTGTGGCCTTGTGTGGTTCTTTCACTTCTTCCCTTCCTCCTGGGGGGTGCCACCTGCAATAGATATTCCAAAGATCGCAGTACGCGAGGTGTTCCTTTCCACTGAATACCCTATAGGTACCTTCACATAGAGCATAATCATACCGTAGACTTTTCTGGCGGTTTTCGGGGTTCATGCTAGACTTTCATAGCTAGACCTTTTACTTCGCCCTAGCCAGCAATCCCTTAGTTGTCCGCCCCTGATAGTGAAGATCCGGAATGGTTTTTAACACTAAAATGATTTCAGTCTAATTATGTAATATATAAATTCAATAACAGCCCGCCTTAAACAATATGTGTATTTAGCAATACATAAAAAACGTATGTAACAGTCATTGTATATGTTGTATTATTGTATCCATGTGTAATAATGTTATGTGAATATATTACGTAATTTAATAATATAGGAGCTGTGAGAATAATAGGTTAAAAGTTGCTAACAATGAGGTAACCTTGAGGCAATAGTGAATTATAAGTTTAAATGTTAGTTGTGATTCTTGGAAGCAATAATGTAATTTTAGTGACAGTTTATAAAAATAGCCAATCAACAACCAGAAAAAGCTTTAGTTAAATGAAGGTATTCTATTGGAACAGGAATAGCCAATCAGAGACTTCAAATACAGAAATTTACAAGTTTAAGCGGTTGAAATCAGTTCAGTTGGTTGCAGACAGCGTTACTAACCAGACGCAAAATGTGTCCTCTAGAAATTTAATACGTATTCTTGTGAGACGAAAATAGTTTTATGTGTTAAAAAGTGCAAGTAATAAATTAAAGAATCTCACAGCTCTCTATATGCGTGAAGTTTAATTTAAATCGTATCAAACATTAATAAAATGAGTGAAGTAAAATTATAATCTGTGTAAGCCTACATTCTTAGCCGCACCACAACATTGCTAAGAGAAACGGGTCTCTAACAATAATATTGACGCAGCCGAGGCAAACACAAATATATAATATTTAAAGAAACAGTTAAACAACAAAGTTAATGTTTTTTTAAACTTTGGGCAAAGGCCACCTGAAAGTACATTTGGGGCGAAGGCTACCGGAAACTGTTTACTATACGTGCGGTTGCAACTACTAAAAGTTCGCCTCCCCAACAGTTGAAATATAATACAACTCCTTCAATACAACCTACTTCAAATTGACGCCCAAAGCGTGATGCAAATAACGTAAAGATACTATTTACTTCAAAATACATAGGCTATATACAAACTAAATAAATCCTAAGCAACATGTGGCACAATCAACTTTGAAAGACAAAGATAGAAAGGAGAAGAAAACAAGTGCTACATATAAGATGTCATTGCCATTAATAGAGAATCCTGTATTATTAAAGAGAAGGATAAAACCAAAATAGAATCACATGCTTAAGAAAGGTAAAAGGAAATACTGCAAAGGACCATAATAAGAAATGAAGCTATTACATAAGACCTATTTATTTATAATTTAACCGAAAGCTGAAAGAGTATAAAGAAAAGTGGAAAATACATATCAAAGGAATGAAAAAAAAAGAATATCAACTAAAATTATAAATTATAACCCCAAAGGGAAACGAAGTGTGGGAAGACCAAGAAAAAGTTGGATCTGAAGACGGAACGGGCAGAATAATCATCCTTGAAGTGAATCTTATGATTGTATGATTGTGGTGGAATTCGTTTTGCATTATTTGCACCACTCTTTGGGCGCCAAACCCTAAGTAGTTGCAGCCCCACGTATGGAATCCAAACTTGAAGTTGTTTAGACCACGCACGTAATGGATGCCTATTTGCGGGATATTGTTTCTAGGAATGTTCACCCCCACGTACGGTATAAAGTTTACGGTGTCCTTCGCCCCCACGTTTATTTTTCCGGTGGCCTTCGCCCCACACTCAGTTTCCCGGTGGCCTTCGCCCCCACGTATAAAAAACAACTTTGTGTTTTAATGTTTATTTAAATATTATATATATTATATATATGCCTCGGCTGCGTCAGTAGTAATTTTCAGAACGCGTATCTCTTAGCAGGGCTGGTACGGCTAAAGAATGAAGGCTTACATAACTTACAATTGTATTGTACTTCACACGATTAAATAACACTTTACTGATATATCCTACTGTAGAGCTGTGAGATTATTGTTATTTGTACTTTTTAACACGTAAACTTTATATTATTCTCACCGCAATAATGTTTCATGTCTCACACTGAACACGTACCGTATCGATCGGGTACGCAATCTTGTAGCGTCTGCCGCTTTAATTTGCACATTTCCTCTATTTCAAGTCTCTGATTGGCTAAGCATACTGCAATGGAATACTTTCATTTAACTTTCAGGTTTTCTAGTTTTTATTGGTTATTTATAAACTGTTTTAAATATTACATTATTGTTCCAAGAATTATTAATAGCCTTTATTAAGCTTTCTAATTTATTGTTGTCTCAAGGTTACCTCATTGTTAGCAACTTTCGGCTTCTACTTTATATTTCTGTTTGCTACAAAAAGACTCTTGCTTCTATTCTCACAGCTTCTACATTGTAAAATTACGTAATACATTCACATAACATTATTATACATGTACATAATAATATAAACATAATACAGTGACTGTTACATACACTTTATATATTATATTATACACATATTGCTTTAAGGTGGGGTGTTGTTATATTTTATTATATAATTAGACTGATATCATTTAAGTGTTAAAAATACTGCCTCATGATGATTATATGAGGACTGTCAAATAGGAGCAGAGTATGCCTCGAGAATTTTTGTGAACGATTTGAGATAGAGGAGTAACGAACATTAAAAGCTAAATATTAAGCCGCAGCAAAATTCCTAAAGGGAATTGAGTATTAGCGTTTGGAAATTGATCGAGTTAAAAAATTCAACGCCAGTGTTCAGACACGAAACGCGGAACCCGCATTTCCGCTTACCTGTCATCGCTCTACCGAAATACTGTCGTGGCAGGACGTTGATTGTACATTAACCACTTTCTTCTGGTCTGTATAGGCGACAGGACGTTGATTGTACATTAACCACTTTCTTCTGGTCTGTATAGGCGAAAACTCAAAGGACTCTTGGAGGGTCGACGTCCCGTCCATGTTGTCCTGGGAGGACAAATTTTCTATATTATATTCAGTGCTGCTAATTAACTTACGTGCACGTATGTGTACGAACCATATTAATTCCTTTAACTTTTAATATATTTATTATTGCAGACGTGGAATATAATAATATTCGATAATGTGGCAGTAATTTGTATCACAATAATGTAAATGCCAGAGTGATTGTAGTGTAAATAAGCATTATTGTATGACAATGATTTGAGATGTTTGTTTATTATAAACATTGTTAGGAAATAAGTTTACACGGCCTCACTGAAACTGACAATAGGAGCGGATAACAATGAGCGAGGGGGTGAGTTGAATATTAATTAGAAGAGACAAACAAATGACGTCAAATTGGCGCGCTTTTCTGTAGAAATGGAGGAAATTTCTTCCCTAGAACATACGTGTTCATAATTTTGATTGGATATAAAATAGACGCTAATGTTGGCGCGTTTTATTAACCAATAGCAGCTCTGTTATAATCTTTAGGCATATCGGGTGTGGGAGTATAAAAAGCTAAAGCCAGAGGCAAGTATTGCCCAGTTCAACAAAATCATCCACGCGTTACACGTCGCTGAGTCCAACAGAATCATTCAGAACTTAAACGTCGCTTAGTTCATCAGAATCGTTCGCGAGTTATACGTCGCAATTCTACAGAACCTCTCGCATCTTAAAGTTTGTTATAAATGTGAAACACGCGAATTAATAATGTGCAGTAAATAAGTGATTATAGTGATATTAGAAAATATAACAGTTTCAGTCTGGCGTGTATCAAGAGTCAATATATGAAATTAATTAATTGTGACGGTAATAAAAGTGTAAAAACAAATTCTTTTATAAGTGTTATCTTTCAGTAACAAATCCTTTCCGTTTACACACCTTGATTAAGAGATATGCTCGACTGAGAAATAATAATAGCTAGCCGGAGCACAATGAACCCAAAATGCAAAATAATAAAACAATAACAGGCGCTCAGCAATAGATAACACGAAGTGACCGCGACAAATTGGCTCCCATACGTGGTGCAGATCAACATGAACCATCTTCCAACTACTACCTAACAATATCACACTTCAATAATTGAGTTTTACTATTTAAATCTTACTTTTATTTGCTTACTTTTCATTTGTTAATATTTACTTACGCTTTATATATGAGCCTCCAAGCTATAGATTTTTTAAGGTCAACAACTAGGTGTGGATCACCAGTTCCCCCACTAATGTATACGTTGGCGACCTTGCTACTGGAACCACCATATTCAACAGCGGTTAGTAATTAATTTCATATTCGCTTAAGCACTATTTCTATTATTTCAATATCGTTCGCGCCTACAGCGAGCGCGACTTTTGGCCCACGTTTATCCATATTTTACGCTTCATAATATGAATTACAAACAAAAACTGTCACAAAAAGTGGGAAACTTATATCCCGCAGCCATAGAACGCGAATAAGACAAGCAATACGCGAACCATTTGACTTTACAATTCACGTCATCCGTTACTGAATATTCGCACCCGTTTACTGCTTGTTACTAGTGGTGCAATAACATTTTAAATCCGCACGCTAATGCATATTTTCTGCAGCCCAGTGAAGGGGGGCTATGATCGTCATGAAGTATAGAGACACAGATAAGCTCTGACCTATGATAGCACTGAATACCATTCAGTCTGTAATTTAAGCAATCGTATAATGCAATAGAATTAGTGGATAGTCATGTGAAAATCTAACACTTTGAATCTGCCCATAAAGCCGTAAAAACGCCTCCTTTGCCGTAAGGTCATAAAATTGTCCCCGCTTACTTACATTTTACGGGAAAACCGTAGGATTTGTGCAAATATGTTACCTCATTTAAATGAACAAACCCTTCAAAACGGGATAGTACTTTTAATGTGGAAAGTATTTGAGCTTCAAGCCTGGAACCTAGACTCGCTCATACCTCTCTTCGTTTGTTAGAATCATATAGCTCAGAAGGTGGAAGGATGAAGACATTGATACGAAGGAAGATGAACCCGAGGTGGGGTCACGACCGTGTTTCGACTGTTCAACTAATTGCCAAGTTTCTACTGTTGTTTCCTTCCTTCCCGTGGAACAGTCTTCTCTTTTTCCTCTCTGCATAGTAATGGCTGACGCTCAGGGGCAAAAAACTGGAGCCGCAGCTCTCGCCCATCTCCCCGCTTCGTGGAGCAGAGGAAAGAAAACGGCATCCAACGTTTTCCAAGAGAAAATTCCTTCTGGTCCCTAAGCAAGTCTTGATGCGGCCTTTCAATTTTTGTTGAGATCATTTTCATTGCCATTCACTAAAGGCTTGGTTAATCTAACGACTTCATTCTGAGAGATCATTGTCATTAAATAGGCAACGCATGTTTCATTAGACAACAAAGTATGGTAAACGTTTTCGATTTATTTTGTAGGATGGCAGTACTGGAGAATACGAATGCGAGATTAATTAAATAAGATATTACTGAAATACCTTGAAATTCTTGGCCTTTAAAATAAAAATATGATGTGACCTTCTCTACTCACTCTTCTACAGGCTATTCTTACAAAAGCTTATTCCTCTATTCACCTCTTGTTGATAGAGATAAACATTGATTACAGAGTTACACATTTCTTTGTAGATATAAGAGGAATACTGAAGATAAAGCGACAAAGATTTTTAAAAAGGCTATCGTTCCATTCTCTTTATGTATGACCATGAAGAAAAAAAAAGAATATCGACTTTCCACTCGAGAAAAGTATAAAATATTTGAAAATTCCCACCAATAACAAAGAACATCCCAAAATGTGTTACGCTACGAAACATTGTACTTGACATAAATTGTGTGGTTCATTCAGAACGCAGGGAACTTCAAAGTATTCCCAGAAATACATTTTATTTCCGAAAATATATGTTATTTTAATCAAAATGATTAGTGATTTTTGAGAAAATCAAAAATAAGAAAAAAAATTTTCCACGTAAAGGGTAGTTTGGGGTGGTGTATTTTCTTTAAAGGCTTAGTTTCATACTTTTGGAAGATAGCACATAAATACCAAGTGTAATATTGGTCGGACCTTTATGCTTTATATGGAGTTCAGGGTGGTTCAAAACATATATTTCCGCTGGAATATCGACATCGATGTTTAATACAATACTTCCTTTACTTTCTATGAGTACGTACGAGTGCTTTTCCTACACACTGTGGCCACCACACGGCTACTTGCGCGCCGACCGCCGCAGCTCGGACTCCCGCCGAATCAGTTGTAATATCTCCACAACTATCTCACGTTCTAATATTTACAGTTACAATTACAACGATAATAAGCACATGCCTTACTATAAGAGATGTTGGAGTTGTCCTGTATCCGTACATTTCTGGAATCTTGTCAGAAAATTGTCATTCACACTCGAGAGTTGAATATCTGAAATTGTGTGAATTTCTTGCCTGGTGTTATTTTTTAGTTCTTACAATGTATGGGGTTTATTGACTATGACTGTGAAGGAAAAGCATTTTAGAAAACTTAAAGAATTAAAATGCCTCGGGAGGATATTTTTACTTTCTCTTGTACGCATAGTAAGTAGGGGAAGTATTGTATTCTACCCAAAAATTCGATACAGGAAATATATATGTTTTGAGGCACTCTGAATCCAAAAAAAGCATTTTTTGAAACATGTCCGTGTGTGTCTGTGAACAGCATAACTCAGAAACGAACAGTCTGATAAACACCAAACTTTGGCTTCAGTATCTTCCAGAGATGTGACAAAGGTATTCAAGAAAATCGCCCCACCCCAGATTACCGTTTACATGGAACATTTTTGGAAAATTTTAATTTTCTAAAAAGGCTCTAACGATTTTGATTAAAATATCATATTTTTATGACAAATAAAATGTATATCTTGAATTTTCTGGGAATGTCTCTTCATTGTGAACGACTTTTGGTAAACTGGTAAACCATAAGAGATAAACAAAATTTTACTACACAAAAATGTAGATCGCGTTAAAATACACAATTTATGTCATATACATTTTTTGTTGTTGAATAAACCATTTTCGAGATATTGCTTGTTATTCCCTTAAATTTTTCAATACTTATTTTCTCAAATGGCAATTCGTTATTCATTTTTTTTGTCTGGATATGCAAAGAGTATTAATCTGTGGCAAAGAGAATGGTGTAGCAACCAGCTATTAAGAGTAATGTCTGTGCTTAAAGGCTACTGTATTTCTATATTGCCTTTGTAAATATATGTTCCCCTTACAACTATAAGAAAATTAGCAATAAGATAGAGTCTACTTCGATTAACATGAAGTAGATGGAGAATAAGCGTTTGTAAAAATAGCTTGTATACAAGAGTAGAGAAAGTCATGTGAGTTTAACACATCAGATTTGTTCCTTCTTATAGCACCGGTTAGAAAATGTTTTTTCGTACTGATTTCATTTCCAATTCTACATTATTTTGACGAGCTTCCTCCTTCCTCCGTGGTGCGTGGTTACCATGCTAGCCTCTAGTTCCCGAGATCGCGGCTCAAACCCGGCGGAAGACGATAGATTTTTTTCGGGCGTAAAAAACATTAATATGGCTTCCTTCGGAAGAGAAGTAAAGCCGGTGGTCCCGCGTCGTAGATTTAAGAAACGTAAAAGAACCTCAAGCCTTATAAAGAGGCCTCCGAGTAAAATTACCGGTCTTTCACGCCCAATATACTAGGGTCGTCCAATAAGTAGGTTTCGCTATTTTACAAAAACGTTACACACACTCGATCATGTTGAATTAGTTTTATTTATATTTTACACCTGTTTACGAGCCCAGAAACCAACTTATGGTTCACTTCTGATTGATCTTCGTCACGGTGTTAAAGTGCTTACCTCCAAGATAGCCTTTGAGTCAGGGAAACATGTGAAAATCACTTGGGAAAAGATCTGGTGAATAGGGAGGATGCGAGAAAACCTCCCAGTTGAATCTTCTGAGCTCCGCCTGGGTCAAGATTCAACTTGGAAGTTTTCTCGTATCCTCCGTATTCACCGGAGCTTGCCCCAAGCGATTTTCACATGTTCCTCCAACTCAAAGGTAAGCACTTTTAACACCGATGATGAAGTGAAGTCAGTGAACAGCTGGTTGCGAGCACACAACCCGACCTGGTACAACACTGGCTTGGTAAAACGTGTGTCACGTCCCCAAAAATGCTTGGAAAACATGCTGACTATGTAGAAAAGTAACAGAAGGATTGTATAATATAAATAAAATTAATTCAGCATGATCAATCGTGTGTAATGTTTTTTATAAAATAGGGAACCTCGATTATTGGACGCCCCTCGTAGAATGGGACGCTAAAGACCACGGCAGTTAAAATGCGTCCATAAATAAAAACTCCGTTTAATATTTCATTAGCTTTGCGTTAATTTCATCTGACGCATCATGGATTACAAAGATGAAATTTTTCGTAATTATCTATATTATAACAGACAGCAAATTTCTTGGAAATCTCTTCCTTACTGAAGTAGCCAACTTTCTATGCTTATTCTGCTGGTTATAACGAGCTTATGAACTTCCGTGCTTCATTAACGGTTATTGTTCATACCTAAAGCTTATTTCCTTGCCCTCTTATGTTCCAAATTCTGCCTGGTAAATTGCAAATGTTTTAGGTGGCATTTGTTCATAGCGCGAGTAAAAGGCAGACTTCCGTACTTCGCAAGCCCCATCATTAATGAAGTGGTATTCACGTCGCTAACAAATAGACTAGTCATTTGTATTTTTTTGTTTTGAATATTCCAACAGTTTTAAGGTGTTTTTTCTTGTTTAAGTCCAATTTCTAAGTGAAGTTGCATGTGTATTTCTCACTGTTACTACCTCGTCCAATTTAAATTACCTGAAAGAGAACAGTGCTGAATTGTTATGCAACTGGATACCATTTTTACTTTCTCTACCACTTACATAATACGTAGAGAAGGTTGTCGCAGTTCACTGGCTTGTGTTATCTTATTTGTTGGGCGCCTCTTGTTTTATTGTTTTAAATTTGGGTTATTGTCCTACGGCTAGCTATTATAACGCACTCGAGCAAGTATCTCTAAGCAGGGGTGTAAACGGAAAATTGTTGCTAAAAGATAACACTGATAAAAAATTTCGTTTCTACACTTTCATTGCCGTAACACTTAATTAATAATTCACATATTTAATCTTTATACACGCCTGACTGAAACTGAGATATTTCCGAATGTAACTACAGTCGTTATAGTTGCCGCGCACCATTTAGTTCGCATACTTTACATTTTTGTAACTAACTCTACGACGTGCACCTCGTGAGAGATTCTTCAGAACTGTGTGACGTGCACCTCGTGAGAGATTCTTCGCAGCTGTTGATGCAGTAACTTGTATCACAAATTACTTAAATGTAAATAATGATTGTAATATGAATATGCATTTTTATGTGACATTGATTTCAGATGTTTATTAATTGTAATTATTATTGGGAAATAAGTTTATACGGCCTTACTGAAACTGTCAATAATAGCGCAATAATGCAAAGAAGGGGGTGAGCTGTTTATCATTATTGGAAACGAGGAAGTTACGTAATGTTGGCGCGTTTTCGGTAGAAACTTCTGGAATGTTTTCTCCCTAAAGCATATGTATTCATAATTTTCATTGGATATTAAAATAGACGCTAATGTTGGCGCGTTTTATTAGCCAATAGCAGTTCAGTTATAATCTTTAGGCGTATCTGCATGCAGGAGTATAAATAGGGTAGGTTAGAGGTAGCTTCATGCTCAGTTCATCGAAAATCTCAATACATTACACGTCGCCTTCAGTTGTCAATTCATCAAAAATCTGTGTACACTACACGTCGTCTTCAGTCAGTCAGTTCGTCGAAAGTATTAGTATGGCATACATCGGATATAGATTCACAAGTTACGCGCAGCAGAATTATGAATAATCTAAAGTGTTGTAAGGTTAATTATACAAAACGTTGAAGTACGCAAATTAAAAGTGATCAGTAAGAAGTTATTATAACAGTTTCAGTTTGGCGAGTGTCAAGATCAATGTGTAAATGTGATAGTTAACGTGTTCGACAATAAATATGTAAAACAAATTACTTCATCAGTGTTATATTTGGATAAAAGATTCCTTTCCGTTTACACAACCCTGATCAAGAAACATGTTCGACCGAGACTAAATAGCTAGCCGGAGGACAGTAAACAAAATTTAAATCAAATAACAGTCGCGTTCTTTCGAACACTAACACTGCTGCAAATTGCTAACACCAGATGGAGCTACAAACCGAACAATGAATGACGTCACAAGATGGCAACACGTGATGTAAACAAACATTTGTAAGTAATACCGTCGCAAATTGGCTACCACAACGTGGGGCTACAATAATGTTACACAAATACAACATAAAACCGTAACAAATTGGCTCCCATACGTGGGGCAGTTAAAATTATGTAACCAAACCAAACAAAAAGCAGCACAATATAAGATCTTCAAGTTCTAATAATTTACGTAAAAACATATTACGTAAGCACCAAGAATGTTACTATCGCAAATTGGCGCCCAACGTGGGGCTACAATAATGTTAAATAAATAACATTAAACCGTAACAAATTGGCGCCCAACGTGGGGCAGATTAACCAGGAAAGGAACACAATGACCAGGAAAGGATCAGAATAACCAGGAAAGGGCAGAATTAACCAGGAAGAAGTGAGATGACCAGGAAGGGGCGAATGGAGATGTGAACTGAACTACAAGACGCAGATTCCAGAAACAACAAAAGGGACGACAGACTACGCGGATGATTGGACATCGTAGTTCCGAGATTACAAGGCAACAGGGTAATTCAACTACAAAAACATCGAGAAGACGTAGATTCATCGTAATACAACGCAGAAGCGACATATAACCTAGGAGAAAGGGCAGGAAGCTGGACATCAAAGTAACAACAACAGACAGCATCATAAAGGTCAGAGTAGAGTAATTTTTTTTAGAAAACAGAATTGTAACCTTCAAATGTACTTAAGGAGTGGTAGGATAAAGAAAATAATGGATACTAATAATATTGAAGAAATAATTATGGAGGGAGATAATGTAACAGTTAGCTGTAATTCAATACAGGTTACAGATAATAGCCCAAACAATGTAGAATTGGAGGGAGGAAATGTTAGTGAAGGAAGTGAGAATAAAACAGCAGGAAATATTAATTCTGATACTAGTATGATTATAGAAATGTTGAGAAATTTTGGTAAAAAATTAGATCAGAGTATGGAAAAGAATAATGAGAAATTGAGAGAAGATATGAAAAAGACTAATGAGAATATGGAAAAGAATAATAGGGAATTGAGGGAAGATATGCAAAAGAATAATGAGAAATTAGAAAAATTAACTCAGAGTAATGAGAAATTAAGGGAAGATATGCAAAAGAATAATAGGGAATTAAGAGAAGATATTGATAGGAGTTTAGAACAAAAACTAGATCAGAATAAGAGAGAATTAAGGGAAGATATTGGTAAGAGCTTAGAACAAAACAGGGAAGAAATTGAAAAGAAATTCATGGAGCTAGATAGTAGTATGATGAGAATGAGAAATGAAAATCAGGAAATGATAGCAAATGAAATAGGTGAAGTTTCAAAGAAAATGTTAGACATGAGCAGGGAAATTGGTAACAAAGAAAGTGAGGTTAATACTAAAAATGAACATGTTGATGTAGAATGTACAGAGTCAGATAATAGAATGAGTAGCATTTCAAGTGAGATAAGAGAGATGAAAGAGGTTATGAATGTACATGTCAATCAGGTGCAGGTTAATTTCAGAGGGGAGATATCAGAAATACAGAAGGAGTCAGTAATGCAAAGAAATAAATTGTACCAAGATGTTCAAAATGAAAACTCCAGTCCAGTACAGTTTGGTACAGATTTGTCAGAGTATTCTCAAGTTAAAAAGATAGCAGATGAATTGAAAATGAAAGTTGTTAAAAGATGTGTTGTTCAGGAAACTTTAGATTGTTTTCAAATATTATCAGGAGATGAAATTTCATATGAATACAAGAGGTTGTTCATGAACAAAAATTTGAAGGTTAGGATACGGCTACGAGTAATGTTTAGCCACACACAATTTGATCCAGGAGGGTAAATAGCAATGAGATGTAAAGTAAATGCTGGATAGTTAAAGATGACTTGCAAAGAAATGTATAGGAACGTAAGAGGGTTAATTATTTATATGTCATTTGAAAAGAGAAAGAAATTATAAAAAAAAGAGAAATGTTTAAAAAAAAAATTATTAAATTTTTAGTAACTGTAACAACATTTGAAAATTAAGAATGCAAAGATTGAAACTTAATATGATATTAAATTAAAAGTACGTAAATACAATTCCAAGAGTATTATTAAAATAAAGTACAAAATAACAAAAATGGGTAAAAATAATTAAAAACAAATACTTATGTAGCAAACAGAAAATGTGAAACAGTGACTAGATTTAAGAGATGAAAATATATTTATGTAAAGGGTAAATATTTTAGTAAAAATGTATAGTAATTACAAAAAATTCTTAAATGTATAAATTTTTGTCAACAACTTAAAGAAAGTAAACAATTTTGTAACAGTAATTAAATAATTCAGGGTACAGTATTTGCTATAAAAATTGTAATGTCAGATTAATGTCAAAACACATTAAACCAGAGCCAGTAAGTAGTGGCGAGATAAAAAAAAACATATGTCGTGTGTTAAATGCGTGTGAAGTGTTAAGTGAAAGTTATAGCGTGTGTTCCAAGATTTAGGAGACTAAAAACCCAATTATAAAATTTCCAAACAAGTTGTAAATATTTATAATTATGTTTCTAGTGGGGCATATGATGCAGTAATTTGTATCACAAATTACTTAAATGTAAATAATGATTGTAATATGAATATGCACTTTTATGTGACATTGATTTCAGATGTTTATTAATTGTAATTATTATTGGGAAATAAGTTTATACGGCCTTACTGAAACTGTCAATAATAGCGCAATAATGCAAAGAGCGGGGTGAGCTGTTTATCATTATTGGAAACGAGGAAGTTACGTAATGTTGGCGCGTTTTCGGTAGAAACTTCTGGAATGTTTTCTCCCTAAAGCATATGTATTCATAATTTTCATTGGATATTAAAATAAACGCTAATGTTGGCGCGTTTTGTTAGCCAATAGCAGTTCAGTTATAATCTTTAGGCGTATCTGGATGCAGGAGTATAAATAGGGTAGGTTAGAGGTAGCTTCATGCTCAGTTCATCGAAAATCTCAATACATTACACGTCGCCTTCAGTTGTCAGTTCATCAAAAATCTGTGTACACTACACGTCGTCTTCAGTCAGTCAGTTCGTCGAAAGTATTAGTATGGCATACATCGGATATAGATTCACAAGTTACGCGCAGCAGAATTATGAATAATCTAAAGTGTTGTAAGGTTAATTATACAAAAAGTTGAAGTACGCAAATTAAAAGTGATCAGTAAGAAGTTATTATAACAGTTTCAGTTTGGCGAGTGTCAAGATCAATGTGTAAATGTGATAGTTAACGTGTTCGACAATAAATGTGTAAAACAAATTACTTCATCAGTGTTATATTTGGATAAAAGATTCCTTTCCGTTTACACAACCCTGATCAAGAAACATGTTCGACCGAGACTAAATAGCTAGCCGGAGGACAGTAAACAAAATTTAAATCAAATAACAGTCGCGTTCTTTCGAACACTAACACTGCTGCAAATTGCTAACACCAGATGGAGCTACAAACCGAACAATGAATGACGTCACAAGATGGCAACACGTGATGTAAACAAACATTTGTAAGTAATACCGTCGCAAATTGGCTACCACAACGTGGGGCTACAATAATGTTACACAAATACAACATAAAACCGTAACAAATTGGCTCCCATAC
The DNA here is from genome assembly GCA_030765065.1 of Deroplatys truncata. NCBI lineage: Eukaryota > Metazoa > Arthropoda > Insecta > Mantodea > Mantidae > Deroplatys > Deroplatys truncata. Next base: position 23,082,825 of record CM060979.1, read on the forward strand.
GTGGGGCAGTTAAAATTATGTAACCAAACCAAACAAAAAGCAGCACAATATAAGATCTTCAAGTTCTAATAATTTACGTAAAAACATATTACGTAAGCACCAAGAATGTTACTATCGCAAATTGGCGCCCAACGTGGGGCTACAATAATGTTAAATAAATAACATTAAACCGTAACAAATTGGCGCCCAACGTGGGGCAGATTAACCAGGAAAGGAACACAATGACCAGGAAAGGATCAGAATAACCAGGAAGGGGCAGAATTAACCAGGAAGAAGTGAGATGACCAGGAAGGGGCGAATGGAGATGTGAACTGAACTACAAGACGCAGATTCCAGAAACAACAAAAGGGACGACAGACTACGCGGATGATTGGACATCGTAGTTCCGAGATTACAAGGCAACAGGGTAATTCAACTACAAAAACATCGAGAAGACGTAGATTCATCGTAATACAACGCAGAAGCGACATATAATCTAGGAGAAAGGGCAGGAAGCTGGACATCAAAGTAACAACAACAGACAGCATCATAAAGGTCAGAGTAGAGTAATTTTTTTTAGAAAACAGAATTGTAACCTTCAAATGTACTTAAGGAGTGGTAGGATAAAGAAAATAATGGATACTAATAATATTGAAGAAATAATTATGGAGGGAGATAATGTAACAGTTAGCTGTAATTCAATACAGGTTACAGATAATAGCCCAAACAATGTAGAATTGGAGGGAGGAAATGTTAGTGAAGGAAGTGAGAATAAAACAGCAGGAAATATTAATTCTGATACTAGTATGATTATGGAAATGTTGAGAAATTTTGGTAAAAAATTAGATCAGAGTATGGAAAAGAATAATGAGAAATTGAGAGAAGATATGAAAAAGACTAATGAGAATATGGAAAAGAATAATAGGGAATTGAGGGAAGATATGCAAAAGAATAATGAGAAATTAGAAAAATTAACTCAGAGTAATGAGAAATTAAGGGAAGATATGCAAAAGAATAATAGGGAATTAAGAGAAGATATTGATAGGAGTTTAGAACAAAAACTAGATCAGAATAAGAGAGAATTAAGGGAAGATATTGGTAAGAGCTTAGAACAAAACAGGGAAGAAATTGAAAAGAAATTCATGGAGCTAGATAGTAGTATGATGAGAATGAGAAATGAAAATCAGGAAATGATAGCAAATGAAATAGGTGAAGTTTCAAAGAAAATGTTAGACATGAGCAGGGAAATTGGTAACAAAGAAAGTGAGGTTAATACTAAAAATGAACATGTTGATGTAGAATGTACAGAGTCAGATAATAGAATGAGTAGCATTTCAAGTGAGATAAGAGAGATGAAAGAGGTTATGAATGTACATGTCAATCAGGTGCAGGTTAATTTCAGAGGGGAGATATCAGAAATACAGAAGGAGTCAGTAATGCAAAGAAATAAATTGTACCAAGATGTTCAAAATGAAAACTCCAGTCCAGTACAGTTTGGTACAGATTTGTCAGAGTATTCTCAAGTTAAAAAGATAGCAGATGAATTGAAAATGAAAGTTGTTAAAAGATGTGTTGTTCAGGAAACTTTAGATTGTTTTCAAATATTATCAGGAGATGAAATTTCATATGAATACAAGAGGTTGTTCATGAACAAAAATTTGAAGGTTAGGATACGGCTACGAGTAATGTTTAGCCACACACAATTTGATCCAGGAGGGTAAATAGCAATGAGATGTAAAGTAAATGCTGGATAGTTAAAGATGACTTGCAAAGAAATGTATAGGAACGTAAGAGGGTTAATTATTTATATGTCATTTGAAAAGAGAAAGAAATTATAAAAAAAAGAGAAATGTTTAAAAAAAAAATTATTAAATTTTTAGTAACTGTAACAACATTTGAAAATTAAGAATGCAAAGATTGAAACTTAATATGATATTAAATTAAAAGTACGTAAATACAATTCCAAGAGTATTATTAAAATAAAGTACAAAATAACAAAAATGGGTAAAAATAATTAAAAACAAATACTTATGTAGCAAACAGAAAATGTGAAACAGTGACTAGATTTAAGAGATGAAAATATATTTATGTAAAGGGTAAATATTTTAGTAAAAATGTATAGTAATTACAAAAAATTCTTAAATGTATAAATTTTTGTCAACAACTTAAAGAAAGTAAACAATTTTGTAACAGTAATTAAATAATTCAGGGTACAGTATTTGCTATAAAAATTGTAATGTCAGATTAATGTCAAAACACATTAAACCAGAGCCAGTAAGTAGTGGCGAGATAAAAAAAACATATGTCGTGTGTTAAATGCGTGTGAAGTGTTAAGTGAAAGTTATAGCGTGTGTTCCAAGATTTAGGAGACTAAAAACCCAATTATAAAATTTCCAAACAAGTTGTAAATATTTATAATTATGTTTCTAGTGGGGCATATGATGCAGTAATTTGTATCACAAATTACTTAAATGTAAATAATGATTGTAATATGAATATGCATTTTTATGTGACATTGATTTCAGATGTTTATTAATTGTAATTATTATTGGGAAATAAGTTTATACCGCCTTACTGAAACTGTCAATAATAGCGCAATAATGCAAAGAGCGGGGTGAGCTGTTTATCATTATTGGAAACGAGGAAGTTACGTAATGTTGGCGCGTTTTCGGTAGAAACTTCTGGAATGTTTTCTCCCTAAAGCATATGTATTCATAATTTTCATTGGATATTAAAATAAACGCTAATGTTGGCGCGTTTTGTTAGCCAATAGCAGTTCAGTTATAATCTTTAGGCGTATCTGGATGCAGGAGTATAAATAGGGTAGGTTAGAGGTAGCTTCATGCTCAGTTCATCGAAAATCTCAATACATTACACGTCGCCTTCAGTTGTCAGTTCATCAAAAATCTGTGTACACTACACGTCGTCTTCAGTCAGTCAGTTCGTCGAAAGTATTAGTATGGCATACATCGGATATAGATTCACAAGTTACGCGCAGCAGAATTATGAATAATCTAAAGTGTTGTAAGGTTAATTATACAAAAAGTTGAAGTACGCAAATTAAAAGTGATCAGTAAGAAGTTATTATAACAGTTTCAGTTTGGCGAGTGTCAAGATCAATGTGTAAATGTGATAGTTAACGTGTTCGACAATAAATGTGTAAAACAAATTACTTCATCAGTGTTATATTTGGATAAAAGATTCCTTTCCGTTTACACAACCCTGATCAAGAAACATGTTCGACCGAGACTAAATAGCTAGCCGGAGGACAGTAAACAAAATTTAAATCAAATAACAGTCGCGTTCTTTCGAACACTAACACTGCTGCAAATTGCTAACACCAGATGGAGCTACAAACCGAACAATGAATGACGTCACAAGATGGCAACACGTGATGTAAACAAACATTTGTAAGTAATACCGTCGCAAATTGGCTACCACAACGTGGGGCTACAATAATGTTACACAAATACAACATAAAACCGTAACAAATTGGCTCCCATACGTGGGGCAGTTAAAATTATGTAACCAAACCAAACAAAAAGCAGCACAATATAAGATCTTCAAGTTCTAATAATTTACGTAAAAACATATTACGTAAGCACCAAGAATGTTACTATCGCAAATTGGCGCCCAACGTGGGGCTACAATAATGTTAAATAAATAACATTAAACCGTAACAAATTGGCGCCCAACGTGGGGCAGATTAACCAGGAAAGGAACACAATGACCAGGAAAGGATCAGAATAACCAGGAAGGGGCAGAATTAACCAGGAAGAAGTGAGATGACCAGGAAGGGGCGAATGGAGATGTGAACTGAACTACAAGACGCAGATTCCAGAAACAACAAAAGGGACGACAGACTACGCGGATGATTGGACATCGTAGTTCCGAGATTACAAGGCAACAGGGTAATTCAACTACAAAAACATCGAGAAGACGTAGATTCATCGTAATACAACGCAGAAGCGACATATAATCTAGGAGAAAGGGCAGGAAGCTGGACATCAAAGTAACAACAACAGACAGCATCATAAAGGTCAGAGTAGAGTAATTTTTTTTAGAAAACAGAATTGTAACCTTCAAATGTACTTAAGGAGTGGTAGGATAAAGAAAATAATGGATACTAATAATATTGAAGAAATAATTATGGAGGGAGATAATGTAACAGTTAGCTGTAATTCAATACAGGTTACAGATAATAGCCCAAACAATGTAGAATTGGAGGGAGGAAATGTTAGTGAAGGAAGTGAGAATAAAACAGCAGGAAATATTAATTCTGATACTAGTATGATTATGGAAATGTTGAGAAATTTTGGTAAAAAATTAGATCAGAGTATGGAAAAGAATAATGAGAAATTGAGAGAAGATATGAAAAAGACTAATGAGAATATGGAAAAGAATAATAGGGAATTGAGGGAAGATATGCAAAAGAATAATGAGAAATTAGAAAAATTAACTCAGAGTAATGAGAAATTAAGGGAAGATATGCAAAAGAATAATAGGGAATTAAGAGAAGATATTGATAGGAGTTTAGAACAAAAACTAGATCAGAATAAGAGAGAATTAAGGGAAGATATTGGTAAGAGCTTAGAACAAAACAGGGAAGAAATTGAAAAGAAATTCATGGAGCTAGATAGTAGTATGATGAGAATGAGAAATGAAAATCAGGAAATGATAGCAAATGAAATAGGTGAAGTTTCAAAGAAAATGTTAGACATGAGCAGGGAAATTGGTAACAAAGAAAGTGAGGTTAATACTAAAAATGAACATGTTGATGTAGAATGTACAGAGTCAGATAATAGAATGAGTAGCATTTCAAGTGAGATAAGAGAGATGAAAGAGGTTATGAATGTACATGTCAATCAGGTGCAGGTTAATTTCAGAGGGGAGATATCAGAAATACAGAAGGAGTCAGTAATGCAAAGAAATAAATTGTACCAAGATGTTCAAAATGAAAACTCCAGTCCAGTACAGTTTGGTACAGATTTGTCAGAGTATTCTCAAGTTAAAAAGATAGCAGATGAATTGAAAATGAAAGTTGTTAAAAGATGTGTTGTTCAGGAAACTTTAGATTGTTTTCAAATATTATCAGGAGATGAAATTTCATATGAATACAAGAGGTTGTTCATGAACAAAAATTTGAAGGTTAGGATACGGCTACGAGTAATGTTTAGCCACACACAATTTGATCCAGGAGGGTAAATAGCAATGAGATGTAAAGTAAATGCTGGATAGTTAAAGATGACTTGCAAAGAAATGTATAGGAACGTAAGAGGGTTAATTATTTATATGTCATTTGAAAAGAGAAAGAAATTATAAAAAAAAGAGAAATGTTTAAAAAAAAAATTATTAAATTTTTAGTAACTGTAACAACATTTGAAAATTAAGAATGCAAAGATTGAAACTTAATATGATATTAAATTAAAAGTACGTAAATACAATTCCAAGAGTATTATTAAAATAAAGTACAAAATAACAAAAATGGGTAAAAATAATTAAAAACAAATACTTATGTAGCAAACAGAAAATGTGAAACAGTGACTAGATTTAAGAGATGAAAATATATTTATGTAAAGGGTAAATATTTTAGTAAAAATGTATAGTAATTACAAAAAATTCTTAAATGTATAAATTTTTGTCAACAACTTAAAGAAAGTAAACAATTTTGTAACAGTAATTAAATAATTCAGGGTACAGTATTTGCTATAAAAATTGTAATGTCAGATTAATGTCAAAACACATTAAACCAGAGCCAGTAAGTAGTGGCGAGATAAAAAAAAACATATGTCGTGTGTTAAATGCGTGTGAAGTGTTAAGTGAAAGTTATAGCGTGTGTTCCAAGATTTAGGAGACTAAAAACCCAATTATAAAATTTCCAAACAAGTTGTAAATATTTATAATTATGTTTCTAGTGGGGCATATGATGCAGTAATTTGTATCACAAATTACTTAAATGTAAATAATGATTGTAATATGAATATGCATTTTTATGTGACATTGATTTCAGATGTTTATTAATTGTAATTATTATTGGGAAATAAGTTTATACCGCCTTACTGAAACTGTCAATAATAGCGCAATAATGCAAAGAGCGGGGTGAGCTGTTTATCATTATTGGAAACGAGGAAGTTACGTAATGTTGGCGCGTTTTCGGTAGAAACTTCTGGAATGTTTTCTCCCTAAAGCATATGTATTCATAATTTTCATTGGATATTAAAATAAACGCTAATGTTGGCGCGTTTTGTTAGCCAATAGCAGTTCAGTTATAATCTTTAGGCGTATCTGGATGCAGGAGTATAAATAGGGTAGGTTAGAGGTAGCTTCATGCTCAGTTCATCGAAAATCTCAATACATTACACGTCGCCTTCAGTTGTCAGTTCATCAAAAATCTGTGTACACTACACGTCGTCTTCAGTCAGTCAGTTCGTCGAAAGTATTAGTATGGCATACATCGGATATAGATTCACAAGTTACGCGCAGCAGAATTATGAATAATCTAAAGTGTTGTAAGGTTAATTATACAAAAAGTTGAAGTACGCAAATTAAAAGTGATCAGTAAGAAGTTATTATAACAGTTTCAGTTTGGCGAGTGTCAAGATCAATGTGTAAATGTGATAGTTAACGTGTTCGACAATAAATGTGTAAAACAAATTACTTCATCAGTGTTATATTTGGATAAAAGATTCCTTTCCGTTTACACAACCCTGATCAAGAAACATGTTCGACCGAGACTAAATAGCTAGCCGGAGGACAGTAAACAAAATTTAAATCAAATAACAGTCGCGTTCTTTCGAACACTAACACTGCTGCAAATTGCTAACACCAGATGGAGCTACAAACCGAACAATGAATGACGTCACAAGATGGCAACACGTGATGTAAACAAACATTTGTAAGTAATACCGTCGCAAATTGGCTACCACAACGTGGGGCTACAATAATGTTACACAAATACAACATAAAACCGTAACAAATTGGCTCCCATACGTGGGGCAGTTAAAATTATGTAACCAAACCAAACAAAAAGCAGCACAATATAAGATCTTCAAGTTCTAATAATTTACGTAAAAACATATTACGTAAGCACCAAGAATGTTACTATCGCAAATTGGCGCCCAACGTGGGGCTACAATAATGTTAAATAAATAACATTAAACCGTAACAAATTGGCGCCCAACGTGGGGCAGATTAACCAGGAAAGGAACACAATGACCAGGAAAGGATCAGAATAACCAGGAAGGGGCAGAATTAACCAGGAAGAAGTGAGATGACCAGGAAGGGGCGAATGGAGATGTGAACTGAACTACAAGACGCAGATTCCAGAAACAACAAAAGGGACGACAGACTACGCGGATGATTGGACATCGTAGTTCCGAGATTACAAGGCAACAGGGTAATTCAACTACAAAAACATCGAGAAGACGTAGATTCATCGTAATACAACGCAGAAGCGACATATAACCTAGGAGAAAGGGCAGGAAGCTGGACATCAAAGTAACAACAACAGACAGCATCATAAAGGTCAGAGTAGAGTAATTTTTTTTAGAAAACAGAATTGTAACCTTCAAATGTACTTAAGGAGTGGTAGGATAAAGAAAATAATGGATACTAATAATATTGAAGAAATAATTATGGAGGGAGATAATGTAACAGTTAGCTGTAATTCAATACAGGTTACAGATAATAGCCCAAACAATGTAGAATTGGAGGGAGGAAATGTTAGTGAAGGAAGTGAGAATAAAACAGCAGGAAATATTAATTCTGATACTAGTATGATTATGGAAATGTTGAGAAATTTTGGTAAAAAATTAGATCAGAGTATGGAAAAGAATAATGAGAAATTGAGAGAAGATATGAAAAAGACTAATGAGAATATGGAAAAGAATAATAGGGAATTGAGGGAAGATATGCAAAAGAATAATGAGAAATTAGAAAAATTAACTCAGAGTAATGAGAAATTAAGGGAAGATATGCAAAAGAATAATAGGGAATTAAGAGAAGATATTGATAGGAGTTTAGAACAAAAACTAGATCAGAATAAGAGAGAATTAAGGGAAGATATTGGTAAGAGCTTAGAACAAAACAGGGAAGAAATTGAAAAGAAATTCATGGAGCTAGATAGTAGTATGATGAGAATGAGAAATGAAAATCAGGAAATGATAGCAAATGAAATAGGTGAAGTTTCAAAGAAAATGTTAGACATGAGCAGGGAAATTGGTAACAAAGAAAGTGAGGTTAATACTAAAAATGAACATGTTGATGTAGAATGTACAGAGTCAGATAATAGAATGAGTAGCATTTCAAGTGAGATAAGAGAGATGAAAGAGGTTATGAATGTACATGTCAATCAGGTGCAGGTTAATTTCAGAGGGGAGATATCAGAAATACAGAAGGAGTCAGTAATGCAAAGAAATAAATTGTACCAAGATGTTCAAAATGAAAACTCCAGTCCAGTACAGTTTGGTACAGATTTGTCAGAGTATTCTCAAGTTAAAAAGATAGCAGATGAATTGAAAATGAAAGTTGTTAAAAGATGTGTTGTTCAGGAAACTTTAGATTGTTTTCAAATATTATCAGGAGATGAAATTTCATATGAATACAAGAGGTTGTTCATGAACAAAAATTTGAAGGTTAGGATACGGCTACGAGTAATGTTTAGCCACACACAATTTGATCCAGGAGGGTAAATAGCAATGAGATGTAAAGTAAATGCTGGATAGTTAAAGATGACTTGCAAAGAAATGTATAGGAACGTAAGAGGGTTAATTATTTATATGTCATTTGAAAAGAGAAAGAAATTATAAAAAAAAGAGAAATGTTTAAAAAAAAAATTATTAAATTTTTAGTAACTGTAACAACATTTGAAAATTAAGAATGCAAAGATTGAAACTTAATATGATATTAAATTAAAAGTACGTAAATACAATTCCAAGAGTATTATTAAAATAAAGTACAAAATAACAAAAATGGGTAAAAATAATTAAAAACAAATACTTATGTAGCAAACAGAAAATGTGAAACAGTGACTAGATTTAAGAGATGAAAATATATTTATGTAAAGGGTAAATATTTTAGTAAAAATGTATAGTAATTACAAAAAATTCTTAAATGTATAAATTTTTGTCAACAACTTAAAGAAAGTAAACAATTTTGTAACAGTAATTAAATAATTCAGGGTACAGTATTTGCTATAAAAATTGTAATGTCAGATTAATGTCAAAACACATTAAACCAGAGCCAGTAAGTAGTGGCGAGATAAAAAAAAACATATGTCGTGTGTTAAATGCGTGTGAAGTGTTAAGTGAAAGTTATAGCGTGTGTTCCAAGATTTAGGAGACTAAAAACCCAATTATAAAATTTCCAAACAAGTTGTAAATATTTATAATTATGTTTCTAGTGGGGCATATGATGCAGTAATTTGTATCACAAATTACTTAAATGTAAATAATGATTGTAATATGAATATGCATTTTTATGTGACATTGATTTCAGATGTTTATTAATTGTAATTATTATTGGGAAATAAGTTTATACCGCCTTACTGAAACTGTCAATAATAGCGCAATAATGCAAAGAGCGGGGTGAGCTGTTTATCATTATTGGAAACGAGGAAGTTACGTAATGTTGGCGCGTTTTCGGTAGAAACTTCTGGAATGTTTTCTCCCTAAAGCATATGTATTCATAATTTTCATTGGATATTAAAATAAACGCTAATGTTGGCGCGTTTTGTTAGCCAATAGCAGTTCAGTTATAATCTTTAGGCGTATCTGGATGCAGGAGTATAAATAGGGTAGGTTAGAGGTAGCTTCATGCTCAGTTCATCGAAAATCTCAATACATTACACGTCGCCTTCAGTTGTCAGTTCATCAAAAATCTGTGTACACTACACGTCGTCTTCAGTCAGTCAGTTCGTCGAAAGTATTAGTATGGCATACATCGGATATAGATTCACAAGTTACGCGCAGCAGAATTATGAATAATCTAAAGTGTTGTAAGGTTAATTATACAAAAAGTTGAAGTACGCAAATTAAAAGTGATCAGTAAGAAGTTATTATAACAGTTTCAGTTTGGCGAGTGTCAAGATCAATGTGTAAATGTGATAGTTAACGTGTTCGACAATAAATGTGTAAAACAAATTACTTCATCAGTGTTATATTTGGATAAAAGATTCCTTTCCGTTTACACAACCCTGATCAAGAAACATGTTCGACCGAGACTAAATAGCTAGCCGGAGGACAGTAAACAAAATTTAAATCAAATAACAGTCGCGTTCTTTCGAACACTAACACTGCTGCAAATTGCTAACACCAGATGGAGCTACAAACCGAACAATGAATGACGTCACAAGATGGCAACACGTGATGTAAACAAACATTTGTAAGTAATACCGTCGCAAATTGGCTACCACAACGTGGGGCTACAATAATGTTACACAAATACAACATAAAACCGTAACAAATTGGCTCCCATACGTGGGGCAGTTAAAATTATGTAACCAAACCAAACAAAAAGCAGCACAATATAAGATCTTCAAGTTCTAATAATTTACGTAAAAACATATTACGTAAGCACCAAGAATGTTACTATCGCAAATTGGCGCCCAACGTGGGGCTACAATAATGTTAAATAAATAACATTAAACCGTAACAAATTGGCGCCCAACGTGGGGCAGATTAACCAGGAAAGGAACACAATGACCAGGAAAGGATCAGAATAACCAGGAAGGGGCAGAATTAACCAGGAAGAAGTGAGATGACCAGGAAGGGGCGAATGGAGATGTGAACTGAACTACAAGACGCAGATTCCAGAAACAACAAAAGGGACGACAGACTACGCGGATGATTGGACATCGTAGTTCCGAGATTACAAGGCAACAGGGTAATTCAACTACAAAAACATCGAGAAGACGTAGATTCATCGTAATACAACGCAGAAGCGACATATAACCTAGGAGAAAGGGCAGGAAGCTGGACATCAAAGTAACAACAACAGACAGCATCATAAAGGTCAGAGTAGAGTAATTTTTTTTAGAAAACAGAATTGTAACCTTCAAATGTACTTAAGGAGTGGTAGGATAAAGAAAATAATGGATACTAATAATATTGAAGAAATAATTATGGAGGGAGATAATGTAACAGTTAGCTGTAATTCAATACAGGTTACAGATAATAGCCCAAACAATGTAGAATTGGAGGGAGGAAATGTTAGTGAAGGAAGTGAGAATAAAACAGCAGGAAATATTAATTCTGATACTAGTATGATTATGGAAATGTTGAGAAATTTTGGTAAAAAATTAGATCAGAGTATGGAAAAGAATAATGAGAAATTGAGAGAAGATATGAAAAAGACTAATGAGAATATGGAAAAGAATAATAGGGAATTGAGGGAAGATATGCAAAAGAATAATGAGAAATTAGAAAAATTAACTCAGAGTAATGAGAAATTAAGGGAAGATATGCAAAAGAATAATAGGGAATTAAGAGAAGATATTGATAGGAGTTTAGAACAAAAACTAGATCAGAATAAGAGAGAATTAAGGGAAGATATTGGTAAGAGCTTAGAACAAAACAGGGAAGAAATTGAAAAGAAATTCATGGAGCTAGATAGTAGTATGATGAGAATGAGAAATGAAAATCAGGAAATGATAGCAAATGAAATAGGTGAAGTTTCAAAGAAAATGTTAGACATGAGCAGGGAAATTGGTAACAAAGAAAGTGAGGTTAATACTAAAAATGAACATGTTGATGTAGAATGTACAGAGTCAGATAATAGAATGAGTAGCATTTCAAGTGAGATAAGAGAGATGAAAGAGGTTATGAATGTACATGTCAATCAGGTGCAGGTTAATTTCAGAGGGGAGATATCAGAAATACAGAAGGAGTCAGTAATGCAAAGAAATAAATTGTACCAAGATGTTCAAAATGAAAACTCCAGTCCAGTACAGTTTGGTACAGATTTGTCAGAGTATTCTCAAGTTAAAAAGATAGCAGATGAATTGAAAATGAAAGTTGTTAAAAGATGTGTTGTTCAGGAAACTTTAGATTGTTTTCAAATATTATCAGGAGATGAAATTTCATATGAATACAAGAGGTTGTTCATGAACAAAAATTTGAAGGTTAGGATACGGCTACGAGTAATGTTTAGCCACACACAATTTGATCCAGGAGGGTAAATAGCAATGAGATGTAAAGTAAATGCTGGATAGTTAAAGATGACTTGCAAAGAAATGTATAGGAACGTAAGAGGGTTAATTATTTATATGTCATTTGAAAAGAGAAAGAAATTATAAAAAAAAGAGAAATGTTTAAAAAAAAAATTATTAAATTTTTAGTAACTGTAACAACATTTGAAAATTAAGAATGCAAAGATTGAAACTTAATATGATATTAAAATAAAAGTACGTAAATACAATTCCAAGAGTATTATTAAAATAAAGTACAAAATAACAAAAATGGGTAAAAATAATTAAAAACAAATACTTATGTAGCAAACAGAAAATGTGAAACAGTGACTAGATTTAAGAGATGAAAATATATTTATGTAAAGGGTAAATATTTTAGTAAAAATGTATAGTAATTACAAAAAATTCTTAAATGTATAAATTTTTGTCAACAACTTAAAGAAAGTAAACAATTTTGTAACAGTAATTAAATAATTCAGGGTACAGTATTTGCTATAAAAATTGTAATGTCAGATTAATGTCGAAACACATTAAACCAGAGCCAGTAAGTAGTGGCGAGATAAAAAAAAACATATGTCGTGTGTTAAATGCGTGTGAAGTGTTAAGTGAAAGTTATAGCGTGTGTTCCAAGATTTAGGAGACTAAAAACCCAATTATAAAATTTCCAAACAAGTTGTAAATATTTATAATTATGTTTCTAGTGGGGAATATGATGCAGTAATTTGTATCACAAATTACTTAAATGTAAATAATGATTGTAATATGAATATGCATTTTTATGTGACATTGATTTCAGATGTTTATTAATTGTAATTATTATTGGGAAATAAGTTTATACGGCCTTACTGAAACTGTCAATAATAGCGCAATAATGCAAAGAGGGGGGTGAGCTGTTTATCATTATTGGAAACGAGGAAGTTACGTAATGTTGGCGCGTTTTCGGTAGAAACTTCTGGAATGTTTTCTCCCTAAAGCATATGTATTCATAATTTTCATTGGATATTAAAATAAACGCTAATGTTGGCGCGTTTTGTTAGCCAATAGCAGTTCAGTTATAATCTTTAGGCGTATCTGGATGCAGGAGTATAAATAGGGTAGGTTAGAGGTAGCTTCATGCTCAGTTCATCGAAAATCTCAATACATTACACGTCGCCTTCAGTTGTCAGTTCATCAAAAATCTGTGTACACTACACGTCGTCTTCAGTCAGTCAGTTCGTCGAAAGTATTAGTATGGCATACATCGGATATAGATTCACAAGTTACGCGCAGCAGAATTATGAATAATCTAAAGTGTTGTAAGGTTAATTATACAAAAAGTTGAAGTACGCAAATTAAAAGTGATCAGTAAGAAGTTATTATAACAGTTTCAGTTTGGCGAGTGTCAAGATCAATGTGTAAATGTGATAGTTAACGTGTTCGACAATAAATGTGTAAAACAAATTACTTCATCAGTGTTATATTTGGATAAAAGATTCCTTTCCGTTTACACAACCCTGATCAAGAAACATGTTCGACCGAGACATAATAGCTAGCCGGAGGACAGTAAACAAAATTTAAATCAAATAACAGTCGCGTTCTTTCGAACACTAACACTGCTGCAAATTGCTAACACCAGATGGAGCTACAAACCGAACAATGAATGACGTCACAAGATGGCAACACGTGATGTAAACAAACATTTGTAAGTAATACCGTCGCAAATTGGCTACCACAACGTGGGGCTACAATAATGTTACACAAATACAACATAAAACCGTAACAAATTGGCTCCCATACGTGGGGCAGTTAAAATTATGTAACCAAACAAAACAAAAAGCAGCACAATATAAGATCTTCAAGTTCTAATAATTTACGTAAAAACATATTACGTAAGCACCAAGAATGTTACTATCGCACTGTGCGAAACTTGTTTATGGCTTGAGAATGTGTACTCCTTCACCTCGAATTGCCTAAACATTATAATATAGCTGCTATTGGTTACCAAATCGCGCCCACTTTAGCGTCTGTTTTGTCAGCCAATCACTACTACTAACATATATACTCTAGGGAAGATATTCCCTCCATTTCTAAAAAAAAGGCACGCTACCCTGACGTCATTTATTTGTCACTTCTTAGTGATAAACAACTCACCCCCTCGGTTTATTGTTACCCACTTCTATTGTCAGTTTCAGTGAGGCCGTGTAAACTTATTTACTAACAATACTTATGGCTAACAAACATCTAAAATCCTGTACATACAATAATATTAATGTACACTACAATCACTCTGGCAATCACAGCATGTTACGATATAAAATATTGCCTCAAGGTATTACATTTGAATAAAAAAAATCTGATGTGTTACACTCACATGACTTTCTCTACTCTTGTACAAACTATTTATACAAACGCTTATTCTCCATCTAGTTCATGTTAATCGAGATAAACATCTGCAGACCCTATCTTATTGCTAATTTTCTTGTAGATGTAAGGGGAATATATATTTACAAGGGCAATATAGAAAAACAGTAGCCTTTAAGCACATACATATCTCTTAATAGCTGGTTGCTAGGTGCAGCACCATTCCCTTTGCCACAGATTATAACTCTTTGCATATCCAAGACAAAAAAAATGAATAACGAATTTGAGAAAAAGTATAAGTATTGGAAAATTTAAGGAAATAACAAGCAATATCTCGAAAACGGTTCACTCAACAAAAGAAATGTATATGACATAAGTTGTGTATTTTAACGCGATCTACATTTTTTGTGTAGTAAAATTTTGTCTATCTCTTATGGTTTACCAGTTATGCAAAAGTCGTTCACAATGAAGAATACTTTTGGAGACATTCCCAGAAAATTCAAGATATACATTTCATTTCTCATGACATTATCTTAAACATATGATATTTTCATCAAAATCGTTAGAGCCATTTTTGAGAAAATTAAAATTTTCGAAAAATCTTCCATGTAAAGGGTAGTCTGGGGTGGGGGGATTTTCTTGAAAACCTTCGTGTCACATCTCTGGAAGATACTGAACTTAAATACCAAGTTTGGTGCTTATCCGACTGTTCGTTTTTGAGTTATGCTGTTCACAGACACACACACAGACACACACACAGACACACACACAGACACACACACACAGACACACACACGGACATGTTTCCAAAAATGCTTTTTTTGGATTCAGGAGGTCTCAAAACATGTATTTCCGGCGAAATCTCGGTATCGAATTTTTGGGTGGAATGCAATACTTCCCCTACTTACTATACGTAGTAGAGAAAGTAAAAATTAGATAAAGCTCCGTGTGTGTGTGTGTGTGTGTGTGTGTGTGTGTGAACAGCATAACTCAAAAACGAAAAGTTGGAGAAATACCAAATGGTATTTAGGGTTAGTAACCTATAAACATGCGATACGAGTTT
Source organism: Deroplatys truncata (assembly GCA_030765065.1). Taxonomy (NCBI): domain Eukaryota; kingdom Metazoa; phylum Arthropoda; class Insecta; order Mantodea; family Mantidae; genus Deroplatys; species Deroplatys truncata. Next base: position 23,098,391 of record CM060979.1, read on the forward strand.
TCAAGAGAATACTCTCATCCCAAAGCACCCTTTTATATGAAACATTTTTCGAAATTTTTTATTTTCAGTACTAGCAAACAGCTCCATTCCATTATGAGCCACATTTTATACATGTTAGTATATTCTTTTCAACTCTGTGGTCATTAATGTTGTAAACTTAGTCACCACCAGCTTTCCACCGTTTAATCGTCCTTGTAGATGCGTTCAGCAAAATGTATACGTCCAACTCATGGGAAAACACTCTATATTTACGTTTGATGTTATTTGCATAATCTTAAAAACAAGCAAAGAATATTATGTCTTTTAAATAAGGGAAAGGCTTAACATTCGTAGTTAGAAATCAAATAATCTGCTACGCTCATTTGCCTTATGTCTCCGGAGAAGATTTAAAAAGCGACAGATGAGTTAAGTGAGCAAGGAACTAGTAGTTGACATTTAAGATATACAGCGCCGGTAAAGCCAGCGCGAGGACAATCTTCCCTGCGCTGTGGAACATCAAAGGGGCGCCTGGAGCGACAGCGGTAGAAGAGAGAACGCGGCGTCTGGATGGTGGTCACGTCGTGGATTAGTTAGCAGAGGGGTCACGAGTGGCCCCCGGGGGCCTACACTTCTCCACACAGCAGACCACTATTGAGTTTTAGATCGGGCGCCAGCATGCACATGTAGCGACCGGGGTTGATTTGTCCTAACCGCTACATGGGACTGAATTATGGAGCTCTTCCCGGCGCGGCGCCCGAAGGGATTATCCTGAGCAGAACGGTGTAGCTGTCACTACGGTAGCTACCGAGAGAGCATGGTCCCTTTTCTTCATGCGTCGTGCTAACAGGATCTTAACATTCCTTTCAATAACACTTACAAATAATAACAATACACATTGCTCCCAAGATAAACTGTATAATACTACTCGATGATTCAGCTACGAATTGAAAGCCCACCATGATCACTTTTTATGCACTAATGCAAGCGCAAAACGCTTCATGTAATCCATCCTGAAGTTTATGAATTTCATCTTGGAATGAAATTTCAGCTGAGATATTTGAAATTACTAGTAGTAGTAGTGGTGGTATTTATTAAGTATTTAGTATTACATTAATTGCATAACACAGTCACATAGGTCATAAGACCGTACATGCTCTCTAGAAAAATACCTGGTCTGCATACGTGACTTGCAGTATCAACCAGAAAACAATTATTTTTTTTTATAATCACCGCACTATATACATACATATAAAATTGAAAAATCACACACTCAAACACACACACACACATACACACACACACAGTCGCGCACAAGTACTCAAGCACCAAATATGTTTAAAGAAAAATTACATAAACACTTTATCTCTTAGTACACGTACTTCCATTAAGTATGTGCCCAAGCTTGGCCAGTTTTGGCTGTTTAGAATCATGTCCCAGCATGCTGTCCTCCGTCTGTTGGAAGCCAAAAATACTTCCGGTAATAGTTTTTTCCTAATACCCTCCGTCTGCACGCATGCTGCCAAAATATGCGTCCAGTCTTCTTGTTCCCCGCATAATGGGCAAATCCTCCTGCCATCGTCATCAACAATCTACTAGCATAAAGCAGTTAAGGAGGAGGCAAGAAATGAAATATACATAAGATTCGTAAATTTCGGGAAGAGATACGACAGAAAGAATCTGACGTGTTACATTCTTATGACTTTCTCTACCCTTGAGCCGATTGGCACATGCTCAACACGGAGCATGAAGCTTGAGGATTGGACTGCCTAGGAAATGGTAACGAGGGTCAAGTAAGAACGAAAGTGCCACTGCTTAATACTTTATTAATGAAACTGACCAACCTGGCTTGTCCACAGAAACAACGTATATACCAGTACATATATAATATATAATATAAAAATAAAATCATATTTTAAAAGTATAACAAGTAATTGATAGAACATAAATGCTGGAACAAGAACAGGAAACTATATAATTTACGTACTATTTTGACGGAATGCGCTCAGTGGGAGAACTAGCGAACAATTAAACTCAAAGAAAAGTTCTTAAGTCCGTCAAGAAAGAGATTGGCATGTTGGGAGCTACTGGCTGGCCAGAGGAACTGGCAAAACATGGGCAATTTCTTGGCTAAAGTGCGCGAAACTAGGTCAAATTTGTTCAATGAGTCAAAGGTGGTTGTTCTTTTTTGTTTTGTTTCTTTTTCTGTTGTTTATTTTGTCACCATACGTGGTATCTTAAATGTGCATGAACGGTCCATGACCATGCACTGAGTACTTGTGTAATAACTTCAATGATTTGAAACCAATACAGATAACTTATCTATCTACTTTGGCCTTGTTAAATACAAGGCAAAACAAATAATCAAATTTCAAGCATTAGTAAAGGTAGAGAATTGCTGGCAATGTAACCTACTGGTTTTAATATTCAACGAAGACAACTAAATATCAGATATAGTCTCAAAATCTCATGTACACATTCTGTAAAACCCAATTTCATATACTTGAGAATATAGTAACATATTATGGCGAACTTATATGCAAGGTTTCACTGCCATATGAAAAGAGGCTAAATAACGAGATTACTAGCACTAGTAGAAGGACAGAATTGCCTAACTGGCAATGTTACCTACTGGCTTTAACACGTGGTAAAACAATTAAATATATGATTTTAGACGAACAATCTCCAATACACAAACTGCACAATACAATCTGCTTGAGAAGCCAATATAATATGCAAGGTAACCTTGCTGAATGAAAGATAAAATAAATAGCTGGATTACTGGCACTATGAAAGTATAGAATTTCCCTATTAGCATTATAACTTTACTGACTTCAATATTTAGTGAAAATGATGATATGGGGGTTAAGGGCGCTCAACATCTATGGTGATCAGAGCCCTTAGTGAAAACAATTAGAGTAATTAAATATCTCATTTTAATCCAAAAATCTCAAATGCATAATCTATGCAATCCAATCTCATTTTCATGAGAATGGCAATATTATATGCAAGGTAACCTCGCTGAATGAAAGCCTCAGTAAATATATTAGTAGGGCTAAGTAAGAGTGTATAATTTTGCCAACTGGCAATATATATTACTGACATTAATATACAGTAAAAAATTAAATCTTTCATATCAGGCAGAAGAGTACAAGTCAAAAAATCTGATGTGTTACACTCACATGACTTTCTCTACTCCTGTACAAACTATTTTTACAAACTCTTATTCTCCATCTATTTCATATTAATCGAAATAAACATTTGCAGAAACGATCTTTTGACATGCAAAGAGAATTACATTTTACACATAGCGACCAGTTCTAAAAATATTTGACTATCGCTTAACGCGTACTATGTTCCCCTTGTTTTGTATTTGCAAGGGCAATATAGAAATACAGTAGCCTTTAAGCATAGACATATCTCTTAATAGCTGGTTGCTAGGTGTAGCACCATTCTCTTTACCACAGATTAATACTCTTTGCATATCCAAGACCAAAAAATTGAATAACGAATTCCCATTTGAGAAAACAAGTGTTGAAAAATTTAAGGGAATAACAATCAATATCTCGAAAATGGTTCACTCAACAAAAAAAAAGTATAAGACATAAATTGTGTATTTTAATGCGATCTACATTTTGTGTGTAGTAAACCTTTGTCTATCTCTTATGGTTTACTAGTTATGCAAAAGTCGTTCACAAGAAGAATACTTTTGGAGACATTTCCAAGAAAATTCAAGATATGCATTTTATTTGTCATGAAAATATCTTAAACATATGATACTTTAATAAAAGTTGTTAGAGCCATTTTTGAGAAAATTAGAATTTTCGTAAAATGTTCCATGTAAAGGGTAATCTGGGGTGGGGAGATTTTCTTGAAAACCTTCGTGTCGCATCTCTGGAAGATACTGAACCTAAATACCAAGTTTGGTGCTTATCCGACTGTTAGTTTCTGAGTTATGCTCTTTACAGACACACACATACACACACAGACACACACACGTATATGTTTCCAAAAATGCTTTTTTTTGGATTCAGGGTGTCTCAAAACATATATTGCCGGTGAAATATGGTATCGAATTTTTGGTTGGAATACAATACTTCCCCTACTTACTATACATAGTAGAGAAAGTAAAAATTCCATTTCTTGTTTTTGTAACATATGTATAATTTAGAGCATTAGCTTTGTGTTGGTCTTAGAGTTTGTCTTATTTATACCATTTACCAACTTATAACTCTTTGAACCTAACATTATAACATAGATTATACATATTATATTGGGATCAAGAGTATAAGTTAATTTACATTGTTACACATGTCAGAACATTACCGCTTATTTACTTATGTGAACTCTTAGGACAAAAAGCTTGCAACAACTGTTATTGTAGGGAAAGCAGCTGTGTACTTATGTTTCAAAAGATGTGTGATTATTAAAGCTGCTATTAAAATGTAATTATTTGTGTAACTTCGAACTGATATATTTGTGGAAGAAATTCAAATTTTGAAGATGTACAGCAGAGAGAGAAAACTGGTAGAATATGTAAATACAAAACTAAATTAAGCAAACATATCCGGTGACAATTCAGACAGGTTAATATTTGTATTTTATTATATTTATACCAGTACAGACGTATTTAAATGCATTGTAAATTTCAAAATATACAAAAACCTCAAAATGTAATAATAACAAGGTTTAAACACATTCACACGTTCCGTTCACCTCAAACCGTAACCGTTTAATATTGTCACAGTTTTAAAAACTTCAAACCTCTCTCCTTAAAACTAGCAATTCTTTACTTATACTCCTACTCCCAGGCGATATACAGAATGTTTTAGAAATACTTTTACAGACTTAGGGTATGGGTTCCTCACACCAAAAGAAGGAAAAAAGTTCATATGAACATATGTCCCATAATCCTTGGTTTACGCGTTATTCCTGTCACAATGAAAGTGTGAGTTCAACGGCCTTCGGGGTCCAACCTCAAAACTTCATTTCTCTATGCATGCATAGAAGGCGTTGACCCATTGTGCTACATACGGTAGATGGCGAAATGTTGCCATGGAGACTTGTTTACAAACGTCATTAGTCTGTCTTCAACGTTTCAATTGTGTACATGTAGTGAGCTAACTGCACGTGTTTCGTTCCACCATGGCTGGATATTCATTTCATGAACAGGCAGACATGATATTTATGTATGGTCGCGCGAATGGTAATGCACGCGAGGCTGCACGGCTGTACTAGATGGAGTTTCCAGACCGAAGACAACCGAGTCATCCAACCTTTGTCGCTGTTTATCGTCGCCTTACTGAGACAGGAACCGTTGCACCACGGACTATTGATCGAGAAAGACCAAGAGTTGTTCGTACGCCGGAACGCGAAGAACAGATGTTGAAGTGTGTCGAAGACGATCCAGGTATCAGTACAAGACAATTGGCTGTGGCATCTGGTACATCACACGTGACAGCATGGAGGGATAGGCAGAGGAGGGCCACCTCCATGGCCTGCACGTTCTCCGGACCTCAATCCTGTGGATTTTTACCTCTGGGGGCATCTTAAATCATTGGTTTATGGAGCAGCCATCCCGGATGCAGAAACGCTTCATCGAGGTGTCATGGAAGCCTGCGAAACCATTCGACACCATCCCGGAGTTTTTGACAGGGTGCGACATTCCATGATTCGACGAGTACAGGCATGCATAGAAGCAAGAGGAGGACATTTCGAGTATTTCTTATGAGTTTTGTGTGTTATAAGTGTACCACTGTGTTGAACACCTCCTAACGAGAAAACAAAGGATTATGGGACATATGTTCATATGAAATTTTTTCCTTCTTGTGGTGTAAGGAACCCATTTCTGAAGTTTGTAAAAGTATTTCTGAAACAATCTGTATATAAAATCAGATATATATAGTCCAAGAATCTCAAGTACATAACATTCTTATCCCAGTCTCATTTTCTTGAGAATGACAATTTTATATGCAAGGTAACCTCGTTAAAGAAGAGCAGAGTCGGTACCTATACACGTATAGAATTGCTCAAAATTGTGCTATAACCTTACTGATTTTAGTATGCAGTAAAAGCAATTAAATACCTTATTTTAGTCCAAAATCTCATGTTTATATTCTGCACAACCTGAACTCATTTACTTAAGACTAAAATTAGATGTTATAGAAAAATACATGCGAAGAAACCTTGCTGAATAAAATCCGAGTAAATAACTATAATAAAATGGTTCCGTCGGAGGATTATACCCTAACTCAGCTCCCACTACTTATAGCTCTAAAATACAAACCGCATCAATATGACGGAAGAGAAAACAGACAAATCAGGCGGGAAAAACTTTAACCCTCATAACATTTAAGGCAAGATACTGAAGGGAAAAAAACACACAAACTAATAGGTTGGCTGGATTTGGGAAAGTCTTACATTGACTTTAAAAAGCGCAATCCCACACTTCCGACCCTCACCCAATGCTCAAATTTATAAGCAATAAAACTATGACCGCAGGTAACATCCGTCCAAAACTGAGGCAGTATTTTATATCACAACACTGTGAATGCCAGAGTGATTGTAGTGTGAATTAACATTATTGTATGACAATGATTTGAGATGTTTGTTAATTATAAGCATTGTTAGGAAATAAGTTTACACGGCCTCACTGAAACTCACAATAGGAGCGGGTAACAATGTAGCGAGGGGGTGAGTTGTTTATCAATTAGAAGGGACAAACAAATGACGTCAGAGTAGCGCGCTTTTCTTTAGAAATGAAGGGAATATCTTCCCTAGAGCATATGTGTTCGTAATTTTGATTGGATATAAAAATAGACGCTAATGTTGGCGCGCGTTATTAACCAATAGCAGCTCTGTTATAATGTTTAGGCATATTGGGGCGAGGGAGTTTAAGTTCCGAGCCATAGACTGGCAACGCGCAGTTTTACAGAATCATTCACAAGGCAAACGTCGCGCAGTTCAACAGAATCATTCACGGGTTACACGTCGCGCAGTTCTACACAATCTCTCGCGTAGTAAAGTTAGTTAAAAGATGTGAAATACGCGAATTAATAATGTGCGGCAAATAAGTGATAATAGTTACATTTGAAAATACAACAGTTTCAGTCGGGCGTGTATCAAGAGTAATTATGTGAAATGAATAAAGTGTGACGGCAATAAAAGTGTAAAAATAAATTCTTTTATCAGTGTTATCTTTTAGTAACAACTCCTTTCCGTTTACACACCCTGTTTAAGAGATTTGCTCGACTGGGTAATAATAGCTAGCCGGAGGACAAAGAACTCAAAATTCAAAATAATAAAACAACAACAGGCGCTCAGTAAATAAGATAACACGAACGATACCGCGACAAAACATAACGATGAAACTGCTCTAAACATATACGTGCTTACTAAACCCATAAGGTCACACGGAGGCACAAGGAAACCTCAAAGAACCCTACGGAAGCTTTAGGAACCCAAATAGGGACTGGCTCACCGCCCACAAGAAGGAATCCACATCTCTCGCCGAACGAAAAAGCTCAAAAACACTTTCCTCGCTCAAAGTCCCCAGGCAAATCCCCGAGGCAGAAACCAACTCGCTCCACCTGAGACTCGAAGTTCCTCAGGCGCCCACAAGGGGCAGGACAAACCCTTGCCAACTTAGGCGATTAAAACTGGAGAAGGAAAACTCAAGAACTCGAGCACAACCAAGTGGCACATCTTCTATCGCTTATTAATGAGTATGCCAGTTATTATAATGAGAGTTTATTTTCCTATCTACTTTATTTTGATCGAAATAAACATTTCCGGAAATAGCTGCATTACACATTTAGTTATAGATACAAAGAGAACAGCGATAGTCAAATGTTTAACAACTTGACGCTATATGCTGGCCTTAAAATTCCATACTGTTTCCACGACATCGCGAGAAACAACTAACATCGACAGGGTTTCAAAAGAATGAGTAAGTAATGAACAATTCAAAGCATTAGTAACAGATATCTCAGAAATGGCTTAGGTCACAAAGAAAGAGATCTACATCTTTTGTGTAGTATGTTTCCGTCTATCGCTCTACCAGTTGTACAAGATTATATACAGTTCCTTCCGAACGAAGAGGAACCCATAAGCTATTCCTAGAAAATGTAAGATATACATTTTTTAAAAATTTATTTAAAGTCGCGCTAACTGTATGGTCATATGCGACTCATCAATTAATTACATTAATTATAATTAGATAAATAGTTTCAGGTTCACAAAGAGAACATAAAATATATAATGGAATTACAGCGTTAACTTTAACACATCAAATAAATATTAATATTGAGATTGGTATTTCAGTATGAATGAGAAAATATTAAATATTATATTAAACATTTCATATTTTGTTAAAAACATCGATATTTTTTAGTTATTCGATTTCTTTAGTTGAGGAAATCTTTTCTTCTGCGACAGTTATATTGATGGCATTTGCATGTAGATAATCAACAGTGAGTCTTGTAGTACAAAAAAACAACATTCAGAAGGTGGTTCATTGGTGAAGAGGTAGAGGTGAGAGAGTTTTGTATGTTCGATTTGTAATCTAGCAGCAATTGCTTGGTCTTGACGGTATATGGGAAGGGACTGGTGTAATAGCATGCAGCTTACTGTGAAGTTGGGGTTTTCTTTACGTTGTTTGCACCACGCATGGACGCCAATTTGAAGTAGATATTTATTAGCCCCACGTATGGGAGCCAATCTTAAAGTTGGGGTTTTCTTTACGTTGTCTACTGCTACGTATGAAAAGTCAGTTTGAAGATGATGTATTGTATTTCAACTGTTGGGGAGCCGAACTTGTAGTAGTTGCAACCGCACGTATTGTAAACAGTTTCCGGTAGCCTTCGCCCAAAATGTACTTTCAGGTGGCCTTTGCCCCAAGTTTAAAAATAATAGCTTTGTAATTTGACTGTTTCATTAGATATTATATATTTATGTTTGCCTCGGCTGCGTCAGTATTATTTTAGAGACATGAATATCTTGGCAGGGCGTGAGGCGACACGAATATAGGCTTACACAGATTTTAAGTTTTAATTCACTCCTTTTTATGATTCCTTGACGCAAATTAAATAGCACTTCACTGATATAGAGAGCTGTTAGATTCTTTTTTTATTAATTCATTACACTTTTTAACACGTAAACTTAATTTTGCATTACCAAGACAAAAAAATGAATAACGATTTCGAGAAAAAGTATAAGTATTGGAAAATTTAAGGGAATAACAAGCAATATCTCGAAAATGGTTCACTCAATAAAAAAATGTATATGACATAAATTGTGTATTTTAATGCGATCTACAATTTTTGTGTCGTAAAGCTTTGTCTATCTCTTTTGGTTTAGCAGTTATGCAAAAGTAGTTCACAATGAAGAATATTTTTTGAGACATTCCCAGAAAATTCAAGATATACATTTTATTTGCCATTTTTAATCAAAATCGTTAGAGCCATTTCTGAGAAAATTAAAATTTTGAAAAATGTTCGATGTAAAGGGTAATCTGGGGTGGGAGGATTTTCTTAAAAACCTTCGTGTCGCATCTCTGGAAGATACTGAACCTAAATACCAAGTGTGTTTATACGACTGTTCGTTTCTGAGTTATGCTGTTCACAGACAGACACACGCACTGACATGTTTCCAAAAATGCTTTTTATTGGATTCAGGGGGCCTCAAAACATATATTTCCGGTGAAATCTCGGTATAGAATTTTTGGGTGGAATGCAATACTTCCCCTACTTACTATACGTAGTAGAGAAAATAAAAATATGTATGTAGAGTCATTCACAGTGACAATAGAGAACAAATATTAACATTTTATGGACATATTAAACGAATGAACTCAAACAGCTCGCAAAACAAGTAATGCAATTCTACAAAAATAGAAATAAAACACATGTACATACTATGAAGTGGATTGGTGAAGTTAAAATGACTTAAAACTGGCTGGAATTATGCAAGAAAATATCCTTAGAACAAAATGCATAAGTGGTAAGTTGACAAATAGGACAAACTGAAGAAACAAGTGGAAGAACTTGGGCAGGCGGGAGAAAGAAAGCCCACATCCAAAGAATGAGAGAACTGAGCATTCAAAGGAAAATAAGGAAATGTTTCTAAGTATTTTGCGTACTTCTACATGGATCTATTCCCAATCAAAAGAAAATAACAACAGTTCCTGCTCTTCATGAATCAGATATCTGAAGATTAGCATCTATCTGCTTTGACCTACATATCTGCAGCTGTGCTCTGAGTTGAAAATTCCACGACCATAAACAAATCTGACGTTCCACAAGTTGCATACTAGTGGGCCACGCAATTAGTGCGCTAGGAGGAGGGCGCTCTGTTTTTGTTTACACGTCTAACGTCATCAACATCTAGGGATCAGAGGAAGTGAGAAACAAGGCGATAGGGGAATGTATAGTTGCATAATGAAAACAGTACTGCGTTTGCAGGCCTTCAGCCTCGCTAGTAAATGCAACTAAGAACTGACCTTCCGATGTCCCGCACACTTCTTACGTAACCATTTAGTTCCTCCTACCACCGCACGCAATCATATCGTGTCCGATGAGTGCAATATTTTATTCACAGACCATAATAAATATTCACAATAAAAGGTTTTCCGATATCAAAGTGAAGGTATGTTATAAGATTTAATGTTAGGATCCGTATTGACATGTGTACTTTTTGTACTTGAGAACTGTTTTTTTTATGGTTATGAATAACATAAATATCAATTTTTTTTTCAAAGGGCATCTGACTTTACCTGAATAATTATCTTACTGTTTGGTTGTTGAAGAACACAGTTTCACGGAAATATGCATATAATTCAGGCGAAACCAAATATATGGGATAGAATTTTGTATTTTCTTAATTTTGGTATCAGATAAAGAGTAAATTAAGGGATGAATGATTGCTAATTAATGACCATCTTTGCTCAGATAGTGCACGAAACCCAAACGAGTGTAGATGAAGTAGCGTATTGCATGTCGAAAAGCAATTATGTCGCTTTTAATTTTCGTGAGGCTTAGAAGATGGATATCATGTTAACCATTCTATCCGGATTCACCTGCCCTTTTACTGAACATTAATGTTACCAGGTCTCTTCTGTGGTCTACGATGTTTGAGAATGAGCTGTAAAATTTATGTTAATCACTATTTTTAATCAGAACCAAAATATCATATAAGTATTAGTAAAGCATTCATGTAGCTTTAGTCAAGACATAATGCCTTAAAGGTCATTCAGTTATTCTTATTATAGACTTTTTATTTTTATAAAGAAAAAGTTTTGATACTTTTAATAGCCCTGATGTGATCTCTATTGAGATTCTCTATTTTTATCGTTTATTAATGGGTGTACAAATAATCTTACAAAGGTTTATGTGTTCATCTACTTCATTTTAATCCAGATAAACATTTGCAGAAATAGCTACATTCCACATTTCGTTATAGATACAAAGAGAACAGCGATAGTCAAATGTTTAACAACTGGACGCTATATGCTGGCCTTAAAATTCCATACTGTTTCCATGACGTCGCGAGAAACAAGTGAATGTTGAAAAGATTTAAATAATGACAAGTGTTGAACCATTTGAATCATTAATAAGGAATACTTCGGAAAGGGCTTATGCCACAAAAAATTTATTTGAAATAAATCGTGTCTTAAAGACGTAAACATTTTTTGTGAAGTACGTTTACGTCTATCGCTTAACGTTTATCAGTTATAGAAGGTTATACAACGTTCCTTCCGAATGAACAGGCTATTCCCAGAAAATTCTAGATGTACATTTTATTTGCAATGTAAATATCTTTAATATATGGTATTTTAACCAAATCGTTTCAGCAATTTTTTTAGAAAATAGAAAATTTAAAAAATATTCCACACAAAGGGTAGTTTGACACTGGGGAATATTCTTGAAAATCTTTGTGTCGCATATGTGGAATATACTGATCTTAAATACCACCTTTGGTGATTATCCGACTTATTGTTTTCTAGTTATGGTGTTCAGAGTCACATAATGGGACATTGTTCTAAAATTCTTCTTTTATTAGGGGGCCTCAATGCATGTATTTCTAATGAAATCTCGATATCGAAATGATATATATTCTCTTCATATTATGTACTTGTTCTACTATGTATACGTAAAGAAAAAAAAATGTGCAAAATTACATGAAAGAAAACACACTGGATTATAATATAGATGCTCATTTTCGCACGATTTAATAAGAAGATTTTAGTGAATTTTGAAGGTCTGAAATGTGTCTTTCGAAATAATTTTCATTTATAAATTTCTGAATATTAGGCATAATATTTGATGTGCACAGCTGAAGCATATTAGCAAGATGCGCATCTATAACATTTGAACATAGTTTATTCTTAATAGTATTCATGGCAGAAAAAATTGCTCATAAAAGTATATGAGACAAATCAGCTTACCAGTGAGGCAGTATTTTAACACTTAAGTGATTTCAGTCTAATTATATAATATAAAATATAATAACAGCCCGCCTTAAAGCAATATGTGTATAACATAATATATAAAATGTATGTAACAGTCATTGTATTAATGTTCATATTGTTATATACATATTTAATAATGTTATGCGAATGCATTATGTAATTTACTAATGTAGGAGCTGTGAGAATAATAGGTTATAAGTTGCTAACAATGAGGTAACAATGAGGTAACTTTGAGGCAATAATGAGTAAAAAAGTTTAATAATGCTACTAGTCATTATTGGAGCAACAATAATGTAAATTTTGAGACTGTTTATAAAATAGCCAATCAACAACTAGAAAGAAGCTTATGTTAAATTAAGGTATTCTGTTGGAGTAGGATTAGCCAATCGTAAACTGAATTAGAGCAAATTGTACAAATTCAGAGGTCAGTTGCTAGTACACAGCGTTCCTAACTGGACGCGAACGAAAATTCATTACGGCGAGAATACAAAGTTTACGTGTTAAAAAGTGCAAGTAATTAATAAATAATCTCACAGTTCTCTATATCAATGAAGTGTTATATAATCGTGTGAAGGTTTAATAAAAGGAGTGAAGTAAAAGTTATAATGTGTAAGCCTTCATTCTTTAGCCGCACCACACCCGGTTAAGAAAAACATGTTTCTACAAAATTAATACTGGCGCAGCCGAGGCAAACATAAAGACCACCGGAAAGTGATCATTGGGGCGAAGGCCACCGGAAACTTTGTACAATACGTGGTTGCAACTACTTCAAGTTCGGCTCCCCAACATTTGAACTGCAACACAACTCCTACTTCACCAGGCTTAGAGAATATCGTGAATTTCATGACAGCGTTCTGAAGGGACATATTTCCAAAATTCAGTCAAATTATGTTACTCTTTTCGAATGGAAAAAGTCTGTAATGACAATTTGGTTTTCTTTATCCCCGTTGTAGCTTTAAGGAAATATTTTGGACTAGGAGGGAGAGGGGCATAGCACCTTGACCTACGAAGATCTTCTGTGCTTAAGCCCCTGACGGGACACTCCCGGAAGGGAGGGGTAAGGCGAGAGGAGACAGAGGGCGGCTGGATTATGAGTCAGGACGGGGCAGAGGGCAGGGTCCCTATCTTTCTAGATTTAAAATCCTCGGATTACAGCTGGTAAAACCGGCTCCCTCTTGCAGACTATTGATGTGTAATTAGGCTTAAAAGCTCGCATACAATTTTTTTAAATGATTTTTAGTTTAAGCGAAAATAAAACTTTATAATATTAGCAGTGTATATTTCTACTTTTAACCGCTGATATCATTTTATCATTTAATGTTGAGATCTTCAACATTTATGGCAACAATAGTTATTATATGGTAATATTTACTATGTTGTTCTTCAGAATATTACTTATAATCTTAGACAGGTGTGGATGAAGATGATAGTGTACAAAATGTTTTGAATTAAAATTCTGAGAAAATACATTAAATTATTACATAATTACATAAAATTATTAGCCAGAGGAAATAAAACAACTGTATTTTAGTTGAAGTGTGAAGATAAACAAGGGCTTTCATTTTAAAAGATTTACAGAAGTTAGGAGAATAGTATCAGCCGAATGGCCAAGAAAATTCTAGGGTGAAATTCAACACACTTTTTCCCCCAACACATTTTTTAATGATCGGAGGGAACTCGGCACTGCTCCAGTGAGAATGGAGCAAGAGTGACGGCAGGGCAATGACAGGATCCCTACAGTTTCCAGATTGAGACGCCTCGACAGTCGGACAGGCAGACCGGAACAACCCTGCCCCACACAGAGGGTTCAACACACCGAAGGGTTTACCCCGGCAACCAGCCGAAAGCCGAGGAAACTGTGAAAGTTCCACAGAGAGCATACTTTTTCCCTGCCATGCCGCACCGAAAGACCATCGCGACACTTCCAACTTTGAAACAAACCTTACGAGGTGAAGGATGAATGAAATTATGAATGGAACTAAATGGAGGGACGGATAATTCGGGGGCTGAAAGAAACCACTCCAGCATTCGCCTGACGACCCAAGATAACCCCGAAAAAACCCTATGGGTCAGTGTAAATGATCGCTGGGAATCGAACCCGGGACTTTCCGATTGCGAGTCGCACTCGCTACTTGGCGGTTCGCTCTAGTTAATCAGAAATCAATAAATCTGATGACAAATTCCAGAAGGTAAATTTATGAAGTAATGACATGGTATTTTTCTAATAGAGAAACCCACTTCCTACTTAAGTTGGTAAATCTGACTTCATCATTTGCAGAAATAATCCGAGGCTTAGAGTTGCAGCAAAATTAATGTTACACATTTTACTTCCTATAACCAACTTATCTCAATGTTCTTCGACTGCGCCTTCGAAGGAATGCGAGGGTAGGAAATTGGGCAAATAATAAGATTGTAGCACCGTGAGAGAGGGGGAGCATTAATTGGGTAGAGCGAAAGGTTGTAAGTCGGGATGCATCTAATTTTGGTGAATTTCCTGCTCTTTATTTTGGATTACAGAACTACCGCAAACCTAGAAGCAGATAAAAGTGCGCAACCTGAGGTAATTGAACAAACTCGAACAAAAATCAGTTTTATTTAAAATATGAAGAAGCCTGAACGTGATTTTTCTTCAGTAAAAGAAAACAACATATAATTCCAAACTTAAGGATGCTATTAATTGTTTTACTTCATCTTAAAAGTTTTATTTGCAACTTAAAATCTTGCACCTTGCAACACCACTCTCTCTTTCTCTACAAACTACCTAGTATTGCATTCCACTCAAAAATTCTACATTGTGATTTCAACGGAAATACATGTTTTGAGACCCCCCAATAAAAACATTTTTAGAAAAATGTCTGCGTGTTGAGAGAGACAGATGTGTGTGTATATGAACATCATAACTCAAAAACGAAAAGTCGGATAAAGTATCTTTCAAAGACGCGACACGAAGATATTCCAGAAAATCTGCCACCCAAACTACCCTTTACATGGAACATGTTTCAAAAGTTTTGATTTTCTAAAAGATGGCTCCATATTGGATTAAAATACCATATATTAAAGTTATTTACATAAATAAAACGTATATCTTGAATTTTTCTGGAAATAGCCGTTAAATCGTCTTCATTCGAAAGGAATTTTGTTTAACTGGTAAACGACGAAAAAGCACTACACAAAAAATGTAGATCTCTTTAAAATACACAATTTATTTCCAAAAAAATTGTTTGTTACATTATCCATTTCCCAAATATCCGTTAATAATGTTTCGAATGTTTCAATACTTATCCATTCCCTTCAGGTTCTGTCGATTATTAGTTTTTTCTCGTGATGTCATGGAAACAAGGCCAATGTAGAGCGTACAGTTCCAAAACATTTGACGATTGCTATTCCCTTTGTATCTATAATGAAATGTCATGCAGCTTTTTCCGGAAAGGTTTATGTCTGTTAAAATGAATTAAATAGACAAGCTTTCATAAGAATAATTTGTATATGCCCAGATATAAGCGACAGAATGTGGAGAAAGTAATGTGATTGTAACTCATCAGATTTTATTATTATTATTATTATTATTATTATTATTATTTTCCTTAAAAACTTGTTTATAGAAGTTTTATATCGTAATTATGGACGGGAAAATGTAAATAAATAAATAAATAAATAATAGTAAGATAGAGAAATAATTGCAATAAGTAATTTTGGTATATTAAAACAATGCATAATGTAACAAGCTTGGATTGAAATGTTTGTACGGAAAGACGAAGATAACTAAGAAATCAGTTTAGCCAGAGCGACACCCGAAGCAGCGAGCACATTACCTTAAGAACACCGGTTATAAGATGGTAAGGTTAAAGGAGACAGGCACTTACATTCTGAGATTTTAGCTAAGCCCATGGTAAGAGAGTCAGAGACGCGAGTGTAGGGAGGTGAAGGTATTTCTGACAGTCAGAGACGCACCCTTAGGATCTGAAGCATTGGTTGCGCGTGAAAAGTAACGTTGGTGGGAGTAACTCTAATCTAAGCCTGGCTTAAGTAATAAAGGCGTACAAGTTTAGTTACGAGGGCTACTCTCTGTCTTTTACCATCAGTAGTACTGACTCCTGTGATATTTTAAGCGCTTAGTGACGCGCAGGTGTGATTAAGATTTCGCGGCTCCCGCGAGGGACCTGCTGGTCAACATTTTAGCAACTCACGGCAAGTTGACTTACGCGTCTAGTTTCTTTTATTGGGGAAACAATTATTTTAAACCGCAAAATTGATCCTGCGGAAGATGGCATGTATAATACCATTGTTTTAGTTTCAGGGTGCCACAATTCAGAGTCAATCTATTTCTTCATTTCAAACGGTCATTAACTCACTTCAAGAACTCAAATATTAGTTCACAATAAATTTCTCAGTCAATTTAAAATTGGTGTTGTCCTTCACAGTACATACACGCATACCCCGAAGGAAAGCACTCATAGCTCTACCACTGGAGCAGCCGGCAACAGAATCAACAGCAGGTACTGGAGACGAGGAGAAAATGTGGCATTAACATTCCTGAGCCAAATTGTCGCAGCATCATCGCGGCATCTCGTGACAGCTTCAAGTTAGTGTAAATATTGCATTGCACCCAAAATTTTGATATCGTGATTTCACCGTAAATACATGTTTTTGAAACCTGCTAAATCCAAAAACAAACATTTTTACAAAAAAGACCGCGTGTGCGCTCGTGTATGTGGACAATATAACATAAAATCGGAATTTCGGAAAAATACAAAACACTGTATTTAAGTAAATGTCCTTACCCATACTGCCCTTTACATGGAAAATTTTTATTTTCTCAAAAATGTCCCTAATTATTTTGACTATAACACCACATTTATTTTTCAAATATTTGCATGACTGATAAAATGTGTAACTTGAATTCTCTGTAAAGCTTTCAATTGAGAATTAATTTTGTATAATTTTGAGTAACTAGAAATTCATAAGAAATAGATGAAAGCTTACTATGTAAAAAATTAAACATTTACTTTATTTCAAGTAGCTTTTTACTGGCGTCAGCCATTTCCAGGTTTCCGATGTTATTGGTTTGAATTATTGAATATTTTTGATTTTTTAAATTTTTTGTCACTATTTAGCGGTTTCTAGCAACGTGGTGGAAAGGGTATGCAATTTCAATGGCAGCACAGACAGACGGTCGGATCGTCTTCCTGTATTCCTATTGAATGTACCTAGAATGAAACTTCTGCAAAGTTAAATCTGCATTAGCATGAAGTAGATAGAAAAATAAGCTTCTGCACGACTGGTTTGTAAAAACAATCTGATGTGATACATTCACACGACCTTCTCAGCCATCCATATTTATTGCCTACTACATTTTAATCGATATTAACCTTTGTAGAAATAGCTACATTACACATTTCGTTAACATACAAAAAGAACAGCGATAGTCAAATGTTTAAGAACTGGTCGTTATATGCTGGTCTTAAAATTACATACTGTTTCCATGGCATCACGGGAAACAACTGAAAATCGACAAGGCTTATAATGACAATTATCGAATATATTTAGTAACGGATACCTCGGAAACGGCTTATGCCACAGAAAAGCTTATTTTAAGTAAATTGTGTGTTTATTTTATGTATGGTACGATTTCGTCCATAGCTTCCTTATGAATGAAGAGCACTTCACGGGCTATTCCCAGAATATTCAAGATATAAGTTTTATTTGTCATGTAAATACCTTTAATGTGTAATATTTGAATCAAAATCGTTGGAGCCATGTTTTGAAAAATCAAAATTTTTGAAAAATATTCCGTGTAAGGGGTAGTTGGGGTTGGGGGATTATATATAAATAAGGTTTCTTAAGTTTTTACTTTATTATTATATATATATATATATATAATTGAAATTATTTATAGTTTTTACAGAACTTAGCCTGTCTTGGGAAGGTTTTAATAGAGTGAAATGAAAAATTCAATGTCACAGCCGGGATTTCAACACGGCTCTTTCACTCTGCGTGCGGTTGCTCTAACCATTGAGCTACTGTGACAATATGCCTGTGGGACAGTGAATTCCCCAATTGACTCAAGTTCTTTCAAGCGTTTCTTATGGGTTTCTTTTCTTAAGAAACCCATAACCCAGCACTGAAGACCCTGCGATTCCAGATCGCCATTATTGTCATCTCAAGTGAGATGCCTTGGTGATGTGATCTGTCTGGGAAACAGAACCGTGTTCAAATCCTGGCTGTGACATTCAATTGAATGACTAATCTCTAAACGGAGTTAGGACAACTGATTACAACTAGATAACCTTCAGGAAATGTTTGCAAACCAAAAGCCAAGAAATCAATAAAACGAAAATGGCAATTCTTAGTGATAATTTTCTAGTCATAAACAAACGCGATTTCCTTCCACTTTGGTGGGGTGTAGCATAGGTGAATTAATTTATGTGAATATCATGTAATGACAGACCAATAGTGTGACACAATTCTAACACTGCAGGTTTGATTCCAAATACATGGGTTGGATCTCATACCGAATCCACACTATAAAATTTAAATTAGAATGTGTTTCACACAAGCCAGTTTCCTATTTCATACTACACGTGATTGAGATTTAGCACTTAGTGTCCCTGAGCTCATGCGGTGCAAATTGGGTCATCCTACTCCATCACCCGGATATCTATCTGAATATAGGCGAACAGTATTACAGTGCAGTGTGATGAAGTGCGATCGCTATGAGTTTCAGCCCCTAGTGTCAAAATGGAATAAGTTAAGGGTGTACATCCAATAGGAACACAAGCACAAACACACGTTTTTTTAATCAGAATGAAGTTATTAATATTCAAATATTCTGCAAATAGAGCTTCAATTTGGAGTTATATTTTGCGTCAAAAATTGCATTAGCCCGTCAAAAACTCATAGATGTTGTTCAGAGTAGTGTACCTTCTTTACTATAAAACTAAAATCATTGATTATCAGAAATTATTACCCTGAAGGAACACTGGGACCGAATTTTCTAAATCTTTTTAATTTTAAAGCTATTCAGCTATTCACATGAGTAAATACAGAAAACTCGAAACTATAGCTCAAATATTTGCTGAGACAATACAACTAAACAGTTTAATTACCGAAAAAATAAAGTTCTCTGAAGTTGCCTTGAAGATTCAAGTTTGGTACATAAGAATGTTAGCACCACTTTCTTATAAGAGGCGTGTTTTTAAGTAGGTACCAATAAATTAAAAAAGGTAATAGTACATTATTTTCCAAATACTTTCTCGTCATTCATTACACTACTTTCCCACACAGTTACCGCCGCTAAATAGGCACTTGTCGTAACGGGAAACCAGTTTTTGTATATCTTCGTCGAAGAATGATGCCGCCTGTGATGAAAGCCAAATCTGCACTCCTTGTTTCACAAATCATCGTCATTGAAATGTTTTCCACCAAGGAATTTCTGCAGATGAAGAAACATATGAAAATCTCTTGGTGGCAAATCTGGAATGTAGGGAGGGTGGTGGAATTGTTTCCAACCAAATGATGCGATCAGATCTTGAATTTGTTTGGCTTTGTGTCTAACTCACTTCTTCACCATTCCAGCACTCATTATTGTTTCCCCATAAACCTCACACAATTGACGATGAACATTTGCTGGCGTGATATTTCTCACACTCAAAAACAAATCACTGTTCTGACTTTACAACAGTTTGATTGTTTTGAACATTTCAAAACGCTCTAACAACAGAAAAGCACAAAATGGCGATCGCTCACAGCTGCGTCTGATCTCCTAATGAGGGTACTAAGTGATCGCGTATGCTCAAAATAGCGACTGAAGCGTTGCAGCGGCAAACTATTAAAGGGGTACTTACTTTAAAAACAAGTTCGTAGTACTTTAGTACAACCAAAACAAATATTCGTATTTGATTGAAATTAAGTTAAATTGAGTTTTATTTATGGACGCCCTTTAACTGCAATAGTCCTTATCGTCCTTAGTGTTCTATATTAGGGGTGAAAGTCCGGTAATTTTGCTCAGAGACCTCTTTATCAGTCTTGAGGTTCTTTTACATGCCGTAAATCTACGACACGGGACCACCGGCTTTACTTCCCTTCCGAAGGAAGCCATGCTAAGGATGTTTACGCCCGAAAAAATCCATGGCTTTCCGCCGGGTTTGAACCCACTACCTCGGGAACTAGAGGCTAGCATGGCAACCACTACACCACGGAGGACGACAAAACGGAGGGGGACACCCGGCACCTCGACTCCCAATGGATCAATGAGTTGAGGGAGCCGCAGGTGACGTATGGAGTGTAGAACGAGACCTGCGCAAGTCGACAGAGACGCAGAGTTCCCTAACAGTCCCAGGCTGGACCACCCATCCACCGGGGAAATACAACCCCCTTTAGCACGGCCGAGAAGAAGTTCCAAATCACAAGTCTCTGGGCCTGTGGCCGACACCGACGGAATCACAGCCCCGGATTTAAGGGAAATGAAATTAGAGTAAATGGGGGGGGGAGAGGCAATTTGTGGCAGATTACACCATCTGGCTTCGCCATTGTCAACCAGGAAAAACAGCAAAAACCCAGTCAGATAAGGTGGCCACCAGGAATCGAACCCTGGATCTCCCAAATGCGAACCTCACACGTTGCTGCGGCGGCATTTTAGAGATTTTGGAAATATCCTTCTTTGCCCTATATTACCTCCTCTACTATGTATAGTAAGTAGGGGAAGTATTGCATTCCACCCAAAAGTTCGATACCGAGATTTCACCGGAAATACATGTTTTGAGATCCCCTGAATCCAAAAAAAGCATTTTTGGAAACATGTCCGTATGTGTGTGTGTGTGTGTGTGTGTGTGTGTGTGTGTGTGTGTGTGTGTGTGTGTGTGTGTGTGTGTCTCTGTGAACAGCGTAACTCAGGAACGAACAGTCGGATAAACACCAAACTTGGTATTTAGGTTTAGTATCTTCCAGAGATGCGACACGAAAGTTTTCAAGAAAATCCCCCACCGCAGATTACCCTTTAAATGGGACATTTTTCGACAATTTTAATTTTCTCAAAAATGGCTCTAACGATTTTGAATAAAATATCATATATTTAGGATACTTTCATGGCAAATGAAATATATATCTCGACTTTTCTGGGAATATCTCCAAAAGTATTCTTCATTGTGAACGACTTTTGCATAACTGGTAAACCATAAGAGATAGACAAACTTTTACTGCACTAAAAATGTAGATCGCGTTAAAATACACAATTTATGTCATATACATTTTTTGTTGTTGAGTGAACCATTTTCGAGATATTGCTTGTTATTCCCTTAAATTTTCCAATGCTTATACTTTTTCTCAAATGGAAATTCGTTGTTCATGTTTATTTTGGTCCTGGTAATGTAAAGAAAATGGAATACTCCACATAGCAACCAGGTCTTAAAACATTTTACTATCGTTTAAAGCCTACCAATTGCCCTTGAAAATTAGCAATAAGATTAACATCCCGATATCTCGATTAACATGAAGCATATGGAGAATAAGCGTTTGTAAAAATAGTTTGTACAAGAGTAGAGAAAGTCATGTGAGTGTAACACATCAGAATTTTTTTAGTATCTTTTCAGGAATTTTTTATTCACACTGAAGAGTTTAATATCCGAAATTGAGTGAATTGCTAGCTTAATGTCTTCTTTTATTTCTTCCAATGTATGTGGTTTGTTGCACACATTTTGATCTTTAAGGTTGCATAAAAATCACATACAGTTAAATCAGGGGATCGTAAGATCTATAATCCCTTATGTCTTGAATTAAACTTAATGAATCATCAGGTGTATGCGCGGTAGGAAAGTCCTGTTTGAAAACTCCAGACTGACATTCAACATCGGACCCTCCTCAAAATTTAAAAAAAAAAACAGAAGCACTGTTGTTACTCGGCCTCAACTTAGATATTGTTTTTTTTATGAGGAGGAGTCTGTGAAAATTGCTAAAAGCCATAGATTTTTGTCACAAGGATGTGAAATTTTGTATGCATTGTGCCAAAGGTATCTAGTAGATCTATCAAGGATAGTTTCCCCTCAAAAAATGATTTATTGTTTTTTGCAGCAGTTATGATGCAATATAAGAGACGGTCCATAAAACTATTAACTAAACTGTGGATGTTAAAAAACTATTCAAAAAGTGGTGAGTATGACATTCCCGTACCTCTTTGCGTTTATTATTTGTTGAAAAGTATAAGTCCCATTATTCTGTATGCATGTACTGCGCGCCAATTTTTGCGTCATGCTGGGAAATCTCGTGTGTAAAATCGGGTTTCTCTGTACTCAAATATATGATATTTTGCGACGAAACATAGCCATACATTAGAGCTACGAGGACTGCGGAGTGGATAAATCAGACGAGTTCAGATTGCTCGCCGGAGATACAACCAGAGACTTGCAAACCCCTGAAGTGAGTATGACAATCATGAAATCATTTGCTAAGCCTACGAGGGCGGATTGATAAGTCAGTGACTTTTTAAACAAAATAACAAATTTTTCCAAAAAATTGATTCTATTTCTCAACATAGTCTCCTTTCAATTCAATACACGTTGCCCAACGTTTCTCCAATTTTTTTAACAGTTCCAAAAATATGATTTTTCGAAGTCTGCAAAATATGAGGTTGTTTCTGCCATGATGTGTTGACTGTACTGAATTTCTTCCCAGAAAGCCAATTTTTCATGTTTACGAAGAGTAAGAAGTCACTCGGAGCCAAATCTGGAGAATATGGTGGGTGAGGTGGCAGTTCGTAGCCCAATTCCTCAAATTTTGCAATGGCAATTTTTTGACTTGTGTGCGGGTGTATTATTCTGGTGAAAGAGAACTTTTTTCTTCACCAAATGGGGTCGTTTCTTTAACAATTCCTTGTGAAACTGATCCAACATTAGGGCATAATGTGAACGTGTGATCGTTTTACCCTTTTCCAGATAGTGGATGTCTATCATCCCTTGTGACTCACAAAAGACAGCTGCCATGATTTTTCCTGCAGACGGAATGGTTTTCGCTTTCTTTGGAGCAGGTTCGCCGAAGGAAAGCCTTGATTGCTGTTGGTTTCAGGTTGATAGTAATGGATCCAAGTTTCATCAACCGTGATATAACGCCGCATTTGGGTTGCGCTGGAACATGTTGAAACATCCCTGTGAAATGGTCACAGGATTCCGCTGTGAGCAGTCACGCCACCCATCTTACTGACAGCTTTCTCATACCCAAAAATTTGTGCAGAATGTTATAGGCCCGTTCACTCGAGATGTTTTACGTCTTCGCTATCTCACGGATTTTCATTCGGCGGTCTTCCAACACAATGTTGTCACCATTTCTTCTGTTGTGACCTCAACCGGCCGTCCTGTGCGCACGGCATCTCTTGTGCTCAAACGGCCACATCGAAATTCCGTGAACCACTTGTGAACCATGCCATGTGATGGAGCAGAGTCCCCATAATACTTGTTCAACTTTCATTCCGTTTCCTTCACCGTCTTACCACGCAAAAAGTACTGCTTTATCACAACATGAAATTCAGTTTTCTCCATTTTCTGCGAAGCAATACACATTTTGGTTATTTTAGATGCTCTCAACAATGTTCTAAGAAACAAATGACGACGAATTTCTGCGATTATACATAGAATAGATGTAAGACTTGGGTGCAAACAAGAAACGTGTGATTAGAAGGCCATATCTCGTCAAATTCATGGACTTATCAATCCGCCCTCGTATATGGAACCATGATTCGTCAGGGAAGAATAATAAACTTGGGCTTGTCTAACTTTTATTCAGTAACATAATTATTAGCCATATCGTAAATAGATACACTAATTAGAATAACTGTGTACATTGGTTACCAAACAATTTCATCTATAATATTCAGAAGACAGCAGGAATTGATAAAAAAAAAGGATCACAGTGGGCTCTTGGCGGACTATAGCACAACGTCCAGATTCCATTCAGGCCCACCACTTTCTCTCCCACGTATTTGTTGTTCTGTTTTGGCCTCACCGCAGAGCCGTCTGATGTTTTTTGGGAAACAGGTGCCGGTTTGTGATAAATTGCGGCCAGTGGGGACCTTATTTAAATAGAGAATTTCCTCCAGTGGATGTGAATCTGGGAATGTCTCCATGATGCTAACGGAATTTCCTTGTTGTATGGTGACAACTATTCGTTGTCGGAAATATTCAGTTGAGCGAAAATCGCCGGAATCATTTGCTAGAAGTGGGTCAATTTCCTTGCCTCCTGCACATCATGGTTCGAAGGTTTCAACAACAAATGTAACAAAGATGTAATCTGGGTAATATTGCGGTGCTTATGCCGTTTCAGAGTCGCAGCTGCTCCAGTCAGTTGGATCATTTCGCAAAATCCAACTGACGATCACTTGAAACATAACAAACCCCTACATTGTTGCATCTTTGGAAGATGCAGGCTTAGTATTTATGTAACTAAACGTTTATTTTATTCAGGAGGCCTCAAAACACCTATTTGCGTTATAATCTTTGTACAGTTTGTGTGGAATCTAGCACTTGTTCTGCTTACTAAATACCTTGGAGATAAAGTAAAAATAGTATAGCGAGCTTTTATTACCAGGTGTTATCATATCCTGAAATTGAGTCCCGCTTAACCGCTCCTCTCCTATATCAGCACCTTTACTAATTGGACCGCACAATTTTCCATCAAAAGCTGTGCATACTTCTAAGGCAACAGCGAGTGAAGTCGGAAAAGTGGGAGATGCCCGCAGCAATGTGCAGGAGAAAACAGGACAGAACATTTTATTTAGAGAAAATAGAAAACACAAAACATCACCTCAGAGGAATATGCTGCGCGAATCTTTTACTTTTTAACTTATTTTTTGAACGCTGTGATGAGAAAAAGAAACAAGCAAACGGAGTTGTTACAGCGCTGGTTATATATTTTTCATTAGCCTTTTTCCCACAGCATATTTGCTTCGAATAAAAATCCCTTATTCATCACAATAGACATATTAACTAAGTATGTTTGTTGTTTTATTTGGATAACGCGGCAGCTAAGGTCGATATTTTACGTTTTATAAAACTGTGTTTGGATAGCACGTTTATGGCGGATATTGTTTACGTTACGCTCCAATTTAACCCAAAAACTAGATGTAAAAATATCATGTATTACATTCCCATGAACCTATTGCTTATTAATGGGCACACAAACTACTCTTACGAAGATTTTCAAGAAAATTCCTCCAACCCAGTTAACCTTCACGTGAAACATTTTTCGAAAATTTTGATTTAATTAAAGGTTTTGGTTAAAATACTATTTATTAAAGATATCTAAATAAGAGGTAAAGTGTATATCTGTGAATTTTCTGGAATAACCTAGGAAGTCCTCTTCATTCAGAAGGAATTTTGTATAATCTTGTATAACTTGTAAACATTAAGCGATAGACGAAAACGTGCTACACAAAAATGTAGATCCCTTTAAAACATGCAATTTCATATAACTTTTGTGGTATCAGCCATTTTCAACACATGCATTATTAATGCTTCAATTGGTTCAATACTTAGTCTTTCTTTTAAAGTCCTGTCAATACTCAGCTGTTTCTCGCTATTGCAGGGAAATAAAGGCCAGCGTATAGCGTCCAGTTCTTAAACATTTGACTATCGCTGTTCCCTTTGTATATACATTGGTCATTCAGTAATTGGTGGCAACAATGTTTGTATGTGGCGCTGTGAGCGGTAAATGATACAAGCTGATAACAATGAGAAAGAAGAGCATCTGATGTGTGTTATCTGTGACTCTGAAGACAGTAATCTTATTTATAAAACATTTGTAGTGAGTTTAATTTGTTGACTGTTATCTGCAGTGCTCTAAAATGTAAATACAAAGATACTTAATTAAAATTCGGATTGCAAGAGGCGAGAATGCTCGACAATGCCATGCAGCATTACTGGAAGCTTGTGGTAGAGAGACTTTGCCATACTGTATCGTGACCAGGTGAGCGCATTTATTTCGCAGAGATAGCAAGGATGTTCATAAAAACGTGGAGCTGGAAGGAAAGTTGTTTTAGGCGGAGTTGTATAGCAGTTCAACTGTTCGGAAGCCGAACTTGATGAACTATTTGCAGCCCCAGTATGGTACAAAGTTCCAGTGGCCTTCGCCCCAAGTTTAGGAATCAACTTTGTATTTTATGTTCCTTTAGATATTATATGTATATTTATGTTTGCCTCGGCTGCGTCAGTATTAATTTGTAGAAATATGTCTCTCTAAGCAGGAGTGATGCGGCTAAAGAATGTAGGCTTACACAAATTATAATTTTTACTTCACTCCTTTTATTAATCCTTCCCACGATTAAATAACACTTCACTGATATAGAGAGCTGTGAGATTATTTATTAATTACTTGCACTTTTTAACACGTAAACTTTATAATATTCTTGCAGTAATAAATTTTAGTCTCACACTGAATACGTACCGAGCGAACGAACGTTGCCTTCTAGCGACTGGCATTTACCGCTTAAATTTGTACATTTTTCTATTACACGTCTCTGATTGGATAATTTTACTCCAATAGAATACTTTTATTAAACTTTCAGCTTTTCTGGTTGTTGATTGGTTATTTATAAACTGTTTTAAATATTACGTTATTGTTTCCAAGAATTACTAGTAGCATTATTAAACTTTCCAATTCTTTATTGCCTCAAGGTTACCTCATTGTTATTAACTATCGGTCTCCATTCTCACAGCTCCAACATTATTAAACATGTACACAATAATATAAACATACACAATGACTCTTATATACAGTTTATATATATTGTAGTATACACATATTGCTTTAAGGCGGGCTGTTGTTATATTTTATATTATATAATTAGACTGAAATCATTTAAGTGTTAAAAATACTCATTGTTAGTAGCTTTCGGTCTCTATTATCACAGCTCTTATATTGTTAAACTCCCTAATACATTCAAATAACATTATTAAACATGTACATAATAATATGAACATAATACAATGACTGTTACATACATTTTATATATTATATTATACACATTTTGCTTTAAGGCGGGCTGTTATTATATTTTATATTATATAATTAGACTGAAATCATTTAAATGTTAAAAATACTGCCTCAAGCTGGCAGACGACAATCAGCAAGTGAACGCTGTTAGAGTACTCTTGGAAGATCACCGCTGTTGAACTATTGAACTAGCAAGGGAAGTAGGAATTGCTCCTGATACGATCCTTCATATACTTAAGAAGAAGTTAAAGATGAGGAAAATCTATCTTGAAGAGGAAAACATGCAGAGAAAGGAAACAGCGACATTGCACTTAGAACGCTATAGACGTAAAGGCGAGCGTTTTCTTCGACGTGTCACAAGTTTAGATGAAACCTGGGCTCGATGATACCAACCAAAATTGAAGAGAGAATCAAATGAGTGGCAGCATAATGATTCCTCCACGGCCAAAAAGGTATCGGCATGAACAGGATCCACCTAAACTCATGTTCATAGTTGCTTATGATTTTGACGGTGTCCTTGTCACTCATTCAGCTCCTGCGGGAAGTCGTGTGATGGTGCATATTACAGTTACTCTCTGTAACACCATTTACGACCAGCTGTGCATCTTAAACGTTCAAATCTCCTGAATTCTCATCCAATTGTGCTACATGATGGTGTTCGCTCCCATATAGCTGCTCCTGTGGTTAATTTATTTCGCAGATAGAACTGAGAAATTCTGGAGCATCCACCAGATATGAGCCTATGTAATTTTGACCTTTTTACAAAAATTAAATTACCACATAGAGTGTTTGCTTTAGAACCAGACAGTAATTATAGCAGCATAGAGCAGTCTGTTCGAAGTACAAGACAGTGGATGACATATGTCGTCTCCCTGAAGTAGGGTGACGGGTTATTCATGTTGGAGGAGATTACTACTGTTCCAAAAATGTTTTCTTTCTTGTTAATTCAAATGTTGCCACTAATTATTGAATGACCCATGGATAATGTAGCTAATTCTGCAAAGGTTTAGTAATAGTAATAGCTGTATGAGTGGCGAAAAACTGCTGTCTTCATTAGCGTCACCCTCTGGCTATAGATTTATTCATGCAAGCAATACATACAAAGCCATTACAGAGTTAGAAAAAATGAACAGAAAACACATATGTTATACACTAAAACGCTCACAAATCAACACATACCAGAACTAATCCTCAGCAAACACAAGCAGTTAAGTCAGTATGACACAGTTTGAAAGTGTTTCCTTTTTCTAAGGAAACCATTGAATTTACCATAGCGAGAAAGCTTGGCGTTAGAGGCAGAGTCATCCCCTGAAACTGTAATTAAATCAAGAGAGAGTCCAAGTCGTCCGCGAAGGACGGAATAGTAACGACACTGGGTGAGGAAATGCTTCACCGTTAAGGGCACATTGCAGTGGAGACAGCGAGGCGGGGGTTCACCCCTAAGGAGGTAGCCATGACTAAAATAACAGTGGCCGATACGAAGCCAAGCAGGCACGGTCTCCTCGCTACTGGTAGACAAGAAGAAAAACGCCAAGGAAGCGATGTAGCCTTGACCTCTCCGAGTTTGACGGGCGATGTAAAGCACTCCTCATGCCATTGAGAGAGTATTCAAAGGTTTATCCCGATCAAAATAACGTAAACAGAAAGATAAGCTAAGAATAGCTTGTGTACCCATTAATAAACGATATAGGGTAGAGACGGTGATGTGAATGTAAAACATCAGACTTTTTATTTACAAGTAAAAGGTATACCTGATATCTTGAACATGTCAAAGCTTGTGACCCCAGATACACACTTTTTAACCCTTCTTTTCAAATATAAATTCTAGAAGTATATCTCTTTTGCAACATCAAATCGGAGTTGAAGCTAACATTTTTGTGTTCCAAACCTCATCCCAACAAATTCCAAACTGCCCCCCCCACTCTTAAACTATTTGCTTTCTCGTTTTGTTTACGATAGTTGTTTAATTTTGCCCCTTTAAAACATAAAATACACAGAATATGCAACATTTGATGCGTTACATTCACATGTCTTTCTCTACCACTTCTACAAAAGCTACACCTAAAAAGCTTATCCTATATACATTAATCGAGTAAAAACTTTCAAAAATGGTTTTATTACACATAAATACAAGGGAATCAATGAAATACAGTAGGTTTAATGCGATAGTATGATCTTTTAAGAGCGAGTGCTTTTAAATTGTTCTCTTTGCATGAAAGCCAGAAAAGTTAAAGTGTTTGAATATTGAAACCAATAACAAAGAATATCTTCCAGACAGGAGGAAGGATGTTGACCTCTGTACACCACTTCCTTCAAAACAGGCTTTCTCCAAGTGTTATTCCCTGGAAAATGGAGTCCCTCAGGGTTCAATCCTTAGCTTAACGCTATTCCTGGTTGCCATCAACAATGTATTTTCCTACTTCAAATCACCAATCAAAGGTCTACTATTTGCTGATGAACCACCTTACTTTGCGTAGGCAAGACAATTGAAACGACATAAAGACTACTTAATAACTGCTTAGAACAATTCTTGAACCGGAACCACCTCAATGGTTTAAGTTTCGCCCCATCAAAAAGTAAGTGCATAGTCTTCTCCAAGGCTCGCAAACATTCACCAAATCCGAAACTTATCATTGATAAAGATCAAATCGCTGTAGTCACTACAGTTCGCATTCTTGGTGCACTCATCGACCAGAAGCTCACCTGGATTCTTCATCTTAAACTCCTTGAAGCCGACTGCGGCAAACGACTCAACATACTGAAAATATTATCAGCACGATCATGGGGAGCCGACTTCAGTGTGCTACTACGCACTTACAAATCTACCATACAGCCTAACCTGGACTATGGATCTATAGTTTACAATTCAGCAAGCACCAGAGCTCTTACAATGATAGATTAAAACCAGTATTCGGCATTAAGAATTGCTTTAGGAACCTTTCACGCCAGCCCCACAGAGTGCCTACAAATTGAAGCTAACTACTTCCGCTGCAAATTAGAAAGAAAATCTCAAGTTTATCATATGCAACACGTAATGTAACGAGACCATCATCTCTAGCCCACTCTTACACATTTCCCATCAACAACATAGAAAACGCCACAGAATCAGCACAACCCTTAGATTTTCCAAATCGTCTCTCGGCGTACCTCAAGGAATTTAACATTACCCTGCCTAATACGTTCCCTTGTTGCGTAGATTCAGATTATTGAAGAAGGTGGTTTGTTACGTTATTTGCATCACGCTTTGGGCGTCAATTTGAAGTAATACGTATTGAAGGAGTTGTATTATAGTTCTTATGTTGGGGAGCCGAACTTGTAGTAGTTGCAACCGCACGTATAGTAAACAGTTTTCGGTAGCCTTTGCCCCAAATGCACTTTCAGGTGGTCTTTGCCCCAAGTTTAAAAAAAATATTAACTTTGTAATTTAACTGTTTCTTTAAATATTATATATTTATGTTTGCATTGACTGCGTCAGTATTATTGTTAGAGACATGTTTCTCTTAGCGGGGTTGTGGTGCGATTGAAGAATGTAGGCTTACAGAGATTATAATTTTACTTCACTCCTTTTTTAATGCTTGATACGAATTAAATAACACTTCACCGATATAGAGAGCTGTGAGATTCTTTTATGAGTTACTTTCACATTTAACACGTAAACTATTTTTGTATCACACGAATACGTATTAAACTTCTCGAGAACGTGTCTCGCGTCTGGTTAGGAACGCTGTCTACTAGCAACTGAACTGATTTCAACCGCCTAAACTCGTAAATTTCTGTATTTCAAGTCTCTGATTGGCTATTCCTAATCCAATAGAATACCTTCATTTAACTAAAGCTTTTTCTGGTTGTTGATTGGCTATTTTTAAACTGTCTCAAAATTTACATTATTGCTTCCAAGAATCAAAGGTAACATTATTAAACTCTCAAAGTCATTAGTGCCTCAAGGTTACCTCATTGTTACCTCATTGTTAGCAAGTTTTAACCTATTATTCATCTCAGCTCCTACATTATTAAATTACATAATATATTCACATAACATTATTACACGTGATTACAATAATACAAGCATATGCATTGACTGTTACATACATTTTACAAATTATTACATTCACGTATTGCTTCAAGGTGGGCTGTTATTGAATTTACATATTATATAATTAGACTGAAATCATTTTGGTGTTAAAAAATACTGCCTCATTATATACCATGGAGACTGGTATACCCCTTTATTGACACAGCACTGGTTAGGCAAGGAAAACCTTCAACAGATAGCGTTTCTTACAAACGTCTGTTTAACGAATTGTGTACACTGTATTCAACACACATTCACATCTTCACTAATTGATCCGTACTCGATGGTCATAATGGAAGTGCAGCGGTATTCTCTGATTACACCATACAATATAGTCTTCCCAACTGTCTTTCGTCTATTCTTGTGAATTGTTCGCAACAACTCTCATTGGCATATATATACTTTAAAAAGATAACCTACATAATTACATGATATTACTCGACTCTCGAGTTCTTTAACATCCCTTCAACAAACCTCCCAAAATATTGCTAAAGAACTTCAGAAACTGTACGACCAAATACTAATCTCTGGTAAATCAGTATCATTCACCTGGACTCCATCTCACGGCGGATTTCTGGGAAATGAGTCAGCTGAACAGGAAGCTAAGGAAGCCACCAAACATCCTCCTCAGGACATCAACATCCCACACTCGGACTTCATCAACTTCACCAAAAAGACTTGCATTAATCAATGGAGACAAACATGGAAAGCCACATCTAGAAGCAGGTTACACGATGTCTACATTTCCGAGTCCAAACTTCAACACTGTCATTTTAACCGCAAAGACCAAGTTGTATTAACTCGACTACGTATTGAACATACTTCTATATAAGGCACAAACATCTCCTCAACCGTGATCCTCCTCCTGTGGACGACCTCTGCTG
This sequence comes from Deroplatys truncata, assembly GCA_030765065.1. Classification (NCBI taxonomy): domain Eukaryota; kingdom Metazoa; phylum Arthropoda; class Insecta; order Mantodea; family Mantidae; genus Deroplatys; species Deroplatys truncata. The sequence goes on from CM060979.1 coordinate 23,130,762, forward strand.
ATTTTACCTCTTGAGTTCACCATCTCGTTACAGACTGCCGTCGCTATGTACAACAGAGAGAAAGATGTGACATCCCAACAGCCTACCAGACGCCCTAAATCCAGTACAACAAAGAAATTTAAACTTTATTAAAGTGACAAAATTGTATCACAATGTATAGCATGTCTATCTAGAGAATTTTATTTTGTATCGGATGTACTATTACTGTTTAAAATATTGTATTTTAGTTGCAAACACGTACTGTATTCTAAAGTAGTCGTGATAGGACTTTATAGTTTAAGCGACAATAAAGAACATATTATAATAAAGAATAACTTGAAAATCGCTGACCCACAACAAATTTTATTAGGCATAAACTGTGTGCCTTAACGAGATCTGCATTTTTTTATCTAGTAAGATTTTGTCCATCTCTTACGGTTTACCAATTACACAAAGGTCATTTAGAACAAAGATAGTTTCACAGGCTATTCCCAGAAAATTCAAGATCTACAGTTCATTTCTCATGAAAATATCTTAAACATATGGTACTTTAATCAAAGTTTTAAGAGTCTTTTTGAGAAAATCAAAGTTTTAAAAACATGTTCCATATGAAGTGTAGCTGGGGGAGGGGATAAATGTTTGAAAATCTTCATACTGTATCCTTGGAATATCCTGAACTTAAATATGAGGAGTATAAGTACCGTTTTAATATTTTGACGCTGCAGTCCCGAATTTGATCATACGCGACCACCTTCACCATTCATTAGGAAGCCAGAAGCAGCTGTGAGCGATCGTTACTTTGTGTTTTCCTGTTGTTAGAACGTTTTTAAAAGTTCAAAACAATCTAACGACCCGCAATTTTTGAAGTGAGATCAGTGGTTTGTTTTTTGAATGCGAGAAACGTTACGCCAGTAAACATTCATCGACAATTGTGAGCGCTTTTTGGGGAAACAATAACAAATGATAATGCCGGCCACACACAGCCAAGCAAACTCAAGATATGATCGCATCATTTGGTTGGAAACAATTCGACCACTCTCCATACAGTCTGGATTTGGCACCAAGCTATTTTCATCTGTTTCTTCATCTGAAGAAATTCCTTGGTGGAAAATATCTCAACGAGATGTTTTGAAACAAGAAGTTGAGACTTGACTTTCAGCACAAGCGGCATCAATCTTTGACGAATGCATACAAAAACTAGTTTATCGCTACGAGAAGTGTCTGAATAACGGCGGTGACTATGTGCAGAAGTAGTGTATGGTATAAGGTAATCAGTGATGATGACATATGTATAAAATAATGTTCTGTTAGTGTTTTAAAATAATTATTGGTACCTGCTTTAAAAACACTTCTCGTATGAAGTTGGTACTGAAGTAGCTTTTGGTTTTTGAGTTTTAATTTTCGTAGAGAGACAGACATACACACGTTTTTCCAAAAACATTTTTTGGGTTCATGGGGTTTCAAAAGATGTATTTCCGTCGAATCTCGATATCGAATATTTATGTGGAATGCAATACCCTCTCTACCTACTTCCTATGTACGTGGTAGAGAAGATAAAGATGCAGCACAGGAAGAACAAAAGAGATTTTTGCAGAGATCTCCTGTAAGCTTGTGTTCCGCATACGAACTGAAGAGGTCGTTTGTAGAGGTTTTTCCTTGTAGGACGTGAAAGTTTGACTTCTAAATTGGGGCACGCTAAAGATGTGATGCTCAACGCATACCTCAGAAGATGTCGTACTCAGATCAATCAAATCGACATCTCGTCAAAGACGGTGGCGGCGGCGGCTGGCGCGCGGCACACACAAACACACGCACAAAAGGCAAAAAAAGGGTAAAAACCTGGAAGGATAGCGACATCTTGAGTTGAAAAGATGTGGAAGGAAAATTAAATAAAAGGGGCGAACAAATGACGGGGACTAAGCGGGAAAAAGTCGTAATGGTAACAGAAAGGGAAAATATTATTATTTTTTTTTCCCGGGAAGAGAAGAGCTGCTCTCTTGTTTCTCTTTTATCCGTGTGCGGGTAGTTTGGTCTTCTTTTGTGTTTGACGAAACAAAATCAGGTTTTAGAAACCTTTTTAGTTAGCCTGTGCATCTCATGTTATCTTCTCGCTCTAAAACAAGCAAGGAATTCACCACAGAGAAAACCTAATGCAAAATTTCACTCCTGTTTCATTCGTAGAAATGAGAAGAATATAATTCGAGGCTGGCCTCGTAGCACAGTAGGTAGCCTGCTGTGCGAGGGGTCCTGCGTTTGATTCCCGGCTGAGGGGTGCCAAGATTATTCCCTACACTCTCCAGAGTCTGGAAGTATGAATGAGAGTGTGAATCTGTATGTGAAATACAAGTCAACACCATTGCCTATAGACAATAAGGAAACACCGCCGATTAGACCATGCTATTTAAAGGTAGAGTATAAATGGAACTTATATAAAACAAATATTATTTGGAAGTAAACCTATTTTATTGCTTTCTCTAACTCATACCTAGAAATTAGGAGAAGCACTGCATTCCATACAAATATTCTATGTCGTGATTTCACCTGAAATACATGTTTTGAGGTCCTCTTGAATAAAAAAAGGCATATTTGGAAAAAGGTCCGTCTGTGTGTGACTCTGAAGAGCATAACTCAAAAACGAAAAGTGGGATAAATACCAAACTTGGTATTTAGGTTCAATACCGTATAAAAAAGCGACAAAAATGTACACGAAAATCCCCCTACCTCAGAATAACATTTACATGGTATGTTTTTCGCTCTGGCGCTTATTAGTGGATACTTCTTCATTTTAATCGAGATAAAACTTACCGGAAATGGCTGCATTACACATTACGTTATAGAAGATGTAAACTGAATAACTATAATAAAGTGTTTTAGAACTGGACAGTATGTACTGGTCTTAAAATTCAATGCTCTTTGCGTGAAAACCCGAGAAACAAATGGATATCGAAAGGACTTGAAAAGAATGACTTGAAAGTATCTCGGAAATGGTTGATGCTGCAAAAAAGTTACATGAAATAAGTTGTATGTTTTAAAGAGATCTACATTTTTATGTAGTACGTTTTCGTCTATCGCTTAATGTTTACCAGTTATACAACATTATACAAAATTTCTTCTAAATGAAGTAGACTACAGGCTGTTTCCAGAAAATTCAAGATATAAATTTTATTTTTAATGTAAATATTCTTAATGTATGATATTTAATCAAAATAGTTAAGAGCTATTTTTTGTAAAATAAACATTTTTGAAAAATGTTCCTTGCAACTGGTAGTTTGAGGTGGGGGATTCCCTTGAAAACCTTAGTATGGAACCTTTGGAAGGTACCGCACCTAAATACCAAGTTCGGTATATATCCTAGTTTTCGTTTTTGACTTCAACTGTTTACAAGCACACAGGCCTTTTACTGAAAATGTTTGGGATCAGGGGGTTCAAAATAAGTATTTCCGGTGAAATCTTGGTTTCGAATTTTTGGGTGGAATGCAAATCTTCTCTACCTACTAGGTACGTGTAGAGAAAGTAAACAAAGAACGACAATAATGCTTATGGCTGTTTATATACGTCATTGTTAATGCTTCTAAATAAATCTCATCCAAAATTTGTCATTTTGTCATCCTCTCATTGGAGAAAGTATAATGATTAATAAAAGTTGTTGAGTTATTACGATGATAATGTTGTAGCATATAACTTGTAAGCCGTTTCACCATTCCAAAATGATAAATATGACTTGCGCATATTCGCTGAAACACAAAACCTTACCGTTTGATAAATTTGTTATACAGTAGCGAAATGCTATGAACGAAACACGTTTAGTTTACTAATGAGCCGTATGTATTTATGTTTAATTTGTATAATGTTCAAGTTTTAAGGTAATTGGAGTATTCAGTTAGCACAACAACAATAAGTGTAATAATTGTGGCGCTGGGTTTACTCCCAAGAGTATTCTTCCAGCTCTCCCATTTATCTCATCACCCCTTGATAGGCAAGAATGTGGTCACACAATGAATGCAACAGTAGTTTTCCTTCACACTGCGACTACTGCACGAGTATATGCCTTATAAGAAATGTCGGACATGTTGTTCTTCTTTACCCAAACATTTCTGGCATGTTCTCAGGAAATTTTCACTCACATTCGAGAGTTCAATACATGAAATTGAGTGAATTTTTCGCCTGAAGCTTTCTTGGTATCGAATTTTTTTTATGAAATGCAATACTGTTGTTTCTATAGGTAAGCAGAAAGAGTGAAAAGTCGTTATCTTCTAACGAATATCTCTTAGGAATGTTTGTAAGCAATTATTGCTTCAATAGGTACTATTGTTTGATATATTTACTTTATCTACCAAGTACTTAATATGTAGAGAAGGTATTGCATTCCACCCAAAAACTCGTTATCAAGATTTCACAGGAAATACATGTTTTGAGGCCCCTGAATAAAAACAATGTTTAGAAAAACGTCAGCGTGGATGAATGTATATGTGTGAACAGCATGATTCAAAAACAATAAGTTGGGTACATACCAAATTTAGTATTTAGGTTTAGTACCTTCCAAAGATACGACACCAAGATTTTCATAAAAATCCCCCACTTAAACTACACTTTACATAGAACACTTTTGATCAAAATGCCACATGTTAAAGATATTTAAATGACAAATAAAATGAATACCTTAATTTTCTCGGAATAACCTGTGACTTTCTCTTCATGTAATGTTGTATAACTGGTAAACGTGAAGAGATAGACGAAAACAACATACTGCACAAAAAGCGAAGATCTCCTTAAACACAGAATTTATTTCAAATAATTTTTCGTGCCATAAGCCATTTCTGAGATATCCATTATTAATGATTGGAATTGTTCAATACTTGGTTATTCTCTTGAAATCTTGTCAACATCCAGTTTGTGACGAAGCCAGCCGCAGGTCGTGACCTTAACGCAACACTAGCCGGCAGGTTAGTGGGAAGTGTTTTCAGCTGATGCAAACAATTCTGGGGAGGATTTCTAGCCGTAAGGTGGTCGTTCTGGATCCTTATGTTTTTCTCGGGCTTTCCAAAACATTCAGCTTGACTTTCCAAGAACTCTGCAGCCGTATATAAGGGAGTGAGCTCGCGATTCTCCAAGCGAATTGTGTTATAACGTGCAGCGAATGCTACTGCGGAGTGGCAGGCTGTGGAGGTCTTAGTTTCGAGTCCCGAGTGAAGTGAACCGTTCGGTGTGAAGAGGCTGCGTCATGAAGGAGGAGATCATGAAGCTACTGAGAATTGAACTAGTTCACCGTGGACAAACTGAACTCCCAGTGAAGGGAACTACATAAAACGAAACAGTTATAGTGAGTACTGAGAAAAGCGACATTCAAACATTGGACGAAGTCATTGTTTGTCGCGAGCGCATTGGAACAGTATTAAACTAGATATCCCTAATGCATTAAAAGAGTTGCAGAACTCACCGGGGCAATTCCAAGTAAACACAAGTCAGTGGGAAACTGGCGAATTAGCGTGAGCGAGCTTTGTTTATTTTTTTTATTGTTTTTCTTTTTTTTAAAGTTCCATTTATACTCCGCCTTTAACTACAATGTCTTATACGCGGCCTTTTCTTTGGAACATACTATTGCCTATAGGCAATAGTGTTATGCTCGTATTCGCTTGTCTTTGAGTTTGTAGTAAACTTTGGGCTTTAATTATTAGATCACACACACATTCACACTCTAATACTTCCAGACTGTGGGATGGATAGGGAATAATCTTGGCTGGAGAAAAATTCCTACCCTAGCCGGGAATAGAACCCGTGATCCCTCGCAAAGCAGGCAGGTGCTCTACCAACTGAACTACGGGGTCAGTCGTGTTTCGTTCTACTCTTCTTGCTTATTTTCAATGACGATGATCAGCACTTCCCAGGCTTGCAATACAAGTGATGATGACAAAACAACCCTTTCACAATAGTGTACGCCGTAATGATAGACAAAAATAGACTGAAAAGGTCTTAGAATATTTTCAACTTCAGTGACACAGGCTTTATTTTCGAGGGAATAAACTCACTTTTTAGACTGACAAATGATTAAAACGTTCTCATATGACCCATCTGCATCGCCTATTACTATTTTTTAAATTGTTCTTGTCTAACATTAAGAACTATAAGCAATAAATATGAGAGAACGATGGTTTCACCGCCAGTTTTTTCGCTTGCTATTATAAATGCTATTGCTACTATCATCAAATCATCTAGCGGTACTATCATGCTGACTTCGCTCATTGAATAGGTGTTCGAAATTTTGCCGGTGTTGATTAATACGATGTTCCATGTATCATTCCGTGTATCCATAAGGACGTTTCTGAGAACTGTTGTAGTGGTGGTGGTGGTGGTGGTGGTGGTGGTGGTGGTGGTGATGGTGCAGAGGTGGTGGGGATGTGGATTTTTAGGGCGCAAATGCACCAGTTCCTCAGTGAACTGTGTTTACCTGGAATCACCCCTTTGATTTGTGTGACCCCTTTAACGCACGAAGGGCTATCTGTACAGGTCAAACACGGCGCAGTTGGGCCACTCCGTGTAAGAACAAGTGTAATGTAGCTATTTCTCAAAGGTTTATTTGGATTAAAATGTAGTAGACCGAAAAATAAGCTTTAGTGGGAATAGTTTGTATACGCAATAATAAACATCACGGCGTGGAAAAAGTCATGTGAATGTAACGCATTAGAACTTTTTTAAACACAAAAATCTGGGAGTATTTACATGTTGAAATTCGAAAAGCACCGTCATTAAATTTAGCTGAGATACTTTCTGACAGAGTGAGAACGCTTTAATGGAAGATAAGTTCATGTTTTTATTTAGTGGATTCCGTTTTCTTTACATACAGATGACAAAGCATGGAGTGAATGAATGAACAGGCATTTAGGGAAAGACAAATAGTCCAGTCTTTTGGGTGAAACATAGTATAGATCCGAGGCGGTCGAATGTTATCCTTCATTACATAAAAGGGAACAGACCTGCTACGAAAATAAGAAGAACAAACACTGTAGGGAGAAGACACAGCGAGAGAATTTTTTAGAAATGAAACCCTTGGGCTAGCAAGTATTTAACTGAAGGTCTGTCAGTTGTTGCAGGTGTTTTATCGAACCTGTATGTCATTAGCAGGGCCATAAAAACCCTGCGTGCAGGTCAGCGTGAAATTCTAATTAGGTGAGAGTGTCCACGAAAATATACAGAGAACAGTTGACGCTATCTGGGGAATAGATCTGCACGGCCACCCTCCGTGTGATTGTTTTTTTCTGAGTGAACATTGTCATTTTCGATTCAGCGAAATGTAAATCCAGGATCGTTTTAATTACGGTTTATAATCATGTCAGATAATTAAAATCATACCTGAATATTCTCATATTCCAATTACGTAGCTTCTAATTTTATCGCCATCCATTTCATCTTCATATCCAATTTATTACTTTCTCTGCCATATATCCATAATAACTAAGGAATGTATTTTATTCCACCCAAAATTTGATATCGAGAGTTCACCAGAAATACATGTTTTGTGGTCCATTGGATCCAAAAGGGGTATTTAAAAACTTGTATGTGTGTGCATGTGTGTGAAAAGTATAACCCTGTAATACCTAGCGAGATGGCTGACGTAGTAACGTTTGTGGCCGCATTCGGGAAGTCGTGGTCGATTTTCCTGACCTCGGGTCGCCAGGCGAATGCTGAGAGGTTCATTACATCTCCCGAATTTCTTTTCTCTCCATTTCATATCCATTGTCATTCCACTTCACCTTTCATCTGTTTCGTTTCATCCAGGGTTGCAAGTATCGGCGGGAGGTCTCGGCGTATGCATGGCAGGGGAAAAGGATGCTTTGAGTAAACCTTCGTCCTCCGGACTGCAAGAGATTTCAGGGTCCCGGAGGATGTGTGTGTCTATAGCGGGAGGGGAAACGGCTGCATCAGCCACCACACCCAGGGGTTAAAATGTGTAAATGGTAATGACCATGCCCTCTGCCAGTCGTAGATCCTCTCATCTCATCCCTCCCATCCCTGGGGCACCCCATCAGGGACATAGGTACAAAAGATCTGTGTAGGTCGAGGTAAGTTCCCTCCGCTTCTAGTCTTCCTATCGCTATCCTACAACCCTAAAATGAAATATTTGATAATACCAAACTTAGTATTTAGGTTCAATATCTTCAAAGATGCGACACAAGAATTTTCATGAAAATTCCCCATCTCAAAAAATTCTTTACATGTAACACTTTTCCAAATGTTTAGTTTCTGAAGAATGACTAGCGATTTTTATTAAAATACTACATATTTAATGTTTGTTACACAGAAAATAAAATGCATATTTTGAATTTTCTGGGAATAGCCTGTGAAGTCATTCGGAAAAAACTTTGAAGAACGGGTAAGCCGAAAGATATAGACCAACTACCAGGTGGTCCAACAGCGCTGTATTTCACTTGTGTAGACATCCCTTCGTGCGTTAAAAGAGTAGCAGAATTAAACGGTGCAAATCCAAGTAAACTCAGGTCAGTGGGGAACTGGCGCAGTAACGTGAACTACCTTCGTTTTTTTACTCCTCTTGTTTCCGCGAAAACCATTAGTGGATCGTAAACATTGAGAGGCAGTTCCTTGTACTAGAGTGTCTAGTCGGTGATGATAGACAAGAACAGTGTTAACTGATCGAAAAGGTCTTCGGATATTTTCCGCTTCAGTTACAGAGACTTTATTTTAGAGAGAATAAATTCCCTTTTTATATCGACAAATAATTACAGCGTCTCTTTTTGAGATATCTGTATCCGTTCATAGCTATTTTGTAAAGTGTGTTTACGCTTTTCTTATCTATCATTACGGATTATACGCACTACAGAATAAAAACATTATAGGACCGTAGCGAAAACCATGCAAACATGAGAGCACGTAATGTATATCAATGAGATTTGTTGCTACTATTATATTACCATTACGCACTCTATGTATACTAGAGTAAATCAAAACATTAAAGCGACATAACGAATCCATGCAAACACGAGAATACGTAACGTGTATTAGGCATTTATCCCCTATTATTATTATTACGTTATTTAAGTTGTCCTTGTCTATCATCACTGACTGTACACGCTACTGCAGCCTCTCAATGAGCAAGATCCACTAATCGTGTTCGCTGATAAGCAAGAGTAGTAGAGGCTGACCTCATAGCGATGAGGGGTGGTTGCTAGGGGTCCCGGATTCGATTCCCGGCTGGGAGGGTGGGGATTTTTTTCTGCCAACATTATTCCCTATCCTTCCCAGAGTCTGTAAGTATAGACAATAATATGTTCCAAAGGAAAGGCCACCGATAAAACCATTGTAGTTACAGGCGGGTTATAAACACAGAGTAGTAGAACAAAGGTCCTCATGTTGAAGTGCCAGTTCCACACTGACCTGCGTTTGCTTGGAATTGCCCCGTTGAATTCTGCAACTCTTTTAACGCACGAAGGGATACTATACACGTGAAATACGGCACAGTTTGGCCACCTAGTATACTACACAAATCATGTATCTCTCTTTAAAACAGACAATATATTTCAAGTAACTTTTTTGTGGCATCAGCAATTTCCGATATATTCGTTATCACTGATTTGAATTTTTCAATACTTGACCACATTTACTTTCTCTAACACCAAAAAATTTGATCGATATATAGATTTTGAGGCCGCCTGAGTCCTGTGTTTGGTTTGTGTGTGTGTGTGTGAAAAGCATAACCGAAAAATAAAATGTCCGATAAACACCAAAGTTTGTATCTAGGTTCAGCATCTTCTAAAGTTGCGAGACAAAAAATTTCGAGATATTTCTCCACCAAACTATCCTTTTTATGGAGAAGTTTTAGAAATTTTTGATTTTCTTAAAGTTGGCTATATCGATGTTCATAAAAATAGCAGTGTTTAAGATACTTACATGACAAATGAAATACATACCTTGAATTTTCTGTAAATAGCCTGTGAAGTCCATTCATTCTGAAGTACTTTTGTATACCGGATAAATGAAAGAGAGAGACAAAATATAACTGAAAAAGTAGACCTTGTGAAGGTGAGAAATTTATGTCACATAATATTTTTTGTGAAGTTAATCATTTCCAAGATATTCTTTGTTACTGATTTGGATTTTGAAATACTTGTAGATTTTTCAAGTGGTACTCCACGCGTTGCATTCAGTACTGCAAGCTCATCAATAAAATATCTGAGGTGGTAGTTATTAAATGTTGTGTGATTTTATAAGGGGGATACCTACCCCTAGTGAATAAAAAGTGAACAATTAAGAAGCAATAGTGCCGAAAAATCAAGTATAAATTACAATGAATAGTGCAAATATTTCATGAAATATAAAATATTCTATATGTTAACAAAAGGAACACTGTAAGAAAACAATTTAATCATAGAAACGTACTAGCAGGACGAAGTAACTAAAAACTGGACTTAATATGGTATAACAGCAAAGCTCCATTACAGAATAATCAAAAGTGACCGAGAAACACAGGCGATCGGCAAGCTTGACAGTTTGTGGGAGTGAGAGGGCCCATGTCAAACAGACATAGAGGCACCTTGGAAATCCTAAATGTGTCAAGCCAAAAAAAAGACTACGAACCGGCTGCGCGGTGTCTTTCCTGTCCGCGTCCTCGGCGCTCGTTGCCGTCTGCCGTCATCATAGGAAGGGGCGGATGAAACGATACAACATTTTTAAAACTACTTTTAAAGGCTTTACTTACCAACTTTATGAAAGGAGATGCTGAAACTGGCCACCGTCGTTGTCCATACATTTTTGGCACCTCTTTAGGAAACTATCCATCACTCGCCGTAGTTCACGTTGAGAAATGCTGGCAATTTCCTGGCGAATATTTTGTTTTAATTCTTCCAGGATGCTTGAGTTTGTATTGCATACTTTGTTTTAAGTTACCACAGAGATAGAAATCGCAGGGGGTTATGCCGAGGGACCAAGGTGGCCACAAATCTCTACTAATAATTCTATACTCAAACACACTTTCAATTGTTCTCGTCGAAATATTGGCCATATGAACTGTTGCAGAGTCTTGTTGAAAAAACGCAAAATCACTCCCCCTGTCTGTTAATTCTCTAAACAACAGGGGACAAAATTGTATTCACGTATGTACGGGCTTCAACTGTTGACTCGAAAAAAAATTGGCCCTATAACTCTTTCATCCGCGCCTTTCTATGATAGCGGCAGACGTCAACTAGCGCCGAGGACGCAAACAGGAAAAACACCGCGTAGCCGGTTCGTAGTTTTTTGGATCTCTCTGTATGTACAAAGCTTGAGAAGAGTAGCAAATGAATGTAGGAAGGAACTAATGTGATAAAGTTTTCGAGCGATATTCTCATGTTATTTTGTTTTCATACTGATTAACCAACATTATTTCTAAATATCTAAGAAACTTGGCGGCGCCGTGGCCGAGTGGTTAGACCGCTCGTCTCCCACCGAGGCGGTCCCGGTTCAATCCCAGGGACCTGCATGTGGGATTTGTGGTGGACGAAGCGGCGTCTGGGCGGGTTTTCTCCGGGTTCTCCGGTTTCCCCCGCCATTCATTCCACCAACTGCTCCATCATCACCTTTCCTTTCATCCATTTCACCAACATTTCGTTTCATCTACTTCCTTCATCCCATACCAGGCATCGGGCTGATCACCCATCCTGGATGCTCTGTCTGATCCATGAGTGTCTGCTCCTCGACGGGCCTCTGACCCCAGGCACCCGCTTGTAAGTCCTGGGGGGTGTAAGTCCTACATAAGAGGAGGGTAAACAGATAATGAATGAATGAATATAAGAAACTTAAAGTTACGGCATTCAGAGGAAAATGCACTGTACGTTTGAAGATTATAATAAATGATATAAGCTGAATAAATATCTAATTTTAAAGTATTAGGCTGCGATGTAAGCTACGAAAAACAAAATAACAGTAAACTTAATATAATTATTCCACAAGGTAATGGCCATACCAGTTTTAACCTATGGAAGTGAATCATGGGCAATAGTAGTAGTAGTGGTGGTATTTATTAAGTATTTAGTATTACATTAATTGCATAACACAGTTACATAGGTCATAAGACCGTACATGCTCTAGAAAAATACCTGGTCTGTATAGCTGACTTGCAGTATCAACCAGAAAACAACTATTTTTTTTATAATTAACGCACTATATACATACATATAAAATTGAAAAAACACTCTGAATCACACACCCAAACACACACACACACAGTCGCGCACAAGTACTCAAGCACCAAATATGTTTAAAGAAAAATTACATAAACACCTTATCTCTTAGTACACGTACTTCCGTTAAGTATGTGCCCAAGCTTGGCCAGTTTTGGCTGTTTAGAATCATGTCCCAGCATGCTGTCCTCCGTCTGTTGGAAGCCAAAAATACTTCCGGTAATAGTTTTTTCCTAATACCCTCCGTCTGCACGCATGCTGCCAAAATATGCGTCCAGTCTTCTTGTTCCCCGCATAATGGGCAAATCCTCCTGCAATCGTTATCAACAATCTTGCGAGCTTTCCACCCTCCCAACCTAAGCCATGCTATTCCAGTCCTCTGTTTTATACCTAATTCCAAAATATATGTTTCCTTACCCCACCTAGTTTTTATTTCATTTTGTAGCTCCAATGTTGATCTTTGTCTACATTCAGATTCTATTTTCTGCCTGTTTATATCACATAGTCGTCTTTTGACTTTTCTCACGGCACTGCGGACAATAGTAATAAAAGAGCAACAAAATATACAACAGCAGGGATGAACCTTTCAAGAGAAGAAAAAAGTTGTACAATATTGGGATCAAATACAAAACGGAAAAACAAGAGCAGAATTAAAAACAGTTCCCATTAATGGGCGTGTACAAGAAAATAAACAACAATGGATACAACATAATAAAAGGATGCAAAATGATAAAGATAGTAAACAAATCTGATGTGTTACACTCACATGACTTTCTCTACTCTTGTACAAACTATTTTTACAAACGCTTATTCTCCATATGCTTCATGTTAATCGAGATATCGAGATGTCAATCTTATTGGTAATTTTCATGTAGATGCAAGGGGAATGTGCTAGGTTTAAAGCGATAGTCAAATATTTTAACGCTGGTTGCTATGTGGCGCATTCCATTCTCTTTACGTGTCCAGGACATAAAAAAACGAATAACGAATTTGAGAAAAAGTATAAGTATTGGAAAATTTAAGGGAATAACAAGCAATATCTCGAAAACGGTTCACTCAACAAAAGAAATGTGTATGACATAAATTGTGTATTTTAACGGGATCTACATTTTTTGTGTAGTAAAATTTTGTCTATCTCTTATGGTTTACCAGTTATGCAAAAGTCGTTCACAATGAAGAATACTTTTGGAGACATTCCTAGAAAATTCGAGATATACATTTCATTTCTCATGACAATATCTTAAACATATGATATTTTAATCAAAATCGTTAGAGACATTTTTGAGAAAATTAAAATTTTCGAAAAATCTTCCATGTAAAGGGTAGTCTGGGGTGGGGGGATTTTCTTGAAAACCTTCGTGTCGCATCTCTGGAAGATACTGAACCTAAATACCAAGTTTGGTGTTATTATGACTGTTCGTTTCTGAGTTATGCTGTTCACAGACACACAGACACACGGACACACAGACACACATACAGACACACACACGGACATGTTTCCAAAAATGCTTTTTTTGGATTCAGTGAGTCTCAAAACATGTATTTCCGGTGAAATCTCGCTATCGAATTTTTGGGTGGAATGCAATACTTCCCCTACTTACTATACATAGTAGAGAAAGTAAAAAACAGAAGGAAGACCAGAAATAAGACGACCAAGGAAGAGATGGCTACAGTAGGGACGAACAGGCTGCAAACCTAATCCTTGATAGTGAACAAGAAACCAGGTGGATCAGTTACATTTACGGACTTGTAATGAATGACACATAAGTACATTATGAGCGAATTATATAATGTGTCCAAAATTTCATTAAGAACAGCATTTACATGAAAAAGTATTTTACCTTTATCTTTAAAATTTTTATTTTTACTTTCTCTACTGCATATAGTAAGTAGGGGAAGTATTGTATTCCAAACCAAAATTCGATAACCATATTTCACCGGAAATGCACGTTTTGAGGCCCCCTGAATCCAAAAAAGCATTTTTGGAAACATGTCCGTGTGTCTATCTGTGTGTGTGTGTGTGTGTGTGTGTGTGTGTGTGTGTGTGTGTGTGTGTGTGTGTGTGTCTGTGAATAGCATAACTCAGAAACGAAGAGTCAGATAAACACCAAACCTGGTATTTAGGTTCAGTATCTTCCCGAGATGCGACACGAAGGTTTTCAGAAAATATCCGCACCCCAGATTACCCTTCACATGGAACATTTTTCAAAAATTTTAGTTTTCTCTTAAATGGCTCTAACGATTTTGATTAAAATATCATATTTTTAAGATATTTTCATGGCAAATGAAATATGTATCTAGAATTTTCTGTGAATGTCTCCAAAAGTATTCTTCATTGTGAACGACTTTTGCACATAAGAGATAGACAAAAGTTTACTACACAAAAAATGTAGAGCGCGTTAAAGTACACAATTTATGTCATATACATTTTTGTTGTTGAGTGAACCATTTTCAAGATATTGCTTGTTATTTCCTTAAATTTTCCAATACTTTTTCTCAAATGGGAATTCGTTATTCATTTTTTTATGTACTGTACATACAAAGAGAATGGAATGCGCACCATAGCAACCAGCTCTTAAAATATTTGACTATCGCTTAAAGCCTACCAATTCCCCTTGCATCTACAAGAAAATTAGCAATAAGATTAACATCTCGATTAACATGAAGCATATGGAGAATAAGCGTTTGTAAAAATAGTTTGTACACGAGTAGAGAAAGTCATGCGAGTGTAACACATACATTTTTTTATAAGGGTTTAAAAGTTTTATTTTATGAGCAAATATATGTTTAGAATTATTAAATTACCCAAAGGTTATAAATCTTAATCATGAGGGCAAAGCAAAGGATAGGGTTATAATTACATCAAGGTCAGAATGATAATATTCAGCTCTAGAACGAGAGGCATGTTAACCTAATAAAATCTGCAAGCTTTGATTTTACGTAACAAATGATATTTAACCGCACATGAAAATTACAGTAGGTCATGCCAGTATTGGAGTGACGAATGACTTTTGCTCACGAGCCTTTAAAATAAATAGAAGGGTTTTCATAATTCGTTGATGAAATCTTCCAAGTTTTAGGAAAGGAAAGACTGTGAAACCTTCTGTGTGTGTACATTATATTTTTAATTTCTCTACCGTGTACCTAGAGGTAGAGGAAACATTCCGTTCAACCCAAGATTCGAGATTTAATCGAAATATATGCTTCGAGGCCTCTGAATCCCAAAATAAACCTTTTTTAAAAATGATCCGCGCGCGCATAATTCAGTATATGCATAACTAAAAAGCGAAAGGTCGGATAACTATCAGACTTGGTATTTACGTTCAGTATCTCGCGAAGATGCGATACGCCGATTTTCAAGGAAATCTTCGACACCAAATTACCCTCTAGATTTAGAACCTTTCCAAATTTTGTATTTCCTAAAACATTTACGATTGTAGTGAAAATGCTATATATTTCAAACATCTACCTGACAACAAAACGCATATCTTGAATTTTCTGTGAAGCTTTCAAAGAAAAACTGCCATAAACATAAGAAATAGACAAAAAACTGCTGCACGAAGAATGTATATCTCTTTAAAACAACCAAATTACGTGAAATAACCTTTTTCGTGGCATCAGCTATTTCCCAGATATTCATTGTGATAAATTGTTCAATACTTTTGTCGTTTGTTAAGGTGTGGTCGCTATTCACTTGTTTCTCACCATGTCATGGAAAGAGTTTGAAGTTTGAAAGCCAGCATATGGCGATTCGGTTTTAAAATTTGGCTATCGCATTGGTTCCCTACATCCCCCCCCCTTGTACCTACAACGAAGCGACACTACTGCTGCAACGTTTATCTCGATTATTATGAAGTAAATAGATAAGCGTTGGTAAAAGTATTTTTCAGAATCTATATAAAAAAAAAAAGATTGTGGATACAGAAAGTCATGTGGATGCAACACCTAAGTTTATTGAAGAACTGAGGCTATTCATTATTTCTCGCGATGCCATGGTAAACAGTACTGAAGTTCAAGGCCAGTGTGTATAAAGCGTTCAGTTTTTAAACAATTGACTATCGTATTACCCCTTGAAACTATAGCGAAATGTGTAAGAAACATATTTATGCAAATGTTTATATTGTGACCGAGCCGGTAAGCGCATCCTGACCCGGCACCTAGGTGGGATCCTGGACTGCCTTCAGAGCAATAGTCGTGCGGAACAATAGCTATTGTGTCCCACTTTCTCACTCCGGGAGATTTTTCTAGACAGTTCGAGTAGGTTCCCTTTCTAGAATGTTCCGCTTTATATGCTGCTACACTTGTCCGTATGTGCAATTCGGTTATTTGAGAAGTTACCAAGTGCAGTCAAGAAGTCTAAAGGTTTGGACAGTTAAGGTGGATAGTGCCAAATGTAGTTCAATTGCGAGTTGTGACTCAACAGTTCAGTTGTGATTCGATTCTACGGATTAGCTGTGTTCTGTTCTGAATGTATGTAAACCCTCTCAAGTGTAAAGCTTGTACTACGCTGAGCACCTACGTGACAAAGTTTGTAGCAGCAACTATGTTCTCATTTCTTACAATATCAATTAAACTGAAGTGGATATAAGAATGTGCCTTTGCAGGGATAGCTTGTAGAGGCCCTATAATTGGGTGGAGAAAGTCAGGTGACGTAACACAGCATATTCCTACTTTCTGTATCACGTAGTAGGCAGAAAAGGTATTGCATTCCCTCCGAAAATTAGATACCAAATTTCTTTGAAAATGCAGGTTTTGAGGCCCCCTGAATAGGTACAAAACAACAGTATTCTTAGAAAAACTTCCGTGAGTGTGTGTCTGTGAACAACATAAATAAAAACCGAAACGTCGGATCAACACCAAACTTGTTACTTAAGTTCGGTACCTTCCATGGATGTGACACGAAAGTTTTCAAGAAAATCCCCCCACCCCAAACTACCCTGAACATGAAGCTTTTATTTTATAAAAATAGCATTAAACATTTTGACTAAAGTGTTATATATTAAAGATATTTATATATATTGAATTTCCTGGGATTAGCATTTGAAGTCCTTTTCATTCGGAAGGAATTTTGTATAATCTTGTATAACTCGTAAACGTTAAGCAATAGACGAAACCGTACAGTACAAGAAATCTAGATCTCTTTAAAACACACAATTTATCTCGAATAACCTTTTTTGTGGTATCTGCCATTTTCGAGATTATCCATTATTAATGATTCGAATTGTTCTATTCTTTTAAAGTCCTGTTAAAATTCAGTTGTTTCTCGCGATTGCATGGAATTTTAAGGCCAGCATATAGCGTCCAATTCTTAAACATTTGGCTACCGCTGTTCTAGTTGTATCTATAACGAAATGTGTAATGTAGATAGTTATGCAAAAATTTATTTGGGTTAAAATGAAGCACACACATAAAAAAATCTGATGTGATACATTCGCATGCCTTTCTCTACCCTCTATCTTTATTAGTGGGTATAGAAACCAGTCTTACTGAAACTTATTTTTCTATCCCCTACATTTAATCTATATAAACCTTTGCAAGAATAGCCAAATTACACATTTTTATACATAAAAGAATACAGCTATATGTTGGCCTTAAAATTCCATAGTTTTCATGTAAACCCGAGAAACAACTAAAAATCGACTGGATTACAAAGAATAAGTTTTGAACAATTCCAACTTTTAATAATGGCTTATGCCACAAAAATGCTTGTATTAAGTAAATTGTGTATTTTAAAGAGATCTACATGTTTTGTGTGGTACGTTCCGTCTATCGCTTAACGTTTACAAGTTATACAAGATTATTCGAAATTCCATCCGAATGAAGAGTGCTTCTTAGCCTACTCCCAGAAAATTCAAGATATATATTTTATTTTTCATTTAAATATCTTTCATATATGGCATTTTAATCAAAATCGTCACAGCCATATTCTTAGAAAATCAAAATTTTCGAAAAATGCTCCACGTAAAGGGTAGTTTCTGGTCGGGAGCTTGTCTTGAAAACCTGCGTGTCGCATGCTTGGAACATACTAAACTCAAATACCAAGTTTGGCATTTATCCCAACTTTTGATTTTGAGTTATGCTGTAAACAGACACACACACACATACACACGGGTCTTTTTCTAAAAATCAGATGTGTTACACTTACATGACTTTCTCTCCTCTTGTGAAAACTATTTTTACAAACGCTTATTCTCCATCTACTTCATATCAATCCAGATAAACATTTGCAGAAATTATCTTATTCCTAATATTCTTGTAGGTGCAAGGGGAAAATGGCAGCTTTTAAGCGATAGTCAAATGTTTTAAGAGAGCTGGTTGCTATGTGGAGCATTCCATTCTCTTTGCAGGTCCAGGACATAAAAAAACGAATAACGAATTCCCATTTGAGAAAAAGTTCAAGTATTTGAAAATTCAAACAATTGAATGAGATACTTCGAAAATGTTTCACTACACAAACAAAAAAATTCTGATATGTTACACTCACATGATTTTCTCTACTCTTGCACAAACTATTTTTACAAACGCTTATCGAGATATCGAGATGTTAATCTTATTGCTAATTTTCTTGTAGATGCAAGGGGAATTGGTAGGCTTTAAGCGATAGTCAAATGCTTTAACAGCTGATTGCTATATGGAGTATTCATTATCTTTGCATTGCCGGGACAAAAAAAAATGAATAACGAATTTGAGAAAAAGTATAAGTATTGGAAAATTTAAGTGAATAACAAGCAATTTCTCGAAAATGATTCACTCAACAACAAAAAATGTATATAACATAAATTTTTTATTTAAACGCGATCTACTTTTTTGTGTAGTAAAAGTTTGTCTATCTCTCATGGTTTACCAGTTATGCAAAAGTCGTTCACAATGAAGAATACTTTTGGAGACACTCCCAGAAAATTCAAGATATACATTTTATTTGTCATGAAAGTATCTTAAATATATGATATTTTAATCAAAATCGTCAGTTATTTTTGAGAAAATTAAAATTTTCGAAAAATGTTCCATGTAAAGGATAATGTGGGTTGGGAGGATTTTCTTGAAAACCTTCCGCATCTCTGGAAGATACTGAACCTAAATACCAAGTTTGGTGTTTATCCGACTGTTCGTTTCTGAGTTATGCTGTTCACAGACACACAGACGCACACAGGGACCCCCTGAATCCAAAAAATGCTTTTTTGGATTCAGGGGGTCTCAAAACATGTATTTCCAGTGAAATTTCGGTATCGAATTTTGGGTGGAATATAATATATCCCCTTAATTTACTATATGTAGTAGAGAAAGTAAAAAAAAAAAGTATGTGACAAACTGTGTGTTTTAACGAGATCATCTACATTTTTGTGTAGTAAAATTTTGCCTATTTCTTATGGTTTACCTGTCAGAATGAAGAGGTCTTTTGGCGACATTCCCAGAAAATTCATGATATACATTTCATTTTCCATGAAAATATCTTAAACATATTATATTTTAATCAAAATCGTTAGAGCCCTTTGTCAGAAATTCAACATTTTCGAATAATGTTCCATGTAAAGGGTAGTCTGGAGTGGTGGAATTTTGTTGAAAGCCTTCGTGTCGCATCTCTCAAAGATACTGAACCTAAATACCAAATTTGGTATTTATCCGTTTTTCACTTTGGAGTTATATTGTTCATAGACACACACAGAGACAGACACACAAATTCCCCTTTTTCTAAAAGCACTTTTATGGGATTCATGGGTCTTAAAACATGTATTTACAGTGAAATCTCGACATCCAATTTTAGTGGAATACAATACTTTCCCTACTTACAATACATAGTAGAAAGATTAATAAGTTTGTATACCCACTAAGAGACAATAAACCCGGCGGAGGGCGATGGATTCTTTCGGGTGTAAAAATCCTTAGTATGGCTTCCTTCGGAAGGGAAGTAAGCTGGTGGTCCCGCGTCGTACATTACGGCACATAAAAGAACCTCAAGCCTCCTGAAGAAGTTATTTTGTTATATTGAAGGAGTTGTATTATAGTTCAACTGCTGGGGAACCGAACACTTGAAGTAGTTGCAACCACACGTATGGTACCCGGTAGCCTTTGCCCCAATTTTTAAAAATATTAACTCTTTAAATATTATACTTATGTTTGCCTCGGCTGCGTCAGTAGTTATTTTAGAGACATGGATGTCTTGGCAGGGTTGTGGTGCGACTGAAGAATGTAGGCTTACACAGGTTATAATTTTATTTCACTCCTTTTTATTAATGCTTGATACGATTTAACACTTCACTAATATAGAGAGCTGTGAGATTCTGTTAATTAATTACTTACACTTTTTAACACGGAAACTATTTTCTCTCACATGAATACGTATTAAAATCTCTCGAGGACGCATCTCGCATCTGGTTACAAACACTGTCTGCAGGAAACTGAACAGATTTCAACCGCCTAAACTTGTAAATTTCTGTATTTCAAGTCTCTGATTGGCTATTTCTAATCCAGTAGAATACTCTCACCTAACTAAAGCCTTTTCTGGATGTTGGTTGGCTATTTTATAAACCGTCACTAAAATTACATTATTGCTTCCAAGAATCACAAGTAACATTTAAACTCTCAAACTCATTATTGCCTCAAGGTTACCTCATTGTTACCTTATTGTTAGCAACTTTTGACCTATTCCTCACAACTCCTACATTATTAAATTACGTAATGCATTCACATAACATTATTATACATGAATACAATAATATAAACATATACAATGACTGTAATATACACTTTTTATATATTGTTGTATACACATATAGCTTTAAGGCAGGCTGTTATTGAATTTATATTATATAATTAGACTTAAATCATTTAAATGTTAAATGCTTCAAGCCTGATAAAGAGGCCTCTGAGCAAAATTACGGGTCTTTTACGCCCAATATAGAATGGATCGCTAAGGACCACAGCAGTTAAAGAGCGTCGATTAATAAAACTAATTCTAATAGACGATGGAGGGTAGAAAAAGTCATGTGAATGTAGCACACAACAATGTTTTTATTATATTTATCTCACCGACTGTGTTTAGTTGTACTGCTTTCGTCTATAATAAGCCTCAGTTTGTTTTCCCGCTCATTGAAGCGCCGTTTTTGTTTCCTTCGCTAATGATACCCAGAAAGACGGCAATAAAACTCCCATCTCCGAAGTCTGGCGCAATTAGTGAACTACAATAAATATCCCCTCATTTCTTTGCCACTGTGGAATATATCATCTGTGTGCACATAAAAAATAAAGGACTTGAGAAAGATTACTAGCTGCGGGAGCTGTGCACGGCAACGCATTTAAATACAGTAAACGCTGTTTAATTCGCAGCATCAGCGGTTCCTGGAAAAATATGTAGTTTTCTTCCTTTGTGCCAGTTATTTCTTGCCGCAACCGTCGTCCAATGTTATGAAAAAATGGAAAGGAATACAACAGTAAATGGAGAGAGTACTGCGTTCCTACAAAAAATTCGAATGGTAGACCTTACTGGTAATACATGTTTTGAGGTCCCCTGATTGTAAGAAAACCTGTTTAGCTCTCTGAGGCGTTTTGAGGATCCCTGAATAAAAGGTATTTTTAAGAAAAAGGTTCGTGTATGTGTGTGTATGTGTCTGTGTACAACATAACTCAAAAACGAAAAGTAGGATAAATACCAAGCTTAGTATTTACGTTCAGTACCTTTCAAAGATCCGACATGAATATTTTCAAGAAAATCCCCCTAGTTCAAACTAACCTTTACATGAACATTTTGCTCAAAAATGGCTCATGAGAGTTTTATTAAAATCCGATATATTAAAGACATTTACATTACAATGTACATCTTGCATTTTCTGTGAAGTCCATTTCATTCAGAAGGAATTTTGTATAATCCTGTATAACTGGTAAACCTAAGCGATAGACAAAAACGTACTACACAAAAAATGCAGATCTCTTTATAACCGACAATTTATTTCAAACAACTTTTTTCTGATATTAGCCATTTCCAAGATATCCGTTATTAATGGTTAGAACTGTTCAATACTTTGACACTTTGTTATTCATTCCAAGTGCTTTCGATATTCAGTTGTTTCTTGCGTTTGCATGGAAGCAGTATGGAATTTTTAAGCGTCATATAGTCTCCAGTTCTGAAACATTTGGCTATCACTATTCCCTTTGTATCCTTAAGGAAATGTTAAATGTAGCTATCTCCGGAATGTTTTATCTCGATTAAATGAAGTACATAGGTAAATAAACTTTCGTAAGAATAATTTGCACACCCACGAATAAGCGATAGAGCGTAGAGAAAGTCATGTGAATGCCTCACAATATTTTTTTTATGAAAGAATCACTTTGCAGCACTATATTTTACAGTCTGTTATTTTATTTAATGGTAGGAAAATGTGAGGTGTAGAGCTGAAGTGATACAGCTAAATGAGGCAAATTTATACGTATTTATGTTAAGATACTTTTGCCTTATTCCTCCATCTTCAATAATAACAACCCGTGTAATAACATGATAGTATCTGAAAATTTATGAGCTCGCAAATTGTGTTCACGCTACATATGATGTACGAGGGCGGATCGAAAAGTAACGCACAATATTCTTTTTTCTGCCTTGGTATTGCAGCTGGAATTTTGCAATTTCATACGGATATAGTTTCAGTTTTCAGCACAGAGGGTATTTTTTGTTTCATGTGCAGCTTTAGCGAGAGAAGCGCGAACTACGTAACAAAGATGGTGCGCATGTTACTGTCGTCCACGTGTTAAGAGCAGAGAGGTGTGGTTCGATATTTGTGGACCAAAGAGCATAAACCGAGTGATAGTCACAGGGATATGCGTGGCGTGTATGGGGATGATTGTCTCGGCCGTAGCAAGATGGTGTGCATTCTTCTTACAGGGCCGTGTGAACCTCAGTGATTCGCCACGCTCCGGGAGGCCGATAGCAGCTGCAACCTCGCAGAATGTCAGAGGCATTGAGGCGGCAATTTTGAACGACCGGCGTGAGCAACTGCGAACCTTATCGCAAACGTTCAACATTAGTGTACGATATTGTTCATGACACGTTGAAATTTCGGAAAGTTAGTGCTCACTGGGTGCCTAAGAAGCTAACAGACAATTACAAGGGCCAGCGAATGATGACAAGCTTGGATAACCTAACGCGATACACCGCAGAAGGGCATGACTTTCTGAAAGGAATCGTCACTGGTGATGAGTCGTGGGCATACCACTACACGCAGGTAAGTATGGACTGGAATAATGCTGGTTTCCCAGTGAAGAAAAAATTCAAAGTGACT
Organism: Deroplatys truncata; assembly: GCA_030765065.1. Taxonomy (NCBI): domain Eukaryota; kingdom Metazoa; phylum Arthropoda; class Insecta; order Mantodea; family Mantidae; genus Deroplatys; species Deroplatys truncata. The sequence goes on from CM060979.1 coordinate 23,154,175, forward strand.
CAAGTGGCTAGGAAAGTGCTTGTGATGGTACTCTGGGATTTGTATTGGACTTAGCTGAACACGGGACCACTCTGAATACTGCAGCCTACATGAAAACTTTGGTGAAGTTGCGTCGTGCCCTTCGTGACAAACGCCACAACATGAATGCTAACGATGTCGAAATTCTTCATGACAATGCTGGCCCCCATGTTGCTGCTTCTGTTTGTCAGAAAATCACCAAATTTGGTTGGGAGTTTCTCCAGTATCCAGCATACATTGCGGACCTTTCACCATCGAAATTTCATCTGTTTGGTCCCATGAAGAAATTCCTGGCCGGCCAACGCTTTGCGACAGATACGGAAGTGAAATCAGTAGTCCGCAGATGGCTATACTCCAAGGAAACGGACTTCTACAAACAGGGCATATTGAAACTGGTATCACGATGGGAGAAATGTGTTGAGAAACTTGGCGACTATGTCGAAAAGTAAGTTAAAGGTGTAGGTTTATTTGTGATATTTTGTTTTAACTGTTAACGTTAACGTTTTTGTGACAAAATTATTGTGCGTTACTTTTCGATCCGCCCTGGTATATTGTTTTGTGGCAAACATTTGTAAAAATATACCCAGTATATATGGTTTTGAATGCTTTCAAAAATGCTTGGGAGGGGTCCTGCTACCTTGTAGGTATAGGTCTTACTGTAATTCCATATCCAAGGTCCGAACACATGCGCGTTTTTAAGTATCCCAAATTTGATGTTGTGCATACTAGACTCGATAAGAGTGCAAATTTGAAGATATCCAGATGAGAGCTATTACTTGGTCGTGCATTTTTGATCTCTATTTCTCTACCACTTACCTAGCATGTAAGAAGAAAAAGGTGGTTTTGAAAAATACAGGGATGTTAATACAACTAGTGGCCGGTGGAGCGGCAGGCCGACTGACCGGCACAGCACGGTAGGTTATGCGAGAAAGAGACACCGAAACGTCGGGCGTAAAATGCTTACTGAACTCTTTAGTGAAAACAATAACTATAATAATATTGTTATTATCATTATTGTCCTGACGTATAGATAGTGGCTGTAGTTTCAAACAAATTGACTATGGTAGAAAGTACCAACCTCATAAAGCTTAAGTTTGAAGTTTGGCGATGCTATGTTGTTTAGTAAATGTTTGGCAGCCATCAATAGTGAACACTACCAGCAAATTTATAAACATGAATAAAACTGCCCATTGTTATGGGATACAATATTTTCATTTGAAAGGTCTTAGTCCAACTAATATTAAAGCTGAGCTAGATTCTACCCTGGGGGAGTCTGCTCCTTCGTTTACAACAGTAACATATTGGGTGGCGGAGTTTAAGCGAGGCCGTACGAGCTGCCAGGACGAACATCGCAGTGGTCGACTAAATAAGGTAACCACGCCAGAAATTGTGAAGAAAATCCACAAAATGGTATTGGATGACCGACTGAAAGTGTCGAGAGCTAGCAGACATCGTAGGCATTTCAAAAACTACTGTTCGTTGCATACTGACTGAAAATTTAGAGATGAGAGAGCTGTACGCAAAATAGGTGCCTTGTTTACTCACAATGGAACAAAAGCAGCGTCGTGAGGATATTTCAGTCGTGTTTGGCGAAGTTTCGCTGCAATAAAGACGAGTTTTTGTGTCGGCTCATAACCATGGATATAACATGTGTCCATCACTTCACACCCGAGACGAATGAACAGTCAAAACAATGGATGGTAAGGGGAGAATCGGCTCCAAATAAGGTGAAGACAGTTCTATCTGCAGGCAAGGTCATGGCGTCAGTTTTTGGGCATCGCGCGGAATAATTTTCATTAATATCTTCAAAAAGGAAAATCAATCAATGGGGAATATTATACAAACTTATTGCAGCGTTTGAATGATGAAATCAAGCAAAAACGTCCATATTTAGCGAAAAAGAAAGTTTTGTTTCATCAAGAACAGGTCACACATGCGTTATCGCTATGACCAAATTCAGTAAGTTAAAGTTCGCCATGCAACCTATTCACCAGATTTAGCCCCCTCTGATTATTTTCAGTTTCCTAAGTTGAAGAAATAGCTTGGTGGTAACAGATTTGCTAACAATGAAGAGGTGGAGTCTGCAGTTGATGGCTTTTTTGCAGACCTCGACGGTTCTCACTATAAACAGGGTATCGAAGCTAATGGACATCGCTGGGAAAGTGTATCGAGCTGAAAGGAGACCATGTAGAGAAATAAAGATGTTTTTTTTCCCCAAAATGTTTGTGTTTTCTTTGTTAGGTCGGGTACTTCTGGGACAGCCCTCGTAATTATAATGGGAAACTAATCATTGTTATAACGGATGTTTAAAATATTGTCGTAATTGCAGCAAACTGTTGGTGATATTCGATTTTAGATCCTCAGTTGTATGGTGATTATTTGATACGCCTAGTTTTTTAAGTTTCCCCATAAATAAAAATCACAAGGCGTTAAACCAGGACTACGAGTGGGCCGCAACAGTTCTTGCCTCAAAAATCTCGATTACCAAATCAAATGGTGTGTGCAGTAGCCGAGTCCTGCCGAAAGAATGACATTCAATGTTCGAAGAAAGACTATAAAATGTCTCTTCGATATCTTGCAATGTCATTGGTGCTTTCAAAACGTTTGACGTCTTGTGATTTTCATTTATGAGAAAATTTAAAGGACAACCACCATACCACTGAGAATCTAAAAGTAAATTTCACAAAACAAATTGCTGGAACTACGTCTCAGGAGCTAACGAAAGTGAATGGGAGTTGCATACGTAGATGTTATCAATGTATTGCTGCTGAAAGAAAATATTTTCAGCATCGCTTATAACACAGATTAGTGTTACATTATTATTATTATTATTATTATTATTATTATTATTATTATTATTGTTTTCAGTAATGCATTTACTTAACATTTTATTCCCGACGATTCAGAGTCTCTTTCTCGCTTAACCTACCGCGCTCTGCCGGCCACTAGTTGTATCAACAACCCTGTACTTCGATATCTTCATCAGCGCAGCTCACCAGCAGTGGCCTTCAGCCACTAGTATATTCCGAGCCCAGGGACCCACGTCGCTCGTCAGGATCGAGTTCGCAGACCCTGGCGACTACGAAGCGGCCTTAAGGGCGGGCCTGCCCTTGTTAGGGCGGTGCTTACACATCAAGGCCAGCCGAGTAGTACGCCAGGTACCTTGCAGGCGCTGCTGTGTCTACGGGCGCGACGAGACGTCCTGCTCAGCACAACTAAGGTGCCACTACTGTGGTGCCACCAGCACAACCTCGTCGTGTATACAGCACGATCTACGCCGCCACCGCTACTGTGCAAGCTATGGAGGGTCGAACCACTTCACCGGCCAAGCGCTCTGCCCCCTGCATCCACGCAGAAAGGCACCGCTGAAGCCACCAGTTCCATCCACGCCGCCGACAGCCACTGCACAATCACCATCACCAGCACGATCATCGCATTCACCGAGGAAGGCCAGGGCCTATGCGACGCCGTTCAGGATCCCCACGCGGAGTTCCTGAACATGTTGGCGAAGCTGACAGCCCTGGAGCAGCTCATCAGAGAAATTCAAGCCACGTCAGCTGCTCAGCAAGTTTTTCTAACTGGGCAGTTTGACACCACATCATCAAGACGCAACGCCATATACGACCCATCAGGACTTTATCAACAGCATCAGACGCAACGTAGAAACCTCTCTACAATATAGAGCTGGGTCTCAGAGCTCTGGCAGGACAATTAGTTCCACTTAGAGACCACTTTCAGCAGCCACACAAGACAGTTAAACTTCAACCTTCCTCTCCTATACATTTATCACTTCCATCCTCTTCTAAACCCTCGCCATTCCTACTAGTGTTGCAGATAGGTCTCATGGCTGCACCCTAGTCACTACCTTTACACGCTCCCGCCCACAGGGCGGCACCCAACAGCTTTCGATCTACTAACGCGGATGCTATGCGGGACCGCACAACCTTCACGATCGATTCCACCTTTCCTTCTACTGTCCATTTTCTTTCCGGTGGAGGAGGTTTTAGTGGGTATGCTGAGAGTCCCACACTCTCAGTCCCGACACCCATGGAGCTGAGGTCGCTGACTAAATCATTTTCTCCTCCACTCGAAAAAAAGAAGATATATTTAATTACGGTTTGATGTTACCGTCGCCTCCTGATGATTACATAGTATGGTATACTCACAATTATTTCCCAGTAGTAAATCATTGTAACACATTTATTGAAATGATGTAGTTAAGAAAACTACAATTCGTTGCGAACTAAACCATCGAATTTCTGCTCAACTTATTAACATGGTATTGCATAACTGAAGCATGAAGTCCATAGCAAAATTAAATTTTCAATTACCGTTTGACAACACGAATTTCCCCGAAACAGAAGCTGGATAGATTCTCGTTTCCACTCTTTCTCAGCTTGCTGAGAAACAAAGAAACTTTCATGGAATTTGTCGAGTTGTTTTACGCGTTTATTATACTAGATCGACCTAAACTCTGAAAAATAATAAGAGACAGAGGAATTCCTCACTTTGTGATTAGTGATACACAAAACGTACATATTAACACAAATATTAAGGCAAAGGTAAGAATGATGATTACAGGGAATAACAAGAGAAGCGCGACAAGAGTGCATTCTATCTCTCTCTCTCTCTCTTACACGTTTTATGTCGAGATGATTATAAGAGGCTTTCAAAAGTGAAATTTCAAATTTTAATTTACAGGCTCTTTCCATAAATTTTAATGTATTTAGAATATGGAATTTATGAAACCAGAAGATTAATTGCAATTGAATCAAAAATAATCATACGAGATAAAAATATACGAGAATTTATGGAATTTTGCTACTTAGGTTATAAATTAAATTACATTAATATTAATAAAGTAGATAAGTTGGCCATATTAAACAAAATAAACGGCACGGAAAAATAACAGTGGGTATTTTATAAAACAAACCTGATTTGTTGCATTTGCATGACTTTCTCCAATAATTCTTCTACAAAGTCTTCTTACAAAACAAGCTTCTCGTAATTATTGTTAATACAGATAGGCGTTTATTACACATTACGTTGAGGGTATAAGAAGAATAAAGTAGGCTAGTGCGGCAGTCAGATTTTTAAAAATATGATGAGTTGCACTCACATGATTTTCTCTACTCTTGTACAACTATTTTCACAAACTCTTATTCTCCACCCACTTCATGTTAATCGAGATAAACGTTTTCAGAAAACGCGGATCAGTTGAAGAACTGAATGTCGTACCGGCATCTTGCCATGGTAGATTAGTAGTTAGAGCAACCGGACGTAGACCGGATGATCTGTGGTTTAAATCCCGGCTATGACGCATTTTTTCAGTCGTCTGATTCTAGTTTTTCCAATATTAGGTTTCTCAGAGCTCCAATAACGATTATTTTGTGTATACTCATATCCATGAAGGTAGAGCCAAGCCTCGTCTGAGACAAATGTTGAATATTTTCATTTGGCGAGCTCACTGAATTAGCACATACGAATCACAAATATATACACCCTGCGCAGTAGAAAATATATACCATAATATACCATGTGATTAAATGCAGGAGGAAATAATAAATAACTCGTAATAACTAAATCATGCCATATCATTGTCAACTCAATACTGCAGAGCCAGAGCAGAGCAAAGCCGCGTCAGTAGCGAGACCTTGATTGCTGCAGCAGCAGCACCAGCGAGGAATAACATGTCCACACGCTCAGTGAAAAAAACACTGTACAGCCGGTTCTTACTTCATTGACTCTCCCGGAATGACATTCTTAAGTAACCATTGGAGTATGTCAACTCAAAATGAATTGGAGAACTACTTGTGGTTTATCGGAAAAATGCGCCATACACTATGGAACCTAGAAACACGTTTGAAACATAAAGAAACGGAATGAAAGGGAAATAATGGAAAGGAAATTGTAATAGATGAGAGACCAACCGAGCATTCGCCTATGGACCAGAGAAAATTAAAAAAAAAAAGGTCAGATTGAGCGATAAACGGGATTCGAATCTGGGAGCTCCCGAATTCAAGCGGAGCCATCTCGTTCAATACATCATAAATATACTGTGCTGGCTACACCAAATGGCCCATAGCAGTTTTTTTCGACGCAAAGCGTAGAGAAGGGTTTAACCACTGCAGCCAGAGGCCTATTGTGGCGTATGAAACCCCGAGAGGAAGGAATAAGACAAAAGATCCGAAGGGTTGTTGTCCAGACCAAGTAGCGGCAGTTGCGGATATTGCGAGGTCCCTAAAGTTCACAGATGGAAACAATCCTGCAGGCTCCAGCGCTTCTCCTGACGAACAGGTTCGAACTATCCTCGTTCCGTACCAGATGGGGAAGAAACATTCACAGAGCGCATTTCCACCACATACTACACACCACCAAAATACCTAGTCAAGCCCCGTACCGTGATAGGTGATAAGAAATGAGATGAAGAGGAATGGGAGACAGAAAAAAATTCGTGGTATTAGAAAAAAACACCCATCATTCGTCTGGCGACAAAGGAAAGCTATGAAAAAACCCAAGGAAGAAAGGACGGTCTCCGGAAATCGAACCCAAGAACCCCCGAATGCGGGCCGCGACGTTGCCACCTGAAAATCACGCTCGGTCAATAGCAAAGTTACTAAGCAGTGGTCAGACCTTTCCTAATTAACTCACAATTATTTTACTCTAACCATTTACATTATAGGCAACCCCGTGGTCTATAGCAAATTTCAACTCCCCAAATGAAGGTCACCACATGAGAAGGCCATGAACATGAATGCTAACACGTTAATGTAACGCAATAATAAACAGCCAAAACACAGAGACTCATGTTACCATGTTTGTTTCCAAAATTTACTATGCAAATCCAAGCATGTCCACTCACCTGGATATTATGATGACCACGGATATAGCTCACAAAGACACAAACTCTGCTGGGAGTAAGAGAGCCTCAACTTCTCTCTCTGTCTCATGTGTTCCACACGTCAATCCCACCTCACGGCAAACCACCGCTTAAGACAGCCAACATACAATTACAAAGAAAATTGCCCGCGGACAAGATTCAAGGAGAGTCAAAACACACTGAGAGGGGCCAACGGCACATTTGTCTTGCAAATATCTTAATCAAATTCGTTAGAACCGTTTTTGACAAAATAAAATGTTTAGACCACTTCTGTGGCGTGGGGGATACTATCTGCCTCATATTCAAGAGGTCCCGAGTTCGAATCTCGGTTAGGGCGAGTTATCTGGATAAGGTTTTTTCGAAGTTTTCCCTTATACTCTCTAGGGGTCGCGGAACATTTCAGCATCATTTAAAACCTTTTGTTCATTCACGTTTGATATTACCTATGCGATTAAATGACGTTAAACTTAAAAAAATAAAACCATTATTTACAAGTAGATGATAGTTTAGGATGGGGAGATTTTCTGTAAAATCTTCGTGTCGCATCCTGGGAAAATGCGACACGAAGATTGATAATCCGCTGAAAACTTAAATACCAGGTTTGAGTTTTGCTGTTCATAGATTAGATACAGACACATATACAAGTACCTCGTTCTAAAATTTCTTTTCTGCATTCTGGAAGTCTCAAAGCTTGCATTTCCAGTGAAATTTCAGTATCAGATTTTTGGGTGGAATGCAGTACTTCCTCTACTTATAACAGATAAATAGTAGAGAAAGTAATAAGTCCTTATTTATTCGGTCTTACCAGCCTCTGTGTAACCTAAATCTTCAAACAACACACATTTCGATGTACCTGGTTTTGTGTACGAGAAACCAGAGCTTAGCTCGTAGCTGCGTTCTAAACGTTTATCCTTCTCTGAAGAGGATGTAACCTCAAGGGAGATGTCCGCAGCATTCACTCTTCACCAAAAGCAAAATGAAAGAAAACAACATCAGCATAGAATTTCCTCTTAAGTGAAATGAAATTTGCCTCGAGCGGAAATGTCCATTGTAGAAAATTATTTTCTCTTGCTACAGGACATGAGGTAACGCAGGGTTACGTGTAAAGAAAGACAGTGATGCTATGCTAGCCACAGTGAGATTATAAAGCAAGTCAGAGGTAGTGGATGAAGCAAATCTCTTTCTGGAAACCTCCTCATAAAGACCGTAAGTGGCACAATGCGGTCTTTGACCTTTCAACACAATTATATCACCTTACCTAACACACGCATTCCCATAGCTTAGAGGAAACGGAGGATTACGGATGGGAGTGAAAGTGCTGGACAGAGAAGCACAAACTTAATTCTCAAGAGAATAATACTGTAACGGCCCTGGAAGTATACTGGTTACGTTTTACCGAAGATTATCTACTGAAGCACAACTTTGACATTTTCCCACTATTATGGGAAAAGTCACTAGACTAGTGATATCAGAGTTGTTAGTTCCTCATAGCCGGCAACACGACCGAGCGGTAACGTCCGAAGCTCACATTCAGAAGGTTCCGGATTCGATTCCCATCCAGCGTTTCCACGGGACGGGAATTTCTCCTTGCCGTTTGATTGGACCGCCAAGGTCTTCTTCTTAGGGGCTGCTCGAGTCACTGTGACCTTCCGGACGGTACGTGTGCTACGGTGTGGCTAGCCGGCGTTAGAATGTGCCTTATCTGGAATTGTTTGGGACCCCGTTGCGGCCTACTTGCGGTGCTTTACTCCAGGTTTCTGGAGGCCTCCGTATGTGTACCTCTACTCCTACTCCTCAAATACTCTCCCGTTACATATAGTAATAGTAGTAATAGGTGTTTGAAAAACTATTGTGGACTTCAGCGCCATCCTCTATCTATAGAGTTATTCATGTCGAATACATAAGCAATACATACAAAGCAATTACAGGGTTAAGCAACTGGGATTACAAAAGTGGTAAAAATAAACAATAAATACTTAAGCAAACACACCTATTGTTAGTCAAAGCTAATAATAATAATAATAATAATAATAATAATAATAATAATAATAATAGTTAATTTGTGACTACATGTAACCATATTTGGTGTTGAAAGCTTCTTTCAAGGATTTTCTATCCATACAAAAACAAATACTAGAAATTCTTCTTTATTCTGCAATCTTGAAAATATAAGCTAGTATATGCAATTTACATGAATCTGAGGCAGTATTTTATATCACAACACTGTGAATGCCAGAGTGATTGTAGTGTAAATTAACATTATTGTATGACAATGATTTGAGATGTTTGTTAATTATAAGCATTGTTAGGAAATAAGTTTACACGCCTCACTGAAACTGACCATAGGAGCGGGTAACAATGAAATGAGGGGGTGAGTTGTTTATCAATTAGAAGAGACAAACAAATGACGTCAGAGTAGCGTGCCTTTCTTTAGAAATGGAGGGAATAACTTGCCTAGAGCACATGTGTTCGTAATTTTGATTGGATATAAAAATAGACGCTAATGTTGGCGCGCTTTATTAACCAATAGCAGCTCTGTTATAATGTTTAGGCATATCGGGGTGAGGGAGTATAAATTCTGAAGCCAGAGACAGGTATCGCGCAGTTCAACAGAATCATTCACGGGTTACACGTCGCGCTGTTCTACAGAATCATTCACGAGTTACACGTCGCGCAGTTCAACAGATTCATTCACGAAGTACACGTTACGCAATTCTACAGAATCTCTCGCGTCGTAAAGTTAGTTATAAAATGTGAAATACGCGATTTAATAATGCGCGGCAAATAAATGATTATCGTTACATTCGAAATTATAACAGTTTCAGTCAGGCGTGTATCAAGAGTAAATATATGAAATTAATAAAGTGTGACGGCAATAAAAGTGTAAAAACAAATTCTTTTATCAGTGTTATCTTTTAGTAACAACTCCTTTCCGTTTACACACCCTGTTCAAGAGATTTGCTCGACTGAGTAATAATAGCTAGCCGGAGGACAAAGAACCCAAAATTCAAACTAGTAATATAATAACAGGCGCTCAGCAAATAAGATAACACGAAAGATACCGCGACAAATCTCAAACAACCAAAAGTACTGTGCGTGTTACGCCACTCTACCACTGTTTACCACATATGTGTATTTTTTCATCCGGTAATAAGTACTTAGCCATATAACACTCAAAAAACATAATAAATTGGAGGAATAAGGCTCTCTACTATCCACACTCATAAATTAGCATATACATGTTTAATACACAGGCATATTAGATACAATTAAAATTTTGAAGAAAAAATTCAAGAAATATTTTATATGAAATGCAGAGATATAAAGAATCAAATATTTTTAAGAATACAGCATTATTGAAAAAAACTTTTCCATGCACCGTACTATCTGACGTCTTAAGTTCTGATTCGTTTCTTCTGTATTCACGGATTTTTGTCACCGGAGTAGGCAAATGTAATGGCAGAGAATGACTCCCCAATTGTTTTGCACGTTTTTATTTAGACAAGAGTGTATGTAATGCTCCCCCATACTAAACGCAGTCAAGATCTATTCAGAACTATAATCCAGCAACTCTTTGGTGACACGTGCGAGGCAATAACGTGAAGCTTCTACTCTCATAATACAAAACTTAAAAATTTAAAAGTATCGAAAAAGTGTCGAAGGGTTTACCTCAGAGCATTAGACATACCTACTTCGATACCATCGAGTATCGAGGTCTCATTCCTATTGACCCTCTCTCTCCCATCTCCGGAGGAGTTCTTCATCTGCAGCAGTAGGAGTCCATGTCTCTGATCCATACGTTGCCACTTGTTTCACTACAGTTCTGTACACTTTGGTCTTCAAATTTCTGCTAAGATGACTGTTCTGAACACCCTTGCTAGTGAGATATAGCTGCGATTACCAGGAGCCATTCTAGATTTCTTCCCTCCTATAATGTTTTTTTATAATGTTTCATTTATACTTCGCCTTTAACGGCAATGGTAATATCGGCGGCCCTTTGGTACATATTGGCTATCGTCGATGGTGTTAACTCGTCTACAGTTGTAGCTGGATTTCGGTGTTTCTTTGGGGTTTATACATTAGATATCTCTCTCTATCTCACACACACACGCACACACACACACACACATTTCCACACTCCCATTTATACTTCTAGACTCTGGGGTGTATAGGGAATAGTCTTGGCTAGAGAAAAGTTCCCACCACCAACCGTGAGAAGGTATTTTGTTGTAGCTTGTTTGCAACACGCTTTGGGCGTCAATTTTAAGTAGGTCGTATTGAAGGAGTTGTATTATATTTCAACTGTTGGGGAACCGAACTTGAAATTCGTTGCAACCACACATATAGTACCCGCTTTCCGGTAGCCTTCGTCCTAAGTTTAAAAATATTAACTTTGTAATTTTGATTGTTTCTTTAAATATTATGTATTTATGTTTGCCTCGGCTGCGTCAGTATTTATTTTAGAGGCATGGATGTCTTAGCAGGTTTGTGGTGCGACTTAAGAATGTAGGCTTACACGGATTATAATTTTACTTCACTCCTTTTATTAATACTTGATACGATTTAAATAACACGTAAACTTATTTTTCGTCTCACTCGAATGCGTATTAAATCTCTAGAGGACGCATCTCGCGTCCGGTTACAAACACTGTCTGCAGGCAACTGAACTAATTTCAACCGCCTAAACTTGTAAATTTCTGCATTACAAGTCTCTGATTGGCTATTTCTAATCCAATAGAATACCTTCATTTAATTAAATCATTTTCTGGTTGTTGATTGGCTATTTTTAAACTGTCTCAAAATTTATATTATTGCTTTGCAAGAATCTCAAGTAGCATTAAACTTTCAAATTCATTATTGCCTCAAGGTTACCTCATTTTTAGCAATTTTTAACCTATTATTTTCACAGCTCCTACATTATTAAAATACCTAATACATTCACATAACATTATTACACATTAATACAATATTATAAACATATACAATGATTGTAATATACAATTTTTATGATTGTTACATACACATATTGCTTTAAGGCGGGCTGTTATTGAATTTATATATTATATAATTAGAATGAAATTAATTAAGTGTTAAAAATACTGCCCCAACCGGGAATCGAACCTGGGGCTCCTCGCACAACAGACAGCTGCTGTACCGGCGAGAGACACTCTCTCATGTTGTTGTCTGAAGTGATCAGTGATCCAAGATACTTAAACTCTTTACATTGTAGTTGAACAGAAGGGACTGCTGTCGCTTTCTTAGACGAGAGGAAAACATGCATTTGGTTTTCTCCTGGTTTTCTTGAAGAGGACCAATGTATGCTGCACTTGTATTATTTGTAATTTTGTTTTTGTTGGAGATAAACAAATATGTAAAAACAAAGAACTAGCCATGCATGAATGATACATCAATTGTTGAGGCCCCGTACCTTAGTTGCCCAGGCGGCTATAGCTCGCATACGGGATATCTCATGTTCAATTCCCGTGCACCGGCGAATCTCCTCGGATTCCCTTTATGATTTCAAGTAAATATGGAACTGGGTACTTCAGTTCTATGAGCGAAACTTTCAATACCCCTATGCCAATAAAATATATGTCCCACATAGTCGACAACACAATTTTCTCCAATTTTCAGCAGATGGTAGAGGAAGGAGACTTCAGAACTAGGGCCATTTGTATGGCATAAACTGACATGTATGGAACGTAAAATTTAAAAATACGCCAAAAGCCATACTCTATTAAAAACAAAAGATAATTACAATTACACAGGGTGGACCATTTAAGTTGAGGCATTGCAATATCTCCCAAAGTAAAGGTTGTAGAACGAAATATCTTTAATAAAAATCTGATGTGTTACACTCACATGACTTTCTCTACTCTTGTACAAACTATTTTTAAAAACGCTTATTCTCCATATACTTCATGTTAATCGAGATATCTAGTTGTCAATCTTATTGATAATTGTCTTGTAGATGCAAGGGGAATATGGTAGCTTTTAAGCGATAGTCAAATATTTTAACGCTGGTTGCTATGTGGCGCATTCCATTCTCTTTGCATGTCCAGGACAAAAAAAATGAATAACGAATTTGAGAAAAAGTATAAGTATTGGAAAATTTAAGGGAATAACAAGCAATATCTCGAAAACGGTTCACTCAACAAAAGAAATGTGTATGGCATAAGTTGTGTATTTTAACGCGATCTACATTTTTTGTGTAGTAAAATTTTGTCTCTCTGTTATGGTTTACCAGTTATGCAAAAGTCGTTCACAATGAAGAATACTTTTGGAGACATTCCCAGAAAATTCGAGATATACATTTCATTTCTCATGACATTATCTTAAACATATGATATTTTCATCAAAATCGTTAGAGCCATTTTTGAGAAAATTAAAATTTTCCAAAAATGTTCCATGTAAAGGGTAGTCTGGGGTGGGAGGATTTTCTTGAAAACCTTCGTGTCGCATCTCTGGAAGATACTGAACGTAAATACCAAGTTTGGTGTTTATGCGACTGTTCGTTTTTGAGTTATGCTGTTCACAGACACACACACAGACACACACATACACACACACACACACACACAGACACACACACGGACATGTTTCCAAAAATGCTTTTTGTTGGATTCAGGAGGTCTCAAAACATGTATTTCCGGTGAAATCTCGGTATCGAATTTTTGGGTGGAATGCAATACTTCCCCTACTTACTATACGTAGTAGAGAAAGTAAAAATTGCTTGATATCATGTGGAAAGTAAATGCCATTAGTCGTGTTTTGTTTGGAGGACGTTCTGCTGGTCACTTTAGAATAAATTTAATTCCTTTAAATGAGAACCTGCATTTTGTATGTTGTTTTCTTATTAAAAAATGCTTTACAAAAAGCTGTTTGTTTTGTAATGATGAATAAGGAAGCAAAATAAAACATGTTGGTTCCCAAATTACGAAACTTAATTTAACCCTGAAATGACCATCCATCGATGGTCCAAGTATGCATTGCGCTCTTCGTACACAGCAATTCAGAATTTTCGTTATTTACGTTGGTGCAAGAACAATTGCAAGGTGTTTTAAACAAATGTTGTTTAACTTTTTACGAGGAGTGAGAATATGGATAAGATTCATTCAAACAATTCAGATTTCCTAAATAATTTATACTTTTACAAATATTCAACTCGATATGTACCATTAAATTCAATTCGTTCCCTTGTTTAAATATCCTTTTCTATCAATTTCTTAACAAAATCTTGACCAATATATAGTTGCCAAAAGTGATAAACTTTAGAAAGAATTAATTGTCTTTAATTTTCGAATAGCCTTCGCTTCCCTACGCATCTGATTATTTATCTTCTAAACTGCACTTCCGTACACCTGTTAGCTTAAATTTTGTGCTTTTATACTTACAAAAGTTGTGTACGGTTGAATTTTAATTAAGCCAAAATAATTAGACGCATGTCGTTATTCACGGCTCGCGAGTCCCCTCCTGAAAATGTTGTCTGTCGTCGACCGGGCCGAGTTAGGCTGCCTTCTCTGTCCTGTTGGTCGACCTGCTCACGTGCAGCTGGGGAGGGAAGGATAACTGACGGCGATCATACTGCTCTTCCCCATGCAGTGACAACTTGGTTCACTACTGCCCTCCTTTCTGGCCTAATGCCAGTGGCGACGTCAAGTACTTCACTTAGCTGATATGTTGACCCAAACGTTTGTGATGGTTCCATGACTCTGGTATAGGATTACCCTTTCTGGTCGCGATAATCTGGAACTGTTGTAATGGAATTGTGCAAAACGGCACAACTTTATAACGGGCATGTGCTGAATTGTATCACCGTTATGGGTTGTGCAGTGTGCGCCATGGGGATCTTGTAATTTTTTGAGATTGTAAAATTTTCTCCATTTCAGTTTCTGATTGGCTAATCCTACTCCAATAGAATACCTTGATATAACTAAATCTTTTTCTGCTTGTTGATTGGCTATTTTATAAACTGTCACTAGAATTACATTATTGCTTCCAAGAATCAGAAATAGTATTGTTAAACTCTCAAACTCACTATTGCCTAAGGTTACCTCATTGTTACCTCATTGTAAGCAACGTTTAACCTATTATTCTCACAGCTCCTACATTATTAAATTACGCAATACATTCACATAACATTATTACACATGGATAAAATAATATAAACATTTACAATGACTGTAGTATACACTTTTTATATATTGGTACATACACATATTGCTTTAAGGCGGGCTGTTATTGAATTTATATATTATACAATTAGACTGAAATCATTTTAGTGTTAAAAATACTGCCTCACATTGTGACAGCAATGTGACTTCATTCAGTCTTTTCCCGATCTCCCCCCCCCCCTCTCTCTCTCTCGCTGTTTCGTTTTTATTTGTCACTGTTTCGATCTTTTATGTAGTTCACCTTCACTGGAAGTCCACTTCACTAAGCAAAGTAATTCAATTCTCCGTTACTTCACTTCCCTCGTGACGAAGCCCCTTCATTCGAAAGTCGAACACAAGACCTCTGCGACCCGTCGCTCCGCAGTAGCACTCGCTGCACGTTATAACACCCGTCACCGACTCGCTCGGAGAATAGCTGTTGATTTCGCACGGGAAACTCACCCGCCAACTCGCCCGCTCACCGACTACCACGACTCACTCTACTGTGCGAGAACGCTCGCTTATATATACAGTGGATTCTTACACAGAAGTTTCTCGAACATTCTAAAACTATTTCGACACACTTCCTTGAGGAGGAAGGGGGAAGCTTCTAGCTATCTCCCAATAACGCGCCCAGTGCTGACGGTGGCGAACGGCCGTTATCTTGTTTACTCCTACCGCTCGGCGCCCACCTCCCGCTAACCACGAACCATAGCTGCTGCGTCACAATGAAATGTCTTTATTGACCAAATGGCGTCCCTATTTCTGTATCTTGCCAGGATTTCCAGGGTGTGGGTGGGCGGAGGGATGCGGAGTTTACAGCTGCCGTGTTACACAGTTATCCGTAATTGGCCGAAGCGAGCATTTATTTGTTATTGCTAGTATTACTACTGCGATGTATGTGTTTATGCTGCGTTAATTGTGCTTTTCCGGGCATCTCAACATCGCGGAACAAAAGGATGTTATTAGTTACCTAATATTTTTGTCCTTATTTTATCTTTACGTAGAAAATTTTTCGTTAGTTTGCTCCTTTCTCTAAAATACCATATATTTAAGATATTTACATGACGAGTAAAATGGAAATGATAAATTTTTAATTTAGGCCCGAGGGCTTGGACCGAGCCCGTGAAAGTCTTCAATATACTTTACAATGTTTTAATTGTATTAATACCCAAACGCATCATCCTGTACTTTTTGTAAATTTTACAAACAATTCTGTAAGGTAAGATTTCTCCGTTAACGTCAAGAAGCTACCAAATTCGCGTATACCCATTTCACCTTCCTTGAGCGGCGTCGTAGAAAATTTTGAAATTTGGAAAACTAGTTAAAGGTTGAACGTTTCATTAAATGTACTGTGGCTAAGAAAAAGAAATATGTTAGAGCGACCATGCACCGATATTGGAAAAGAACTGCAGGGCTAGGTGGACAAATCTGTGGGAAAATATTTTCTATCTGCGCAATGGACTTGTGGATTTGGACAAATTACGCTTCAGAGAAGAGAGGGGATTTACCTCCCTTTGAACGTATTCGATCAGCATCAGGTCACAAGGAGATTGCCGTGTATTTAGCTTCCCTGGAACCGTCCTAAAGCTTTATAGCAATATATAGATTAACTTTTTTGTTTTGTACTGCAGCAGTCAGAAAAGCCAACAAACGAGGATAAAACATGTGTTTTTCTTTCCTCTCCCTAACTAGAAGTTTCTGGATCCTACTGATTCTTATAAGAAAAATCTGATGTTCTAATCACATGCTTTTCTCTACACCCTTACTGTTTATTGGTAGGTAGGCAAACTATTCTTATGAAAGTTTATTTTCCTATATACTTAATTATAATCGAGATAAATCCTTCCAGAAATAGAGCATTACACTATTTCGTTGTAGATACAAAGGGAACAGCGATAGCCAAATGTTTAAGAACTGGACGCTATATGCTGGCCTTCAAATTGCGTATTCTTTCAGTGAAACAACTGAAAATCGACAGGACTTGAAAATAATTAAAATATTGAAGAATTTCAACGATTAATAACGGATATTTGGGAAATGGCTTATGCCACAAAAAAGTTATTTGAAGTATATTATGTGTTTTAAAGAGATCTAGCTTTCTTATGTAGTAACATTCTGTCTATGTCTTATGGTTTACCAGTTTTACAAAATTCCTTCCTAATGAGGAGTATTGCACTGGGTGTTTACATAAAATGCAAGATATACGTTTTATTTGCCATGCAAATAACTTAAACATATGGTATTCAAATCCAAATTATAAGGGTTATTATTGAGAAACTTGAAAGTAATCAAAAAACGTTCATTTAAAGGGTAGTTTGCGGGGGGAATTTGCTTGAAAATCATATCGTGCCACATCTGGTAGACACTGAAGTTAAAGGTTAAATTTGGTATTTAATCGAATTTTCGTTTTTGGGTTTACCACATATTTTGTATTTTTTTTATTTATTTATACAAGGAGCCTAAGAATTTGCATTTGGTGTAAAATCTAGGTATCAAACTTGTTTGCGGAATGCATAAAGGTAAAGGAAGGGCCCCCGAAACCGCCCCTTGTGCATCTACCGTTACCCCTGGGAGGGAGAGATGGGGAGAGAGATCCGGATGACGGGCGCAAGCAAGGATGGAGTCCCTAACATTCACAAATTCGACGTAACAAACGCCACCCGGGATCACCCATAGGCTCTGAGCCTCCGGCGGGTCCCGGAAGGAGAGCTTGTCCTACAGCACATGGAGGTGGGCCCTGAAACGACGTCAGGAGCTTACATACACCGTCCAGACTCAACACACCGAACACCATCGTCTGATCCTAGAACAACAGATGCCAAAGAAGATAATCGATATAGTAGACGGGGGCAGGAGAGTCGAGGTAGAAGATGAACCACCCCAGCAATCGCCTCCGACCACAAAAAGCTCGTGGGTCAGAGTAGGGATCCGGACCTCCGGAATACGAGTCGCACACATTACCGCAGCGCCATCTCGCTCGGTACTGAGGAAGGTACTAGAGAAAGTAAAAATTACGAATGACTGTTCCACTTTTAAGAAAAATATGATGTGATATATTTCGTTATAGATACAAAGAGAACAGCGATAGTCAAATGTTTAACAACTGGACGCCGTATGCTGGCTTTAAAATTCCACAACCTTTCCATGACATCGCGAGAAACAACTGAATGTTGACAGGACTTTAATGACCAAGAAATGAACAATTTTAAATAACCGATAACTCAGAAACGGCTTTTGCCCCAAAAAGCTCTTAAAATAAAGTGTGTATTTTAAAGAGATTTATATTTTTTGTACAGTACGATTTCGTCTATAGCTTAACATTTACCAGTTGTACAACATTATACAAAATTCCTTCTTAATGTAGGGGACTTCACAGGTTATTTCCAGAAAATTCAAAATAAAAACTTTATTTGTCATGTAAATATATTTTAATATTTTAATCAAAATTGATACAGCCATTTTTAGACAATAAAAATGTCTAAAAATGTTCAATGTAAAGGGTAGTTGGGGGTAGGGGGATTTTCTTGAACATCCTTGTGTCGCATTCTTGGAAGATATGAACTTAAATACCAAGTTTGGTACTTATCCAACTTTTAGTTTTTGAGTTATGCTGTTCACAAACACACATACACACACACGAACATGTTTCCAAAATGCTTTATTTAGTTTCAGGGACCTCAAAACATGTATTTACGCTGAAATACTGATAACGAATTTTTGGATGGAATGCAATCCTCTACCTACGAGGTACGTAGTAAAGAAAGTAAGTAATAATAGAAATAATAGAACGCTAATGTGTTGAGTACCGTAATTTTATGAAGTCATTTTGACAAACGGAATTATGTTTTCAAAAACTTGTTCACGTAGCATTACTTCAGTGGAAGTTCTGTTAAGGTAAGCCTTCTGATGCACAGATGGGGAAGCTGAATTATCTGCTGCGCCACGAATAACATTTAAATGACGTTGACAGGGGCGGTTACCGCACCGAAAACGTTTTATATTACAACTGAAGGGTGAACACATGCATGGAGATGTATCAGTCAAAGATGTCGAAAACAGGACTGTTCGCAACTTCCAACAGATATCAGGGTTATCCTGGCTATAGTTACAGCACGTCACTCAAACAAACAACCTGCATTCGAGAGGCATGCAAAACTCACTTTTAGGTACACTATCATAAGATTACTTTATGCTCGACCATGCGAAAATGTAGCATTTATACGACTGGTAGCAGTACTTTAATGGGCCTCATTAAGGTACACCTGTTCATTAAAGTATTGGTATTCGACCAATCAGAAGTGGCCACGTAACATTGTGAAAGCTCAAGTATCGATTATTCTGCGTAGTACACCTCACAACGCTAGCAACTTTGTTTGATATAGGTGCTACAAGGTTACTGTATTGTAACTATAGATAAAGAAATAACGATTGTAACACATCACTCAAAGCAGAAACGAATACTTATGAAACCTTTAATTTAGATATATGGTCGAGGATAAACAGTCGTTTGAAACTTGACTATAATGGTGATTAATACTCGCGTTATAATTACTACAGTTATGGTCTGGTTGCGTAATATACTATTATTTTAGTCCAAAAACATTAACAGCACTAAATCCTCGACATATTTCCGCATTCAATGAAATGCAAGATTAAGCATAATCTAAGTACTCAATCTATGTAAAACGTTTCTGGCAAGCTTCAACTTTTTACTTTCTTTACCCTACTAACTTCATTAACCTATAGCATTACCGAGAGGTTGCGCCGCGATAACCTTTGCGACTCCCATTCGGGATGTCCCGGGTTCGATCCCCGGTAACCGCCTCACTCTGACCCATGGGTTTTTCGTGGTTTACCGGGTTCTTCCCTACTAACATTTCTTTTCCATAGCTTCCCTTTCATTCCATTTTCCTTCTTATCCTTCAGATGTGCTTTTAGGTTTCGTGGTGTATGGCGGTGTCGAACAGATGGCGCGGATGCATTCTCAATGGAAAGATTATTAGGATAGGATAGCATTCGGCGCGGATGGGGACTTAGAACGACCGCCATCTACTAGATAGCCGGTATGACCGACTACTTAATAAACGCACATATCTAAAAAATGAAATCCCGTCATATGTTTACTCATGTATTTAAAATGAAAGGAAAAAAATAAAACCAGAGTAGATCCACGGAGATTTAAACTTACAACCTCAGAAACAGTAAGATAACTCTCTACCACGTAACTAAGAGTGCTGCAGTAAGCGTGACATTGTAACAAACTTTAACCGTACTCCAATTGAGAACCATGCATCAATAAACTGTTTTGTTTACAAATATTCAGTGTAAAAACATCTGTCCGTTTGAAATCTCGTTAATGAATTATTTTTTCGAAGATGTTTGTGATTATAGTTGTGTTCCCCATTATAACTACTACTAGAATATACGGGTATTTCACGCCCAATATAGAATGGAACCACAGCAGTTAAAGAGCGTCCATAAATCGAACTCAATTTCTTTTTTGCAGCCTTGTAAACAAAGCCTAGCAGTCCCAAGCTCATAATTCGAGCTCCATCTCTCAGACGTTCGCCAGTTTTAAATTGACCGAGTGTACTCGCATCTTTAATTCATTATAACATTTTATGGATTAGAATTGTTGACATCACCATGCCTGATTTTCCTTAAATCAATCGCCAATGTTGCTGACGAGCGAGCCTATGGTCTTGCTTTAACTACGGTTCTTAAATATTGCAGGCCTTCAGTTTATTGAACGTAGGTAAACTTTTGCAATGATGGTTTTGCTTCCATTAAAATGTATTGCCTGGCGCTGAATGCGTCTGGGAAAATATTAGCCCTTTATTTTCATTACCGTTACAGTCGTTTGAGCTTTTTAAAGAGAGCTACCAAGAGGATTAAATGAGATATATTTTTATCTGATGTTAGGTTTTATGGATTTCTTTCTACGACTTTATTTGTTAACAAATAATTTCTCTGGAAAGAGAAAGAAAGAAGGATTTCTAAGCACGTACATGTGTAATTTGTATTTTGCGTGGTGGAATTTTCCGAGAAATTTCGGCTGATATTTACCTTCGAAATAATTCATTCTCAAGCTAATATACCTCTGAACCTCATCTATACTAAAGAGAGAACGTTTGTGTGTGTGGGTGTGTGTTTGCTTATGTAGGGTAATTTCAAAAACCATTCAACCCATTTTGATAATTCTTTCATCATCGAAAAGCCCAATTCCTTCTGACGGACTTTGGGCTATAATTCACCTTCTAATTTCATTTCGTTAATTACTAAAATATTAAAAATATTTACAAAGACCTTTTAGTTGAATATGAACACAGTGGAGTTAGAAGAATATGCTTGCAATGAAGGCCTTGACTTTTATTTGAGAATGCCATGGCGTAGAAAAAACAGTTTTTGTTACTCCACAGAATATATAAAAAAAGCCAGCTACATTTTATGGAAAGGAATATACATACATGGTCATGGTGTAACACTTCAGCAAACAGAAAACAAGAGTTTAAGAAGTGACAATCGATCTTGTGTTATATTTGATTACTTAATTCTCATTTATCAAATACTGCAGAAGTATGTGTATGTGTGTAATGAAACAGTCTCAAAACTTCTAAATAACCTTTAATTGTATAGACGTACTGAAGTTTCTGGACGCCAAAACTTGCTAATAACCCTCATATAAGAAAGCTGGTTTATTTTCTTTATATTTATGTTGTAATCAAGTTCGTCAGCAGGAGCTAGATAGTTCTATAAAAAGAGAAAAAACTGCTAACATTAGAAATAAGTGTATTAAATAAATGAATTCAATTTTATAATTAAAAATCGATCTAGCTTATTTTTTCGATGGTCGCAGACTGCCTTTTCCAAAGAGGTTAGCTTGGTGGCCTGGGAGTGCGGAATCTTATTTCGTTGTGTATGTTAAGGATTTCTGCATTGCGCGAAAACTGTGTAGCTTTTGTTATTAAATAACTATGGGACCAAAAAGGAAGGTAAATGATCTTAAAATTTAACTTACTATAATTATCTAAACCAATTATTTGACAATTCCAAGCGAGGGTATTTATAGGCTATGCAGCATTTCCATAGCTTGAAAGACATCAGACTTTCCGTCGATATTGCACATCCTTTCGCGTGAATATAGGGAGATTTTTCTTCCGTTATTAGGAATATGTACGAAATTAGAATTATAAGGGATAAAGGGGAGATTTCGTCTTAAAAGTCTCGCAGACCATTCTATAATAAATTCATAAAGGACTTGGGAGGGGGTAATCAAATTGTCATTCGATTTCAAAAAGCTACCCGTTCAACTTCTGGCATCCAGTTGGTAATATTATAGCAGAATCCGTTGCGAAAGGTAATTTAAAATTCAAAAGCTTAATTCAGATATATTTCATTGCTCTGCTCTCAATTGTTAAAACGCGTTTGGTGGTATTATGCCGGGGACTGTTTCTCTCAGTTGAACGGCTAAAAAATTGACTACTATGATTTTTGTTGGGCAGTGTCATCTTCTACCAGAAGCCTGTCGGAGAATTTTCACATACCTATCTGATATGTAGCATACTGTCTCGGATATAATTGAAGCGGATGAAATGATGGGGTTTGGTAGGCGCTCAAAACAGCCCATACAACAATTATGTCACGGTGAAATAGGGGTTGTGATTAAGGGTTTAGTGTCACTAAACGTCACAGGTAACTGGAAGGGTAACTGAGAGGATTCAAGGGATGTGACAGACAAGTCATGTCGATTTTTGGACGTCTTGTAGCGGGAGCCCGCGCCGCTCTGATCCCTGAACGACCACGTGTTGCAAAGTATTTTTTTAAAGATGCGATAATCAACGAGCGCCAAGTATCATTACCCTCTACCACATGTAAGGCAGACTTCACTTACTTATTCTATAATTTCCTTTTCGACCTCGAGCCATGTTTATAAAAAAAATCTGATGTGTTACACTCACATGACTTTCTCTACTCTTGTACAAACTATTTTTACAAACGCTTATTCTCCATCTACTTCATGTTAATCGAGATAAACATTTGCAGACTCTATCTTATTGCTAAGTTTCTTGTAGATGTAAGGGGAATATATATTTACAAGGGCAATTAGAAATACAGTAGCCTTTATGCACATACATATCTCTGAATAGCTGGTTGCTAGGTGCAGCACCATTCACTTTGCCACAGATTAATACTCTTTGCATATCTAAGACAAAAAAATGACTAACGAATTCCCATTTGAGAAAATAAGTATTGAAAAATTTAAGGGAATAACAAGCAATATCTCGAAAATGGTTCACTCAACAAAAAAAATGTATATGACATAAATTGTGTATTTTAACGTGATCTACATTTTTTGTGTAGTAAAATTTTGTCTAACTCTTATGGTTTACCAATTATGCAAAAGTCGTTCACAATGAAGAATACTTTTGGAGAAATTCCCAGAATATTCAAGATATACATTTTATTTGTCATGAAAATATCTTAAACATATATTTTAATCAAAACTGTTAGAACCATTTTTGAGAAAATTAAAATTTTCGAGAACTCTTCCATGTAAAGGGTAACCTGGGGTGGGGGGATTTTCTTGAAAACCTTCGTGTTGCATCTCTGGAAGAAATTAAACCTAAATATCAAGTTTGGTGTTTATCGGACTGTTCGTTTCTGAGTTATGCTGTTCACAGACAGACAGACAGACACACAGACACACAGACATGTTTCCAAAAATGCTTTTTTGGATTCAGGGGGTCTCAAAACATGTATTTCCGGTGAAACCTCGGTATCGAATTTTTGGGTGGAATACAATACTTCCCCTACTAAACTATACGTAGTAGAGAAAGTAATTATATATTTGTATAGACGTGGGAGGCTATCATGTAATTGTTTGGGACCACTGGTCATACTATCAGCTCTTCCCTCGGGCATGTACTATAGAGTATAGCAAACGTTAAAGAACCCCCATCCCGGGTTTCGTTCCTTGGTCAGCGAGTACTCTGGGTCCGTAGGTTCGAGTACGAACCCCTAAGTTGGAAGTAGCATATGTAGAAGCACGGGTCTCCTGCCACATGTCGGGGCTGTCACACCGCTTGCACTCTCTGAGCTACACCTCCAGTTACCTGTGACATGCAGTGATACCTAATCCCTTCGAAACCCTTAATCCCAATCCGTATTTCACCGTGGCATAATTGTTGGATACGCCTGTTTTGAGCGCCTAACAAACCCCCATCCTTTCATCCCCTTCAACTATGACCGTGACATAATTCCTTCTGGGATTTCGTGCGGAGGTTTGTGATCTTGGGTACATATTTGTTTCACTTTTGGCCCAATATTTAAAATATATTGAGTGCTGCATTCACATGACTTTCCCTACTCACTTATTGTTCTGATTCATGTTAATCCAGATAAATATTTTCAGGAATGGTTTTATCGCACATTCCTTTGCAGCTACAGCGGGATATAGTAGGCTTTAAAAGCGGATCGCTATGTGGAAATTCCATATCACCTTGCTTGACCACGAGAGAGAACGTATAGCGACTTACCACTAAACATCTGAAAATTCGACCAATATGCTAAAGAATATATCCAAAATTGTTAACGCCACCAAAGCATTTATTTTATATAAATTGTGCGCTTTAACGAGTTCTAAATTTTTTGTGCGGTAAGTTTTTCTCTATCTCTTACGGTTTTCAGTACAAAATCCATGCACAATTAAGAGGGTTTTACAGGTTATTCTCACAGATTTTCAGATGCACATTTCATACACCATGCAAATAAAATAAAAAGAATATCATTTTTTATGTTAAGGTTTGTTTCTCATAATCACTGGACATGTGAGTGGAGCCACTTGTTAATGATTTTAAAGACGTTCACAAAATTCCAATTCCCAATATAAAGTAAATGTTTTTTTCACAGAAGCCATGTGAAGGCTAAAGTTGGTAAGGTAAAATTAGACTGAAAAATGTAATGCTTTATCCGAGATTGAGCAAGCTTTCAGCTTACCGTGCTGCTATTCTAAACAACTGAACCAGCATGCAAGATGCCGGCATAAAAGGGGGGTTTTATTTATGGACGCTCTTTAACTACTATGGTTCTTAGCGTCCCATTCTATATTGGGTGTGAAAGACCAGTAATTTTGCTCAGAGGTCTCTTTATCAGGCTTGAGGTTTTTTACGTGCCGTAAATCTACGACACGGGACCACCGGCTTTACTTCCCTTCCCAAGGAAGCCATGCTAAGGATCTTTACGTGTGACAAAATCCATCGCCCTCCGCCGGGTTTGAACCCGCGACCTCGGGAACTGGAGGCTAGCATGGTAGCCACTACATCACGGAGGACCACAAAGCGTTCTCAAATTGATTTTGAGATAACATATCCCAATGGGGACTTACAACCTTATAAATGCATTATGTCTCGGGCCTCATATTTAGTCAGTCTATGAAAATTGTTCTTCGGCAGCTGTCGTGTGTACTTAGGATAAGGTTGGAAATGTAGACAAGAGAAAAAATACCGCCCATTACATTAAATTTGTCAGTATGATTCTATCTATCCAATAAGCTACTGCAATTTTTTAAAATTAGCCAGTTTTTTCTTTCGACCCCGGCCATCGTATTGAATTTTGAGACAGTAACTATGGTTATATATGCCATATATATAATAATGTGAATTATAATGTGAAATGGTTTTAATAAGAAAAATACTTGTATAAATAGAAGTTAAGGCACAAGTTTTAATTATGTGCAAGTGTAGCTGGAGCTGTGGAATTCTTGTTAAAAGCCGACAAACATATCTTTGTGTTAGAATTAAGGCCCAGGCAAAAAGGACTTGTACGGAAAGGTCATAAAAGCCAGACCTTGAGTCTTTGTGAAATAGAAAAGGCGACAAGCGAAAACAGCATATTTTTGTAGAGAGGCCACATGTTTGCAAACGTAGAACAATAGCCGGGTAAGTCTTCTGGAAGGTTCCAAGCTGAACGAAGACAGACAATGAAATTTTAAGGAAGAATATGTTTAAAATCTTTAAGGGGAGAAATGTTAGTTCTAGCGTCTCCATCAGCCAGGGCGGTTGAGTATAAAGTGCTGCGATGTGAATAAGATACATGTAAGCTCTCAGAAGCAGGCGTTATTAGTTACTTCTTATAATGTAGTAAGAACATTCAAATGGTATCAATTTAAAAGTCCATAGGAACGTGTGATAAATACTACAATTATTTCTAGAGCACGTATAAAATACTTGATTGCTCAGCGACCGCAAGTTTGGCGCACGAACGTGGTAGGGCTCGACCGTACTACAGCTCCAACTAACTTAAGAACTGTGTAGATCAGAGGTGGCGAAAACGTGACTCGCGAGTTATTTTGACTCGCAGGCGCACGTTCCGTCTCTGCAACCGTCCGTTTGATTTTCACATGCTGCTGAGTGACGCCGTGCGTGTTGCATATTTGGTGACTCGCGGATGGAAGTCGTTTTCGCCACCCTTGGTGTAGATTATTAATAAGACAGTCAATGCGTGTGCCATTAAAGCATAGTATTTTTCAATAACTTAATCTATTGTTAGAGTTGTTACTTATTACCTTCCTTCCCGTATCACACCCTGCAAAGTTATACAAGCTCTACCAAAACCTAAATAACAGCAGCCGTGGCAAGAAATAAAAATAAACAATAAGAGTAACAACTAAAACATCAGATATTTAACAACATTACCATAGTTCATACATTAATTCATACTGCGAGTTATGCTCTCCCTCCACGAGTATACCGCAATTTTTCAGTCTGATTCTATCTTTCCAAAAAACAGTGTAATTTTCTAAAAGTATACAACATTCTTCTTTCGATCCCAGGCATTTTATTCAATTTTTCAGTTTAATAATTAATGCAATTTTGTAAAAGTAGACATTGTGTTCTCCTTTGTATCCCGGCAATTATATGAAATTGTTGAATCTGATTCTATATTGTGACGTAAGGGTGGCGATGACGCCATTGGCACTCTTATTAGTCGCCGTAAAGGATGGGGGAACGTAGCACAGGTTAGAGGATGCAGTAGCTGGAATGGGGATGACAGTGTGTCATTATACAAGATGTAACTTCTGCTCCCAATCTTTGTAATTTTTAATTTTCCTGATTTACATTTCAAAAAGAAAGAAATAGTTAGACAACTAGTGGATTTACCTGAATGGCAGAGGAAATCCGGCTGTCCATCGCCGTCAGCCTAGCGCAAACGTCGAGATTGCAAATTAAATTTAAATCAATTTACAGAACTGTCCCGCAGAGGGTCCGACTAGGCACATGGTTGGTCAAGAGATCGCCGTAAAAAACCCATATGTTTAAATTTCCGACCAAAACGCTGATTAGCGCCTGGTTGGTAACTGACGTAAGCGTAACTCAGAAAAGCTTATGCAACTTACTCAAGTGTCGGACAAGAACTGATCTTTTCCCCTAAACCGCGTATCATCTAATCTCTGCTTACTTCAACATACGTGAAATGACTAGCAAGAAATCTAAAAATGATTTCCTGTAGTTACTTAAACCAAATTTTCTTTGAATATTTCAAGCTGTATAAAGTCCTATTTATCAAAATCTGTTAAAATAAAGCTTTAACTGTCATAATATTTTCAATAAAGTACTGCAACTTTCTAAAAGTGGACAATGTACTCCATTCGATCCTAACCATTGCATTAAATATTTCAGTCTGATTCTATATTTGCAATAAAGTACCACAACTTTCTAAAAGTAGACAGTGTTCTCCATTCGATCCTAAACATTGCATTGCATCTGACTATATATTTGCAATAAATTAATGTTCTAAAAGTAGACATGTTTTCCTTTCGATCTCTGTCATCTAACTTACAGATCAAGCAGAATTTATGAAACATAAAACGCAGATACCGATACTTGGAAAAATAAGAGGATGAAAAGAAAAACAACAAATGCTCCAGAAATACCGTGGAGTGCGCCCCTCTTGATCCTGGGCTGATGCGAGAGTAAGGTTAACACTGTTGCCAATTACACGGGATTAAATTCAGGGCTGCCACGGTGAACGCTCTGGCAGGAAATAAGAGGATTCTGTCTGCACACGCACACACACGCTGCGGATAAACACAAACGCATCAACACAGATGACGCAGGCGCGCGCATCATTCCCCATGGACCCGAGCGTTTGCCGCGATGGTAAATGTTTCAGAAGCAGGCTGTTTTAGTCACCGTAACACACGCTAGTTAAAAAGTCAGCCGTACCTCTGTAACAAGCTGATCGCCGACTGCTAAAGATAAATTAAAAAAAACACAAAAAAATAAAATGTTTTTGACATTAGTTACCAGGGACCCGATAAGCTCAATAAAAAAAATATGAACACGCAAACGCATGCCTGCCAACTAATTATGCACGTAGGTAGTCAGCATGTGCGCTTTTTTACATTTATAAATTGTGAATACGTCTGTGGAAAACTGATGTGGAACATTTTGCAATGGAAAGAAAATATCAAACTGAAATATACGGAGCTAAAAGGCAAGGTTACGGTTAGCATATGTGTGATGTAGCAATCATTAATTGCCAACATCACCTGGAATATTTCTGTAATAAAGCAGAGATATCATTGCACGTATACATTCACATTACTTTCTCTATTGCTTTTCCACAAAGTATTCCTGCAAGAGCTTACTATTCAATCTACTTGTTGTTAATCCAGATCAACTTTCAGTACTCATTTAGTTGTACGATACAGAAGATAAAGCGATAGTCACATTTTTAAGGAGCATGTTGCTATGTACCTTCAGTGTTCTCCTTGTATAAATACAAAAAAGAAAAGAAAGAAAAAGAAACCGTAAAGCGATTTGCAGTTTAGAAAAGTATAAAGTATTTGAAAATTCAAACCACCAACAAGGAATATCTCGGAAATGCTTAACTCCACAAAATAATTTTTTTTGATGTAGTGTCCTTTAATGAGATCTACATTTTTGTGCAGTAAGATTTTGCCCATCTCTTACGGTTTATAAGTCATGCAGAAGTCATTCATAATGAAGAGCGCTTCAGACGCCATTCTTATAAAATTCAAGATATACACTTCATTTGTCACGAAGATATCTTAAGCATATGTTATTTTAATCAAAATCGTTAAAGCCATCTTTGAGAAAATAAAAATAAAATATATTCGAAATTTTTTCAATGTAAAATGTAGTTTGAGGAGGGGGGGTTGTTTTTTAATTTCTTCGTGTTGCATCTTTGGAAGATGCTGAACTTAAATACGAAGTTTAGTATTTAACGAGCTTTTCGTTTTTGAGTTACGCGGTTCACATACCCACATAAAACGTACCATTTTCTAAAAGCGCTTTTTATTGTTCAGGGGTCTCAAAACGTATATTTCCAGTGAAATATGGGTATAGAATTTTTAAATGGAGTGCAATAATTCCTCTACTTAATGTAGCTTAGGAGAAGAGAAAGTAAAAAGGTACACGTTTTTATTTTTTAAT
Organism: Deroplatys truncata; assembly: GCA_030765065.1. NCBI lineage: Eukaryota > Metazoa > Arthropoda > Insecta > Mantodea > Mantidae > Deroplatys > Deroplatys truncata. The sequence goes on from CM060979.1 coordinate 23,183,685, forward strand.
CAGATTAATACGTACATTTACTTCATTGATTTGGCATATAATTTGCTAGTTTTTACTTAGATACTTGTCAAATTTCTGAAATTGAAACCCAGAACACTTTTTCTAATCCAGCAAAGCATAATAGTTTTGCAATTATATGAAATTTAGAGTGCTTGAAGTGTTCAGTGCAGTGAATGTAAAACTACATATAAAATAAATGGGAATTTTGTTTTATAAGAATCCTGGTTTATGCCTTCCTGGTTCTACAATAAACAAGTGTTAAAGCAAAGAACACTACTTCCTAGACTATACTCAGATTTCAAGTCCATATTTTTCGCTTCAGAAAATGAACTATCACAAAATGTGAAACATATCCCACATCCATGGATTGCATAATACAAATAATTTACGTGAAGGAGTTGACTTTAATATTCATGTCGGCCATTACTGAATGTTCGTACCCACTTACTGCTGGTTACTAGAAATAAAAACAACGAAAATCAAAATAATGATTTCCCATCTAATGGATAGCTCCGGATGAAGGAATTTCTTTACTAATCGTCGTGTCGTATTTTTGGAAAACACTGAACCTGAGTATAAGTTTGGTAACTATCCAACATTCCGCTTTTGAGTTAAGCCGTTTATGCACACGCGCTTACATAAAGATTTATTTTTATTCAGGGAACCTCAAGACAGGTATTTTAAGGGAAAACTTGGCATCGAATTTGTTCTGTAATCCAATACTAGATACATGGTAGAGAAAACAACAGCCTTATTAGTATGGTATGTGAGCTAATTATTACATTTTCAATTTTATCTGCATATTTAATTTGTAGATCTAAGGCCATCTGTGCCAACTTCGATCAAAGTTAAACGAAGTAGTTGATTATGGTCGTTTGACCGCGGGTGCTGGACCGATCAATTCCGTTGATTGGGTTTAACTTTCACATTTCAATTTTCTTGTAGGTATTGAGAATGAGACAATGAGATAATACTTAAATCTGGACCAACGTCAAAAGCGGATCATTTTAGAAAGAGGTGAACCTCTTGAAGAGTATGGGCACAGGAAATTTGAAGAAAATTTCCGGCTATCGAAGCATACAGTGTGGTAGCTGATAATAAATGAGAGGTTAGAATGCCCTAAGAACCGCATTCACCCTGTTTCCACCATGATTACAGTTTTAACAACTAGATCATACGCTACAGGATCTTTTAATACTGTGATTAGGGATATTTCTGGAATACAACAACGGCGTTGGGTATTATCAATAATATGTCAGATTAGTATTGCTTCTTTTTGTCCAGGACTTGTATCGCTCCGTGAAGGACAGAATTAAGATCTGTGGTGGTTATCAAATCGATGGATTTCCGATTTCGTAGGAAATATAGACCTGCATTTATTATAGCTTCAGCAGGTATTTGTTAAACTTCAGCCATAATTTTAATAACGTTAGAAAACTGCTTTTGGTAACCTACAATTTACGTCACACCATTATTTATATTGCTAAATATAATGCAGTTTGAAATATTTTTTTAATTTCCTGGAAGTTTACAAATCAGGACTCACGCTATTTCTTAAGATAGCGATTGGTCTATTTATGTATTTAGTTATTACAACTCGCCTGGTGTCATGTTTAAATGCATGGCTGTATACAACCATGTCTCAGCTTGGCCTTTAAAGAACAAGAGTCATCTTTTTATTTTACATTTTATAGGAATATGAGACTAGTTCCAACAAAAACTCTAAGAACAGATTTGGAGACCACTTCTTGTTTTCTGTTTTCGTTTACCGCCAATACAACATTTCAAAATCAAAACAAAGATGGAGGGAAACAGACAAGGAGATCGTTATTTCTTGCACTTCAACCTCTTTGGGTGTAGAGTTGGATCTTTCCTTTTGAGCAATTCTCGTAAGATCATGAACGTTCAGTAACTTAGCGCACGGTCAGCTGATGGCGGAGCGTTGAAAGAGAATTAAAAATGATGCGCCGCAACTACAATTTAACCGCGGTCAAAGTTTGATCACGTTTCATGACTCTCGATCAACACGGATTTGATCAAGAATGGCGCACATGGTCACTCAAGATTGAAGTAGAGGAGGTATTACATTTTCATCCAAAAATTCGATACTGATATTTCACCGGAAATGCATTCTTTCAGCATCCCTGTATCTAAGATTACTTTGTAGAAAAACTTCCATATGTGTATAAGTGTCTTCAGTAACCAATAGTGTTGGAAGGAAAAACCATGGGCTATGTGGAGGACTACATATACTTACGACAAAGTATTTCGATGAGGGGAAACGGCGAGGCAGATATCAAACGAAAAATTAGCGCAACCTGGAGACAATTCTGGAGCTTGAAGACTATCCTACTGCACAAATACCTAAATCTGAAACTTAAAACACAAGTAATGTAACCCAGCGTAATTCCAGTGCCCATTTACGGATGCCAGACGTGGTGCTTCACCGCGCATCAAACAGAAGCCCTACAAGTGTACCAGAGGATGATGGAACGGAAAATACTGAACATCAGGCTACAAAATAGAGTACGACACACAACAATCAGAGAACGACAGGAATGGAGGACGCAACTGTACGCGCACGACAACTCGAGTGGAAATGGGGAGGACATGTAGCAAGGATAGACCACAGAAGATGGACCCACGCGACCACGGTTTGGGACAACAGGCTCGGGAAAAGAAGAGGTGGTCTCCCTCTTCAGAGATGGTCAGACAAACTGGTACGAGGAGCTGGATGAAGATGGACCACTCCAACCAAGGAGTTAAAACTACAGCCAACGTTGTTATAGTAAGGAAAGATTGGTGTTGGACTAAACTTTGATGAAAAGGGTTAAGTGAAAAGACAAGTGAAAGGTTAATTCTCCCACGTACTGCCTCACCTTGGGACTTTTTACATGGGCTACCCTACCTAGAGTAGGAGGCCATTGGCCTAAAGGGATACAAGACTGTCTTATCTTATCTTCCTAGGAAACGACACGATGATGTTTAAAAAAACTCCGCATCCGGACTTCCCTTTACATGGAAAATTTTCGTTATTTTTAATTGTCTCAAAAAGGGCTTCACCAACTTTGATTAAAATACCATATATTTAAGATATTAGTATGGGAAATATAATATACATCTGAAATTATATCAGTTTTTACGTTTGTGAGGCCCTCTTCATTCAAATAATTTGGTATAATTTGTAAACTGTAAGACATATACAGAAACTTACAACACAAAGCATGTAGATTTCCTCAAAGGACAAAATTTATCTCAGATACTTATTTTGGGCGTAAAAGAATCTCCAGATATTGTTTATTATTTGGTTTGAGCTGTCAAATAAGCACTTATACATTCTTCAGCTGCTGATATGTCGCTAGTAGTCCTTTTTCTCGTGGTCATGTAAAGAGAAAAGAATTTCAAAGCCACCACAGAGCGACCTGTTTTTTTTTTAAAAAAATTCTGACTATCGCTTTAGCCTAATGTATTCTTCTTATATCTATAACGAATGTGTGAATGTGTAAAGCAAGTTTATCTGTATTAACAATTAGCGGATAGAGATGTAAACTTTTGTAAGAATAGCTCGTAGAAGAGTGAGTAGAGAAACTCATGTGAACGCAACAAATCAGAATTCAAACTGAGTTTGATTTATGGACGCTCTTTAACTGCTGTGGTCCTTAGCGTCCCATTCTATATTGGGCGTGAAAGACCGGTAATTTTGCTGAGAGGCCTCATTGGAAACGTGTGTGTGTGTGTGTGTGTGTGTGTGTGTGTGTGTGTGTGTGTGTGTGTGTCTGTAAAAAGAAACGAAAAGTCGGACAAATACCAAACTTGGTATTTAGGTTCAACATCCTCCAAAGATGCGATACGATTTTCAGCAAAATTCTCCCACCGCAAACTAACGTTTTATGAAATTTTTAATTTTCTAAGACACGGTTCTAACAACTTTTATTAACATACCATATATTAAATATATTTACATGAAAAATGAAATGCATATCTTGAATTTTCAGGGAATGGTCTTGAAGTGCACTTCATTCGGTAGGAATTTTGTATAATCTTGTCTATCTGGTAAACGTTAAGCAATAGACGAAACCTTAGTAGAGAAAAAATGTAGAGCTCTTTAAAACATACAATTTATTTCAAACAAGATTTTTTTACTTTCTCTACTAGTAAGTAGGGGAAGTATTGTATTCCACCCAAAAATTCGATACCGAGATTTCACCGGAAATACATGTTTTGAGATCCCCTGAATCCAAAAAAAAACATTTTTGGAAACATGTCCGTGTGTGTGTCTGTGTGTCTGTCTGTGAACAGCATAACTCAGTCGGATAAACACCAAACTTGGTATTTAGGTGCAGTATCTTCCAAGGATGCGACACGAAGGTTTTAAAGAAATCCCCCGACCCCAAATTACCCTTTACATGGAAGATTTTTCGAAAATTTTAATTTTCCCAAAAACGGATCTAACGATTTTGATTAAAATATCATATGTTTAAGATATTTTTTTTGACAAATAAAGTGTATATCTTGAATTTTCTGGGAATGTCTCCAAAAGTATTCTTCATTGTGGACGACTTTTGCATAACTGGTAAACCATAAGAGTAGACAACATTTTACTACAGAAAAAATGTAGATCGCGTTAAAATACACAATTTATGTCATATACATTTTTTTTGTTGAGTGAACCATTTTCGAGATATTGATTGTTATTCCCTTAAATTTTTCAATACTTATTTTCTCAAATGGGAATTCGTTATTCATTTTTTTGTCTTGGATATGCAAAGAGTATTAACCTGTGGGAAAGGGAATGGTGCTGCACCTAGCAACCAGCTATTAAGAGATATGTATATGCTTAAAGGCTACTGTATTTCTATATTGCCCTTGTAAATATATATTACCCTTACATCTACAAGAAAATTAGCAATAAGATAGACTCTGCAAATGTTTATCTCGATTAAGATGAAGTAGATGGAGAATAAGCGTTTGTAAAAATAGTTTGTACAAGAGTAGAGAAAGTCATGTGAGTGTAACACATCAGAATTTTTTTTGTAGAATAAGCCGTTTCTGAGATATCCGATATTAAAGGTTCGAATGGTTCATTACTTGATCATTCTTTAAAGTCCTTTCAACATTCAGTTGTTTCTCGCGATGTCATGAAAACAGAATGGAATTTTAAGGTCAGCATATAGTGTCCAGTTCTTAAACATTTGACTATCGCTGTTCGCTTTGTATGTATAGCAAAATCTGTAATGTAGCTATTTCTGTAAAGGTTTATTGAGATTAAAGTGTAGTAGATACAAAAATAAGCTTATTGAGAATAAATAAGAAAGAATAATTTTTATACCCACTAGTAAACGATGGAGGATAGACCAAGTCATATAAATGTATCACATCAGATCCCCCCCTATGTTTTGAACCAAAGTAGAATAGCACCAATGGCGTTGATTGATTTGGTTTACTAGTAATAATAATGATAGTAATAAACAGTTTAAGCTTACTGTTTAAAACACTCAACGTTTCCGAATTTAACTTTAATGTACATGACGTGCATAAAAATGGCCTATTCCCCTTAGATCGCCATAGTGTTTTTCCTCCGTAAGGTTTCCGTGTTCAGTAACCAACTTTTGACTCCACCTAGTCGGTATCAGTTCTCTATGTGACTGTGCTGAAAAATAATTCAGGGACAAACAACCTAAGTAATGAACGACGCTTATAAACTATGTGGAATGAAGGAGTGGTTCGGATACCACTTCTATGAAAGACCTTCGCTATCATTGGAAACTAGGAAAGGCTGAACCAATTACAAATAACTCGGCCTTCTAAAGGAAGGGGTAAAGGACTATTTTCTGTGTGGTTAAACTGAACGATAGCTACATTTACATATATGAGAGCTTTCATCAGTGACATGGAGACCAAGGTTGCTGCTACTAAATGGCAATAAGAAAACGGTAGTGTAGCATGAAACAATAAGGTATAACTCGTAGTTTACCTCCCTCATACTTCTGGGGAGGTAAAGTACCCTGCCAATTCAGTGACAAGCATTATACTCGAAAAATGGATGGGGTTACGTTGGTAGGGGTTGGAAACGGATTTTGTTAGTACCAAGAAAGACAGCTCCGTTCCATTATGGGCCACGTTTTATGCACGCCAGGATCCAATGTAAGTGCTTGCTTGCGTAAGGAAGAAAGGCTAATATCACCCATTGTCCAACTTCATTCCACATAAACAAAAGAATAACAGATCGATGTGAAAGGCTAATGTGCTAACGTGTACTTCGTTAATAATTTAACAAGATCCAAACACGGCCAAAAGTAATCTTCTAAAACTATACTTCACAGGATGCAAAAGGGTAAACAAATGTTGTTCGAGTGTTTTGGCACGAGGCTAGCATTGGAATTTGTTTTTTTTCCCCTTTCTTCCTTCCTTCCTTCCTTTTTTTTTTTTGTTTGTACATTTACAGAATTTGCAGTGAACGTAGTGATACATTATTCACTTGAAAGCCAACTATTGACGTTTTACTTCCTCTACCGCGTACCTAGTACGTAGGAAGGGTATCGCCTCCAAAAATGTGACGTGATACATTTATATGACTTTCTCTACTCTCTATATTTATGCGTATACAAACTGTTCACACTAAAGCTTACTTCTGTATCTACTACATTTTAATCCAAATAAACCTTTACAGAAATAGCTACATTACACATTTCGTTATAGATACAAAGGGAATAACAATAGTCAATTGTTTAACAACTGAAGGCTATATGCTGGCCTCAAAATTTCGTACTGTTTCTATGCGTTCCCAAGAAACAACTGAAAATCGATAAAATTAAATTGAGTTTTATGTATGGACGCTTTTTAACTACCGGCTCTTAGCGTTCCATTCTATAGAGTAATTTATGAAGAACTGACACACTTCTTTCTTTAATTATTCTGTTCGAAATTGACTCAATGCTCCAATTTTTGGCACCAAATAAAGCGGGATGTTCTGGAGTTTTGATTGCCTGTCACTAGGTGCGCAGATGTTCATGTTTTATTCGTAATTGTTAGTTTTATTATCGGCAGCTGTTTTTGAGATGTTGTTCTAGTCAACGTGAAAATGGACTACACATTAAACGAACGACTCTTCCTTGTAAAGCAATACTGGGTTACAAATTCAATTACAGCTACTCAAACGGCATACCAGAGAGAATTTAGTGTTCGGAATCCTCCCCAAAGAAACACAATACTGGGACTGGTAAACAAATTGGAAACAACTGGATCTCTGGTAAGTGAAAAAGGCAAAACTCGTTCATCTAGGCTTCCCACGGTTGTTGTTGACGCAAGAGCACGACTGGATCAGTCACCCAAAAGATCATTAAGACGTTTGTGGCAAGAGACAGGGTACAGCTACTCAATGTGTCAGAGAACTGTGAAAAATGCAGGCCTAAAGCCATATAGGATTACGGTTGTCCATCAGTTACAGGAACCAGATAAGTATGGAGACTGAATTATTGTCGTTGGTTTCAGGCGTACATTGTGCAAAATTCTGCCATATTGTCCATCACATGGTTCACAGATGAAGCATGGTTCCATTTATCTGGCTATGCACCTATGCTCGCGGTTAAAATCGGAGTTTGGTGCGCAATATCAGCACAGAGAATAGTGGGACCAATTTATTTTTTAAAATAACGCGTTCAACTTAGGCATCTAACGATGTAGAGCTGAGTCTAGAATATTTTCAGCATAACGGCGCTACATGTCATACATCAAATGAATCGATGGCACTAATTGCAAGTTACTTTGACGGCCGAATAAATTCCAGGAACCTGTGGCCACCGAGATCTCCGGATTTCACATCACCGGACTTCTTTCTATGGGGTTACTTAAACGACAGGGTTTGTGCCACACGTCCCCAGACACAGGACGATCTGAAGCACAACATTACAAAGGAGATTCAAGCTATTGACAACAGAGTCCTCCAACGAGTGGCCAGTAGCATGGAACGACGTGTTGAGTTGTCCCTTATGCAGGATAGAGGACATTTTCAACATTTGATATAGAGATAAATAATCTCCCAAAATCCCTCTGCATTTTTGGCATAGTAAGTTGTTGCTAGCATATGTCGTTTTGAAACAATTAGAGAAATAAATGTATCAGTTCTTTATAAATCACCCTGTATATTAGGCGTAAAAGACCGTAATTCTGCCAGAGGTCTCTTTATCAGGTTTGAGGCTCCTTTACATAGCGTAAATCTACGACACGGAACCCGCCTTTACTTCCCTTCCGAAGGAAGCCATGCAAAGAATTTTTACACCCGAAAAAATCCATCGCCCTTCGCCGGCTTTGAACCTGCAACCTCGGGAACTAGAGGCTAGTACGGTAAACACTACACCATGGAGGACGACTGAAAATCGATGGGACTTTAAAAGAATGACACAGGTATCGAACAATTCGGACCTTTAATAATGTATAACACAGAAACGGCTTATTTAAGTAAATTGTGTGATTTAAAGAGATCTACAGTTTTCGTCTATCGCTTAACATTTACCAATTGTACAAAATTCCTTCCGAATGAAGCGGACTTTACAGACCATTCCCAGAAAACTCAAGATACAAATTCATCTTTCATATATGCTATTTTAATCAAAATTGTTAGAGCCAATTTTTAGAAAATAAAAAATTGCGAAACATGTTCCATGTAAAGAATAGTTTGAGGGGGGGAATTTTCTTGAAAATCTTCGTGTTCTTGGAAGATACTGAACTCAAATACCAATGTATACGGTAGTTTTGAGTCATCAAAGTATCACTCAAGGGTAGTCAACCTATTTTGAGCTTGGGCAGTACATTCATTGACATTAATGTTCTAAATTCATATCAATAACACTATTTTGAATCGGAACGAATGTATTGTTTAAGTATTAGTAAAGTATTCAGGTAAGTGTAGCTGTAGGCTGATATATAAAACAATATTTTTAGGGTCACTGGGACTTAAATTCAGTTTTACTTTTGGATGCTCTTTTAACCACTATAGTTATTTTAGCGTCCCATTCTATATTGGGCGTGAAAGGCTGGAAATTTTGCTCAGAGGTCTCATCATTGCGACCCAGTTTTTAGGTGAAAATGACCAACATTTCAATTTTTACGTAAAACGTAAATTTCGATACCGAAATTTTACCGGAAATACATACTTTGAAGCGACCTGAATCCAAATAAAGCATTTTTGAAAACGTGTCCGTATGGTGTCTGTGTGTTTTGTCTGTGAACAGCATAACTCAAAAACGAAAAGTCGCATAAATACAAAAGCTGGTAATTATGTTTTAGTATCCTCCAAGGATGCGGCACGAAGATTTTCAAGAGAATCCCGCCATCCACAACGACCCTACATGGAACACTTTTCGAAATTTCTTTTCTAAAACTGGCTCTAATGATTCTGATTAAAATACCATATATTATATATATTTGCATGACAACCAAAAAACTATATATTGTCTTTCCTGGGAATAGCCTGTGAAGTCCTCTTCATTCGGAAGGAATTTCGTATAATATTTTATAACTTGCAAATGCTAACCGATAGACGTAAACCTACAACACAAAAATGTAGATCTCTTTAAAATACATAATTTACTTAAAATAAGTTCTTTTGTGCCATAAGCCGTTTCTGAGATATCCATTATTAAAGCTTCGAATTGTTCCATAGTTATTCTTTTAAATCCCATTGATTTTAGTTGTTCCTCTTGATCGCATGGAAACGGTATGTAATTAAGGTCTGCATATAGCGTCCTGTTCTTAAACATTTGACTATCACTGCTCTCTTTGTATTTATAACGGAATGTGTAATGTAGCTACTTCCGGAAAGGTTTATCTGGATTAAAATGTAGCAGATAGAAAAATAAGCTTTAGTAGGAAGAGTTTGTATACCTAATAATAAAGATGGGGGCTAAAGAAAGCCATATGAAGGTATCACATCAGATTTTTTAATTATATGACAAATATTTTGTATATACCTGTGGATCACTTTGGCCAAAAATGTTCTACGATTCACCATTTTTAAAGACCAGCGACATTTTAAGTCACCCGTGCCCTATCCTTCAACCCCTGGACTCTTGTATGTGTTTTTTTCTCAGTTTTACATTTTTGCTCATGAAATTTATTCCCTACATTTCACTTTTGCTCTGATTTGCATGCAACTTTGTATACATAATCTAAAATATGCTGTTTAAAGATCCAATCATGCATTTTATGTTTACTTTATTCATTAACTTAAAAAAATAACATCAACAAAACATAACTGATAACAACTTCAATCAAATGCTTACATTTATTTTCAATGTACTAAAGTATTAAAATATTACTGTCATACTTTTTGACAACTTTTAATGCGCAAGAAAGGTTTATAAGGTTTCATTTTTTTCGCTAATTAAAATATACAATTGTATTAAATGAGAAACTGTTTGAGGTAGAGCTTTGAGCTTCAGCACAGCTATTTCTTTATTTACTCATATTAAGTGTGCCAACTTTCAAGTGAACAGCTTCAAAATTAAAACAAGAAGTTAGAAATTTCAGTCTCAGTGCCCCTTAAAGAATGATGTTGTTATTATTCACCTCACAGTAGTTTTACCACAACGTTCTGAATGGTTTTGGATTTCTATTATTTCCATTTGTAAACAATGAGAGTGGTTTTTTACCTTGTTATTTTAGCACCACACATTGGGTGCCAACTTGAGAAAGTTGTTTTGTTGCATTGTCTTTATCTCCACGTATGGACGTCAATTTGAAGTAGGTAGTTGCAATCTCACGTATGTTAAACAGTTTCCGGTAGCCTTCGCCCCCAAATCTACTTTCAGGTGGCCTTTGCCCCAAGTTTAAAAAAAATTAACTTTGTAATTTGTTTGTTTCTTTAAGTATTAAATATTTACGTTTGCCTCGGCTGCGTCAGTTTTATTGTTAGAGACATGGAACGCTTGGCAGGGCGTGATGCGACAATAATGTAGGCTTACACAAATTTTTAAGTTTTAATTCACTCCTTTTTATTAATCCTCGACACAAATTAAATAGCACTTCACTGATATCGAGAGCTGTGAGATTCTTTTATTTAATTACTTGTGCTTTTTAACACGTATACTTATTTTTCGTCCCACACGAATACGTATTTTACTTCTCTAGAGGACGCATCTTGCATCTGGTTACTATCACGGTCTGCAGGCAATGAAATAGATTTTAACCGTCTAAACTTGTAAAAGGCTCTGATTGGCTCATACTAGTCCAATAGAATACCTTAATTTAGCTAAAGCTTTTTCTGGTTGTTGATTGGCTATTTTTAAACTGTCTCAAAATTTACACTATTGCTGCTCTAATAATGACTAGTAGTATTTAAAGTTCCTTACTCATTATTGCCTCAAGGCTACCTCGTTGTTACCTCATTGTTAGAAACTTTTAAACTTATTATTCTCACAGCTCCTACATTATTAAATTATGTAATGTATTTACATAACATTATTGAACATGTTTATAATAATATAAACATTTACAATGACTGTAACATACATTTACAAATTATTACAATCACATATTGCTTCAAGGCGGGCTGTTACTGAATTTACATATTATATAATTAGACTGAAATCATTTAAGTGTTAAAAATACTGCCTCAACATGGGAAGAGTCAATGAATCTCAGACACTGAAATACAAAATGGATTTACTCTCTGTAACTCTCTTAAGATTTTAAAGAGGAAGAGTTTGTAATGATAAGTAGGTTCACATAGGATCTTGAACTATCGACGGGCCATAATTGGCCCACGGGCCTAGGGTTGGTTGTCCCTGATCTTGTTGGACAGGTTTCCCATACGAATGTATGCAGTCAAGATCATTTTCCTTCTTGCACAGCTGTTTCCTTTTTCCCCACAAGATATTTTTCCTTGCTCTCCCTCCAACCCCAATGCGGAACCCACGCCATGGGAGTCCTTTTCATTTTGACCTTGAATTATTAACTAAAGTGCACCCAATTATCCCCGAGGAAAGAAACACATAGGCTTACTTGGCAGTGAAGAAGGTTCTTGCCGTTTGCCTTAAAACTTTGGGCGATCTCATCTGCTGAATGAAACCGAGGTCTGAATTATTCTCGCTTGACAACGTGGCTGGGAACTGATTAAAAGGTACTGAATTTTACATGCTTCTTGCTAGTCTTTCCGGTTAGTGAATAGGGAAGCAAAATATCCGAGGCAAACTCTCCGAAATGGAGCACCCCATCCGCGGGATAATGTTCCGCAAGCAAGGGGGACGGGGGGAGCAGACTTTACCAAGGAAGCCTCAAGCAACTTCCCTTTAAAATTTAAACCCCTTTCTTCTCTGAAGAAAGGAACTTCGTATAACACGCTTATGCGATATGATCCACTTACTGGCAAAAGGCCTTTTGGCGCCTTTTCCTCCCCTCTTCTTTTTATATGTACAAGGTGTAAGCTGTAGCGGAATATGAATTATAAGGATTGAAGCGGTTACTATTAGGAAGATAAGCAAATTTGTGGGCAGCCCGTGCGGCATTGCTTGGTTTCTGTAATACCTCAGCTGTATTTCCATGAACTCTCCGAAATACCGGGTGGTTATATTAAACTGACAGTGTTCAATGCCACCCATGCAGTGTAGTGATTCTAACTTCGTTGATATGCTAATTAAGCAATGCGCTCGCGAGTTATGCCAAACAAATAATTAGCTCCAAGATTTGCCAACAGGTGAAAATATGAGGTGTTGGTGCTTCCAGCTCAGAAATGGGTCCAGTCATCACTTGGTGGAATGAAGTAACTCTCGAAGGACATATGGGGAGCACTAGAGATTACGACAACGTAGTCAGAACGTGCCATGGGCGCAGGGAAGCTCAAATCGTGGTAAAAATGGTTCTGACACGTTTATCAAGAAATACTGTGACGGTTATAAGAATGTGATAAACCCAATTTTATTAAGTTAGAAATATTCAGGGTAATATTTGTTTCAATAAATCCATGAAATTAGCTTTAGAATTCTGGCGAGACATCTCCCGGATGCTTGTGTAAACAGGGAAGTATCGCATGACTAAGGATACGTTTTCAGAATATTCGCGAATGTATCGGCACGTGGATGGAATGTGCAAATCGTGCTGACGCCGCTTACGTCATTGATGTCTAAAGCACCGGATAAGCATGGCTTGCTTGTATTACAACTTAAAGAGTTTTGAAGGCTCGCTTTCTCTGCCAGACATATGTTAACAGAAATCCGCAATACTCAGTATTTTAATATTTAATCTAATCTTCAGCTGCCGGGAACATAGAGAGCCCAACCTTCTCGCAACCCAAGTAAAATACCTGTCACCCCGCCTGGAAACGCGCTGATTCTGGTTGTCATCTCTACAGCCACGGCTTTGACCACCGTCTGCTAAACTTCGAAAATCCAATCAGCAAATTGTCTCTCTTTTTATATTAAAGTATGCTGGTATACTCTACAGGTTATGCTTTTAACTACGTCTAAAAAAATTCCCTGGCTTTACGTGCATCCACACTAGTCATTTTTATAGGTTTGTGAACGTTATATGATGTGTTGTCTCTCTCAAATATTATTTTTCTCTTCTTACGTAGGTGATTATTTTGTTCTAGGTTTCAGGTGTGACCTATCAGAGAACTCCAATAATTATTTGTGTTTTTTTTCTTTTTGCATGTGAAAAGCCTCACGGCCCGTGCATGTTGGTTTATGGAGGAGCTCTTTTGTTGACGTTTGTCTCAGACCTACGATTTCTGGTGATGTGATTATTGTCTCGAGTTTTGTTATAATGTTGTTAACATGTTGTATGCTAGCTTTTAGATATGTTCCTGATAGACAGTCTTTCAAGTATCCTCACAACCAAAAGTCACGTGGATTTAAGTTAGGGAATTTTGAAGACCGCCCATCTGGAAGATGCAATTTTTACTGAAGGTTTCTTGTGGCATATATTTTACCTGACGAGTGACACGTGGTATTGCTCCATCTTTCATGAAAATAATTGTAATGTAACATCGTGCAAAGCTGGAATCAGTGCTGCACCAGGATATCCCTATAACGTGCAAATGTCGCTGCAACCCATTAACTGACATAGGTCCGCTTCTAGGCGCTTCCTATCGGTGATATTCCCAAAATGCAGTGTTACTATTGCTGCCATTGCTGTATGTAATCTACAGTGGTTCACTAATTGCAATTCCTTCCACACAGAATTTAAGTCCTAAGTAGTCTTTAATAAGTGGCATACTTTGTTTATATTCTACCATCAGCACTAAGGGAAACAGGTAACCCTCACCTGGGTACCCTTTCTAGTTCTAGTTTGAAAAGGGGTGGGTTTTATGCCCAAGCACTGCGACCTTAAAGATCTATTGCGCATCCCCCCTTTCATCAGTTAAGTAGTCTGCTGCTCGATATGAACTTAACCAGACTGCTAACTGAGGCTTTCGATAGTTCATCTATCTTTGGAAAGTGATTGCCAAAAATATTTGCTCTTTGATTCGCAAGAGCAGGGCAATCACATAGTAACAGTCTCATCTCCTTCTAGGCTTCTACTCAGATAGGGTTGTTAAACAATTCGATTCTGTATAGATTAAACTTTAGGGCATAGTGTCCTGTAATGAATCCTGTTTCCCATGCAAGTCTTCTACTAAGACCGCGCAAGTACTTTGCCCGGCTGTTATCCAGGTCTGTAATAAACAACTTGGAATGTCTGCAACCCTCAATGGAGTTCCAGTAGTTCTTGTGTTCTGCTTGAGCACAGCACTTAATAGCCTGTTTCACTAGTCTGTAGGACGCTCCCAGTACAGGCTCGGACCAAAAATGGGATTTCGCTGCCAATCTTGGCTGCTTCATCTGCTTTCTCATTGCCTGGTATACCTGTGTGTCCTGGCACCCACATAAGTTAAACCTTATTGTGTTCATCCTGTGTCATTAAGGGTTCCCGGCATTCTGAGACGAACTTTGATTTTATTGATGGTGATTCAAGTGCATTAAGAGCAGCATTGACTGTCTGAGAGGATAAGAACACTTCTAATTCTTATATCTCCTTTTAATGCTTCCCATGACACTGGCTAGGATTGCATAAACCTCAGCCTGGAAAACTGCAGCTAAGGTACCCAGACTATAAGAAATCTTGGTGCCATTACCGTAAAGCCCAGTACCCGTTCCTGATTTGGTTCTAGAACCATCAGTATACCAGATTGGGCCCTTGGGTGCCCTTACCTGCAGGTATAGAAAGGAATGAAAAAGCTGATAAAGCTGCAAAGGAAGCCACCCGACACCCTATCAGTGGCCATGGGATAACTTCTTTACACCACGATATCATTAGCTACACCAAACAACTATTGTACGAGGGCATAATAATTTCTTTACAAAGAAGTTTAACAGTTAAAACAACAAATAAATAAAAAAAGAACTTACACCTTCTACCTACTTTTTGGCATAGTCAACAAGTTTTTCAACACATTTCTCCCATCATGATACCAGTTTCAATATGCCCTGTTCGTAGAAGTTCGTTTCCTTGGAGAATAGCCATCTGCGGACTGCTGATTTCACTTCCGCATCTGTCGCAAAGAGTTGGCCGGCCAGGAATTTCTTCATGGAACCAAGCAGATGAAACTCCACGGTGTAAGGTCCGAACTGTAGGGTGGATGCTGGAGCACCTCCCAACCAAGTTTGGTGATTTTCTGACGAACAGCAGCAGCAATATGGGGGGCGAGCATTGACATGAGGAATTTTGACATCGTAAGCATTCATGTTGTGGCGTTTGTCACGAAGGGCACGACGCAACTTCACGAATTTTTTTCATGTAGGCTGAACATTCACGGTGGTCCCATGTTCAGCAAAGTCCACCAATAAAACACTATGCATATCTCAGAACACCGTCACAAGCACTTTCCTAGCGGATTGAGTCACTTTGAATTTTTCCTTCACTGGGGATCCAGCATGTTTCCACTCCATACTTGCCTGCTTGGTTTCGGGCGTGTAGTGGTAAATCCACGACTCATCACCAGTGACGATTCCTTTCAGAACGTCATGCCCTTTTGCGGTGTACCGCGTTAGGTGATCCAAGCTCGTCATCATTCGTTGGGCCTTGTGGTTGTCTGCCATGGTTTAGGCACCCAGCGAGCACTAACTACGAAATTTTAACGTGTCATGAATAATATCGTACAATGCACCATAGGAAATGTTGAACTGTTGTGATAAGGTTCGCAGTTGCCGGTTGTTCAAAGTTGCCGCCTCAGTGCCTCTGAGATTCTGCGGGATTGCAGCTGTTACCGACCTCCCGGAGCGTGGCGAATCATTAAGGTTCACACGGCTCCCTAGGAAGAATGCACACCACCTGGAGACATCGCTACCGTACATACAATCATCCCCATACACACCACGCATGTTCCTGTGAATATCACTCGGTTTATGCCCTTTGACACACAAATATCCAACCACACCTCTTCACACTTGGACGACAGTAACATGCGCGCCAGTTTTGTTGCGTAGTTCACGCTTCTCTCGCTAGAGCTGCACATGAAACAAAAATACCATCTCTAGCGAAAACGTCAAATTATGTCTGTGTGAAATTGAAACATTCCAGTTGCAACACCAAGGCAGAAAAAAGTTATTGTGTATTACTTTTCGATCCCCCCTAGTAGAGAAATGGAAGATGGTGTGTTCAATAACATACAGGAAGCCGATTGACGCTGCACCAATGTTCTGAACATTGGTCAGCGAAAGCTGACGCACTTCATCATTAACAAAGAACCAGAACTAAAATATGAGACCTGCAACACTTATTGTGTAACATACCCTGCTGCAATGTCCAAAATATACCACATGGAGACTTAAGGCTGGCTTCAGTGACCTAACAAGTGTTCTAAATAACCACCAAATTATGAAAAAGACTTTGACGTTTACAAGAAAATGTAAACTTTTTGAATTACTGTAAAGTGTTACCATTTTACAACTTCCTATTATGTTCTGTAATAGGTAATATTAGAAAGGTCGCGATATCACCATGCTGTTAAAGCGACCCAAAATAAACCATAATAACAAACCTCACAAGGCGTGCAAAGCCTCTATTCACAACAGCCAGTGTACTTCATACGAAGATACTCAACCTCCTTCATTTAAAACGAACATTCCCTTCGCTGAAGCAATCATCAACGCGCGTCACCAAACAACCAGGGAACTGACACAACGCAATGCTACCGGAATATGTCAAGAGTTACAGAAAATTGCACGACCTGACTGCTTTAAGCGCCATATATTCATCTAGTGACAAGACTTGGAACTATTTATTTGTTTGATATAATTCGTGAGCGTATTGCTTAGTTAGCATGTCTACTAAGTTTCAGACCATTACAGTCTGTGCCTTGCCACGCTCAACACTTGACGTAAAGAGGCGGTTACTTCACACTGCTAAGACCAAATATTCAACTTCGCTCAGATTAAATTAGGGTCGAGGATTTTGTCTCGGACCTATTCATCGAGATTGGCGGTTAACGTCGCAAGAAGCTACCCTTCTTGCAGAGAACTCTCGTGTGCCCGTGCTGCAAAGAAAGAAAGACGAGGATATTCATAATAACCGAGCGGATGGCTCAGGTGGTAAAGTCTGTGGCCCGCATTCGGGAGGTCCCGGGTTCAAACCCGTGGGCCGACCAATCTGTCTGAGGTTTTTCGTGATTTTCCCAAAATTCCACCTTAAGTCTAAAACAATAGTAAAATAAAAAATCTGATGTGCTACACTCACATGACTTTCTCTACTCTTGTACAAACTATTTTTACAAACGCTTATTCTCCATCTACTTCATGTTAATCGAGATAAACATTTGCAGACTCTATCTTATTGCTAATTTTCTTGTAGATGTAAGGGGAATATATATTTACAAGGGCAATATAGAAAAACAGTAGCCTTTAAGCATATACATATCTCTTAATAGCTGGTTGCTAGGTGCAGCACCATTCCCTTTCCCACAGATTATAACTCTTTGCATATCCAAGACAAAAAAATGAATAACGAATTCCCATTTTAGAAAATAAGTATTGAAAAATTTAAGGGAATAACAAGCAATATCTCGAAAATGGTTCACTCAAAAAAAATGTATATGACATAAATTGTGTATTTTAGCGCGATCTACATTTTTTGTGTAGTAAAATTTTGTTTATCTCTTATGGTTTCCAGTTATGCAAAAGTCGTTCACAATGGAGAATACTTTTGGAGACATTCCCAGAAAATTCAAGATATACATCTTTTTGTCGTATAAATATCTTAAACCTATGATATTTTAATCAAACTCGTTAGAGCCATTTTTGAGAAAGTTAAACTTTTCGTAAAATCTTCCATGTAAAGGGTAATCTGGGGTAGGGGAATTTTCTTGAAAAGCTTCGTGTCGCATCTCTGGAAGATACTGAACCTAAATACCAAGTTTGGTGTTTATCCGACTGTTCGTTTCTGAGTTATGCTGTTCACAGACAGGCAGACACACACACGCACATGTTTCCAAAAATGCTTTTTTGGATTCAGGGTGTCTCAAAACATGTATTTCCGGTGAAATCTCGGTATCGAATTTTTGGGTGGAATACAATACTTCCCCTACTTACTGTACGTAGTAGAGAAAGTAAAAATAAGTGGTAATAGCTAATGCTAAGCCATCTATCTACAGACAATGTAAGGAGTTAGACTGGATGGCACCCTAACGCCATCTGCACGGCACGAAGCAGAAGATCTGGCTGCCATGCGCTGGCTGTCTCTGTGGGCACGTGACGAAGCAAGACGGCCTTTTCCAGGGATGAGACCTAGAAGCTTAAGTTTCCGCCTTTCTGTGTGCGGGGCGGCGGTTAGACTGGACGGCACCCTAATGCCATCTGCACGACATGAAGCGGGTAGTTATAGGGAAGAGGCCTAAAAGGTTATTGTCCGCCTTTCTGTGTGGGGGGTGCGGTTGGACTGGATGACACCCTAATTGCATCTGCATAGCATGAAGCGTGTGGTTATAGCGATGAGACCTAAAAGGCTACTGTCCGCCTTTCTTGTGGGGAAGGTGCGGTTGGACTGGATGGCACCCTAATTCCATCTGCATAGCATGAAGCAGGTGGTTATAGGGATGAGACCTGGAAGGCTATCTGTCCGCCTTTGTATGGGGGTGGCGGTTGGACTGGACGGAACCCTAATGCTGTCTGCACGTCACGAAGCAGAAGATTCGGTAGCTACTTGCTAGGGTCTCTGTGACACGTGACGGAGCGGATGGTTACAAGGATGAGACCTAGAAGGCTAACTGTCCATCACATATCTTTCTAAGAGTTATCCACCAACAGATCCGTCGCGATATGACCAAGGAGTTAAAGCAACGTAAAATAAAATAGAGTAAATAAATAATGTGCATAATTCATCAACAATACACTTTGGTTATTTCAGAGTATAATAATCATTAAGAACCCTATCGAACTGTCTTACCCCTATCCTTAATGGATTGATAGGCATATTCTATTACATTGTTATCTTTATTGTAATGTTTCTATTTTATTAGTGTTTTTGATGTAGAGAATTTATTTAAAGAAAACTGGAAGACACGTCATTATGTATGTGTTATTAAAATCCATTTTTTCTCTCTCTCCATATAGATTATTATGCCTGATATAAATGTATAATTTGTCTGTTTTACTCTGTCCTTGATGGCAGCCCATAAATACGGGTAATTGTTATTGTTACTGTTTTATTTTCAATAAATAAAACTATAACCAGCCTGTAGTTGTCTGAATCATAGGTTGTGAACATAATGTTTGACTTAACGATAGGAAAATTATTAGTACTTGAATATTTCTATTAGAGTTTCCGATAAGCAGTGTTCTCAACATTATCTCCCATTGAGTTTTTTTTTTTTTATTTATGGACGCTCTTTAACTGCTGTGGTCCTTAGCGTTCCATTCTATATTGGGCGTGAAAGACCGGTAACTTTGCTCAGAGGCCTCTATCAGGCTTGAGGTTCCTTTACGTGTCGTAAATCTACGACACGGGACCACCGGCTTTACTTCCCTTCCGAAATAAGCCATGCTAAGAATTTTTACGCCCGAAAATAAATCCATTGCCCTCCGCCGGAATTGAACCTTAGGAATTTTATCTCCCATAAATGTCGCTTTCCAAACTGAAGAATATAAGTTAAAATTAAAGTAAAATTTAAATTGAATTCGAATTTAAATTAAAACTTAATAGAATAATTTGTATATACACCAATGTTAGATAAAGTCACGTGAATATAACACATCATTTTTTTTTATTAAGGTCGGCTCGCCTCGCCGTATTTTCGGCGAAGAATCAATATAAAATTTCTGGATGGAATGCAATACTTCTCTTACTATAGGAAATTAAATTAGTTTTATTTATGTTCACACTTTAACTGCTATCGTTCTTAGGGTATCGTTCTATATTGGCCGTGAAAGACAAACTTTTACTCAGAGGCCTCTTTATTAGACTTGAAGTTCTTTTACGTACCTTAAATCTACGACACGAGATCACCGGCTTTATTTCTCTTCCGAAGAAAGCAATGCTAAGGATTTTCACCCTGCAAAAATCCATCGCCCCCTGCCGGTTTTGAAACCGCGACCTCGGGAACTAGAGGCTAATCGGCACCACTAGTCCACGGAGGACGACACTGTGCGTAAGTATTAGAAACAGTAGTATTGATGAAATGTACACATTTATCACATATGTTAAGATACCTCCAACACTGCTTGAATGGTTTGAATGCTGCAAGTAAACTGCGCGGTTGTAAGCAGTTCGAGACCTAAACAGACGGGCAATGATTGCTGTGCATCTCCCCCTCTTTTTGATCCCTCTCTCCTCTTTTGGACTGCACACACGCCTTCTCTTTTAAGTCCCCGAACGTAATGTAGCCACAGATCGCCACTATAGCCGGAAGGACATTCGAAATGACCCCTTTAGAGGCAGAGCAAGTTTCTGCTAGGTCGAGCGTGTCACAGGAGGTCCCCTACCGCGTGCTAAAATGCTACAAACGGTTGCACTTTAAAGCCGGCAATGGCCATTTAAAGCTCCACGCGGAGGTCAGGACACTTTCGCTGGTCAAAACTGACCATTCCCCCAATCTTCCTTGTAACACAACCTTAAGATTGTACTCCTGCATTACTGCTTACCTCTACACGCAGTATTATCTTACCTGGAATCTTGTTCTCAATCCATTCAATGACAACATAACCGGAGAGTTAGCAGTGGCGGTGCATAACTTATAAAAACATTCTGATGTGTTACATTACCACGGTTTTCTTTACGTAATATCGTTTATTTTTATATAGCTACTACAAACTATTCCTATGAAAGCTTACTTTTTACCTACTGAGACGGTAAGTACACAGTATAATGAGGCAATATTTTTAATACTTAAATGATTTCAGTCTAATTATATAATACATAAATTCAATAACAGCCCGCCTTAAAGCAATATGTGTATGTAACAATATATAAAAAGTGTATATTACATCGCTAATACTTTATTACTGTGTGCTTATGGGTTTCTTAAGGTTTTATTTTTTTAATTATTATATATAATTAATTGAAATTAATTCGTGAAATTAATCGAGATTTTCAGTTGATTCTATATTAAAAAATACTGAGTTTTCTATGCATGCTGATCGTAGTATTTCCTTCCAAAACCGTAAGGAAAGGGTTTACTACATTTTATGCATACGGTTCAATGTCGCTGATAAAAGCTCTCATATAAATGTAGTGTCGTCCAGTTTAACAAAACATGCAAATAATTCTTTACCCTTCCTTTAGAAGGTCATACTATTGGTCTAGTGTTCCCTTCTGTACCAATCGTTGTGAAATCCTTTCTAGAGGCAGTTTCCGAAACACCTTCTGATTTCATATTGATAATAACATTGTTCATTGGTCCCTTATCTATGTCCATGAATTGTTTTCCAGGCCAGTCACATAGAGAACTGATAACGGCTGAGTGGAGTCGAAAGTTGGTTACCTCAAGTGAAAACGTTATGGAGGGAAAAATGCTATTGCATTCTAGAAGAATGGACCACTGCACGTCACTGTAGATAGCAGGTACTTATGAAATAAATATAATTTATACTCGTATGTACCTTCCGCTATGTATTTCAGTTATAAGAAATTGTTTAATGAGAATGTAATACTAGAATGTATAGAAATATTACCAAACGAATTCGTCAATAAGCCTTGTGTAGCACAGGCAAAAAGAGGGTAAGAGAAAGATTGGTAAAGAAGCAAGACGGAGACGCAGATGACATAATAGTATTTACAGATCAGTCAAGTATACCTGTAGGTAAGTTGCAGAATTGAAGTATTTTTCCAAAGATGCTCTTTGACTTGAGCTGATTTGAAAATGAATAAATAAGATTTATTTTATCCAAAAGCCCAGGAAAAAATAGCATGTGTAAGCATCATAGTTAGCACTACAGCTGGCATGTAAATAAATTTGACTACTGTGAGATTTACTGTGCCTATTTCAGAGGCAGAGTGACAAAACCAATGGCTGGTGTAACTCAGCGTAGAAGAGCTCGGGTAAGTGTGGAGCTCAGTGATGCACGTTCAGACTGATGGAGGCAAGAGCGAGGTAGAAATGCATGGCTTAACTCGAAGATAACAAAAATCATCATATGAAATTAATGACAAATGGTAGTGTTAAAGACGCATGTCGATCTGGAATTCCCTTGACGTCCAAATTACAAGACAATGTGAATCTTATTCGTAAGATGTTTCAACAAAGTCCTACAAGGTCAACAAGAGAATCTGGCAGAGGAACTGAACAGTCTTGAACAAAAAATTCTTGAAGTTTTTTCAAATATGTCACTTGAGAAGAAAATCCTGGACGCTGTTCCAAAAATATTCCAGAAATGTGGGAGCATATGTTGAAATGAAACTTGTTAACCCAAATGGAGCACCCTGTTGAACTAAAATAAAACTATAACGAGGTGTTAACGCCTTGAAAAATTTTGGAAAATAGCTAAGGAGAAGCGTAAAAAGAATTCATAAGAAGGATGCGCGTTCTGGCAGTGAGGAGCATATACAATAATCGTGGCAATCAAGTCGTGCTAACAATCAGTGTTTCTTCATCCACCTGCACAACCACATCGAAGATAAGAGCCACGACAGTGGAGACTACACCTTGGCAGAAAATACTAACCCACCCACAAACACATCAGCTATGCACAATCAACCTTCCGCGATACTACTACATTTAGTCGAAATAAAGTTGACAGAAATTCTTTCATTACACATTGCGTTATAAGCAGAGTCGATAGGCATGTGTCTCATCATTCTGGCCTAGAAATTCTTCACTCTTTCCAGGACATCGCAAGATACAATTGAACAGCGACAGTAGTTAAACACAGAAAATGTATTAAAATTTCCAACCGATAATAACCCATGTGTCCTATATGGCTGATACCACAGAAAAAATACTTTAAATAAATTATGTGTTTTTGAAAGAGATCTAAAGCTGCTGTGTAGTACGTGTTTTGTCTATGTCTTATGGTTAACCCGTTAAAATTATACAAATTTCCACCTGAAAGAAGGGTACTTCGCAGCATATTCCCAGAAAATTCAGGATACCATGTTATCTCTCCTATATATACCTTAAATATACGCCATTTTAATCAAAATCATTACTGCTAAAAGCAACATTTTCGAAAATTGTCCATAAAGAGCAGTTTGGGATGGTGGATTTTTAGTCTTCCTGTCACAGTGAGTGAGCCACCTGGATCAGCATGTGACTGGAGATATTCAGAACCGATGAAACACGTGGACTAGGATGTAATTGGAGATATTCACAATCAATCAAACACGAGGACTAGGATGTAACTGGAGATATTCACAATCAATCAAACACGAGGACTAGGATGTAACTGGAGATATTCACAATCAATCAAACACGTGGAGTAGGATGTGACTGGAGATATTCACAATCAATCAAACACGTGGACCAGGATGTGACTGGAGATATTCACAATTAATCAAACACGTGGACCAGGATGTGACTGGAGATATTCACAATCAATCAAACACGAGGACCAGGATGTGACTGGAGATATTCACAATCAATCAAACACGTGGACCAGGATGTGACTGGAGATATTCACAATCAATCAAACACGAGGACCAGGATGTGACTGGAGATATTCACAATCAATCAAACACGACGACTATGCTATGTCTGGAGAGATTCACAATCAATCTAACACGTGGACCAGGATGTGACTGGAGCTATTCACAATCAAACAAACACGAGGACTAGGATGTGACTGGAGATATTCTCAATCAATCAAACACGTGGACCAGGATGTGACTGGAGATATTCACAATCAATCAAGCACGAGGACTAGGATGTGACTGGAGATATTCTCAATCAATCAAACACGTAGACCAGGATGTGACTGGAGATATTCACAATCAAACAAACACGAGGACTAGGATCTGACTGGAGATATTCACAATCAAACAAACACGAGGACTAGGATGTGACTGGAGATATTCTCAATCAATCAAACACGTGGACGAGGATGTGACTGGTGATATTCACAATCAAGCAAACACGAGGACTAGGATGTGACTGGAGATATTCTCAATCAATCAAACACGTGGACCAGGATGTGACTGGAGATATTCACAATCAATCAAACACGTGGACCAGGATGTGACTGGAGATATTCACAATCAATCAAACACGAGGACCAGGATGTGACTGGAGATATTCACAATCAATCAAACACGACGACTATGCAGGTGTCTGGAGAGATTCACAATCAATCTAACACGTGGACCAGATGTGACTGGAGACATTCACAATCAATCAAACACGACGAATATGCTGTGTCTGGAGACATTCACAATCAATCAAACACGTGGACTAGGATAATGTGAGTGGATATTTTCACAAGCATCGTTACCAATATCACATTCTTTTAATATCCCTCGCGTAAGAAAGCTTCGCTTTATTTCCATCCTATGTTCTTATATAGTTTGTTAGCAGGGTTTGCTAAATAATTGAATAAAGAGGCAACATTGTATCCAGCTAACACTAGAAATCAATCAACAGGTGAAGATTATTTTTCTCGACGATTGCACACTCTCTTTTATCCAAAGAGGTTCACTTGGTGGCCTTGGAATGCGGAATATTCATATTCACCAGCTTCATATTTCCTTGTATATGTATAGGTTTTTTGTATTATGTAGGAGAAGTGATAGGTTTTATGATATTAAATAGCTATGGGACCAAAGAGAAGGTAAAACGGTTAATAATTTCAGCTACTGTAAGTATCTATATATTTTAATGACATTTTCATCATGACTTTCTCTATCGTCTAGCGCCTTTTAGTGTCTATACAAATTATTCTTACGAAAATTTATTTTCCTATCTACCTATTTTAATCGAGATAAAATTTTCCGAAATAGCTGTATTACACATTTCGTTATAAATATAAGTCGTCCTCTGTGGTGTAGTGGTTACCATGTTAGCCTCTAGTTTCCGAGGTCGCGGGTTTAAACCCGGCGGAGGGCGATGGATTTTTTCGGGCACAAAAATCCTTAGCATGGCTTCCTTTGTAAGG
The DNA here is from genome assembly GCA_030765065.1 of Deroplatys truncata. Taxonomy (NCBI): domain Eukaryota; kingdom Metazoa; phylum Arthropoda; class Insecta; order Mantodea; family Mantidae; genus Deroplatys; species Deroplatys truncata. The sequence goes on from CM060979.1 coordinate 23,209,232, forward strand.
GAAGTAAAGCCGGTGGTTCCGTGTCGTAGATTTACGGCACGTAAAAGAACCTCAAGCTTGATAAAGAGGCCTCTGAGCAAAATTACCGGTCTTTCACGCCCAATATAGAATGGGCTAAGGACCATAGTAGTTAAAGAGTGTCCATAAATAAAAACTCAATTCAATTCAAGTTATAAATATAAAGGTAGTAGCGATACTCAAATGTTTAAGAACTAGATACTGTGTACTGGCTTAAAATTACATGCCCTTTGCGTCCAATAGCGAGAAACAATTGAATATCGAAAGGACTTAAAAACAATGACAAAAGTATCGAAAAGTTCCAAACATTAATAACGGATATCTCTGAAATAGCTGATGCCACAAAAAAGCTACTTGAAATAAATTGTGTGTTTTATAGAGATCTACATCTTTTGTGTACTACGTTTCGTCTATCGCCTAGCATTTACAATTTATACAAGGTATGCAAAACTTCTTCCAAATAAAGAGAACTTCAAGGCTATTCCCAGAAAATTCACGATGTACATTTTACTTGTAATGTAAATAGCCTTAATAAACTGCATTTTAATCAAAATCGTAGGCATTTTTAGAAAACCTAGATTTTGAAAAATGTTCCATTTTGTAGTTGTGGTAAGGGATATTTTTTTGAAAATCTTTGGTTTGCATATTTGGAAGCTATTGAACTTAAATATCAAGTTTGATATTTATCGAACTCTTTGTTTCCGAATTATGTTGTTTACAGGCACACACACAGGGGCCTTTTTCTGAAAATTCTGTTTTTGGATTCTGAGGGGCTCAAAACGTGTATTTCCGGTGAAATCTCGCTATCAAGCTTTGTATGGAATGGTGTACATTCTCTACCTACTACTAACGTGGTAGAGACCGTCCTGACCGACGATTGTTCCATCAAAGGGTACTTATCGCTTCTGTAGAATTTGCAGAATTTGGAAGGCTCTCTGGGTGAGGTTAAGGGAGTCAGAATTTTTGTCGATGTTTCACATCCTATTGTGTGAATATAGGGGAATTTTTCATCCGTTATTAGCAATAAATTGCAATTGTAAGGGATAAAAGAGAGAATTCATAAAAAAAACTCCTAAGCATCATTGTACAATCATTTCATAAATAACGAGGGCGGTAAATTAATTAGTTTCTCATTCGAGTTTAACTGCCAACCGTGCAACGTTGGGTAAGTCAGGTTTACCTATATAATAAGGCGTATTCTTTACGATCTCTGTTAATTAGCTAATTAATTCAAATGTCAAGCATATTTTTCGTTTACTTAATATTTAATAGGAATTCAATCGCTTTGTAAGTGATAAAGTAAATAATCAATCTCTTTTGTACCTAATTACCTACCTGTAGGCTGCACGCAATAAGCAAGCATTATTAATATTATTTTTATTAATACCTCATATATTTGTCACAATTTTAATGAACAAACCTACTGTGGGAATAACGTAATGTGTGCGTATTTCTGTTTTAGAAATTAAAAATTATCAGTTTTGTACATAGATAGTAACTAACTCCCCTTTTTATTTCTTGTCATTCCTTTTACTTTCTCTACTACTCACCTATATTAAGCAGGGGAAGTATTGCATTCCATTAAAAATTTTGATACCGAGATTTCACTGGAAATAGAGGTTTTGGTACTCCCTGAACACAAAATACCATTTTCAGAAAAAGGTCCTTCCGTGTTTGTGAACAGTAGAAATCAGAAAGAAGTTTGTTAAATACCAAGTTAGTATTTAAGTTCAGTATCTTCCAAAAACAGCGACATTTTTATTTTATCAAAAAGTCTCTAAGCATTCTGATAAAAATACCGTATTTTAAACGATAGGCGAAAACGTACTACACAAAAAAGTAGATCTCTTTACAACATCCAATTTATTCCAAATCAGTTTCTCGTGGTATAAGGCATTTCCGAGATATCTGTTGCTAATATATCGAACTGTTAAACACTTAGCCATTCTTTTAAATCCCGGTCGACATTCAGCTGTTCCTCGCGATGTCATGGAAACAGTATGGAATTTTAAGGCCAGCATATAGCGTCCAGTTATTAAACATTTGATTATCGCTGTTCTCTTTGTATCTATAACGAAATATGTAATGTAGCTATTTCTGCAAAGGTGATTAAAATGAAGTAGACAGAAAAAATTGTATGTGATATATTCACATGACCTTCTCTACCCTATTAGTGGGTATACGAACTAGTGTTACTGAAGGTTATTTTTATATCTACTACATTTTAATCTATATAAACGTTTGTATAAATAGCTACATTACACATTTTGTTATAGATACAAAAAGAACAGCGATAGTAAAAAGTTTAAGAGCTGGAGGCTATATGCTTGCCTTTAAATTCCATACTGTTTCCATGACATCGCGAGAAACAACCCAATGTTGACAGTACTTTATAGACATCTACGTCGGTTTTATAGAGATCTATATTTCTTGTGTAGTATGTTTTCGTCTATCATTTAACGTTTACAGGTTATAGAAGATTATACAACATTCTTTCCTAGAGATGAGAACTTTAGAAGCTATTCCTAGAAAATTCAAAGTATAAGTTTTATTTGTAATGTGAATATCTTTAGTGTTTGGTGTTTTAGTCAAAGACATTTGAGCAATTTTTTTTACAAAATAAAAATTTTCGAAAAATGTTTCATATAAAAGGTAGTTTAGGGTAGAGGGATTTTTTTGAAAATCGTATCACATCTTTGAAAGATATTGAACTTAAATAACAAGTTTGGTGTTGACCCGAGTTTTCGTTTCTGGGTTATGCTGTTCACACACACACACACGCTCACACACACACAGAAAGTAATAAAACAAGGTAAGAATAGTTTTCATACCTACTAATAAATGAAAGAGGTTAGAGAAAGTCATGTGAATGTAACACATCAGTTATTTTGCAGTGCATTCAGTATTTTTATCATTATGATATTTTATAATTCTAATTTATCTAATCGTTAACGTCCTGTAATTATAAAAACCTTCAATATCCTTTTTGGCAATTTTTTCCACTTGGGTTGTGTGTCATTTGGGCTGAAACAGTGGCAGGAGATAACGCAAGGGAAAATGTGTGGAAGCAAGGACATGGAGAGGGACATAGACACAAAAGAAACACAAGTTTATGACTGTTTGGGAAGCCTCTTTGAATTTCAAGTGCTCAATGGCGCCAGTAATTCCACTAAATCAGGTGAAGGAGACACAGCTTTTCGATAAACCGGAACGTTTTAGCTTTCTCAATAGGAAAAGCTGCTTAAGCAAAAGATTCATTTTATACACCAACATTTGTTTCCATTCTTTGATGTTCCCTTTTTCCCTTATCTTCAAATCTGGTTCATCTTGGTCATTTACAGTTGTTAATCACACATTTTTATTTCTCCTGCTCCTTATGTATACTAACTACAGTGCCTTCGTTTTACGTCAAGGCCACGAATCGCGCGAATGCTCCACAGGCGGAATACTACACTACCATTCACACACATAAGTCCTTCTTGCGTAATGTTTGTAATTTCTGCTTTCATATTATGGTCTATGGTGTGGGGATTGTTCCTATAAACTTTATTTTTTAACGCTTAGAGATCCCGTTGTTCTAAATTTAATGACCAAACATCTTAAAGTGTCTCTACCCGGAACTGAATAGCCAAGAAATTGTTGCTGAAATTGTCTACACACTGTCCACATGATTCAGTTTTCACGTATGCATCGTACATAAAAATACGCTATTCAAGTGTGAATTTGTTGGCAGACATCTCCGTGGACTAATAAGAGAATAACATTTCTAAGGAAACCAAACACGTATTGTGAAACATTTCACAACACGCAGACAAAGCAACGACAGAGAGCTCACAACTGATAAACGTACCCTTGTCAGGTCCTACGCCGCTTCTCAGCAGCGACATAACACCGAGGTCACTGCCGTCTTGGCCGATACGCATATAAGTCGGTTGTGGCCTTGACATAAAACGAAGGCACAGTAGAGGAAGTATCACATTCGAGCTAGAAATTCGATACTGAAGTTTCACCGGAAATTCGTTTTTTGAGGTCCTTAAATAAAAACGAACATTTTTAGTAAAATATCTATATATGCCTGCATGTATGTGTGTGTGTGCGTGTGTGTGTATGTGTATGTTTTTTTCTTGAACAGCCTAACTCATAACGAAAAGTCGGTTTAACAACAAACTGGTATTTAAGTTCAGCATCATCCAAGGAAGCCACAAGCAGATTTTCAATAAAATCCTCCCACCTCAATGTACCTTTACATGCAAAACATTTCCTTATATTTGAGTTCTTCAAATACTTCTCTAACGATTGTTATTAAAAATACCATACTATTAAGACATGTTGTTCACCAATGGCACTGCGGATTAATTGATCTACATCATTTTCCCTCTGGCTTCCCAATATAAATTCTGCAAGTTATCACTTTTAAGGCCTTTGCATTTGGGGAGATGTTGTTTGTTCAGGATGACATCTTCTTCACAGAGAGTGCACTTGGGTGTAGGTAGGCATCGTATCTTGTAGATGCGAGGCAATCGTGGCCAGTTGCCATCCTAAATAAGGCCACTGCAGTTTTCCTTGGTATTTTTTGTATATCGACTCTATCTTTAATATCCTTATAATCTTTATCCTTTAATTTATCTTCATCAAGTCTCGCTGTCTTTTGAAATGCTGTTTAATGCTATTTAATTGTTTATTTATTTCTATTTGTCCTAAGGTTTTATTTCTTGTATTGCACCTTTCTTTGCTAATTGATCCGCATGTTCATTGCCCAAAAGTCCGACATGAACAGGGATCCATTATAGAGTGACATGATTTTTAGTTTCAACTGCTTTAATTATGCTTCTTATTTCTTTAATGTTTCTTGTTGTTTTATTATTGTAATTTACTACCCCATCTATGGTTGATTTTGAGTCTGATAAGATGACTGTTTTTTGTTTTACGTATGGTCTATATATGTTCTGTAATGCTGCTTTTATAGCTGTTAATTCTCAATCATAGTGGTTTGACGTTTCATTTAATGTTGGATACTGTGCAAAATGTTTACAGTATACTCCTGCTCCGGCATTTTTTTATTGATGAGGGATCCATCTTATATATTCGGAGCCATTCATTTTCTGGGTATCTTTCATTTTCCGTAGCTATTGCTATGGTTCTCATTTCATCTGGTATATTGTTATGTTTGTGTATTGTAAATATCAGGACATTCTGATATTGTATATCAATATATTCTGTTGGACTCGTTACCTCGTTATATTTGTTGTAATTATATTCTTGTATTTTAAGTTATTAATATATGTTCTGAAGCTTATTTGAGTTTTTAAATTGCTTATAGTATCTGCGGTGTGGTACCACTTGTATCTGTCCATACTATTAAGATATTGCACAACAAATTGTGTGTTTTGAATTTTTCGGGCACAGCCTGTGAAATCCTCCTCATTCTAAAATCACTTTAGTATAATTGGTAAATCTTACGAGGTAAACAAAATCTCACTACAAAAAAGCTAGATTTTATTATAGGACACAATTTATATCAAACTTTTTGTCATTAACCATTTCCGAGGTATCCCTTGTTAATGGGATACTTTCAAACACTTATCCTACTTTTTCAGTTAGTAGGTCGCTTTTCGTTTTTTCACTGGGTCATAAAAGGAGCAGGGAGTTTCGAAGTCATCACATAGCCTCCCGCTTTTTAAAAATCTGACTATTGCTATAGGTTGGTTTTATACCCACAAAGAGTATGTAACGTGCAATGAAAGTATCTCAATTAACAGGAAGTACATACAAGAATAAGGTTTTGTAACAATATTTTTAGAATAGCGAGTAGCGAAAGTAATGTGAATGTAGGACAGCAGATTAGGCCCATCAGATGTGATAGAGAACTACTTTGCATTTCTTTGCTACAATTTTGAATTCCACGCTGTGATGTTCACTTGCTTACTGTTGTGCTAATCAATGGGATATCTTTAAACTTACTCACATATTTAAACTGTTTTTACACGTTCAGACTTTAGGGAGTATAGGTAGTAATCCTGGCGAAATAAAAATTCCTACCCTCTAGCTTAAAATCGAACCCGTGACCTCTGGATTTAGAGGCTAACATGCTAACCACCAGACCACAGAGGCAGTCAAACAACCCTGCCAAGTAAAAAGCTAGAGTCATTGTTTGAAAATGTACAAGTTCTGAAAGAAAAATCAAAATATGTTCAAGAGCACTGTTTATACAGTGCTTTTCCTTCACAGTGTGGCCATCGCAGGGCGGCTCGCGCGCCGCCAGCTACAGCTCGGACTACCACCAAAATAGTTATAGTATCCACGTAGCTGTCTCACGTTCTCATATTTACAATTATAACAATCATATGTATCATAAGAAATGTTGAAAATATTGAAAGAAAGCTTCAGGCGAGAAATTTACTAAATTTCGTATATTGAACTCTCCAGTGTGTATGTAAATTTCATAAGATGCTAGAAATGTGTGTATAGAGAAGGAAAACCTTTTTAACATGTCTTATGATAAGGTACTGCTTATTATCATTATAATTGTAATTATGAGGTGAGGCAGTTACTGGGATATTATAACTGTTTCGGCGGGAGTCCGAGCTGTAGCACCTGGTGCGCAAGAAGCCGTGCGTGGTCACAGTGTGAAGGGAAAGGATTGTAATTGATCACACTGCATTTTACTTCTAGTTAGCAGACGCTGTAAGCGTTTGGGAAACATTCGGCTGCTTAGCTTCGGAAACACTCGGCTATGCATAAATTAGCGGATTTAAATTTTATGTTAATAGCTTAAATGTCAATAATTTACAGCTTTGGACCTTTGGGACAGTCTAAAATGAAAAAAAGACAAAGCGTTCTTATAGAGGGTGGAAGGAAGGCATGGCATTCATTAAAACCATTATTTGGAACATATTTTGTATCTTTAATTTGTTCTATAACTATTATCTGCGGAGATATTTTAGGTTTTTTGAGAGCATAAAAACGCACACGGTGACAACATAGCGGCAGCCGACCGGTAGCTGGCACTTTTACTTTCTAAACCAGAAGTAGGTCTGCGTATAAACCAATTTCACTTTCGTTGTATGGTGCGTGGTGATTATCCACTAAACATACCTCGGGTACTTTTATTACTAAACCTGTGAGTTTCAATACGTAGTACGATGTTATCCTAATAATAACAATAATAATAACTCAACTTCTAGAGCTGACTTAGATTTGTGTGCTTTTCAGTCAGCGACTGCGAAAACACTTGGACTATGAAAGCATTACTTCCACACTAACAGAAGTTAGTGTTTATTTGGATTAAGTGTCGTGTGGGAAATAAAACGCTTAGTTGAGGTATGGTGTTGTGTTTACGTACGGAAGCCGGTTCATACAATGACCTACCCTGACCTAGCAAGGTTGCTTATGCCTCCAACCGCATTACGTTAGCAAATCGATGCTCGGAAAATGTTTAATTATTTAAAAACTGTGAATGAAGTCACATATTTAACTACCGAAACTAGCTCAGAAACAGGTTACTATTCCCATCTTACAAGTAACAAACTATTATCTTAATACATTCTCTCGCAATAAACCATCTAATTTGGAAAACAACTATTTTTGTTTCGAAAGCGTCTGATCACAGAACAAAATACTACGATACGTTTTTGTTCGCTAAACCTCTTGAATGTAATTAATTCCCTTCCACCCTGTATGCTTCAGTAAAATGCGTTAACTAAGGCTCTCAATAATCCCATTTGAAATACACAGACACGGATTAAGCGCTTTAAATCTATGCTAATATTATAAATACAGAAAATAGTGTATGTATGCAGGGTAATTTAAAACCACTTAACAGGTTTTGATAATTCTTTCACCATTGAAAAGCCTAATTCTCTTCGACGGACATGGGGCTATAAAACACCTGCTAATTTCATTTCATAAATTACTAAAAGACTAAAAAGGCTTTACAGAACCCTTGTACTTGATTACGAACACATTGCAGTTATAAAATAACATACTTGTGAAGAAAGGCCCTTAGTTGAAAATGCCATGGAATAGGAAATAGTTGTGGTTACTCCACAGTATACAAGTAGCCGCTGCACTGGGAAATATATCTAAAAAAATCTGTGTTACACTCACACGACTCTCTCTACTCTTGTACAAACTATTTTTATAAACGCTTATTCTCCATCTACTTCATGTTAATCGATATAAAGATCTAATTGCTAATTTTCTTGTATATGCAAGGGGAATATGGTAGGCTTTAAGTGATAGTAAAATGTTTTAAGAACTGGTTGTTATGTGGCGCATTCCATTCTCTTTGCACGAATTCTTCTTTGAGAAAAAGTATAAATATTGGAAAATGCAAACAAATAACAATATCCCGGAAATGGTTCGCTATACAAAAAACGTATATGATATAAATTGTGTGTTTTAACGAGCTCTACATTTTTTGTGTAGTAAACCTTGGTTATCTCTTACAGTTTACCGGTTATGCAAAAGTCATTCAGAATGACGAGAACTTTTCGGGATTTTACCAGAAAATTAAACATATACATATCATTTGCAATGAAAATGTCTTAATCATGTGATACATTAATAAAAATCGTTATGAGCCATTTTTTAGAAAATCAAAATTTTCGAAAACTGTTCCATGTAAAGGGTAGTCTGGGGTGGGGGATTTTCTTGAAAACCTTGGTGTCGCATCCTTGGAAGACTGTAAACTCAAGTACCAAGTTTGGTATTTTTCGACTTTTTGGTTTTGAGTAATACTGTTCACAGACTGGCTGACAGACACACAGACATAAATACACACACACACACGAACATGTTTCCAACAACGCTTTATTTGGATTCAGGGCACCTCAAAATATGTGTTTCCACTGAAATCTCGGTACCGAATTTTTGAGTGGAATGCAATACGTAGTAGAGAAAGTGATAAATTCGGTTACATTTTATTATAAGGAATACACATAGATGGCAATGACGTAACAATCCAACAAACAGAGGACAAAGTTTAAAAATCGATAATCGACCTTGTGTTATATTTGTTTCTTTGCCATTTATCAAACACTGCAGATGTGAGTCTATATAGTGACAGTCTCAAAACTCCTGAAAACCCGTTATTCTAATTCATTCATGCACTTGAGTTTCTGGATGTCATAATCTTTAATAACCTACTTGTAAGAAAGTTTTGCTTTATTTCCTTTGTGTATGTATGTTGTACTTAAGCACGTTACCAGAACATGCTAAATAATTGTTTAAAGAGAGAAAACCGCTAGCATTAGAAATCAGTAAACATATATTTTATAATTAACACCTGAGAAGATTAGTATGTTGGATGGTTGCAGACTAGTGATTTTTCCAAAGAGGTTAACTTGGTGGCCTAGGAATGCTTACTTCGTTGTATATGTTAAGTTTACTGCATTACCTTAAAATTATGCAGCTTTTATGTTATTAAATAACTATGGGAACAAAAAGAAGGTGCAAAGTTTAAAATAAACCTGCTGCAATTATCTAAAAAATTATGGACTATCCTGACCAGGGATTTGATATCGTATTTATTGACGGCAAGATATAAATAATTAAATAAAGAAACGATAGTAAGACAGAGGAATAACTATAATAATAAATTTCGTATATTAAATCAATGTATAATGTAATAAGCCTGAGTTGAAAGATTTGTTCGGAACAAAACAGGTAATTAGCGAGCCATGTTAAGCAAACTCATTAGTAACAGCCGAGTAACCAACGCGTTAGCATAAACGTTCCTGTAATGCAATTAGAATGGAGTTTAGTATTTTGCAAAGTCACATAGGCAGAAAATCTGTAAATTAGAAAGGCAAATTAACTTATGAGATTCAGGGAGGTTCCGCATAGACACAGTTTCTGTGACGCATACGTAGGATTTTAAGATTGGCCCGCGCAATAAGTAACCTTGGTAGGGGTATTGATATTGGGTGGAAGTCAAGTTAAAAGCTACATTTTAATGTAGCGTGAGTGAGTAAGTCTTAGCGGCTATTCCGAGGAACACTTATGGGTATTAGGGTAACTGATGCTTCACTTAATTATTATTGTCATAGAGGTAATTCGTTAGCAAATTCAACAGTCGGTGACTCTTCTCAGACTGAACATTTTAGCCAATATTAAAATTTCTCAGCTAACTAAACTGGTGTTATCCTTTCACAATACACAGAGAAAGAACTCGTAGCTATACCACTACAGCAGCTGGCGCACGACATATCGCAGAGCGAGCTACGAGATGGCAACATAAAACTCATTAACAGAGCATGTAACAGTAAATGTTATAAACCTTTGAAGCAAAGGGCATGGCTTCAAAGGTCCCGCAAGAGGACGGCTTCAGATTTTTCCACCACCAACGGGTACTTATATGTTATGCAGCATTTGGAAGAATGTGGGGAGATTAAGAAGGTCGGACGTTCCGTTGATGTTTCTCATAGTTTTTGGAATATGGAGGGGGTGTTAGAATAGTCAGGACTGTAGCAAATTGCAATTATAAAGGACGGAGGGGAGGATTAACTATAAAACAAAACCTTCTAGATCATTGTAAAACAATTTTATAAAGAACAGGGTAAGTTGAAGTTTTATTTTTGGAGGAGTTGTATTGTAGTTCGACTGTTGAGAAGCCAAAAACTTGAGATAGTCTCTTGGAGTGTACACACCACGTACGATACAGAGGTTCCAGTGGCCTTCGCCCCAACGTTTAGGAATCAACTTTGTATTTTAATGTTTCTTTAAATATTACATATATTTACGTTTGCCTCGGCTACGTCAGTATTAATTTGTAGAAACATGTATCTCTTAGCAGGGTGTGATGCGGCTAAAGAATGTAGGCTTACACAAATTATAATTTTTACTTCACTCCTTTTATTAATCCTTCACACGATTAAATAACACGTCACTGATATAGAGAGCTGTGAGATTATTTATTAATTAGTTGCACTTTTTAACACGTACTTTATAATATTCTTGCAGTAATGCATTTTCCTCTCACACTGAATACGTACCGAGCTAACGAACTGCTCAGGTACGTTGCCTTCTAGCGACTGGCGTTTACCGCTTAAATTTGTAAATTTTTCTATTTCACGTCTCTGATTGGCTAATCCTACTCCAATAGAATAATCTTATTTAACTTTCAGCTTTGCTGGTTCTAGATTGGCTATTTATAAACTGTTTTAAATATTACATTATTGTTTCCAAGAATTAGTAGTAGCATTATTAAACTTTCCAATTCATTATTGCCTCAAGGTTACCTCATTGTTAGCAACTTTCGGTCTCCATTCTCACAGCTCCAACATTATTAAATTACGTAATACATGTACACAATAATATAAACATATACAATGACTGTTACATACACTTAATATATATTGTAGTATACACATATTGCTTTAAGGCGGGCTGTTATTATATTTTATATTATATAATTAGACTGAAATCATTTAAGTGTTAAAGATACTGCCTCAAAGTAAATTAAATTAATTAATTGATCACTGGAGTTAGAAAGGCTAGCCCTATAACGTCGGGTGAGCCAGCTAGTATGAAATAAATAAATACATGCTCCTACACATCTCAGTTGAGTAGCTGGGCGATGTATTTACTCCAGTCTGGAGTTGAGGATCGCGGTACCTAGCCTGCACTTTTATGTACTAGAGGGGATGGCATTGTGGGATTTCGGGAAGCGAGATAGGAACTGGAAAAGAGAGAAGTGAAGTCTAGTGTAGTCTGACATGCAAAATGCATAAGATTCACACTCCCTTTTTCTCTACAAGGCCCCGCCACTATTTCCCACACCGCGCGCTCCCGTGGTGGAGGTTGTCGCTGGCTTCTCAGATCACCCCATCCCACCCTCTGAACCCTTGTTCCCACAGCGACCTCTAAGCCTGTCACACTTGTAACGTCTGCCTGCGTAAAAAACATGGAATCCCCAATCCAAGCTGCGCAGAATTGAAGAGAATTCGATTCGCGGTATCTTTGTGTCCATCTGTGTCTGTAGCCGCAAACAGCCACTATACGAGGAGGCAGTAAATATTTTTGATGTGGCCGAAGATATAGAGCCTTCGTTATGTGTTGGAACCTCTTTTAATGTGGTCTGTACAACCTTTTTAGACAGCATGGCCTGAAAGTAGAACCTCTAACACAGTGCACACGAGAGATTATCGTACTAAAGCTTATCCTTTGTATTTGCGCAGGTTTATTCGACTTGGATTGATTAGCTTTTATTTTTCATTAGGTCGTTTTACACTGTTAATTTCTCATAGCCGTCACAGTATCTGTTCACAATACAAATCTTCATACTACAATTTATCGCAATTCGTGTACCGTTAACCTATATTTATACTAGCAGTCTTCTGCTTTCTTTGATCTAAAGCGTTACTCTTTTATCTAGTATAACCTAAATAAATATTGAAAAGAGGAAATTATAAATTCAGAAGAAACTGAAATGGGAGAACCAGGTGAAACTGCAGAAGCAGGGGAAAGAATAACAATAGAAGTGCTTACCCAAAAAATCCAGAAAGCAATATGATATAGCATTTAACCGCTTCATTGCTTCGTGTGAGGTAAAACATGTTGAAAATAATTTCACTGAAAAAGACTGCTAGCAAATCATCACAACATCTAAGATCTCGCTTTTTAACGTCATTTCTCTTGTTTCAAGAACGTATTCTAAACGCGATCTCTGTTAGTTTCAGGGATCAATATAATAGTATTGATATTTTACAAATTTGAGCGATCTCTAAAAGAAAGTATAATGCCACACGTGTTAAAAGTGGCTTTATTTTGCCCCTTGTATCATAATGTACTGTTTATTTTGACGCAGCCACGCTACGTCCTCCAACAATGAAGCATTACCTTTGCCTCACGATTGCTGCTTTTCTCCTCCTAGTTGTTTTTTTATACTCTGCCACGACTGCTCAAGCATGAGATTCTAATCACTGGGTATGCGTAGAAACACGAACGCTTTCTTGGAACCCTTTTATTCATCATTAAAATAAGACTTAAGATTTGCCGATCGCTTTTAAATTCTTAAAATGTTACTGTGTGTTTTCCAAGACCGAAGATTATTAATTACAGCTGAACGTTCGATTGTCTTGCAAGTTCACACCCAGAGAATATTGTTCCGCACCCCAAGAGGGCCCCACCGAGAGTATGTCCTCACCACACGAGCGTCCCAGCGAGAATCTTCTCACCACACGCGCGATACAAGGAAAAGACTCCTAACTTCCCCTCGCTCCCCTTAAAAATTTCGCACCAAAACTGAGCGTCATGAAGCTTCTAGTGACCTTCACTTCCTGGTCAGTGCAACTGCACCCATTATTTCCAGGAGAAACTGGCTTCAGCGGTTTTACCCTTTATACCTGGAGCTGGTCCTTAATTAGCTAAGCTGTGCCTGTCTGGCCTTTCTGTCACTTTTAACAGTGAACAATTTTCCCAATGCTTGTCCTTTTAGTATATGTACTGATTTTAAATATTTTATTATTCATTTTATTTCGCTATCCTTTTCAGATTATTATGTAATAGTTATTCAATTTATAATTTCGACTTCAATTTTGAGTTATGCTGTTATCCGGCAGACAGACAGACACAGAAAGACACACACACACGTAAGGATGGTTTTTTTATGCTTTCTTTATGGATTCAGGAGTCTCAAACATGCATTTCCGCTTGAATATCTATATTAAATTTTTGAGTGGAGAGCAATACTTATTCTACCTATGATAGGTAAGTAGGAGAAAAGTAATAAAAACATAGGTTGTTTTCATTGTTATATAAGACAAGATAAAGTACTCGGTTCAATGGAAAAGTCAAGGTTGTCATTTTAACTCGTTCTCTATAGGCCAGTGCCAAAATAAATTACTTTCCTTTCTCTTGTGTTTAGTAATTCTGATGCTTGATAATAACCAGACAGAGAGTCTCACGCCACCCGCGGTGGAGAGGAGTAGGAGTGCCCATCCCCTCCAAAAGCTATGACGCATCCCGAAACAACCATCCTCCCTTCTAATTTTTCTGAGACGCTCAGCTTCAACTATTTATTTCCTTTTATATGCCGCTGAAAAGCCTCGCAAATGGGCTTTAAGGTTACCTTAGTAGCTGTTATGTTACCGGAGCACAATAAAAGCTTAAATAATTGGAAAGATAAAATCAATAAGAATCGTAATATTTACAGCAAAAATTACAAATAAAAATATTTCGTAGGTGGTGTGTTTTATTGCTTGGTATTTCAGTGTATCCTATTATACCTAAATAAACCAATATAGTTGTGTAATAACGCTATACGTTCTGAACATCCACATCTACCTACCAAGTTCCTTTTATACATTTCTAAACATCATTTCATACCCTACATTATACCATACAGTATAAATTGTACTTAACATTACTTTGGGGGGCACACAGAGCGTTTAGATTAACAAACCTAAAGATACAAACTGAGTTAACAATTACAGTACTTGATTAAAATTGTAACAAATGTCCTTGTATTACATTTTTGAAAAAATTAAATAATATAAAACTAAGTGGGCAAGTCATCTTCAGAGAATGAATACAAAGAAACTACCAGTCCATTTCAAGAATTATAAATCAAAAGGGAAAAGAAATATTGGAAGACCAAATAAAATGTGGTACGAACAGAAATAGCTAATGCATGAAGGAATAATAATAATAGTAATAATAATAATAATAATAATAATAATAATAATAATAATGTCTTTTGATGCACCATTTGTACATGACTGCGCTATTATCTACACACAACTTTTGGTCTTTAGGTGGAACTATGCATAACCGAATGTTATGGGCCAACATTCCCGAAAATAACTGCAGCACAAAAGCAACCTAGCTCCAATATTAATTTTTAAACCATGTGAAGTCCTACATTTATATCAAGAAACCTTAATATTCATGTAAAATATTACAAATTGAACACCGTCATGCAACTCTGGTGTGTGGCCTAGTTCTGGACATATCGCTTGCAATAATTAACAAGCAGGTTGAAAGTTGAAGCAGGTTTCAGTTAAATGCACGTTGATTTATGCATGGAAGGCAAGTAAATTATGGTTGATACATTATCTTCCTAGACCTGGTATAATTCATCTAATTAATGCTTAATAACCGAACGAGAAACAAGCCTTCATAAATAAGTGCACTCGTTTACTCTAAAATTGACACACGCATTATCCTATGAACAAAGCTCAGGGCTAGGTTAGCGGGGAAGGGGAGGAGTACGGAAACATTTGAAGGCTGGAAGGTATGCTTCTCAGCGACAGCCCATACCAGCCCTTGGATGAGTCCGTCTCATATTGCTTTGATGTTAAAAGTCTGGCACTCAAATACTTTTATATGAAGACAGGTGGCTAGAAGCTCACAGGCGAAGTAAAAGCGGGAAATAGGACAAACATTAAGGGCACATTAATAGCCCTATCCTGTCAATGCTAAATCTACAAAATTCATGATCCATTACTTCAGAAACGTTTTTTACATATAAGACTGAGGATTTTACAGTACAATATTTTTCAGTTCTTCAATAGTTGCGTCATAAAGAAAGAAAGAAAGAAAGAAATCACATAGCTTGATCAGAATCTATTACCAATGTGTAAAAGAAAACTCTCCCTAAAGGATAACCTTTCCTCTCTATTCCTAAACGTGTAGGAATTGTGACTCTTTTGTTCTTTGTAGTGCTGTAGAATCCACAGAATCCAAAATCGACGTCACAGTCTCATTTCTGGATATAAACTCTCAAAAACAATTATGTTGATAGCCACAAAATGACAGTTGTAATGCCATTTAAAATATAAATATTTTGTCTACAATAATAAACTAAAAATCAAATTGAAGAGAATAATACAATTACTGACTGCATCAAAAAATAAAAAAAATAACATTTTTGTCATGTTTTACGATTAAGTGGAATGCTATAATCTATCTCAAACTAGATAATCTGTCTCCGCGGAAATAAGCTTAGAGTAGTGAAGTACATTCCGATAAACAGGATAACTTCCTTTCGTGTATCTCGACGTGAAGAGGTGGCTCGGTTGCGTATTGGCCACTGCAATTTTACGCACGGTTATCTTTTTAAGGGTGACCCTGCTCTCATTTGTCCGCTTTGTAGCGAAGCTGTGTCGGTCCTTCACGTGTTGCTCCAGCACATCTTCGGGACACTCTACAACTCCAAATGCGGATTTCGTCATGTTAATAACAGGTGTTTCATACTTCTCGGTTTAGTTTCATATATTTATATTTATTAATGACTTGTGCTATAATTTTTACATTAATGCTTATATCCGGCTTTTGCTATGATTTGATTGTTTATCTCTGGTCTTTGCCATGATATTTTGTACTGATCTTTATATCTAACCTTTGCCATGATCCGTTTTACAAGTGCGCTAATGATCCAGCACTTGAGCGCCCTTAAACACAAATCATAATCACCATCATCATGTCTCAAACTAGAACGATCCTCTTGTAAACGTAAGGGACGAAAGAAAAAGAGATTTGCGTGAGACGGGGCGCTCTTACGCCGCTGATTGGTTCACGGGTGTTTTAGTTGTTTTCGCACAATAACCGCCCGTAAGAAGTTCAGCTGTGAGCAGTTTTCTAAACATTGCTCAGCACGAATTTAGTTTCTGGGAGAGAAAAGTCTACAAATGTTTAGATTCATTTCTGTGAATCCTGTACATACACCACAGATGTGTTCTCGGTTCATGAATTCTAAAAGGAATGTTTACAGGAGACGTCCACATAATCGTAGAGATGCAGATTAAACATAAGACAGTCGCAGTTATTCAGCTATTGTTTAGTAACATGTATTACTAATGAAACAGTTATATAATACACAAGTTATATTCCTATACCATACGGCCTTCTCTGAGTAAAGTAGGCCACAATGTGATTCAGATGCTATTGGAGTGAAACTTGTGGTAGTGCAAATTGGCCTGCATCAGACAAAAAGTGAAGCACACGAGTTGGCCTGATCGAGAGACTACAACCGGCAGTTGAGAAGAAAGAGAGGGAGAATCACTTCTACCCTCTCCGTTGCATACGTCATAGATAGTCTACGCGCATGCGCCGCGAGTACTATATTAATATGTAGCATAGGGAAGCAGTAGACACTTGCGTATCATACTATAAATTAGGTATATCAAACAATGAAAGAGTTAATAATGTCACTGAACGCATTCATGCAGTCTTATTGATCTACACTATTGAAGGTGCATCATGTTGGAAAAACATCTGGATAAAATGCCAATTATTATGAGTGGCGATTTCAACATCAAACTTCAATGCAGACGAAGCTCAGCCATTGAAACGATTTTTACATGAAAAACTGGCAAATGCTCAGCCTACAACCAGATCAGGCACTACCATCGACAGTATTCTCTCGTTATTTAGGAAACTTAGAGTTTAAATTATTTGCATCATACTTCCGCTAGCACAAACTGATAAATTCATTCTTAGAGATGAATTACTGGAAACTGACGAATAAAAGGAATATTTTATTTTATTAAGACAAATTTTCTTCAATCAAATACCACAGCCCTGAAATAATAAAATAGTCAACAAATGCTAGAAGCTGAAGAATCTCCTATACCCCAGTAGCTCAGAACACTTGTATACAATTTAAAACTAGCTGATCATCATGGAGCAGGCCAGTCAATCTGCCGAAATAAAACACAGTCGAGGCAAACCTTAAAGAAGTGACGAGAGGTAAACGATCGCGCACTGTTTCGCGATATTAACTATATTATACATAGATTTAATACGTTTTGGCAATGAAGCATGTAAGGGGCGTGGCAGAGGCGGTTCAGCATTTCTTTAACCAGCATAAACCACGATTACAATAGCAAATGGTTGCAGTAACTACTTACCGACGACTTGGAGATATCCAAACTGAGATTTAGCGGTGACAGTGTTGATCTGGCACATGTACCGTCCTTTGTCTTCTTCCTGAACATTGTTGATGTGTAGGAACCACGTTCTGTGTTTGTCGTGCGTTACTGATATCCTAGGATTCCTCGTGATCACGTGATTGTGCACCGTCAGGATCGCTGACTGCTCGAAGTGTATCCACGCCACCTGCGAAGCAATACAATAATGGAGATGAGACTGCCGTGATATGATTGGTCTATATCCTTTATTGCAAAACAATCATTATGAACAATCATGTATAGGTATGTATCATGTATCAATCCAAAATTATCGGTTACGATCTTAGGTTCAGGGTTGTGATGAAAAAAAAGTAAAAGGGGATACACAATTAGTTGCTTGAGAGCAAATAACAAGAGTAACAAACATTATCAGCAGTAGTACTTATGGTGGTAGTAGTAGGAGAAAAACTAGTATCACGTTCTTCAGCACTGGATTTGTTTTTGCATTAATTTCTATTAATTTACGAATGAATAAGGGTGAAAACAATGTTTTCAGTTCCTTTACTATGTACCTAGTAGATATTGTATTCCAACACAAAAATTCGACATCCAAATTTCACTGGAAATACTCGTTTTTGGGGTTCCCTGAATTAAAAAACATTTATAGAAAAACGTCTGTGTATGTGTGACTATAAACAGTATAACTCAAAAACGAAATGCATCATAAATAACAAACTTGGTATTTAGGTTCCATAGCACCCAAAGGTGCAACACAAATTTTTAACAAAATGCCTTTACCGCCCCAAACTATCCTTTATACTGCACTACCCCTTTACTCGGAGTGCTTATTTTGTACTCATATCTCTGTCGATGGAGGAAGCCATGTGTGGAAGCGTTCGGATTATGAAACGAGGTCAGGGCGAACCCGCTACAGGGTAGAAGATGCTCCCACAAGAAAAAAATACTAAAAGACGGAAGTCATAAAGACAATCTCCTTTAATAATAATAATAATAATAATAATAATAGTAATAATAATAATTGTTGTATTATACTGGGCTCTGAGATGCATGTAGCATCATTTATCTGTAGCAGAAGCTAAATGCTAAATATTGTGGCGTGTGTGTGTGTGCATTGTCACGCCGGACACATTACTGCTTTGTTAGCGACTGTATTGTTGGTATAATTCTTTCGGCTGGGGTTTTGAATTTCGTCTGGCGTGGCGACTCTCCCCATCTCCTGGCCAGAAGTGGAGAGAGGGGGAAGTAAGCTTTACTTTTTTTCTGTGGAGAGCGTCCACCATTTCAAGTCCAGTATCTGGAATGGAAGGATGTGTGTGAATCGTCTGAATGTGACCTCGTGCGTGTAATATCTCCCTCCAATGTCTTTCTTTTAATCTTTTGTGTATGATGCAGGAGCACCGTGTTCAATATTCAATAAACCACAGGTAATGTGATTAATGTGAAACTCTGTGTATTTTGTGATAATTATCCCACCACTGCTCTGAAATGTGCAGTTAAGGTCTCCGGTCCTCTCATTGCTTCTGCAGCTACGTGTCCCAATATTTATGCTGGAGTAACTAAAATTTAATATCTAGCTGCAAATCCTTTGGCCTTACCCCGGTATATAACAATATTTAGGTAAGGTATAATTAGAATATTGAGAATTATATACAAAAAATCAGTGTTCACTTGACATTTCTCTTGGGCGTTCACACACAACTTTTAGAGAAGGGAACACAGGCCAGGTAAGGAAGTTGGAACATGTACACTTAACGTGACCTCGCCCTGAACAAAACAACCCGTGCCACTACAGCCTTACATAAATGTCCAAATTGTGCAAGCTCGTAACTCTGCTAAAATACACGCAGGAACTGATACAACTAAAAGTGAACACTTTAAAGAACCCAGCGAACAGGGCTGTATCTGGACGGAAGTAACACTAAATAACCCGCCCCCCAATAATATAATAATTTACAACAGGAACATAATTTAGATAAAAGTGGATAATCACCCACAAAGAAGCAATAAAAGCCACGAAAATATAACAGTTTATCTAAAATGCAAAAAATTAACAATTTAATAAAAATAATATAATTAAAATATGACCATTTAAATAAACTCTAAACTTTAACAATGAATAATAATAAATTCTGAAATTGCCAAATTACGGCAGAAATTGCAGCCAAATTGGAATGCCAAAAATGCTTTAATTTCGGTCTGAGGGCCCGCGTACTCGCTAAATATTTACATTTGAGATATATGTAATTAATACAGGGAATTTGCAGCGAGCAGAAACAAGCTACCGGAGGCAGTCGGAACAGCCTAAACCTGCCCCAAAAAGCTATTCACAGAAGCATTTACGCCATTCGAGAACTTGCCCCGAAATCTGCACACGTACGTCGAGCAGTTCTAGAACCAACTAACAATCTTCCTCATAGTAACCTTGGTCAAACTAAAAAACTGATAGTGGCGCCGCGATCGCCGAAAAATAGAACAAATATGTATGCATGTCCCACACGAATAGATAGCGAACTATGGCAATGGCAAACCTAACACGAATTTCAAATGTCCTGTACCGTAACGGCACAATTTGGAGTAAAAAAAACTTTGATGATTTTTGTTTTCCCTAAAATGGTTCTAACGATTTTGATTAAAAAACACACGGATAGCTGGGATCTGACTTAAAAACTCAATGTTATAACTGGGAATTGAACCACGTATCTTCGGTATTCCATGCCATTCTTCTAACCAACTGAACTGCCATGGCAACATGCCGGTACGACACTAAATTTCTTAAGTGACTCCATTTTCTGGATAAACTACAAGATGTTGCTACAATGATTGTCTCTGTGCTCTATCACCATGCTAGCTTCCAAATCCAGAGGTCCCGGGTTCGATTTCAGGCTGTGTTGATAATTTGTCTTCAGCCAGGTTTATTCCTCATCCTCCCTATGGTCTGGAAGTATGAGTGGGGGTGAATGTGTGTGTGTGTGTGAATTTAATGTTAAAACCAACCAGCGTAAACAAACCTTAACGTACACAATACTAAATAAATGAACATTGAGAAAGTAGTACTTTTAGATACGTTATTATTAGCTCCACGTATGGATGGCAATTTGAAGCAGTTATTTTGTTGTAGGAGTTTGCACCACGTATGGAAAGTCGATTTGAAGTAGGTAGTATTGTTGGAGTTGTTTATTTATTTAGCTCCACGTATGAAAGCCTATTTGAAGAAGGAGTATTTTAGAAGGAGTTGTATCGTATTTCAACTGTTGGGGATCAGAACTTGTAGTAGTTACAACCGCAAGTATAGTAAACAGTTTCCGGTAGCCTTCGCCCCAAATGTACTTTCAGGTAGCCTTTGCCCCAAGTTTAAAAATATTAACTTTGTAATTTGACTGTTTCTTTAGATATTATATTTATGTTTGCCTCGGCTGCGTCAGCATTTATTTTAGAGACATGGATATCTTGGCAGGGTTTTGATGCGACAAGAATGTAGCCTTACACAGATTATAATTTTAGTTCACTCCTTTTATTAATACTTGATACGGTTAAAATAACACCTCACTGATATAGAGAGCTGTGAGATTCTTTTTATTAATTAATTACACTTTTTAACACGTAAACTTACTTTTCGTCTCACACGAATACATATTATATTTCTTGGAGACACTTTTTGCGTCTGGATAGTAACGGTGTCTGCAGGCAACTGACTTCTAGATTTGTAAATTTTGATATATTTCAGTTTCTGATTGGCTAATTCTACTCCAATAGAATATCTTCATTTAACTAAAGCTTTTTCTGTTTTTTGATTGGCTATTTTTAAACTGTCTCAAAATTTACATTACTGTTACTGCAAGAATCACAACTAGTACTGTTAAACTTTTTTACTCATTATTGACTCAAGGTTACCTCATTGTTACCTCACTGTTAGCAACTTTTAAATTATTATTCTCACAGCTCCTACATGATTAAATTACGTAATATATTCACATATCATTATTACACATGGATATAATAATATAAGCATATGCAATGACTGTTGTATACATTTTACAAATTATTACATACACATTGCTTCAAGGGGTCTGTTGTTGAATTTATATATTATATAATTAGACTGAAATTATTTAAGTGTTAAAAATACGGCATCAACATTGTAGCTGATGAGCAATTATTCCAGAGGCAAAGCCGCCGATATGGCATTGTGATAACAGCGGCATATAAATGGAACAAAAAGAAATAGAAAATGCATATATTGACTTTTCTGTGTAGTCTCCTTCATTCGGAATGAACTTCGTATAATGGTAAACGGGTAGGCTAAAATATACTGCAGAAAATGTCATGTAAGGAGTATGTAATTTCAAGACCAGCATATAATTGCCAGGTTTTAAACATATGACTATCGATTCCGTTTCCTCTACCCCCCTTGTAGCTACAACGAAATGTGTAATAAGAATACTTGTACAAAGAATTATCACGATTAACGTGAAGTAGATAGCCAAATACCCTTAAAATGTAAAGTATAGGACACGAATCTGAAGCTAACTGTACAACAGCCAGGACTCTGCTTCGTATATGTTAGCGATAATCGAAATCGTTAGAAAAATCATCATAACTGCCATGACCGAACTGCTTGCAAGGTAGTGATTGGAGGTGATTGAAGTCCTTCACTGTCAATCACCTCCAATCACGGTCTTTCACTGCCTTTGGTTGAGCTCTGCGCGCAATTCAATCAAGTAAATGAACTGAAAGCCTTCAGATGTCACTACAATAATCAGAGTTTGTTCTCATTTCACAGCTCATGGCGTCAAGCGCATAGGCGCTAGATACCAAAACTTTCAAGCGGCTGAAAGCTTTAGGCAGAAATATTGTCACGATACGTGAATTATTGGTAATATTTATTATTATTATTATTATTATTATTATTCTTATTATTATTATTATTATTATTATTATTATTATTATTCACACGAAGTATAAGGTTCAAAAATGGAAGCAGAGTGTTCACAAACCCGTTGACGCAACGCCAAGAATCATTCACCTATTAGGGCGACGTACGGGCGTTTGCTGAATCGCGAGAGGTCATTTGACCGAGCAGGCTATATTCTGCTTAGTTGGCTGGGAGGGACTTTAAAAACCCCAGGTTTTAGATCTCGCGGTCGATTGCTAAGATGTAGCTGTAGGACGCTTTGTCGGACGTCCTCTTAAAAATTCTCCATAAAGTATTATTTCAATACACCCACACCATGCATCGGACACCATCTGCTGTTCTTTAGGTAAGCGTTTCAACCATTCAAGTATTTATACTCCCTAGCCGGTCAGCTGTTGTAATGTTTTATTAAACCTTTTTATTAACTTCACTGTGGCGTAACATGTAACTCTACAGATACCCCTTGGGCATATTCGCACCTCCCGCCTAGAAGCATCCAAGTTTAGGATTCCCCCAGAACGTATGCCCGTCCTATCTCTCCCCAGGTAGGCTAACCACCCTGTGCGAGAACAAAGACCACGGATAGCGAGTTGTTCTGGTTTGGTTCCCGGTCCCCCAAATCTTCCCTGTGGGTGTTCATGGTACCCCAATAAATCAACCGTTCTTTTAACCATGTCAATTGGTATTGGCGCACCGTCAAGCTCTTGGTATGATGGTAACCCTTGTGATCCGTTAGGATAGCTTCCCCTATTAACCGCGACAATTGGTGGCGGCGCGTGATTGTAAACCCCCTTCAACCCACTTTAAACCCCCTCGACAATATGCATTAAAAGATAAAGATTGGAGAAAAGAGAGCAGTGGGGTATTTTATTGCACTTACATCCCAAGATAAGAGGAAGATGAATTAAACACAATACAAGGAAGGTTAGTGAATTGTTTGGGAGAATTATTTTCAGTAGTACCACGAGTGCTGATAGTATTTTGGTAATTTAATTGAGGATCAGGAATGTTTCCATGATAAATTATGTCTAAAGTACATATCAAGAAATAAACTATCCAATGGCAACAAACGCGAGTTTGAAAACTCAATTAAATTACCTAAAAGAATTATAAGCAAGAGGGGGGTTGGTAAAATAATTACAATGCTAGTATGATGCCATTTCTGCATTTATTTCATTCATTCCTGTCTCACTTTTAGTATAATCAGTGAAGTGATTACAATGCAAGAACGATGCCATTTTTCGTATTTATAGTATGATCCCTAAACCCCTTCTTTTGTATTTTGAATTCGCATATTACCAAATCTTGCCATTTTTACAGTTTTTATCAACCGCTAATACTGAACAGTAAAATGCATGAAAATAGGCTTCCTAGATACCACTCGAATCGCAGCGGAGATTATAGGATTAAAAGATCTGATGTAATACATTCGCATGACTTTCTCTACCCTCTATCTTTACTAGTGGGTATACAAACTATGCTTACTGAAGCATTAAACAGTTCGTTATAGATACACAGAGAACAGCGATAGTCAAATGTTTAGGAATTGGACGCTATATGTTTGGCCTTAAAATTCCACACTGTTTCCATGACATCGCAAGACACAAATGAATGTTGAAAGAACTTAATGACCAAGAAATGAAAAACTCCAACCATTAATAAGGGATATCTCGTAAGTGGTGATGCCGCAGAAACTGTTATTTGAAATAAAATGTTTATTTTAAAGAGATCTACATTTCTACATTTTTTGTGTAGTACGCCTTCATCTATAGCTTAGCATTTACTAGTAATGCAAGATTATACAAAATTCCTTCCGAATGAGAAGACTTCAAATACTATTCCCAGAAAGTTTGAGATATACAGTTTATTTGTCATGTAAATATCTTTAATGTATGATATTTTAATCAAAAACGTTAGCCATTTTTAGAAAATTAAAGGCTTCGAAAAATGTTCCATGTTAAGGGTAGTTTGGGGTGATCATTTTCAAAATCGTGTTGCATGCTTGGAAGATACTAAACTTAAATACCAAGTTTGGTACCTATACACTCTTCGTTTTTGAGTTATGCTATTCACAGACACACAACACAGGGACACATTTCCAAAAATGCTTAATTTTAATTCAGAGGACTTCAAAACGTGTACTTTCGGTGAAATATCGGTGTGGATTTTTGGGTGGAATGCAATAACTCCTCTACCTACTATGCACATGGTAGAGAAGTAAAAAGTGAATGTAGGAGGGAAAGCCATCAGGTATTAGTTTACTTGTTTACCACCGTGTTTTAAAACTGCCCAGTAAGTTCGATTCTGACTTTGAATAAGGCATCAATGAGACCATACATTGCCTAAAGGTGCTCGCTTGTAATAACCATAATTAATCTAACACGAGGTTATGACAGTCGCGAATGATTTTGACGGAGGAAAACACAACCTTGCGTTAGCCTTGGTTCGACTATTCTAGCGAATAATACAAGAGAAGAAGCTAAAAATAAATCTGAAAGCTAACCACTTAGGAATATTTTAAATAACCTTAGTTTCGTTTTTGCCACTAGGCCCTCTGAATTTATTTGATTAAGTACCCACATATTTATTACGAGGGCGGATCGAAAAGTAACGCACAATAACTGTTTTCTGCTTTGGTGTTGCAACTGGAATGTTGCAATTTCACACAAATATAGTTTGAAGTTTTGGCTGCAGAGGGTATTTTTTCATGTGCAGCTCTAGCGAGAGAGCGTGAACTACGCAACAAAAATGGCTCGCATGTTATTGTCGCCCACGTGTGAAGAGCAGAGAGGTGTGGTTCGATATTTGTAAGCCAAAGGGCATAAACCGAGTGATATTCACAGGGACATACGTGGCGTGTATGGGGATGATCGTATGGACCGTATCAGTGTATCCAGGTGCTGGGCATTTTCCTAGAGGGCCGTGCGAACCTTGGTGATTCGCCACGCTCCGGGAGGCTGATAACAGCTGCAACCCCGCAGAATGTCAGAAGCATTGAGGCGGCAATTTTTAATGACCGGCGTTGGCAGCTGCGAACCTTATCGCAACAGTTAAACATTTCCTATGGTGCAGTATACGATATTGTTCATGTCACGTTGAAATTTCGTAAAGCTAGTGCTCGACAACCACAAGGGCCAGCTAATGATGACGAGCTTGGACCACCTAAAGCGGTACACCGCAGAAGGGCCTGCCTTTCTGAAAGGAATCGTCACTGGTGATGAGTCGTGGGCATATCACTACGCGCCCGAAGACAAGCTGGCAAGTAAGGAGTGAAAACATGCTGGTTTCCCAGTGAAGAAAAAATTCAGTGATTCATTCTGCCAGGAAGTGTTTGTGACGGTGTTCTGGCATATGCATGGTGTTGGATTGGTGAACTTTGCTGAACACGGGACCACTGTGAATACTGCAGCCTACATGAAAACTTTGACGAAGTTGCATCGTGCCCTTCGTGACAAACGCCACAACATGAATGCTGACGATGTCGAAATTCTTTATGACAATGCTCGCCCACATGTTGCTGCTACTGTTCGTCAGCAAATCGCCAAATTTGGTTGGGAGGCGCTCCGGTATCCTCCATACAGTCCGGACCTTGCACCGTCGGACTTTCATCTGTTTGGTCCCATGAAGAAATTCCTGGCCGACCACCGCTTTGCGACAGATGCGGAAGTGAAATCAGCAGTCCGCAGATGGCTATACTCCAAGGAAACGGACTTCTACGAACAGGGCATATTGAAACTGTTATCACGATGGGAGAAATGTGTTGAGAAACTTGGTGACCATGTCGAAAAGTAGGTAAAGGTGCAAGTTCATTTGTGAGATTTTGTTGTTGTTTTAACTATTAAACTTTTTTGTAAAAAAATTATTGTGCGTTACTTTTCGATCCGCCCTAGCATTTCCGGTAAAATCTTGATACCGAATAGTTGGTTGAAAGCAATACTTCCGCTGTTTACTAGAAATAGGTAAAACGAAAGCCCTATATGTGTACCTTCAAGATCCTGTGGTCATTGGTTACACCTGAAACAAAATAATTGGTTTCATTCACCAACCTACATTCTCCACTTTTTAAAAAAGACGAGAGGAAAAGCACATACAAGGAAGGACACGTGATGCAACATGCACTGCTAAATTGCGTTTGCAATACACTGCTGCAGAGAAATAAAAAACAAAAGATGTTCCTTTAAAGTACAGTAGGTGGGGAAAGTATTGTATTCCATCCAAAAATTCGATGTCGAGATTTCACCGGAAATGAGGCCCCTGAATCCAGAAAAAAGCAGTTTTAGAAAAAGATCCGTGCGTGAGTCTGTCTGTGAACAGTATAACTGAAAACGAAAAGTCGGATAAATACCAAATTTGGTACTTATTTCAATATTTTCCAAAGATGCAACAAGAATATTTTCAAGAAAATCCCCCCACCACAGACTAACTTTGACATGGAACATTTTTCAAAATGTTTAATTTTATAAAAAAAAGACTAACGATTTTGATTAAAATACCACATATTAAGGATATTTACATTACAAATAAAATTTATATCTTGATTTTTCTGGAAATAGCCTGTGAAGTTCACTTAATTTAGAAGAAATTTTGTATAATCTTGTATAACTAGTAAGCGTTAAGCGATAGACGAAAACATACTACACAAAACATGTAAATCTCTTTAAAAACAGATTTTTATAGCATCAGCCATTTCCGAGATATCTGCTATTAATGGCTCGATTTGTTCAATACTTTGTCATTAAGTTCCATCGATTTTCAGTTGTTTCTCGCGATGTCATGGAAACAGTATGGAATTTTAACGCCAGCATATAGCGTCCAGTTGTTAAACATTTGACTATCGCTGTTCTCTTTGTGTCTATAACGAAATGTGTAATGTAGCTATTTCTGCAAAGGTTTATCTGGATTAAAATGAAGTAGACAGAAAAATAAGCTTTAATAAGAATAGACTGTATACCCACTAATAAACGATAGAGGATAGAGAAAGTCATGTGAATGTTTCACATAGGATCTTTTCCCGTAACATTCCTAGTTCCTTGCTTGGTGAAATAGGGCCTGAAAATCATGGATCAATGGATTGGCAGCAGTGGATTACAACACGGGAAGTTTAAATGTCGTGGACAGATATGGCAAATGCTTAAATAACGGAGATGAGTATGAGGATAACCAGAAATTTCTGGAAGCGTTATCTCCTACTCCGGAAAGTATGCCAAATAGTTCTAGAACGTTCGAGAACCTTCTGTGGAAGATTCCACTGCCTATATAAGCAAGCGCTCTCGCGGACAATGAGCCAGTCGCAAGTTCAGTTGCGAGTCGAGTGGCGACGAAGAGCGAGTCGCGTCGGTCAGTCGGTGAACGAGCGACTTGGCTGGGGAGTTTTCCGTCCGACATCGAGAGCGATTCCTCGAGCGAGTTGGTTACTCTTCTGTGACGTGCAGCGAGTGATACCGAAGAGCGAAGGAAGTTTAGTCTTGTGTTCCACCCCGCTAGCCTTCGCCCCAAAATGTATTTTTAGGTGGCTTTTGCCCCAAGTTTAAAAAAGTATTAACTTTGTAATTAAGCTGTTTCTTTAAATATTTAATATTTATGTTTGCCTCGGCTGCGCCAGTATTTATTTTAGAGACATGGATATCTTGACAGGGTTGTGATACGATTAAGAATGTAAGCTTACACAGATTTTAAGTTTTAATTCACTCCTTTTTATTACTCCTTGACACAAATTAAATAGCACTTCACTGATATAGGGAGATTTGAGATTCTTTTTTTTATTAATTAATTACACTTTTTAACACGTAACCTTAATTTTTCGTCTCACACAAATACGTATTAAACCTCTCGAGGACACACAAGCAACGCATTCAGTTATGACAACTGTCTGCAGACAACTGAATAGATTTCAACCGTCTAAACTTGTAAATTTCTGTATTTCAAGTCTCTGATTGGCTAATCCTACTCCAATAGAATACCTTCATTTAACTAAAACCCCCTCCGGTTGTTGATTGGCTATTTTATATACTGTCACTAAAATCACACTATTGCTTACAAGAATCACAAGTAACATTTAAACTCTCAAACTCATTATTGCCTTAAGGTTACCTCATTGTTAGCAACTTTTAACTTATTATTCTCACAGCTCCTTCATTATTAAATTACGTAATACATTCATATAACATGATTAAACATGTTTACAATATAAGCATATAAATGACTGTTACATACATTTCACAAATTATTACTTACACATATTGCTTCAAGGCGGGCTATTATTGAATTTACATATTATATAATTTGATTGAAGTTATTTAGGTGTTAAAAATACTGTCTCAAGAGTAGCCATCTGGAAAGGGATGCCATAAATAGGGAAGAATGGGAGCAACGTCTGAGAGAAGCCAAATCCTAACTTGGGCTGTAGCTCTGTGAAAAGCAAAAGCAAAGCTCACTCGAGGCTAGTTCTACCATCTGTTTCCTACAACCCCCTCCCCACAATTCGGTCCATCCCTTCTTATGGGTAGATCACTGAGCGACATAGCTCCACGGTAATCTGTGAGGCTCACATTTGGGAGATCCTGGTCTCCATTCCCGTTGTGTCGATCGCTCTGACCTTTGTTTTTTCATGGTTCCCGAGTTGGTAGGAGAATGATGCCGAGGTTCACCTTCCACCACGAATTTCTTGTCCCCATATTTTCATGTGTGTTAGGATTGTCGGCGTGTTACCGAGGAACGGTGGTATTTGCGCTCAGCAGGATTTGTTCCATGCGCTTGACGGGACTGCTGGGGGTGTCTCTCTTACATCCGGGACCTCCGGAGTCAGGATTGGTGACAAGTTGGAATTGTTAAGGACCCTAACTTGCTAGAGCACATCGTCATCCGGATCTGTTGCCGTGCAAGTGTCTCCTTCATCCCTTCCTCCCAGGGGTAACGTTGATAACACAAAAGGCCGACTGTGGCCTACGTGCATTGCTGTGCTCCAGTTACTGCAGGCGTCTCCGTCTGATTGTTCCCAACTCCTAGTTGTAGATCGCGACGGTATATTGCTCGACTTTTGAAACAACCTATATATCACCGAAAAGGGATTTATAAGCTGCTCCACTTTTCACAATTGTTTGGATCACTTTGGCAAAGACTGTATTGAATTATGGGAAAGATGTCCAATCTCTCTTTCCCCTTTTACTAAAGTTTCAAACTCGGAAAGAAATAAATTCGTTTGCTCTATCAGCAATCCGCTTAATTTCACAGCATTGAAGCCTTCGTCCGAATACAAACAGACAATGTAAGCGATTTCCCTTCCTAGTTGCACAAATGGGCTCCAGAGTCGAGTAATTTAATTACGTAAATGAAAAAAATTAAAAAAACTTATTTTCTACTTGGCACTTTTCTGCTTGATAAAAATTTCTCTTGCGCTGTTCCCATTAGTGAAAATACTGTCTTCAACGGTTAATCCGTTTATTACAAGAAATGAACACGAAAATCAAATAACAATAAAAAAAAAGGCGATAGCAAAACCTGATGAAAAATGGCAGCAAAATCCCATATCTGGAATAAGCTATAGCTTTTGCCGGCAACATCTTTTTATATATTATATCTTCTTGTGCGTGCGTGCTTCTCTTCTGCACTTTCGTTTTATTTTGTGGGCCATTCACCGCCGTCAGATTTACGCCAGCGCGCAGTAGGCTAAGTATCGAATAGACCGTGGAATAAAGGGAGAGCGCACAAGAATTCGGATCGGTGAGCGCGCGTATGTGTGTGTGTGTGAGATTTGCAGCGATGGTGGTAAACAAAATCGTAAGTTTCTGTTCCATTTCCCCTCCGCCCCGCTCAAGTCACCTCGCCCCATTTTATATCACAGTGGCGACACCCTCACCCCTATACCACCCCCCACTCACCACCCTGTCTGCTACGTTTAAGTCTTCCCGTTCCTATGTGACTGCATACCACTTTCATTTGTATCGATTCAGGCCGTATTTTGTACACACTTTCCAGCTACATAATAATATCCATATTTCAAAGTCTACATTCACGAATTTGTAATAAATACTAGAGGGGTGTATAAATGACTATGTCCTAACATCCCAGTAACTCTCTCTTGTCTATCGTCACAAATCAGAAAAATATTCACCACTTTTGCCTATTGTCATAAGTCAGCAAACATTCAGACATCAGCACTCTTGTCTATCGTCACAAATCAGCATAAAATCCACAATGTACGAGATGTCACCACTTTTGTGTATCATCACAAATCAGTAACAAGTTCGCACTATATGAAGTTTCACCACTTTGTCTATTATGACAAATTACTAAAGCGTTTGCAATATATGAGATTTTACCATTTTTGTCTATCATAACAAATCAGCAAAAGTCCACTATGTACGAGATTTCACCACTTTATCTACTCTCACAAATCAGTAAAAAGTTCGCGTTATATGAAAATTCACTACTTTTGTCTGTCATCACAAACCAACAAAAAGTTCGCATTATATGACATTTTACCGCTTTTGTTTGTCATCTTAAACAAACAAATAAAAAGTTCGCACTATATGACATTTTACCGCTTTTGTCTGTCATCACAAACAACAAAAAGTTCGCATTATATGGGATTTTGCCATTTTTGTTTTTCATCACAAATCAACAAAATGTTCACATTATATGACATTTTACCACTTTTGTCTGTCATCACAAACAAACCAACAAAAAGTTCGCATTATATGACATTTTACCACATTTATCTGTCATCACAAACAAACAAATAAACAAAAAGTTCGCAATATAATATTTTACCACTTTTGTCATCACAAACAAACAAAAAGTTCGCAATATATGACATTTTGCCACGTTTGTCTCTCATCACAAACAAACAAAAAGTTCGCAATATATGACATTTTACCGCTTTTGTCTGTCATCATAAACAAACAAACAAAAAGTTGCATTATATGACATTTTACCGCTTTTGTCTGTCATCATAAACAAACAAACAAACAAAAAGTTCGCATTATATGACATTTTACCGCTTTTGTATGTCATCATAAACAAACAAACAAAAAGTTCGCATTATATGACATTTTACCGCTTTTGTCTGTCATCACAAACAACAAAAAGTTCGCATTATATGGGATTTTGCCATTTTTGTTTTTCATCACAAATCAACAAAATGTTCACATTATATGACATTTTACCACTTTTTTCTGTCATCACAAACAAACCAACAAAAAGTTCGCATTATATGACATTTTACCACACTTATCTGTCATCACAAACAAACAAATAAACAAAAAGTTCGCAATATAATATTTTACCACTTTTTTCATCACAAACAAACAAAAAGTTCGCAATATATGACATTTTGCCACGTTTGTCTGTCATCACAAACAAACAAAAAGTTCGCAATATATGACATTTTACCGCTTTTGTCTGTCATCATAAACAAACAAACAAACAAAAAGTTGCATTATATGACATTTTACCGCTTTTGTCTGTCATCATAAACAAACAAACAAACAAAAAGTTCACATTATATGACATTTTACCGCTTTTGTATGTCATCATAAACAAACAAACAAAAAGTTCGCATTATATGACATATTACCACACTTATCTGTCATCACAAACAAACAAATAAACAAAAAGTTCGCAATATGATATTTTACCATTTTTGTCATCACAAACAAACAAAAAGTTCGCAATATGACATTTTGATACGTTTGTCTGTCATCACAAACAAACAAAAAGTTCGCAATATATGACATTTTACTACTTTTGTCTATAATCACAAACCAACAAAATGTCTGCAATGTATTATGAGTTAACAAAAGCTATCCATACAATCCTAATATCAAAAAGTACTATTAAGTTTCTTAATATTGATAGTCAGTAGGATAGGCACAATATAACTTAATACAACCACAAAAATCTCATCAAAAGAAAGATCATATTACTTTTTAAAAGCAAATACATATCTGCAAGTTTCTGCCTAAAGGTATAATAGATCATTAAAACATTTCAAAATAACTAACGTTATCGTAGACAGTGGTGCACTAAACATATTTCTTTGCTGAATTTCAGCGTAATTATACATTTTATAAAACATCCACACACTTTACCACTGAGCCCATGTATACTGTCATGAACAAAGTTGTAGATACATTTAAGCCCGGAAGCTGTTCAGTGCTGAGAGACGCAGAAATGTGGAGGGGGGCGGGCTCAGCTGTGGGTGGCTTCGCGAGACGAAAGTTGTACGTGCGTCCGTCCCAAGAGAAGTCTGATAACGCTGGAGCGATGATTGTGATGAATGGCTGCCAGATATTTATAGCAACGTCACTAAGTACCTATCACATGACAACATCATTACGTATTGCACCCTCCTGACTCAGCTTTCCATCCCATTTCGCAAGCACAACATAAATCCCAGCCCTTCAGATGCGACATCGTTCGTAATTTTAATGCTATCAAGCTGCATATTCTCCTGAAGTTTTAATACGCTTTCTTCAATACAACAGACGTCTGGTATAAGGCATCTCCTTATTACGAAGCCTTTGTTTTTGTGCTTATCAAACAACAAAACACAGCCCCAAAAGTGTATATTTAGGTAAAAGCTGAAGGGAAGACTAAATCGCAAAAATTACAAAAAATAAAATTTCTAATCTCCTGTGCAGTGTTGATTATCTGGAATTTCCTGTTTAATTTTATTTATTTTTATTATAAATAAAATACTTATATTTTAAATGTATGCTTAAGATGGTGATGCATCTGCCATTTTGTACTGTGCATTCTTCACCAGTTCAATGGGGAAAAATCATATGAGTTACATTCTCATGACTATCTCTACCCTCTTATTAGTGGGTATACAGATTACTCTTACAAAAGTTTATTTTCCTATCTACTTCATTTTAATGGAGAGAAATCTTTCCGGAAATAGCTGCATTACACATTTCGTTACAGATACAAAGAGAACAGCGATAGTCAAATGTTTAACAACTGGACGCTCTATGCTGGCCTTAAAATTCCATACTGTTTCCATGGAACTGAAAATCAATAGGATATTTAAAGAGTGGCTAAGTATTAAATAATGTGATCCATTAACAACGGTTATCTAGGAAATAGCTTATGCCACAAAAAAGTTTTATGAAGTAAATTCTGTGTTTTAAAGAGATCTACAGTTTTTGTGTAATACGTTTTCGTCTATCACTTAACGTTAACCAGTAATATAAATTCCTTCCGAATAAAGAAGACTTCACAGGCTATTCCCATAAAATTCAACATATAAGCTTTATTTCACATGTAAATATCTTTAATATATGGTATTTTAATGAAAATAGTTAGCCAGCTTTTTAGAAAATAAAAAATTTCGAAAACTGTTGCATGTAAAGGGTAGTTTCCAGAGGGAAATTTTTCTTGGAATCTTCTTGTTGCATCTTTGGAAGCTACTGAACCTAGTTACCAAGTTTGGTACTTATCCGACTTGTGTTTTTGAGCTATGTTGTTCAGACATACACATTCACGGACCTTTTTACTTTCTCTACTACGTATAGTAAGTAGGGGAAGTATTGTATTCCACCAAAAAATTCGATACCGAGATTTCACCGGAAATACATGTTTTGAGACTCCCTGAATCCAAAAAAAGCATTTTTGGAAACATGTCCGTGTACGTGTCTGTCTGTGTGTCTGTGAACAGCATAACTCAGAAACGAACAGTCGGATAAACACCAAACTTGGTATTTAGGTTCAGTATCTTCCAGAGATGCGACACAAATGTTTTCAACAAAATCCCCCCACCCCAGATTACCCTTTACATGGAACATGGCTTTAACGATTTTCATTAAAATATCATATGTTTTAAGATATTTTGGCGGCGTCGTGGCCGAGTGGTTAGACCGCTCGCCTCCCACCAAGGCGGCCCCGGTTCAATCCCAGGGACCTGCAACTGGGATTTGTGGTGGACGAAGCGGCGTCTGGGTGGGTTTTCTCCGGGTTCTCCGGTTTCCCCCGCCATTCATTCCACCAACTGCTCCATCATCACCTTTCCTTTCATCCATTTCACCATCATTTCGTTTCATCTACTTCCTTCATCCCATACCAGGCATCGGGCTGATCACCCATCCTGGATGCTCTGTCTGATCCATGAGTGTCTGCTCCTCAACGGGCCTCTGACCCCAGGCACCCGCTTGTGAGTTCTGGGGGTGTAAGTCCTACATAAGAGGAGGGTAAACAGATAATGAATGAGTGAATGAATGAATGTTTAAGATATTTTCATGACAAATGAAAGGTATATCTCGAATTTTCTGGGGATGTCTCCAAACGTATTCTTCGTTGTGAACGACTTTTGCATAACTGGTAAACCATAAGAGATAGACAAAATTTTACTACACAAGACATGTAGATCGTTTTGAAATACACAATTTACGTCATATACATTTATTTTGTTGAGTGGATCGTTTTCGAGATATTGCTTGTTATTCCCTTAAATTTTCCAATACTTATACTTTTACTCAAATTCGTTATTCTTTTTTTTTTGTCCTGGTAATGCAAAGAGAATGGAATACTCTACATAGCAACCAGCACTTAAAAGATTTGACTATCGCTTAAAGCCTACCATATTCCCCTTGCATCTACAACAGAATTAGCAATAACATTAACATCTCGGTATCTCGATTAACGTGAAGTAGATGGAGAATAAGCGTTTGAAAAAATAGTTTGTACAAGAGTAGAGAAAGTCATGTAACACATCAGATTTTATCTAAAAATGTTGTTTTGGATTCAAGGGGCCGATTCCGGTGAAATCTCGGTATCGAATTTTCGAGTGGAATGCAATAGCTTCTCTACCTTCTAGGTAGGGGGTAGACAAAGTACACGCTTGCACTAGGGAGGTAAACTTTGCTCCATCGTTTAGGGGAAGTAAGTTGTTACTAATACTAAATTTGAGTTGTGTCTGCCCCAAACCATGTCGTTTCTTTGCAAATGTATGGAGTTTATTTTCTCCATTTTTCCAGACTTTTCTAGCATAAATACTAACAAGTTTTCTCTTAAATGATTGAAGATAGGTAAATTTAAATTTTAGGATGATAGAGACAATCTCTAAGTGCTGTTGTGGATATACTTTAGTGCTAATAACATTAACATTTAATTGGGTGAAGTAAATCCTACAGTTTTATAATATGCATACACGAAAACAGATACAGGTTACTCAGATGACCAAGAGCGGAGGAGGATTTGTCACCTCCACCTAAAGAGGTCTTTTGTGCCTAGGCTCCTACCGGGGAGCGCCTAGTAGGGGGGAAAGGCGAGTGGAACTAGAGGGTACCCGGGTCAGGAGGCACGACAGAGCAAAGGGCAACATTTTCCAGGTTGAAACTCCCCGTGAGGCAGCTGGTATAACCAGTCCCCCTCCCCACTGCAGGCTTCCCGCCGATACTTGCAACCCTGAAAAAACCAAGCAGATGAAAGCTGGTGAAGTGAAATGAGAAAGGAGGTGAAATGGAGGGACAGGGAATCCGGGGCCTTCCCAGCATTCGCATAGCGTCCCAGAGAAGCCCCGAAAAAAGCCATGGGAATCGAATCCACGACCTCCCGAATGCGAGTCATACGCGCTACCGCCTGCGCCACCTCTCGATGATTCAGATAATAGTAGCCCGTTTCTCATTTGAATGCTATGTGAAATTCTGGCTGCATTATCGTATTTTATGGTACAAAAACGATTAAACCAGAACAACGAACAATTTAACGCAATAATCACTCACGAACTACCAATCTCTAGTCGATTTCTGGGGTTTTTCTATTAGCATTTCGGTTTATTTCATTATTCGAATTACACGTATCTGTTCGCATTCTTGAAAATGACTTACTGGATACTAGAAAAAGTGGACATTGTGGAAGTGTATATAGAAACAGATTCGATTGAGGAGAGCCGTGAAGCGTTCAGGGTTAGGTTTTCGGATAGAGGACAACTGACAAAGAGGGAAATACATGGTTTGCTTAAAAAGTTGCGCTACTGTACAAACTGTAAACAGCGAGACAGTTCCTGCAGTTCACATGCCGAACGAAATACCTCAGCAGTAACTTGCATTTGGGAGGTCCTGTGTTCGATTCCCGCTGCCGGTTACTCTGAATATGGGTTTCTCGTGGTTTTCCCTGCCTGACAAGGCAAATGCTGAGGTGGTTTCTTCGCAACCGTCAGTTTCCTTTCCCTCATTTCCTATCATTTCGCGTTTTAGGTGGACTTAGGGAGTGTTTGTGTGTCGGCCAGATGGTGCAGCATTGGCTGGTTAGAAAGCTGTTCTCGGCCCTGCCAGATGACAGCCTTCACTAATCCGCCTCAGATGGGTGTAGTTCTCCTCACTTTCGACAGAAGGAAGCCTTATATGAGCAGCCTGCTAATGTGACCGGGTCATCAAGCTTGGAATCATTGGCAAACTCCGCGAGTCTCTGTAAATTGGCGTGCCTAAGGCATATGGACTTCTGTGGTTTCTTCACCTCATCCGTTCCTTCTGGGGATGGTTCCAGGTTCGCCCTCCGTTCTCTGGTCATAGTCATTAACAGTTCGCACACTGGAAGTCAGTGTGATGTCTGACCGAATCAGATGGCTCCGAGGTAACGTGTAAGGCTCGCATTCACAAAGTCCCGGGTTGGATTTCCCTTGAATGCGCCTTCTGGCCTTGTGTTTATCGTGGTTTTCCCTGCTGAGTAGGCGAATTCTGGGTAGTTTCTCATTTACAAGGATTTCCTTTCCACATTTCCCTCTCATTCCGTTTCGTTCTCATCTTTCAGGTGTGTTTCTAGGTTTTGCCGCGTATGCAGGTGCCGGATAGATGGCACGGTTGCTTGCTCAAAGGAAAGAGTACTCCACGAGGACACTAGAGAGCGTTAATCGCCCTCTCTAGACAGTTCCAGCAGTGGGACGGGTCTTCGAGGGAATTTCGCGCATCTCTATGACCAGTGTACCTGCGGCCCTCTTCTCTACATCCCTTCCTCCTGTAAAGTGTAAGCTACAATAAATCTATGTAGGTCGCAGTGCGAGAAGTTTCTCCCTTGGTTGTATAACCTAACCAAACCTGTGTGATGTCTTCCTGCGATGATACTACAGCACGTGAAGTTACGCCATCAATACCGCTGACTTTCACCACAAACATCATTAAATATGTACAGCTGTATGTTGAGGCTGCAGGGGACCATTTC
The DNA here is from genome assembly GCA_030765065.1 of Deroplatys truncata. Taxonomy (NCBI): domain Eukaryota; kingdom Metazoa; phylum Arthropoda; class Insecta; order Mantodea; family Mantidae; genus Deroplatys; species Deroplatys truncata. The sequence goes on from CM060979.1 coordinate 23,247,191, forward strand.
CAACATCATCTATTAATGGCGAGTCCTTTTGGTCGATAGTAAATAGCACTGATACACAAAAAATTGCACTTCAAACAAGGGAAGTGTTGAATTGCACCGAAGGTCTCTAATGCGAAATGCAAATTGAACTGTTTCCCTAAAATGATAAGGTGCATATAGGACTGTTCCCTATTGAACCCAAAGCTATATTTTCGGTTGTAGAAATAACCATTCATAATGTCATGTGAACATTGTAGCCGAATACTGACACTTTATGCATATAGGAAAAATAGTATGCCTTACATTCACATGACTTTCTCTACCCACTATCGTTTATTTTTATACAACTTCTACAAATTATAGTTTCGAACGCTATTTTTTTTTAGTTCTACCTCATATTAATCGATATAAACCTTTGCAGAATTAACTTCATTAAACATTTCGTTGCAGGTAGAAAGCCAAAACAGAAGTTGGAATCAATGGTCAGATGTCACTATACGCGGGCTCTGAAAGACATCGCGAGAAAAAAATCTGAACAGCGACAGCACTTTAAACCACTAATAATGGATGCCTCGGATTTTTCTTGCTCCCGCAAAAAAGATTATTCTAAATAGATTTCGAATTTTAAAGAGGTCTAAAATTTTTGTGTAATCAGCTTTGGTATAGTACGTTTTCTGATTTACCCGTTATACGAAATTAGGTATAATTCCTTCTGTATTTTTGCTAGAGCCATTTTTGAGAAAATAAAAAACTGTTATTAGTAAAGGATAGTTTTTATTTTATTTATTTGTTTTTTAAATCCTCGTGTCAAATCTTTGGAAGATACTGAGCTTAAGATATCAAGTTTGGCATTTTCGTTTTTGACTCCTGCTGTGGACAGACACAAACACACGTTTGTCTCTATCCTCTATACTGTTTTCATGGGATCGCGTCAAACAACTGAATGTCGACCGGACTTTCGAAAATGACTTAGGAATAAAAACGTTATTTGAAATAAATTGTGCTCTAAAGAGATTTACATTTTTTGTGTAGTAGGTTTACGTTGGAGCAGTATTTCATCGCTTATAATATAATTTAGATTCTGAGCGAGGCTAACTGCAGATTTCCGTGAATTCGGAAGGGGTAAGTCAAGTCCTTGGACACCCTTGGCGAGGTCATCACCCCCTATACAAAAGAGAGCCAAGCCCTGTATAGCGTCTACTGGCTGGGTTGGAGCCTAACTGTAAACCCTGTAGTGCGTGGGTAAAAATTTGTATAAATTGGAGAGAAACGTGACCGCCGACGAAGATCAGCTTCCAGCCTCTCCGCCGCCGATACCACCGATCGAAGCGCCCAGCGCCATCTCTCCAGCCAGCACAGCCAGCCACACACCGCTGACCAGCGTGCGTGCACGCTTCTCCGCTGTTGTCCGGGGAGTGCACCGTCAGCTCCCGGACAGTTTGTTGCTTACCGCCGCCCAGCGCTTCTGGCCGTCTGCGGCCAAGGCGACTAGGATTAAGAACGAAAGAGGTCCCACACCGCTGGTCCGTCTAACCTTCGTGGAGGAGGAAGACTACTCGGCGGCCCTACACGCAGGAATGCCCTGTGATCGAGGCTAGCCGCAGTGTGCGACCAACTCCATGCTGTCGCTGCTGCCTATACGGGCACACCGCCGAGTCTTGTGACGCCGCACCCGCTGCCACTACTGTGGCAACGGGATCAACACCTCCGACTGCAGGGCACACGACCTGAGACACCGCCGCCGCTTCTGCGCCTCCTGTGGGGGCAAGGGGCACTACACTGGCCAGGCCGTCTACCCACTCAATCCTCGTAGAACCACGCCGAACTCCTAGAGACACCGCAGAACCACACCCTACGACGCCGAACATCACTTCATCCAGCGACTCGCCACAGATCCAGGAACAACTAGTAGCCACGAACCAACTCCTCCACCAGCAAACTACGACCAACACAACCATCATCGAAGCCATCCAGGACCTCCACGCTGAGATGCTAAACCTTGCCAGCAGGCTGAATACCCTGGAAGAGCAGCTCAGCGCGCAGTTTACTGGAGTCGCCGATATCATAGACGAATCCCACGACGTTACCAAGAAGCGTCTGATCAACAACATGAACAGCCACTTCAACGAACGACAAGAATGCTTGGACCAAATAAACAGACGCACCCTGGACATGGACAGCAGTTTCAGTAAGATGTTAATTATCATGGAGACACGCTTCACAGACGTCATCACGCGCATCAACGAGACCAACATGGAAACCCTTGCTGAGATCGACAGACTACGACAGCCACCTCCTCCAGTATATCATCAACAGCGACGTGCCAACTCCCGTAGATAACAGGCCCGGGATTGGAGCCTTCATCTCCTGTTAACTCACCACCGACACTCCGATGCCCGGAGGTAACAGGCCCGGGCTCGGTACCATCATCAGCTGTTAAGCCACCACTGTTTTCTAGGTTACTGTCAGGGCCTCGGCCATGACTTTTACCTATTCCCCACTGAGGAGTGTGTCCACTTTGGACCTCTCCGTTTTCTAGTAATTACCCACGAACCGCAGGTTTGCTTCGGCGGTACCAGCCATCACAATGCCAATTATGCCCCCAATAAATAGCGCCATCACAGTACAAGATCCTTCTTTTCCTCTTCCTTTTTCCTTTCTACAACCTTTATATATATATATATATATATATTATATATATATATTATATATATATATCTGTTTTTCCTTAAACCTTTATTCCTGTTCCCCCCCCCCAAAAAAAAGCTCGTTCTCTAGTATTTTGTTGACTTCGGCGAGTAGACATACATTCATCGACGCTCTCACGAGCACGTGCTCGAGATGTGAGCGTAAGTTAAAGATACTAATATTCCGGGAGCATTTAAGTATTTTATATATCGCCGTGATAATCGGGAGCGAGTTTTGCTTTTATTTAGTGAACGGGAAAATAAGTTTACGCCACTATTCCCGTAAAGCTCTCAGTTAGCCTTGCTCCGAGAACATTCTTGTTTGTAAAATGAATCGTCAATAAACTGTGAATCAACGCAAATCGTAGTCTTCATTCCAACGTGGTAAACCTAGTTACCCTGCAGATAAGAGCTACTCATTGGGCATTTGAGCAGACAGCCTCAACGTCTATCACTTAACTTTTATGCGTTTTATTTGTCATGTAAATATGTTTCATATAAGGTATTTTAATCAAAATTGTTAAAGCCATTTTTGAGAAAATAAAAAAAGATCCAAAAATGGTTCATGTAAAGGGGATTATTTTTAAACATATTCTTGTCACCTCTATGGAAGAAACTGAATTTAATAACCAAGCACACAGGAAAACACACGTGGACCTTCTACTAAAATGATTTTAATTTATTTAGGGGGCCTCAAAACATGTATTTCCGGTGAAATGTCGATATCTAATTTTTTGGGAGAAATGCAATACATTCCCAATGCAGAGTAAGTAAAAAACAATACAAGTAAATAACATGGAATCAAATGATGAACTCCTTCCAGATCCGTAATATGGGAAATATGGACGAATGCTTTTCTGGTGCAGCATAGCTGCGCTTTCTGGCTAGGAATTCATTTTCTAGGCCCGGATGAAAAGCTTCTTCGTTGCAAATTAACACGGTATTACTGCAGATTAATCCTCGGTAGAACGCTCTAAGTCCTGCTGCAAATGTGGTAGGAAAAACAACAAATCCCGCACCCGCTGTGGTCCAGCCTTGCTCTTCTCAGCCATTTTCTGGGTAAAAATACCAAGTGGTAACTGCTGAATACGATTCATGTATTGAACTCAGAAATACAAAATAATATTATGTTCCTGTTAGTGTTAGTAATAATAATTCCATTTTATTGGTGCAGATCTCTCATAACAACTTAAAAACATTTTGGTGACGTATGATCCTGCTTCCTTTTTACTTTTTCTCCCACGTACATAGCAGATACAGAAGATATTGCATTTCCCTCCAAAATTCTATATCAATATTTCACCGGAAATAAACGTTTTGAGGCCTACTGAATCCAAAAAATCGCTATTACAACTATATCCGTCTGTGAGTCTATCTGTGTGTGTTCTTGAATAACATAACTCAAAAACAAAATGTCTCAAATACAAAATAGAGATTTTGAAGAACATTCCTCTATCCCAAACTACCATTTACATGGAACATTTTTCAAAATGTCTGATTTTTTGAAAAGTGGCTCTAACAATTTTGATTAAAATACCATATACTGAAGGCATTTACATGTCAAATAGAATGTGTATCTGGAATTCTCTCGAAATAGCTTGAGAAGTCCTCTTCATTCGAAAGTAAATTTATAAAATCTTGCATAAGTGGTAAACGTTAAGTGATAGACAAAAACCTACTACACAAAAATCTGATGTTACAATCACATGTCATTCTCTACCCTCTATCGTTTATTAGTGGGTTCACAAATTATTCTTACGAAAGCTTATTTTCCTAACTACTTCATTTTAATAAGATAAATCTTTCCGGAAACACCTGCATTAGCACTTCGTCATAGATAAAAGGGAACAGCGTTAGTCAAATGTTTTATAACTGGACGCTATATGCTGGCCTTAATATCCAAACTTTTTATGGCACTCCGAAAATCAAATGAACATTGACAGGACTTAAAAATAACTTGAACCATTAATAACGGATATCTCAGAAATAGCTGGTGCCACAAAAAAGTTATATGAAATAAATTGTATGTTTTAAAGAGATCCTCGATTTTTGTGTAGTATGTTTTCGCCTTTCGCTTAACGCTTACCAGTTATACAAAATTACATAAAACAGTTTCCGAATGAAGAGTACTTCACAGGTTATACGCAAAAAATTCAATATATACATTTTGTCATGTAAATTATGGAGTTCTTTAGAGCCATTTTTAGAAAATAAAAATTTTCAAAAAATGTCGGACTAAAGGATACTTAGACGTGGGGGATTTTCTTCATGTCGCATCTTTGGAAGATACTGCACCTACAGATACCGTATTCTTCCTATACCTACAACCAAATGAGTAATGAAGGTTTACCTAATATTAAAAGACGTATATTAGGATTCAACTCGGAGGGGGACTTAGCATGTCGACCTACAGTGGTATTTTGTATCTATACACGGACAGGGCGCTCCCGGGAGGGAAGGGTGAAGTGAGAAGAGACAGAGGGCGGCCGGACCTGGGGGCACGACAGGCAAAGCGCAGGTTCCCCACCATTTGTAGATTTAAAATTCCCGGACGGGCTTCCCTGCCGGCCTACTGGAAAAGCCTCCGTGGGTGGGAGAGCCACTCTGATGGCGCCCTCCTTCCAGGGTACAGCGGGGGCTGTAGAGCATGTTTCAATCCTTTTTGGTCCTGAAAAATCAGAACACATCAGGATACTCGCCAAGTTATACTGAAACATGAAACCTCAGGTCCAACTGGAGAAAGAAGGCAGTAATTTTCAACTGTAAAGAGAAATCAGACAAGAAGACCCCATGTCTCCTAGTTCGTTTATTAGTCTGCCAGAAGATATCTTTCGGAAAATGAAGTGGGGGATCCAAATCGATGGGAAGAGGCTGCGTGACTTAAGGTTGGCAGACGACATCATCCTGTTCGCAATATCCGCGGAAGAAATGAGACGAGGCGTACAGGAACTATCCCAGCAGAGCAAAGAAGCAGAGCTGGAACTGAATCCCATAAAACAAAACTAATAACAAGTAGTACTGGCTGATTTGAAGTTACAACAACAATAAAAGTCTAATGTCTTACACTTACATGGCTTTCTCTGCCCTCTACCAAAGTGAACAACGAAGAACTACAGTACGTAAACGAATACAGCTATATTGAACAAAAAATGTCATGACAGCTGGAACTGATGCGAATCAGCTGGAAAATTCAATTCAGCCAAAATTCACGGCTCGTGTGGAAGCATAATCAATTCCATAATTGACTTAATAGTGGTTGAAACCATGAAGCCCGGGACTTCAAAGTACTTACAGCATTGTAAGTCGACATTGGGGTATGTCATCTCAATACAATTTGAGATCTCCTTGTGGTTTACCGGAAAAAATGTGAATCAGCCGTAAAAATTAGTGTCGTGCCGGCATGTTGCCATGGTAGCTCAGTGGTTAGAGCAACCAACGGAAACCGGGAGATTCGAGGTTCAAATCGCTGCTATGGCATTGAATTTTCCAGTCGTCTGATTCTACCTTTCCAACCTTGCCCAACATACGGCTTGTGTGAAAGAACAATTAATTCCAGAAAAATTATTGTTGTTAGTCTTCAGGATAGAATCCGCAATGAAAGCCTGAGGAAGATGACAGCTATCAAAGCCATTCACGCCAAATGGAACTGGGCAGGCCACGTCATGACATGGACTAAATGAGATGGACACACAAAACAACAGCTTGAGACCCAAGAACCGGCCACAGAAAAGTAAGACGACAGAAGAGAAGATGGGCAAAGACCTAAAACTCCACTGGGGCCAACTGGACTACTAAGGCCAGGACCGAATTGAGTGGAAACAATTTGGTAGAAGCAACAATGGATGAAAATGACGATTTTTCCCGTAATGGCTAAGACGGAGCGCCAGAACAGCCACTTTGCCAGCCTGACGTTCCTATTTTCTGCAAAATCTACTGTAGTCGCTGCAATTTGGGTGAATTATATCCAGTCCTTGCGTTTAATACAACAGAGCAACATTTACGCATGGATTGAAGCATTTTAAGAATGTTAAAACATAAAAGGGCTTTACGAGTTTTACCTTCTCACCTACTTAGCTATTCTAAAAGTATGTAAGTAGAAGAAGTATTACATTCCACCCAAAAATTAAATATCGAGATTTCACTGGAAATATACGTCTTTGTAGAAAATTGTCTGCGCGCGCCCATGTGTGTGTGCGTGAAATTTTAAAAACGAAATGTTGAATAAATAAGAGATTGATACTTTAGTTCAGCATTTTACAAAGTTAGGACATGAAGATTTTCAAGAATACGCATCCATACCAAACTATCCCTTACATGGAAAGTTTTCGTTATTTTCGTTTCACAAAATTGGCCTTAATGATTGTTATTAAAAGTACTGTATGTTTAAGCTATTGAGATATAAAGTGTATTTCTTGAATTATTTTCTGCGAATAGCCTGTGAAGCCCTGTTCATTCTGAATGATTTTTGTATACTTGGTTTACTGTGAGGGATGGCCAAAATCTTACTACATATCAAACGTACATATAAATAGACATTTATTTGAAGCACTAACTATTTTCCATGTATTCCTTATTATTGCTTTGAATTTTAAAATACTTATAGCTTTTCAAGCAATAAGACCTATTCGTTTCTTTCCCATGGCCATGCAAAAAGAACAGAATTTCAAGACCATTACGTAGCGAACCGCCTGTAGCGAGGATACTGGTGCATCAATTTAATATAGCATGGGACAAAGAAACGGGAAATTTTGAAATGAAACTTCAGATATTGCATTACACTAACTTTTATTATATGAAAGTATAGTACATAGTACGCCATTTGCATGTAATCGCTACTTCTTAGAAATGAAATCCTTCAAACGCTTTCAATCACTGTGTACACATTCTTATAATCGCTCTTTGAAGTTTTTCGTCACTCCTTGTAACATTTCGACTGTGATGTTTCCCATTTCTTCACGAATTGCCGTCTCCAGTTCATGAATGTTTTGCGGGTTGTTTGCGTATACTTTACTTTTAGGTATTCCCATAAAAATAAATGACATGCTGTTAAGTCGGGGGATCGTCGAGGCCAAGGAATGACCTGATATGACATGATTTTCAAACAAATTACGCAATTCCGTTATAGAAATACGTGCAGTATTGTGCTGTTGCACATCTTGTTGAAACCAAATTGTTCTGTTGATATGAAAATTTCTTTCTCTCAATTGATCACGCATGAAATTTTGAAGCATCATGACATGAGTTGCATTCACAGTTTGGACGCTACCATTGGCATCTTCAAATAAATATGGCCCAATTGCTCCTTTAGAAGAAAGAGCACTCCAAACCGTTACCTTTTCTGAATGTAGGGGCCGCTCATGAAGTTGACATGAATTTTCCTGTGCATAATGCCGAACATTCTGCTTATTTACCAAGCCGTTCAAATGAAAGTGGATTTCATCAAACATCCACAAAATTGAAATAACATCATGTTCGATTTCATTCAAAAGTCTTTCACAAAAATAATACGATTATTTAAGTCCTGCTGACTTGATTTAAGCACACTTTGCAACTTGTACGAGTGAAATTTAGTCAGTATTCGTCGTATGCTGGAGCGGCTCATGTTAAGTGGCAGAGAATATCTTCTGACCGAACGCGTCGGGCTATTCACTAAAGCAACTCTAACAGTCTCAATATTTTAGGAGTACGAAAAGATTTTACATTACCTGGAGGTTTCTTCTTAAGTGCTGAGCCTGTAATTGCGAACCCACGTCTTAATTTCATGAGCAGATGACACAGGATCATGAAGACGGAGTTGAAAGTGTCAGAAAAACTCCCTACGAACAGCTTGGACGCATTTCCCATTTAGATAATACGATTTCACAGAAAATCCTCTTTGCTGACCAGTCCAATTTTCCATGTTTAATAAGTTATAACACTCAGGCTAAACAATGACATGAATCTAAGCCTTCTTAAATAATTCATATGTTAACAATATCAACATTAAAATTTTCCGTTTTTTGGGCCAACCTATATTTGAATTAGTGTAAATAATATTATATATGGGTAAAATATGTTATGTGATAAATGTAAAGGAAGCTAGCTGGCCGTGCAACGTTGTAATTTACGTGCCTGAAGCTACGTGGGACCATGTGAATATATCTCCAGGCTTATCCAAAGAATAGGGAATCGGCTAATTATGTCCAACAGAGAGTTTGAGTGAGAGAGTGGGGCAGAGGTTTAAAAGATATATAGAGAGAGACTGGAACAGAAACGGGAAGTCCGAATTCGTCATGGAATAGAAGCGTGGAAGATACGAGAGCACGTGTTCTCATACGAAGCCAATGTACTAGCCGTATCCAGAAAGTAAGTTTCCGTATTTTTCTTCCTTTAAAATAAACGTGTTTAGCGGGAACATTGCGCATGCGTAACAGTACTATGACGTATTAATCATATGCCGAACAGTTAGGTACCGCATGATACCAGTAGCGCGGCAGCAGTGGCCCGAAATGGCCTCTCTTATTCTTTCTCCGGCCGTCTGCGAGGTTCGGTCGGTGATAAAACAAAACATAGCGCCGATCGAAATTCATTGTCAGCGTTTGTCAGGTCTAAGGGCCGAATATCATGAGCAAACAGATGGTGCGTGGCTGGTGTAGGCAGTTTTCTGAATGTCGTCAAAGTGGCTATGATGAAGAACGCAGTGGAAGATCATCCCTCATCAATGATGACCTTATTGAGCTGGTGCGGCAGCGCATCGCGGAGAACAGTCGCTTCAGAATTACGGAGCTCGGCAGCCATTTTCCGCAGATATCGCGATCCTTGTTACACGAAATTGTCACTGGGCACCTGCTGTCATTGTGTGCCAGGTGGGTGCCAAAAAACCTGACACCTGAGCACAAAACGAAACGCTTAGGAGCAGCACTAACATTTCTGCAGTGGTATCATGACAACGGCGACGAGTTCCATGGCAGGATCGTCACGGGCGATGGAACGTGGATGTGGCACTTTACCCCAGAAACCAACCAGTATCAGTACATTGATGTCACAGTGGATCTCCGGTCTAGACGAAATTCAAACAGACTGTGTCGATGCAGAAAGAGATGTGCATGGTGTTCTCGGACAGGAAGGGCATTCTGCTCATTGAATTCCTGCCCAGAGGGGAAACAGTGAACCCTGAGCGTTGTTCTGAAACACTGCGGAAATTGCGACGTGCGATTCAAAACAAGAGGCGTGGAATGCTTACAGCAGATGTTGTGCTGCTCCATGACAATGCTCGTCCACATACGGCTCGGCACACAGCATGTTCTGCAGGAGTTCGGCTGGGAGATTTTTGATCATCCACCATACAATCCTGATTTTGCTCCCAGCGATTTCGATCTTTTCTTGCACCTCAAGAAACTCCTGTTCCCCGGGAGCGTCTTGACAATGACGAAAAGCTGAAGCCGATTGTCGCACGTTGGTTCCATTCACAGGCGGCAGACTTCTAAGACACAGTAATACAAAAGTTGACCCACGATATGACAAGTGTTTCAATTCTTGTGGTGAAAATATCCAAAAATACCTCAAACATGCATTTTTGGAAACATGTTCGTGTGTCTATGTGTGTGTCTGTGAACAGTATAACTCAGAAACGAACAGTCGGATAAACACCAAACTTGGTATTTAGGTTGAGTATCTTCCAGAGATGCGACAAGAAGAAAATCCCCCATCCACGATTACCCTTTACATGGAACATTTTTCGAAAATTTTAATTTTCTCAAAAATGGCTGTAACCATTTTTATTAAAATATCATATGTGTAAGATATTTTCATGACAAATGAAATGTATATCTCGAATTTTCTGAGAATGTCTCCAAAAGTATTCTTCATTGTGAACGACTTTTGCATAACTGGTAAACCATAAGAGATAGACACAATTTTACTACACAAAAAATGTAGATCGCGCTAAAATACACAATTTATGTCAACTACATTTTTTGTTGAGTGAATCATTTTCGAGATATTGCTTATCACCTTAAATTTTCCAATACTTTTTCTCAAATGGGAATTCGTTATTCATTTTTATGTCCTGGACATACAAAAGAGAATGGAATACTCCACATAGCAACCAGCTCTTAAACGATTTGACTATCGCTTAAAGCCTACCACATTCCCCTTACATCTACAAGAAAATTAGCAATAAGATTAACATCTCGATTAACATGAAGCATATGGAGAATAAGCGTTTGTAAAAATAGTTTGTTTAAGAGTAGAGAAAGTGATGTGAGTGTAACACATCAGATTTTTTATGTCCTGAACATGCAAAGAGAATGGAATGCTCCGCATAGCAACCAGCTCTTAAAGGAATTGACTATCGGTAAAGGCCTACCATATTCCTCTTACACCTACAAGAAAATTAGCAATAAGATTGATTAACATGAAGTAGGTGGAGAATAAGCGTTTGTAAAAATAGTTTGTACAAGAGTAGAGAAGTCATGTGAGTGGAACACATCAGATTTGTTTCTATCTATTACATTTTAGACTAAATAAACTTTTGTAGAAATAGCTACATTACACATTTCTTTATAGATACAAAGAGAACAGTGATAGTCAAATGTTTAGCAATTCGAATAATTCGAACCTTTAGTAACGGACATCTAAGGCATGGCGTATGCTACAATAAATCTTATTTAAAATAAATGTGTGTTTTAAAGAGATCTACAGTTCTTGTGTAATATGTTTTCGTCTATCGCTTAACGTTAACCAGTTATACAGGATTATTCAAAATTCCTTCCGAATAAAGTGAACTTCAAGGTTATTCCCATAAAATTCAAAATATACATTTTATTTTTAATGTATATATCTTTAATATATGGCATTTTAATCAAAATCATTAGAACCATTATTTAGAAAACCAAACATTTCGAAAAATCTTCCATGCAAGGTAGTTTGCGGTGGGGAATTTCTTGAAAAGCTTCATGTTGCATCTTTAGAAGGTACTGAACCAAAATAACAAGTTTGTTATTTATCCGAATTTTCGTTTTTGAGTTATGGTTTCACAGTCACAGACATACACACATCCACGTACCTTTTCTAAAAATTCTTTATGCGGTCTTCAAATGTGTTTCCGTTGAAATCTCGATATCAAATTTTTGGGTGGAGTGCAATAACATCTCTACCTATTACGTATGTGGTAGAAAAAGTAATAAACATAGGTGGTATGGAAAAGTCATATCAATGCAGTACGTAAGATATTTTTCCAAGAATTTTGTAGCTCATAAAACGTTGTTGTTACCGACATGGGTGGTCGTGCTCGTTGAAGCAGGTCCTAGTTAACGGGGAGTTCGTGGTTCATATCCAGCCAAACCCATTTTCCCTGACTGAGGTTTTTATCAGGTTTCCTCTGTCCTCATAAATAGCAAACGCCCGGTAGGTACCCTAAGCTTAGGCTAGGGACGTTTCCCTCCCCAATTTCCTTTTTTAATTATGATTTAATTTCAGGCATCACCAGGGTCCACCGTCTGTGGTGCTATATGCAGTAAGAATGGGGGTACATCGGTGAACACTGGCGTACATAAAATGTGGCCCATAATGGAACAGAGCTGTTTATGTTGGTACTGACAATATCTAGCCCCACCCCTTACCAGCGTGACCACCTATGTTTTTGAGCATAATTCTAGTCACTGGATTGTAGGATACTTTACCTCTTACAAACTATGGCCGAAGTTCCGAATGGTAGCATTACAACTTAAATCTTATATTTTCATGCTACACTTCGTTTTCTTAATGCCGTTTAGCAGCGGCAACAACTTTAAATTTCGTCTCCATGTCGCTGATGGAACCTCTCATACATGTAGTTGTCATTCAGTTTAACCTCACATTCAAATAATTCTTCACCGTTTCCTCTAGAAGACCGAATTATATGTAATTGCTTTAGTCTTTTTCCTTGTGTTCCAATCGCAGCAAAACTGTTTCATAAAGGTGGCATCCGAACCACCCCTTAATTCTACACATATTATAAACATCGTTCACTGGTTAGTTTGCATGTCCCTAAATGAATTGTTTTTCAGGCCAGTCAGTAGAGACCTGATACCCGCTGGGTGCAGTCAAAAGTTTGTTATTGAATGTGGAAACCACACGGAGGGAAAAACACTACGGCGACCTAGGAGAATGGGCCACTTTTTAGGACGACAGCATACATAAGCTCAATCTTCCATCTTGCTCTCTTTCGTCGGCAGTTGACATCTGGTCACCTGGATATTCAACAATAAACATAGGTGTGACTCATCCTGAGGGCTCAAAAGGCTAACAGTTAAACCTGGCAACCAGGAGTATTATTCTCGTTTTACACCAAGAACTTCCTAAATGAACACGGCAACATTAATAAACCTGCTAATTAGCGTTCAAGGGTCTAAAATGCATATTTGCTTCACTGAACTGTTACTTGCTTCAGTGAAGGAATTACAGTAATATTTGACTCAAATTGTGAACTAGGAGCAAAATCTCTCTGCTTCACATTGTGCTACTTCCAGCTTTGAGTTTGATGCTGACTAAGAATTTTTCTATTTCATGTTATATTTGGTTGCACTTATGGACTCCAAAATTAAAAATTCCTGTATTTAAATCACCCTCCCTACTCATTCTTCTACAAACTATCCTTACGAAAGATAATCTATTTCTTCATGATCGAGATAAATCTTTATTACAGATTTACGCATTTGCTTAAAGGTATACGAAGCATATTATTAGGGTTATACAACGGAGAACAACTCGCTACTTAAACCTATATGGATCCATTGTGGCTACCACCTTACAGGAGGAATGGATGAAGTGAGGGAACCACAGGAAGCTATAGGCCGCAGGTAGAGAAGACATACCACAGAGACAAGCGTAAGTCCCTAAGTCAGACTCAAAGACCCGCCTCACTGCTTGAGCAGCATACGCACAATCTATCCGGCACCGCCATACGCCACGAAACCTAAAAGCACACCTGAAAGACGAGAAGGAAACGAAATGATGGAAAGGAAATCGTGCTATAGAAGAAACCACCCTAGCATTCGCCTACCGACCTGGGGAAACCACGAAAAACCCATGGTTAGAATGGGTGGTCGTCGTAAATCAACCCGGGATCTCCCGAATGTGAGCATCACACGTTACCACAGAGCCATCTTGCTTAGAAGCATACCGTAGGCTAGAGCGATGTTCATGTTTCTAAAATGCATGCTATATACATGGCCACGAGAATAAATGAATAGCGGCTTACCACTACTTGTAAAGTAGTTAGTATTGTTAAATACTTAACCATTCTTTTAGAGTCCTGTCAACATTCAGTTGTTTCTCGCGATGTCATGAAAACAGTATGTAATTTTAAGGCCAGCATTCAGCGTCCAGTTCCTAAACATTTGACTATCGCTGTTCTCTTTGTGTCTATAACAAAATGTATAACGTAGCTATTTTCGCAAAGGTTTATCTCGATTAAAGTGAAGCAGATGGAAGAATAAACTTTTAAAAAAATTTAATTTATATGCCTGATATAAACGTTAGCGGATAGGGAACGTCATGTGAATGTAACACATCAGATTTTCTAGAAAAGCTTTTTTGGATTTACCTTGCCTCAAAACTTGGAAATTCCGGTACTGAATTTTTGGGACATGCAATACTTGCACGTCCTTGTGGCGTCATAGCTCCATTTTTAAAGGCATTTGCACCATGAGGTTGCTTGCAACATTCATAACTAACACTCGCACTGACTGCATGCACAGAAACACCTGCAGTAGGTACAGCTTCTGCTGTGCATTCCTGTGACAGAACACCTGCCAGCGACGCCGTCACGTGGTTGTTGTAACAGTTGGGCTCCCTCCACCAAGCGAGATGGCCCCGCCGTAACGTGTGAGGATCGGATTTGGGAGGTACCGGGTTTGATTCCCGTCGACCGCCTACTCTGACCTTGGGTTATTTTTTTATCTATGACGATTTCTTTTCCATCATTTCCCTTTCATTTCCGTTTTTTCTCACATTTCAGGTGTGGTTCTAGATTTCGTGGCGTAAGGCGGTGCTGTACAGATGACGCGGTAGGCCAGGGTCGGCTTAGGAATACCTCAATGTTTAATAAGAGAGGATATTAGGAATTGGTCCAAAGTAGAATATCATAAAACTTGGCTTAAAACTCCAGGAAACAAACATGGTAAACTATTTATTAGAAAACCATGTAAGAAAAGAGCTGAAAGCTTACTTAAATGTAAGAGACTTAAGCTGAGAACAATTACTATCCTTCTCAGAGGACATGCTCCTGTGAAAAGCATCTTAACAAGATGAGAGTGTTTCAGGGCAACTTAGATTGCAGATTGTACAAGAAGGAAACTGAAACAACCCAGCACTTTATATGCATATTGCTTTTGGGGAAATGTTTTTAGAACCAGAAGAATTTGACACCATATCTGCTATGAGACTGTATTCCTTGGTAAAGGGTGCAGGCATAATGGATTGGCTTTAAAACGATACAAGTAACACAGTAAGCCCAAGGCTGTAGTGTGACCAAAGCAATGGTGGAAATCTGTATCGAACAAGACAAGACAAAAAACAAGATAGACGACGCGGATCCTCTCTAGGCAGCTTCAGCAGTGGGACTGGTCTTATAATAATTATAGAATTTATCATCATCCTGAGTTAGGATAGTTACTTTCTCTACTACGTATAGTAAGTAGGGGAAGTATTGTTTTCCACGCAAAAATTCGATACCGAGATTTCACCGGAAATATATGTTTTGAGACACCCTGAATTCAAAAAAAGTATTGTACTTGGTATTTAGGTTCAGTATCTTCCAGAGATGCGACACGAAGGTTTTCAAGAAAATCCCCCACCCCAGATTACCTTTACATGGAACATTTCTCGAAAATTTTAATTTTCTCAAAAATGGCTCTAACGATTTTTATTAAAATATCATATGTTTAAGATATTGTCATGAGAAATGAAATGTACATCTTGAATTTTCTGGAATGTCTCCAAAAGTATTCTTCATTGTGAACGACTTTTGCATAACTGGTAAACCATAAGAGATAGACAGAATTTTACTACACAAAAGATGTAGATCGCGTTAAAATACACAATTTGTCATATACATTTTTTTGTTGATTGAACCATTTTCGAGATATGGCTTGTTATTCCCTTAAATTTTTCAATACTTATTTTTTCAAATGGGAATTCGTTATTCATTTTTTTGTCTTGTATATGTAAAGAGTATTAATCTGTGGCAAAGGGAATAGTGGTGCACCTAGCAACCAGCTATTAAGAGATATGTCTATACTTAAAGGCTTACTTCTTACTTCTATATTGCCCTTGCAAATACAAAACAAGGGTACGCCTTAAGCGATAGTCAAACATTTTTAGAACTGGTCGCGGTGTGAGAAAGTCATGTGAGAGTAACACATTTTTTTATCTTAACTTGTGATGGAAGTGGCAAATCTTATCTAAATCTTATGGCAATATGAGACGTTCAAAGCCTTGAGATGGGTGATAATTGTATGTGTAGGATGAAGTGTTTCGAAAGGAATTCAAAAGAAAACAGGTTGAAAATATTACAGGCCTTCAACTTGCTGGAATATGTTAATCCACAAAATTCTTATCTTTATAATTTAATATGAGTGCTGCTAGTCAAAGGAAGGAAAGGAGATGGTAATCATCACTATGATGCTGTATAGAAGTATTTGGATCGTTGTATGAATGATATTTTGAATATAAACTTATATATGCTTATAAAATAATATAAATAGTATACAAATAATTAAATAAATGTATAATATTTTGAAACTCATTATATGAAAAGTAGACTTTGCTTGCAATGAGCACCTTATTTCATTGTTTACTACAACATTACAGTTGTTAGAACACCTGTTTACATTAGAAACTGGAAATTTTGTATTTTATGCACACTAAGGTTTTCGTTACATCCTTAAGCTGATTATTTAAATAAAGAGAGTATTAGTTACATTGAGCTATATGAAAGAAGTTTGGTTTCTTTCTTTAAAAACGTTCTCCTGTAGAACTTGTAAAATGTTCAACAGCCCCTTCTGCACGTATGCCCTTCATGTGCTTGTAAGGTTATGATTTGCATTTGTAGCCTGTTTATTTTAATGTAAGCGATATTATTGTTCGGTTGACAAAAATTAAGGCTCTCTCTTTCAACAATATATGGTTACCCTAGCAACGTTTATAATTGATGGTTTGTACAATCATACACAATAATAAAATACCGAGCGGTATGGCTCAGACGTCTGTGGCCCGCATTTGGGAGGTCCCGTGGGCCGACCAATTTGTCCGAGGCTTTTTTTCGTGGTTTTCCTCAGTCGCCAAGGTAAATACCGGATTGGATATTTAATACCACGACCCAAAGTTCCACCTTAAATCTAAAACAATAGTAAAATGAAAAATAAGTGATAATAGCTAATGCTATGCCATCTATCTACAGACAATGTAAGCAGTTAGACTGGACGGCAACCTAACGCCATCTGCACGTGACGAAGCAAGATGGCATTTCCAGGGATGAGACCTAGAAGGCTAACTGTCCGCCTTTCTGTGTGAGGGCGGCGGTTGGACTGGACGGCACTCTAATGCCATCTGCACGGCATGAAGCAGGTGCTTACATGGATGAGACCTAGAAGGCTAACTGTCCGCCTTTCTGTGTGAGGGCGGCGGTTGGACTGGACGGCACCCTAATTTCATCTGCACTGCATGAAGCAGGTGGTTACAAGGATGAGATCTAGAAGGCTAACTGTCCGCCTTTCTGTGTGAGGGCGGCGGTTGGACTGGACGGCACCCTAATTTCATCTGCACGGCATGAAGCAGGTGGTTACAAGGATGAGATCTAGAAGGCTAACTGTCCGCCTTTCTGTGTGAGGGCGGCGGTTGGACTGGACGGCACTCTAATGTCATCTGCACGGCATGAAGCAGGTGGTTACAGGGATGAGACCTAGAAGGCTAACTGTCCGCCTTTCTGTGTGAGGGCGGCGGTTGGACTGGACGGCACCCTAATTTCATCTGCACTGCATGAAGCAGGTGGTTACAAGGATGAGATCTAGAAGGCTAACTGTCCGCCTTTCTGTGTGAGGGCGGCGGTTGGACTGGACGGCACCCTAATTTCATCTGCACGGCATGAAGCAGGTGGTTACAAGGATGAGATCTAGAAGGCTAACTGTCCGCCTTTCTGTGTGAGGGCGGCGGTTGGACTGGACGGCACCCTAATTTCATCTGCACGGCATGAAGCAGGTGGTTACAAGGATGAGATCTAGAAGGCTAACTGTCCGCCTTTCTGTGTGAGGGCGGCGGTTGGACTGGACGGCACTCTAATGTCATCTGCACGGCATGAAGCAGGTGGTTACAGGGATGAGACCTAGAAGGCTAACTGTCCGCCTTTCTGTGTGAGGGCGGCGGTTGGACTGGACGGCACTCTAATGCCATCTGCACGGCATGAAGCAGGTGCTTACAGGGATGAGACCTAGAAGGCTAACTGTTCGCCTTTCTGTGTGAGGGCGGCGGTTGGACTGGACGGCACCCTAATGTCATCTGCACTGCATGAAGCAGGTGGTTACAAGGATGAGATCTAGAAGGCTAACTGTCCGCCTTTCTGTGTGAGGGCGGCGGTTGGACTCGACGGCACCCTAATTTCATCTGCACGGCATGAAGCAGGTGGTTACAAGGATGAGATCTAGAAGGCTAACTGTCCGCCTTTCTGTGTGAGGGCGGCGGTTGGACAGGACGGCACCCTAATTTCATCTGCACGGCATGAAGCAGGTGGTTACAAGGATGAGATCTAGAAGGCTAACTGTCCGCCTTTCTGTGTGAGGGCGGCGGTTGGACTGGACGGCACTCTAATGTCATCTGCACGGCATGAAGCAGGTGGTTACAAGGATGAGATCTAGAAGGCTAACTGTCCGCCTTTCTGTGTGAGGGCGGCGGTTGGACTGGACGGCACTCTAATGCCATCTGCACGGCATGAAGCAGGTGCTTACAGGGATGAGACCTAGAAGGCTAACTGTCCGCCTTTCTGTGTGAGGGCGGCGGTTGGACTGGACGGCACCCTAATGTCATCTGCACTGCATGAAGCAGGTGGTTACAAGGATGAGATCTAGAAGGCTAACTGTCCGCCTTTCTGTGTGAGGGCGGCGGTTGGACTGGACGGCACCCTAATGTCATCTGCACGGCATGAAGCAGGTGGTTACAAGGATGAGACCTAGAAGGCTAACTGTCTACCACATATCGTTCTAAGAGTTATCCACCAACGTATTCGTCGCGATATGACCAAAGAGTTAAAGCGATGTAAAAAATAAAATACTGTAACAGAGTAAAAAAATATAGGGCGTGATTTAAAAATGTTCCTGATGACGTCACAACTTGCAAAACAGTAATATTAAGACGGTTTGTTGCTGTGCCTCTTAATATCAGTGTTTGACGTGTCCAGGCGGCTTTTGAAAAACGTTTCGTTTTAGTTGTAACAGAAAATATGCGGGGGGTTTTGAAACGCACTGTATAAAATATTTGATGTAGTTAATTAAATGTATCATCACACAATTCACCTACCATTCCCGAGTAAACTTCCCCGATTAATTACTGAGTTTTCTGATTTTACAGATGTCTTCAATTTCACCAACGACGCAACACTTTTATAAAATACAGATCTTCTGTTTGGACGCGTAACCTGCCAAAAGCAGATTTTGTTGGCACCGGAAAACAAGCTGCGGAGTCGGATATTCGTGCCCTTAAATTCAGGTGCATAGATAAATCATAACTGCAACGACAAAATACCTCCATCATAGAAGATGGAAACGATGTCTTTGTGTCGCCACCACTCTCTGACGCCTTTTAAGAAAATTTGCATTAACACTCATTATTTCTTCATGCCCAGGTAAACACCACCATACTTCGCTCGTGAAAGAAATTAAACGATTATTAATAGAGAGCTTATTAACTTATGCAGAAATGAATTCCACTCACATCACGAGATTGCAAGTTCTCAACTATGATTACCTTATACGGTGTTAGTTTATGGCTTTCTAACCTGAGCTTTGCGGAATTCCTTATTCCTGTTCAAGTTTTCTCAGAGATTTATTTGGACTTTGTTATAATTTTTCTCCGATGTCACCGAGTTTTTCGGTTTAAGAAAGCGGCGATTTAATGTCGATTTCATATCAAGAATAGATCCCGTTTCCCCAAATCTGGTCATTAGTTTGCAACTGTTTCTTTATGAGGCGCGCGATTAGCAGAGAATCTATCTATAAATCGCCGTCTCACATCTCTACAAGAGTTTGTCGTCACATAGAAATCGTATATGAAGATTCTGTGTATGAAGTATAGAACCGTTCAGCATTATAACAGTACTAACGTACTATAACACTGAAACACGTGGTCCCAAAGCGTCTCATCCTCTGAGAAGTACAGCCTTCGCATCAATTGATTAGCCGGCACACGGAGGGGAGAAAAAGTGAAGGGGATGTATAACCGGTTAGAAACAGCAGTGCAGGGCAAACTATTCCCCATAATACGGCCACGCATCCAAGTGAAAGCTCTGTATAATTTGCATCTTCAATGTTGAAGTAGAAATTTCTACTTTGAAAACATTACGTAGTTGCAAGAAAAACCGAATAAGACTTTAAAAACTCAATGGCGTGTTCGACATTCGATACATGAATTTTTAGCTTTCCGTTTCTCTGCTCTTACGCCTTCAGATACCATGGCGGGTCATACACACACATATTAATCCTTATGGTCTATTCAAGTACCCAAAAAAATCTTCAAAGCCACATCAAATATTGAAAGATAATATATCTTAAAGCTACTTGTAATTTTATAAGTGCTTGTAATTTCTGGGCTTGATAATTAACCTCTATACGGATTAATTTAAGTTCGATACTTTTATTTCCCCAAATTCATCTTAGTATAGAATATAAACAAATGCCCAACCCTCCCAACCTTCCGAAAAGTTGAGGGTGAACTTTTACCTAAATGGGAGAGTTAACAGATTTAAGAATCGTCATAAACGTGCGAAAAGTTTACAAATTAAAGGATTTACGGACTGGAATAATTAAATGCTGTAGGTGTTTCATGATCTTCCGGTACAAAAAAATTATTGCAGTAATGTTCCGGAATAGACTAGAAACTAGGTCATGTAGTGGCATACGACGAGCGTGTCCGCTCATTGAATCAAACATAAATATGGAAGACTGCAGCTGGGGAAAAATAAAAATTGATTACAAACACAACCATCATAGCACGGGCAGGAAAAAAGAAAAAAAACACGGGGTATGATGTCATTGTACTTGCAATATAGCTAATTGCATTGCTGTCTCGCACCAGGTTCGAATATAATGAACTGGAAAAATGAAACGTTTAGTGTACTTCAGATACAGTTAGTCAGTCACGTGTGCTGCATATACACTAAAGCATACGCTTGTTTTCTGTTCCTCTATAAATGTATAGTGTTCTAAAAACAAGCTAATTTTGAATGTACGAAGGCTGACCAACAAAGACTGAGACTGATTTTTTTTTCAGAGATGTTTATTACTCCAACTCAATGTTTACATGATTTTTTTCAAAGTAGTCCCCTCGAACTTCAATACACTTTTTATGGCGTCTCTGCCAGTCCTTGAACACGTGCTGCAGACCATTCTTTGTCAGGTCCTTGAGAATCGCCTCACTTTTCTTGAGCACTGCTTCAGAGTTCTCAAATCGAATACCCCTAAGATTTGCCTTTAGTGATGGGAATAAAAAAAAAGTCACAGGGTGCAAGATCGGGGCTATAAGGTGGATGTGGTACACAGGTAATGTTGAATTGAGCCAGAAACTGCATGACTTGATTTGCAACGCGAGGCCGTGCATTGTCATGATGAAGTCGTCACCCAGTCCGAGAAAGCTCTGGTCGTTTCTTTGCAATGTGCTTCCTCATTGTAGCCCATACTGACGTGTAGTATGCTGCTGTAACAGTAGTGTGAGGGGGAACTACATGCTGGTAAATCATTCCATTACAGTCCAAAAATGTGATCACCATCACTTTCCCTGCAGATGGAACAACTTTTGCCTTTTTTGTGTTGGAGAACCTGGCGATTTCCACACTGTGCTGGCTTATTTTCCTTCTGATCCAGCCATGACTCATCACCGGTGATAATCGATTTAAAAAATGCATCACCTCCATTGTCTGGTATGCGAAATGCACGCAGGGTCTACAAAATAGGGAATTACTACCAACCTACCAATACGAGAGTGCTGCCGCCTACCAACATTATACAGAAAAACCCGCTCTTTTCAAATATTTATGTTACATATACGAAACTATCACGGAAGCTACAGGAAAAAATCAGTCTCAGTCTTTGTTGATCAGCCCCTCGTAGTTACGATTTTTAAGCAACTCTACTATTATAAACAAGATGGTGCTGTATTCAATAGCGTGCACAATTGCCAATTATAGCACGCATGCCAACAATAGCAATGACCTAATACCGTTAATTCAAGTTGCCGTGGCTTATAGAAGGAAGCTGAAACCACTTGTTACATTCTTTTCTTTAAGCAACAAAGATACAAAACCTTCTGTACATTATTAATAGAATACTGCTTAACATCATGTGCTGATAAGGGGCTACAATACAGTCCGTGACAGCTGCTCACTTCTCTTCCAGGAAGGGAATGCACGCAAGTGGTTGTCTCGCTTATTGGCGAGACAATATACACTGCCGTTTGTGAAAATTGCAATACCAAGAAGGAAACGCATGAATTCAATGAATTTAATACCATAGGTTAGGTACATGACAAGTAACAAACGATAAACTTTTCAAATCTATACCTGACCTTTGAGCCCTAATATTTAGTATTTGGTGTGGCCTCCATGCGCTGCAATTAGAGCTTCTATGTATCGTGGCGTTGAATAAAAAGGATTCTGAATTAGTTCCTGAGTTTGTATTCGAGCCCACAAATCCGTGACACTGGTTACTGGAGGACCTTGACGCACCAGGTGCCGACCAAACATATCCCAGACATGTTCGATGGGCTACATGTCAGGCAAACGTGCAAGCTAGGGAAGCAATGGTACCCGTCGCTCTTCGAAGAAGGCTTTGCACATTCCTCACAATATGTGGTCGGGCATTGTCCTGTTGAAATGTGGCCTGTGGAGATGCCTGAAACAGGGGGGAGTACCTCTGCCCCTACAACCACCGTTAGGTACCGGTTGCTGTTTTAAGTGCCCTCAACTCGTAGGAGGCGAGATCGGTTGTTGTAACCAATGGCGCTCCAAACCATCACGCCTGGTGTTTGCCCGCTATGCCGTTCATCAAATCAGCCCTCCACGTTGCTCTCACCGCGGTATCGCCGGACACGTATGCGGCCATCACTGTAGGACACGATGAAGCCGGACTCGTCCAAAAAGACTACATTTTGCCACTTAGCACACCAGTGGCGTGTTCACATGCCCATTGCAATCGGAGGAGCTTGTGGTTTCTGGACAATGGAAGCCGACGTAATGGCATGCATGTAACCAGTCCAACCTGCAGCAGACGGCAACGAACCGTTGATGCAGACAAGTTCACACCTGTTGCGAGCTCCAGCGTCGAACCAACACTGTGGATGAAGCTGTACGGTCCTTTATGGCCATGCGGACAAGATAAAGACGATCCCGTGCTGTGGTCATGTTTCGTGGTCCAGTACCCGCTGTTCGCTGCATACGACTTTCATCTATCCACTGCTTCCACACACGCATGCCCTGTGCGAGCCGAAATGTTACGGTATGGCAAACCCGCTTCCCGGAGAGCCAACATTGTGCTCCGTTCGAACTCACTCACATGCCGATATGGCAGTGTATTGATTGTTTCCACCTTGTTTGACAGCTCTACACTGACTACACTGGGCGTAACACTGACCTTGTCGGACAGATACGAAAGCTCTCTGATCGGCCTACGAGTACCCCATCTCTCTGCAAACCTTATAGCTTATTGCTTGCACCCTCTTTTACACTTCCACCAGTTTGAGATATTTCTGAAATTCTTTCTTGCTGTTGCAATTTTCACAAAGGGCGGAGTAAATAGGTTTCCTTAAAACGCACAATATATTTATAACAACCTGTTTGTGGGATAAGCAATTTTTGAGATATCCGTTATGAATGCTTTGATTTGTTCAAATCGTTGTCATTCTTTTTAAGTCCCGTCGGTTTTCAGCTGTTTTTCGCTATATTATGGATAAGTGTGAAATTTTTAGGCCAGCATATAGCATCCAGTTCTTAAGCATTTGTCTATCGCTGTTCCCTTTTTAGTCTATCTAAAAGTGTAATGTAGCTATTTCTGCAGCGGTTTACCTGGATTAATATAAAATTTGTATACCAACTAATAAACGATAGAGGTTAGAGAAGGTTATTCAATGTAACAGATCAGATCTTTTTAGTAGGATTTGTTTTTTACACTTGTCTATTCGCTCATTTATAACGAAGGCATGAAAACACTATAGGATGCATTCTTCATGTATTACAATTGCAACATCCACTTTGGCTTTGGTGCGGATCGCAGGTATCAGGAGTACCCAGCTCAATATTGAGAGTTACATTCTGGGAGTTGCGCGGAATAAAATTTAGAAATACGATAGCGAAATTCTGAATGCCCTTGGGTTATCTTCGCATGTGGGAATTTCTTCCTTCTGTTTTACATCGCTGTGAATACATCCCCAAACAGAGCACAGCTTTCATTATTTATATTTTTTTCTCTCTCCCTGAAAGGAAGTTCTGTGTTTCGTATTTTCTGAAAAGCTCAAGGGACCACATTTCTTTTTTTCCCTTTTTTATGTTTGCCATGTAACGTTACAATTTTTTCGCTACCTATTATCACAATATGGCGCTGTATGCCCAAATCATTAAGGGGAAATTCAATAGCCTTACCCTTTGTACCCTTTTCCATCAGTGTACGCCATATAAAGAACGCTTACATTGTTTCGTTCAATGCTGGCGAGGAACGTTCCATTCAACGGACTTCCAACAGGGAGGTGGTTTAATTTCATACTCTCTAAAGACCGTGTAGTTTTTTTTTCTCCCCTTCCTTCCGCGCTTTGTATGAACAGAGCTGCCGTATCGTTATGTGCCACATAGAAAATCTATTTTCTTTGGGAAACAACTTACGCCACATTACATTTGAATGGCTGTTTATTTTCTCCTTTTGACACTTTTCAGAAAACATTGCCAGAAAACGAGACACTCCTTGCAGGCGACGTTTTCATAAATGACTTACGATCTTTCCAACTCAGGCTTAAAAATGACGGAAATATTTGTAAAGTCCTTCCGTCCTCGTTATGTTCTTTGCAAAATCTCTATTATGTACCGACGTATACCTGGCTACCAAATTTTGTCGTAGGCTCTTCGTACTATTTCAATACATTTTAAATATTCCTTAAAACATACCATATTAAAATAAAGTAGGCAACAATGCTTATAGAATTTCCATTGCAAGACATATATGAATACTATTTTTAGAAACAGTATATGAGTTTTCGCTGAACTTTTACAACTAGCGGTACATATAGTAAGTAGAAGAACATATAACCTTTTATAAAAAAAACTGATGTGATACATTCACGACCTTCTCTGCCCCTATATTTATTAACGGGTTTACAAACTATTCTTGCTGAAGCTTGTTTTACTATCTGCTACATTTTAATCCAAATAAACCTTCGCAGAAATACCTACATTACACATTTCGTTATAGATACAAGAGAACAGTGATAGTCAAATATTTACGAACTGGACGCTATATGCTGGTCTCAAAATTCCATACTGTTTCCATGACATCGCGAGAAACAACTCAATGTTGACAGGACTTTAAAAGAATGGCTTAGAACAATTAATAACGAATATATTGGAAATGACTGATGCCACAAAAAAGTTATTTGAAATAAATTACGTGTTTTAAAGAGATCTACATTTTTATGTAATCTGTTTTCGTCTATCACTTAATGTTTACCAGTTATACAAGATCCTACAAAATTTCTTCCGAATGAAGACTTCAAAAACTATTCCCAGAAAATTTAGGATATGCATTTTATTTGTCATATAAATAGTTTTAATATATAGTATTTTAATAAAAATTGCTAGAGCCATTCTTTTTAAAAAGTCAAATATTTTGAAAAGTCTTCCATGCAAGGGGTAGTTTGGGCTGGGGGAATTTTCTTGAAAATCTTCGTGTCGCATCTCTGGAAGGTAGTGAACTTGAATTTCAAGCTTGGTGTCGATCGGACTTCCCGTTTTTGAGTTATGCTGACACGCAGTCACGAAAAAAAAACACACACAGGACCATTTTCTAAAAAAAGTTTTTTATTAACGGGGCTTCAAAACATGTATTTCCGATGAAATCTCTGTATCGAATGTTTCTGTGGAATGCAATGCCTTCTCTACCTACTACGTACGTGGTAGAAAAAGTAATAAAGTTCTTATATGTCGTCTTTATTTCTACTTTGGTATTATATTTTATTTTTGCACCAAAATTCTGCGACACATTGCTTTGACGGTACTCCGCCTGTGAGAACAAGGGTAAATAGCTGGTAATGTTTCCCTTCGGTAGTTCCGCAATATTTCGGGGCAGGTAAACTACCCTACCAATGGCTTGAATCATTATATTCGGTCACGCTGGCAGAGGGTGGGGCTAGAGTGGTCAGTACCAACATAAACAGCTGCGTTCCATTATGAGTCACTTTCTATGCACTTCAGTATGTCTTATTGGGTTATGCGTTGTCATATGTATTCAAAATGTAGTTTCCAAAGGAAAAGCGTTGTTCACATATTTGTGCAGCTCATGAAGTGCAGGAACAAAACACATTCTGCTAGCGTATGTTTCCCCAAAGAAAACAAAAAGCAGAGAGAGGGATAACTGGGAAAGGAAAGCTGAAGCGGGTTAGTTTACATTAAACGAAATAGGAAGGCGAGGCTTTTGTATGAGATCTAAATAAATCTGTGGCGCCTTCATTTTTCCCTCCACTCTCTCGCTATTGTTGAATCGCTGTACTTTTTCTTATCTTTTGAGCTTATTTCTTCCCCCTTTTTCTTTAAATTGATGTTGATGACATCTTCGCCTCTTCCTTCTGTTAGCAAAGAAGAGGAACGCAGCAGTTTTCTCATACTGGATATCAGCTATTTTATCCTAATGACAAAAGAGAAGTATAGACTGCTAGCTTTGTTTGTGTTTATCCACGTATCGGAGTAGGCGAATATCTGCAGCAGCAGAGTACATAAAGTTGGTCATTTTATTGTGTTAACCCTATCCTTCCGAGGCGTTGAATAACAAATGGTTTGCCTCAGAATGAAAAGTAACAACCAAATACAACTGATTTTATCTATGAGATGGGCGGAAAATAACGTAACGGTTACCAAACTAATGATTACACAATAGCGGTTACCAAAGTAACGATTAGACAGTAACGGTTATCAAAGTAACGAATATAGAGTAACGGTTACCAAAGTAAGGTTTATCAAACTAACGATTACACAATAACGGTTACCAAAGTAACGAATACAGAGTAACGGTTACCAAATCAACGATTACACAGTAACGGTTACCAAACTAACGATTACATAGTAGCGGTTACAAAAGTAACGATTACACAGTAACGGTTAACAAAGTAACGATTATACGGTAACGTTTACCAAAGTAACGAATATAGAGTAACGGTATGTAAATTAACGACTACAGAGTAACGGTTACCAAAGTAACAATTACGAAACTAACGATTATACATTAGCGGTTACCAAAGTAACGATTACACAGTAACGGTTATGAAGGTAACGATTATACAGTAACGGTTACCAAAGTAACGATTACACAGTAACGGTTACCAAAGTAACGGTTACCAAAGTAACGATTACAGAGTAACGGTTTCCAAAGTAACGATTACTCAGTAACGGTTACCAAACTAACGATTACTCAGTAACGGTTACCAAACTAACGATTACACAATAACAGTTACCAAAGCAACGAATACAGAGTAACGGTTACCAAAGTAACGATTACACAGTAGCGGTTACCAAAGTAACGATTACACAGTAACGCTTACCAAAGCAACGATTACACAGTAGCGGTTACCAAAGTAACCATTACACAGTAACGGTTACTAAAGCAACGAATACAAAGTAACGGTTACCAAAGCAACGATTACACAGAAGCGGTTACCAAAGTATCGATTACACAGTAACGGTTACCAAAGTAACGATTACACAGTAACGGTTACCAAAAGCAACGAATACAGAGTAGCGGTTACCAAAGCAACGAATACAGAGTAACAATTACCAAAGTAACGATTACACAGTAGCGGTTACCAAAGTAACGATTACACAGTAGCGGTTACCAAAGTAACGATTACACAGTAGCGGTTACCAAAGTAATGAATACAGAGTAACTAGTTACTCAAAAACGGTTACCAAAGTAACGATTGCACAGTAACGGTTACCAAAGTAACGAATACAGAGTAACTAGTTTCTCAGGAACGGTTACCAAAGTAAGGATTGTACAGTAACGGTTACCAAAGTAACGAATACAGAGTAACTAGTTACTCAAAAACAGTTACCAAAGTAACGAAGACAACGAGTTATCGCGTTAATGGTTACTGGAGACTGTTACCGAGGTGACATCATTGAGTGTATGTGCATTGGAATCACCTATTGGGAACTAGTTACCTCAACTTGTTTACAACTTGAGTCATCACACGAGTTGCATGTGCGTATTTCTTTATTACAGTGTGTTGCTTATTGCTTCGAATATAGGTTACAGGCCACAAATGAGCCAGTCAGTCAGCACTGCATTGTGTTATTGGTTATTCACATACGATTACAGCTGCACGAGTTTTTATACATCGCGCGAAGATGGGTATAAATAAACAATGCATACGGTTCAGTATTAAAATATGTGCGGTCCGCTGAGCTCAAACAACGGTACATAATTTTAACAGTGGCGAATCAAAATCTATAGTTGCACAATTTCATATTGATTGCTTTAAGAATTGTGAAGCTTCCCCTACCTTCGAATTTGAAATACATGTCAAACAAACAATGAAAGACCGATAGATACACGACAGTTAAATCGGTATTTCCCGGATCAAACCCTAAAGTTGAAAGGGCTACACCATCGTCATTACCATAACCACAATTGCAAGTTGAATATTACTTATTAATGTACAACTGCATGCATCCGTCCTCGCTTTGCATGAATGTAATGTTTTTTTCATTTACTCACAGATGTTCCCATCTGCACGTGCTAAGAGAGAGGCACTTATGCGCGAATAGCTTAGCTTATAGGGAGAAGGTAACATGAAACAAATACGTGTTTGTGTGTGCGCGCGCGCGCGTAGGTATGTAGAAGTAATTGCGAGTACATTTTGCGATTATAAACCACCGTAGAAATCGAAGTGTTGACACAGCTAGAGATTAGATTGTATCAAAACAACACAATAAGTCTGTATCGACATCGTTCATATTGAAACATAGCTACAGCTAATCGTTACTGGTAACCATTAAATGTAATGTAACTGCGAACGTGATAACCATAAAAGCAAATAACTTCGTCGTTACTGGTAACCGTTACATGTAACCGTTAACGCACTGTAACTGCGACAGTTATAACCGTTACTCAAAAATAACTGTTAGTCACATCCCTGCCATGATATAAATTCCATTCCATTGTGAGAATGAGGGGCTTAAGAAAATCATACTGGAGTAATTTTTACTTTCTCTACTATTTGCTTATAGAAGTGGGGAAAACACTTGCATTCGGTACCGAGGTTTCACCGGAAATACACGCTCTAATGCCTCCCGAATTCCGTTAAATACCGAAATAAATACATTGAACATATTTTCATTTTATATACAACGTATAGCTTGAATTTTCTGGGAGTAGTTCATGAATTCCTCTTATTCTGAATGAATTTTGTACCTATAATTGGTAAACCGTAAAAGATACACAAAATGTTACTACACAAGAAATGTAGATCTCTTTAAACCGCACAATTTAGGCCAAATGAAGGCTTTTGTGGCATTAAACTTTTCCGAGAGGCTTTTGTTATTGCTTTGAATTTTCAAATACTTATACTCTTTCCAAGTGGCAAGTTCCTGTGTGTTTTTTCTCGTGATGGGCAAAGAGGATGGAATTTCAAAGACATCACATATCGACACGTTTTTTAAAAATCTGACTATCGCAGCCTATTATATTCTTCCTATACCTACAACGAAATATGTAATGAAAGCTTATCTGCATTATTAAGAAGTAGGTAAAGGAATAAACGTTTGTAACAATAGTTTGTAGAAGAGTATAGAAAGTCATATGAATGTAACATATAGGATTCTTCTTGTATACAGCTTATATTTAATTTAGTTTAACTTACTTCTAATAAAAGTTATATAAAGCATTTTGAATGCAATTCTTAAGGTTAGGTAAATGATGGCTGCAAATCATGAACTTTCTCTGATTTGTGACCTCTTGCAAGTAGGGATCGCTAACAAAGTACTGACACAAGATAAAGACGATCACCTGTCCCAGGGACTATTCCCCTCATACGCAGCGTACTTTATAGTGACCAATAACGTTTAGCAATGTCTTGGATATCGATCAGTTGCGGTCGTTTATCTCATAAAATGCTTGCAAGTATACTATTTTATAGAACAAAGCCTTATCACATTACTGCACCGTAATCAGCATGAAGTAATTAATGCACTACGTCATCCATCTCATCATTCAGCAATTCCGGAGAAATTACGAAATTCTACTACCTCAACATCCATTTCAGTTTCCATTACTGAAAACAGCAGATTCCTTCAACTTTCAACTTTGAAAGTTGTGTTTACAATCAATGCACATTTAAGTAGTATTAATTTCCAAATACGAGGTCTGTCGCAGAAGTACCTACCTAACAAAGAAAACAAAAATGTTGGAAAAAAAAACATTTTTATTTTTCTACATAGTCTCCTTTCAGCTCGATACACTTTTCCCAGCGATGTTCAATAGCTTCGATCCCTGTTTATAGTGAGAACCATCGAGTTCTACCAAATAGCCATCAACTGCAAACTCCACCTCTTCATTGTTGGCAAATCTTTTATCACCAAGCCATTTCTTCAACTTTTGAAACAGAAAATAATCAGAGGGGGCTAAGTCTGGTGAATAGGGTGGATGGGGAAGCAATTCTAACCCTAAATCATTGATTTTGGCCATGGCGATTATGGATATGTGAACTGGTGCATTGTCTTAATGAAACAGAACCTTCTTTTTCGCTAAAAGCGGCCGTTTTTGCTTGATTTCATCATTCAAACACTGCAATAAATTTGCATAATACTCGCCATTGATTGTTTTTCCTTTTTGAAGATAACCAATGAAAATTATACCACGCGCATCCCAAAAAACTAACGCTATGACCTTGCTACAGATGGAACTGTCTTCGTTTTCTTTAGATCTGATTCTCCCCTTTCAATCCACTGTTTTGAAACTTCCTTCGTCTCAGGTGTGAAGTGATGGACCCATGTTTCATCCATGGTTATGAATCGACGCACAAACTCGGCTTTATTGTAGCGAAACATCGCCAAATACTCGACTGAAACATCCTCACGACGCTGCTTTTATTACATTGTGAGTAAACGCGGCACCCATCTTGCGCACAGCTTTTTTATGTCTAAATTTTCAGCTAGTATGCGATTTACAGCACTTTTTGAAATGCCTACGATGTGTGCTAGTTCGCGCACATTCAGTCGACGGTCATTCAATACCATTTTGTGGATTTTCTTCAGAATTTCTGGCGTGGTCAGCTCAGTTGGTCGATCACTGCGATGTTCATCTTGGAACGGTCTCACTTAAACTCTGCCACCCAATATTTTACTGTTGTAAACGAAGGAGCAGAGTAGAATCTAGCTCAGTTTTAATATTAGTTGGACTAAGACCTTTCAAATGAAAATATTGTATTACACAACGATGGCCAGTTTTATGCATGTTTACAAATTCGCTGAGAGAGTTCACTATTAATGGCTGACAAACAATTACTAAACAATGTAGCATCGTCAAACTTCAACTTAAGCTTTATAAAGTTTGTACTTTCTACCATAGTCATTTGTTTGAAACAACCATCGCTATGTATACGTCAAATGGGGTACTTCTGGGACTGCTCTTGTACATTTTTTCTTGAAAAGAAAGGTGTCTTTTTAGACAGCATGGCCTAAAAGCAGAACTTTCAACATAGTGTATACGAAGTAAAAGCTATACATTATCGCACTACTGTGATAAAATGTTTATACACTCCATTGTGATCAATTACCCTTTGTATTTGCACATGTTTAATAACTCACTTGGTTTGATTAGGTTTTACTTTTCATTATTTACATGATTAATTTCTCATGGCGCTCGCATTATCTGTTCACAATACAAATCTTCATACTTCAATTTATCGCAATTCGTTGTGGAGTGTGTGTTATATTGGCAGCCTTGAGCTTCATTGATCTAAAACGTTATTTTTTATCTAGTAAAATCAAGATAAAGATTAAATGATGGCATTTATGAATTCAGAAAAAGCCGAAATGGAAGAACTAGATGAAATTACAGAAGAAGCAGATAGAATAACACTGGCACTACTTGCCAAAAAAGTCCAGAAAGCAATTCAGTATAGCATTTTATTATTAGTTCGGCCGCAACTGGTTCATAACATGTTGCATTTTATTCAGAGAAACAATGAGTATATCATATTCGATTTTAAGAGTTTCACCACGTTAACATTTCAACGCTAAATGTTACTGTGTGTTGTATTGAGCTTTTGGCAGCCCGTTTTCACTTCATTATTGTAATTTCAACGTGTTTGTATTCAGCGTGAGCGTCTGAGTGCTTGGATACGTATCGTGTTCTTTTGATGGATGAGAAATATCCGATACGGTTCTAGCTCTGCGTGCATTGTATCAGAGTTCCTAGTCAGCTTAAGCTTACACAGTGACATTGTGTTTACTGGTGTTGGCATGAAGGAAAATACCAATCGAGATGGCTCCGCGGAAACGCGTGAGGCTCGCATTCGGGAGGTCCTGGGTTCGATTCCCTTTGACAGCCAACTCTGACCTTGGGTTTTACATGGTTTTCCCTGGTCGATAGGCGAATGCTGGTCGTTTATCGCCCTCTCTAGGCAGCTCCAGCAGTGGGAGTAGTCCTCCATGGTGTATGGTTAGCACGCTCGCCTCTAGTTCCTGAGGTCGCGGTTTCAAACCCGGCGGAGGGCGATGGATTTTTTCGGGCGTAAAAAACCTTAGCATGGCTTCCTTCGGAAGGGTAGTAAAGCCGATGGCCCCGTGTCGTAGATTTACGGCACGTAAAAGAACCTCAAGCCTGATCACTAAGGTTCACACGGCACTCTAGGAAGAATGCACACCACCTGGAGACATTATTACGGCCCATACAATCACCCCGCATACACGCCACGCATGTCCCTGGAATATCACTCGGTTTATGACCTTTGGCCCACAAATATCGTACCACACCTCTCTGCTCTTCACACGTGGACGACAGTAATATGCGCGCCATCTTTGTTGCGTAGTTCACGCTTCTCTCGCTAGCGCTGCACATGAAACAAAAGATACTATTTAGTGAAAACTTCAAGCTATGTCTGTGCGAAATTTCAGCATTCCAACTGCAGTACCAAGGCAGAAAAAATTATTACTTTTCGATCCGCTATCGTAAATACCAAGTGTTGTATTTATCTGACTCTTCGTTCTTCGTGCACACATACACACACAAGCGGATCTTTTTCTAATTTGTTTTTTTTTTTTGGATTCATGAATCCGCAAAACATGTATTTTTGGTGAAATCCCGGCATCAAATTTTTGGGTGGAATGCAATACCTTCTCTGCCTATGTACGTGGTAGAGAAAGTTAAAAAAAAGTATATATCTAGTTTACGTAACAAGTATTGCTTTAACAGGTGTTCACATTTACATACAAAATGAGATTTCCTAATTCCTTTTTGCTGAAAAACCACCCACTTTAACATACGCCCCATTTCCACTTGGCCGCTCATTATAGAGGATGTTATTTGGAAGTTAATTTTAACCCTATCTAAATCCGTGTTTGATATCTGTGATGTTGTGGTGGCTATACCCAGCACGAGGCAGCATAATATAGTAGTGTTTTGTTAGAGGTGCCACATTCCGCGGATATTCGTGAACTAAATTACAGGAATCGGGCTTAAACTCCTTGCGTGCTCTCCTTTTGTACTACCTGGTGAAGAGAATATCTCTAGAGCGGCGGCGGCGGCGGCGGCGGCGTCAGCTAATTGAAATACAACATCCTGACGTTCTCAGTGGCGTGCGAAACATTACGTTGTGTACAAACATTCAAACCAGCGGCTCTGTGTAAACGAGAGGACTGCGCAAGAAAATTCTAAAATGGGAAAGTTATAGTTATATTTACGATGCTGTCATTCTTACCGAGCAAGATGGCGCCGCGCTAACGTATGCGACTCGCTTTCGGTGGGTCCCATGGGTATTTCATGGTTTTCCCGAGATCGACAGGCGAATGCTGGGATGGTTTCTTCTCTGCCATGATTTTCATTCTATCATTTCCTGTTCATCTTTCAGGAGTGCTTCTAAAAGGTTTCGTGGTGTATGGCGGAGCCGTATAGTTGCGGAAGCGTGCTCACTGGAAAAATGTTGCCCGTCCTGGACGCTAGAGGGCTTTTTCAACTGGTGGGTCGTTCAGCGACCTCTCTCGGGGGCTCCGGAGGTGGGACGGGTCTATGAGCTTGTAAATGCGCGTCTCTATGGTGTGTCTGCCTACAGCCTGTTGCTTCCTATGAGGTTCCTTCACTTCATTCCTTTTTGCTGGGAGCTGGTAGGCACAATATATCTCAGTAGGTTGCAGTGCCAAGGTGCCCCCCCCTCCGTTTAACAACCTATAACCTATACCTTAAGTTATAAGGCTACTCCTTTCTTACATTATATGTTTAGGGAATTGGTATAAGTAAAGCTTATACAGAGAGAGCCAAAACACTACGAACCGGATGCGCGGTGTTTCTCCTGTCCGCGTCCTCGGCGCTCGTTACCGTCTGCCATTATCATAGAAAGGCGCGGATGAAACAATACAACATTTCTAAAACTACTTTTAAAGGCTTTACTTAGCAACTTTATGAAAGAAGATGCTGAAACTGGCCACCGTCGTTGTCCATACATTTTGGCACCTGTTTAGGAAACTATCCATCACTCGCAGTAGTTCACGTTGAGAAATGCTGGCAATTTTTTGGCGGATATTTTGATTTAGTTCTTCCAGGGTGTGTGGGTTTGTCTTGTATACTTTGCTTTCAGTTACCCAAGAGATAGAAATCGCAGGGAGTTAGGTCGAGGGACCCAGAGGACCACAAATCCCTATTACTAATTCTGTCCTAAAACGCACTTTAAATTGTTCTCATCGAAATATTGGCCGTATATGCTGTTGCAGAGTCTTGTTGAAAAAAGGCAAAATCACGCTCCCTTTCACGTTTCAGGTGTGCTTTCAGAACCTGCGGTGCTGGAGTTTCGGGAAGATGGCATGGAAGCTTGCGCATTGCAAAGATTTCTACCCGTGAACACAGGTTGGGTTGTCCCGCCCTTTAGGGTCGCTTCGTCACTCTCTTGAGATTCTTCTCCTCTGCTGTGCGCGGGTGTGGGCCTGTCTTGCTTACGGACCTGGATCTCCTACGGCTCCTATACCTCATCCCTGCCTCCCGGGGAGTGTAGCCGCAATAGATTCAAGTTGGGCGCAGTGCGACACATCCTACGCTATCCTAATCATTGGAGTTAGCTTAATAGATCCTACGAGTACGCTCTGTCGTCGGCTGCAACTGCTTCACTCCTCTGCTTATAAAAACATCCCTCGGTTACGCTTTGCTGCTTAGGACTCTCAATCCTCGTCTACGTTTTAATCTGTTTTCTTTTATATTCATTTCAGATGTTGGTGCACTCGCAGCACTCCGTACCTTCTACTATGTTTGGATTGTGAATGGTGGCAGCGGAAATGGTTCCATAATGCTTCGAGTGTGATCAGAGTCTTAAACAACACATTCCAGAGCAGGCGTGGGCTAGTTATAACAAAATACACAAAATTTCACAAAATGACATTACTTGTGGTTTATTCAGTATAAACACGGCGCCCCTGCATCGCACACAAAGGATAAAAAGGAGGAAACTGAAAGGAGATGCTGCACACACGAGGCTACATTCACACGATTTCACATACAGCTTTTCAGACCCAACTATCGACCTAAGGTGACGTTAACACACAACACAAAGAAGTAACGCTCACTTCCCCCACTCTCTCCACCTCTGGCCAGGATCGCCAGCTAGGCGGTGGTGAGTCGTCATGCCAGACGAACTACAAAACCCAAAGCCGAAGGAATTACCCAGACAATACTGACGCCAACGACGCAATAATGTGTCTGGCGTGACAATGTACACACACATGTCACAATATATAGCGTGTGTTATATGAAAACAGTGATTCCGAGCCAATGACAGATACGGGAGTATTACAGAAAATGCATAGTCTATACTATATTTGTTAGGTAAGACTGTTTTTACATAACAACTACTTCTACGGGTTCCTGGTGAAATTCACATCTATGGGTGTGGTCCCCAAATTTATTTTGTACTGTAAAACCGAACTTTCCGCATTTAATTTTTTTCTGATCCTTCCAAATGTGTTCCGTTTGTAGTGAACTTTAAAATATGCATTTCCTTGATAGTTTACTTAACTTGACTAAAAGTAATGTTATGAAGTACATCCAAATCTCATGGCAACTTTCGATTCCTCTTGCCCGATTCCATTTGCACGAAGTTTCACTCACAACAATATTGGTGATAATAAAATGACGTCAAATACAGGGCATACGCGTACATCCATCGTTAATGGAAACATAGGAGATACTAGCGTCGGAACAATGAATGCAATTGGAGTACTAATTGATTACAATTTAAAAAGTAATTCCAATTTTACATTATTCAGTTGCAGCTATCAGGGGTGAATAAATTACAAAAACGAAAGAATCTCTGATAAAAATTGCTCATAGAGTTCACTTCGACTTCTGCATGTTTAACTCTCTCAGCTAACAGTATTCACTGCTGCCACTCTTGCAAATAAAGAGTATTCAATTTATTTAATTGATTCTTTTTGTTCAAATTATTCCCTTTGCCCTCCCTCCCTTAAGAATATCTCTTAAACTTAATCTCATCCCAAATATAGGCACTTTGAAATCCATTTACATCTATAAAGAGAAAATGTGTATGTATTGAAACGATTCTTATTTAATTCTGAAGCTCTATAAAGCTTATAAGGTTTCTTGTTTATAATTATTTTAAGTATATCTTTTGAACTCATTAATTAGACGATTTGTTCCCTTTGAATCCTAACGAAATGCAGCTATTTCTGCAAAGGTTTAGGTCGATTAAAATGGAGTAGATAGAAAAATAAACGATTTTAGGAATGCTTTAATGGCAACTAATAAACAATAGAGGGTAGAGACAGTCATGTGAATATAATGTAGCAGTTTTTTATTTATCGACATTTATTGTTGTAGTATATATAAGGCAGAGGTGGCGAAAACGTGACTCGCGAGTAATTTTGACTCCCAGGCGCCGTTCTCTCTCTGCAGACGTACGTTTGTTTTTCACATGCTTCTGAGTGATGCAGTGCGTGTTGCATATTTGGTGACTCGCGGAAGGAAGTCGTTTTCGCCACCCTTGATATAAGGTAATCTTATACACCATTCAACCTATTTTAACTTTAACCATTCGTTCACCATAGATAAGCCCAAATCCTTCTAATGGATGTGGGATATAAAACATCTAATTTGGATTCATGCACTGTGTGATCAAAAGTATCCGGACACCCCACAAACATACGTTTTTCATCTTAGGTGCATTGTGCTGCCATCTACTGCCTGATACTCACTATCAGTGACCTCAGTAGTCATTAGACATCGTGAAACAGCAGAACGGCACGCTCCGTGGAACTCACGGACTTCGAACGTGGTCAGGTGATTGGTTGTCACTTGTGTCAGAAGTCTGTACGCGAGATTTCCACGCACCTAAACATCCCTAGGTCCACTGTTTGTGATGTGCTAGTGAAGTGGAAACGTGAAGGGACATGTACAGCACAAAAGTGTACAGACCGACCTCGTCTGTTGACTGACAGAGACCGCCGACATTTGAAGAGGGTCGTAAAGAGTAATAGGCAGACATCTATCCAGATCATCACACAGGAATTCCAAACTGCATCAGGACCCACTCCAAGTACTATGACAGACGTGAGGTGAGAAACCTTGGACTCCATGGTTGAGCGGCTGCTCATAAGTCACACATCACACAGGAAAATGCCAAACGACGCCTCGCTTGGTGTAAGGAGCGTCAACATTACACGATTGAACAGTGGCAAAACGTTGTGTGGAGTGACGAATCCCGGTACACAATGTGGCGATCCGATGGTAGGGTGTGGGTATGGCGAATCTGCCAGGGTGCGTAGTGGCAACAGTGAAATTCTGAGGTGGTGGTGTTATGGTTTGGTCGTGTTTTTCCTGGAGGGGGCTTGCACCCCTTTTTTGTTTTGCGTGTCACGATCACAAAGCACACCTACATTGATATTTTAAGCATCTTCTTGCTTCCCACTGTTAAAAGAGCATTTCGAGGATGGCGATTGGATCTTTCAACACGATCGAGCGAGCACCTGTTCATACGGCACTGGCTGTGGCAGAGTGGTTACACGACAATAACATCCCTATAATGGACTGGCCTGCACAGAGTTCTGACTTGAATCCTATAGAACACGTTTGAGTTGTTTTGAACGCCTACTTCGTGACAGAACAGTGTACTAGTCGGCCACGATATGAGTGCGATCAGCGAGAAGAGGAACTAAACAGTTGGGTGGGTGGATCGGAAGGACGGTCGGGTAAAAAAAAAAACCTTCCGCAGTTTTGAGTTGCATTTACTTGCCGCTGAACCTGCTAATGTAGTAGGTTTTTCATTGTACAACTGTACATTCCGCTAACACCTTGTCCCTCACACTCTCAGATCCTAAGACTTGACGTTAGCCACTGTCAACTAAAACAATGGCGACCTCCTCCAAGCGCACTCCTCCAAGCGCACTCATATCATACGGTCATTCCCCTCTCGCTTGTTGTAAACAACTGCTATGTGTGGTCCGCAATTAGTTCACTGTCCAAACTTCTAGGTTTATTGATGACCGACATTTAGATCTTTTGTGTGTGTTCCTTAGTAGTTTATACTACGTGACTATGCTTCCGTGACTATGTCTTTTATGATGTTATGTTGCACATATTACTTAAATTGTAATTATTAAATTAAACCTATTTACTGGCCCTTATACGAGCTGTATCTTCTTTATTGGTGTCATATATTTGGGGGACGTGTTCCTGACATCAAAATAGTAAAAAATAGCTAATATGAACATGGGTCTGAAAATCATTTAATTCAGAGTTACAACACAAAATCGAAAGTTACAAAAATTGCTGGTAGTGGCTTTCTCTTGCTTCGATGCATGCAGTAAACCTGGGTTCCATGCTCTGGCGTACTGTGTTAAAATGCCTGGTGTGTTTGGCTACGTCCTCTCAAAAAGTCAACATCAGATACAGGGGTCGCATAAACCAGGGACTTTAAATGTCTGCAGACGAAGAAATCAGACGATCGAGCAGACCATGAAATGGGTGCCCCTCGATCAATCTATCTTTACGGAAATCGATCATTCAAAAGCTTACGAATTATCATACTGAAATGAGCTGGAGCACCATCATATAAAAACCACATTAGTTGGATGATGTCCAGAGGCACACTATCAGTTAAGTGATGATGCAACTCATTTCTGAGAAACTGGAGATAGGTTTGTCCTTCCAGACGCGGAGGAAAGAAGTAGGGACCAGTAAGGTGATCATGAACGATTCCACCCAAACGTTGAGAGAGAACCTCTGTTGGCGATTGTCCTGTCGTACTTCATTAGGATTTTCAAATGCCCAGTTATGAAAATTAACGATGACGTCGCGAGTAAAACCGACCTCATCCGTGAATAAGATACAGGCTAGCAAAATGATGAACACAGTGCACTGCTGTAACATGCGTTGACAGAAACGTCTTCTTGGCTCAAAGTCCGCCTCATTTAATCCTTGTACACGTTGAAGGTGATACGGGTACAGAAGATTTTCATGCAGAATTCTCCAGATAGTCATATGACTAACTCTTTCCCGTACAGCACACGTCTTGTGCTTTGTGATAGGTCTGTATCCACAGCACGAAGAACTCGTTCTTCAAGCTCAATGCCTCGTAGCGCTCTTGGTCTTCCAACATCCCTAGTACTCCTCTCAAATGTGCCATTTTCTCTCAAGCTTTGGTGAATTCGTGCGATTGTTCTTGCACACGGTAACTTCCTGTCAGGGTACCTTTCTGTGTAAACTTCAGGTGTTCGTGCCGCATTGCCGTCTGCACGGCCATACGTGTAGTGTATATCCGTCTGTTTACTCATAGAATACATCTTCTTTGATCAATAGCAACGAAACGGTTGATTTTCAGACGCATGTACATGTGAACTTTTTTACTGTTTTGATGTCAGGAACACTCCCCCCAAACATATGACACCAATAAAGATACATCCTGTATTAGTGATTCACGTAATTATTTGCGCCGCTTTTCCTCCAATGAAGTGTTAAATCCACCATGGGTTGTGTATTTATAAATGCATTTAAGCGACTGTGTGTCCAAGCGCTACATTTTAACAAACGCCATTGTTCAAATTGATAATTTTAATTGCAAATTATTATAAACGAGCACAAGCTGGCTCCGCTTTGAGTAGTTTTATTAATGAGCCACTTTTCTAAAGTATATTATGAAGATTTATTATTCTACTAATGGAGTTCACAAGAAAACTGAAGATATAAATACGTCACTTTGTTGTTGATTAGGTATGCCCTTAGAGCCCCTTGTTTTATCCACTTCTGACCTATAGGTTACATGTTGTCAACGGAGGTGGACACCTCGGCACCGTGACCTACAGTGCCTACCACCCCTTCAGAGGAAGCGATGAAGTGAAGAAATCATACAGGAGGCTACAGGTCATAGAGACGCGCGGAAGTCTGTAACATTTCCAAGCTGGCAGACCCGTGTGTCACAGTCGGAATCTCCGAAACTGGGCGATGAACCAACCGCCAATCCTCTGGCGTCCAAAGCGAATATTCTTTCCAGTGAGCATGTATGCGTGCCATACACCACGAAACCTACAAGCACACCTGAAAGATGAGGCAGTATTTTTAACACTTAAATATTTTCAGTCAAATTATAATATGCAAGTTCAATAACAGCCCACCTTGAAGCAATATGTGTATGTAATAATTTGTAAAATGTATGTAACAGTCATTGCATATGCTTATATTATTGTATCCATGTGTAATAATGTTATGTGAATATATTACGTAATTTAATAATGTAGGAGCTGTGAGAATAATAACTTAAAAGTTGCTAACAATGAGGTAACAATGAGGTAACCTTGAGACCGGATACCGGGTACCATACGTGCGGTTGCAAACAAACTTCAAGTTCGGCTCCCCAACAGTTAAAATACAATACAACCCCTCCAACACAATCTTCTTTAAATTGGCGTTCATACGTGGAG
Organism: Deroplatys truncata; assembly: GCA_030765065.1. Classification (NCBI taxonomy): domain Eukaryota; kingdom Metazoa; phylum Arthropoda; class Insecta; order Mantodea; family Mantidae; genus Deroplatys; species Deroplatys truncata. The sequence continues at coordinate 23,288,462 of CM060979.1, forward strand.
CTAATAAACAACTTCTTCAAAGACAAGGAGACGAAATTAAAGTAAAATGACAGAAAGGAAATCGTGATCGAGAAGAAACCACCCCAGCATTCGCTTGTCGATATCGGGGAAACCATGAAAAACCTATAGCTCAGAACGGGCGGGGATCGAAACTGGGACCTCCCGAATTCCGGGGCCACAGACGTTGCCGCCTGAGCCATCCCGTTCGGTTCTTATCCATAGTAAGTAAATTATTGCATTCCACCGAAAAATTCGTTCAAGATTTCATCGGAAACACAAATTTGAGACTCCCTGAAAAAAACATAGATGTTTAGAACTGTGTTTTCATAATTCAAAACTAAATGTCTGTCACATAACGAACTTTGTGTTTAACTTCAGCCTATTGCGAGGACGAGGCAAGAAGATTTTCAAGCAAATCCCTAATGCAGATTACCATTTACACGGAAAAGTATTCCTTATTTTTTCATTTCCTCCAAAATGACTAACAGTTTGGTTCAAAGTATTTCCTACAATCTGTAAAGACTTCTTCATTTTGCATGAATTTTTACTTTCTCCACCACGTATAGTAAGTAGGGAAAGTATTGTATTCCACCCAAAAATTCGATACCGAGATTTCACCGGAAATACATGTTTTGAGACCCCTTAATCCAAAAAAAAAGCTCTTTTGGAAACATGTCCATGTGTGTGTCTATGTTTCTGTGAACAGCATAACTCAGAAAGGAACGGTCGGATAAACACCAAACATGGTATTTAGGTTCAGTGTTTTCCAGAGGTGCGACACGAATTTTTTCAAGAAAATCCCCCACCAAATTACCCTTTACATGGAACATTTTTCGAAAATTTTAATTTCCTCAAAAACGGCTCTAACGGTTTTGATTAAAATATCATATGTTTAAAATATTTTCATGACAAATAAAATGAATATCTTGAATTTTCTGGGAATGTCTCCAAAAGTATTGTTCATTGTGAACGACTTTTGCATAACTGTAAACCATAAGAGATAGACAAAATTTTTTTACACAAAAAATGTAGTTCCGGTTAAAATACACAATTTATGTCATATACATTTTTTGTTGAGTGAACCATTTTCGAGATATTTCCTTAAATTTTCCAATACTTATACTTTTTCTCAATTTCGTTGTTCATTTTTTTGTCCTGGTAATGCAAAGAGAATGGAATACTCCACATAGCAACCAGCTCTTAAAATATTTGACTATCGCTTAAAGCCCCTTGCATCTACAAGAAAATTAGCAATAAGATTAACATCTCGATTAACATGAAGCATATGGAGAATAGGCGTTTGTAAAAGTGTACAGAAAGTCATGTGAGTGTAACATATCAGATTTTTTTTATAACGTGAACCGTTTGGAAGATATTCTTTTTTATTGGTTTGAATTCCACTGCTACTAAGCAGCCATTCGTTTTCTTTTCGTTTTCCTTTTCTTTCTTTCTTTCTTTTTTGCCGTAGTCATACAAAGAGAACAGAATTTCAAAGCGTTTACATAGCTACCCGCTTTTAAAAGATTTGTGTAATAAAACCAGGTTTGCAAATGTTTATCTCCATTAAAATGATGCAGGTAAAAGATTAAGTTTTTGTAAGAATATTTTGTAGAAGTGTAGGAAGAGAAAGTCATAGGAATGAACATCAGTCCTTTTACTCCACTTTTTATTGCTTAACATCCTATACAAATCGCTATGCTATTTCAAATCGTTTGTAGATATGGATGATTAAAAGAATGGCATGAATTTCCCCGTATTCTTTTCTTAATGTTCACCTTTCTGCATTCCGGAAACCCGAAAAAACACCTTGTACATGTCAGTTCGCCTGGAAGAGTGGGAAAGTCAAACGCTTCTTGTGGGGGGAGAGGTGGCACATTGTAACCACCAAAGCAGCCTTCTTCCATACGATCGGGTCTTACACTAACCACTGCAGAGCTACCAACCGTACTGACAATGCTTGGCTGTTTGCCGCATGTCACTACAAAGGATATTTCAGACCGTTGCGGTAGGGGATCAAACCTAAGTATTTTGAACGACAAACTACCACTTTGCTGTAGAGATACACTCGCTTAACTTAAGGAACAAACATATTTTTCTCTCATATTGCACTGTAGGAAAGAACTATCAATGAGTAATCCTACCAGAGACTGACCAGTAGAAGTGATAAGGATAATACAGAAATGTAGTACACATGTATAGACGTCCAAAGTCATACTTTGAAGAAGTTATTATCTTTACGTATTTTTAGCATCACACTTTGGGCCTCAATTTGAAGTAGTTTGTATTGAAGGAGTTGTATTATATTTCAAATGTTGGGGAGCCGAACACTTGAAGTAGTTGCAACCGCACGTATGGTATCCGGTAGCCTTTGCCCCAATTTTTAAAAATATTAACTTTGTATTTTTAGTGTTTCTTTAAATATTATATTTATGTTTGCCTCGGCTGCTTCAGTATTATTGTTAGACACATGTTTCTCTTTGTAGGGTTGTGGTGCAACAAGAATGTAGGCTTCCACAGATTATAATTTTACTTCACTCCTTTTATTATTAATTCTCGACACTTTTTAAATAACACTTCACTGATATAGAGAGCTGTGAGATTATTTTATTAATTACTTATACTTTTTAACACGTAAAACTATTTTCGTCTCACACAAATACGTATTAAATTTCTCGAGGACACATCTCGCATCCGGTTACAAACACTGTCTGCAAGCAACTGAATTCTAAATTTGTAAATGTTTCTCCTTTTCAGTTTCTGATTGGCTAATCCTACTCCAATAGAATACATTCATTTAAATAAAGCTTTTTCTGGTTGTCGATTGGCTATTTTATAAACTGTCACTAAAATTACGTTATTGCTTCCAAGACTCACAAGTAACATTATTAAACTCTCAAACTCATTATTGCCTCAAGGTTACCTCATTGTTAGCAATATTTGACCAATTTCTCACAGCTCCTACATTATTAAATTACGTAATACGTTCATACAACATTATTACACATGTATACAATAATATTAATATATACAATGACTGTAATATACAAATTTTACATATTGTTACATACACATATTGCTTTAAGGCGGACTGTTATTATATGTTTTATTATAATTTGACTAAAATCATTTAAGTGTTAAAAATACTGCCTGAAATTTGTTCAGAATCAAAGGCAGAAAGTTGATTCTCATTCAGAAATTTGATCAACTATAAGACTGAGCGTTCATGGTATCATCTCTCCATATTTCAGACGAAGTTGTTCAGCAGGTGTCATAACTAGACATCAGTTTTTAAGCAAAAACTATTTAATTCCCTTAAGGGAACATGGAAAATAACTATACATATTTAAGGTATTAAAAATATGTTATACTGCCTAAAATATCCTAAAAGTAGATTGACACCTATTTTAATTTACCCAAAACAGAAATAGCGTGATGTTTTTAACAACAGTAATCCCACTAGACTTTTTGATTCTGTCCATAAATCTCCCAGTGGAACACGAGAAAACCAAAGTTTTTTTTTCGAAAGAGAGGATTCCAAGAAAAGTGTTGTAATACTTTTATAAGAATAATTTCTTTACCCACTAGTAAGCGATAGAGGGTAGAGAAAATCAGGTTAATGTAACACATCAGATTCTTCCATACTCTTTGTATACTTTTTGGTGTCCTGATTTGAAAGTGCTAAGACTTCATGGTGGTATTTTAGAGTGAAGAATTTATATTTCGCGTGTTCAGCAGATGAGATAATGGTGTAATGATGTTTTCCTAGTAAACAGTTTTGGTTGGTCGCTGGTTTGTATGTCTCTCCAACTATTATCTATTGCAACCCACTTGTAATCGAGGTGTGCCACTAAATCCATAGGTAAGCAGCACTTGCGAGACATACACATGCGATCAAAAGTATCCGGACACTCCCTAAAACATGTGTTTTTCATTTTAGGTGCATTGTGCTGCCACCTACTGCCTGGTACTCATTATCCGCGACCTCAGTAGTCATTAGACATCGTGAAACAGCAGAATGGGACGCTCCGTGGAACTCACGGACTTCGAACGTGGTCAGGTGATTGGGTGTCACTTGTGTCAGAAGTCTGTACGCGAGATTTCCACACTCGTAAACATCCCTAGGTCCACTGTTTCTGATGTGATAGTGAGGTGGAAACGTGAAGGGACATGTACAGCACAAAAGCGTACAGTTCGACCTCGTCTGTTGACTGTCAGAGACCGCCGACATTTGAAGAGTGTCGTAAAGAGTAATAGGCAGACATCTATCCAGATCATCACACAGGAAGTCCAAACTGCATCAGGATCCACTCCAAGTACTACGGCAGTTAGGCGTGAGGTGAGAAACGTTGGATTCCATGGTCGAGCGTCTGCTCATAAGCCACACATCACACAGGAAAATGCCAAACGACACCTCGCTTAGTGTAAGGAGCGTCAACATTATAAAACGTTGTGTGGAGTGACGAATCACGGTACACAATGTGGCGATCCAATGGCAGGGTGTGGGTATGGCGAATGTCCGGTGAACGTCATCTGCCAGCGTGTGTAGTGCCAAAAGTAAAATTCGGAGGTGGTAGTGTTATGTTGTGGTCGTGTTTTTCCTGGAGGGGACATGCACCCCTTGTTGTTTTGCGTGGTACAATCACAGCTCGGGCCTACATTGATATTTTAAGCACCTTCTTGCTTCCCACTGTTGAAGAGCAATTCGGGGATGGCGATTGCATCTTTCAACACGATCGAGCACCTGTTCATACTGCACGGGCTATGGCGGAGTGGTTACACGACAATAACATCGATGTAATGGACTGGCCTGCACAGAATTCTGACTTGAATGCTATAGAGCACCTTTGGGATGTTTTGGAACGCCGACTTCGTGCCAGGCCTCACCGACCTACATCGATACCTCTCCTCGGTTCCGCAGTCCGTGAAGAATGGGCTGCCATTCACCAAGAAACATTCCAGCACGTGATTGAAAGTATGCCTGCGAGAGTGAACGATGTCATCAAGGCTAAGGGTGGGCCAACATCATATTGACTTCCAGCATTACCGATGGAGGACGCCACGAGCTGTACTCATTTTCAGCCAGGTGTCCGGATACTTTTGATCACGTAGAGTATATAGCTTCCAGTCTTACCATTTGTAACACACAGCAATTTGTTATATACTGGTCTAAGCCTTCAGCTTGTTTTAATATAAAAGCTTTAAGTGTATGATAACGTAATACATGTCCTACACAGACGAATATTTTTCTTGACGGAGGTGTTTTTCTTTATCCCCTTCCCGTTCATATTCTCACACTTGAAAGTTTAACTGAAGGTTACTGTACAGCGAGTAGGGTGGAGTGAGGTGGCGTATTGGGGTGTTCTTTACCTGTGAGGTTGAGTACAATCCGCTTCGTGACTAGAGGTACAATACGCTTGTGTCTCTCATTCCGATGTATTTGTTCTACTTCGTTTTCCACTATCACAAGACTCTACTATTTACAGTAGCAAATAAGGCAGAGTATTGACGTCTTTATTCACATCAACAGTACTGTGTATGCGGATGTTATGTTACACATACTATTCGGCCACCATATAAATACGTGCGGTGGGAAGAGAAACTAATCAGTTTCGGAGGGGCGGTACGGAGCATCGGAGGGACAGTCAGGAAAAGAACACATCTGCAATTCTGAGTTGCATTTACTAGAGAGATTGAAACCTACAAAATATAGTACTGTTTTTGTTGTGCAAATGTACATTCCCCTACCGCCTTGTCGCTCACTCCCCTCTGATCCCTAGCCTTGATGACGTTAGGTAATCTTAACAAAACATCTGGCGCTCTCCTCCAAGCGCATTCATAACATGGCCGTCTAATACATTGATCGCTAAATTGTCCCGGATCCTTAATCTGATTGTTATGGACATGGAATATAGTCATATTTGAGAGTGAAATTTTACTATTTAAATCATTTCTTTTTATTTGTTAGTATTTTTTTAACGATTTAATCCATGCAGCGACAAAGTATGAGCTGCAAGTTACTGATTTTTTAAGGTTATCAACCAGATGTGGATAATCGATCATTACTTTGACACCAAGGCTAAAGTTTTGACCTTACTATTGTAACCACCATGTTCAACATTTATTGGCAATTAATGTTTTCATATAAGTATTATTTCTACGCCATTTTAGGCGAAAAACAGAGATACAAACAAATACAATTAAGCATCCTAACTAATGATAAGAGACTACGCCGCCTGGCGGAGCAAATTAATCCTACAAATATTTACCCCAATCCTAAGTGTATGTGTACCTTAGAATATTAACATAAGTAATAAGCTAAGAAATGTAGATTAAGCTGATTAATTATTAATCAAATCCGTATAATTATGTACTTATATACTTGCATGTATTAAATATCTGTTTAAGGGACGCAGCCATTGGCTCAGATCCAAAGACTCGCGCACAAGTGCCTGCTTGTGACGCCCAACACCAGTAATATCGTAGGACGCAGCGCCAAGGCGCCTTCCAGAATACCACAAAATGATCACCCAAAATTCGCCAGGGCGCAACCAGGGCTTCGGTCATGATTGCGTCCGGCCTCCTTCCACACCTTGGCCTTAGCCTATGACTGGCCAACATTTCCTTTCCTTTGAATCAGCAGGTGCAAGAGCGGTACTGCCTCACCTTACCATGACTTTTCCCACCGGTGGAGGTTTTTTTAGTGGGTATGGCCCGGGCTTCACGCCGAGGTGGAGTCCCACACTCTCATCTTAGATGGGGTTAGAACGCAAAAGTATTTTTCCTCCAATCGAAAAAAAAATTATTCCTATCATTGAGCAAAGTGGGCGTTAACGTCTGTGGCCCACATTTGGGAAATCCGGGGTTCAAAGCTCATGAGGCGACCAATCTGACTAGCTTTTTTCATGGTTTCCCTAGTCACCCTTAGTCCATATACCGAATTGGATATTTAATAGTATGATCCAAAGTTTCACCTTAAGGCTAAAACAATAGTAAAATGAAAATACATGACAATAGTGAATACTCTTGTCTATCTACAGAGAGTGAAAGTAGGTAGACTGCACAGCAACCTAATGTCATCTACCCGGCGCGTGTAGAAGCAGAGGTACAGTTGCCTAGCACTAAGGTCTCTGTGGACGCCGGAGGAAGTAAGACGGTAAGATACAGGACCAACTGTCAACCACACACCCATCCAAGAGATCTCTCCTCACAGATCCGTCGTGATATATCTACGTAGTTAAAGACCATATTAAATAAATATAATAATAATAATAATAATAATAATAATAATAATAATAATAATAATAATACAATGGAAAAAGTAGTACGCATTGCACCTGCCTTAAGTACATCATTGAAGAATCTCGTCTTCGTCCCATATTTTAAAACTCTTCCTCGTTCTCCAATGTTAAGAAGGTAATGCGCCCCACGTATGGGTGCCAACTTGAAGTAAATGATTTGTTTACGTAATTTATTAGCCTCACGCATGGGAAGCCAAATTGAAGTAGTTATTGTCTTTGGGAATTTATTTATTAATTTATTTCCACACTTGGAAAACTAATTTGAGAAAGTGTTCTGTTGTTGAAGTTTGCACCACGCTTTGGGCGTTAATTTGAAAAAGATTTTTTGTTACGTAATATGCTGCTACGTATGTAAAGCTGATGTTAAGATGTGCTTTTATTGTTACGCTCCAACTTTTAAAAAATTATGTTTTTAGATTTGTTATTAAACTGCTTCTATCGATATTGTTTATGTTTATGTTTGCCTCGGCTGCGTTAGTAATGTTTGTAGAGACACGTTTGTCTTAATCAGGGCGTGGTGCGACAAGAATGTAGGCTTACACAGATTTTAAGTTTAAATTCACTTCTTTTTATTTATCCTTGACACAAATTGAATACCACTACACTGATTTTAAGAGCTGTGAGATTCTTTAATACTTGCTCTTAGTTAACGCGTATACTTAATTTATGATTCACACAAATACGTAATATTTCTATAGAGAACACATCTTCCATTCGGTCGCTATCAAGGTCTGCAGGCAACTGGACATATTTCAACCGTCAAAATCTGTGAGCTTCTGTATTTCAAGTCTCTGATTGGCTAATCCTAGTCCAATAGAATACCTGCATTTAATTAAAGCTTTTTCTAGCTGTTGACTGACTATTTTAAACTGTCACAGAATTTACATTATCGTGGCTCTAATCATGACTAGTAACATTTAAACTCTCAAACTCATTATTGCCTCAAGGTTACCTCATTGTTACCTCATTGTTAGCAACTTTAAACTCATTATTCTCACAGTTCTTACACTATTAAAGTATGTAATGTATTCACGTAACATTATTAAACATGTTTACAAGATATAAGCATTTTCAATGACTGTTACATACATTTTTCAAACGATTACATACATATTGTTTCAAGGCGGGCTGTTATTGAATTTACATATTATATAATTTAATTAAAGTTATTGAAGTATTAAAAATACTGCCTCAAATGATGCACTTTCCACACTTGTCTAGCAATATGCTGTAATAACCAATGACTGTTTAAATTGTGGACAAGAAGACGAGAAAAATAGCAGAAGTGGCTTGCACGACACTGGACAGTAACTACTGTGTGTAAAGATGAAGTCGCGACTCCAGCACTGCTCGAGTACAAACTGAGGTAGGAGAGACAACGGAGACGTGTTGCTGTTGTGTCTGTTTTATTGTGTACCGCCTCTAAAATCATCCCAAGAGTTACTGTTTGAAAATAGAAGGATTCTGCTAGTTAAACCCGAACTCCATAAAGCTGTACAAGTTAGATATGAACTAAAATATACACGACGACTGTGATATTCGTCTTCAAATGAAGTATCTGCCTAAAAGAAACAAAGCTGACAGGTCAACCAAAGAGAAGCCTCTTGAAATGAACAAACATTCCAGTCGGTTAATTAAGGGAACAAGGTAGTCTGAACACACGGAAATTACACCTTAAGTGTGTTAACTAACCACTGTTCTTAAAGTTTTAAATGGGATTTCCTGAAATTTTTATGAAATAGTCTATAAATCAATATAATTATTTCGCATTGATAGCTTACGTAGTTGATTCCGTAAATATTATTCCATTCAGCAGAAAAATAATAACATTTACTCTTAAAACATGCGAATTCCTGTACCTTTTCCTCTGATACGACTTGTAATACAGAATCACACTTTTGCATGCTTGTTCTTAGTATAATCAGCTATCTTCCGAACCTCAATTATTTAGTTATGTATATCAGTTCACTAGAAATGAAAATTTGCAATGTTGTTGATTTATTATTATTATCACTAATATACATTATAAAATTATTATTGTGGTTCAAAACGTTTAGCTATGCGTTGTATACATGTACTGAAAATTTCAGCTGTTTACCTCCCACACTTTCCGAGAAAAAAGTACATAAGTATCCAAAATTGTTGTTTTGAGAAAATTGAATTTAAAGTTTGAACGTTAAAATTCTGACACACCTCAATACATTCTAGGGTCATAATCATCTGCTCCTTCATTCCTCCTTCTCTTGGTCCTTGGCCCTTTTGTTAATTGCTGAAAAGCTTGCTGGGCATATATAGTCGTTCGTTGTTGAAAGATACAAAAATTTATGCTGCATGACAGCTTTAAAGAAATGCAGACTAGCATTTAAATGGTCTTTAAATGCCTTAAAAACCTCTTAATCCCCAAGAAGTATATATTTTCTGAAACTAAAAATAATAGAGATTTTATTGGTACCTAAAACACTAAATGTTATTTTTCATCATTTTAGAGTACCTTGTCCCCTTAAATAACAGCGCAGATAGACGACATCCTTCTTTTAGACCGTTATGAATTATAATTTCTGTGATAGTTGTCTCTTCCCTTAAACTACACATATTTTTGTTTCCTGATAGGTATATATTTTTGATTACATCTATTAAATGTTTTGAATATCCTATTTTGCCCAGCACTTGCCAATGTCTAGTCCTGCTGACCTTAACCAAAGCTTTTCCTTCATCGACAAACGCTATCTGTATGTCAATATTATATTCTCTTTTCTTTTCATTGTAATTTGGAACTATTGCAAATATAGTGTCTATGAAGGAGCTATCATTACTAAATCCCGTTTGGTATGTGGTCGATATTCTTCGAAAACTAAGAGAAGAAATACCATTTTGAATAACATATAAAAATCATATACTAAATATAACCATGTTAAATCAAGACAGTGAAAATATGCCTCAAATAAACATGTAAAGCTACAGAAATTGACTTAGATTATACTTCTAAAAATTTAAGCGGATAAATAAAATATAATGACATTCAGAAGTAAACTCGAAGAGAGAGAAAATACTTTTAAATAACAAAGTGTTAGAATAAGTTGGAAATTTTAACTATCTGGGACGCAATGAAAAAATAAACAATAAAGCAAGTAAACTTCAGCAACTCAATGACAGTTCCTGATTTACTGTATGATTCCGAGACATGGATTATAAAAAAATCTGATGTGTTACACTCACATGACTTTCTCTACTCTTGTACAAACTATTTTTACAAACGCTTATTCTCCATCTACTTCATGTTAATCGAGATAAACGTTTGCAGACTCTATCTTATTGCTAATTTTCTTGTAGATGTAAGGGGAAAATATATTTACAAGGGCAATATAGAGGTACAGTAGCCTTTAAGCACATACATATCTCTTAATAGCTGGTTGCTAGGTGCAGCACCATTCCCTTTGCCACAGATTAATACTCTTTACATATCCAAGACAAAAAATGAATAACAAATTCCCATTTTAGAAAATAAGTATTGAAAAATTTGAGTAACAAGCAATATCTCGAAACTGGTTCACTCAACAAAAAAAAATGTATATGACATAAATTGTGTATTTTAAAGCAATCTACATTTTTTGTGTAGTAAAATTTTGTCTATCTCTTATGGTTTACCAGTTATGCAAAAGTCGTTTACAATGAAGAATACTTTTGGAGACATTCCCAGGAAATTCAAGATATACATTTTATTTCTCATACAAATATCTTAAACATATGATATTTTAATCAAAATCGTTAGAGCCATTTTTGGGAAAATTAAAATTTTCGAAAAATCTTCCATGTAAAGGGTAATCTTGGGTGGGAGGATTTTCTTGAAAACTTTCGTGTCACATCCTTGGAAGTTACTGAACCTAAATACCAAGTTTGGTGTTTATCCGACTGTTCGTTTCTGAGTTATGCTGTTCACAGACAGACACACACACGGGCATGTTTACAAAAATGCTTTTTTTGGATTCAGGGGGTCTCAAAGCATGTATTTCCGGTGAAATCTCGGTATCGAATTTTTGGGTGGAATGCAATACTTCCCCTACTTACTATACGTAGTAGAGAAAGCAAAAAGAGAGTTTGGAACCAAATACAAGCTACAGAAATGAAAAATCTCTGAACAGCTAAGCCTGTAAAAATTAGATCGGATAAGATATTAAGACACAAGAAAAGAATAAAGAAAAACAAAGAAAAAATACTATTAAACAGAGCAAACTGAAAAATTCATTTAAAAAGAATAGACAGTACCCACATTCCAATTCAAATATGTAGATATAAACCCTCAGGCTACGAAAATATAGGAATACCTGCAAAATGACAAGACAGATATAATGTATTCCAAATGATTTTTCCAGCTGCCGTTGGGCGGTGTTGTTTACTGTCTGCATTTCTATTATTACCTATGTGGCGTATCTGTTGTTTTTGCGGCCTGGGTTCAGTTCCTTCACCTGGCTCGAGCAGTTCGGTTCTGTCAGTGAGAAAGGACATATCTCTAAAATACACAATCTATTTCAAAAAAAGTTTTGTAGCATCATCCATTTCCGAAATATACGTTTTTAAATTTTGGAATTGTTCAGCACTTAGTCATTCGTTTGAAGTCATCGATTTTCATTTGTTCTCGCGATTGCATGGAAACAGTATGGCATTTTAGGGCCAGCATATAGCGTCCAGTTCTTAAAACATTTGACTGTCGCTGTTCCCTTGTATCTATAACGAAATGTGCAACGTTTCTATTTCCAGAAAGATTTATCTCAATTAAAATTAAGTAGATAGGAAAATAAACTTTCAAAACAATAATAATTTATATACCCATTAATAAGCAATAGAGGGAAAAGAAAGCCATGTGAATGTAACACATCACATATTTTAAAAATTATATAGTTACTAAAGCATAATCGCTAACATGTTTTTAAGTAGTAACGAAATACAATATTTAACCTAAAATCATGCTCTGTTAAACTGAAAAATCTAATGTGATAAATTCACATAAGTTTCTCCATCCTCTATTGTTTATTACCTAGTACACAACTTACTCTTAATCAGCTTATTTTTCTATCTACTACATTTTAATCCGAATAAAAGTTTGCAGAAATAGCTACATTACACATTTCGTTATAGGTACAAAGAGAACAGCGATAGTCAAATGGACGCTATATGCTGGGCTTAAAATTCCATATTGTTTCCATGCAACCACGAGAAACAATGAATGTTAATAAGACTAAGAGATGACCAAGAAATAAACAATTCAAATCTTTAATAACGGATATCTCAGAAACAGGTTATGCCACAAAAAATTACTTTAATTAAATTCTGTGTTTTAAAGAGATCCACATTTTTTGTGCAGTACATTTTCGTCTATTGCTTAATGTTTACCAGTTATACAAGATTATACAAAATTCTCTCCGAATGAAGAGGACTTCACAGACTATTTCCAGAAAATTCAAGATATACATTTTATTTTCCGTGTAAATATCTTTAATATATTGTATTTTAATAAAAATCGTTAGAGCCATTTTTTAGAAAATAAAAAAAATTGAAAAATACTCCATGTAAAGGGTAGTTTGGGGTGGAGGATTTTTTTTGAAAATCTTTGTAAGATATCAAAGCTAAATATCAAGTCTATATTTATCCAACTTATCGTTTTTGAGTTATGCTGTTCACAGACACACACATGAATGCTTTCAGAAATGCTTTATTTGGATTCAGGGCCCCTCAAAGCATATATTTCCGGTGAAATCTCGGCATCGAATTTTTGGTTGGAAAACATTACTTCCCCTACCTGCTATACGTAGTAGAGAAGGCAAAAAGTAGAAGCTATTGAAGCTAACATGTGAATTTGAAGCTTCTTTTCACGAAACATTTACTTAATCAGATCTGGGGTTTTACGGCGACTAAGCGACTAATGTATTAGATCAATAGGAACAGTAATTCAGCCACCACCACGACACATTTGTAAATAAACACACAAATAAATAAAGGTTAAACTGTATAAGATCAACTTGGGTGTTAAGACATTTGCTCTCCGAATATCACTCCATGTGAAACTGTTAGTTACGTACATTCGCAGTCATTTGAAGAAATCGAGGTTGAATGCAAAATTGAGACTTTTATTTACTTACTGCTTGAATTGTTTATTTTGTTAATTAACTCTAAAACATATTCCCCAAACGTTTAATTAACATATAAAGCACTCTGAATCGCAATAATATAGTATTTACTCATTAATTAACGAGTGTAAACGTCTATTTAAATAGTCAGCCACGGAGAACAACATAAATATAAACAAAATAAACCCCATAACACAAATCAGGATAATACAGTTTCAATAAGTGTATGTAACCTGGAGCATTTTCAGACACTTTATCCAGACTCGTCTTAAACACACATCTTTCTGGTCCTTTTACCCTTTCTACCATGTACCTAGGTGGAGATGTTGCATTCCACCTAGATATTCGGTATCAAGGTTTCACTGGAAATACCTGTTTTGAGACTCCCTGAAATTAATCTGAAGTGTTGTATTCACATGAGTTTTTCTACTCTTGTACAAACTATTTTTACAAACGATTATTGTCCGTCTATATTAATCGAGATAAACAGGATCTATTTTATTGATAATTTTCTTGTAGGTGCAAGGGGAACATGGCAGGCTTTAAGCGATAGTCAAATCTTTTAAGAGCTGGTTGCTATGTGGAGCATTCCATTCTCTTTGTATGTACAGGACATAAAAATGGATAACGAATTCCTATTTGAGAAAAAGTATGAGTTGAGATATTCAAACAAATAGCAAGGAATATCTCGGAAATGGTTCACTCGACAACAAATATCTATATGACATAAATTGTGTGTTTTAAGGAGATCTACATTTTTGTTACTAAGATCTCTTATGGTTTACCAGTTATTCAAAAGTCATTCAGAATGAAGAGGACTTTTAGGGATATACCCAGAAAATTCAAGATATATACTACGTGACCAACAGTATCCGGACACCTGGCTGAAAATGACGTACAAGTTCGTGGCACACTCCATCGGTAATGCTGGAAGTCAACATGGTGTTGGCCCACCCTTAGCCCTGATGACAGCGTTCACTCTCGCAGGAATACGTCCAATCAGGTGCTGGAAGGTTTCTTGGGGAATGGCAGCCCATTCTTCACGGAGTGCAGAACTGAGGAGAGGTATCGATGTAGGTCGGTGAGGCCTGGCACGATGTCGGCGTTCCAAAACATCCCAAAGGTGTTCTATAAGATTCAAGTCAGGACTCTGTGCAGGCCAGTCCATTACAGGGATGTTATTGTCGTGTAACCACTCCGCCACAGCCCGTGCAGTATTAACAGTTGCTAGATCGTGTTGAAAGGTGCAATCGCCATCCCCGAATTGCTCTTCAACAGTGGGAAGCAAGAAGGTGCTTAAAATATCCCCTCCAGGAAAAACACGACTAACAACATAACACCACCACCTCCGAATTTCACTGTTGGCATTACACACTCTGGCAGATGACGTTCACCGGGCATTCGTCATACCCACACCCTGCCATCGGAGCGCCACATTGAGCACCGTGATTAGTCACTCCACACAACGTTTTGCCACTGTTCAATCGTGTAATATTTACGCTCCTTACACCAAGCGAGGCGTCGTTTGGCATTTTCCTGCGAGATGTGTGGCTTATGAGCAGCCGCTCGACCATGGAATCCAACGTTTCTCACCTCACGCCTAACTGTCATAGTACATGGAGTGGATCCTGATGCAGTTTGGAATTCCTGTGTGATGGTCTGAATAGATGTTTGCCTATTACTCGTTATGGCCCTCTTCAAATGTCGGCAGTCTCTATCAGTCAACAGACGAGGTTGGCCTGTACGCTTTTGTGCTGTACATGTCCCTTCACGTTTCCACTTCACTATCACATCAGAAACAGTGGACTAAAGGATGTTTAGGAATGTGGAAATCTCGCATACAGACTTCTGACACAAGTGACACCCAATCACCTGACCACGTTCGAAGTCGGTGAGTTCCACTGAGCGTACCATTCTGCTGTTTCACGATGTCTAATGACTACTGAGGTCGCGAATAATGAGTACCAGGCAGTAGGTGGCAGCACAATGCACCTAAGATGAAAAACGTATTTTTGTGGGGGTGTCCGGATACTTTTGTTCACATAATGTATATTTCGTTTGCCATGAAAACATCTTAAACATATGGTATTTTAATCACAATCGATAGTCATTTTAGAGAAAATCAAAATTTTCGAAAAATATTCCAAGTAAAGGGTAGTCTGGGATGGGGATTTTCTTGAAAATCTTCGTCTCGCATCCTTGGAAGATACTAAACTCAAATACCAAGTTTGGTATTTATCCCGCATGTATTTCCGGTGAAATCTCGGTATCGAATTTGTTGGTGGAATGCAATACCTCCTCTAATTAGTATAGGTAGTAGAGAACGTAAACAGAATTTACATGAGAAGGCCCATGTGTATGTATGTGTATGTGTGTGTGTGAACATCTAACTTGATGTTTAAGTTCAGTATCTTCTTAAGATGTGACAGAAGAATCGCGAAGAAAACACTCCTAACCTTAAATTACTCTATTTATTTTCTCAGAAATGACTAACGATTATGATTGAAATGCAATATATGCAGGATATTTCCATGAGGAACGACATGAATATCTTAATGTTTTTAAAGAATGGCCTGCGAAGTCCTTTTAGTTGGAAGCATTTTGTGTAATTTTGTATAAATAGTAAACCGTAAGAGATAGACTAAAGCGTACTGCAGAAAAACTGCATCTCTCTTTAAAGTACACAGTTTATTTTAAAATAACCTTTTCTGTCGCACGAGTCATTTCCGAGATGCACGTTATTGGTTTGAATTTTTAAATACTTTGTCACAGAAAGTAAATGGAATTTCAACGCCAGCATATATAATCCCGATTTTAAACATCTGACCGTCGAATTGATTCCTGTATTCCTTTGTACCTACAACGAAATGTGTAATGTCAGTGTTTCTGCACATAAAATTGAGAAACTTGAAGAAGATAGCAGAATAAGCTTTCATAAAAATAGTTTCTAAAAGCTATATAAAAATAAACGATAGTACACAGAGAAACTCTTACGAATGTAACAGACAATTTTGTGGCTGCTTCGTGAGAAATTTGCAGCGGTTTTTAAGGAGACATAACAGCGTTAAAGACCTCCTTTTCTGTGCTGTTTGTTTCCAGAGGAACACAAATCATGTGGCAGAAGAGATGTTCTTTGCCGGAAAGCTTGTGTTTCGCGATGTACCCCAGGAAGATGCATCGTCTTAACCAGTTGCCAAGGTTTTCCGGCACGTCAGCAGATGGGTAAGTTCCTTGCCAAATTCAGTTCACCCATACATTAGTTTGTGTAGCAGTTTGGGCAACTAGCAGAGTTATAATGCCAATGAAAATGTATTGAATTGGATTTAAAGATAAAGAGGTTTCAAGCAGATATCTATGTGCTTTGTCGCAGTACTCATATGGCTTGAGTTATCTTATTTGTTGGGCGCTTATTGTTTAATTATTTTTTTTAAATTTGGTTTCTTTGTCCTCCGGCTAGCTATTATAACTCAGTCGAGCACGTGTCTCTAAGTAGGACGTGTAAACGGAAAGGAGTTGTTGCTAAAAGATAACACTGATAAAAAAATCTGAATCTAGACTTTTATTGCCGTCACGCTTAATTAATAATTGACATATTTAATCTTTATACACGCCGGACTGAAACTTGATATTTCCCAATGTAACTACAGTCGTTTTAGTTGCCACGCACCAATTACTTCGCGTACTTTACATTTTTATAACTATCTCTGCGACGTGCACCTCGTGAGAGATTCTTCAGAATCGTGTGACACTTCCTTATGCCTCGAGAATATATACTCCTTCACCTCAATTGCCTAAACATTATAATATAGCTCCTATTGGTTACCAAATTGCGTCAACTTTAGCGTCTGTTTTGTCAGCCAAACACTAACACTAACATATATGCTCTAGGGAAGATATTCCCTCCATTTCTAAAAAAGGCACGCTGCCCTGACGTCAATTTCCGCTTTCTCTTCTTAGTGACAAACAACTCACCCCCTCGGTTTATTGTTACCCACTTTTATTGTCAGTTTCAGTTAGGCCGTGCAAACTTATTTCCTAACAATCCTTATGGCTAACAAACATCTAAAATCCTGTACATAAAATAATATTAATTTACACTATAATCACTCTGGCATTCACAGCATGTTGCGATATAAAATATTGCCTCAGCTTTCAGTTGTTTAGTAAAATAAAGGACGTAATTATGCACTCGCTTCTTGACAACTGGGCTTGTTAATAAGATTTGTGGTAAGTAGAAGTGAGAAATAACGAAGGAGGTGATAAAGTCCCAAATAATGAGAGTGGAATGGTGAAAGTTGTGAAGTTAAAAATAAGTTAAAGGAAATAGTAGGAGTTAAATAAATAAGAAATAGAATAAGCTGAAGTGATTAGTGTAGGCTTATATATTGAAGATAAACGTATTATAGGCATAGTGTTACAATAGAGTTTAAAAGCATAACTGATAAATCACTATTGGATATTAGATTAAAGAAACAATATGATTTTATCACAGGATATAAATAGTTACATTTATTGATAAATAAGTATACAAACAAATATTTAGGAGCTTTAAGATGAAAGAGAGGAATGTGTATTAAAGAATTTAGAAATTCAATAATTGGAATAATTAAAGAACTAGTTACAATATTTAAAATAAATTAAGGTGAAATAAACCATTAAATATACTCTTGAGTTAACAGAAATGCTGGTTACCAGTAGCTAAACGTTTATTTTAGGCTAGAGTTGAACAGGAGTAGATGCCAACTGGTAACCAGTTGTAAGAGCTGCTAGCTTGCAGTAGCAGTAATAATGGGAAATAATATTAGAATTAATTATATTAATTTACATATAAATTTTGTTGCATTTTATCATACAGGGTGATTTATGAATAACTGACACATTTATTTCTTTAATTATTCTATTCGAAACTCACTCAATGCCCCAACTTTGGCACCAAATTAAACAGAATGTTCTGGAGTTTCGATTGCCTGTCATAGATGCACAGATGTTCATGTTTTATTCGTAATTGTTAGTTTTGTTGTCGGCAACTGTTTTTGAGATTTTGTTCTAGTCAAAGTGAAAACAGAGTACACAATAAATGAACGACTCTTCTTTGTAAAGCAATATTGGATTACGAATTCAATTACAGTTACTCAAAGGGTATACTAGAGGGAATTTTGTTTTCGGAATCTTCCCCAAAGAAACACAATACTGGGACTGGTAAAGAAATTGGAAACAACTGGATCTCTGGTGGGTGAAAAAGGCAAAATTCGTTCATCTAGGCTTCCCACGGTTGTTGTTAACGTAAGAGCACGACTGGATCAGTCACCAAAAAATTATAAAGGCGTTTGTCGCAGGAGACAGTGTACAGCTACTCAATGTGTCAGAGAGCTGTGAAAAGTGCAAGCCTAAAGCCATATAGTCCATCAGTTACAGGAACTAGATAAAGATAGGGGACTGAACTACTGTCGTTGGTTTCAGGCGTTCATTGTTCAAAATCCTGCCATAATGTCCATCACATGGTTCACAGATTAAGCATGGTTCCATTTATCCGGCTATGTGAACTCAAATAACTCACGCTATTGGGTCACCGAAAATCCACATGTTACTCATGAAGCACCTATGCACCCGGTTAAAATCGGAGTTTGGTGCGCAATATCCGCACAGAGAACAGTGGGACCAGCTTTTTTTTTAAACAATGTGGACACTGCAGGGTACCGACGAATTTTCATGGACTTTGCTGAGCAACTAGACGATGTAGAGTTGAGACAAGGGTATTTTCAGCAGACGGAGCTACATGCCATACATCAAATGAATCCATGGCACTAATTGCAAGTTTCTTTGACGACCGGAAAATTTCCAAGAACTTGTGGCCACCGACATCTCCGGATTTGACATCGCCGGACATCGTTCTATGCGATTACTTAAAACACAGAGTTTATGCCATACGTTCCCAGACATTGGACGATCTGAAGCACAACATTACACATGAGATTCAAGCTACTGACAACAGAGTCCTCCAACGAGTGGTCAGTAACATGGGACGACGTGTTGAGGTGTGCCTTATGCAGGATGGAGGACATTTTGAGCATTTGCTATAGAGGTAAATAATCTCTCAAAATTCTTCTGCATTTCAGGTATAATAAGTTGTCATTAGCACAACTCGTTTCGAAACAATTAAAAAAATCTTATGTGTTACACTCGCATGACTTTCTCTACTCTTGTACAAACTATTTTTACAAACGCTTATTCTCCATATGCTTCATGTTAATCGAGATGTTAATCTTATTGCTAATTTTCTTGTAGATGTAAGGGGAATATGTTAGACTTTAAGTGATAGTCAAATGTTTTAAGAGCTGGTTGCTATGTGGAATATTTCATTCTCTTTGCATTACCAGGACAAGAAAATGAATAACGAATTGAGAAAAAGCATAAGTATTGGAAAATTTAAGAGAATAACAAGTAATATCTCGTAAGTGGTTCACGCAACAACAAAAAATTATATGACATAAATTGTGTATTTTAACGCGCTCTACATTTTTTGTGTAGTAAAATTTTGTCTATCTCTTAGGGTTTACCAGTTATGCAAAAGTCGTTCACAATGAAGAATACTTTTGGAGACATTCCCACAAAATTCGAGATATGCATTTCATTTGTCCTGAAAATATCTTTAACATGTGATATTTTAATAAAAATCGTTTGTGCCATTTTTGAGAAAATTAAAATTTTCGAAGAATGTTCCATGTAAGGGGTAATCTGGGGCGAGAGATTTTCTTGAAAACCTCCGTGTCGTACCTTTGGAAGATACTGAACCTATATACCAAGTTTGGTGTTTATCCGACTGTTCGTTTCTGAGTTATGCTGTTCAGAGACATACAGACAGACACACACATACATACATGTTTCCAATAATGCTTTTTTTGGATTTAGGGGGTCTCAAAGCATATTCTTTCCGGTGAAATCGAATTTTTGGGTGGAATACAATACTTCCCCTACTTACTATACGTAGTAAAGAAAGTAAAAATGCATGTGTCAGTTCTTCATAAATCACTCTGTATAGCATTACTTTAGTTTAGTAGGGTAAGAATATATCTATACAGTTATGTATAGAAACATATGATGTAATAAATACTGAACAATAAAGAATAAATTTGGAATATACGTTAGGCAACCAGCTGCCAGGATGATATTTTAGAGATGTATTTTTTTTTTTTTTTGTTATTAAGATTATGAATCCACTCATAGGATTACATTTAAATTGGAATCGTTTTGCGATAAAGGGGAGATTAAAAGCCGTATTCCGCCAAAAATTAAATCTATTAAATTCATTATCTTAGAAATGATTTCAGATATCAGACATACTTTTACAGAATGCAGATGTATGCATTCTAAATTCACTTTTACCTAGTAAGTTTGTTTATTAAGGAATATAAGATTTTTTTTCTCATTTACACCATTCACGATTAACATTTGACGGTTATATTTGTATACGATTCTGGCAAGTTTAATTTTGTATGGCTAAGGTTGTTTAGGACAAAATTGCACAAGAGGAACGGTGAAACTGACTTTAGAAATTCTGGCAAGTCATGTTCCGAAAACTTATGTCAAAAGGAGAGTATCGCATGATTTAAAGGGAAACGATTGCTGAATGTTCGCACGAGTGGTGACGTGATTTTGAAATACGTATATGTCAGCGCTGAACAAAGTGCAAACCCCAGCTGTATTTAAATAAAGTTTTTGACTTCGCTCTCTTGGTCAGATACGTGCTATCAGGATTCTGTGATACTGAGTCATTTAATCTTTGATTTAATCTTCAGCTACAAACCAAGCACGCCGAAAAATCTAACGTCGTACCTCCTTCTCAGCTAAACAGATGACTCTGGCTGTCTGTTGACACGCCGCCTTATCATCTGTTGACACGTTGTAGTTGTAGGGACAAATACACCCGACAGGGCAAACAATGTAAATAATAGGAAAATCAGTAATCAAGATAGGACTAAACTACTAATTTAATTTAATATTATAAAATAACTTGCATTATAAAATGTAGACATATGTAAAGAAGCATTGTAATTTACAAGCGAGTGGCAGCAGGGTAAAGGTCCACAAAAAACGCACATTAATGAACACAGGATTTGAGGATTTGGTAATCTAGCGACGAATAGAGAGAGAGAGAGAGAGAGAGAGAGAGAGAGAGAGAGAGAGAGAGGGGTTCTAGGAAAGACAGGCACGGAGATGGAGGGATCATTCCAGGAAAAGTCAAGGCCTCCGAGGGAGTTGGAATAGCAGTCAGAAAATAGAAAGAGAAACCAGAGTTGTCAGCGATGAATATGGGTTTTCCCAAAGGAGTCAAACAGAAGTTTGACTTATAAAAGTGGGGGATTTCTCTGACATAGAACGCTAAGTAAATAGTCATTCAAAACAGATATTAGATAAAAGGGCGCGAAAGTTGGCATCTTACAGCAAGGTATAAAACGGAGGTCCGCTCCACATTTCAACATACTTTCATATTTTCTCAGGCGAAATATTTGGTGGAAGATTGCCGTAACGTGTGCATATGGGTCGGAAATAGCGTGAGACACAGATAGCTATTCAAGGTAGCGGGAAAATGGAAACTACAGTATATAAACACTCTCATTATTACTCAAAGGGGAACAGTTGCTAACCACCTCAATAATTTTGTTGTTCTGGAATAATCTATTCGTAGGTAAATTCGTCTTTTAATTTGCGTTTAACCACAATATCCTGAGATTCTTCGAAGATAACTAGGAATAGGTGTAATTCACAGCTCTACCGACTGGCAGCCAGGCAGAGAACTTATGAGAACTTCCACCTCGAGTCATCATCCAGGTGAGATATCACGTTCATACGTGAGAAGCGCTTCAAACTCTCGTCTGCTACATAGAGTAAAATATTAACTTAGATAATCAAAGTAAATTCGGAACCAGAGTTACAAGTGGTTGTTGCCTCCCTTCGCCAATCCTCTTTCCTGCAGCCTCCGTCAACCTTAACTCTCTACCATGAAATCTGAAATACCCTCTTGTGATGGCGCCGCCGGTGTCAAATAGAAGCGACGTCACAATATTTATCAGGAATTATTTTTTAAAAAAATAGCTAACATCATATTTAAACCAAAGTAGATACCAACGGCACTTAGAGGTTGTATTTATCATCCTAAAATATAATTTAGCTATCTTTAATAGTTTTTGAGAAATGTTAATACCAGAAAATATTCTTGAAGATAAACATGAAGAAAATAAGCATATATTTGAAAAACACAAATTACATCGCTAGAGAAGTTTCCATACTTAACAGTAGTACCAATTTGCAGAGCAAATTTTCCCCTAAAAGGAGGGCTAAAATTTACCTCTTTACTCCAAATTCTGTAGAAGTTGTGAGTTTTTGTGAAGTGTTACAGAATTTAAAGCACACAACGCCAGATGCAGTGCCATTTATAAAATTATATTTAAAATATGAGTGTGTGCATATAATGATAAAATATGTATCAAATTAAAGAAGAAATTCCAATTAATAAGACTACATAAATAAAAATTAACATTCTATAGCAACTTTCGTCTATTAGTCGAACGTTGTGTCTTAGCTACTTATTTACACAAATGTCATGAATACAAAAAATACCAAAAAGCACATGACATTATCTCGAAAAATTCATTGTCTTTTGAAGATTGATTTATCAGAGCAAACATCAATTTGGGGATTCTTCTGCTGAGATTAGGATTACATCTCCGGATTTTGAAGTAGAAAAAGGCACAAAAAATTCCGAAAAGCTTTACGCAGGAGACACACTCTCATCAAAAATCTAACAGGAGGCTTTTCACACATGGAAACAAATGCTTAAACTTTTTGAGGACGATTCACGAAAAGAAAATGGGCCTTCGGTCTACGTCTCCCTTGGAAGTTCCTTCTAATGTCCCAATAAAGGAGGAATACTGAACTTTTTTATTCACTGCATGATAATAGAGATTACGCATAACACACACGTATATCCATAAATAATTATTTTATTGCACATCACAAACATACTTATACAGAGTGAACCATTTAAGTTGAGATTGTACAATATCTCCAAAAGTAAGTGCTGTAGGAAGACATGTCTTGAATAAAAGTTCCTCGATATTATGGGGGAAAGTAGATGTCATTAGTCCTGTTTTATTTGGAGGACGTTGTGATGGTCATTTTAGGGCCAACCTACCTTTTTATGTTGTTTTCTCACTCCTCATAAAAAACTAAACAGCATTTGTATAAAACACTTTTCAATTGTTCTTACACCAACGTAAATAACAACGAAACTTCTGAATGCCTGTGTACGAAGAGCGCAATGAATGGTTGGACTTTCCACGAATGGTCATTTGAGGGCCAAGTTACATTTGTAATTGGGAACCAACATTTTTTTATTTTGTTTTCCTTATTCTTCATCACAAAATAAACAGCTTTATATAAACCATTTTCTAATGAGAAAAGGGGGCCATGTCAGTTGCGTCCACGTAAACATGTTTACGAAAAATCAGTACGTCAGTTGCGTCCACAGCTACCTGCTTAGGTAGTTGGGTAATTTAGGTTCTTCGATAAGACACAGCCAAACACTATAGAACCCTTTCTGCTACATCGTATACAGCCTTAAGGTCAAACTAGACATACTCCGTTGTGCACGAGCCATGGAGTCGATGACAGGCGAGAAGGAAAGCCTTTATTTTTTAACCAGCATTTTTAATCTACTTACTGTTTCAACCATACAAATTCTATGCTATTGTTTTTACTTTCACTACCACGTATAGTAAGTAGGGGAAGTATTGCATTCCATACAAAAATTCGATACCGAGATTTAACCGTAAATACGTGTTTTGGGGCGTCCTGAATACAAACAAGTATTTTTGGAAACATGTCAGTGTGTGTGTATGTGTCTGTGAACAGCATAACTTAGAAACGAACAGTCGGATAAACACCAAACGTAGTATTTAGGTTCAGTATCTTCCATAGATGCGACTCGAAGGTTTTCAAGAAAATCCCCCAACCCCAGATTACACTTTACATGGAACATTTTTCAAAATTTTAATTTTCTCAGAAATGGCTAAACGATTTTGAATAAAATACCATAAGTTGAAGACATTTTTATGGCAAATGATTTGTATATCTCGAATTTTCTGGGAATGTCTCCAAAAGTATTCTTCATTATGAACGACTTTTGCATAACTGGTAAACCATAAGAGATAGACAAGATTTTACTACATAAACAATTAGATCGCGTAAAAATACACCATTTATGTCATATACATTTTTTTGTTGAGTGAACCATTTTCGAAATATTGCTTGATAGTCCCTTAAATTTTCCAATACTTATACTTTTTCTCAAATGGGAATTCGTTATTCATTTTGTTTGTCCTGGTAATGCAAAGAGAATGGAATACTCCACATAGCAACCAGCTATTAAAATATTTGACTATCGCTTAAAATCTACCAATTACCTTTGCAACTACAAGAAAATTAGCAATAATATTAACATCTCGATTAACATGAAGCATACGGAGAACAAGCGTTTGTAAAATAGTTTGTACAAGAAAGTCATGTGAGTGTAACACATCAGATATTTTAAACTCGTCTTCAGTTCTTAGACTTTTGTGCTTAATATAATGTAATCTAAAAAAAATTTCACCCATTTGTGGGGTTTAATTTAAAAATACTACAGACAATCCTAAGTCTGCAAATAGGAAGGGAAATGCTGTTTGTGCCAGGAATTTAAAATACTGGGACTAACAATTCAAATCTTTCAGAGACGCAACTGACGTAGAAAAGAACTTACAAAATGTAGATTCCCATTTAAAAAATCTGATGTGTTACACTCACATGACTCTCTCTACTCTTAAACATATAATATTCTAATCAAAATCGTTAAGAGCCATTTTTGAGAAAATTAAAATTTTCAAAAAATGTTCCATGTAATGGGTAATCTGGAGTGGGGGAATTTTCTTGAAAACCTTCGTGTCCCATCTCTGGAAGATACTGAACCTAAGTATCAAGTTTGGTGTTTATCCGACTGTTCGTTTCTGAGTTATGCTGTTCACAGACACAGACACAGACAGACACACACACACACACACACACACACACACACACACACGGACATGTTTCCAAAAATGCTTTTTTTTTGTATTCAGGGGGTCTGAAAACATGTATTTCCTGTGAAATCTCGGTATCGAATTTTTGGGTGGAATGCAATACTTTCCCTTCTTAGTATACGTAGTAGAGAAAGTAAAAAAATTGACCCTAAAATGACTATCATAATACGACTAAGGGCACTTAATTTCCCCCTTAACGACAAACAAGTTTTATTAAATACATTTATTTCTAGAATGCTTAGTTTTGGAGATATTGTACAGTCTCAACTTAGTTTGTGTTATGAAATACATTAATATACAGGAAGGACTATTTTACACCATAGATAACATATTTTAAAACATTTCTCA
This sequence comes from Deroplatys truncata, assembly GCA_030765065.1. Classification (NCBI taxonomy): domain Eukaryota; kingdom Metazoa; phylum Arthropoda; class Insecta; order Mantodea; family Mantidae; genus Deroplatys; species Deroplatys truncata. Next base: position 23,314,343 of record CM060979.1, read on the forward strand.
ATTATTCACACTTCCGTTCATTATAACCAAAGTTACTCACACCATCCTGCCCAGGCATTATAGAAACATTGCTCCCACTGGCAACATAGCCCAGGGTTGAGGGCCCTAAGCCGCATAAGGTAGCCGAGGGATGTTTTATTATAAGTAGGAGAGTCAAGCAGTGCGAAACGACGATAGAGCGTAGATCTGTGAAGCTAAACCCCTGCATTACTTTCGCAGTGTTTTCAAATGTTGGCAATATTGATTTAGCGACCTTTTTCCGATGTTTTAGTGGCCTTTTACTAGCTTCCATCTCAAAATGGCGCCAGTTTCTCCTCTATAAGTGTCATCGCTAAAAAGAGTGGGTGGGCGGGTTAAATGATTTCGCTCTGGCAAATCTAGTGCTTCTCGCCTTCCTTTTTCATTCTGTATTATTGTGGATGCGCTCTGTACTCGATTTTGTAAGTAATATTTATGTTAAACATTCATTCCCAGATACGAGAGTGGTATCGTCATGATAATTCTTGCAAAAACCACTTCAAATACTAAAACGTAATAAATTTATATCAGTTAAAAACAAATATTTGAGACTTCCCTTTCTCTATCGCGTGTCTAGAAAGTAGAAAGAATATTGCAATTCCATCCAAAAATTCTATACCGAGATTTCACCGGAAATACATGTTTTGAGGACCGTAATCTAAAGCAAAAATATTTTTAGAAAAATATCTCTATCTGAGTGTTTACGAGTATAATTTAATTCAAAATCGAAAAGCCGGTTGAATACCAAACTTGGCATTTAAGTTCAGTATCTTCCAAAAATGTGACACGAATATTTTCAAGAAAATCCCCCCACCGTTTACATGGAAACTTTTTTATTTTCTCAAAAATAAACCACAACGGTTTTGATTAAAATATATGTTGTAGATTTTTTTCTCTATTTTATTTTAGTCGCTTTAACTCCCTGATCATATCGAGGCGGATCTTTTGGTGGATAACTCTTAGAACGATATGTGATGGACAGTTAGCCTTTTGGGTCTCAACCCTCAACCACCCGCTTCGTCACGTGTCACAGAGACCCTAGGGCACAGCTACCGATCTTCTGCTTCGTGCCGAGCAGATGGCATTAGGGTGCCGACCAGTCCCACCGCCGCCCTCACACAGAAGGCGGGCAGCCTTCTAGGTCTCATCCCTGAAAATGCCATCTTGAGGATATTTAGATGAGAAATAAAATGCATATCTTGAATTTTCTGCGAATAACCTGTTAAGTCCCCTTAATTCTAAAGGACGTACTTTACAATCGTACTACATAAGGAATGCATAGGTTATACAATGGAAGGAGACATCTCGTGCAATGTGACATACAAAGATCTATTGCGTCTCCCAGCCCCAGGAGGAAAGGATAAAGTGAAAGAACCACAGGAGGCCACAGCAGACGTCCACAGAGACGTGCGAAAGTCCTCAACAGTTCCAGACTCGAAGACTCGTGAGAAGGTGATTAACGACCCATCGGCTATTCAGCCCGCTAGTGTCTCTTTCCTTTAAGCAAGCCATCTGTCCGGCACCGCTATAAGTCGCGAAACCTTAAAACACACCTGAAAGATAAGAAGAAAACGAAATTAAAGAGAAATGATAGAAAAGAAAACGTGGCAGATGAGAAAACACCCCAAAATTCGCTTACCGACCAGGGAAAACCACGAAAACCCTAAGTTCAGAGTGGAAGGTTCGAAGGGAATCGAACCCAGGTCTCCCGAATACGAGCCTCACACGTTACCACGGAGCCATCTTGTGCGGTGCACAAGGAATGTAAATCTTGGTAAAGCATATAAACTTTTTGGCTTTAACCGTTTCCAAGATATTCTTTGTTATTGATTCGAATTTTCAAATGCTTATACTTTTATCAAGTGATAAGTCGCTGTTAGGCTTTTCTCGTAACCATTCAAACAGCATATTAGTTCAAGGCCATCACATAACGATCTACTTTTGAAAATCCGATATCGCTGTAGGTTTCTGCATTGCTTTTATACCTATAATGAAGTTTGTGTCGATTATGAAAAAGCAGATAGGGGCATTACGAGGGTAGTCCCAAAAGTACCCGACCTGGTGTATAGATAGTGGTTGTTATTTCAAGCAAATACTGTGGTACAAAGTTCCAAACATATAAAGCGGAATTTTGAAGTTTGACGATGCTACGTTGTTTAGTAATTTTTTGGCAGCCATTAATAGTGAACTCTCTCAGCGAATTTGTAAACATGAATAAAACTGGTTTTCGATATGTGATACGATACTTTCATTTGAAAGCCTTAGTCCAAATAATATTAAAGCTGAGCTATATTTTACTCTGGGGGAGTTTGCTGCTTCGTTTACAACAGTAAAATATTGGGTGGCAGAGTTTAAGTGAGGCCGTACTATCTGCCAAGACGAACATCGCAGTGGTCGACCAAATGAGGTGACCACGGCAAAAATTGTAAACAAAATCCCAAAAATAGTATTGTGCGACTGTTGACTGAAAGTGCGCGAGCTAGCAGACATCGTAGACCAGAGGTGGCGAAAACGTGACTCGCGAGGCATTTTGACTAGCAGACGCACGTTCCCCCTCTCCAATCGTCCGTTTGATTTTCACATGCTGCTGAGTGACGCAGTGCGTGTTGCATATTTGGTGACTCGCGGAAAGAAGTTGTTTTCGCCACCCTTGTCGTAGACATTTCAAAAAGTGTTGTACATCGCACACTAACTGAAAATTTAGACATGAGAAAGCTGTGCGCAAGATGGGTGCCGCGTTTACTCACAATGGAACACAAAAGCAGCGTCGTGAGGATGTTTCAGTGGAGTGTTTGGCGATATTTTGCTGCAATAAAGCCGAGTTTTTGTGTCGATTAATAGTCATGGATGAAACATGGAGACGAAGGAATAATCAAAAGAATGGATTGAAAGGGGAGAATCGGCTTCAAAGAAACCGAAAACAGTTCCATATACAAGCAAGATCATGGCGTCAGTTCTTTGGGATGCACGTGGGTTAATTTTAATTATCTTCAAAAACGAAAAACTATCAATTGCAATTATTATGCAAACTTATTGCAGCGTTTAAGTGATGAAATAAAGCAAAAGCTGACGCATTTAGCGAAAAAGAAAGTTTTGTTTCATCAAGACAATACATGCACCCTATTCACCAGACTTAGCCGCCTCTTGATTATTTTCTGTTTCCAAAGTTGAAGTAATGGCTTGCTTGTAAAATATTTGCCAACATTGAAGAGGTGGAGTTTGCAGTTGATGACTATTTTGTAGAACTCGATGGTTCTCAGTATAAACAGGATATCGAAGCTGTTGAACACCGCTGAGAAAAGAGTTTTGAGATGAAAGGAAGGTATGTAGAGAAATAAAGATGTTTTTTCCCAAAGTTCTTCTGTATTCTTTGTTAGGTCGGGTACTTCTGCGATAGCCCTCGTAATCTATTAAGAACGGTCTGCGGAAGAGCGAGTAGTGAAATTCATGTGAATGTAATACCATTTTTAGCATGAGGCCGACAACTAAAGCTACTAGCTGGAGAAGTAAGGTTGCACATTTTGATTATGAAGCTGATATTTCACACAGCCATACTCTGGACCATCAATCTCTACATCTGAGAGTTGTGCCTTTCTTTTATTTTGTTCTTTTTCTTTTCTTTTTCATCGAACTTCCAGACTCTCACTCCTTATCCATAAGTTGTTAAGTTTGACAAGTGTCGACACTCGCCGTTTTCAAGTCTTGCCTCTTCCCCTTTTCTCTTCGCGCCTGCCCTTCCCTCCTCAGCCACAATTTTCCATTAGTTGTGCACAATTTCCCTAGCAGGCTGTATCCAGCGCGAGGCTGGGCAATTAATATTCTTTCTTCAAGGCAGGTTTCACTTTTTCATTTACGACACCGGTCATGATAAATAAAGAAAAGTTTAATCGTCAGAATCAGATAGTTGGTTCTATTTTTGACATCTGCGATTCAATAGCGACAAGATTGGAAGGTGTATCGCATTTAAAACGTTTTAATAAGTACCTATGCATACAAAAATTGATCAGTTTAGGTTAAAAGCAATACCTAACTTTTAATAGCCAAACATGCAATTTTGAAAAAATATATTTCAAATTTCCTTTATTAATACCTTCTTACTACGTATAGTAAGCAGGGGAAGTATTGTATTCCACCCAAAAATTCGATACCGAGATTTCACCGGAAATACATGAGGACTCTTGAATCTAAAAAACGTATTTTTGGAACCATGTCCGTGTGTGTGTGTGTGTGTGTGTGTGTGTGTGTGTGTGAACAGCATAACTCGGAAACAAACAGACGGATACACACCAAACTTGGTATTTAGGGTCAGTATCTTCCAGAGATGCGTCACGAAGGTTTTCAAGAAAATTGCCCCTCCCCAGATTACATTTTACATGAAATATTTTTCGAAAATGTTTATTTTCTCAAAAATGGCTCTAACGATTTTGATTAAAATATCATATAATTAAGATACTTTCCTGACAAATAAAATATTTATCTTGAATTTTTGGGAATGTCTCCAAAAGTATTGTTCATTGTGAACGACGTTTGCATAACTGCTAAACCATAAGAGGTAGACAAAATTTTACTACACTAAAATGTAGATCGCGTTAAAATACACAATTTATGACATACACATTTTTTTGTTGTTGAGTGAACCATTTTCGAGATATTTCTTATTATTCCCTTAAATTTTCCAATACTTTTTCTGAAATGGGAATTGGTTATTCATTTTTACTTTCTGTACTACGTATAGTAAGTAGGGGAAACATTGTATTCCACTCAAAAATTCGATACCGAGATTTCAGCGGAAATACATGTTTTGAGATCCCCTGAATAAAAAAAAGCATTTTTGGAAACATGTCCGTGTGTGTGTGTCTGTGTGTCTGTCTGTGTGTCTGTCTGTGAACAGAATAACTCGGAAACGAACAGTCGGATAAACACCAAACTTGGTATTTAGGTTCAGTATCTTCCAGAGATGCGACACGAAGGTTTTCAAGAAAATCCCCCATCCCAGATTACCCTTAACATGGAACATTTTTCGAAAATTTTAATTTTCTCAAAAAAGGGTCTTAACGATTTTGATTAAAATATCATATGTTTAAGTTCTTTTTATGACAAATAATATGTATATCTTGAATTTTCTGGGAATGTCTCCAAAAGTATTCTCCATTGTGAACGACGTTTGCATAACTGGTAAACCATAAGAGATAGACAAAAGTTTACTACACAAAAAATGTGGATTGCGTTAAAATACACAATTTATGTCATATACATTTTTTTTTGTTGAGTGAACCATTTTCGAGATATTAGTTATTTCCTTAAATTTTTCAATACTTATTTTCTCAAATGGGAATTCGTTATTCATTTTTTTGTCTTGGATATGCAAACAGTATTAATCTGTGGCAAAAGGGAATGGTGCTGCACCTAACAACCAGCTATTAAGAGATATGTATGTGTTTAAAGGCTACTGTATTTCTGTATTGTGGCTTTGTAAATATATATTCCCCTTACATCTACACGAAAATTAGCAATACGATAATCTGCAAATGTTTATCTCGATTAACATGAAGCAGATGCAGAATAAGCGTTTGTAAAAGTAGTTTGTACAGGAGCAGAGCAAGTCATGTGAGTGTGCACATCAGATTTTTTTTTGTCCTGGTAATACAAAGAGAATGGAATGCGCCACAAAGCAGCCAGCGCTTAAAACATTTGACTATCGCTTAAAGCCTACCATCTTCCCCTTACACCAATAAGAAAATTAGCAATAGATTAACATCTCGATTAACATGAAGCATATGGAGAATAAGCGTTTGTAAGAATAGTTTGTACAAGAGTAGAGAAAGTCATGTGAGTGTAACACATCAGATTTTTTGTATGTCCTGGACATGCAAAGAGAATGGAATGCTCCACATAGCAACCAGCTCTTAAAACATTTGACTATCTCTTAAAGCCTAGCATTTCCCCTTACCGCAATAAGAAAATTAGCAATAGATTAACATGAAGCATATGGAGAATAAGCGTTTGTTGGAATAGTTTGTACAAGAGTAGAGAAAGTCATGTTAGTATAATACATCAGATTTTATTTTTACTTTCTCTACCATGTACATATAGGTAGAGAAGATGTTACATTCCACTCAAAAATTCCATATCACGATTTAATCAGAATGCATGTTTTAATGGCCTCTGGATCCAAAAACTCATTTTTAGAAAAAGGCTCGTGTATGCATGTGAGTGTATCGTAACTCCAACATGAATATTGGAATAAATAACAACCTTGGTATTTAAGTATCTTCCAAATAGACGGAGAGTTTTAAGAGAATCTCCCGCTCCAACTACCCTTAACATGAAACATTTTTCAAAATTGTTGATTTTCTGAGAAGTGCCTCTAGAGATTTTTTATTAAAATATCACATATTGAGGATGTTTACATGACGAATAAAATTTATACCTTGAGTTTTATGATAATACCTTTGGAAGTCCTCATCATTTGGAAGGAAGTTGATATATCTTACATAACTGGTAAACGTAAAGCGAGGAAAATGTACTGCACAAAAAATGTAGATCTCTTTAAAATATATAATTTATTGCATATAACCTTTTTGTGTCATTATCCATTTCCATAACATCCGTTATTAATACCCAAATTGTCCACTACTTAGTCATTTTAAAGTCCTGTCGATTTTCAGTTGTTTCTCGCGATGTCGTAGAAAGAGCACCGAATTTTAAGGCAGCGTATGGCGTCGAGTTATAAAACATTCGACTATCGCTATTCGCTTTTTATCCGTAGCGAAATATGTAATGCAGCTATTTCCGGAAAGGTTTATCTTGATTAAAGTGAAGTAAATAGAACAGTTGAAGTAGATTGTTCTTGGAGTTTATTTATTCATTTAGCTCCACGTATGAACGTCAATTTTGAAGTGGATTGTTTGTTACATAATATGATGCTACGTATGAAAAGCTGATTTGAAGACGTATTTTTGTTGTTACACTCCAAGTTTTAAAAAACTATTTATTAACTTTGTTATTAAACTATTTCTATAGGTAGTATTTATGTTTATGTTTGCCTCGGCTGCGTCAGTATTGTTTTAGAGACACGTTTCTTTTAATCAGGGCGTGGTGCGACAAGAATGTAGGTTTACACAAGATTAAGTTTAAAATCTCTTCTTTTTATTAATCATTGACACAAATTAAATAGCACTACACTGATATCAAGAGCTGTGAGATTCTTTTATTTAATACTTGCACTTTGTTAACGCGTATACTTAATTTTAGTTTCTCACGAATACGTAATATTTCTCTAGAGAACACATCTTCCATCTGGTCACTACCAAGGTCTACAGGCAACTGAACATATTTCAACCGTCCAAACCCGTAAACATCTGTATTTCAAGTCCTTGATTGGCTAATCCTAGTCCAATAGAATACCTGCATTTTACTAAAGCTTTTTCTGGCTGTTGATTAGCTAATTTTAAACTGTCACAAAATTAACATTATTGCTGCCCTAATCATGACTAGTAGCATTCAAACTCTCAAACTCATTATTGCCTCAAGGTTATCTCATTGTTAACTCATTGTTAGCAACTTTAAAGTGAATTTTCTCACAGCTCTTACACTATTAAATGACTCAACGCATTCACACAACATCATTAAGCATGTCCACAACAACACAAGTATATGCAATGACTGTTACATACATTTTACAAATTATTACACACATATTGCATCAAGGCGGGCTGATATTGAAATTATATATTATATAATTTAACATAAAATCATTCAAAAATGTTAAAAATACTGCCTCAAAGTAAACCATCATAAAAATAATTTGTATGCGGATAGAAGGCAGGGTTAGTCATGTGAATGTAGCATATCACATTTTTATATTTTGAAATAATATAAACACTTAAAGAAAAACATTTTGGATTCCATTTTTTATTCACTTTAATACCATTTTTAAACTATTTAATACCTGTCCCAACCAGACAATGGAGTGTGAAAAACGCATAGGTATACATAATTCATCCAGTCATAACATTACACTATCAAAGTAGAGTTTAAAATATTATCGAAGTTGATAGCATTTGTTCCTTTTCTGTAATAATTGAGAAGGCCATGCTTGTGAACAACGCAGGTAAAATAAAAACCTGAAGTGTTACATTCACATGATTTTCTCCACCCACTGTCGTTACATACATTATCACAACGCCATCCTCACTGGGTGGGATGAGGCCGGGGAAGTAGTTCAGGTTTCCAGAAGGGAGAGCAAGGCTTGGTAAAAGGAGCAGTGGTGATGTGTGGCAAATTATTGACGTGTAACTCTGGTTAAAAATTTATTTAATCATCTACAGTACTGCCCTAGCTACAATAAACATATCAGCAAGATTTGGTTGCTAAAAGTTCTATTCTACATTACTACAAACGCGTCTACCAATGATAAGGCTGCAAGAGACAAATTTACCTGGGGTGCGAAGAAGGCTGGTCTTTCCATGCTTCGAAGGTCTTGTGGCATATCTGAAGATTATGTTAAAGACTGAGTGTCGCAGATTTCTGTTAGCACGTGTCTAGCCGAGAGAGCGGGCCGTCAAAAACTGTAAATACCAGCACGTTATGCTGATCCGGTGCTTTACTCAACACTGACGTAAGCGGCGTCAATATGGTTTTCACGTTCCGTCCACATTCCGATACATTCGCATTATTCAGAAAACGTGTCCCTAAAATCACCCGATATTTCCTTCCTTACACAAGCATCCGGGAAATGACTGGCCAAAATTTCTACAGACAATTTTATCGTTCCTCTTAAACAAAATTTTGTTTTGAATATCCTATCCTTATAAAATTATATTTATCACACTCTTATAAAATAGAAATGGATCCGCCAATATCTGCTGGGTAGATGGTCTAAACGTTCACATGAAAGTTAAATTAATTTCTAGTACCCAACACTACATTGAGGGGACGTATACTCACTTGGCTGTGGAGGATCCAAGCGTGGTGTGAAAGTTAAGAGAAAGGCGTAGGTTTTCACTGTACTAAATCCATAACACAAATCTACTCACACATTCCTAGATTTATTTCCCAAACTTTGGGGTTCCTACATTACTAAAAATGGAAGGAGAGGTCCACAGATCCAAAGTCCGGCTTACACATGGGGTCAGTTTCTCACGGAATCCTAACTGAGAGGGACCCTATATCACAATACTCGTGGCTAGCAAAGCTACCAGCTAAGAGGGACAACAATGTGTCTGGTAATGACAGTGTAGAAGAATGATGTAATTATTAATAGGGCAATAATTAATGGGATACATCTCCCCACACTTACAAAAATGAGGCCCCCTCGCCAAAGAAATGAAAAAAAGAAAGAAAACGCAAAAATACAAGTGAAATTGATATATGAATGCGGATTAATTCCCCTATTAACAAAATTTAAAAGAATTGAAACTGTACAATGAATTATTTGTAGACCACCAGAGATCCCCGCCGGCGCACAAAATCTCCTCTAAACACTGGAATTACTGTGCACAAAGAATGTAATATATTACATCCGGCGAAGAAGCGATGTAGACCCATGCAGAACTGAATAAATATTGTGATATACCACTGCTTGTAGCACTGAGATTATAAGTCACCGACACGAGGAATGGAAGTTGGAGAGAGAGGCAGAGGAGAGGAGAGGGGAGAGAAATGATGCAGAAACGCCAAAGGTTTACGTGGCCATCAAATAAAAAATGGGAAACCTTCTAAAAAATTCAAAATTTTCAGGGCCAAAATGAAGAATAAGAAAAATAAAATTTTTGCTACGGCAACGAGAAAACCAACACGCCCACCTCTGGGGAACAATTCTGAATTTCTACGTAACTGTTACGTTACGAAGCCAATCACGCTGCAGAAGCTAGCATACAATCCCTCAAAATTTTAAATCACTGAAATCTTTAAAGAAACACACCTCTTTTGTTCACGTCTAACAAACTTGCCTCAAAATGCAACACTTTGTTTCACACGCCACGTGGACACACATTCAACAACTTTTTTTCACATATACACTCACACACCAAAACCCGGCTTACACACGCGATCCGTTACTCACGGAATCCCAACTGAGAGTGACGCTATCCCACTACTCGTGGCTAGCAAAGCTACCAGCCAAGAGCGGCGTAAACAGCCATGTGTCTGGTAATGACAATGTAGAACCATAATGTAGTCCCCCAAATTATTAATACGCCACAATATAAATTAGGGAATAATAAAAATGACACTTGCGCGAAAACAAAAATTAGTAGCAACTGTTAAACGTGTTGGTTCCAGTAACAAGATGGCCAATATTATCCTGATGACAAAGTGGCGATCGACTATCCCGCCGGGTTGTTCACCTTAAAAAATTTCTGATGTGTTACACTCACATGACTTTCTCTATTCTTGTACAAACTATTTTTACAAACACTTATTCTCCAAATGCTTCATGGTAATCGAGATGTAAATCTTATTGCTAATGTTCTTGTAGATGCAAGGGGAATATGGTAGTACTTAAGCGGTAGTCAAAACTTTTAAGCGCTGGTTGCTATGTGGCGCATTCCATTCTCTTTGTATGTCCAGGGCATGAAAAATGAATAACGAATTCCCATTTTAGAAAAAGTATTGGAAAATTTAAGGGAATAACAAGCAATATCTCGAAAATGGTTTACCCAACAAAAAATGTATATGGCATAAATTGTGTATTTTAACTCGATTTACATTTGTTGTGTAGTAAAATTTTGTCTATCTCTTATGGTTTACCAGTTATGCAAAAGTCGTTCAAATTAAGAATACTTTTGGACACATTCCCAGAAAATTCGAGATATACATTTCATGTGTCATGAAAATATCTTAAGCATATGATATTTTAATCAAAATCGTTAGAGCCATTTTTGAGAAAATTAACATTTTCGAAAAATGTTCCATGTTAAGGGTAATCTGGGGTGGGGGGATTTTCTTGAAAGCCTTTGTGTCGCATCTCTGGAAGATACTGAAGCTAAATACCAAGTTTGGCGTTTATCCGACTATTCGTTTCTAAGTTATGCTGTTCAGGCACACACACACACACACACACACACACACACACACAGACATGTTTCCAGAAATGCTTTTGTTTTGGATTCAAGGGGTCTCAAAACATGTATTTCCGGTGAAATCTCGTATCGAATTTTTTGGGTGAAATAAAATACTTCCCCTACTTATTATACGTAGTAGAGAAAGTAATAATGTACACTATTATATTATTGTGGAAGTTGAAGATGTAATATAGTTCATGCCCAACGTGCAGTAAAATAGACAAACGCCGCAGCTAAGCTAGAATACCAGCATCGGGAAGTAAATAAGAATAGTGTCGTCGTAAACGTTACTTACGGAATACTTTTGCAGCTATGAGCGTAACTATAAATAGAATGTTTTAGAGCAGCTAGTATTACCCGAAGTAAAAGAAATTATAACAGCGAATAAACGCTATGATAGTGATTAAAAAGAAGTCTGTAAATGAAGTCCCAGCCCGGTGGTTTCAGCTTCTTGGTAAGTGGGGTTAGGGGTAAGCTACACTAAGCCTAACCAAGTCAGGCATGTCGCGCCATTGAGAAACCGCACTGTAGCGTACACCGCCATCATCAACGCCGCAGCGGTGTTATAAAAAGAGCTCTCTCCCTTCCTTGCTGGAGGAAGACTTCATCCGCACATCAGAGCGTGTTCGTATAATTACAAAGAAGAACGAAGTGTGGGCAGACATAGAAGAGAAGAAGGAGGAAAAAGTACAAGAAGCAAAGCAACAAGAGCAGGATAAGGAGATGTAGAGGAAAACCGCAAAGAGATCTGCGTGTACTGGCTTAGTTTGTTCTTTTGAGGGGCAGCCGAGCTTCAGTAACGTCATCAAAGGAAACGTGCAGTCCAAGGTGACGCAGTGTCCTCACCTGGCGTCCCCGCTAACCAGCTGTCTCTCTCTCTCCCTTACACATTATAAGTACAGCTTGTTTCATCCGCGTACCATCGCGTAAATCTTTCGTGTTGTCCTTGACAGGTTCTGCTAAGTTGCGGTTTATAAGAATACTGATATCTGAATTCCTACAAAAATAATGTTCTCTCGCACTTATCACACTTGTGACTGAGCAACCTCAATTCTGAGGCAGTATTTTTATCACTTAAATGATATCAGTTTATTTATATAATATAAAATATAATAACAGTCCACCTAAAAACAATGTGTGTAATATAATATATAAAAGGTATGTAACGGTCATTGTATTATGTTTATATTATTATGTACATGTATAATACGGTTAAGTGAATGTATTAAGTTGTTTAACAATGTAGGAGCTGTGAGAATAGAAGCCGAAAGTTCCTAATAATGAGGTAAACTTGAGACAGCAATAAATTAGAAAGTTTAATAATGCTACTAGATTAGATTAGATTGTATTCTGTGAGTTCACTAGCAGCCGTAAAGGCTTGTGAACATAGAACATGTCAAGGAAATGTACAAAAATTACATATAAACATAAATATTACACAGAATATGGAACATTTGAAATAAAATAGACACATACTATATGCGTGTCAAGGAAATGTACAATAAAGTTACATATATACATAAATATTACATAGTATACAGAACATAATTCTTGGAACAATAATGTAATATTTAAAACAGTTTATAAATAGTAAACCAAAAACTAGAAAAAGCTTAAGTTAAATAAAAGTAATTGGAGTAAAATTAGCCAATCAAAGACTTGAAATATAGTAAAAGTGTACTTTTAGGCGGTAGAAGCCTGACGCTAGAAGATAGCGTGCCTAACCCGAACAGTTCGATACGTATTCAGTGTGAGACTTAAAAAATTCATTACGGCGTGAATAATATAAAGTTTACGAGTTAAAAAGTACAAGTAGCAATAATCTCATGGCTCTACAGTGGGATACATCAGTGAAGTGTTATTTAATCGTGAGAAGGAATAATAAAAGGAGTGAAGTAAAAGGTTTATAATGTTATGTAAGCCTTCATTCTTTAGCCGCACCAACCCCTGCTAAGAGATACGTGTTTTTGCAAATTACTACTGACGCAGCCGAGGAAACATACATATATAATATTTAAATAAACATAAAAATACAAAGTTGACTTTTTTTAAGAAGTGGGGCGAAGGCCACCGGAAAGTGAACGTGGGGCGAAGGCCATCGGAAACTTTGTAACGTGCGTGGTCTAAACAACTTCAGGTTTGGCTCTCCAACAGCAGCAATACAACTACTTCAATACAGGCTGATGAAGTTAACTATTCTATCATGTTAATTGTTGAAAGTAATGACATTATCAGACAACTGGGCATTAAGTACCTTAGTCAAAACATTGCTTAAAATAAATATGTCACGTTCCCGAAATTTTATTTCTGTATTACACTTTCTTAACGTAATTAAATCTTGTAATGCGCCCAAACATTTTCTTAAAATACAAATATTTACAAGAAAGTAGAGCAAAATTTTCTTACATGGGATGTTAAGATATTTTGGTATAGGTATCGCATGTGTATCGTAGCGTTATACACAGATTCGATTGTATTTTATTTTGCTGTGACTTAAATGCTAAATCGTGACCATCTACATAATATTGCTTGGGATTAAATATCCGCGACATTTATCTTATTTCACATGCATATACGAGAGGCACTATTTATATTTTGAGCCTAATAATTAAACCAAAGCAATTTCTGATTGAAAACTGCTTTATTGTTTTTCCAAATATTCTCGTTTATGATCAATACACCTTAGCATCCATTTGAACCATTTGCTAAAGAATTTATTCCAGTCTTCTTGAGACACCTCCAAAACATGGTGTTTGAAGGCATCAACGGCTTCTTCTGCCAACAAGAATCGTTGTCCACGTAATTTATTCTTGATTTTCGGGAACAAAAAGAAGTCATTAAGTGCCAAATCAGGACTGTGTGGCGGATGACCCATCAGTTCGATTTTTTGAGCCTTCAAATACTCTTTTGTTAGACGAGATGTGTGTGCGCTCGCATTGTCTTAATGAACGATCCTACGGTTCTTGTTGGTTTTCCTTACTTCACCGAAGACTTCGGCAAACAAATTGGTTGTGTACCATTCGGCATTAACCATTTTACGTTCCTCTAAAGGCACTGTTGCCACATGGCCAGTTTTGCTGAAAAAGCAGGCGACCATTTGCTTCGAAGTGCTTCGAGTGCGAACAACTTTTGTTGGATTTGCTTCATCTTGATACACCCATAGTCAACTGCTGTTTACGTTCCGGCTCATACGCATAGATCCACGATTCGTCACCTGTTGCAATCTTATATACGTCTATTTAGGCACCGCCATTGTATTCCTTGAGCATTTTTGTACACCAATCAACACGAGCATCTTTTTGAGATTGCGTCAAATTATGTGGGATACTACAAGAGCAACCCTTTTTCACGGCTAAATAATCATGCAATATTTTATACATTCTGGTGGAACTAATGCCTAAGGTTTCCTCAATCTCAAAACATGTAGCATGGCGATCTTTAATTATTAGTTTTTGCACAGCATCAATTTTTTCTGACACAACAACTTATTTTGGAGACCTTCATAATTGAGCGAACGGCCGCCACGATTAAATTCGTTATACCAGTAGCAAAGGATGGAGCTTATTCGCCAAATGTGGAAGTTAGATGATCGATGCACTGTTGCCTTGATAATGCACGTCGTAAGTCGTAATAAATCATTGCACGAACATTTTCACGAGTTAATTCCATGTTTTTGTTGACACACAATTTTCAAGTTAGTGTAAACAAAACAAATGGCCCTCTATTGACAAAATGTTTGAAGTAAATTATGGTACAAAATGTCAAAACTTACATTAAAAACGTCAGATGGCACCTATAACATTCAGGGTTGCCAAGGCTCAAAATATAAATAGTGCCCCTCGTATGCGGAGAGAAAACAACTTTTTTCTACAGCATGGCATTCTCAACTCAAAGACAATGCCTTCGTCCAAGCTGGTTCTTTTATAAATTTAGTGTATTCGTATTCCTGCACAAGGGCTTTGTAAGTACTTTATCTACTACCATAATAATCAGTGATGCTTTAGTTTATAGTTACTAGGCTACAAAACCTATTCTTTATATTCTAACAAAACATAAAACACGCTATCAAAACATAAAATACAGGTTCAACAAAACGTTAAATACACTTTAATGATGATCATCTATATCTTATTTTCCTTGCTGATAATAATATGAATTAAAAAAACATTTTCCCCTAATTGATGATTATTGTAATATTACAACCATTACAATTTGTAATACTTACTAGAGGGACATTTTCACATCTCGCATTGGAATATTCACTCCAAATCCTCGAAGCTTTAATACTTTTCGACTTCTCATAAAAATACACCAACAAAGAATCTTCATTTACGTCTGCTTCATCACCCACACACCAGTCTTTGAGTTTCGTATAACTACATAAATGAACTTACCCAGAATTCTCTGGAAGTGTATTAATAGTTGCTCTTGGACTGCTTTTAATTTATTTCCTTTCTCTCTATTTTATTTTACGTAACTTTAACTCCTTGGTCATACCGCGATGGCTCTGTTGGTGGATAACTCTTAGATATGTGATGGACAGTTAGCCTTCTAGGTCTCATCCCTGTAACCACCCGCTCCGTCACGTGTGATAGGGACTCTGGTGCATAGCTACCGAATCTTCTGATTCATGCCGTTTAGACGGCACGAAGGTGCCGTCTAGTCCAACCGCCGCCCCCATATAAAGGCGGACAGTTAGCCTTCTAGGTCTCATCTCTGTAACCACCTGCTTCAGATGGCATTAGGTACCGTCCAGTCCAGTACTACTGTTTTGGACTTAAGGTGGAACTTTGGGTCGTGGTATTAAATATTCAATCCGGTATTTACCTTGGCGACTGAGGAAAACCACGAAAAAACTTCAGATTGGTCGGCCCACGGGATTTGAACCCGGGACCTCCCGAATGCGGGCCACAGATAGTTTTTTCCTGATGAACCTTCTTCGCTCATTTTTAATTTAAATTCACACATGAAACTAGCATTAAAAATTACAGATTATAACAACAAAGTTTGTTGATTTATGGCGTCTTTTTTTTCCAAAACCCACATTAGTGTTTCTCTAAACATATCGTTTCCGCAATAAATAAATTTCATTAAATGTACTAAATATAGAATATATACTAAAATACTCTGAATGTAGATAAAATATTGTAGACAACATGTTACAAATTAGGTTTAGTAGTTCGGTGATCTAACTTTATCCTCCCGTTACTAAACGTCTATTATTGTAACTAGGCCTCTAAGTAACTATATCAATCTTTTAGTAATTTATGAAATTGAATTGGAAGGTGTTTTATGGTCCCATGCCTGTCACAAAGGATAGCGAATTTCGACAGTGAGAGAATTACTAAAATCTGCTGTGTGGATTCTGAGATTACCCCACATACACAAACATACAAATTTTCTCTCTTTTTATTATTAAAATAATCTCCCATTTAACGAAATGTAACGTCATGAAACGGTAGAGCGTTATGTCTCAGCCAGTTGTATGTTGCTACGGCTAAAACCTTCTTAATATTGTCCGAAAGATGTATTTGGTGGAAATTCCCCGGGTAAGACTGTAGGCTTCAGCACAGTCATGACAGAGAAGTTGCCGAACAATCAGGGGTCAGACTTGAAGCAGTACGCCCCGCGGAGAGAGTAATCATCATAGATAAGAAGAAACGTAAAAAATATAACATATATATATATATATATATATATATGCGCGAATCTTGTGAGTAAGCTGGAGAGGAAAATGTGTAAATTGACAGTTATTACTGACAATGTCCTTCAAATGAAACCTGGCCCAAGTAGATGTGCAGAGGAGAAAGACACTGAACGCGTAACTGTTGTTACAGGAATCCTGTGAAGGTGAGTCCACACTGTTCAATATATCAACAGTTAACATTCAACAATTAACAAAATGTCCCATACAACAATTAACAAAATGTCCCATACAACATGTTAAATGCCTTCAACATGTTATAACTGTGAACCTTTAACATTCCATACACACCAGTTAACTTGTTGGGACAACAAAATCTCTCAACCAAAAGCAAAATGGACTCCAGTGATCAGGATTTGACCATTGCTATTTGTATATGTGCTTGATATGTAATAAAAAGAAAAGTAGAAGGTGATGAGGCACTATCTGGTTAATCGGCAGGGGAGTGAAAATGTTTTTAATAAGTTTAAAATTCGGAGCAGGTTTGATTTCAATTTCTTGAGAACAGTCAAAGTGACTTCAACTTAGCTTTGAGCAAGGTTTCTAAGCTATAATTCATAAAAAGGACACATATTTGAGAATAGCCATTCCAGCTGTCAGACTTGAGCCTTTTTTGCAATTCTCTAACAAAGTGAAGCTATTTTTCTTTTTGATATTGTCTGTGGAACAACAATAAATTGCACACATCTTGGTAATAATTATCCATTCTTTTTATTACAATGTTCCATGATGACAGCCTCAACAAAGATTTTATTAATGAAAGTGTTTTTTCTTTCATTCATTCCATAACTTCACATGAAGTAAACCAAATCAAGGAACAACCACAGAACGAGTCAACACGCAAATACCAAACACAATAGCTTGAAGGAATCAGAAGCAAGCCGTTGCCATGGTTACAGTTTGGAAACTTCTGAAGTTCACCCAATCACATACACACAGAGCAAATTGACTTAACAAGTTTTCCATTAAAAGCGGAAAACATCCAACATGCTAAAAGTGTCAAGCACAACTCTTTCGGTTAACATGTTAAATCAATTCTGCCATCGAAATTTGGCCAACATGCAAACTGATAACATGTTGCACTTGACAAGTTTTGTTAAATGTTAACCAGTGTGGACAGGGCTTCAGATATACTTGTGTTCTGGGCTAGGGAGCACCGAGGGATGAGGTAGGGGAGAGGGGAAAATGCAATGTGAGTTACGCAGCGGGCTAATATGTAGCGAATAATAGGGTCTTGATCAGCATTCACCTGTAGCACTCACATAGCTGCTTTGCTCAGTGTAAACAAGTAGTTCTCGAATGTAAGAATCGGATATTGAATCAGGACGGCCACTAATGTAAGTTAGGCTGCATTATTTTTCAACTCCGTATCTAACTGTGCACGAATTTTGAATCATTACGTCATCACGTCTGTATGTGTATGTATTCCTTCTATATATTTCCGGCGTTCCTTTAACACAAATCTTGGGACAAAGAAAATTCCTGTTACTCGGTAAATCGCACGATGCAGGGTAACAAAAACGTCAACAAAGTTCCAAGTATGAAGCTGGCGTTGTGAATGGAAACTTAAAAAGTGAACAATAGGAGATAGGGCATGGGTCACGTGATAACAGCAAGCGGCTTCAAAACTTAAGTGGAAGGAGACAATTTTTGGAACACGTTGATAAAACACCGGAGAACACAGAAGTTGCCGACGCGTGTGTAAAACTGAGGCAGTATACTTAACACTTGAATAATTCCATTTAAATTATATAATATGTAATTTCAATAACAGCCCGCCTTGAAGCAATATGTATGTAATAATTTGTAAAAGAAATGTATGTAACAGTCATTGCAAATGCTTATATTGTTGTAAACATGTTCAATAATTGTATATGAATATATTTGGTAATTTAATAACGTAAAGCTGTGAGAATAATAAGTTTAAAGTTGATAATGAGGTAACAATGAGGTAACCTTGAGGCAATAATGAGTTTGAGAGTTTGATTGTTACAAATCATGATTAGAGCAACGATAATGTAAATTTTGTGACAGTTTAAAAATAGCCAATCAACAGCTAGAAAAAGCTTTAGTAAAATGCAGGTATTCTATTGGACTAGGATTAGCCAAGCAGAGACTTGAAATACAAAGGTTTACTTGTTTGGACGGTTGAAATATGTTCAGTTGCTGGCAGACCTTGGTAGTGACCGGATGGAAGATGTGTTCTCTAAAAAAATATTACGTATTCGTGTGAAACGAAATTTATGTACACGCGATAACAAGGTGCACGTAATAAGATAAAAGAATCTCACAGCTCTTGGTATCAGTGTAGTGCTATTTAATTTTTGTCAAGGATTAATAAAAAGAAGTGAATTTAAACTTAAAATCTGTGTAAGCCTACATTCTTGTCGCACCGCACTCTGATTAGGAGAAACGTGTGTCTAAAGTAATACTGAAACAGCCGAGGCAAAAACAAACATAAATACTATCTACAGAAGCGGTTTAATAACAAAGTTAAAATATATTTTTAAAACTTGGAGCGTAACAACAAAAATACATCTTCAAATCGGCTTCTCATACGTAGCAGCTTATTACGTAACGAACAATCTATTTCAAATTAACGACCAAAGCATGGTGCAAACTCCTACGTAATTATCAACAAACACCTAAAGACAATAACTACTTCAAGTTGGCTTCCCAAGCGTGAGGCTGATAAATAATTTACGTAAACAAATCCAATTCTTCAAAACATAAAACGAAAAAGTCGCTAAACATAAAACTATTACAAAACATACGAAAATGACTTGTTAAGATACAAGACAAGTCGTTCACAGGTAATGGGATAAATTCGCGGGCAAACATGTCAGATGTGTTCTGAGTAAGGGGCAGTAACAATGGTGCGTAGTGTGCGAGGCGGCGTAAGTGCAGGAAGAAAGGCGACAGTAAAATAAAGGTAAATACAACAGTCGCGTTACATAGCAACCCTGAGAGAAGATCTATGCATCCTCAGATGAAAACTGAGCATTAGCCAGGACCCCAACCCAGTACCAATCCCACGACCTTCCATATCGCATCCCGTTACGACCCTCAGACTCTATAAAACTTCACTACCTGATAATTAAAGTAGTTATCACATAATATTTGGTGTTCTTGTTATCTTCACTACTGCAATCCGCCAAGAAAGGGGACCTTTGCGAGTTTGAACTGAACGTGGATCTCAAGGGTCACGCTCGGAGTTACATTTAAGGAATGTGGAGATCGAATAACACCACGGACATGGGTGCATTTGTATGCATGTGCATGCGCGCGTGTATCTATGCGTCTTATGTGAACAAAACAAACAGATGGACTTCCAGAATACAGCCAGCAAGCAAATCCATAAAAACCACAGACGGATTTGGCTTAGGTATAGAAAGGTAAACCCTTATGCACAAACATTCACACAACTTTCCCTACTAATTGCCAATTAACAGGCATCCTTAATTGTACCATCGTAAAAAAATGTTTGCTCTATCAGCATTACATCAATCACAACACATGTTCGTTATGAATGCATTCAAATTAGGCAATATGGACATGCACAAACACATTTTTACTTCACTCTTTCTACTGAGCCCATAAGGAAAATAAGATTCCTAAATTTTAAAAAATACTTCACATAATGCATCACAGTTCAACCTATAAACGCTTAAAATATGCAACAAACCATATGTAGCATTCACATTATGTTCTCTACTCACTCTTTTCTGTCTACTTCTTTAGAATATAGATAAACTTTCATTAAACATTAATGCATTCGTTGTGGGTATAAAAAGAATGCAGTAAACTAAAGCGATAGTCAATGCTCTTTAAAAAATCTGATGTGTTACACTCACATGACTTTCTCTACTCTTGTACAATCTATTTTTACAAACGCCTATTCTCCATATGGTTCATGTTAATCGAGATATCGAGATGTCAATGTTATTTGTAATTTTCTTGTAGATGCAAGGGGAATATGGTAGCTTTTAAGCGATATTCAAATATTTTAACGCTGGTTGCTATGTGGTGCATTCCATTCTCTTTGCATGTCCAGGACATAAAAAACATGAATAACGAATTTGAGAAAAAGTGTAAGTATTGGAAAATTTAAGGAAATAACAAGCAATATCTCGAAAACGGTTCACTCAACAAAAGAAATGTATATGACATAAGTTGTGTATTTTAACGCGATCTACATTTTTTGTAAAGTAAAATTTTGTCTATCTCTTATGGTTTACCAGTTATGCAAAAATCGTTCACAATGAAGAATACTTTTGGAGACATTCCCAGAAAATTCGAGACATTTCATTTGTCATGAAAATGTCTTAAACATATGATATTTTAATCAAAATCGTTAGAGCCGTTTTTGATAAAATTAAAATTTTTGAAAAATGTTCCACGTAAAGGGTAATCTGGGGTGGGGGATTTTCTTGAAAACCTTCGAGTCTAGTCTCTAGAAGATACTGAACCTAAATACCAAGTTTGTTGTTTATCCGACTGTTCGTTTCTGAGTTATGCTGTTCACAGACACACACACACACGGACATGTTTCCAAAAATGCTTTTTTAGGATTCAGGGGGTCTCAAAACATGTATTTTCGGTGAAATCTCGGTATCGAGTTTTTGGGTGGAATACAATACTTCCCCTACTTACTATACGTAGTAGAGAAAGTAAAAAAAGCTACTCACACACACGTGATGTATGTTTCTGAAAATTCAAATCAATAGCAAGGAATATATCAGAAAGAGTTAACGCGACAACTTTTGACATAGACTGTGTGTTTAAACAAGATCTACATTTTTGTGCAATAAGATTTTGTCTATCTCTTACGGCTTAACAATTATACAAAAGTCATTAAGAATGAAGGGGACTTCAGAGGCTATTCCTAGAAAATTCAAGATATACAGTTCATTTTTTATGAAAAAATGTTATATACATATGATATTTTAATGCAAACCGTCAAGTCATTTTTAAGAAAAATTAAAAAAAATCGAAAAATGTTCCACGTAAAGAGTAGTTGAGTGTAGAGAAATTTCATTGTAGTCTTGTATCGCATCTTTGGAAGATATTGAACCTAAATACCAGTTAGTTATTTCGTTTCTTGATTAAAAATTAAATTAAATTGTGTTTTATTTATGGACATTCCTTAACTGCTGTGGTCTTTAGCGTCCCATTCTATATTGGGCGTGAAAGACCGAAAATTTTGCTCAGAGACCTCTTTAACAGGCTTGAGTTTCTTTTACGTGCCGTAAATCTACGACACGGGACCACTCCATGCTAAGGATTGTTACGCTTGAATAAATCGATCGCCCTCCGCCGGGTTTGAACCCGTGACTTCAGGAACTAGTGCTAACCACTACACCACGGAGGAAGACTGTTCTTTGGTTATACTACTCACAGACACACCAACGTTTTCCAAAAAATGTTTTTTTAAACATGCATTTCCGGTACAATTTCGATACAAATTTGTGAGTGGAATTCAGTACCTCCTCTACCTAGTATGTGGTAAGAAAGCAATTAAAAGAAAACATAAATTCGGGAAATCTTTAAATAGTAATACTCCTGTATCAAATATGTTCCTATTAAACATCTGCAATAATAAATATATCTAATTTAGTTTATTTAATATAGTACGTGCAGTAAACTAGACAAAACACGCAGGTAAGTTACCCATGGTACCAGCATTGAACACAGGAAATTCAATTTTCCACCATGACAGCATGAACGGGAAGTGGATTAAAAAACACTATCGTTAAAAAAGGCACCACAACCAGTAGCTTGACTCACACACTGTTTTATGCATCGGGTTAACACTGAAGGGTAATTCTGGGATGTATGTTTTATGCAGCTATGATTTCAAATAGCGCCTGCACATTATACTACAAGCCAACTACACCCTGCATGTCTGAAAGAAAAAAAATCTGATGTGTTACATCCACATGAGTTTCTCTACCCTTGTACAAATTGTTTTTAAAAACGCTTACTCTCCATATGCTTCATGTTAATCGAGATGTTAATCGTATTGCTAATTTTCTTGTAGATGCAAGAGGAATTTGTAGGCTTTAAGCAATAGTCAAATATTTTAAGAGCTGGTTGCTATGTGGAGTATTCCATACTCTTTGCATTTCCAGGACATAAAAATAATGTATAAAGTATTCCCATTTGAGAAAAGTTATAAATAGTGGAAGATTTAAGGGAATAACAAGCAATATCTCGAAAATGGTTCACTCAACAAAACAAATTTATGACATAAATTGTGTATTTAAACGCGATCTATATTTTTTGTGTAGTAAAATTTTATCTATCTCTTATGGTTTACCAGTTATGCAAAAGTCGTTCACAATGAAAAATACTTTTGGAGACATTCCCAGAAAATTCGAGATATACATTTCATTTGTCATGAAAATATCTTAAACATATGATATTTTAATCAAAATCGTGAACCATTTTTGAGAAAATTAAAATTTTCGAAAAATGTTCCATGTAAAGGGTAATATGGGGTGGGGGATTTTCTTAAAAACCTTTGTGTCGCATATGGAAGATACTAAACCTAAATACCAAGTTTGGTGTTTATCCGACTGTTCGTTTCTGAGTTATGCTGTTCACAGACACAAACACGGACATGTTTCCAAAAATGCTTTTTTTTTATTCAGGGGGTCTCAAAACATGTATTTCCGGTGAAATCTCGGTATCGAATTTTGGGGTGGAATACAATACTTCCCCTACTTACTATACGTAGTAGAGAAAGTAAAAAAAATCTGATATGTTACATTTATTAAACTTTCTCCACCCTCTATAGCTTATTGGTGGGTATACAAACTATTCTTATTAAACCTTTTTTGTTATCTACTTCATTTTAATCCAAATATACCTTTGCAGAAATGGCTACACTCCCATTTCGTTATAGATACAAAGGAAACAGTGATAGTCAACTATTTTAATCCTGGACGCATTGCGAGAAACAACTGAAAATCGATAACACTTTAAAAACATGAAAGGTATTGATCAATTCGAACATTTAAAAAAAGATATCTCAGAAACGGCTTATGCTACAGAAAAACGTATTTGAAGTAAACGGTGTGTTTTAAGATCGTCAGTTTTTGTATGGTACGTTTTCGTCTATCGCTTAACGTTTACAGTTATACAAGATTATACAAAATTCCTCCCGGAATGAAGAGAAGTTCACTGGCTATTTCCAGAAAATTCAAGATATATATTCTATTTTTCATGTAAATATCTTTAATATATGATGTTTTAATCAAAATCGTTAGTCATTTTTTAAAGAATCAAAATTTTCGAAAGTTGTTCCATGTATAGGGTAGTTAGGAGTGTGACTGTTTTCTTTAAAATCTTTGTTCCATATCTTTAAGATACTGAACCTATATACCAAGTGTGGTACTTATTATATTTTTTGTTTTTGAGTTATGCTGTTTAAAGACACACACACGGATCTTTTTCGAAAAATCCTGTTTTGGAATCAGGTGCCCTCAAAATATGTATTTTCGGTGAAGTCTCGTTATCGAATTTCTGGGTGGAATGCAGTAAAATGCAGTAAAAATTTGTCGCTACTGAATGGCGTGGTAGGGTGTTGTCAAACACCGTGTAACATTTTACATTTTCATCTGTTTTTTAAAAATTCTATTATAAAGATGAAGAGCCGTCATCATAGCAATGCATTAAAATTATTCAACTATTTTCAGGATGAAAAGCATATTGCTAGACATTATTTTCGGATTACAATGTTGCTTTTTATGAACCAATCGCTGCCATGTGTTGAAATACCATAAAATATGATGGGTCATATCTGCGATAATGCACAACGCTTGACAAAAATACGGTGCTGCAGTCACGTGGATGCTGAGGGCGCCTGTTGTGTGTAATGGCGCCCCGGGGCGGTATGACGCCGCATTCACATTACCCACATACAGCAGGGCCGGGGGGGTTAGGGCCCCGCATTCCATGTTGATGAGCTCTGTGCAGTGCAAGAGCCCTCGTGGTTAAACATTCGTCAAACATGCAGATGCATGCGTGAAACAATTCGATACTAAAAGCGCGGAGGGGCTGCAGCATTATGTTGGAGTCTATCATCTCAGCTTTGATGGTATTGCCTGAGTTTAATAACACGGCTGATGGCAGTTCCATTCAAGTGGCTAGGTGTTCCTGTTCAATTCTCTGCTGCGCACATCGAGAACGTTTGTGTCTCGTACAATTGCAATGACCTCATGGCATCGCTACTCGGTTCAATGGGCGTATAGTTACAACACCAAGCAGGGTTGTTTGGTCTCTGTTCGAGTCAACTTGTGTGTATAAATTATCCTATAGCTTAGTTGTCGCAGTGAAGGAATGTGCAACACAATTCGGCACTATGGGGTTCAAAATTTAGCACTGTCACTGATTGATAAGTCTTCCCAAAATTCTAATTGCTTATAATCTATATGAGCTAATGGCATTTAAAATAACAGACCTATTCATCTGAAATGACAGTGTGTCTCTGCAGCGTTGAGCTATAAGATACCTCTCTGTTTCAAAACCTGAACTGTAAATAAATAACACGGTCTCTCTGACTCGATCCTTGAAGTATTTATTGTCTTTACGTTCCACGTATGCACGCCAATTTGAAGAAACATATTTGGTTACATTATTTGCACCACGCTTTGGGCGCCAATTTAAAGTAGGTCGTATTGTTGTAGTTGTTTATTTATTTAGCTTCACGTATGGACGACAATTGTTCTTTACGTTGTTTGCTGCTACGTATGAAAAGCCGATTTCAAGTAGTTTGTATTGAAGGAGATGTATCGTATTTCAACTGTTGGGGAGCCGAATTTATAATTCGTTGCAACCGCACGTATAGTACCCGGTTTCCGGTAGCCTTCGCCCCAAGTTTAAAAATAATAGCTTTGTAATTTAAACTGTTTCTTTAAGTATTAAATATATTAAGCATTTGCCTCGGTTGCGTCAGTATTATTGTTAGAGACATGGAAGTCTTGGCAGAGCGTGGTGCGACAAGAATGTAGGCTTACACAGATTTTAAGCTTTAATTCACTTGTTTTTATTAATCTTTGACACAAATTAAATAGCACTTCACTGATATCGAGAGCTGTGAGATTCTTTTATTTAATAGTTGCACTTTTTAATACGTATAGTATTTTCGTCCCACACGAATACGTATTTAATTTCTCGAGGACGCATCATGCATCCGGTTACTATCACTGTCTGCAGGCAACTGACTAGATTTCGACCGTCTAAACTTGTAAATTTCTGTATTTCAAGTCTCTGATTGGCTAATCCTACTCCAATAGAATACCTGCATTTAACTAAAGCCTTTTCTGGTTGTTGCTTGGCCATTTTTAAACTGTCAGTAAAATTTAATTATTGCTTCCAAGAATCACAAATAACATTTAAACTCTCAAACTCATTATTGCCTCAAGGTTACCTCATTGTTACCAACGTTTGACCTATTATTCTCACAGCTCCTACATTATTAAATTACGTAATATATTCACATAACATTATTACACATGGATACAATAATATAAGCATATGCAATAACTGTAATATACATTTTACAAATATTACATACACATGTTTCTTCAAGACGGTATGTTATTGAATTTACATATTATATAATTTGACTGAAATTATTTAAGTGTTAAAAATACTGCCTCATCCTTTCGCTTCACTTCCTGTGGGAGGAGTTGTCTTATTCTTCAGTAATAACACGAGTGCTATTAGTTTTTCGATAATTTAGTTGACGTTAACGAATACTTGCCATGATGATTATTTTAAGGCCAACAACTCAACTAAATTATCCAAGGAAAGATATAAGCAAGAGGGGGATTTGGCTAGACAATTATAATGCGATAACTATGTCATTGCACGAATGTACATCTAGTATAATCACTGAAGTAATGGCTTACGCTAAGAAACTAAAATTCAGCGGGCGATAAAACCATGGGTTGTTTCTCAAAGTCAAACGTTCCAACATCACCAAAGAAGATAAAAGGAGCTATACAAATAAATCAAAAAATCTGATGGGTTACATTTACATGATTTTCTCTAGCTCTCTCGTTTATTAGTGTGTATAAAATTATTTTTTATCAAAGTTTATTTTCCTATCTACTTAATTTTAATCGAGATAAACCTTTAGGAAAATAGCTACATTGCATATTTCATTAAAGGGAATAGCGATAGGCGGACCTTAAAACTCCATTATGCTTCCATGACATCGCGAGAAACAACTGTAAATCCAAAGTATTCAACAATTCAAACCATTAAAAAGGAATATCTCAGAAATGGCTAATGCCACACAAACGTTATTGGAAATATACATGTTTTAAGGAGTTCTACATATTTTGTGTAGTAGGTTTTGTCTGTCGCCTTAAGTTTACCAGTTATAAGAAATTGTAAAGAAACCCTTACGTATGAAGAGGAGTTTAGATGATATTTCCAGAAAATTCAAGATATACATTTTATTTTTCGTATAAATATCTCTTATGTATGGTATTTTAATCTAAATTATGAGCCATTTTTGATGAAATCAGAAACTGCAAAATATGTTCTTGTAAAAAGTAGTTGGAGATAGGGAATTTTCTTGAAAATCTTCGTGTCGCATCTTTGGAAGATACTGAACTTAAATCACTAAGTTTGGTATTTATCTGACTTTTCGTTTTCGAGTTTTTATGCTATTCACAGATACAAACATACACACGGATCTTTTTCTAAAAATACTTTTTTGGGTTCGGGGTGTCTCAAGAAATATATTTCCGGTGAAATCTAGATATCGAACACAATACTTCCCCTACTTACTACACCTAGTAGAGAAAGTAGCACGAGAGTCTTAGCGTTAAAGTTAAATAGTTTATAACAATGTTTTCTAAATGTTTCCATCCCTCGTGTTTCTTCCTTTGTAGCATGACTAAATGGATCACTAACGTTACACCTACTGACTGTTCAGCGACGTTTTAGCTAGTGGGGTGAGGTGGCACCCCTGCGTGCTTTGAAGGGCTCCCCCACCCCACCCACTAGCTAAAACGTCGCTGAGCAGACTCTATCTAAGATTTTAAAAGAAAAGAAGAATAACGAAACTTAAATACATATTGTACCTGAAAACAGACACCAATTAGAAAAATCGTACGTGCTACATTCATATGTCTTTTTCTACTCGCTTCTCTACAAACTATTCTTGCAAAGGTTTATTTTTCCGTCTAGTTCATGTTAATAGAGATAAAATTTCATTACAAGTTTACACATGCA
Organism: Deroplatys truncata; assembly: GCA_030765065.1. Classification (NCBI taxonomy): domain Eukaryota; kingdom Metazoa; phylum Arthropoda; class Insecta; order Mantodea; family Mantidae; genus Deroplatys; species Deroplatys truncata. Next base: position 23,342,384 of record CM060979.1, read on the forward strand.
TAAGAAGTAGGCAAAGCGATAGTCAAAAGCTTTCTATAATGCGGGCCACCATGAAATTCCATAGTGCTCTCACTGCAGGATCCGAAAAAAATGAATAGCGGCTTAATACTTGAAAAAAGTAAAATAAATAAATAAATCTTGTGGCGCTACAGTCTGCTAGTTGGCTGCACCTGCCACCCGACTGCCGACCCGACGCCCACTAGCGCACAGCAGAGGTGGGTGACCATCCAAACTTATGGAGAGCTGATGTGGTCAGTATCACGTTTCCCCCAGCCGAAAAGTTAGCTGCCTATTGCAGCTCCTCACTTTCCCCACGATTCTGAGTGGGCACCGCTCCAATAACCGGGACTTAAAATTCGTACCCCCATGGATGGGATCGAGCCCGGACGCATTCCGTAAACGAGAACCAGAGCTGCACACTCTAGCTCAAGCGCCACGCCACAGGACAGAAGCATGTATAAATATTTGAAAATTGATACCAAAAAACTTATTAGGCATAAATAGTGTGGTTTAAAGAGATTTAAATTCTTTGTGAAGTAAGTTTTTATCTGTCTGTTGCGGTTTAAAATTTATCCAAAATTTATTCAGAATTAAGAGGACATCACAGGCTATTCGGAGAAAATTCAGCGTATATATTTTGTTTTTCATACAAATATTCTAAATGTATGACATTTTAATAAAAATCGTTGAAGCCATTTTTTCAGAAAATAAAAACAAAAGAACACTCTTCTATACCAAATGCCTGAAAAGTCTCACGCCGCCTTCTTGGAAGACGCTCAACTTATATTTTAATTGTATTAGTTAACCGACTCTTGGTTTTTGAGTGTGATGTTCACACACACAGAGATGAACTTTTACTAATTTTTTAAGCGGGGAGGGCTTCAGAGAAGTCTCAAAATATTAATTTCCGATGAAATTTCGTATCGAATATTTGGTTAGAATACAATACTTCCTCTACTTACTACGTAGTAGAGAAAGTGAAGCCAGTTAGAATCAGCTTTAAGAAACTCTACAGTACAGCAAGCAACAACTCACCAGTTGTTTTTATCAAAGCTCCCGATGTAACCAAGGAATTTGAAGCTGACTATACAAATGAAACGAACCAAACTCTAAAACAATAATAAAAATCTGATGTGTTACACTCACATGACTTTCTCTACTCTTGTACAAAGTATTTTTACAAACGCTTATTCTCCATCTAGTTCATGTTAATCGAGATAAACATTTGCAGACCCTATCTTATTGCTAATTTTCTTGTAGGTGTAGGGGAAAATATATTTACTGGGGCAATATAGAAAAACAGTAGCCTTTAAGCACATACATATCTCTTAATAGCTGGTTGCTAGGTGCAGCACCATTCCCTTTCCCACAGATTAATACTCTTTGCATATCCAAGACAAAAAATGAATAACGAATTCCCATTTGAGAAAATAAGTATTGAAAAATTTAAGGGAATAACAAGCAATATCTCGAAAATGGTTCACTCAACAAAAATAATGTATATGACAAATTGTGTATTTTAACCGATCTACATTTTTTGTTCACAGACGCAGACACAGACACACAGACATGTTTCCAAAAATGCTTATTGGATTCAGGGGTCTCGAAACATATATTTCCGGTGAAATCTCTGTATCGAATTTTTGGGTGGAATACAATACTTCCCCTATTTACTATATGTAGCAGAGAAAGTATAAATTTACCTGACCTACCCGGGAATGGAACACGGGATCTCAGGGTTGAGAAGTCATTTCTACCTTCGTATCATATCTTAATGTGTCAATAAGTATACTGCTATCTAAGATTTTAAGAATAAAATAAACAATAGGATAATATCTACACTGTATCTAAAAGTAAATAAACATTGACTAGAAAATGTGACAATAAAGAACACTAATTTAAAATCATTACACAATTTAAAGTATTCTAGGGAGTGGAAACCAAATGACGATATCCAATCAGGACTCGTTTGCTGGTAGAAATGTTGTCAAAGGGGTTGACTGTGAAACTGTGAAAATAATCGTAGAATAATGAGAATCATAAGTATTTGGAAGCACAAGGATACTTTGGTTCACAATGTACTCTAAAGGTCTCTTTCTGCGCTGTGAAAACGCTGTTGCTCCAAAAAGAAAGAACAAGTTAAACGAAATACGAATAACATTTTCCTGTGCACCTTTTTAATTTGTTAAGCATACCATTAAAATTTTGCATAACAAAATGCTGTGCTGTAAGGAATTTCTCAGGCTATCTACAAGAGAGACTTGGAAACGGTTCCAGCCAGTGCACCGTCCTAATGGTTCAAATTACATGTGTTTTGTTTTTCTACTCTTTTCCTTTCCACACTCCCATTCTCCCTCTCTCTTTCTCTTTTATTCATTTTACCGCCGTCTCTCTGTTCTCTTCCTTGAGTAACGACTCGCTGAAATTCCATTAAACGGACGTGACTGTTTCCAACGCCGCATCTGTTGCCCGCTAGGACGGCACGGGACGGGACGGGACGCCGAAAACGTCGCTCCCACAGGAATCAATACCCGCCCCTCGTGTTGTCATTAGCAAGGCCCACCCCCACATGATTCCCTTCTTTATATTCCCAGACTTATTCCATCAGCCGTTCCCCATGGAATTAGCAGCAGACCCTAATTCCAGACTTGCAATAAAGTCACTTTACTGCATGCGTACACACATGTTCACCAAGAACAAATTTTACACGTTTTTGAAAGTACTGCATCTTTAATAAACTGGATGTGACGGCGCCTGTGGCTTGGATTCGGCCTTCGGTTCAAATCTGACTAAAGGCTTACTTTTACGGAGCGAGATTCGGGAGATCCTGGGTTCGATTCCCGTCGACGGCTCATATGACTTTGGGTTTTTCGTGGTTTTCTCTGGTCGGTAGGTGGTTTCTCATCTTCCACAATTTACTTTCGATATTTCTTTTTCATTTATGTTTCTTCACATCTTTCAGGTGTGCTTCTAGGTATGCTGATACCGACAGATGCTTGCTCAAAGGAAAGCGCACTCCCGTGGAAGCTAGAGAGCTGCTTGGTCAACGAGTCGTTCATCGCCCTCTCTAGGTAGCTTCAGTTAAGAGACCGATCTTCTAGCCTGGAACGATTACGGGTTTCGCGTCTCTGTGCTCTGTCTGCCCGGCCTGTAGCCTCCTGTGGTTCCTTCACTTCATCCCTTCCTCCTGTAGGATGGTAGCCACAATAGATCTATGTAGGTAGCAGTACACGAGGTGTCTCCCTCTATTGTAAAATCTATACCTCTAAGGCTTACTCGTGTGAACTTCTTAAGTATTTCATTTTACCATTTTTGGTAGAATATCCTAAATACCAGATGGCCCACACAAGCCGTCCTCACTTGAAGTTGGTTTATACCGGATAGCGCGGATGCCAAAAGGTTTGCCTAAGCAGAACTGCAAACGGAACTCCAAACCTACAGAGAGGAGACCGCTACATGAAAGACCAATGCTTGAAAACAAACGTTAACTGCTATTACGATTCCCGGCTGGGCCCCAGAAAGCTGTCTTAAAAGAAACATTTCACGGTAGGTGTTTGAATGTGAGAGTACCTATGTGTGTATGTGTGGGGGTGTTATCGGGCTTATTTAAAAGCCAATTCGCTCATTACCAAGATTCAGATTGCCGCTTGACACAAACTTGAGCACATGTGTTAAGTCGTTTAGTTCAATGACAGTTAATCTACCATCGGTACAACTATATGGCATGAATTGGTGCGGCAAGGTTAACAAGATCAAACTAAATTATATCTTTATGATATTTATGTACCTTTAAAGGTACATTAGAATTAAATTATTTTCTATTAGTGCATTATTCACAATCAGTATATGCAAAAACTTGCTGGCTTTGGTGACTATTAAGTGTATTGCCCATAGACTCAATCACAAGTTTTGAGCATTGTCAAGTTGAAAAAGATGGTTTGTTACGTTATTTGCCCCACGCTTTGGTAGCCAATTTGAAGAAGGTTTTTGCTGCTACATATGGAAAGTCAGGTTGAAGATGTATTATATTTCAACTGTTGGGGAGCCGAACACTTGGAGTAGTTGCAACCGCACGTATGGTACCCGGAAGCCTCTCTCCCAATGTTTTTAAAAATATTAACTTTGTAATTTGACTGTTTTTTATGTATTAAATATTAATGTTTGCCTTGGCTGCGTTCAGTATTATTGTTAGAGATACATTTCTCTTAGCAGGGTTGTGGTGCAACTGAAGAATGTAGGCTTACACAGTATATATAATTTTACCTCACTACATTTATTAATACTTGACACAATTTAAATAACACTTCACTGATATAGAGAGCTGTTAGATTCTTTTTATTAATTACTTGCACTTTTTAACACGTAAACTTATTTTTCGTCTCACACGATTACGTATTAAATCTCTCTAAAGGACGTGTCTTGCGTCCGGTTAGGAACATAGTTAGCAGGCAACTGACTTCTAAATTTGTAAATTTTTGTCCTTTTTAGTTTCTGATTGGCTAATACTAGTCCAATAGAATACCTTCATTTAACTAAATCTTTTTCTGGTTATTGATTGGCTATTTTTATAAACTGTCACTAAAATTTACATTATTGTTGCTCCAATACTGACTAGTAGCATTTAGACTTTCAAATTCATTATTGCCTCAAAATTACCTCATTGTTAGCAACTTTTAACCTATTATTCTTACAGATCCTACATTATTAAATTATGAAATATATTCACATAACATTATTACACATGGATACAATAATATAAACATATACAACGACTGTAATATACGCTTTTTATATATTGTTACATACACATATTGCTTTAAGGCGGGCTGTTATTGAATTTATATATTATATAATTAGACTGAAACTATTTAAGTGTTAAAAATAATGCCCCAAAGTGCAAAGATAAGAATTTCAAATACAGAGAAAATGTACAATATTGTTTACAGTTTGTTGAAAGGTTGCTTTATGACTATTGTATGCAGGCTCTTTCAAGCATTGTTAATTACAAAGAGGAAAATCATTAATATTATATACAGGATTGTTTAAAATATAAATTTTTACACCCTGTTTGAATCTAAAGCTGTTGCTTTCACATTTTACTTCAGTTGGCAATCAATTGTGCATATATAAACCAAATATAAAATGATCTTTTTTTATAGATCTTAAATAATAGCTATTTGGTGCAAGTCAAATTTACACCTTGTGTCGTGACCATGTATTTCACTATTTGTTTTAGGTATGTACAGTTCGGTCAGACAGATTACTTTATATATGTACAAAGACACTACAGTAAATAGTTTTTTCTCTTTTGAAGATTTCCTTATAGGACTCACGTTTTCCCATTTTGAACATTATTTTTGGAGCACTAGAATACTCTGGTATTACTACAGCCACCCCATACTTCTATACATATAAGATGTGCGAATAAATTAAGCCAAAATATATAGCTTTGAGAACATCTATGTTATAGGCTTTGCAAACTCTCTCAACTTTACTAATTTTTACTTTCTCTACTACGTATACTAAGTAAGGGAGGTATTGTATTCCACCCAAAAAGTCGATACCGAGTTTTCACAGGAAATACATGCTTTGAGACCCCCTGAATCCAAAAAAAGGATTTTTGGAAACATGTCCGTGTGTGTTTGTAAACAGCATAACTCAGAAACGAACAGTCGGATAAACACCAAACTTGGTATTTAGGTTTAGTATCTTCCAGAGATGCGACACGAAGGTTTTCAAAAAATCCCTCCACCCCAGGTTACCCTTTACATGGAACACTTTTCGAAAATTTTTAGTTTCTCAAAAATGGCTCTAACGATTTTGATTAAAATATCATATGTTTAAGATATTTTCATGACAAATGAAGTGTATATCTCGAATTTTCTGGGAATGTCACCAAAAGTATTCTTCATTGTGAACGACTTTTGCATAACGGTAAACCATAAGAGATGGACAAAATTTTACTACACAAAAATGTAGATCGCGTTAAAATACACAATTTATGTCATATACATTTTTTTTGTTGAGTGAACCATTTTCGAGATATTGCTTGTTACTCCCTTAAATTTTCCAATATTTATACTTTTTCTTAAATTCGTTATTCATTTCTTTTGTCCTGGTAATGCAAAGAGAATGAAATACTCCTCATAGCAACCAGCTCTTAAAATATTTGACTATCGCTTAAAGCCTACCAATTCCCCTTGCATCTACAAGAAAATTAGCAATAAGATTAACGTCTCGATTAACATGAAGCATATGAACAATAAGCGTTTATAAAAATAGTTTGTACAAGAGTAGATAAAGTCATGTGAGTGTAACACATCAGATTTTTTTTACATAGGTTATCAATGTGATTAGTTCATTTATCAACTTGTATACCTAAGTGTACCTGAGAGGTTAATATAAAGCATAGCATCTGTTTTCTATTTAATTATATAAACGAACGAATTAATGTAAAAGCCTTTCAGACCCACATTCTACCTGGAATGATCTATCAGTTCTTAATATCTCTGTACTTCCCCTTAAAAAAAGAAACATGCGCAGAAGATAAATGGTGCACCTGAAAATATTTATAACACAGCCTTCGAGCTTCAGCTGCATGGTGCGTCTCCGCACACATAGTAACAATATCCGTGTGCTCGTTATTGGTGAACATTACCGTTTTGTCTCAATGCCTGACTTGAACTGCAAGCAGGGAGCCACGCGACGCTTATAGGTACGAAACTACCTGTAAACACATGCAGACATCAGCACTACCTCAGTGACCTTTCGCTTTGTACTTGCACTGCCCCTTTGAACATCATTGATGCGGAAACTTCTTTAGTACCTATGTACGCGAGAAACATAAAGCTGAAAAGGACGGCTTGCTTGGGCCACCTGGTATACATTTAATAATGCCACTACATCTGTCATTCTGCAGTACTTTACTGAAAAGAAATATGCTGATGTGTTGCATTCACATGACTTTCTCTTCTCACTCTTCCACAAATTATTCTTACAAAAGCTTCTTGTTGTAGCTACCTCTAATTAATTCAGATAAACTTTCAATTCACATTTTGCACATTTCCCTATAGGTTACAGAGGTAAAGCGAAATTCCATGCTGCTTGCATGACCACGAGAGAGAAACGAAAAACGACTTCACAGTTGAGAAAAATATAAGTATTTGAAAGTTCTGTCCAATAATAAAAAATATCTTGCAAATGCTTTAACTATATCTTCATTTGTATGCAGTAGAACTCTATCTCTTACAGTTTACTAGTTATAAAATAGTCGTTCAGAATAAAGTGAATGCTATTCCCAGAAAATTCAAGATATATAGGTACATTTCATTTCTCATGCAAATTTCTTAAACATGGTCGCTGAAGTCATTTTTGAGAAAAGGAATAACGAAAACGTAACAATGTAGAGGATAGTCTGGGGTTGATAAATTTCTTGAAAATCTTTATATCGCATCGTTGGAATATGCTGAACATAAAATACCAAATTTGGTATTTAACGGAGTTTAGTTTGACAGACATACTCACGGAAACTCGGATATTTTTACTTTCTCTACTACGTGTAGTAAGTAGGGGCAGTATTGTATTCCACCCAAAAATTCGATACCGAGATTTCACAGCAAACATATTTTTAAGATCCCCTGAATCCAAAAAGAAACATGTTTGGAAACATGTCCGTGTGTGTGTGTGTGTGTGTGTCTGTGAACAAGATAATTCAGAAACGAACAGTCGGATAAACACCAAACTTGGTATTTAGTTTCAGTATCTTCCAGAGTTGCGACACCAAGGTTTTCAAGAAAGTCCCCCACCCCAGACTACCCTTTACACTGAACGTTTTCGAAAATTTTAATTTTCTCAAAAATGGCTCTAACGATTTTGATTAAAATATCATATGTTTAAGATATTTTTATGACAAATAAAATGTGTATCTTGAATTTTCTGGGAATGTCTCCAAAAGTATTCTTCATTGTGAACGACTTTTGTATAACTGGTAAACCATAAGAGATAGACAAACTTTTACTATACAAAAAATGTAGACCGCGTTAAAATACATAATTTATGTCATATACATTTTTGTAGTTGAGTGAACCATTTTCGAGAGACTGCTTTTTATTCCCTTAAATTTTTCAATACTTATTTTATCAAATGGGAATTCGTTATTCATTTTTTTTACTTGGATATGCAAAGAGAATTAATCTGTGGCAAAGGTAATGGTGCTGCGTATAGCAACCAGCTATTAAGAAATATGTCTATGCTTAAAGGCTACTGTATTTCTATATTACCCTTGCAAATACAAAACAAGGGGAACATAGTAGGCCTTAAGCGATAGTCAAATATTTTTAGAACTGGTGGCTATGTGTAAAATGTAATTCTATTTGCATGTCAACAGATCGTTTCTGCAAATGTTTATCTCGATTAATATGAAATTGATGGAGCATAAGAGTTTGTAAAAATAGTTTGTACAAGAGTAGAGAAGGTCATGTGAGTGTAACACATCAGATTATTCTAAAAGTATTTCCCTTTTTCGTTTTTCAGGGGACCTGAAAACATATATTTACAGTAAAATCTCCATAGAGACCTTTTATGTGGAATGCAATGCTTCTTGAACTTACTATATATAAGTAGTAAAGAAAGTAACAAAGAAAACACAATTTAAAATCTATAAAGAAATAGCAGCCAGTATTAAATACACATTGAAGATATAAGAGAAATATTAGCAGCAGTCATGACATTTCTGATCAATAAAGAGCTGCACAAAACAACAAAAACTTTTATAGGAAGACGTTATACAGGACCTAAGAGTCATAGAGAAGATAGTTATACATGTCGGTAGAGCGAAGAAATATACAGGGTGACTAATGAAAGGCTTCCAAAAAGGTACTGTGCTACAGAACGGAAAGGAAGATTAAGGTTAGAATAACCTAGGAAAAGTTCGTTGGAGCGTGTGAAAGTGTTCGAAGATTTAATAGTAATAAGAACAATTATAATAACAATATTATGATTATTATTACCTTTAAATACTGTGACGTTGTCCAGTTTTTCACTTAATAACTTGATTTAGTTCCCATTTTAACTCTCACTTCACTTACTTTCATTTCACTAATGTGAAATAGTTCAAGTTTTACTTTCACTTCACGCACTGGGGAATCGGACACAAGGCACCTCTAATCTTTCGCAGAAGCAGCACTCACTGCACGTCACCTCAATCGCCACAAACTCGCTCGGAGAACAAAACTTTTTATCGCACCAGACACACACTCAGTACTCTGGCGAACTTGCCGGCTTATATAGGCGGTAGAGGGTTCCACAGAACATTCTAGAATATTCTAGAGATGGAGGAAGGGAAACTTCCAGAGGATTCTGGTTATCTGTCGACAAGCGCTTCTGGTGTTTAAGTTCAATTACATAGGCTCCAATGTGTTTACAAATGGCACTGATATTAAGCTATCCAAATTTCAGCAGCTATTAGATATAATTAAAAGAACATGTCTTTTGGGAAATACCAGGAGCGGGATTGTTTTAAAATTTTGGCCCATACATCACTACTTTATAGATCGGAAACTTAGTCCGTAACAAAAAAAAAAAAAAAAAAAAGAACAAAAAATCACGAATAGATTTAGCGGAAATTAGACTATTAATACCGCTAGTAGGGTTCAGTATATTACATAACAAATAAAATTTCGAAATTTGCGAAGATCTTGGGAGTATTAGTTTAACAGAAACAATTGATAGATACTGATTAATATGGCATGATCATGTCAATAGAATGAATTTCAATTGTACATTCAAAATATCACACAACTATACACCATTGGAAGCCATAGGAAGAAACGGAGGGACAAATATCAATAGAAAATACATAAATTGAAGACGGAACAGACCAATAAGCCTAGTCCATTCTTTATATTGTGAGGCAGCAATGGGCCTCAGTTATCGCGTAAAGGCGCCGGCCAGCCGACCAACCGACCGACCGACCGGGTGTCGGCAGCTTAAACACCAGAATCGGTATCGAGATATAGGGAGATTGTTCTGAAAGCTTCTTTCTTCCCACCTCCCGAACATTCTAGAACTCTGTGGAAAATTGCAGCATGTATATAAGCGAGCGTGTTTGCGAGTATTTTAGAGAGTAAGTGAGATAGTGAGTGCGTTACTGATACGACAAAAATGTTGTGCTATGAGTGAGTTTTGTAACGTACAATGAGTGCTGCTACTGCGAGAATTAGCGACGTATTGTGTTCGACCCTCCGGCGAGTGGAGCGGAGGAACGAATAGGCTGCTTTGCGCGTATTTCATTGTGTCGAGAGAACTAGTGAAGAGACGGTGACATATCGGCAGATAACCAGAATTTTCTGGAAATTTCTTTCCCCACCGCATTCAAAATGTGTGTCCGGGAAGTTTTAGCATGTTCTGTGGAAGCTTCCATGGACTATATAAGCCAGCGTTCTCGCGAGAGTATGTCAGTTGTGTCCGTCTGTAGGCGAGTTGGTGAGTGCGGTTCTGCGAGCGAGTTGGTGGAGACTGCTGTGACGTACAGCGACTACTACTACAGAGCGAGAGATTGTAGAAGTCTTGTGTTCGATTCCCCAGCTAGTGAACTGCCCGGAAGAGACTACGTCACGAGGAAAGTGAAGTGACGGGGAAACTGCACTAGTTCACATGAGTGAAGTGACAGTGTAAACTAAGTGAAGTCCCAGTGAAAGTTGAACCGGATCAAAACAGTGACAGTGAGAACTGAGGGAAGTGGCAGTTGAAAAACTGGACAAAGTTACAGTAGTTATTCCAATTATAACTGGGGGGTTTGGTTACTGATTAGTCCTTTAATATTAGGAGGCACAGATATAGCTTTTCTTCGAATAAATAACAAACTTTTAACCTCTACCCCAGGAGAAGTGTTATTCATTATTACAGAAGTTTTCTTTTTTGTATCATTATATGATCATTACTTTAACATTTTCCTACCATTCAGTTCTTTGTTTATCTTCTTACATTTATACTTAGTATATAAAAACTTCTATATCATCCACATTTTGCACATGTTAAAGTTTTCAAACATCCGGAATTTCACTATTCAATTGAGAAAAAAACTGATGTGTTACACTCACATGACTTTCCCTACTCTTGTACAAACTATTTTTACAAACGCTTAATATCCATATGCTTCATCTTAATCGAGATGTTAATCTTATTCTTAATTTTCTTGTAGATGCAAGGGGAATATGGTAGTAATTAAGGTATAGTCAAATATTTTAATAGCTGGTTGCTATGTGGAATATTCCATTTTCTTTGCATTACCAGGTTAAAAAAATTGAATAACGAACTTGAAAAAAAGTATAAGTATTAGAAAAAGTTAAGGGAATAACAAGCAATATGTCGAAAATGGTTTACTCAATAAAAACCATGTAAAGGATATAAATTGTGTATTTTAACACGATCTACCTTTTTGTGCAGTAAAAGTTTGTATATCTCTTATGATTTACCAGTTATGCAAAAGTCGTTCACAATGAAGAACACTTTTGGAGACATTCCCAGAAAATTCGACATATACATTTCATTTGTCATGAAAATATGTTAAACATATAATATTTTAATCAGAATCGTTAGAGCCATTTTTGAGAAAATTAAAACTTTCGAAAAATGATCCATTTAAAGGGTAATCTGGGGTGGGGGATTTTATTGAAAACCTTCGTGTCACAACTCTGTAAAATACTGAACCTAAATACCAAGTTTGGTGTTTATCTGACTGTTTGTTTCTGAGTTATGCTGTTCACAGACACACACACATACACACGGACATGTTTCCAAAAATGTTTTTTTTGGATTCAGGGGGTCTCAAAACATATATTTCCTGTGAAATCTCGGTATCGAACTTTTGGGTGGAATACAATACTTCCCCTACTTACTATACGTAGTAGAGAAAGTAAAAAGTCTGATGTGTTACACTCACATGACATCCTCTACTCCTGTACAAACTATTTTTACAAGCGCTTATTCTCCATCTACTTCAGGTTAATCGAGATAAACATTTGCAGACTTTATCTTATTGCTAATTTTCTTGTAGATGTAAGGGGAATATATATTTACAAGGGCAATTTGGAAATACAGTAGCCTTTAAGCACATACATATCTCTTAATAGCTGGTTGCTAGGTGCAGCACCATTCCCTTTCCCACTGATTAATACTCTTTGCATATCCAAGACAAAAAAAAAATGAATAACGAATTCCCATTCGAGAAAATAAGTATTGAAAAATTTAAGGGAATAACAAGTAATATCTCGAAAATGGTTCACTCAACAAAAAACATGTATATGACATAAATTGTGTATTTTAACACGATCTACCTTTTTTGCAGTAAAATTTTGTGTATCTTATGATTTACCAGTTTTGCAAAAGTCGTTCACAATGAAGAATGCTTCTGGAGACATTCCCAGAAAATTCGAGATATATATTTCATTTGTCATGAAAATATCTTAAATATATGATATTTTAATCACAATCGTTAGAGCCATTTTTGAGAAAATTAAAATTTTCGAAAAATGTTCCATGTAAAGGGTAACCTGGGGTGGGGGGATTTTATTGAAAATCTCCGTGTCGCATCTCTGGAAGATACTGAACCTAAATACCAAGTTTGGTGTTTATCCGACTGTTCGTTTCTGAGTTATGCTGTTCACAGACACACACACGGACATGTTTCCAAAAATGCTTTTTTGAATTCAAGGGGTCTCAAAACATGTATTTCCGTTTAAATCTTGGTATCGAATTTTTGGGTGGAATACAATACTTCCCCTACTTACTATACGTAGTGGAGAAAGTAAAAAAGAGGACTTTCTACATCCTTTACTCGCATTCGGAGGGGAAAAAAACACAGTCCTATTTGTCTGAAAAGCTTTGCTCGTGGGTGGGTTGTCGCCCTCCGTGGTGTAGTAGTTAACATGCTAGCCTTTATTTCCCGAGATGCGGATTAAAACCAGGTGGAGGGCGATGGATTTTTTCTGCCTAAAAATCCTCAGTATGGCTTCCTTCGGAAGGGAAGTAAAGCCAGTGGACTGGTGTCGTAGATTTACGCCACGTAAAAGAACCTCAAGCCTGATAAAGAGGCCTCTGAGCAAAATTAGCGGTCTTTCACGCCCAATATAGAATGGGACGCTAAAAACTACAGAGCGTCCATAAATAAAACTCAATTCAATTTGTGGGAGGGAGGGGAGCATGGCTTTGTCACTGAAGCAGGTGCTATTACAGTTATAAATTCGTGTCCCAAACTGGTGATGAGAAAGGTGAATTTTCCCTTTTCTGTGCGTTAATAATATCCAGTCAGGTTGCTATTGGCCTTGTTCTTATGTCGTATGTGAAGTCCTCTTCATTTCGAGTGAAATTTGTATTACCTGAGAATTCAAGAGAGCTAATGATACAGTTTTGTAAGACCTGCTTCAGAAACATTTCTAATTATATATTCTGTTTAGATTCTTCAATGGCGGCGACGTGGTCGAGTGGTTAGACCGCTCGCCTCCCACCGAGGCGGCCCGGGGTCAATCCCAGGGACCTGCATGTGGGATTTGTGGTGGACGAAGCGGCGTCTGGGCGGGTTTTCTCCGGGTTCTCCTGTTTCCCCCGCCATTCATTCCACCAACTGCTCCATCATCATCTTTCCTTTCATCCATTTCACCAACATTTCGTTTCATCTACTTCCTTCATCCCATACCAGGCATCGGGCTGATCACCCATCCTGGATGCTCTGTCTGATCCATGAGTGTCTGCTCCTCGACGGGCCTCTGACCCCAGGCACCCGCTTGTAAGTCCTGGGGGGTGTAAGTCCTACATAAGAGGAGGGTAAACAGATAATGAATGAATGATTCTTCAATCAGGAACATAAAATAAATATATATATATATATATAATTAATTTTTAAACTATTATCTCAACATTATTTTTGTACGTGCTTTTTCTGCTTGTATATAAGTTAGACACAAGCAAAATTAATCATAAATTTTAATAAATTAAATAAATCTCAGTTTTGTTATTTTTTGTAACTATTATGTCAATTTTACAAATTTTAGAGTAATTTTATAGGTTATTTCTGAAACATTCATTCTTAGGTTATCAGAATCCGGACCCTGATTATTATTATTATTATTATTATTATTATTATTATTATTATTATTATTTTCAAAACAAACTAAGGACTGTAGAACTAAGTGCAATTCGAAACGCCTATTGATAATGTCGATAAAAGCAACGGTAGAAAAAGAAAGCAGGGATTTAAGAAGGAAATCGTTAGAGTTGTGTGGATGCTGTAATGTGAGATTCGTGCAGACAGCGACCTTTGTGAACAATGATATTGCTCCTTTTAAAGTCGCTGGAGGCGCCCCAAGCTATCGTGACATTTCCACAAACTTCGCGGGATACTGACCTTTCACCATGTGCGCTTCTTAGAATATACGACAATATATAACTTGAGAGCCCAGGAGAAAAAAAGATAAAAGTGCTGTTCCCAGTATTTCCTGTCTAATATGGCTCTGCTCTTCCAAGTTCTTTTTAGAGCTAAAACACTTATTTGTCCTCTTGTGTATTTCGCTAACTTGCCTTCGATTATGTGTCTGCTTCTATCTTTTTTCGTTTTCCTTGAAGCGATCGCAAAAAAAAGGCATTCCTCAGAGTACCAAACTATGTTGCTTCAAAATTAAAGTGGTAAAATAAGGAAGGGGGACGAGATGCTATTTTAGCCGTTTTTGTGAAAGAAATCGATACTTTAAACTTCGCAGACACGAAAATGTTTGAGGCCCCTTGTACCCCCCCAAAAAAAACATTTTTTAAAAAGGTTCAAGTGTGCATCTGTCTCTGTCAGCCTGTACGAGTATCTGTGAGCAACATAACTCAAAAACAAAAAATCTGATGTGTTACACTCACATGACTTTCTCTACTCTTGTACAATTATTTTTACACACGCTTATTCTCCATATGCTTCAGGTTAATCGATATATCCAGATGTTAATCTTATAGCTAATTTTCTTGTAGGATCAAGAGGAATTGGTAGGCTTTAAGCGATAGTCAGATGTTTTAAGAGCTGGTTACTATGTGGAGTATTACATTCTCTTTGCATTACCAGGACAAAAAAAATTAATAACGAATTTGAGAAAAAGTACAAGTATTGGACAATTTAAGGGAATAACAAGCAATATCTCGAAAACGGTTCACTCAACAAAAAAATGTATATGATATAAGTTGTGTATTTTAACGCGATCTACATTTTTTGTGTAGTAAAATTTTGTCTATCTCTTATGGTTTACCAGTTATGTAAAAGTCGTTCACAATGAAGAATACGTTCGGAGACATTCCCAGAAAATTCGAGATATTCATTTCATTTGTCATGAAAATAACTTAAACATATAATATTTTAATCAAAATCGTTAAGAGCCATTTTTGAAAAAATTAAAATTTTCGTAAAATGTTCCACGTAATCTGGGGTGGGGGGGTTTTCTTGAAAACCTTCGTGTCGCATCTCTGGAAGATACTGAACCTAAATACCAAGTTTGGTGTTTATCCGACTGTTCGTTTCTGAGTTATGCTGTTCACAGTTGCACACATGGACATGTTTCCAAAAATGATTTTTTTGGATTCAGGGGGTCTCAAAACATGTATTTCCGGTGAAATCTCGGTATAGAATTTTTGGTTGGAATACAGTACTTCCCCTACTTACTATACGTAGTAGAGAAAGTAAAAAGTCGGCGAAATACCAAAAGAGATATTTAGGTTCAGTATCTTCCAGTTACTTCCAGAATCAACCAAATATGCGGCAACATCGAACAAAATTTAAAAAATACTAAAAAAGAGACAAAAATAACATTCTACAAAGTGCTGGCTGTTCCAGTGTTAACGTATGGATCCGAATGTTGGACAATGACCAAACGAATGGAAAAACAATAGAAGCAGCAAAGATGCACATTTTTGGACATGTAACAGGGTATACATTAAAAGGCAGAAGGAGAAAAGAAGACATAAAGAATTAGGTATTTTCAAATTACTAGAAGGAATTAGAGAAAATCAAAGCAACTGGAAACAACATGTGGGGAGAATGGACGATAACCGCTATACGAAGCTGGTTTTAAGGTATATACAAAAAAGCCAAAGAAACATCAGCGGACCTAAAGGAAGATGGACGGAGCACTTTAAATGCTGAGACCGGAAAAAGCCAAAGGGCTTAAAACATGAAGGATGATAATGAAGATCTTCCAAGGATGCCACATGAAGATTTTCAAGAAAGTCCCCCAACTCAAATACACTTTGGATGGAATAGTTTTCGAAATTTTGGAATTTCTAAAAAATGGCTGTTACGATTTTGATTAAACTATCATATATTAAAGATATTTTACATGGTAAATAAAATATATATCTTGAATTTTATGAAATATCCTGTGAAATCCTCTTCCTTCGCAAGCAATTTTGTATTATCCTGCATAATTGGTAAACGCTAAGCGATAGACGAAAACGTACGCACAAAAAATGTGAATCTCATTAAAACACACAATATATTTGAAAAAAAATTTTGTGACATAAGCCATTTCTGAGATATCCCTTATTAGATGTTCGAAGTGTTCACATTTTGGTCTTTCTCTTGAAGTCCTTTCAACATTAACTTGCTTCTTGCGATTGCATGGAAACATTTCAAGGCCAACGTATATCGTCCAGTTGTTAAACATTTAACTATCACTGTTCCCTTTGTATCTATAACGAAATGTGTAATGTAGCTATTTCTGTAAAGGTTTAATTGGATTAGAGTGAAGTGGATAGAAAAATAAGCTTTAGTAAGAAAAGTTTGTATACTAACTAATAAACGATAGAGGTTAAAGAAAGTCATGAGAACGTATTACATATGATATTTACTTTCCCTACTACGTATAGTAAGTAGGGGATGCATTGCATTCTAACCAAAAATTCTATACCGAGATTTCACTGGAAAGACATGTTTTGAGAACCCCTGAATAAAAAGAAGCATTTTTGGAAACATGTCCGTGTGTGTCTGTGTGTGTGTGTGTGTGTGTGTGTGTGTGTGTGTGTGTGTGTGTGTCTGTGAACAGCATAACTCAGAAACGAACAGTCGGATAAACACCAAACTTGGTATTTAGGTTCAGTATCTTCCAGAGATGCGACACGAAGGTTTTAAAGAAAATCCCCCACTCCAGATTACCCTTTACATGAAACATTTTTCGAAAAGTTTAATTTTCTCAAAAATGCCTGTAACGATTTTGATTAAAATATCATATGTTTAAGATATTTTCATGACAAATGAAACGTATATCTCGAATTTTCTGGGAATGTCTCCAAAAGTATTCTTCATTGTAAACGACTTTCGCATAACTGGTAAACCATAAGAGGTAGACAAAATTTTACTATACAAAAAATGTAGATCGCTTTCAAACACACAATTTATGACATATACATTTTTTGTTGTTAAGTGAACCATTTTCGAGATATTGCTTGTTATTCCCTTAAATTTTCCAATACTTACACTTTTTCTCAAATTTGTAATTCATTTTTTTGTCCTGGTAATACAAAGAGAATGGAATGCGCCACATAGCAACCAGCTCTTAAAATATTTGACTATCGCTTAAATACTACCATATTTCCTTTGCATCTACAAGAAAATTAGCAATAAAATTAACATCTCGGTATCTCGATTAACATGAAGCATATGGAGAATAAGCGTTTGTAAGAATAATTTGGACAAGAGTAGATAAAATTATGTGAGTGTAACACATCAGATTTTTTGTATATAAATTCTATCTTTAATATTCTTATAATCTTTATCTTTTAATTTATCTTCTTCATCAAGTCTCTGCTGTCTTTTGAAATGTTGTTTAATGTTATTTAACTGTTTATTTCTTTCTATTGGTCCTACAGGTTTTATTTGTTGTATTGCACCTTTCTTTGCGAATTGATCGGGGAACAACATAGTCCGTTACCTGTGTAACGCTAAATGGACTACAATACAGGCATGCTTCCCAAGCCAAAAAAGTTAAAATAAGAGCACTTCTTAGTGCTATTTTGGAATGCCGGTGGAATGAATCGAAGTAATTTAAAGTAATCACCTTGGTTTTACTGACTTGTTCTTTAATACTCTTTTATACTAGTATATACTTGAACGAAAACATTCAATAACAGCTCAACAATCCAATAAAGAAAAAAAGTGTTTTAATAAAAGTTGCTTAGTTTATTGAAGGAAACTGAAACATGAAAAAAAAGGATAATGGTTTCATTTAAAATTCTAAGGTTGCCCCCTTTGTGATTCACAACGTTCCCCATGGAACTATTCTTCGATCACAATTTTCAAGGCCACTTGCTCCATTAACGTTTGGAATTCTTGGCGTTTGATTTTTACTTTCTCTACCACGTATAGTAAGTAGATTCGATACCGAGATTTCACCGGAAATGCATATTTTGAGACCCACTGAATAAAAAAAAAACGTTTTTGAAAATATGTCCGTGTGTGTGAGTCTGTGAACAGCATAACTCAGAAACGAACAGTCGGATAAACACCAAACTTGGTATTTAGTTTCAGTATCTTCCAGAGTTGCGACACGAAGGTTTTCAAGAAAATCCTCCCATCCCAGATTACCCTTTATATTTTAATTTTTTCAAAATTGGCTCTAATGATTTTGATTAAAATATCATATGTTTATGATATTTTTTGAGGACAAATGAAATGTATATCTCGAATTTTCTGGTAATGTCTCCAAAAGTATTCTTCATTGTGAACGACTTTTGCATAACTGGTAAACCATAAGAGATGGACAAAATTTTACTACATAAAAAGTGTAGATCGCATTAAGATACACAATTTATGTTATATACATCTTTTTTGTTGGCCATTTTCGAGATATTGCTTGTTATTCCCTTAAATGTTCCAATACTTATACTTTTTCTCAAATTCGTTATTAATTTTTTTAGTCCTGGTAATGCACAGAGAATGGAATACTCCACATAGCAACCGTCTCTTAAAATATTTGACTATCGCTTAAAGCCTAGCAATAAGATTAACATCTCGATATCTCGATTAACATGAAGCATATGGAGAATAAGAGTTTGTAAAAATAGTTTGTGCAAGAGTAGAGAAAGTCATGTGAGTGTAACACATCAGATTTTTTTATTCATTTAAGAAAGTGGGCCACCCTGAATAAAAAGATATGATAGTGCATAGAGAATGTCACGTAAATGGGACACGTCAGATTTTGTTGTTGTAGTGTAAAAGTATACCATAGCAAAATTATTAAAGAAATACTTTTATTTTCTTGTTTTTTACTTTTTTCTTTACTCTTGATATATGAATGTAATGTTTTCCCGTCTCTGATCGATCTGTGTCAGAGGAGAGCATGGGGCTGGGGCATTATGCAAAAAAGTGCTTCTTTGCGAGATAAGGGCCGCGTTGTAAAGCGGGGCTAGAAGAGTGGGGAGTGTGGATATTGCTTGTAAACGTTAACCCTTCCCTCGCGCCCAGCGGACACCCCCACTTTGGCTGCCTCTCCAACTGTCCGTCCGGACGGTCGGCCTGAAGTGGTCATTATTGCGGGCCGCTTTTGTGTTTTCCTGAGGAGCAGGAGGTACAGCAAGGCAAACAAGCACTTTCTCGCGGTGACGACCGTGAAACAGTTTTTCTCACATATGGAGGCAACTTTTCAAAATCGCGAATGTCTCTGCAGAAGGTGATCCACAAAATTCAAATTACATGGTTTGCTTTTGCATATCTGGCAATTTAAACTATACTAACAATTATTACTTACGACATTAGACGTTATATTCAGTCTTCATTAAATTTATCATGCGAATTGTAACTATAATAACCATATACCTTCGTCATAGAACTGCTTAGAAATTATGTGCTGGTGACGCCACACATCCCACAAGTTTTAAGAAAATGTGCATTAAAATTCGTTAAATATTTATGGCCATGTAAATAAAAACATGCCTCGTTTGTAAGAAAAATAAAATATTACATTCATATTACTTTCTCTACCGTTTATTAGTGAGCTTACAAACTATTACTAAAGCTTATTTTTATATTTACTACGTCTTAATCCAAATAAACCTTTGCAGAAATAGCTACATTACACATTTCGTTACAGATACAAAGGGAACAGCGATAGTCAAATGTTTAAGAACTGGACGCTATATGCTGGCCTTAAAATTCCATACTGTTTTCATGACATCGCGAGAAACAACCGAATATTGAAAGGACTTTAAAGAATGACCAAGTAATGAACAATTCGAATCAATAAGAACGGATTTGTCAGAAACGGCTTATATCGAATAAACCTTATTGGAAATAAATGGTGGTTTTTAAAGAGATCTACATTTTTTGTATAGTGCGTTTCCATTTATCGCTTAATGTTTACCAATGATACAAGATTATACAAAATTCCTTCCTTAAAGAGGACTTCACAGTCTATTCCTAGAAAGTTCAAGATATAGGTACATTTTATTTTCCATGTAGGCATCTTTAACAATTGTTGGAGCAATTCTTTAGAAAATAAAAAATTTCCAAAAACATTTCATGTAATTGTAGTTTTGGGCGGAGGGTTTTTCTTGAAAAGCTTCGTGTCGCATCTTTTGAACGTACTGAACCTCCGATATTAAGTTTTTGAGTGAGGCTGTTGGGGCAGTATTTTTAACATTTAAATGATTTCAGTCTAATTATATAATACATAAACTCAATAACAGCACGCCTTAAAGCAACATGTGCATGTAACAATATATAAAAAGTGTATATTACAGTTATTGTATATGTTTATATTTTTATGTACATGTTTAATAACGCTATATGAGTGTATTATGTAATTTAATAATGTAGGAGCTGTGAGAATTTAGGTCAAAGTTTGCTAACAATGAGGTAACCTTGAGGCAATAATGAATTGGAAAGTTTGATAATACTACTAGTAATTCTTGAAGCAACAATAATGTAATTTTTGAGACAGTTTATAAATAGCCAATCAACAGCTACAAAGGCTAAAAACTTAAATAAAAGTATTGTATTGGAGTAGGATTAGCCAATCAGGGCAAATTGTACAAATTCAGAAGATACTTGCTAGTAGACAGCGTTCCTAACTGGATGCGAGAAGTTTAATACGTATTCAGTATGAGACAAAAATTCATTACGGCGAGGATATTATAAAGTTTACGCGTTTAAAAAGTGCAACTAATTAATAAATAATCTCACAGCTCTATATATCAGTGAAGTGTTATTTAATCGTGTCAAGGATTAATAAAAGGAGTGAAGTAAAAGTTATAATATGTGTAAGCCTACATTCTTTAACCACACCACTCCCTGCAAAGAGAAACATGTCTCTACAAAATACTGACGCAGCCGAGGCAAGCATAAATGTAAGAAAATAAGATAAAAAGTTGATTCATAATCGTTCGGGGCGAAGGCCACCGGAAAGTAAACTCGGGGCGAAGACCACCGGAAACTGTGTACCATACGTGCGGCAGTTACTTCATAAAGTTCGGCACCTCAACAGTCGAACTACAATAAAACTCCTTCTAAAATACACCTCCTTCACTGTTTACAGACACACACATGCGGATCTTTTCTAAAAATACTTTCTTGGGGTTCAGAGGTCCTCAAAACTGCATTACCACTGAAATCTCGGTAACGAATTTTTGGGTGGAATGGAATACCTTCTCTACCTACTACGTACGTGTTTGAGAAAGTAAAAACCAAACGTGGGTTAAGTAAAACTCTTCCAATATTTAAATTCAGTGTACTCCAAAGATGCAATACTGTTTACATGGAAAATGCTTCTTGTTAATTGTTTTTGAAAAATAGCTCTAACGAATTTGATTAAAATAACATGTATAAGATAATTGCATGACAAATTAAATGTGTATCTTGAATTTTCTGGGAATAGCCTGTGAGCTCGTCTTCATTCTGAATAATTTTTTTTTATGACTTGTAGACTCTAAGACATAGATAAAAACTTACTATGTAAAAGGCGTCGCTTTCGTTAAATCCCACAATTTATGCCAAATATATTTTGAGACCTCGCACTTAAAAGATGGAACTGTCTCTTATCCTTGCTACATTCCCCTCCTCTTTTTGTTCTTACAAGAAAATGTGCAATAAAACCATTTCTGAAAATGTTTATCTGGATTAATATGAAGTAGACAGAAGAATAAGCTTTTATTAGATTAGTTTGTTGATGATGTAACGGGAATTATATATATTATTACGTGTTAATTAAAATGTTAATTAACAAAGTCGACTTAGCATGGTTAATGCATTGTAACTAACAATGTATTATATTTGTAATGCTACATTTTTGTATAAGTTTAAGATAGCATAGAAGTAAGCCCATGTAAGTCGTGATGACGAGACACGACACTTTTCACAAACACACAATGGTGAGGGAGAAAAACCTAAGTACAAAGGAACAAGTCAAGGTCTTGCGGAAGAAAATTGCTATTATTGGCTATGTAGCGGACACGTCATCCATAGAGCCAATCATAGTTTGTCTACAAGTTTAAATTCAAACATAGAAACAACGCTACAACCTTTTACTAAAGCAATTCAGTTCGTGGCTTGTTTCAGTGGCAGACGTGTGTAAATAGTGCTGTGGAAAGCTGAATATCTAAGAAGTGGTACAAGCAATTTACAACAATTAAAACGGTTACAGAACAATACACAAACTTAAGTAACAGCATATTGATTTATAAAAGTATAAAATTTAATTTACACATAGATCTTAACAATAGACATACAAACACATTAAAGTTCGTTACGAATCACTGGCAAGCTTCACCAAAAAACAAAAAATGCTCTTAATATAGTAGTGGTGATATATATATATATCCAAGGGTTACCACTACAGAGATTAGCAACGGGCACCACTAGATCTTGAGAGCTTCCAACAGGTACGTGTCACACCAGTTCATCACACCACTAACAAACGGGGTACGCGGCAATGAATGGGTGGAGAAGGTCATGTGAATGTAACACAATATTTACATCCTTGTAACCTAAACGAACACTTGCGATTTACATTGTAAAACATCTGAAATTAGCGCATAAATAGTAATCTAAAAGAGGGATCGTGGGTAGAACATTGTGGTACTGTATTGTTTTACTGTAAGGTAGGGACAATAGGAAATAAAGATGAAAAGAAAACACAAACCTGAGAAGCGGGCAGCTGAGTATACGTGCCCAAAGTAACCACTGGGGCAACAAAAATATTGTGGAAGCATTTCAAATACATGCAAAATATAGCACGCATTCAAAAGCCTCATTTCACTGCGCTCTACTTTATATATTATGTAGTGTTACAGAGAATGAAAACTGAAAAGAACAGGAGAGCAATAAAACAAAGACCTTTATTAGTAACATATTTAAGTATTTTAGTCATTACATAATTCAGAAGCATGCTTGCATTTTTCAGTTCTAATGCCCTCCCACCTACCCCCCCCCCTCCACACACACACACACACACACACACACGAAGCTTTTCTAAAAATGCAATTTTTGATTCAATATGTCTCAAAGCGTGTATTTCTGGTGAAATCTAGTTATCGAATTCTGAATGGAATCCAAAACCACACCAGAAATAAACATTTTGAAGGCCCTGAATACAAAAAAGAAGCATTTTCAGAATAAGGTCCGTGTGTGTTTGAGTGCCTGTGAACAGCATAACTCATAAACGAAAAGTCTGACCAACACCAAACTTAGTATTTACGTTCAGTATCTTCCAAAGATACGACACGAAGAATTTAAAGGAAATGAAATCCCCTTACTTCAAACTACCCTTTGCATGTAAGATGTATAGAAATTTTTGAGTTTCTAAAAAATTGCTGATGATTTTATTTAAAATACCATATATTAATGACATTTACATGACAAAAAAGCAATATATTGAATTTTCTGGTAATAGCCTGTAAATCCCTTTTTATTCAGAAGGCATTTTGTATAACCTTGTACAACTGGCAAACGTTAAGCGATAGACGAAAATAGTTTAAATTATGGTATCTCACTTTGGGACAACCATACCTATGCTAATAAGCTTTTTATTTTACAAAAGAGAGCGATAAGAATAGCATGTGGAGTTCCGCTAAAAACAATTGTAAAACCACATTTTATTGAACTTGGAATCCTCACTCTTCCTTGTATATATATTTTGAATTGTCTATTGTACATTAAGAGGAATCTACAAGAGTATATATAATCTGTGTGAAACTGTTCATAATTATCCGACACGAAGTAGCAATAATATTTATTTTGGTAAATGTAAGTATAGTAAAACACAAAATAGCTTTGAAGTATAATCCAATAATCTATTCAATAATTTACAGGATAAAATCAAGACACTTACATACGACATTTTTAAAAGACAGATTTTAATTGTATTGAAGGAAAATCCCCTCTATAAGGTCCAGGAATTTTATTCTATCTATCTAATCTACCTAATCTTTCTAATCTATCTATCCTATCCTTCTAATCCAGTCTAACCTAATCTAATCTAATCTATCTCTATATCTCTCTATATCTACCTCTCCCTATCTATCTAGTACTCAAAAAATGTAGATCTCTTTAATACACACAATTTATTTGAAACAACTTATTTGCAGCATAAGCAATTTCCGAGATATCCGTTACTAATGGTTCTAATTGTTCATTACTTGGTTATTTTTTACAATCCCTTCAATATTCAGTAGTTTCTCGCGATGTCATGGAAACAGTATGGTATTTTAAGGCCAGCATATAGCGTCCAGTTGTTAAACATTTGACTATCGCTGTTCCCTTTGTGTCTATAACGAAATGTGTAATGTAGCTATTTCTGCAAATGTTTAGTTATATTAAAATGAAGTAGATATAAAATTAAGCTTTCGTAAGACTAGTTTGTATACCCACTAATATAGGATGGAGGGTAGTGGAGGTCATGTGAATGTACATAAGGATTTGCTTTATTTTACTGCTCCTGAAGAGGACGTTTATTTGATTATACAAATGAAGTATGCTTTACATTTACAGTGCTAGGCGACTTCGCCCGTATTATACAACTGGGTATAATTATTCACTCGACTTTGTCTATTTTCAAGGTCTTCCTCTCTCCATTGAAGCACTTACTCTTGTATGGTGTATGCTATTCACGACTTTAATTTGTTATATTGTTATGATAAGAGCAGATAAACTGAGGCATTGGCATACCCAGGCATGCAATGTGTGTAGAAATAGCTGATGTTTTACACTCACATGGTTTTCTCTACTCCTTTACAAACTATTTTTACAAATTCTTATTCTCCATAAGTTTCATATTAATCGAGATAAACATTTGCAGAAACGATCTTTTGACATGCAAAGAGAATTACATTTTACACATAGTGATCAGTTCTAAAAATATTTGACTATCGCTTAAGGCCTACTATGTTCCCCTTGTTTTGTATTTGCAAGGGCAATATAGAAATACAGTAGCCTTTAAGCATCGACATCTCTCTTAATAGCTGGTTGCTAGGTGCAGTACCATTCCCTTTGCCACAGATTAATGCTCTTTGCATATCCAAGACAAAACAAAATGAAAAACGAATTCCCATTTGAGAAAATAAGTATTGAAAAATTTAAGGGAATAACAAGCAATATCTCGAAAATGGTTCACTCAAGAAAAAAAATGTATATGACATAAATTGTGCATTTTAACGCGATCTACATTTTTGTGCAGTAACATTTTGTCTATCTCTTATGATTTACCAGTTATGCAAAAGTTGTTGACAATGAAGAATACTTTTGGAGACATTCCCAGAAAATTCGAGATATACATTTCATTTGTCATGAAAATATCTTAAACATATAATATTTTAATCAAAATCGTTAGAGCCATTTTTGAGAAAATTAAAATTTCGAAAAATCTTCTATGTAAAGGGTACTCTGGAGTGGGGGGGATTTTCTTGAAAACCTTCGTGTGGCATCTCCGGAAGATGCTGAACCTAAATACCAAGTTTGGTGTTTATCCGACTGTTCGTTTATGAGTTATGCTGTTCACAGGCGCACGCACGCACACGCACGCACGCACACACACGGACACACACACGGACACACACACACACACACACACACACGGGCATGTTTCCAAAAATGCTTTTTTGGATTCAGGGGGTCTCAAAACACGTATTTCCAGTGAAATCTCGGTATCGAATTTTTGGGTGGAATACAATACTTCCCCTACTTACTATAGGTAGTAGAGAAAGTAAAAAACACCGACAATGCTTATTATGTTGGGCGTGACATTAAAGTGAACGTTTTTCAAGAGCAAACCCCTGTCCAGAAATACATGGTTTGGACGCCCTGGGGCGTCAAACATTGCACAACATTTATGTTTGGGAAGACGAAAATCCGCGTGCGAAGTCCTTATAAGTAACCAATACAGGTTCAGTGTGAACGTATGGGCTGGAATAATCGATGACCAGATCTACTAACAACCAGACTGACAGGACCGACATACCTGACCTTTCTCAGATGTTTTTCCTACTCGATGTGGTGCCACTAACGGTTCCCCAGGTAACTTAGCTGATACACGACGGAGCTCCAGCTCACTCTGATGCAACTGTGCGGCATTACCTCAACGCCACATACCCAACCGATGGATTAGTAGAGGGGGACCTGTGCCATGGCCACCACAATCACCGTATCTTACACCGCTAGAGTATTTTCTGTAGGGTACCATGAAGGCTATGGTATATGCCTCTCCTGCAACATCAGAGGAGGACCGTTTCGCAAGAACCCACGCTGCGACTGAAATACTGAGCACACAGCCGCACTTATTTAACCATGTGCGTCCGTCTCTGCATCGCCGGCGTGCGCTCTGAATTCAAATAGGTTAACAGTTTGGATCCCTTTCGTAAACATTTTCTGAGAATGTCACCAAAAGTATTCTTCATTGTGAACGACTTTTGCATAACTGGTAAACCATAAGAGATAGACAAAATTTTACTATACAAAAAATGTAGATCGCGTTAAAATACACAATTTATATCATATACATTTTTTTGTTGTTGAGTGAACCATTTTCGAGATATTGCTTGTTATTCCCTTAAATTTTCCAATACTTTTACTTTTTCTCAAATTCGTTATTCATTTTGTTTATGTCCTGGACACAAAGAGAATGGAATGCGCCACATAGCAACCAGCTCTTAAAATATTTGACTATCGCTTAAAGCCTACTAATTCCCCTTGCATCTACAAGAAAATTAGCAATAAAATTAACATCTCGATTAACATGAAGCATATGGAGAATGAGCGTTTGTAAAAATAGTTTGTACAACAGTAGAGAAAGTCATTGGATTGTAACACATCAGGCTTCTTTAAGTTATGCTGTTCACATACACACAAACACACACCTCCATATGTGAACGGACGCTTTTCTAGAAATTCTACGTATGATCAGGAGCGGGGGGGGGGACTTAGCACCTCGACTTAAGGAAATCCTTTGTGCCTAGGCCCCTACCGGTGCGCCCCCGCCAGAGAAGGGTGAAGTGCGAGGAGACCTAAGGCGGCCGAATCAGGTGGAACGACAGAGCAGAAGGCAGTGTCCCTACATTTTCCAGGTTGAAACTCGCCGGTGGCAGCTGGCACCTCCTCTGAAGGCTTGCATATCCCGCTGGGGGCTTGAAACTCGGAGATCGCCTCATTCAGGGGGACGAGGTGTTACAGAGAGCATTCTTTGTCCCTGCCATGAGACTCTCGCCGATACTTGCAACTCTGAAACAATCAAGCAGCTGGCAGATGAAGTGAAATAAGGAAGGAGGTGAAATGGAGGCACAAAAAATTCGGGGGATGCAAGTAACCTTCGCAGCATTCACCTAGCGAATTCGAGAAAACCCCGAAAGACCCATAGATCAGAAAGGTCACCGCGGAAGTCGAACCCACGACATCCCGAATGGGAGTCTCACGCGCTACCGCCTGCGCCACCTCGTTCGGTCAAACAAGCAAAAAGAAGAATTATGAAAGTTTCAAGCGTTGCTTAAGGTGAAGCACGATGCAGTTACACGATGTGGTTCTCCCTCTCTCTGTTTACTACCGGATTTGACACTGTCAAATAGTGTCATTTAGAGGTTGAATGCCTCAGCTAAAGATACCGCCACAGGAATCGATCGGTGTTCCCTAAGTGGAGGACAATTGCCTTAATTAACTACGTCACGCACACACTATCACCGTAATGGTGTCACATAGGGGGAGAATTTATTTCATTTGTTCGCTGTTAGGACTCATTTCTAATTATTCTTCCAAGGCCAGCATTTCTTAGCTTCAATTATTTTGGGCCAAGAGTGTCGTCTACATGAGAATATAAGACAATATTAATGAACCTGCAGTTTTCTGGATAAGTCCAAAACAGACACTGTGTCGAAGCTTGCAACTAAGTTGACACCTGTCAGCTTGACACGTAAATAAAAAATATCATGTATTGTATTCACATGACCTTCTCTACCCACTATCGTTTATTTTTATATTGCTTCTATAAACTGTTCCTACCAAAACTTATCTTTCTATTTACTTCATGTTAAATGAGACAAACCTTTGCAGAAATAGTTAGGTATATTACATATTTCGTAATAAAAAGTTTGAAATACTTCGACTTAAATACTTGCCAGCTTTCTAAAATTCAAACCCGCAAAACTTTCCTCAACTAAAAAATCATAATAAAAGTTTGCGATGATATTAAGTTTGGAATACGTAAACGTTCAGTGCAGCAAACGTGCAAAAATTACGTGTCAAATAAACAGGAATTCCGTTTTATAAAAAAGCTTGAAGACCTATAGTACTGCTGAAATTCTTCCTGGTACCACAATAAACACGTATTAAGACAAATAACATATATTTGGCCATACACAGACATTTTACGTTTCATAACATGCATAAGAACTGTCAGAAAAATAGGAAATATATCCCGCAGACATAGAATGCGAAAACATGATGAACAATTTTTTTGAGTTTAACTGCTATGGTCCATTCTATATTGAGCGTGAAAGACCGATAATTTTGCTTCTTATCAGGCTTGAGGTTCGTTTACGTGCCGTAAATCTATGACACGGGACCACCGACTTTACTTCCCTTGCGAAGGAAGCCATCCTAAGGATTTTTACGCTCGAAAAAGTTCATGACCCTCCGCCGGGTTTGAGCCCGCGACCTCGGGAACTCAAGGCTAGCATTGTAAACCACTACACCACGGAGGGCGACAAATCCAATTTGAGGTTACGAGTTTTGTTAGATATATTAACCTCAAGCTCTCGTAGTATTTACCTATGAAAATCATTAAACGTATTCTATTACTGCATACCGATATGCAATTTGAAAATTTACTGTAATTCCATAAAAGAATCAGATGTGTTACATTCAGATCACAGTAAACATTACACCACGGAGGACGACAATAAATAATATGCATGACGGAGTTGACTTTACAATTCACGTTGACCATTACAGAATGTATGCGCCCATTTAATACTGGTTACTGGAGGTCACTAGGGAACTACGATTAAAGGATAGACACACAGATAAGCTCTGGCCTACCACAGCACTGTATGGCAACTATTGCGGTATGTTCAACCTGTAATCTTAAGTTATAATATAATGCAACAGAGTTTAGCTTTTTCATGTCCGTGATGAAAATCTGTAACCTTTGAGTCTGCCCGTAAAGCGGTAAAAATGTACAGTTTGTCGTAAAGCCATAAAATGACCTCGGCTCCCGTACATGTTACGGGCAAACGTAAATGTTGTCAATTATGAAGTTGCTAACTTATCTGCTAAAAGCTTTAAGTTTTCCATGTGTTTTTTAGAGCAAAACGTCACACTGAAAGATAGATCAAATCTACGTATAAGCGCTGGAAAGCTTTTAACTAGGTAACAATAAAGTGTTCTTATATATCCGCAGAACTATGCTTATGTTTAAAAATAGTTGGTAGCACTGAGAACACTTGCAACGCATATATAAAAATCTAATGTGATGCACTCATATGACTTTCTCTACTCTTTTACAAACTATTTTTACAAACGCTTATTCTCCATCTACTTCATGTTAATCGAGATAAACATTTCCAGAATTCTCTTTGCATGCCCAGAACACACACACACAAAAAATGAATAACGAATTCTCATTTGAGAAAAAGTATAAGGATTGGAAAATTTAAGGGAATAAAGAGCAATATTTCGAAAACGGTTCACTCAACAAAAATTGTGAATTTTAACGAGATCTACATTTTTTGTGTAGTAAAATTTTGTCTATCTCTTATGGTTTACGAGTTATGCAAAAGTCGTTCACAATGAAGAATAGGTACTTTTGGAGACATTGCCAGAAAATTCGAAATATACAATTCATTTGCCATAAAAATGTCGTAAACTTAGAGCCATTTTTGAGACAATTAAAATTTTCGAAAAATGTTCCATGTAAATGGTAATCTGGGTGGTGGGATTTTCTTGAAAACCTTCGTGTCGCATCTCTGGAAAATACTGAACCTAAATGCCAAGTTTGGTGTTTATCCGACTGTTCGTTTCTGAGTTATGCTGTTCACACACACAGAGACAGACACACACACAAACACACACACAGACATACACACGGACTAGTTTCCAAAAATGCTTTATATGCATTCAGTGCACCTCAAAACATGTATCTGGGTATCGAATTTTTGGGTGGAATGCAATACTTCCCCTACTTACTATACGTAGTAGAGAAAGTAAAAATTACATACAATTAAATTGTACATTTTTAAAATGTTTCCTGAATTAAATTTAGTGACTAATCAGCTGTATGTCCGGTGGTGACGTCTTGTTGGAAAAATCCAGACTGACGTTCAACATCGGTCAGCTTTCAAAAAATGGTGCTCGTAAGACATTCAGGCATTTCTCTGAATTTGTTGGTTGTCCTTTTATTCTGTATGCCATGTGTAAAATCGGGTTTCTCTGTACTCCAAAATCTGTTATCTTGCGACGAAACATAACCATATGAACTGAACAAGAGAGATATTAAACATGGTTCAATTATACTATTATTTCGCATAATCAATTAAGGAAATTTACCCAAATGTTGATCACATGAAAAATTAAGGTGTATGCAATAAACTCCGTACATTGGAAGAAAATAAAATCTCAGATGAGAAATTCACTAAATTTCGGATATTGAACTCTAGTTTAAATGAAAATTTCCTGAGCAGCAGCCAGAAATATGGGGATTTTCAACTTCTCTTATGATAAGGTATGTATTTATTATAAATGTAACTATAACCGTAAATATGAAAATATGAGGCGGTTCCGGGGATATTATAAATATTTGGACGGGAGTATCACCTTCAGCGGCCGGTGGGAGAGATGCCGTACGGTGGCCATAGTGTGAAGGAAAGCACTGCATTTACATTTTCTTTTATACAGCGCGACATTAAAGCTACCATTCTAGGTTGAGAACAGTTTTATCTGATTACAAGACAATGTTCCAAACTTAACAGGATCTATAGGAGTGACAAGTTTTCAGACCATCCCTAAATGTCGTGGAAGAAACTTCTTAATCGAAACATGGCAGTCACCTCATTAGCTTTGAATGAGAAAAGGCATAAATTCATAGACTACGGCAGAGAAGCCAACGACGAAATTGGATGAAAAAAAGCCAGCTCAGGAAAAAGCTTCTGCGGAAAATATTGCGATAAACCAAAATTAAACACAAGTTATGTGAAAGAAATCGCCTTATGCGCCGCTAATGTATAAACGATGTACATTTCAAGCCTCTCTCTCTCTCTCTCTCTCTCTCTCTCTCTCTCTCTCTCTCTCTCTCTCTGTGTTAATGCTACTCTCTTGATTCAAGAGGCGACTCAAAGCTAAAATCTTGCTTAGGTTTATAGGCCGGAGGACAACAAACGGATATAGCCGACGCGGGATGGGATGCCGCTGTTTTTAACTTCCGATCCATAAAGCCGTTCCGCAGACCAAGCTGACGACACTCTCCCCTGTCCCCCCTTTCCTTTCCAGTAAACTAAAACGAGCTCTACACGAAATACGAAGGCTCGGATTTGCGAAACGTTCTCTCTAAACGTTCCTCATATGTTATTATCCTATACGCTGGAACTCCCTTGCAGTGTTATCAAATTTCCTGGGGAAGTTGTCCCTTTCGCTAGTGTACAGGGCGTTTCACATTCACCGCGAACCTCTTGTGACAAGTAATGGCTGCTAAATGTGACTGTAAAAAATGTGATGTGTTACACACACATGACTTTCTCTACTCTTGTACAAACTATTTTTACAAACGCTTATTCTCAATATGCTTCATGTTAATCGAGATGTTAATCTTATTGCTAATTTTCTTGTAGATGCAAGGGGAATTGGTAGGTTATAAGCGATAGTCAAATATTGTAAGAGCTGGTTGCTAGGCGGCGCATTCCATTCTCTTTGTATGTCCAGGAGATAAAAAAATGAATAACGAATCGCCATTTGAGAAAAAGTATTGGAAAGTTTAACGGAATAACAAGCAATATCTCAAAAATGGTTCACTCAACAAAAATAATGTATATGACATAAATTGTGTATTTTAACGCGATCTACATTTTTATGTAGTAAAACTTTGTCTATCTCTTATGGTTTACAGTTACGCAAAAGTCGTTCACAACGAAGAATACTTTTGGAGACATTCCCAGATAATTCGAGATATACATTTCATTTGTCATAAAAATATCTTAAACATATGATATTTTAATCCAAATCGTTAGAGCCATTTTTGAGAAAATTAAAATTTTCGAAAAATGTTCTAAGTAAAGGGTAATCTGGAGTGGGGGATTTTCTTGAAAACCTTCGTGTCGTATCTCTGGAAGATACTGAACCTAAATACCAACTTTGGTGCTTATCCGACTGTTCGTTTCTGAGTTATGCTGTTCACAGCACACACACACAGACATGTTTCCAAAAATGTTTTTTTTTGGATTCAGGTGGTCTCAAAACATGTATTTCCGGTGAAATCTCGATATCGAATTTTTGGGTGGAATACAATGCTTCCCCTACTTACTATACGTAGTGGAGAAAGTAAAAAATTGATAATGTTTAGCAACGTCATACAGAAGTGATGCTCTGATTCGAATCAAGATATTAGCAACAAAAATAAGGGTAGTAATTTGAAGCATGTCTTCAATAAAAACTGATGATAAAGGAAATATTTTAAGGGTCATCTTTGAAACAAGGAGGAACTTAAGCCAATGGAGAAGAGAAATGTTGCAAAGTAAGCTTATGGCTTTAATAAATAATAATGAACAACAACAACTAGATAATAATGTAATAGTTAATAGTATTTTTGTCACTTCATTTTTTCTTGCGCGTAGCGTTGTAATTAAGACGTGCATATCAGCTTTCCATGTAGCTCCAAAGTGGCGAATACACGACACATCACGCAGAACTTGCTGAGTAAGGAGTACGGCAATCAACGTTACAACAACCCTATTGGGGCGCGGCGAATACGTTTTGTTTTTTTGTCTCTGTATCCGCAGTAATCTTCGATAAGGCTCGGTAGGCCTCCGAGGCGGAAGTGAGGTCTAGAATCTTCGCCATGGATGCTTCCATAGCCGAGAGCGCCTCCCCCTCGCTCTTCCCAACCAGTCATGCGCCGGCTACCGCTGGAGAACTTGCCTGCTATCCACTGTGCGGAAGTCCGGCTCCGTCTTAATATTATTAGCCAGATAGAAAAGTTAAATGCAACGCAACCATTTTTTATACAAATGATTAATTCGTTAGAAGAAATAAAAGGCTGGAATATATCATACATTATCAGACGAACGAATAACATTCTAAAGCATGTTGTGATATTCGCCAGAAGAGAATAAAATAATAACGAGGACCTTAAAATTAAGGTCATTGGATTCAATCACGATGAACTGCATAACTCTTTACAAAATATGAAAAATAGAAAATCACCCAAGTGAAATTCAGAAAAGCATACCTGTATAAATAAATTTTCGATTAATCAAATCCTTCAGAAAAGAGGAGAAAATGATCTTCAAGTATATACAGCAAACGCTGACTTTGATTCCGCTTTGGACACAATAAATAAGATATGCCAAGTATTGAAGAAGAAATTATATACTGCAAACTAGATAAATGCATTGAAAAACACAAGTTTATAAAGAAGCTAATATCACGGATCTTCAGATTTTTGGCCTTTACCGCCAGTGGGCTTAAATGAATGGCGTCATTATTAGTTCAGCTACTTGTCTCAAAGGGGAGGTGCGGAATTGAACCTCTGACTGATACGTTCCCGACTTCGTAAACAGGTTGATATACTGCGGCGGTGCAGAATTCTTTTTCACTAGGATATTTTGTGAGTTCTTTGCACGCGAGATGGAACTGACCATCAATTTTAGAATTTGCAAATTTGAGTGCTAAGCCGAGACACACTACGCTACAAAAACCGTCAAATTATTTGAGCTACCTATCAACATGCATGCTGAGTTTGCGAGTTTACGAGACGCAAGCAAAAGAAGTTCCAAATGTAAATACTGAAAAGGTATGACACAAGTCCACTTCACTAAGGTGACCTCGAAACTTTGACATCCACCCTTCAACTCATCTTTCTCTAGTCCTCTGCTAAAGCTGCTGGTGGTAAACTCGCTTCAAAGTACTGACGTCATGCGCAGACAACTGGCTGGCAGCAGCGGCTGGATAACTCTGAAGACCTCGTATAAGAAATAGCGATTTAAGGCAAACTAAGTTTCGTCTTCGTCATTGTTTAACATTTACATGAACGATATTCTACAAGAACAAAGTCAATTGAAATTAAAATAGGTAAAGCAGCACATTCATAATGCCACAAATCGTACATGAAATGCTAGTTCAGTTAATGAAAATAAGCTAGAAGGAAGCATATATGGTCAAAAATAAATCTAGCATGTCATACGAGCATTTTGCTTGAAAAATCAAAAGAGAATACAATTTAGAGCGAAAAAATATATACATTTACAATAGTTCTGATACATAAATCTCTACAACCGGTCTGAAAGTATAACGTAAAGTGTAGAAATAACTACAAAGAATTAAATAACAAAATAAATAAATGTTAACATTTGTTGAATAATAGTTAACACATTATACAGAAAATTCAAAGAAAAATAATGTTAAATTCTGTTAGACAATGGGTGTTTTACTTCACTATTCTTCCGCTGAATAAAAAACTTATAAACTACAGGGAAAGTGGAAATGTTATATTACGAATAAATTCCAAAATCTACTACAAATATGCAAGTATAAACCTACTGATTACATAGAAGTCGAGAGATCTACTAACTAAATGATGGAAAACTAAACGAAAAACCTTTTCCAATGCATAGTATCATTAGCACAAAGTTAGATATCTTCGCGGTAACTGTGAGGCTAGCATTTGGAAGGTCTCGAGTTCGATTTCCGTCCTTTGAACTTGGGTATTTTTGTGGGTTTCCCTGGTCGACAGGCAAATGCTGGGATGGTTTGTCATCCACACGAATTCCTTTCCAACATTCTCCTTTCATTCCGTTTCCTTCACGTTTCAGGTGTATTTCTAGGTTTCGTTGCGTATGGTGGCGCCGAATACATGACGCGCATGTTGCTCAAAGAAAAGCGTACTCCCCATGGACACTGGAGGGCTGTTTGGTCGACGAGGGTTGTTCATTGTCCTCTCTCTAGGCAGCTCCAGCAGTGTGACGGGTCTTCGAGCCTAAAATTTTTAGGGACTTCCGCGCTCCCTGCGCCCTGTGATACTTGAGTGTATCCCTTCCTTCTGGAAGCTAGAATAGATCTATGTAGGCCGTAGTGCGCGAGGTGCACCCTCCGTTGTATAAGCTATATCATCACCTTATTCAAGGAAGAGCGACAAAAATAATAAAATACAAAACAGCAATTATAAAATACAAAGCAGTATTTCGTGTGTTTGCGTGATTTATATTTAAATAGGCAATTGAAAATAAGTTGATTATAACTACTTTAGAATTCCACTTACACCCGCACTTGTCTCACAAGGGTAACATTTGAATAAAATTCAGGGTGGTACGTTGCAAAGCAATTTTATATGCTATGCTTAACATCCGAGGGTCAAAGTAAAGAAGTATACTGAACTTAATGAGGAAGAGCATATTGAGGCAGTATTTTTAGCACTTAAATGATTTCAGTTAAATTATATAATATGTAAATTCAATAACAGCCCGCCTTGAAGCAATAGGTGTATGTAATAATTTTTAAAATGTATGTAACAGTCATTGCGTATGTTTATATTATTGTATCAATGTGCAATAATGTTATGTGAATATATTATGCAATTTAATAATGTAGTTGCTGTGGGAATAATAAGTTAAAAGTTGGTAACAATGAAGTAACAATGAGGTAACCTTGAGGCAATAATGAGTTTGAGAGTTTAACAATACTGCTTGTGATTCTTGGAAGCAATAATGCAATTTTAGTGACAGTTTATAAAATAGCCAATCAACAACCAGAAAAAGCTTTAGTTAAATGAAGGTATTCTCTTGGATTAGGAATAGCCAATCAGAGACTTGAAATATAGAAGTTTACAAGTTTAGGCGGTTGAAATCAGTTCAGTTGCCTGCAGACAGCGTTATTAACCAGACGCAAAAAGTGTCCTCAAGAAATATAATATGTATTCGTGTGAGACGAAAAATAAGTTCACGTGTTAAAAAGTGTAAATAAGTAATAAAAGAATCTCACAGCTCTCTATCAGTGAAGTGTTATATAAATCGTGTCAAGCATTAATAAAAGGAGTGAAGTAAAATTATAATCTGTGTAAGCCTACATTCTTGTCGCACCATAACCTTACAAAGAGAAACATGTCCCTAACAATAATTCTGACACAGCCGAGGCAAACATAAATATTTAATGAAACGGTTAAATTACAAAGTTAATATTTTTTTAAACTTGGGGCAAAGGCCACCTGAAAGTACATTTGGGGCGTAGGTTACCGGAAACTGTTTACTATAAGCGCAGTTACAACTACAAGTTCGGCTCCCCAACAGTTGAAATACAATACAACTCCTTCTAAAATACTCTTTTCTCAAATTGGCTTTTCATACGTGAGTAAAACCACATATCTCAATATCATAAGTGTAGTTTCTGCTTATCCCTGGCTAGCAAAGCCTCCTCTTGCCGAGTGCATCAATCCGGCGAATATAAGCTGCTGCAATACGAGGAAGGATGCCCTGGCAATTAGATTTTCGGGTGCGGACGGAAAGTAATAAAGAGACATAACCGTAGCACTAGAATAATACTCCTTTTACCTTTCAGTATCAGTTCACCTCATACCCTCTCTCTACACCAGTTCCTTCGCCGTGGTTTTCTTGTATCACCTCTAAATAATTTATTTTGCGACTCCTCTGCCTAATTTTTCCTCACTTTATTTCTCCACGCGAGGGTTTAGTTTCTTCTTTTAGAACTTCCATCAGTAGCTTCTTACATGTCCGATTTTCTGTTAATGTCTTGCTTTCTGTTATGTAAATTACTGTTACTTCTTTATTTATGCGACCTGTAAGGATATCTCATCTTTAAACCATTTGAGGGCTAAATTTAGCACTACATTAAGTATTCCTTCTTTAAAGAGGAACAACTGTAATCGATTGAGCAAATTTTCTCCGGATCCAAAAGTTTGCTCTTGAAAAGGTGTTTAATTGCAGAATGGTTGAAAATAAAATTATAAAGTGTTCATTATTAAATCAGTGCCTTACAATATTACACATCAACGAACTGTAAAACCTTCAAGCATCTATCCAGCTGCAGTTGTAAAATATATTTATCGGATAATTAAACATCCGATTAACTAAACTACAGTACCTAAAGAAGCACATAAGCTGTAGAAAACTAAATCGAACTGTAGTAAAGCCAAATTATTCTCTGTTGATAAATTAGTAAAAGCTTCCGGATCCACGTGTAAAGTTATTCACATCTAACGTTTCATCAACTCTTTGGTTGCCACCTTCAAATATTTTCAAAAACATTCCTCGCCATTCGTTGTTAAGCTGCCTGGATTTTTTGCGGGGCCTTGAGGTTTAATGTCCTTTAACCAGGAAGATCATAATATCGAACAGTGAATGAACGAAATGGATGTAATTATTGCTCAATAGGGCCCGGGGTCCTTAAGAGCTTAGTTAACCGACATTCGTCTTCTTAGGACATGGGGAAACCCCCGAATAAAAGCCTTATCCAGGTAGACTAGATATTTAACAGAGAGATTAACAGGAGACACTCAGCTCTAATGCTCTCACCGGAAACTATGCAGTTTTCTCCTCGCTTCTTCAAATCATCACCCCCCCTAAACTCATTAAGTCTCAAGAGACCACAGATACGGCTTTTACCAGATAAAATCTCATATGCAGTAACAGTTCCAAATAGATCGTATCTATTTATTTCCAGTGTTTCACACTTTAATATTATGTGCGTGGCCTACATCACACATATTGCATATTCTGAGAACCCCATTGCCTGCCTGCAGGTGTTTTACTTTCTCTACTACATATAGTAACTAGGGGAAGTATTGTATTCCACCCAAAAATTCGATACCGAGATTTCACCGGAAATATATGTTTTGAGACCCCCTGAATACAAAAAAAAACATTTTTGGAAACATGTCCATGTGTGTGTGTCTGTGAACAGCATAACTCAGAAACGAACAGTCGGATAAACACCAAACTTGGTATTTAGGTTCAGTATCTTCCAGAGATGCGACACGAAGGTTTTCAAGAAAATCCCCCCACCCCAGCTTACCCTTTACATAGAACATTTTTCGAAAATTTTAACTTTCTCAAAAATGCCTCTAACGCGATTTTGATTAAAATATAATATGTTTAAGATATTTTCATGACAAATAAAATGTATATCTTGAATTTTCTGGGAATGTCTCCAAAAGTATTCTTCATAGTAAACGACGTTTGCATAACTGGTAAACCATAAGAGATAGACAAAATTTTACTACTCAAAAAATTTAGATCGCTTTAAAATACACAATTTATGTCATATACATTTTGTTGAGATATTGTTTGTTATTCCCTTTAATTTTTCAATACTTATGTTCTCAAATGGAAATTCGTTATTCATTTTTTTGTCTTGGATATGCAAAGAGAATCAATCTTGGGCAAAGGGAATGGTGCTGCACCTAGCAACCAGCTATTAAGAGATATGTATGTGCTTAAAGGCTACTGTATTTCTATATTGCCCTTGCAAATACAAAACAAGGGAACATAGTACGTTTTAAGTGATAGTCAAATATTTTCAGAACTAGTCGCTATGTGTAAAATATAATTTTCATTGCATGTCAAAAGATCGTTTTTGCAAATGTTTATCTCGATTAATATGAAATACATGGAGAATAAGAGTTTGTAAAAATAGTTTGCACAAGCGTAGAGAAAGTCATGTGAGTGTAACACATCAGATTTTTTTTTTAAAATTACGTGACTAGCCATCAGACCCAATATGAGTCTCAACTGTTTCCTATTCAATTTAAGGACAGCAGTACTTCTACGAGACATGGTTGTTGCATCAGTAATTTTCCATGTTGATATGTTTCCAGTATTCTATATACTCTCTTGAATCCAGTCTAATAGATTTGTGCTTACTATTAATTTGGTAATATCCAAGACAGGTTCTTGTTCTATAAATGGGTCTGCGCTTCCATTTTACACAGCTTGTCTCCATTATCAATTTACAGTCACCCTCAGGGAACCATGTTAGAGTAAGTCTATTGCATTCCCCTAGACTTTCCAGGACTTCTCCACACTCCTTAATGATGTTTGATCTCGTGAAGGGTGCTGATAGTGCCCACAGTGCCACTTGGCTGTCTGAATATATCAGGATACTGCAATTCCTGTAGCACATGTCCTTATCCAGGCAACTTACCCTAATCAAA
Organism: Deroplatys truncata; assembly: GCA_030765065.1. Taxonomy (NCBI): domain Eukaryota; kingdom Metazoa; phylum Arthropoda; class Insecta; order Mantodea; family Mantidae; genus Deroplatys; species Deroplatys truncata. The sequence continues at coordinate 23,382,241 of CM060979.1, forward strand.
ATTCGAACTCGGGGCTTCTTGAATGTGAGGCAGACAAGCTACTCCTACATCAACAAGGTGTGTGCGCCCGACATCTTGTGGAAGATTATAACAGGACAGTGTACAACCGTTAGAGGTTTAATAATAGTATATTTGCGAAATTACTTGGATAATGAAAGGGGATGATGATTGAGATGACTGGAGATAATGTGAAATAGCAGTTTATGGGTGCGATTTTCTATCTTCAATGAAATGGATGCTTTAGACAGTGCGCCAGGGAACTTTCTCCGCAGCAGCTACATGCTGTTGAGAGTGCTGACAACTGCAGTTTGGTTGAGAGCACAGGCTGCCGCTTGTATAAAATCAAACCGTAAACTCACCACAGTCAATCAATCATAACAGATGCTGGAAGTGTTGTCCTTGTGTTTGAAGGCAGACTTCAACTTGTTTAACATATTGTCGAAGGCTTTCACTAAAGTTCCTTGCGTAAAAGACTAACTAATGATATTCACTTTAAGCTCATCGATTGTGTTTTGATTAGTTTTGTGCGCTGCACCCCAAAAGAAATGATCTGGTGGGGTCAAATCATGCGATCGTAATGGCCACTTTTAGTTATTATTCTCTTCCTCCCCAAAAAAGTGTTAAAATGTAAAGCGGCTAGATTTACGTATTTGCTGTGACATTGTCCTATTGAAAGAAGGAGCGTTTAATTTCGTCTTGATTCACGAGAGAAATAAAATTGTAAATTATTTCAGAGAAGTAGACATCAGAATTGTCTGAACTGTCAAGATTGGCCCTCTATTTCGTTGTCGTAGTATGGAAACCCATTCGCCAATTTTTTGCGAATGCAAATGTGTTTGTCTTATTGCATTGGGATTTGAAGTAGTTATTTTCTACCCCACGTATGGAAAGACAATTTGAAGTAGGTGGTTTGTTACGTTATTTGCATCACGCTTTGGGTGTCATTTTGAAGTAGATCGTATTGAAGGAGTTGTATTATATTTCAACTGTTGGGGAACCGAACTAGAAGTTTGTTTGCAACCGCACGTATGGTACCCGGTTTCCGGTAGCCTTTACCCCAAGTTAAAAAGAAATATTAACTTTGTAATTTGACTGTTTCTTTAAATATTATGTATATGTTTCCTCGGCTGCGTCAGTATTTATTGTTAGAGACATGGGTGTCTTGGCAGGGTTGTGGTGTGACTTAAGAATGTAGACTTACACAGATTATAATTTTACTTCACTCCTTTTTATTAATGCTTGACACGATTTAAATAACACTTCACTGATAGAGAGAAAGAGATGTGAGATTTTTTAATTAATTACTTGCACTTTTTAACACGTAAAACTATTTTCGTCTCACAGGAATACGTATTGAATCTTTCGAGGATGTGTCTCGCGTCTGATTAGTAATGCTGTCTGCAACCAACTGAACTGATTTCAACAGCCTAAACTTGTAAATTTCTGTATTTCAAGTCTCTGATTGGCTATTCCTAATCCAATAGAATACCTTCATTTAACTAAACCTTTTTCTGGTTGTTGAATGGCTATTTTTAAACTGTCTCAAAATTTACATTATTGTTGCTCCAATAATGACTAGTAGCATTTAAACTTTCAAATTCATTATTGCCTCAAGGTTACCTCATTGTTACCACATTGTTAGCAACGTTTAACTTATTATTCTCACAGCTCCTACATTATTAAATTACGTAATACATTCACATAACATTATTACACATGGATACTATAATATAAACATATACACTCATTGTAATATGCACTTTTTATATATTATTACATACACCTATTGCTTTAAGGCGGGCCGTTATTGAATTTATATATTATATAATTAGACTGAAATCATTTAAGTGTTAAAAAATACTGCCTCAGATTGTCTGAAGACCAAATGTGTGAATTTTGGGGATTTACATAGTTGGATAAGTGAAACCATGCTTCGTATGTGAGAAAAGGTTTTGTTTAAAACTTCAAGTCCGTGTCGATTTGTGAATCTTTGGAGACATTCACAGTACAGCACTCTTTTTTTGTAATCACTTTGTTTTAATTCATGAACCACGTAACTTTAAAGAGAATAAGCTTTATGCGCTGTCCGCTTAGAGATTCTGGTTTCTTGAGTTAATTTTCGTGTTGATTTTGTTGGATTGTGCAACATTATGTCCGAGATTTGACGAAGTTTCTCGTTCGTTAAAAGCGTAGATCTGCCTGTTCTCGGTACATCGTGAACTAAGCCGGTCACACGACATTTATTTAGAAATCTTGAAGAATAACCCGATTTGGATACTTTGAGGTAGGAAAATGTGCCTGAAATTTTAGTTTCACATTTCCGTAAACCGATCGCCTTTGCGAAAAAACGTGTTCCACCAAAAGAGATCTCTTCAATACCAAACATTCGGTCTAAACGTAGACACACACTGCAATATACACTTGACTACCCCATGACAACCACCGCACATTTGAAGCCTTCAATTTACCCATACCTATCGAAGAAGGTGCCAATGACCATTGTCTACCTGCTGTTGCCAACTGACACACGAACGTTAGCAGTGGTGCGGAGAGAGTTCCCTGACATCCGTTGCTATCCACTGCTTTTCTTAACCAACGCTGGCCGAGATCACTAAGGCACAGACTCGTGAACTGTAGATCTGCAGTTCAGATCCCACCAGGACTGTCCTCCCTGAGTGAGGCTTCTTCCAGGTTTTCCTCAGTCCTCATAAATAGCAAATGTTGGGAAGGTACCCTAAACTTAGAACTGGAGGTCTTCCTTCCCAAATTTCCTTCCCCAGTTGCCATTTGATTTCATGTAGCAGCAGTGCCCATGTCCTGTAGCAAGAACGGGCGTTAAGCACTGCTCAAAGTAGCTATTCTTGTAACTGCGTACGCCTATAGAGACCGATGGTATTTGCGATGAATACGCTCTTGTAAAGCACATTGAGTATTATGATATGCAAAATATCACTAATTGTCCATATATTTCCCATAAGATTTTCACATGACTTTCTCTACCTTTATTAGTGGGTATACAATCTATTCTCACTAATGCTTATCTTTCTAGCTACTTCATTTTAATCTAAATAAACCTTTACAGAAACAGCTACATTACACATTTCGTTATAGATACAAAGAGAACAGCGATAGTCAAATGTTTAACAACTGGACGCTATATGCTGGCCTTAAAATTCCATACTGTTTCCATGACATCGTGAGAAACAACTGAAAGACGATGAGACTTAAATAGGTATTGAACAACTGGAACATGTAATAATGGATATATCATAACCGTCTTATGTTGCAAAAAATCTGATGTGTTACACTCACATGACTTCCTCTACTCTTGTACAATCTATTTTTACAAACGCCTATTCTCCATATCCTTCATGTTAATCGAGATATCGAGATGTCAATCTTATTGGTAATTTTCTTGTAGATGCAAGGGGGATATGGTAGCTTTTAAGCGATAGTCAAATATTTTAACGCTGGTTGCTATGTGGCGCATTCCATTCTCTTTGCATGTCCAGGACATAAAAAAATGAATAACGAATTTGAGAAAAAGTATAAGTATTGGAAAATTTAAGGAAATAACAAGCAATATCTCGAAAACGGTTCACTCAACAAAAGAAATGTATATGACATAAGTTGTGTATTTTAACGCGATCTACATTTTTTGTGTAGTAAAATTTTGTCTATCTCTTATGGTTTACCAGTTATGCAAAAGTCGTTCACAATGAAGAATACTTTTGGAACCATTTCCCAGAAAATTTGAGATATACATTTCATTTCTCATAACATTATCTTAAACATATGATATTTTCATCAAAATCGTTAGAGCCATTTTTGATAAAATTAAAATTTTCGAAAAATGTTCCATGTAAAGGGTAGTCTGGGGTGGGGGATTTTCTTGAAAACCTTCGTGTCGCATCTCTGGAAGATACTGAACCTAAATACCAAGTTTGGTGTTTATCCGACTGTTCGTTTTTGAGTTATGCTGTTCACACACACACACACACACACACACACACACACACACAGGGACATGATTCCAAAAATGCTTTTTTTGGATTAAGGAGGTCTCAAAACACGTATTTCCGGTGAAATCTCGGTATCGAATTTTTGGGTGGAATGCAATACTTCCCCTACTTACTATACGTAGTAGAGAAAGTAAAAACTTGTTTGAAATAAACTGTGTGTTTTAAGGAGATATAGCGTTTTCTTCTATCGCTAAATGTTTATCAGCTATAGAACATTATACAAATTTCCTTTGGAATAAAGAAGACTTCCTAGGATATTCTTAGAAAATTTAAGATATGTATTTTATTCCTCATATGAATATCTTTAATAATAAAGTATTTTAATGCAAATTAAGTCATTGATTTAGAAAGTGAAAAACTTCGAAAAATGTTCCATGTAAGGCGTAGTTTGGGTTGGGGGGAATTCTCTTGAATATCTTTGTGTGGCATCTTTGGAAAGTACTGAACTTAAATACCAAGTTTGGCATTTATCCAATTTTTCATATTTGACTTATGGTATTCACACACACGCACCTTTTTCTAAAAATACCTGTTTTCTTCATTCAGGAGGTCTCAAAACATGTATTTCCGGTGAAATCTCGGTATCACATTTTTGGGTGGAATACAATATCTTCTGTATCCACTATGTACGTGAGATAGCAAAACTTGCTGATTTTAAGAAACAGCCTTTGTAAACACTGTAATGAAGATTTTACAGAAGTAAAGGTACTGAAAAATGGAGGGGGGACCCCCGAGACTGGGACAGAGCACCACGCGCAGACCAGCCGGCCCCTTGTGCTTCTACCGGCACCTCAGGGAGGGAGGGAGGGATGAGGGTAGGGCGACCAGATCCAGATGACAAAGTTTGCAAGTATGGACGGATCCCTAATGTTTGTAGATTGAACGCACCCAACACCGCCCGGGTCCACCCATAGGCACCGAGTCTCCGGGGAGGAGGGTCCCCGAAGGAGCACCTGCCCGAATGCACGACGATCACCTTCGGCTGCTCGTACAACCCTGAAGCAGATGACAAGATACAGGAAACGAGGTACAGAAGAGTCTGCTAGAAGATGAACCACCCAGCATTCGCCTATGATCCCAGGGAAACCAAGAAAATTACATAGGTCAGTAGGGGATCTCCTAGGATCAACCCGGGACCTCCCAAATTCGAGTCACACACGTTACAGTGGTGCCACCGGTGTATACAGTAGTAGTTTTTACTTTCTCTACTACGTATAGTAAGTAGGGGAAGTATTGCATTCCACCCAAAAATTCGATACCGAGATTTCACCGGAAATACATGTTTTGAGACCTCCTGAATCCAAAAAAAGCATTTTTGGAAACATGTCCCTGTGTGTGTCTGTGTGTGTGTGTGTGTGTCTGTGTGTGTGTCTGTGTGTGTGTGTGTCTGTGTGTCTGTGAACAGCATAACTCAAAAACGAACAGTCGGATAAGCACCAAACTTGGTATTTAGGTTCAGTATCTTCCAGAGATGCGACACGAAGGTTTTCAAGAAAATCCTCCCACCCCAGACTACCCTTATCATGGAAGATTTTTCGAAAATTTTAATTTTCTCAAAAATGGCTCTAACGATTTTGATTAAAATATCATATGTTTAAGATAATGTCATGAGAAATGAAATGTATATCTCGAATTTTCTGGGAATGTCTCCAAAAGTATTCTTCATTGTGAACGACTTTTGCATAACTGGTAAACCATAAGAGATAGACAAAATTTTACTACACAAAAAATGTAGATCTCGTTAAAATACACAACTTATGTCATATACATTTCTTTTGTTGAGTGAACCGTTTTCGAGATATTGCTTGTTATTCCCTTAAATTTTCCAATACTTATACTTTTTCTCAAATTCGTTATTCATTTTTTTATGTCCTGGACTTGCAAAGAGAATGGAATGCGCCGCATAGCAACCAGCGTTAAAATATTTGACCATCACTTAAAAGCTACCATATTACCCTTGCATCTACAAGAAAATTAGCAATAAGATTGACATCTCGATATCTCGATTAACATAAAGCATATGGAGAATAGGCGTTTGTAAAAATAGATTGTACAAGAGTAGAGAAAGTCATGTGAGTGTAACACATCAGATTTTTAATTATACATTATTACTCTCATTTGGAATAAAATTATTTTCCTGCTTTCACTGCTTAAAGCTGTTACATTCGATTATCCGAAGAAAACGAATTATCCGAAAGAGCTCTGCTCCATTTTTAGTTCGGTTAAGCGGTGTTCTACTGTATATGAAAAAAAGTTAAGAGAATTTAATATAGTTCATGCACTTACGTGCGGTAAAATAGACAAAACGTGCACATAGGTAAGGTTACTAGCACTGAATAAAACTTTCCATCGTAACACCATGGAGGGAGAGTGGATGATAAAGCACTATCGTCGAAAGAAACACATAGATTTCATAAACAACCTCTCTGCTATTCGAGTAAAATGTAAACAATGGAACAGAAGTAAGTAGCTTAGGCAAGGAACTTGAACACAGTTCCGGGTTCTATTCGGTGGCTATTGTGAGGTTAATGACCTTGAGGGTTGAAGGAGAAAAGTAGCTTTCCTTAACAAACGCTTCAGTTTTGCTATGGTGCGGACTGTCCCCACTTTCCATTACCCGGTCCACGGAATCTCAACCTCATTTTCTCGGCCGTTGATTCTGTTCAGCTTGCAGCAAGACCTCCCCTCGCTCCGTTGTGATGGTATTCCCTATTGTGACGCTGGCGGTGAAATGGACAAGACTTTAAAACCGCAAACACATGCAGGACCTCCGAGCTTTGTGGGGGACGGGGAGAGTCTGGCGCTGCCCCGAGACCCTGGGGCATTCTCGGACGAAACGCAGACCAAGAAAATTTAATTTCCAGGTAGAGTACCTAGAAACTATTTATCGCTTTCATTCTTCAAGGCCATACTGTGCCCGAATGGAACAAAGCGTTTCTCATAAAAGTGCCACAGGGTGGTTAAGTGGTCTGTGCTCAAATTTTCCTAAAAGAAAATTCTTTGTACTGTTTGCAACAAATCTATTGTATTTTCGTCTGGAAGACAAAACTGTGTACATATTGTGTACATATTAAAACACCTGTGGGTTGCATTTATATGAGTTTCTCTACTCGCTCTTCATAAACTATTCTTACAAAATCTTATTCTTAGATCTACTCGTTACATTCCAGGTTACATCCATGCTATTTTCAAAATCATGAGAAGAAAACATTTTTCTATAAAAAGAGTAGTTTGTGGTAGGCAATTTTGTTGAAAATTTGTTGCACCCTATGATTCAAACCTGAACTAAAAATAAGCATTTTTTAGAAAAAAAGGTTTACCTGTGTCTTTGATGCACGCACATACACACAAAAGAATACTTTTCTAAAAATAATTTTATTCGGGGTCCTCAAAATATGTATTTATAGTGAAATCTCAGTATCGAAACTTTAGGTGGAATACAACACTTCTTCTACTAGCTGTAAGCACATTCAGTCAATTTATAACTGGCCGACGTCTGAGAGACGGAGATCGAATCGGGTACTTCCGTGAGAGCTTGGGACAGTCAGGCTTTGTTCAAAAGACCTGCGTAAATTGCTTGTAGTAGTTATAATGGGGAACACAACTATAATCACAAAAGTCTTCAAAAAAACAGTTCATGCACGAGATTTAAAACAAACAGATGTTTCGGAGTATAAACGAAGTAACGCAAGCAATATTATTTAACTATATTACAGTAAAACCATTTATAAAAAATCTGATGTGTTACACTCACATGACTTTCTCTACTCTTGTACAATCTAATTTTACAAACGCCTATTCTCCATATGCTTCAAGTTAATCGAGATATCGAGATGTCAATCTTATTGCTAATTTTCTTGTAGATGCAAGGGGAATATGGTAGCTTTTAAGCGATAGTCAAATATTTTCACGCTGGTTGCTATGTGGCGCATTCCATTCTCTTTGCATGTCCAGGACATAAAAAAATGAATAACGAATTTGAGAAAAAGTATAAGTATTGGAAAATTTAAGGAAATAACAAGCAATATCTCGAAAACGGTTCACTCAACAAAAGAAATGTATATGACATAAGTTGTGTATTTTAACGCGATCTACATTTTTTGTGTAGTAACATTTTGTCTATCTCTTATAGTTTACCAGTTATGCAAAAGTTGTTCACAATGAAGAATACTTTTGGAGACATTCCCAGAAAATTCGAGATATACATTTCATTTCTCATGACATTATCTTAAACATATGATATTTTCATCAAAATCGTTAGAGCCATTTTTGAGAAAATTAAAATTTTCGAAAAATCTTCCATGTAAAGGGTAGTCTGGGGTGGGGGGATTTTCTTGAAAACCTTCGTGTCGCATCTCTGGAAGATACTGAACCTAAATACCAAGTTTGTGCTTATCCGACTGTTCGTTTTTGAGTTATGCTGTTCACAGACACACAGACACACACACACACACAGACACACACACACGGACATGTTTCCAAAAATGCTTTTTTTGGATTCAGGAGGTCTCAAAACATGTATTTCCGGTGAAATCTCGGTATCGAATTTTTGGGTGGAATGCAATACTTCCCCTACTTACTATATACGTAGTAGAGAAAGTAAAAAGATAATAATCTACTACGGGAAATCGAACTCGAGCTTCTTGTGTAGAAGTTAAGTAGCTTAACCACTTCTCCAAGCCAAACAAGATGTGGAGGAAACCCAATCAGTGTTTGTGGCTTTATTACAGAGATAACCAAAGCGGTGCACGAAAAGTTGAAGGTTGTGAACCGCGCTCACACTCGAAAGGACTTTAAAAAAGCTTTACTGCTCAAGAGGGGCCACTTTTAGTTTGACCGTGTGTACAGAGTGGAGAAAGTATTAGATTATCTCAAAAGTAGTGTCGGTTTTTAATTGGATCTATATCGTATATGTATATATGCTTTTATTTTTGTCGATACTATTTATAGGGTGATATGGTTATTGCTCCGTATTGTTAACATGTTGGCAGCCAGCAGTTGGTAATACAGGATTTTAAAATGGAAGCAACAAAGTTTGAGGTTAGAGTCCTGAAGCACAACTAGAAACAATATTAAGCTGCCGCGGCTCGAAGAATATGTAAAGTCGAAGGTAAAAGTGAAGGTATCGAGTAACGCAACGATAGTTCCAGCGTTGCAATAATGGAGACGAAAACATTAAAGATTTACAACGTTCTGGAAGTCCCAAGTTGTGGAATATTGAGAATACACACAGAGTTTTGGAAGAAAATCCACAAGCAACACTGGAAGGTTGTCAGAAGAACTTGGTGCTTCAAAGGGTACCATCATCGTCCTATTAACACACTTAAAATCTCTCAGAAGCTGTACATTTGTACCAAATGAATTGACACCTGATCAAGCTCAACGTAGAGTGGACATCTGTCGTCAGATTATCCCTAATCTCAGGATGAAAAGTGGGTGTATTACGGCAACTCTGGCACCTCGAAACACTGGCTCATAGTCGTCAGCCTGCAAACGTTGCCGTTAAAACAAAATTGGTTTGACCCCAAAATAATACTATGCGTTTGGTGGAATTTTGAAGGGATTCATTGCAAATTTGTTCCAAATTGACATGCAGTCATTGCGGATCTTTATTCCCAACAACTGGAAGAAGTTCATCGAGTTTTGAGGCAGAGGTAACTGGCATTAGTTAATAGTAACAGATTTCTCCTGCAGCAGGGCAATACAAGACCTCATACAGCTCAAAGAACGATGAATAAAACTCGGGGATTGTTATAAATCGAACCGCTACCGCATTCAGCACATAGCCTTGATCTTGCGCCATCAGATTACCACATGTAATGGTAATAATGTTTGGAACCCTGACCCATTTCCTACGTGGAAGAAATTTTGAAAACATTGAAGCATAAGTATCAAGGAATGCTTTGCATTAAACACCAGAAATTGGTACTGTTGTGGAATGGCAAACCTCGCTGAAAGGTGGCTCTGGACTACAGAATCCAATGGTATTTTCTTTGAAGATTAGAATCATTTCTTCTAACAACAGATTTGAAACGAAGTTTTGCATTACTTATGAGTCATCATCTATAAAAAGTGATGACTTAGAGATGAAGAGAAGATTTTTAATGTCCCAAACAAAACTGACTAATACCGATCAAACTGGCATGGTCGTGTAGAACGAATAAAAGTAAATAGATACTCTAAGATATTCCACAAATATAAAGGCAAAGGATTAAAAACAAGAGGAGGATCGCTTTTGCGGCGGAGGGACCAGTTTGAAGATTTCCTTGAGGACAGAACGGTCTAAGAAGAACAATCCCTGAAGTTGAAGAAGTAGAAGAATGCAATACTTTTTCTGTCTACCATATTTATTCTATTGTCCATGAAATAAAGAAGAAAATGCAAACAAGTAAAATGAGAAAGCTGATCGTCGGATGTTTCACTTTAGTGATATTACAGAGAAACTGGTTAGCTTGTTAAACAAAATGTCTGATAGAGAGGATTAAGGATAAAATCCCTGGGGATTTAAACATTCCCAAATACGTGACCACTTAAGGAAGCCATCTTTATACCCCAGAGTACTTCCTATTCAAACATTTAATTGCATTACTGTCGATAAATAAAATTGCAACAATTCTCAAGAGAGATTTGACTTTTGTGCAACAGAGGGTCGGAAGGAAGCATTTTAAATGCTATTTCTAACAAAACTAAAGGAGGCAATTATTGCGGGCACGTGTGTACTGTTTGTATTGTGTTCTTTTAACGAGTTTCTTGTGAGTTGAAAGTTAACTCTGGGGCTTAATGCCATCCCTATGCACACTCTGAATCCTGATATCAGAATGAAACATTGCTTAACTCCCTTATCTAATAATTACACGGAAACAATTAGAGCGTAGCCAGGATGAATGTTTGTCTTTTAGGGAATATGCATTAAGGGGAAAATTACTTGGGACAAGTTTTAATACACCGTGTGAGACAAAGGAAAATTATATTCATGAATAGTTGGCAAATTCTACCCCCGAGTTAAACCGGCTTTTTGTAATTTTCGCTACAGTGTTTTTATAGCAGGTCAGACTTGGTAGAGAAGACAGCTCCTCGTTCTTATTTCGTGTAAGCCGTTTTATACCGAGAGATTAACACAACTGTAAGAACAGGGACCTTTTACAATGTAAGGATTTGCTCCAGATTCCATTTGTAGAGGAGGTATGGTCCGTTTTGCAATAAAGTACTAACTACTTAATACGAGCGAAGAAGTTATTTTGTTGTATTATAGTTCAACTGTTGGGGAGCCGAACTTGAAGTTTGTTTGCAACCGCACGTATGGTACCCGGTTTCGGTAGCCTTCGCCCCAAGTGTACTTTCAGGTGGCCTTTGCCCCAAGTTTAAAAAAATATTAACTTTGTGATTTGACTGTTTCTTTAAATACTATATATTTATGTTTGCCTCGGCTGCGTCAGTATTATTGTTAGAGACATGTTTCTTTTAGCAGGGTTGTGATGCGACAACAATGTAGGCTTACACAGATTATAATTTTACTTCACTCCTTTTATTAATACTTGATACGATTTAAATAACACTTCACTGATATAGAGAGCTGTGGGATTCTTTTTATTATCAAATACTTGCAGTTTTTAACACGTAAACTATTTTCGTCTCACACGAATACGTATTATATTTCTCTAGGACGCATCACGCATCCAGTTACAAACTCTGTCCGCAGGCAACTGAACTCTAAATTTGTAAAATTTTCTCCTTTTCAGTTTCTGGTTGGCTAATCCTACTCCAATAGAATACCTTCATTTAACTAAAGCTTTTTCTGGTTGTTGATTGGCTATTTTATAAACTGTCACTAAAATTATATTATTGTTGCTCCAATAATGACTAGTAGCATTATTAAACTTTCTTACTCATTATTGCCTCTAGGTTACCTCATTGTTAGCAACTTTTACCTTTTTATTCTCACAGCTCCTACATTATTAAATTACGTAATATATTCACATAACATTACTACAGATGGATACAATAATATAAATGTTTACAATGACTGTAATATACACTTTTTATATATTGTTACATACACATATTGCTTTAAGACGGGCTGCTATTGAATTCTATATTATATAATTTGACTGAAATCATTTAAGTGTTAAAAATACTGCCCCACGAGGCGTATTTTTAAATTAAGTGCCATAATTGTTTAAAAAGTAACCGAACATATTTTCCAAATACGTTATCATCACCATTACCTTACACCTCTTCTCCACATAATTACCACCGCTTTTCAGGAACTTGTAGCGGTAAACAAGTTTTTCTATGCCTTTGTCAAAGAATTATGTCTGCACTTCTTGTATCACTTCATCCTCGTTGAAATGTTTTCCACCAAGGAATTTCTTCAGATAAAAGAAACATATTAAAATCGCTTGGTGACAAAACCGGACTGTAGGGGGGGTGGTCGAATTGTTCCCATCCAAATGATGCGATTAGATCTTGAGCTTGTTTGGCTGTGTGTGACCGGGCATTGTCACTCATCATTGTTTCTCCATAAACCTCACACTATTTGGGATAATTGTTTGCTAGTGTAACATTTCTCGCATTCAAAAATGAACCACCGGTCTGACTTCATAGTCGGTGGGTCGCTCGATTGTTTTGAATCTTTCAAAACGCTCTAACAACAAGAAAACACGAAGTGACGATCGCTCACAGCTGAATTAAGGAAGTGATCTCGCTGCTCAAAATTTTAAAGCTGTACTACTTTAAAACACACCTCGTTATCCATTAATGAATAACTTCCAATTAAAAAAACAAAAGATAATAAAATTAAGGCCAATCTTACCTCATAAGAAATTGTTTGAGCAATTGCTCGTAAACTCCCTAATAAAGCATAATTAGAATTTGAAGATCACCCAGCTAACATAATTTTCGATAATTTGTTTTTTACCCAAGTCTTCAATCTTATATTGTGTTTCTATCAGTTATCAATTTTTTTGAGCATTCGTCTAATCGCAGCTCAGGTTTCTTAGAACTTCGCCCCAGACTTCCGTCGTCAGTATACCTAGGGAATGCGTAGCTGTTTCCGGAGTTAAACCTCTCTGTACTAAAAATGGGCTGCGATAATCTCTTAGGGTACATTTGCGGTGCATATAAGAAAGCTTCTTGAAGGACATAAATAATACGATTTCCGCTTTTGGCTGACATCACATTAAGTTGGGGATTCGCAATTGTTTCCCTTCAGCTACTCTGTGATAAAGGTCTGCCTTCCAGACCACTAATTTAACCCCCCCCCCCCAATAACGCATGTTCTTTTGCCATGGAATCTGTTGTTGTTCACCAATGACACTGGGGATTAATTGATTTGCATCAATTTTCCCTCTGGCTTCCCAATATAAACTCTGTAAGTTATCACTTTTAAGGCCTTTACATTTGGCAAGATGTTGTTTCTTCAGGATGACATCTTCAGAGAGAGTGCACTGGGTGTAGGTAGGCATCGTATCTTGTAGAGGTGTTTTGTGAGGCAATCGTAGCCAGTTGCCATTCTAAATAAGGCCATTGCAGTTTTCCTTGACAGTTTTTGTATGTCAACTCTATCTTTAATATTCTTATAAGCTTTATCTTTTTAATTTATGTTCTTCATCAAGTCCCTGCTGTATTTTGAAATATTGTTTAATTGTTTATTTATTTCTATTTGTCCTACGGGTTTTATATATGGTATTGCAACTTTCTTTGCTAATTGATCCACATGTTCATTACCCAAAAGTCCAACATGAGCTGGAATCCATTGTAGAATGACATGATTTCTAGTTTCAACTGCTTTAATTAGGTTTCTTATTTCCTTAATATTTCTTGCTGATTTATTATTGTAATTTACTATTGTAACTTACTATCCCATCAACATGCCATAGAATCCTAGACACAGAAAAATGCATCTCAGAAAGTGTGTGATTGTTTTATGGATTGACAGAAAACTTCTATTAGGACGTACCACTAAAATTTATTCTACATTAGAATGAAAAATTAACTGATTGTAAAATCTATGTTGAAAGAAAGCTTAAGCTATTTACAATGGAGTATACATATGAAGGCACAATCACTTACGTCAGCTACAGATGTCGAATTGTTTAATTATTATTTCCTACAAATTATAATCCTAATATTGCGTGAAATGTGTACCCAACTAGTGGATAGCTTAATGATTCTCGTAAAAATGAGGCATTATTTTAATACTTGAATAATTTCAATTGTATTTTATAATAAGTAAATTCAATAACATCCCTCCTTGAAACAATATGTATGTAATAATTATTTGAATTGTATGTAACAGTCATTGAAAATGCTTATTTTATTCTAAACATGTTTTATTAATGTTATGTGAATACATTACATGCTTTAATAATGCAAGAGCTGTGAGAATAATGTTTTAAGTTTCTAATAATGTGGTAATAATGAGGTAACCTTGTAGCAATAATGAGTTTAAAAGTTCGAAAATTATTAGTCATGATTAGAGCAACGATAATGTGATGTCTGTGGCATTATAAAATTAGCCAATTAACAGCAAAGAAAAGTTTTAAGTAAAATGCAGATATTCTATTGGACTAAAATTAGTCAATCAGAGACTTGAAATACCAAATCTTACAGGTTTAACCGTTTAAAGTTACTCAGTTGCTGGCAAGTCTTGGTAGTGAACAGATGGAAGATGTGTTCTCTACAGAAACATTACGTGTGAATAGTAAAAATATGTATACCCGCTAAGTGAAAACAAAAGATTCTCACAGTTCTTAAAAAGTGTAGTGCTTTATAAAAATGTGCAAGGATTAATAAACAAAGTGAATTTAAAAACTTAAGTTCTGTGATGTTTACAATCATTGTCATGCCGCACCCTCACTAAGATACATGACTCTACAAACATTATTGACGCAGCCGAGGCAAATTCAAACATAAATAATCTATAGAAGCAGTGTTAATAACAAAGTTAAATATTATAGTGTAAAACTTGGAGTGTAATAACAAAAACACATCTTGAAATCAGCTTCTCATACGTAGCAGCATATTGCGTAATAACAGTAACTATTACGTAATCAACAAATTCAAACCGACGCGCAAAGCGTGTTGCAAGCAACTTAAAGCAACTAATATTACGTAAAAACATATTACGTAACTAAAAAATCACCATCTTCAAGTTTAAACATTACGTAATGAAACATCCACTTAAAAATTATCGAAAGAACGACATTCATTCCTGTATTAATCATCAAAATTATCTATTTATTAAGTTTATTATTATTATTATTATTATTATTATTATTATTATTATTATTTTAGTTTGATACAAGAAAGTTTCCTTTAAGAAGTATTGGTTGAGTGCACAGAAACATGCCAATACTTCTGATTTTGTATTAGTGTTTTTCTTTATTTAATCTTTACATAAAGCCCTTATCATCTATGTTTCCACACCAGCCAAATTCTTATTGGTTTGAATTCAAGACCGACACACACGCATTAGCTTACTGACAAACGTTAGGCCTAGGTGAGCGTACATAGGAAAACTATTCGGAAATATTTCAGCTAAGTTGCTGCAAAGAATAAAAACTATTTTGTTTGATAACGAACGCTTTCAACTGCCAGAATGATATCAGCGCCACTGGTGTGCCGGTAATTCGTTCTTTTACATGCAAGTAAATCTACTGACGGGGCTATCGCTTTTAAATCTTCGGTCTAGGCCGGGTTTGAAGCCTGACTTTGGGATCAGAAGGCCAGCGCCTAACCAATTGAGCCACCCAGACCAACAAGAGTGACTGAAAGGCACGCTTCGCAACGACCACTGAATGAGTACGTCTCGTATTGGTTTAATGTCAAAAGGCTGGCATACAAACATTAGCCCATGAATACAGGTCAATTTCAGGTTTAAGACAAATATTAATTGCCGTGCTGGAAAACCAGATAAAGGATGGGAACTGGACGAGCGGTTTAGTATTTCCTTACCAACATAAGCCACTGGCAGGCACTCAGCTTTAAATTAGTGGATATAAAATATAATGTAAAATACATTCCTAGACAGTCTACCAGAGATTTTGCCCTAAAATAAGGTCAACTCAATTTAATCACACTCAAGGAAATATTACTAACCTTAGCAGACAATCTCAAAATTAGACATAGTTACAATGTTTAATAATATATTAAGAATGGATATCGTTAAGCAGATAATAGGCTTCATAAACTGCAAGCTTAAATACAGATCTTATCACAAGCCTTATTACAATTTTATTTCTTAGCTAGCTAGCTTACCCGACATTAGCTTTTGGAACTCCAATGACAATTAATTTAATTTACCTTCCCCGTTCTTTCTGAAATTACTACACAATGATGTAGAAGATTTTTATGCTTAATGCTCTTCTTTACCCTTTATAATTCTAATTTTGTACAGCCCCGAATATTCCTAATAACAGATGAAAAATCCCCTGATATTCACACAAAAGGATGTGAAACATCACCGGAACATCCGACTTTCTTAGCCTTCCCCTGACAGTCCTCCAAGTTCTGGAAATTATGTATAGCCTACAAATACCCTTTGGCAGGGGAATAATCAACGGTTGAAAAGGTGAAATCATTCTTTAGATAATCAGAGTAGGTGAATTGTTAGACCTCTGTATCTTTTCTTTGATCCCGTAGTTATTTAATAACATAAAACATACGTAGAGGTGAAGCTGGTGAATGTGAAGATTTCGCACTCCTAGGCCAGCAAGTTAACCACTTTGGAAAGTACATACAGTCTATGGCCATCGAGAAAAGTAATCTTCTTTGTTGTTAGTAGACGCGTTTCCGGTCCGCTCTGTGAGTAGTAGTAATCTCAAGAAGTGTTGTGCAAATATGGCGAAT
Source organism: Deroplatys truncata (assembly GCA_030765065.1). Classification (NCBI taxonomy): domain Eukaryota; kingdom Metazoa; phylum Arthropoda; class Insecta; order Mantodea; family Mantidae; genus Deroplatys; species Deroplatys truncata. Next base: position 23,399,112 of record CM060979.1, read on the forward strand.
ATTGAAGGTCTGTTGGACAAGTTGAGGAGTGAAGTGAAAAGTGGTTTCGCGGAAAGTAAAGTTCGTCACAGCGAGCTATTAGGAATTATTAACTCCATGATGGAATCCCTGGAGAAGTCTGAGACACGGGTGAAGGAGTTGGAGGCAAGATGTGAGTGGTTGGAGGGCAAGGTGGACTACTTAGAAAACCAGTCAAGAAGAAATAATATTGTTATATATGGATTAACGGAAGAAGAGAATGAAAGCTGGGACATCACGGAGAACAAGGTGCTAGAAGTTGTGGCCCAGATTGGAGTTCATCTCAGGCCTGACGACATTGAAAGAGCGCACCGTGTCGGTAAAGCAGGCAACAGGCGGCCAATTGTATGTAAGCTCCTGTCATATAAGTGCAAATCCGCCATTCTCCGAGATAGTAAGTATCTTAAAGGTACAGGTGTGTTTATAAGAGAGGATTTCAGTGAAAAGATCCGGCGAGAACGAGAATTTCTTCATCGCCATATGATAAATGCAAAATCACAGGGTTGTCATGCAGTAATCAAATTTGACAAACTTTTAATAAACGGGCGAATAAGAACCAAAGCAGAGCTGGAAGAAATCGACAAGAAGATAGCAGAAATTCAAGGAGAGGAGGTTGGCATTTCTGCAGAGCATCGAACCCCAGAAGGCAGTATGGTTACACCTCTACCGGAAGGGACAGCAGGTAGCAGGGTCCAAGACGGCCAGATGACAAAAACAATGTCAAAGTCAGCAGGGAGGAGGGTGTCAGTGCAACCAGCCCGCAGGTCACAAAGGATAGGGAGAACCAGCACACTAGGAGTAGGAGGTAAGATAACAACAAACAGATAGAATGAAGATGCCCAGCTGTCAGTGGTGTTTTGGAATGTGGAAGGTTTGAGGGGAAAACTGGCTAGTGGTCAATTTTTGAACTTTGTAAATAACTTGGACATAATTGGGTTAGCAGAGACTTGGCTAAAAAACAATGAAACTGTGGACATAAGTGAATTCCAAGGTGTCTTTAGTGGTTCAGAATTGAGAGGTAGAAGGGGGAGATATCCTGGGGGCGTTGCTACTTTCTTTAAGAGTAATTATGTACAGTCTATTAAGGAAATACAGAGTCATCTCAGGAGAGCAACCTGTATATATTGTAATATAGCTAATATTAATATTGTTGTTATAACTGTATATCGCCAGCCGGTTACGTCCCAGTATGCAGAGCCAGAATTCTTTACAGATTTAGGGGAAACAATTGTAGAAATCAGGGACGAATATCAGGATGTAAAGCTAATAATAATGGGTGATCTGAATGCTAGGATAGGGCAAGAAAATATTACAATTAAAAAAGGGGACTTAGATAACAGAAAACCCGGCAGAAACAGCAAGGACTCAATCCTGAATGCAAGAGGAAAAGAGTTATTGTTCTTTTGTGACGCCTACGAGTTAGAAATAATGAACGGAAAATACGGTTCGGACCTGTCAGGGGAAGTAACATTTGTGCATACGAATGAGAGTAGTGTCATTGACTACATTCTGTGTTCACAGGACGTATTGCCGTTAGTTCAAAATTTTAAAGTTGAAAACAGCATTGACTCTCATCATTTTCCACTGATAATGACTTTAAAAGTATCTCGGCTAGTATCTTATACAAGGGATGAAAGCGCACGCGAAACATTGACACCATTGTTTAAATATAGATGGAGGGAGGCAGGAAAGGAGATTTTTATTAAAACTTTAGAAAACGAAATTATATCTTTTGACGTAGATCAACACAAAGGAACTGAAATTATACAGAACATAACTAATATTATACAGAAAGCAAGTGCGCACATGCTAACAGGAAGGGGTAATGCATCAAACAGCTTAACATCAAATAGTTGGTATAACGATCAGTGTAAAACAGCGAAGAAAGCAGCGGAATCTGCACTTATCAAATACAGAAGAGAGGGGGGTGAAGAACGTAAAATTTCTTTTGCAAATCTAAGAAAGTCATATAGGGAAGTCCTAAAGCAGAGCAAAACAGCTTGGCAGGACGCAAAGGCAGAGGAGGTACGTCAAGTAGTCGAAAATGGGGATATTGGTGACATGTGGAAAGTTATTAGACAGATTCGAAGGCGAAGGTCCATTCAGGTAACTATCCCGGCTGGAGAATGGATAAAGCACTTTAAAACAGTCTATGAAGGAGGGGAGTTTAGAATACAATTAAATACTTTAGCCGCTGAAGGGATGACTGGGGCTCCAATTGTGCAAATGCTTGATTATGAAATAATACAGCAGAGGTTGTTCGTGCAATAAAATGTTTAAAAAACGGGAAGGCAGCTGGTATAGAGGGCTTGTCAGCTGAGTTTTTCAAGATCTCGCTAGAAGTTAATAAAATGGTAGATTTCTATAGAAAAAGCTTCAATAAAATATTTGAAGGCGGAGAATATCCGGAAGCATGGAAAACCGCCATTATCCAACCTCTTTACAAGGGCAAAGGGAGTTACAGCATTCCAGGAAATTACAGGGGTATCTCGCTGCTCTCTATATTTGGAAAAATTTACAGTAGAATCTTATATGAAAGAATTAAGTGTTGGGCCAAGACACATCATAGGATTTCTAAATTTCAGGCAGGATTTAGGGAAGGTTTCTCGACTATTGACAATGTCTTTGTTCTGAAAACAATAATTGATGACAATTTGAGAAATAAAGGTGGTAAGGTATATACTGTATTTGTAGATTTTAAAATGGCATTTGATACTGTAGAACGCAGTGCTCTCTGGGAGAAATTAACACGTAAAGGACTTTCGGGGAAAATGATTAGAGCACTTAGGGCAATGTATAAAGAAGTTAAGTTTGTTATCAAGACCGATCAGCACAATACATCAGAATGTAACATAGCGCAGAGGGGGGTTAAACAGGGTTGTATACTATCTCCGTTACTCTTTAATTTGTTTATTGATGATGTTGTTAGCGTGATGACGGAGGAAGACATAGATGCACCGACAATCGCAGACCAAAAAATACCAATTCTTTTGTACGCGGATGACATTGTAGTTCTTTCTAAAACGATAGAAGGTTTGCAGTCTGGTTTAAACGCTCTTCGACAATACTGTAGGCAATGGGGTATGGAGGTAAATATTCTTAAAACTAAAACAGTCACCTTTAAAAATGGATATGTGTACGGCCAACATGAAAAGTGGACCTAAGGGGAGGAAGAAATTCAAAATGTTAAACACTTCGATTACTTACGAGTAAGGTTTGATATGGGCGGAAAATGGAACAAGAACATGGAGTTTATAAAACACAAAGGGATTGGACAACTTTCTGAAGTATTAAGGATATTGACACGGGTACCAGATATGCCAGTAAAAACATCAGACCATGTATGAAGCAATGGTTAGGTCCTCATTACTATACGGCAGTGAAGTGTGGGGATGGGAGAGGGGGGATAATGTAAATAAAATACAATGCAATTTCTGGAAGCGCATTCTAGGGTTGGGGAGGGGTACTTCAAACTACGGAGTTCTTCGGGAGGTAGGATGCTGGGAAGATGCTGTATTTGCTAAACTAAACGTAGTTAGGTACTGGCTGCGAATAATTAAAGGCGATCAAACAACTCTGAGAGCAATATGTTATCGTCATCAAATAAACAACATAGGGCATCCAAAAGGGTGGGCAGCGGGGTTGCAACGCGAATTATCAAAAATTGGCTTAAATGATATCTGGCAAAGGGGTAATGAAAATACACACAGTGCTGTAAGAAAGGTCAAAAGACGACTATGCGATATAAACAGGCAGAAAATCGAATCCGAATGTAGACAAAGATCAACATTGGAGCTACAAAATGAAATAAAAACTAGGTGGGGTAAGGAAACATATATTTTGGAATTGGGTATAAAACAGAGGACTGGAATAGCATGGCTTAGGTTGGGAGGGTGGAAAGGTCGCAAGATTGTTGATGACGATGGCAGGAGGATTTGCCCATTATGCGGGGAACAAGAAGACTGGACGCATATTTTGGCAGCATGCGTGCAGACGGAGGGTATTAGGAAAAAACTATTACCGGAAGTATTTTTGGCTTCCAACAGACGGAGGACAGCATGCTGGGACATGATTCTAAACAGCCAAAACTGGCCAAGCTTGGGCACATACTTAATGGAAGTACGTGTACTAAGAGATAAGGCGTTTATGTAATTTTTCTTTAAACATATGTGGTGCTTGAGTACTTGTGCGCGACTGTGTGTGTGTGTGTGTTTGTGTGTGTGTATGTGTGTTTGAGTGTGTGATTCAGTGTGTTCTTTTTTCAATTTTATATATATGTATGTATATAGTGCGGTGATTGTAAAAAAATAGTTGTTTTCTGGTTGATACTGCAAGTCACGTATACAGACCAGGTATTTATCTAGAGAGCATGTACGGTCTTATGACCCATGCGACTGTGTTATGCAATTAATGTAATACTAAATACTTAATAAATACCACCACTACAATTTTCTCTCTTTATGCAACCCAGGCTTCACCAAAAACACATGGTTTGAGGCTCCCTTAATCCAAAAAAGAAGAATTTTAAGAAAAAAAATATCCGTGTGTGTGTGTGTGTGTGTGTGTCGTGCGCGCGCCTATGTACCTCTGAGCAGCATAAGTTCAACATCTACCAAAGATACAAGTAGATTTTCAAGAAAATCGCCGTTTCTCAAACTACCCTTTAAATTTAAGATATCTTGAAACTTTCGATTTTCTTGAAAATGGCTCAGTGGTGTTGACTAAAATACTTTATGTTCAAGATGTTTACACGGAAAATAAAATGTATATCGTCAATTTTCTGGGAATAACCAGTGAAGTCCTCTTCATTCCGAAAGAATTTTGTATAATCTTCCAAAAGTTGAAGAAGGTTAATTTTTATGGTCGTGTTGTATTGTATTTCGACTGTTATGGAGCCGAACACTTGAAGTAGTTGCAACCGCACGTATGGTAAAACGTTTCCGGTAGCCTTCGCCCCAAGTTTAAAAACATTAACTTTGTAATTTGAGTGTTTTTTCTTAAATATTATATATTTATGTTTGCCTCGGCTGCGTCAGTATTATTGTTAGACATGGATTTCTTTGCAGGGAGTAGTGCGGCTAAGAATGTAGGCTTACACAGATTATAATTTGTATTTCACTCTATTTATTAATTCTTTAAACGAATAAAATAACACTTCACTGATATATATATATATATATATATATATATATATATATATATATAGAGCGAGAGAGAGAGAGAGAGAGAGAGCTGTGAGATTATTTATTAATTAGTAGTATTCTTACTTTCTCTACTACGTATAGTAAGTAGGGGAAGTATTGTATTCCACCCAAAAATTCGATACCGATATTTTACCGGAAATACATGTTTTGAGATCCCCTGAATCCAAAAAAAAAACATTTTTGGAAACATGTCCGTGTGTGTGTCTGTGAGTCTGTCTGTGTGTCTCTCTGTGTGTCTGTGAACAGCATAACTCAGAAACGAACAGTCGGATAAACACCAAACTTGGTATTTAGGTTCAGTATCTTCCAGAGATGCGACACGAAGGTTTTCAAGAAAATCCCCCCACCCCAGAGTACCCTTTACATGTAACATTTTTCGAAAATTTTAATTTTCTGAAAAATGGCTCTAACGATTGTGATTAAAATATCATATGTTTAAGATATTTTTATGAAAAATAAAATGTATATCTTGAATTATCTGGGAATGTCTCCAAAAGTATTCTTCATTGTGAACGACTTCTGCATAACTGGTAAACCATAAGAGATAGACAAAATTTTACTACACAAAAAATGTTAAAATACACAATTTATGTCATATACATTTTTGTTGTTGAGTGAACCATTTTCGAGACATGCTTGTTATTCCCTTAAATTTTTCAATACTTATTTTCTCAAATGGGAATTCGTTATTCATTTTTTTGTCTTGGATATGCAAAGAGCATTAATCTGTGGCAAAAAGAATGGTGCTGCACCTAGCAACCAGCTATTAAGAGATATGTATGTGCTTAAAGACTACTGTATTTCGATACTGCCCTTGTAAATATATATTCCCCTTACATCTACAAGAAAATTAGCAATAAGATAGAGTCTGCAAATGTTTATCTCGATTAACATGAAGTAGCGTTTGTAAAAATAGTTTTGTACAAGAGTAGAGAAAGTCATGTGAGTGTAACACATCAGATTTTTTTTAACACGTAAACTCTCACTGAATACGTATTAAACTTCTCGAGGATGTGTCTTGCGTCCGGTTAGTTACGCTGTCTACCAGCAACTAACTTCTGAATTTGTACAATTTGCCCTATTTCAGTTTCTGATTGGCTAATCCTACTCCAATAGAATACTTTCATTTAACTTAAGCTTTTTTCTGGTTGTTGATTGGCTATTTATAAACTGTCTCAAAATTTAGATTATTTTTGCTCCAATAATGACTAGTAGCATTATTAAACCTTCTTACTCATTATCGCCTCAAGGTTACCTCATTGTTACCTCATTGTTAGCAACTTTTAACCTATTATTCTCACAGCTCCTACATTATTAAATTACGTAATACATTCACATAAGGTTATTTCACATGTACATTTTCATATAAACATTAATACAATGACTGTTACATGCATTTTATATTATATAATTTGACTGAAATCATTTAAGTGTTAAAAATACTGCCTCAAGTTGGAAAACCATAAGAGGTAGACAAAAGCGCACTGAATAAAAATATAAGTCTCTTTGAAGCATAAAATTTACTTAAAATAATTTGTTATAAGCTTGAGCTTTCAATACTTCGTCATTCTTTAAGGTGTCGTCGCTTTTCAGTTCTTTCTCGAGATGTCATGGAAAGAGTATGGAATTTCTAGGCCAGTAAATAGCGACGATCTTTTTAAACATCTGAGGTATCGATTTGCTTTTCTGTATCCCATTGATACTTTCAACGAGATGTGTAATGAACGTGTTACTACAAAGATTCATGTTGATTAAAATTAAGTGGATACAAAGATAAGCTTTCGTAAGAATATGTTGTGGAAGATATACAAAAATAAACGATAGTACAAAAAGAAAGTCATGTAAATGCAGCACATCAAATTGTTTTGTATAATTAAGGGGGCTACAGCCCCTCTTAGCCTCTCCCTGGGTCCGCCTATAACTTAACTAAATAACTACTTTGAGATTATATACTTCCTGGAACCAAGACATTGTCAGATTCCGATCATGTCGGCAGTTCTTATTCTCATGAAAGACTGCTTTCATAAACATTCGACTTGAAACAAGGAAGGCTATTATGGCTTGATATATTTATATCTATTTTATTACCTGTTATTATAGGATTTATGTCACAATTACTTTAATTATTCAGAGCATACGAATTAAATAAAATGTGTGAATTTCAAATTAATTCCACTAGTATCGAGGTTACTTGATCATTTTATAAAAATTCCTCAGTGTTAATATATTACATGGATATGACCTATGATCATTAACACCTTTTCTACGTCGGAATACGAAAATGTCGATGGTGTAGCAAAGGCCTGGGCTCGGTAATCCAGTTTGAGTCACTGAATGTCGTTCAGAAGAAACGGTTTACGATCCTCGACTCCAAATCCACTGCTACAAAAGAACAAAACCTCTCGTTTTCGCTGAAGGAAACCGTGGGTTCCTACAGAATACGTGGTAAAGAAGAGGGGCGGAACGACCCAATCAGCATGTTTCTCTCAGAGAAAATGCAATCTCAGCTGTTGCTATAAGAGAATGTTCGAGATGCCGTCCGTGGTCGAAAGTGTATCTGGGATCAGCTTTTGGTTCAACTCTGTTGAAGACCCTGAAAACTCTCTTTCTTTAAATAGCTCCATGAGGGAGGGTGAGTTATTGCTCACTTGTGTATCTCGAATGTAGAGATGAAGTAGATAATTGTAACTGTTGGAATCAGCAAGAAGAGAATAAATGTGAACACACTTAATAAGACGAAAGGAAAATGTATAAAAAATTGTATCTCAAAACAAAATACAAAACAGCCTACATCCCTGTAATTAAGCACAAGAATCTTCGAACCAATGTAGACCAGAGGAGTGTACAACTAGCGTTGATGAACGGTCAACTGATAAATACTGAAAATGTAGCCTTATTTACCCACTGCATCTACATGTTACTCGGCACTTTGCATCTTTTCACGGGAAACTTCAATTCGGGCATAGCATACAGAAGTGTGAAAACCATTATGCTTAAGTACAGATGTACAGTAAAAGTGACATTAAGTTCCGAGTTTGAAAATAATTCGCAAATGTCTAAATCAAATCTACCTCGTACGTGAATAACTATAAGCTATTTTTCACTGTGAATACTTACTTCCCAGTTACATTGCATTAGTAATTTTTCTTGGTGAAACATCATTTTTGCAACCCTGCCTCAAAAAGCTATGCAGAACATCATAGAACAAATTCTAATATTTATTTTCCAAGTATGGCCTTGAATTTTCACAGATAATATCCAGGAGAACAATGAAAATGTAATCTAAGATAAATTTTTAGCAATAGTAAAATAATTTTTCCAATATCTCTTTAAGAAAAAACATCTCCATCTATCCAGTAGTATAGTATGAGGTAAAAAAGCTATGTATTTTTATTCTACTTTTTCAAATCTTATCTAACTCTGATTGGTGGAAGATTCTGTAAGCATTTGTCACACTAAATCTTCAATACCTTGGCGGTATAAGCTCGGATATTAAATAACCAAAACTTTCCTTCGAGTCTATTAATTTTTACACCTCTGTATTTGCTTAGGAAACGGCACTTTAAAAACGCTCCGAATCTTCTGTTTAAGTCGATATTTATAGGAATCATCCCTTACGTACCGCTGTTTTCTGATTGAATGAAATTTTTGCGCCCTTGAACGTGTATAGTTCCTGGTAGATCAGTTTTATACGCTTATTAGCATTTCATGACTTATTTTTAACATGGCAGCGGTTATTTCCTGAGATATATGCCGGATCTTTCCTCTCCCTTCAACTTCGTCACGCAAATTACTCAACAAAGGTAAAAAAGATTTATACCCTCTTGCAAGTTTACAAATATATATATATATATATATATATATATATATATATATATACACACTTTCATCTAATTTTAATACACTTTATAATACTCTTAACCTACAAAATTAGCATAAAATTACGATAAATAATCCACTGTATAAATATTTACATATGTCTGTCAACCGACATATAATTTTGCATATTGCGCAGTCTCAGCCCCCAAATTATGCATTTGCGCTGAAATCTCAAAATGGAAGTTTCTGTGTGGAATGCAATACTTTTCATCTACAATAAATAGGTGCTAGAGGAAGTTAAATATCTTCTGTTCCATTCACATGACTTTCTCTACGCTCTAGCGCTTATTAGTGGATATACAAACTATTCTGACGAAAGTTTATTTTCCTATCTACTTCATTTTAATCGACATAAAACTTTTCGGAAATAGCTTCATTGCACATTGCGTTATAGATACAAAGGGAACAGCGATAGTCAAATGTTTAAGAACTGGTCGCTATATACTTTTTATTTAAAAAGTTCCCTTGTTTTACCCAGTTTATGATACTGTGTTTTTTACTCTTTTCGTTACCGCTTATTATCGCAAATACACAACATACAGACACTCATGCCCATGGCGGGACTCGAACCCGCAGCTTGACGGAGCGTCGGAGCTATACAGTCCAGCAACCACACTACGAGTGCCGGCTTTATACGCTAGCCTTAAAATTCCATACTGTTTCCATGACATCACGAGAAACAAGTGAATGTTGAAAGCACTTCAAGAGAATGAGCAAGATATAAACAATTCGAATCTTTAATAATGTATATCTCAGAAATGGCTTGTGCCACAAAAAACTTATTTCAAATAAATTTTGTTCTATAGAGATTTACATTTTTTTGTATAGTACGTTTTCGGCTATCGCTTAACGTTTATCAGTTATACAAGATTATACAACATTTCTTCCAAATGAAGCGGACTTCACAGGAAATTAAAAAAAACACATTTTATTTGTAATGTAAATACATTTAATATATGGAATTTTAATCAAATTCGTCAAAGCCATTTTTAGAAAAAAAAATTACCAAAAGCCTTCCATCTAAAGGGTAGTCTGGGGTGGGAGATTTTCTTGAAAATATTTGTGTTGCATTTTTGGAAGGTACTGAACCAAAGTACCAAGTTTGGTATTTATGTGACTTTTAGTTTTTGAGTTATGATGTGCACAGATACAAACACATAGACAACGGATTTTTTTTTATTCAGGGAGTTTCAAAACATGTATTTTCGGTGAAATTTCGGTAGCAATTTTTGGGTGGAATGCAATACCTTCTCTCCCTACCATGCACATGTTAGACGAAGCAAAAAATGTTGCTGATATCTACTTTTAAACATTTACATATTCTCCAAAATGCAGCCATAGTATAAAATATGTGTACAGTGCTAGCACGCTTCATGACCGTAACACACATTTTAAAACTTAACCATCGGAAATTCGGACAACGTCTCCAAAATATTAAAACCATTACTTCCGCTGTTCCTTCCAGAAAGTTGAATGGGCTTTAGAACTATCAAGGCAAACGATCCAGTTACCTTCCATCACTTCCAGGCTGTGGCGCTATCTTAATGCTTTTATGCACGCCGGCAAATGAGCGTAAACTTCAACGTGCATATAACGGGATAGCTCGACTCAACAAAGTTTAGCTATACGAGCTGATGAAAGAATTGCGTTGACAGACTTAAATCTAATGTTATCTTGCAAAACTTGAATTTTATCAAGTAATGAAAAAGTCAGTTGGATGAAAACAGTTTATTTTGGGAAATTTACTCCACCTAATTAATTCAGTTTACTAAATTAAATGTTCAGATTTAATAATCAGTAGCCTGCAGTTTTATTATATTCGACTCTTGTCAACAATATCCGTAAGCCTAGTTGTGAGGATGTTGGAAAAAAATCTGATGTGTTACACTCACATGACTTTCTCTACTCTTGTACAAACTATTTTTACAAACGCTTATTCTCCATCTACTTCATGTTAATCGAGATAAACATTTGCAGACTCTATCTTATTGCTAATTTTCTTGTAGATGTAAGGGGAATATATATTTACAAGGGCAATATAGAAATACAGTAGCCTTTAAGCACATACATATCTCTTAATAGCTGGTTGCTAGGTGCAGCGCTATTCCCTTTGCCATAGATTAATACTCTTTGCATATCCAAGACAAACTTTGTTTATCCGCTGTTCGTTTCTGAGTTATGCTGTTCACAGACAAACACACAGACACACACACGGATATGTTTCCAAAAATGCTTTTTTTGGTTTCGGAGTGTCTCAAAACATATATTTCAGGTGAAATCTCGGTATCGAAGTTTTGGGTGGAATACAATACTTCCCCTACTTACTATACGTAGTGGAGAAGGTAAAAATATATTACCTGAATTATGAATGGGAGTATAGAGTTGGTAGCAGGAATTAACCAAGGTGCGATTAATTCAGAAGCCTGACAAATATAAATAAATAAAAAAAATAAAATAAAAATATTAAGAAAGAAAGAAGTAAAATTGTACAGCAGCAATAATGCAAAAGAAAAGTTTAAACTTATGTAGTCACATCAAGAGAAGAACAAGAAGAATATCAAAAAATCATGTAAAATATAATATGTAAAGTATGAAATAATTCCAATATTAGAAAGAAAATGCATCTAAAACAAAGTGTCAAGAGATGAACAAAACCGTAATGATAGGAACGACATTAATAAATGTACAAGTGGCGTTCAATAAGTAAGTTTACCTACTTTATAAAAAACATTACACACAATTGATCATGCTGAATTAATTTTATTTGTATAGTGCAATCCTTCTTTTGGTTTTCTGCATAATCAATATGTTTTTACAAGCATTTTTGGGGACGTGACACAAGCTTTTCCAGATCGAGTCCTGTGTTCGCAACCAACTGTTCACTGATTTGATTTCATCATTGGTGTTAAAAGTGTTTATCTTTGGGGCAAGCTCCGGTGAATACGGAGGATACGAGAAAACTTCCAAGTTGAATCTTGACCCAGGCGGAGCTCAGGAGATTCAAGTGGGAAGTTTTCTCGCATTCTCCAACATTCACCAGATCTTTTCCCAAGTGATTTTTACATGTTCCCATGGCTCAAACGTCATCTTGGAGGTAAGCACTTTAACACCGTGATGAAGATGAATCAGAAGTGAACCAGAAGTCGGGTTCTCTGCTCGCAACCAGCTGTTCATTTCTGATTGATCTTTTACAAGTATCCGCAAGTTTGCCAGGTTCAAGTCCAAGTTGCTATTCCTTGTTGCATCGTATATTCTAAATTATCTTCCGCTACCAGATACGTATAAAATATAATTATGAACAAATAAAGAAATATTATAGTTACATCAATTAATGAACACAAGTCAATAAAAAATATGTTGACATATATCGGGTAAGTTCTCCATTTTGTTATCATTAGGTATTAAAACTGCTTTAAGCATATAAAATCTCCACTCGCGACTTTTGGCCCACCCTGTATTGGTAGTCAAATGTGGGACAGAAGTAAGTTGTAATCTTTCCAATTTAGCCCAATCTTAGTGATACCTCAAGACAAAGCATTAGAAAACTTCCAGAAAACGTTGAATATATATTTAAAGAATATATATCAGGCGTGTCCTATTTGTAAAATCTCTGGTGTCCAAGAGCACGGCGTTACAGTCGGAAGCATGCAGAAGACCTCAAATAGGATTAGTCTCCTTGGCTGGAACCAAATCTTCACTCGTTTTCAGAGTAAGATCTCAGCATCTATGGTCATTATATAGCATGAAATATACTCCTGAAAAGATCACGATACTTGAATTGGCAACGCTGCTTAGGATCTGTTGCATAAAATGATATTCCGAGGTTGAAAAATGAAAGACGGCGAGGGAAGGAACCGGAATTGAGGACGAAGGAAAGGAAATCTGCATATCCCGGGGCCGAAGCTCGGAACTAGGCAATCAATCAGATGAGTAGTTGCTGCCGTAGGGGAGAAGAACGCTAGATTATGTTAAGGGTTGCAGTGATAGGGGGAGGCAGTAATGTGAATTTTTAGTGTAGGGAACAGCAAGGAGGGGCCACTGCATCACATTAAAATCCTTCATGGATGAGAAAAGAGTTCCCAAGGAGAGCGAGAAAAGGGCAACTGTGTGTCGGTGTAGAAAGGAAGCCGGATACAGATTAAAGAATGATACTAAACGTGAGGCAGTATTTTTAACACTTAAATAAATTCAGTCTAATTATAAAATATAAATTCAATAACAGCCCACCTTGAGCAATATGTATATGTAATAATTTGTAAAATGTATGTTATAGTCATTACATATGCTTATATTATTGTATACATCTTCAATAATGTTATATGAATGTATTACGTAATTTAATAATCTAGGAGCTGTGAGAATAATAAGTTAAAGGTTGCTAACAATGAGATGACCTTGAGTCAATAATGAGTAAGAAAGTTTAACTTCACTACTTGTGATTCTTGGAGTAAAAATAATAATGTAATTTTAGTGACAGTTTACAAAAGTAGCCAATCAACAACCAGAAAAAGCTTTAGTTAAATGCAGGTATTCTATTGGAGTAGGATTAGCCAATCAGGGACTTTAAATACAAAAATTTACAAGTTTAGACAGTTGAAATCTATTCACTTGCCTGCAGACAGTGATTGTAACCGGATGCGTGATGCATCTTTGAGAGATTTTATACTATTTTGAGTGAAAAAATATAGTTTACGTGTTAAAAGTGCAAGTATTTAATAAAAACATCTCACAGCTCTCTATCAGTGAAGTGTTATTTAAATCGTATCAAGTATTAATAAAAGGAGTGAAGTAATATAATAGTCTGTGTAAGCCTACATTCTTGTCGCATCACGCCCTGCTAAGAGAAACGTGTATCTAACAATAATACTGATGCAGCCGAAGCAAACATAAATATTAAATATTTAAAGAAACAGTTTAATTACAAAGTTAATATTTTTTTAAACTTGGGGTAAAGGCCACCTGAAAATACATTGGAGTGAAGGCTACCGGAAACTGTTTACTATACGTGCGGTTGCAACTACTACAAGTTCGGCTCCCCAACATAAGAACTATAATACAACTCCTTCAATACAAACTACTTCAAATTGACGCCCAAAGCGTGGTGCAAATAACGTAACATTACATCATCTTCAAACTGGCTTTCCATACGTAGCAGCAGCAACAACCATTTCTCAAAGGTACCACTGAAACCAAACAATAGTATATTATGCAACAAGACTATAATGGTAGTAATTAAGACACGAGTTTGATTATTATTTTCATATGAGCGTCCTAATTATCATTATACTCAAGTTGCATACGCTGTTTCGGGTGGCCACACTATAATTTCAAAACTTTGAGTTTTTTCTAAAAGGTTTTACCTTGTTAATTGTGTGTAATTAAATTCTGATCAAATAGCGGGACCTTGAGCGTGTTTTAGGGTAGAGCAACAGATGGCAGTACTATTGAGTCCAGGCCCCATTTATTGACTTTTTGTAGGTAACGTGAACCTAATTTATTAGTATATTAATATTACAATGAACAGCATTTATTTTATTTTAAATGAACATATTTGATTGTTTATCTGGGGAATGGTCCCAGTGCACTACTGCTTTGAAGGTGTTGAAAGGTACGGGAGAGCTGCGCGCGCCGCTGAGTAAAATCATGAGTAGTTGAAGTATAATGGATGCAAGTTACAGCATATTATACTGTGCTCGACTAAAAAGCTAAACAACGGGGATTGTACAGGGTTATTTATGAAGAACTATCACATTTCTTTAATTATCATTTTAGAAATTCACTCAATACCCCAATTTTAGCACCAGATTAAGCAGAATGTTCTGAAATTTCGATTGCCTATCACTAGATGCGCTGATGTTCATGTTTTATTCGTAATAGCTAGTTTTATTGTCGGCAACTGTTTTTGAGATTTTGTTCTAGTCAACCTGAAAATAGAGTACATATTAAATCAACAATTCTTCCTTGTAAAGCAATACTGGATTACGAATTAAATTCAGATACTCTAAGATCATACCAGAGAGAATTTCGTGTTCGAAATCCTCCCCAAAGAAACACAATACTGGAACTGATAAACAAATCGGAAACAACTGGATTTCTGGTGAATGAAAAGGCAAAACTCGTTCATCTAGGCTTCCCACGGTTGTTCACGTAAGAGCACGACTGGAGCAGTCACCCCGAAAATCATTAAGACGTTCGTCTCAGAAGCCAGGGTACAGCTACTCAATGTGTCAGAGAGCTGTGAAAAGTGCAGGCCTAAAGCCGTAGGATTACGGTTGTCCATTAGTTACAGGAACCAGATAAGGATAGACGACTGAATTATTGTCGGTGTGCAAGTTCCTGCCATATTGTCCATCACGTGGTTCAAAGATGAAGCATGCTTCCATTTATCCGGCTATCACGCTATTGGGCCAGCGAAAATCCACATGTTAATTCATGAAGCACCCGGTTAAAATCGGAGTCTGGTGCGCAATATTCCCACAGAGAATAGTGGGATCAACTGCAGAGTACCGATGGATTTTCATGGAGTTTGCTGAGCAACTAGACGATGCAGAGCAGAGTCAAGGATATTTTCAGCAGGACGGTGCTATTTGGCATACATCAAATGAATCAATGGCACTAATTGCAAGTTTCTTTGACGACCGGATAATTTCCAAGAACCTGTGGCCACCGAGATCTCCGGATTTGACATCGCCGGACTTCTTTCTATGGGGTTACTTAAAAGACAGGATTTATGTCACACGTCCCCAGACATTGAACGATCTGAAGCACAACGTTACACAGGAGATTCAAGCTATTGACAACAGAGTCCTCCAACGAGTGGCCAGTAACATGGAACAACGTGTTGAGTTGTGCCTTATGTAGGATGGAGGACAGTTTCAACATTCGCTACAAAGGTAAATAACCTCCTAAAATTCCTCTGCATTTCAGGTATAATAAGTTGTCGCTAGCATAACTCGTTTTGAAACAATTAAAGAAATATGTGTGTCAGTTCTTCATAAATCACCCTGTAGTAGGTGTAATAGTCTTTTATGTAACCCTACCATTATAAACAGTCGTTACAATATTCAGTATGGTGCATAATTAGCTCATTATAGCACCCGCGGCAATAATAGCAATGGCTTAATATCTGTATTCCAAGTTGCCGTGGCTTATCGAGAGAAGAAGAAACCATTGTGGAATATTATTTTCCCTCAACAACGAAGATGCAAAAACCTTTGCACATTATTAAATATGGAATAGTTATGAACCGATATTATAATTACTTACCATACTGTACTGATAGTAGGCTACATCATAGTCCGTAACACCTGCTCACTTCTCTCCCTGCCTTGCTTATCGATTCAACGCGCCAAGCAATATCAAATGAAATGCTCGTTGAGAAGTAAACGTTT
Source organism: Deroplatys truncata (assembly GCA_030765065.1). Lineage (NCBI taxonomy): Eukaryota > Metazoa > Arthropoda > Insecta > Mantodea > Mantidae > Deroplatys > Deroplatys truncata. The sequence continues at coordinate 23,415,604 of CM060979.1, forward strand.
CATCTAAGAAAATATGAAGACGCTCTTACTTATGTCAGCTGTGGATGCCGAATTATTTAATGCTTTATTTCCTACAATTTATAATGCTAAGATCGCATTAAGAGTGTTCTACCCGTGGATAAATTACTACTCTTATTAGTGTTATACGAAACTTTCCTTTCTCGAGTGTGCTATTAAAAAGCACACACCTTTTTCTAAAATTTTCTTTTTTTATGCACAGGACCACAGAACATGCATATCCGGCGAAATCTCGTTATCGAACTATTGGATGGAATGTAATACTTCCTCTATCTACTAGTTACATGGTAGAGAAGGTAAATCTCGAAGAGCTCCACTACCTAAAATCTGAGTGCAGCGGGTTCGTTACTCGCACTGTTATGCTCTTCTTAAGACACACCAGTAAATTCTGAAGTTAATATCACAATGGAAAAGTTGAATACTTCTCGCAAAACACGTTTAGAACAATTGTTTTCTCCCCACAGCTTAAAGGTTTGGCGTTTCTATATTTAACTATTGCATAAGACGCACCCTGCTCGTCCTTACACGTGCTAACGCTCACGAGCAACGGAATGATTTGAGTATAACCTCGGCCATATTGCAGCAAAACAGATGAAGTGGACAGAGTATTACTAAACGCAATTTCCTTCTTTTACTAGCATCATTTTTCCTCAAACCCCAATTAGTTTCCTTTAATATTATGTTAATATTTCACCTATATGTCCTATCTAATTGCAACAAATCCTCTATTTGCACCGGAACCATTTTTACGTGCGCAAAGAGCCCTAATGGCTGATGAGCGTGAAACCACGTAAGAAAAAAAAACTTCTTCTTAGGTATTCAAATTATTATAATAGTAACAACAATAATAATAAGCATGCTGAATATCAGTCACCTCCTCCTACAATGAAAGGTAGGGAAAACTTCTATCATCCGCTCGTCAGAACATACAGACGCGCAGTGGAGTGATACATTACTTCATTAGTAAATTTTACTACAGTGAAACTTGTGTAGAAAGGAACGAACCACAATTCACGCGCGGAAGCCTGGCAATATCCCGTAGTGTTGTGCAACCCTAGCTTTGTTGTCAGTGTAATACGATAATGTTCAGCAAATTGAATATTGTTGTCCCAATCAAGGCAGTCAATAATATTAGCATTCGTTTGCAATAACCAAAAAGTCAGCTGAAGAATTAACATCGAACCAACACAGTTTTCAAGTTTAGTGTTTAATCAGAGCACCAACGATGGTTCGTCGCGTAACGGAGATAAAATTTTGTTTTATCTTAAACGTTTTATATTAAAAAACAAACTTTTTTAGCTGATTTTGGATTTTAGGCTTCTATCACATTTGATATAATTAGTGTGTTTTATTGTGCATAAATAACTTATGTATAATTATTAGAGTCTGCAAGTTAGGCAAAATGCCGTTTCTTTTTAGATGGATATAATAAAGAGTTAAACGGAGATTAACATGTTTTCGTGCATTTAGGGGCACTAAAGACAGTTTTTATTTTGGCTTCTGTTGCCAATTTTAAGGTTTAAAGCATTTTTTGCTTGTTTTGGATCGTTATGGCTTTTTGCTGTGATTATTTACACATTTTAAAAATAGAAAGAGTTTCAAAGTATGCATTTATTTTCAAGCAGTGAAAACTTACCTCCTCAAACGATTCAATTAAGCTCTTCAAATAGCAAAACCCTATGAAACAAATGCAGGGACTTTACACGAAAGGGCAGCTAAAGCCTTGAACGTTCTCTTCCCGAGAATGCTGTCCCACATGTATAGCCTTCGGGTTGCACAGAATCGCCGAAGGAGTAAAAGTTTGTATCCTCTTGTGGATAAGTTCGTTTCCAAGACCAAGAAGATCATCCTGAAATCACCATAATCATGTGGCACCAGAGTTCGCTTTACCACCACAAATAGTTCTCATCAGATGGGGAACCTGCATCTCTGCAGCCATATATTACAGCAACAATTTGGACAATATATGTGAGGTATTTGATGCTCTATCAGAAGACGAAGCTGCTTCAGTTGCGAGGTAAAGAAGTTGTACAACGAGGAATTCAGCAAACGATCTGTCGTTTATAGCAGCACATTATAGTGTGCTACCGGAAACAATCTATGTTGGAGAAAAAAAGGTGGTACATTAGTTTCATCCATGGAAATCTTTGAAGATGCAATAAATCAACTACTGTAAGTATCAGGAGAGAAAGGAAAAAGTGCTATTGAAAAGTGAAAACGTGTTGAGTGTTAATGTGGACTTAGAAGTATTTGAGAACACTTGTGATGTCCTGAAATGTAAAAGTTCTGCTGTAACTAATGAGTCCTTCTGAGATAGCTTGTTTTAAATATACTCCCATAACTTCAGTGGAAGTAGAAGGTTCTTTTTTATTATGAAAGACGTTCTCTCCGACAGTCAGCTAATTATGACACTTAAGACCTTAAAAAACAAAGTGTTTGCTTGTAATCAAGTAAAGTAGAAGTACTCTATCTGAAAAATAAATTAAGTCTCTTAGATAGCTCTTTTCATTAATAAAGAGTGGCATAACTCCCTATTTTCACTTTTAATAGATGCCTATTTTAATTACGTTACTGCCTATGTTTGGTATTTTAAGTGTATTTTTGCCTGTCTATTTCAACCAATATAAATTTCTGAACATCTGGGCTCTTAATTATTATATATTTCGCTCTCTTGCACACACAGAGAGGCTATCTCAGATAAACATTTTCTTATGTGCCTACTCTGTTTCTGATAAATCAAAGCCACAAAGTAATATGTAGTCGCACAGCAGTCACTCCAGAAGTTTTGAGAATGGACGCAATAAAATGTTAAAAATTTATATCTGCACATCGCCTCATCCTTTCAAATTACTTTTCAAATCTGAACGTCATTCTTCTTTGGAGAGAGTGATAATGTATTCTTCGTAAGCAGCTACTGCGGCTTCTGGTGACTCAAATCGTTAACCTCGAAGTTTTTCTTTAATTTTGGGAAATAGAAAAAGTCGCATGGGGAGATCTAGACTGTAGAGCGGATGGGGCATATATCTGACTCCTTAAGAAATTGGGTTGTTTCTTGTGCAGCGTGGGCAGAGGCATTGTGCATGGAAGCATCCTTCTCAGGGGAACAACGCTTATTAGTAAGAAACGGACATTCGTTAAGGAGTAGCGATGAAGTTATATTAGCTCCTCAATTGAGAAGAGTTGAAGATAGCGAAGATGACGTTAACGTAGAGGAATTCATGATACAGAGTAGGGAACAACATTTAGAAAGATATCAGTTAAACTGTAAATTGCATGAATTAGCTGAGGTAGAGGTGGCTGTTGGTGAGATATAATTACAAACAGGTAGTGGAATAATAGGAGAAAGTGGGTTACACAAGAAAATGGAGAGCGTTTGGAATTAAGAGATTGAGGAATATAGAATTATCAAGATTTGTATCGGGGTTTTAAAGACTGAGTCATAGAGCTTTGTCAAAGCATTACCCTACAAAATTGTGGTAAGCAAGCGCAGGAAAGTAATGGATTATAAACAAGATTTTAGATTAGTTAGGGAATGATGATTGCGATAAGAGTATTCTGAGGGAACAAAAAGAAAAACGTAGAACGGTGCTAGGACAAGTGTTTTCGGTTCTTTAGGACTCTGAATCTCTACAGGAAGTGTCCAAAAGATTAGCCAATATGATAACTGAAAAATCAGAGAAACGAGGGCCCGCCGATTGAACAACTATATGATGTCTACAAGACCATCCGGGAGAACAGAGAAATAATTCATAATTCAAATTTAGGCAAAAGGGTCTTAAGGTGGCGGAGGCCTTCGTAACACCGATCTAGGGATGGGGGGTTGCAGACTATCACGCACCAGGAAGAGTACAGTTGCAGGTGTCGACGGTATAAAGATGAAACACTTTAATAGGAATAAAAACTCCAACATCAAGCTTTATACCAAACTATTTAATACTGTTTTGGTGGTTAGAATTGTCGCAGTAACTTCGTGTTATCTTATTGCTGAGCGCCTGTTATTGTTTTACTACTTTGAATGTTGGGTTCTTTGTCCTCCGGCTAGCTATTATTACTACTCAGTCGAGCATATCTCTTGAACAGGGTGTGTAAACAGAAAGGATTTGTTACTGGAAGATAACACTTATAAAAGAATTTGTTTTTACACTTTTATTACCGTCACAATTAATTAAGTTCACCTATTGACTCTTGATACACGCCAGACTGAAACTGTTATATTTTATAATATCACTATAATCACTTATTTACTGCACGTTATTAATTCGCGTATTTTACATTTACAACAAACTTTAAGACGCGAGAGATTCTGTAGAATTTGCGCGACGTATAACGCGTGAACGATTCTCTTAAACTGTGCGACGTATAACCTTTGTATGATTCTATTGGACTGAGCGATGTTTACCTCGGGAATTATTCTGTGAAACCGCGCGTTATCCGTCTCTGGCACGGAATTTATACTCCCTTACCCTAATATGCCTAAAGATTGTAACCGAACTGCTATTGGTTAATAAAACGTGCCAACATTAGCGTCTATATTTATATCCAATCAAAATTACGAATACTTATGCTCTAGGGAAAATATTTCCTCCATTTCTAAGAAAAGCGCGCTAATCTGACGTCATTTGTTTCTCTCTTATAATTGATAAACAACTCACCCCCTCGTTTCATTGTTGCCCGCTCTTATTGTCAGTTTCAGTGAGGCCGTGTAAACTTATTTCCTAACAATGCTTATAATTAACAAACATCTCGAATTAATGTCATACAATAATGATTATTTACACTACAATCACTCTGGCATTCACAGTGTTGTGATATAAAATACTGCCTCAGAATCACGTCCTCATAAAACAACAAAGGAACAGCGTGTTCATATATTATTCATTGATCTTCTCTCTCACAGTGATCATCGAGTAATAACAGTGTCATAATTTTCGGAGATTTACCTGTTATAATTTATAGTTCCTTTCTGTAACCAAATAGATTGTTTCTCTAAAGGAAGTTTGTGATGTTTTCATATGCAGAAAAACAAACACTGAATGACGTACAAAAATGATAGTGGGAGTAGTAAAAGTACCACTTCTTCTGTTAAGTTTGGCCTTTCTTGTGTTTTCTTAGTAGCTATCTACTGAGAGTAAGTAAGGTTATGTTGAAGTTACTTAAACTGCTATTATCTGTTTCCAAGTGAGGTTTTCTCTATAAGTAGCGACGAGGCAGCCCGAATGTGACAACGTGAAAATAATTCAGCTTATTCACAAGAAACCATTATAAACCGTGGCATTTGGGGTTCGACAGTGCTTTTATATAGAGTTTTCTCAATGTTTTAGATTTGTTGTTCTTTATATTATCCTGATAGTTTTAACTAATTCTTAGTTTAAGCACCTTGTGTAATACATTTTAAATGCCTTCAATGAAACTTAAGGGATAAACCATCCAACCGCGGGCAACGCCGGGTATTTCTGCTAGTAAGAAAATAAAGGGAAGTAAGAGTCAAAATCCTAAGGGATTTATCAGAGGAACAGTTATATGTTAAAACAGTTGTAGTGGGAAAACGTTGGGCGTCTTTTGCATGCGGGCAAATGTTGGCCCTCTGGTTGATGTCCTCTGCTGGTGTGTTTCGTCTCCGGCTACCTCTACTCAGTGGCTGATGATATATCCATTCCTAATATATTACCTAACTAATTTCACGAGCCTCAGGGTTTTCGTAGGTGAGGCAAATTAAAATACACTGCGTTTCCCTTAAAGATGTGGTTTACTATAAAACAAATACTTATAGGCGGCTGTTTTTCCCGTTGTAATAATTTCCACCATAATAATAGATTAGGAGCGTAGTTTAACTGCACACGCTTCCCACCCATATGCACACACGTGCATCTGCCGTTCAGAGAGTATCACTGTGTGTCGACGAGGTTCTATAAGAGAGTGAAAATCTGAAGCTTTCTTCCCCTTTTTATACCCAAACTTAGTGACGCTCACCTTCGCGCCTCAAAATGTAACGAAACTTCTAATTGGTCCTAAGACCGCGTTACCTTATTATGTATAAAAATATTCTGCTCCAAACGTTTTCGCATACACGTCCCAGTGACGCGTCCGGAAGCAGATTCAATCTCTCTCTCTCTCTCTCTCTTTACTTTCTGTATCTGTTTCTTTCTCCTTACTGCTTGCAGTTCCTTGCTCATTAGCTTGGTGAAAGGTGGGCTTTACTTACAATTAGCTAGCTCGCCCGTCCCTTACTTATCTAAGTTACAATCTGCTTTGTACGTTTCTTGGTTGCTAAATACTCGAACATCTTTCTTGCTGAATTAGATTAATATGTACAATTCTTATTTGATGTTGATTTATATGTCTGTGTGTATGTATGTATGTGGTATATCCCCTTTCACAGTGGAGATACTTTACCATCCCCTTGGGTTGACTACCCCAACGAAGTGGACGGCAATTTAGGGACACCGTGTATACAACGTTATATGAATGACCCTGTTTTGTGTGGGTGGAAAGACAGAAGCAACTGTCTCTGGCAAAGGAAAGCCTGTGTAAGATTTAAATTCAGTACTAGGGCTTCTTCTTGTATTCGTCCGTATCAGTGCCTTAAATCATAGCTTGTGTTTGGCCCACAAACCATGAAAGTGCCTTTACGTAATAACAGCAGCCGAAGCAATCAAATACCGCATCTCTCCTTCCTCATTCTTTTTGTTACCCCGCATAAACGACTCCAGTGTATAACTGAGGATATTTTATCTCAAGTATATGCCACATTAATCTTCCGATTTTTATGTAAAGGCAGTTCTTGTCGCCGAATTTTCTGTTGTCGTTGGCGGGGTTCTGAAATTTACGATAGTCAGAGGCGAAGAGCCTTCTCCTCCTTGGTGTGGTGTGGTGTGGTGTGGTGCGGGGGTAAAGCGGCTACACGCGCACACCCTCACCCTACATACCAAAAATATTATTCGATTTTCTGCCAAAAACAATAACAGTTTGTGAAGTAAGCGACTCTAACTCTTGAGGGGTGACAGCAAAGGACCTGAAGATGCAGAGCTGTCTGACCGGCGCCTCCTACCGACTGAAGAGTATATTTCAAAGTTACGCAATTGTCGGGTGGGGAGGGAGAAAGAAATCCTAGACTACCGCCTGGTTTGAACTTTCGAAGCCGTAACAGAAATAATTCACAACCTGCAGAAAAGAAAAAAGTGAACCAATAGCACTGCGTATCGTTTGTTTTAGAGACAGCCTATTGACCTAGTGAACCATCTCCAGTTATGTTGACTTTGTTGATTCCTTAGGAAATCCTTTTGTAAGAGTATTAACGCCTCCTCAGAGCTACTAAAGTAGGGATCCTGGATGGCCTGATTTAGCCGGGACAGTACCGAATGTAAGACCAAATGCCTTAATGGGCCAATATTTCTCCTGGTTTTTGAAAAATCTTCTGCTTTTTTTCTCTACCCATTTTTACTTCCTCTGTTACGTATAGTAAGTAGGGGAAGTATTGTATTCCACCCAAAAAATTGATATCGAGATTTCACCGGAAATATATGTTTTGAGACCCCCTGAATTCAAAAAAAGCATTTTTGGAAACATGTCCGTGTGTGTGTCTATGAACAGCATAACTCAGAAACGAACAGTCGGATAAACACCAAACTTGGTATTTAGGTTCAGTATCTTCCAGAGATGTGACACGGAGGTTTTCAAGAAAATCTCCCCACCCCAGAGTACCCATACATGGAACATTTTTCGAAAATTTTAATTTTATCAAAAATGGCTATAACCATTTTAATTAAAATATCATATATTTAAGATACTTTCATGACAAATAAAATGTATATCTTGAATTTTCTGGGAATGTCTCGAAAAGTATTCTTTATTGTGAACGACTTTTGCATAACTGGTAAACCATAAAAATAGACAAACCCATACTACACAAAAGTGTAGACCGCGTTAAAATACACAATTTATGTCATATACATTTTTGTTGTTGAGTGAACCATTTTCGAGATATTGCTGTTATTCCCTTAATTTTTTCAATACTTATTTTCTCAAATGGGAATTCGTTATTCAGTGTTTTGTCTTGGATATGCAAAGAGCATTAATCTGTGGCAAAGAGAATGGTGCTGCACATAGCAACTAGCTATTAAGAGATATGTTGATGCTTAAAGACTACTGTATTTCTATATTGCCCTTGCAAATACAAATCAAGGGGGACATAGTAGGCTTAAGCGATTGTCAGATATTTTTAGAACTGGTCGCTATGTGTAAAATGTAATTCTCTTTGCATGTCAAAAGATCGTTTTTGCAAATGTTTATCTCGATTAATATGAAACAGATGGAGAATAAGAGTTTGTAAAAATAGTTTGTACAAGAGTAGAGAAAGTCATGTGAGTGTAACACATCGATTTTTATAAAACTTTTACAAACTATTTTTACAGAAGCTTATTTTTCTATCTACATCAAGTAATCGAGATATACATTTGAAAAAATATTTTCACTATACATTTGGTGTAGGTAAAGGGGGAGGGGATTGGAGGAAATCGAATCGATAGTCATATGTTTAAAACTGGGTCGGTATAGAAATTCCATACTCTTCGTAACATCGCGAGAAGCAATTGAATAGTGATAGCACTTATAAAAAATGAATATGTACTGAAAATTTCAAACCAATAATATCAAATATCTCGGGAATGCTTAATTCTACAAAAATAGTTGTTCCACATTTATGTGTGGTACGTTTTTATCTATCTTTTATCGTTTAATAGATATCCAAAGTGCCTTAACGAAGAGGGATTGAAAAGAAATTCCGAAAGAATTCAAGGTATACATTTTATTTGTCATGTAAATGCCTTAAATATATGCTAGTTTAATTAAAATCTTTGGAGCCATTTTATGAAAATAAAAAAAAACAAACAGTTTCCATATAAACGGTAGTTTGTGGTGGGGGAATTTTCTGGAAGACCTGTTGCGAAAGTGGTACAGTTAAATGAAACAATTAAATATACACACAACGAATTTCGCTTCTAACTTTCGATTCCATGGTTTCCGGAACAGGATTCCTGATCTGAAATTGATACATCTATCCTCCAGCATACCTCAATGTTTGTGCGAGGTAGGAAACACTGTATACTGTGGACGTTACTTCAAGCATCATTTTCAGCTCTGGTACTTATTTTTAGTCCTGCGCCGTGGCGTAGTCTTACGGTTACCAAATGACGGACTGAAAATGGGTTCGAATCCACCCTATGTATAGAATCGGTGAGGAATTTGAGGAGCTGTCTGTGGGTCGTGCAAACCATGATTACGGCTGGGAGAAACATGATGATTGCCTTATCTCCACGTATCAACTGGATGAAGGTCCACTTCAGTAGTGAGCAAGTGGGCATGGGACCGGCAGTCGGTTTGATAGCTGGTTACAATTATTTATGTTATACTAGTATCCTCTGGCCGGCCTAGGAGGGGAATCCCTAATCAAGGCTAATGATAGTAGGAGAGGAGAAATTGGGAGTCGAGGGAGGATTAGGGTAAAGGATGAAGCTAACTATTGGATCTGGGAAGTGAAAAAGTGGTGTTTAGTGATAGAGAAGTGAAGTAATAAGTCAGAAGTGAGAAAGGATGGGATAAAATATCCATAGTGAGAGTGGAATAGTGAAAGTTAGTGAAGTTAAAAATAAGCGAAAGTGAAAAGAAATAATCAGAGTTAATTAAATGAGAAATAGAAGAAAGTGAATAATTTAGTGGATGCAAAGAAATTGTTTGATAAACTTTAAGGTGAAAGTGAGAAATATGTATTAAGGAATTTAGAAATTTAGTAAATGGAATCATTGAAGAACCAGTTAAAATATTCAAAAGAAATTCATGTAATGTAAAAGATAAATAAATTAACTAAATACACACTTAGGTTAAAGGGGATGCTGGTTACCAGTATCCAACAATACTGGATAACAGAAGTTAAACGTTTATATTAAGTTAGAATTCAAAATGACTACATAGTTACCAAGTGGCAACCAGTTGGAAGAGCTGCTGGCTTCCAGTAGCAAAAGTATAAGTGAGAAATAATATTTTAACTATCTGAATGTGGATTTTATTTTAGTTTGCTACTCTTCATTAATAGTTTAGAATATATCTGTACGGTTAGGTAAGAATATAAATAAATGATGTAATAAGTATTAATTAATAAACATTAAATTTGGAGTATACGTCCTGATTCAGGCAACCAGATGCCAGGATGATATTGTGACGCAGTGGCGATGGCCCAAGATTATTGGGAGGCGGGCGCCGAGCGGTCCGAGTAAACAAGATAATTTCGCTTGTCAGCGTAAACACCGGGCGCGCTATCGGGAGATACCTAGAACCTTCCGGAAGTTATTTCTCCCTCCCCTCCTCTAGAAAGTGTGTCAAAGAAGTTCTAGAACATTCGAGAACCTTGCGGAAAGATTCCATTAGCTATAAAAGCGAGTGCTCTCGCGAGAGGCAGTCAGTGCGAGATGAGTAGTGCTGTAGAGTCAGTCAGGGAGCGAGCGAGTGCCTCTCTGGTGCGACATCAAGAGCGATTCAAGATAGTGAAGCTGATCTAGATAAGAGCTTAGAACAGTGACATTGAGAACTGAGAGAAGTACAGCTAAAAGAAAAAATGGGCAAAGTCACAGTACGTTAGAATTTATTTTATTTCTTATTTGGTCAAAGTTGTTCTCCATCTTTATAAGAAAGTCTCTAAAGGTAGAGAGAGCAGAGCTGATGAAAGTGTAACTCCCCTGCTGTGGTTTATATAGGGTCTTTCAACAAGAGTTCTATAAATGATAGAGGTTTATTTCTTTTTTTATTTTGGAACATAATTCATGTTATTACGTTTGGAACAGAGCATCAGTTATGCGATCACCGCGACTTCATTGGGTTGCACGTATCTTCAATGACAGAAGAACGTAAATTAGGTCCAACTTCACGAATAACACGCGTGATGTTATTCATAAGATCATTTACTATTTCTGGCTTGTTGACATAAACTTGAGATTTAACATAACCCCACAAGAAGTAATCCAACGGAGTTAAATCGCATAACCTCGAGGACCAGTTAACATCACCATCACGGGAAATGATGAAACCTCTGAAATTCTCCTTCAAAGATCGATTGCTTCGAGAGCAGTATGACATGTGGCACCATCTTGCCCGAATCATATGTTTCTGAGATCCATACCATCCAATTGAGGCCAAAAATAGTCCCCTTATAAGAGCCCGGTATCTTTCTCCGTTGACAGTTAGAGCTTCTCCATCTTCATCTTGGAAAACATATGAACCAATGATTCCACCATACCAAAATCCACAACACATAGCAACCTTTTGGGGATGAAGTGGTCGTTCTTGAATCTGCATTGGATTGTGATTGCTCCAATAGCGGCAATTTTGTTTGTTAACACAACCATCCATCCAAAAGTGGGCTTCGTAACTGAAGATCATTTTTCGACAAAATTCTGGGTCAGCTTCCAATTGCTCCATTGTCAGCGAATACACGGCGCAACTTATGGTCGTTGGGCTTTAGTTCTTGAGTTACCACCATTTTGTAAGCGTGAAACTCCAAGTCCAGATGCAGAATTCGCCAAGTTGTGGTCGGCGAAAGCCCGAATTCTTGCGCTCTACGAGCAATTGGTTTGTTTCCGTTCTCGCGTACACTCTCACGAACGGCGCCTATGTTTTCGTTGGAGCGCTTACGTCGATTACGTACAGGCGTTCTTTGATCGATAAAACGCGAATCGTTCTCTTGCAGGGACGATTATGCACACCGTAAACTTCACGCAATACATGGAAGGTTTGGGGAAGAGATGATCCATTTTGATAATAAATTTTCACAATTTCTACGCGTTGCTGGATGCTGTGACGTTCCATGGCTATTTGTCAATAACAGCTCTAACCACATGAAAAAATGACTGCTGTAACTCAAAAACAACGCCAGCTATCACATGTTCAAGATAGGACACTCTTGTTGAAAGACCAGAGCAAGATGACTCCATAGTCTTGAAAGGTAATCCTCTAAAGGAAATCACTCTTAAACAAACTCCTTTCTGTTGGACTTGCATCCTACTCAAATAAAACCTAATATTCATTCTAGTAATAACGTAGACGGATAATGGACTTAAATTCATCCACCGCATAAAGGGCAATAAAAGACATCGTGGGTTCCGCACACACATACACACTTTGAACCTACGGGGGATATCCAGTAAGGAAACAGAATTAAAGAATTATCAAGAGGCAATATTGACATTAGTTTACTACTGGAAACAAAGAAAAAACTTCAAAGGATCTGAGAACTCAGTAATTATTCAGCGTTTTATAAGAGAAAAAGAGCATGTGGAGGGACTTTAGCCAAAGAGAAACATAACAGTAGAGGTAAATAAAAGGTTAACGAGAATCAGAATGAGAACTGTTGGGATGTATAACAGCTGTAAGAGTATATGTGCCTGATGAAAGAAATAAATTAACCGTCTTCTATTAACTATTCTTCTATTTGCTTCATGTTAATCGAGATCAACTTTTGCAGAACGGGTTTTATTATACCTTTCGTTGCAGCTAAAAGGGGAACTCGGGTCGCTTAGGGATTACTTTTAAAATTGCATTCTCTTTGCATGACCATACAAATAAAAAACAATAGCAACTTATCAGTTGAAAAAATTAAAAAGTATTTGGCAATTCAGATAAATTATAAAGAATATATATAAAGGTTAATACCACAAAAAGCTTTATAACTTCTATGTTTTAACGAGATGTGCATCTTTAAAAACAATTATAACTTTTTTCTCTATCTCTTACGGTTTACCAATTACACTAAAGTCATCACAAGCTATTCGCAGAAAATTCAGTATATACGTATTTTTCTAAAGTCCTTTTTTCATATTTTTAAACGTGAACTATAGGAAAATAGTACAGAAAGTAATACAGAATTGACGAAAACTTTACTTATGATGAATCAGTTAGAACTGATTGTGTACCTTAACAAAGAATTTAAACAAGCAAGCATATATTGTGTAAAGTGAATAGCAGAATCGCATGTTATATGAACACAAATATCTCTGTAAATCGTTAATGGATACAGAAGGTGATATGAGTGTTTAACATAAAGAGTTCTTAGCACAATTTTGATGATAAAACAGGTCTAAATACCTAAGCTCCGAGTATATAATGATCAAATTAAAAATAATATTTTTCTGGTTGCGATGCTCTTCGAGTTCTATTAGCTGTTTCCTGAGATACTAGCAGCATTCCTCTGATGCGGCATGTCCTCGGAAGGAAGCTGATAATTCGAATTTGCATGCATCACGAGAGCTTTGACCGCAAAAAGGGTCGGAGCAGAAGGGTGATGAAAGGTTTACGACACTATCCGACCAAAAGACGCGATTGGGCTCCGTTAGGGCTCTGGGATGTGACGTGGAGGGTTGGAATTGATGTTGCAGCCCACGTGCTTTCGATCGGACGGAAGTCGAGTTTAAACTAGAAGTGGATGTGACTCTGGAGTGTTATTACACGATCCCTGTTAGGGGGAGGATTTTTGCTAGAAGCGTGAATAGCACCGAAGTTTCATTTCTCTTGACTGCGGCAACTCGATGAATAGCAAGAAGTGGGAGTACTTTTAACGCATTTCCTTCATACACACACACGCACACACACATCACAAACAACTGACACACATACAACAAACGTGCGTCACATTCTTATTATTTTATATGATTATTTTATAGAACTGCTTAATTTTTGGATTCAGGATACTTGAAACCGCATGTTTTCGATGCAATCTCGGTAATGAGGTCCATGTGCAACACAGTTTCTCTGTGTCGTCCTCTGTGGGGTAGTGGTTACCATGATAGCCTCTAGTTCTGGACGTCGCGGATTCAAACCTGGCGGAGGACGATTGATATTTTCGGGCGTAAGAGACTAAGCCTTTGGTCCCGTGTCGTAGATTTACGGCGCGTAAAAGAACCTCAAGCCTGATAAACAGGCCTCTGAGCAAAATTTCCGGTCTTTTACGCCCAATATAGAATGGGACGCCAAGGACCACAGCAGTTATAGAACGTGCACAAATAAAACGCCATTTAATTTAATTTAACAATTTCTCTGTCTAAGTTACCTAAGCTTTCCAATAGAATTATCCAGTTGAACTATTCGAGAAATCCGGGTATATAGTATTTCCTCATAAACTTTATTAGGTCTGCAAGGAATGCAATATGAAAATTTCCACTGAGAAAACAAACTAGATAGATAGATAAGGTATATTTATTGGTTTCAAATTATTGAAGTTATGACTCAAGTATTTAGTGCATGGGTCATTGACCGTACATACATATTTAAGATACAAGGTATGGTGACAAAATAAACAACAGAAAAAGAAAACTAAACCAAACAGAACAAGAAAATGGAAAATAGAGATAAATTACTTTTGACTAACTGAAGAAATTTGACCTAGTTTCGCGCACTTCAGCCAAGAAATTGCCCATGTTTTACCAGTTCCTCTGGTCAGCCAGTAGCTCCCAACGTGCCAATCTCTTTCTTGACGGACCTCAGAATTTTTCTTTGAGTTTAATTGTACTTTAGGGCAAGGAGCGAATAATAATAATAATAATAATAATTAATAATCAACTATTTAAACAAGTGAATCATTTGCAACTTTAGAAAATTATACGAGTTATGGTAAAGGGAGTGTTGCTATTAATCGCCCTTTAAGAAATAAAGTAAGAAGAGATACAAACTTAAACTTTTACAACGCATTGGTTATTCTATGCTTGTAAATTATACACCACAAAAATGAATAAAATAAAATAGAAATAAATAAAATATAAGCTTTAGAAATTAAATTCTTGAAAGGTTTTGGAATGTATCAATATTCTACTACACAAAAAATTGAGATATACGTGAGGAATTAAACATGTCTAATGCTAAACATAAACTGAGATATTATACGCCAACATATAGAAAGAATAGAAAATTGGTGGATAAAACAAATAATTGAGAAAGATCTGTGGAAAGACCCAGGATGGAAGATCTTTGGCTATACTTGAAGTGTACGGGCAGTTTCATTTCAATTGGAATAGCACGAAACCTTGCATTCCTTTTTTGGGGGGGGGGGTTAAATTTCCTGTCATCTAAAGTAGATGTTAAGTTAATATATTTTGCAAAATTGAAGCTATGATAAACAAGTGGTTCCAGTTACCTTGTACGGCTTAAGTTTCAGAAGTTTCGTCTTGGAAATGTTAACCTTTTGTGCCAAGCGTCTTTTGGGGTAAGTGCTCTAACCTGGGCCCTACTTCATCAAGCTTCTCTTCTGTCAGCACATGGCGTTGTTGAACACGTTTCTTGTTAAACAAAAAAGACCCTGTACATCTGACTTTTATTGACACGGTCATTAATAGTTGACCTGCTTGAAATTTGAGGCAGTATTTTTAACACTTAAATGATTTTAGTCAAATTATATAACAAGTAAATTCAATAACAGCCCGCCTTGAAGCAATATGTGTATGTAATAATTTGTAAAATGCATGTAACAGTCATTGCATATGCTTATATTATTGTAAACATGTTCAATAATGTTATATGAATATATTACGTAATTTAATAATGTAGGGGCTGTGAGAAATAGGTCAAAATTCGCTAATAAAGAGGTAACAATGAGGTATCCTTGAGGCAATAATGAGCTTGAGTGTTTAAATGTTACCAGTCATTATTGGAGCAACAATAATGTAAATTTGAGACAGTTTAATACAGCCAATCAACAACCAGAAACAGCTTTAGTTAAATGCAGTATTCTATTGGACTAGGATTAGCCAATCAGAGACTTGAAATACAGAAATCTACAAATTTAGACGGTTGAAACCAATTCAGTTGCCTTCAAACAGTGCTCATAACTAGACGTGTTGTCTGCAGACAGAGTTACTATTAAGACGCAAAAAGTGTCCTCAAGAAATATAATATGTATTCGTGTGAGACGAAAATAGTATACGTGTTAAAAAGTGCAAGTATTAACTAAAAGAATCTCACAGCTTTCGACATCAGTTAAGTGCTATTTAATTTGTGTCAAGGATTAATAAAAAGGAGTGAATTAAAGCTTTAGATCTGTGTAACCCTATATTCTTATCGCATCACGCCCTGCCAAGATATCCATGTCTCCAAAATAGATACTGATGCAGCCGAGGCAAACATAAATATTAAATATTTAAAGAAACAGTGAAAATACATTTGGGGTGAAGGCTACCGGAAAACTGTTTTCAATACGTGCGGTTGCAACTACTACAAGTTCGACTCGCCAACAGTTGAAATATAATAAACTGCTTCAATACAAACTACTTCAAATTGGCGTCCATACGTTGGAATCCTCTATGGCACCTTCTTGCAGAAGAGCATGTCACATGCGCATCATACAGAAAAATACGTTGTTCTAAAGTGTACTCATTAATGCACAATTTATCACCGAGAGACAACGCAGTTTTACTCTAAACAGACGTATTTCCGTCATGACAGATCCAACTCGACTGACGCGTCAGTGGTAGCTACAGCGCTACTCTCTGGCGGCAGGCGGCCACTCCTCACTCAGCCCAATGCCGCCGCGGAACGGTCCGACCGACCTACGAACTCACAGTATAAACAATTAAGAGACAGTCTTATGAAAAATTTTTTCTTTCACAATAATTTACACAAGTAGAAACTATTAATGATTTTAAAAAATATTAGGCAAATTTTCTAACCCTTTGTCAGATTTGAAACAGAATAGTTGGTACAAGAAGAAGAAATATGATGTGTTTCACTCACATGACTTTTTCTACTATTGTACAAACTATTTTTACAAACTCTTATTCTCCATATGCTTCATGTTAATCGAGATGTTAATTTTATTGCTAATTTTCTTGTAAATGCAAGGGGAATTGGTAGGATTTAAGCGATAGTCAAATATTTTAAGACCTGGTTGCTATGTGGAGTATTCCATTCTTTTTGCAATACCAGGACAAAAAAATGAATAACGAATTCCCATTTGAGAAAGTATTGAAAAATTTAAGGGAATAAGAAGCAATATCTCGAAAATGGTTTACTCAATAAAAACATGTATATGACAAATTGTGTATTTTAACGCGATCTACTTTTTTATGTAGTAAAATTTTCTCTAGCTCTTATCGTTTATCAGTTATGTAAAAGTCGTTCACAATGAAGAATACTTTTGGAGACATTCCCAGAAAACTCAAGATATACGTTTTATTGGTAATGAAAGTATCTTAAAAATATAACATTTTAATCAAAATCGTTAGGCATTTTTTGAGAAATTTAAAATTTTTCGAAAACTTTTCCATGTAAAGGGTAATCTGAGGTGGGGGGATTTTCTTGAAAACCTTTGTGTCGGATCTCTGGAAGATACTGAACCTAAATACAAAGTTTGGTGTTTATCCGACTTTTCGTTTCTGAGTTACACTGCTCACAGACACAAAGACACATAGACGGACATGTTTCCAAAAATGTTTTTTTTTATTCATAAGGCCTAAAAACATGTATTTCCGGTGAAATCTCGGTATAGAATTTTTGAGTGGAATGCAATACTTCCCCTACTTACTATACGTAGTAGAGAAAGTAAAAATACGAGAGGTAGAGAAAATGAAACTATATAATCATTTTACGTTGTCTCTAAAGCAAAGATTTAAAGTGTGTCATTTTGAATACAAAATAGTGTACATGACTAATTGATTCACAACCTTTGAAGAGGATGCAAAAGTAATGCACCCATGTTTATTCATACTCCCAGAAGCTAGAGTAAGTAGTTATGACTCTAAGTCAGCGTTAACTGAAGTTTAGGTAATGGAAAACAAATTCTCCTACAAAAGGATAAAGTGAACTTAAACCTGAAGTTCGGTGTTATTTGTTAAAGTTGTTTTAGAGAAACTATTCTCTCTCTCTCTCTCTCTCTCTCTCACACACACACACACACACACACACACACACACACACACTAATATAAAGACGCACGGTCTTTTCCCTTTAGTTTCAGGAAGCCTCGAAACGCGTGTTTAATTTGACAGCACGATACAAGAATTTTAGAATGAATGTCTTATCTGCCTATATAGGGAAAATGTAAATGTTGAAACTTTTATGTCACTGATCAAAGTAATCTATAGAATACCAAACAAGTATCTCAAGTATAGGAGCAAAATGCTGCATTCCATGTCTTTAGAAAATCACAATTGAAGGAGGCTGAGGCGATGATGCTAATGGAAATTTTATTCGTATCAAGAATATTTACGTGTTTTTTTCTTATAGAATATAAAAGTAAGATCATTTTTCCTTTTTTTTAAATCGTGGCTACTCACTACATGAGCATTTCCCTTACCTTCTTTTGAAAACTATTCGTAGTTCTAAATAAAAATACTTGGGAATCTGATTTTTCTTCAGAGTTTTGGACGTTCACAAATATGTTGACATTTGGTTTAAAACATTAAGTACGAGGCGTAACAGGGTTCTACATTAAGCCCTCATATTTCCGGCGGGAATTCGTTTGACAAGCGAGTAATGGTGTTTGGGTTTCTCTACCTGAAACTGCAGTACTGCTACAATGAAGCCATAAAATTTCTTTCAGTTGTACACTGCGTCCGTTATATTTCCAGGCCGCGGATCGCGCTTATACGTGCTCCACGCACTGTGTATTACACGATGGGGTTTTCCGTTCTAAAACTCCTGTGTTACTCACGACTGATAGTAACATGCACTATAATTACTATTAACCTTGTTGTTTTGATGGTGGTATTCATCTACATTGAAACATTTCTGGCAGTCTTTGTCGTCACGAGATTATAGTTCATGAACTATAGTTACTCTGCAGGGTTTCAATTTTAAAATTTTAGCAGCTCTATGAACACAACTTTCTGGAACACCCACTTGCTGTGCATCGCATCTATGACACTCCTTTGCAGAACGTCCAAATCATACGCCGATTATATAAATTCTTTCTTATTTTATAATATATTTTCTTTTTTGCTTTTTAGATATAGCGATTCCCATTGTTCTAAATGTATTAAACCTGAAATAGAATGTATTCCCGCGATGATGCGACAATTTGGTACACGAATGCAGATGCCAGCTTTTCTCGTTGTCTCCAATATCTGCTGTCGACTGTGCTGCCGGCTGTTCCAATGGTACAGCTATGAGTATTTTCACTCAGGGTATGCGTGGATGTGTTGTGACGGAGAACTCCAGTTTAAATTGACTGATAAATTTATTGTGAACTAATATTTGAGTTATTAAATTGAGCTCCCGGGCGTTTGAAATGAAACATATGACTCTGAATTGTAGTACTCGAAACTATAACAATTGCATTGTCATTCTGCTAATACTGCAGTATGAAAGTTAAGTTTGAAATAACTGTTTTCGCAATAAAAGGAACTAGAAGAGTAACTCGCTTCTAAAATGTTAACCGCAAGATCCCTCAAGCTAGGTGCTACTCACGCAAGCGCGTCACTGGACGTTTAGAATATTGCACGAGAAAGTACCGTTGGCGGGACCAGAGAAGAGTACCAGAGAAGGTTGCTCTGTACCAATGATGGTACCAGAGCACAGTAATCCTTGGATCTAGATGCATGAACATTTATCAATTTTAGCTCCGCCTACATATTTTCCCCCATTAACTGATTTTTCACGCGCAAACAATCTTCAATTCTTACGTCTCTGACTTTATTACTGAGAATGGCTAACTTCTCAAAATGTAAATGCCTTAAGCATTTCCAGAATTTCTATTTACGTGACTGCAAACATAGTGACTTAACTCTAAACTGCGTTCTCAGAAATGCTTTCGACTGTTTGCGAATGTTTTCGCTCCTCGGCGTATTAATAACTCTAGCTAGCCTGACTCCTAATTATCTTCATCTTTCTGGCAAAACATTTCAACTCAAACTTGTTACATCATACGCTTGTTTAATATATCGAAATTATTTACTGCAATTATTTCTCTATGTTATTGTTGTTTCTTTATATTCCATCGATAATTATGGTATCAACCCACACATCTAACAGTTTCTCTTCCTTGACTTACAATGCCAGGAAAATTCTCCTGAAATTGTCTCCAAAGTCTACATGATTCGGTTTTTGCTATATATCCCACATAAAAAATTCTTTGTGCATTGGTGAATTTTTTGGTAGGCATTTCGGTGGAATAAGAATACTCTACTGTAATCCACACACAAGATGTTTTGAATAAACTTTCACTTTTGAAATGCGCAATGAACAAACTAGTTTTTACAGCTCGAACAGAAGGCAACAACTGATGCAGTATAACACAGCTGATAAACCTAACCTTGAGCGGGCCATTCACCACTAGTGTGCTTACGGAACATACCGTGGTCACTGTAGTGCTAGCGAGTTACACATACACACGATCTGTGGCCCGGACATAAATCGAATACATGGTATGTTTGCATGGTTTGATAACAAAGAAACTGGCAGTACCAGCTTGTAGATTTAGTTGCATGCATTGTGAGTTGTTCGGATTGGGTTGGATTCGGCGGGCAGTGGTTCCCGATACCAATGGGAGATCGGGTACGCTTGGCTGGTTTATCCGCCTAGGCGAGGTTGTGAGACGCCTCGAGGTTCTCTGGCACCAGCCATGAGGGATAGCTGGTAGACGGTAGCTAGAAACTGTCGGCCCCACCGAGGTTGTTCGGTAGTCTCCCCAACCGTGTTCGCCCTGCTGGCCTGACGCGCTTAAGTGGCGTATCCACTTCCGTCCCTGTTTGGAAGGGTGGGCAGGATGAGTCCTAATCTAAACTCGACCAGACGGGGGGGGCGGTATATTTAATAGGCACCGTCCCTAATGGAAACGGCCCACGAGCAATCCTGGGTTATGCGAGTGTGTGGTCTCTGCGTAGGCGGACCCGGTCCCGTATTTATAGTCCTATACCAAACATTCCGTCAACATTACCCCTTTTCTTCCCGTTTTTACTCCCTGAAAATCTTTATCTTTGTTTCCGCAAAGAGGTAGGTAGGGATGTGGTGAGAGTATCAAGGTCGGCTATATCTGTGGCGGCAGGCGAAGCGCAGCTGGGTCCCTAAAGGTTTCCAGCTTGAGCCTCCCCAGACACACCCCTTCGATACCCTCCCCTATCCAGATAGACAGACAGGAGGGTCCTGTAGAAGGATCTGTGCTAGGAAACAAAAACAAACAGTTCTCTTTTTAATGCGCATCAACGCATACGCTATACATCACCGACCATCGTGCCAGGCCTTACAGCCTTTAAAGATGAAAGGTA
Source organism: Deroplatys truncata (assembly GCA_030765065.1). NCBI lineage: Eukaryota > Metazoa > Arthropoda > Insecta > Mantodea > Mantidae > Deroplatys > Deroplatys truncata. The sequence goes on from CM060979.1 coordinate 23,436,852, forward strand.
ATTAAATGAGGGGTAGGGACATACGTGGTAGTGTATAATAATTCATCCCAAAATTCACCTACCGACCTTGGAAATCTAGTAAAAACACCCAAGGTAAGGGTGCGTGGTCCAACGGGAATCGAACACGGACGAGCCTCAGACACTACTCCCGAGCCATTCTACTCGGTAATAACGTATTCCAAGTGTGTTTTGATCAGCTTGGTGGGGAATGTTTACCCTGTCCCATTACTACTTCTACCCGGTCATTCAACATTAATGAATGCAGCTTTATCATGACACAAGTTGACTACAATAGCTAATGTTCCAATGGCGTGACAAAGGCATGTGTTCTGCAGTTACGGAAACGCTTCTGGGTTTAATAGAATATGCAAACTCAAGAGACCACGGCTATGTCTAACTCCTACTGAATGTAGTTATGTTTCTGGAGCGGTCGCAAGTTTCTGTAGGCGTTTAGTGTCCTTTACTCACGTCTAAAATTAGCACCTTTGATGCAGTTAAGGGCAGACAAAATGGCAAAACGTACCAAGAAGTCTTACTACTTGGAATTTCCTCTTTAATTTCATGTATCTTTTATAATTGTCGGTATAATACTTTAATTTGAAATACATTTTTAAAAATGGCATTGCATCTATCAGTTTATACTGTGAATTCTGCACCATTTCATGGAAAAAGGACATTCTAAACACTGTGTAGTTGTATTAGTGCACCGGTTTCACAACGGTTTCCACAACTTCCTATTGTCGTCTCCATTGTTCTTCCTCCTTAACCTTCTGGTTTCAATTATCTGCTGTATTTCCTTGTCCAGGCAATTCTGGAACGATCTCTTTTTACATTCTCTACACCCAGAAGGTAGGGAACCACTCAAAAATCCGATACCGAGATTTCACCGGAATGCATGTTTTGAAGCCCCCTGAATGCAAAAAACGCAGTTTTAGAAAATCAGTGTGTGAAATTTAGAAATGTGTCTGTGTCTGTGAACACATAACTCAAAAACGAAAAGTAGGATAAATACCAAACCTGGAATTTAGGTTCAGTACCTTCCAAAGATGCGACAAAAAGATTTTGAAGAAAATTCCCTGAACACAAACTACGTTTTTTGAAATTAATTTTCTCAAATATGGCTTTAACGATTTTGATTAAACCACGATATATTAAAGATATTTATATTACAAATAAACTGTATATCTTCAACTTTCTGGAAATAGCCTGTGAAGTCAACTTCATTTGGAATGAATTTTGTATAATCTTGTATAACTGGTAAATGTTAACCGCTAGACGAAAACGATCTACCTAAAAAATGCAGACCTCTTTAAAACACACAATTCATTTCAAATAATGTTTTTTTGTGGCATTTGGCATTTCCGAGATATACGTTATTAATGGTTCGAACTGTGCACTAGTTTGCTATTCTTTTTAAGTACTTTCGATATTCAGCTGTTCATCGCGATTGCATGGAGAGCATGGAATTTTAAGGCCCATAAATAGCGTCCAGATCTTAAAGCATTTGACTATCGCCATTCCCTTTGTATCTATAACTAAATATGTAATGCAGTTGTTTGCTGCATATGTGAATAATTTGTATACTCACCACTAAGTGATACAGCGTAGAGAAAGTCGTACGAATGTATCAGTATAGATTTTTTACTTTCTCTACTACGTATAGTTAAGTAGGGGAAGTATTGTATTCCACCCAAAAATTCGATACCGAGATTTCACCGGAAATACATGTTTTGAGACCCTCTGAATCAAATAAAAGCCTTTTTGGAAACATGTCCGTGTGTGTGTGTGTCTGTGAACAGCATAACTCAAAAATGAACAGTCGGATAAACACCAAACTTGGTATTTAGGTTCAGTATCTTCCAGAGATGCGACACGAAGGTTTTCAAGAAAATCCCCCCACCCCAGATTACCCTTTACATGGAAAAGTTTTCGAAAATTTTAATTTTCTTAAAAATGGCTCTAACGATTTTGATTAAAATATCATATGTTTAAGATATTTTCATGACAAATAAAATATATATCTCGAATTTTCTAGAAATGTCTCCAAAAGTATTCTTCATTGTGAATGACTTTTGCATAACTGGTAAACCATAAGAGATAAACAAAATTTTACTACACCAAAAATGTAGATCGCGTTAAAATACACAATTTATGTCATATACATCTTTTTTTTTGAGTGAACCATTTTCAAGATATTGCTTGTTATTCCTTTAAATTTTCCAATACTTATACTTTTTCTCAAATTCGTTATTCATTTTTTATGTCCTGGACATGCAAAGAGAATGGAATACTCCACATAGCAGCCAGCTCTTAAAATATTTGTCTATCGCTTAAAGCCTACCAATTCCCCTTGCATCTACAAGAACATTAGCAATAAGATTAACGTCTCGATATCTCGAATAAGCGTTTGTAAAAATAGTTTGTACAAAGTCATGCGAGTGTAACACATCAGATTTTTTTATTAATAATGCAGTATTGTCTTCTCCTAAACAAATATATTTTTTCTTGGTCATGTTAATTTCTAGTCCTCTCTTGTCATCGTCCCTGGTGTAATGGTTACCATGCTGGCCTCTAGTTTCCGAGGTCCCAGGTTCAAGCCCGGCAGTGGGTGATGGATTTTTTCGTGGTAAAACTCCTTTGCATGGCTTCTTTCGGAAGGGAAGTAAAACTGTTGGTTCCCGCACCGTGGATTCACTGCACGTAAAAGAATCTCAAGCCTAATAGAAAGGCCTCTGAGCAAAATTACTGGTCTCTTACGCCCAATATAGAACGGGACGCTATGGACCAACACAGTTAAAAATCGTCCTTATAGAAAACTTAGTTTAACTTATTTAGCCCCTCTACTTATACTGTTCTCTCAATTTATGTGTCATATATTCCAAATCATCTATATTTTGCCCAACATATATTTGGTCGTATGAAAAGAATAAAGCAATTAATATATTCTCATCGTTCACTAATAGAGCCATTCCTCAACATTTTCGTTGACATTTCTTTAAATATTCTCAAATACATGTGAAACAATAACGGTTACTCAACGGAGGGGGGTATCTCGCGCACTGCAATCTGTAGAGACCTACTGTGGCTATCACCACCCAGGAAGAAGGGATGACGTGAAGGAACCACAAGAGGCCACAGGCTGCAGAGACGTGCTAAAGTCCCTAACATTTCCAAGCTTGAAGACCCATCCCAATGCTGGAGCTGCTTAGAGAGGGCGATGAACCACTCGACGACCAAGCAGCTCCAAGGCTCCACGGGCAGTCTCCTTCCTTTAGCAAGCATCCGTGCCATCTGTCCAGCACTGCCATACGCAACGAAACCTAGAAGTACAACCACCAGGGGGACTGGTTTACCGTGCGACTCTGGGAGAAGGACGTCATCTGAGTGACTCTCCCTCGCCGAGAGTTCTTCCAGTAGGGTGGAAGTGAATGCGCCACTTGCGCGCGTTAACCCCGAGATCTCAGTAGGACGGAAAACCGCACAGACGTATCCAATCTCCCCGCCGAGTCCAACCCAATCCAAACCAAACGACACCCTTAGGGGTGGAGCTGGGACGTTTGGTCTAGCGTACTTCTAGTAACGCCAGAAGTACTACGAGTAATCAGGGTCCGCTGCGCCCGTACCCGAGCAGCTGAAGGGGTCGGAACCCTCCTTACGGGGACCTAGACGCACGAAAAATGAGAAGAAAACTGAATAAAAGGGAAATGGTGGAAAGGAAATCGTGGTAGAGAAGTAACCACCCCAGAGTTCTCCTGCAGGGGCCGGGGATAGAATCCGTGACTTTTCGAATGGGAGTCGCACCACCTTGCCGTGACGCTACCTCGCTCGGTAACATTGGGGATATACAACCACCTTGTCTCAATCCTTTGGAGTAGAGAAGTAAACCTTAACACATATTTTAGAAGAAGTTTTGCTCCAGAATTTGGTACCACTGCTAGTATGGAGGCTTTTGTGTGCTCCAAATACACAATTATTTTCTCAATTCTTGCTTTAAGCAGCTTTTTCTGTGAATGATATTTTATGGTATAAATGAAGCGTTTTTTCAGAAACTGTTAAACAAGATAAATTATATTTTCTGATGATAAAAAGTAACTCTTAAGTGCTTTTATGGATAAACCTTTGTGTTAATAATCATTTTAACAAAAAACGTGTTATAGGTAAGAAAAATGTTTCATACTCCTTAAACACACTTATTGAACAAAGATAGATCAGTATACTTAGAAAATATGCATTTAAAACCTGTAGAGTTTCAATCTGAATTCTTAAATAATTTAAGATAATGCGCCATAAATATAGTAAATTTAACATTGGCGGAGTAGGGATTTAATCTTCCCTTAACTCAAAGAAAGAAAAAAACGTATTGCTGGTATGAACTTACCTTGTATGTACCAAGATTCTTGACGGAGCAAGCGAGTTTTACGTTACGTCCTGCTGGAACAGTGATATTCTCAATCTGCTCCGTGAATTCGGGATTCTCCACCGGTGCTGTAACAAACGTAAAAATAACTGTTTTAAAAGGGATCAGCTTCATGGACGGAGATTCCAAACATAATCACTTGCGTAATAATTCTAAAAATACACACACAGAGAGTTAAATACAATGTAAACGGTCATTCACAATGAAAATTAATCATTAATGTAACAACGTAAAGCTTAATATAAACGTAAAGTAATATGTTGTTATTCACAACTGAGGCAGTATTTTTAACACTTAAATAACTTCAGTCTAATTATATAACATGTAAATTCAATAACCGCCCGCCTTAAAGCAATATGTGTATAAAACAATATATAAAAATTGTATGTAACAGTCATTGTATCTGTTTATATTATTGTATACATGTTCAATAATGTTATGTGAATGTATTACGTAATTTAATAATGTAAGAGCTGTGAGAAATAGGTAAAAAGTTGCTAACAATGAGGTAACCTTAAGGCAGTAATGAATTTGAAAGTTTAATGTTACTTGTGATTCTTGGAAGCAATAATGTAATTTTTGTGACAGGATATAAAATAGCCTGTGGCGGCGCCGTGGCCGAGCGGTTAGACTGCTCGCCTCTCACCGAGGCAGCCCGGGTTCAATCCCAGGGACCTGCATGTGGGATTTGTGGTGGACGAAGCGGCGTCTGGGCGGGTTTTTTCCGGGTTCTCCGGTTTCCCCCGCCATTCATTCCACCAACTGCTCCATCATCACCTTTCCTTTCATCCATTTCACCAACATTTCGTTTCATCTACTTCCTTCATCCCATACCAGGCGTTGGGCTGATCACCCATCCTGGATGCTCTGTCTGATCCATGAGTGTCTGCTCCTCGACGGGCCTCTGACCCCAGGCACCCGCTTGTACGTCCTGGGGGGTGTAAGTCCTACATAAGAGGAGGGTAAACAGATAATGAATGAATGAATATAAAATAGCCAATCAACAATCAGAAAAGCTTTAGTTAAATGAAGGTATTCTTTTAAACTAGGATTAGCCAATCAGAAACTGAAATAGGACAAATTGTACAAATTCATAATTCGGTTGGTTGTAGACAGTGTTCCTAACCGGACGCGAAATGCGTCCTCGACAAATTTAATACGTATTCATTGTGAGACGAAAAATAGTTTACGTGTTAAAAAGTGCAAGTAATTAATAAAAAAGTGTCACAGATTTCTCTCTCTCTCTCTATCAGTGAAATATTATTTAAATTGTGTCAAGGATTAATAAATGTAGTGAAATAAAAAATTATAATCTGTGTAAGCCTACATTCTTAGCCGCACTACTCCCTGCAAAGAAAGTCCATTTCTCTAACAATAATAATGACGCAGCCGAGGCAAACAAATATATAATATTTAAAGAAACAGTCAAATTACAAAGTTAATATTTTTAAATTTGGGACGAAGCCTATGCGGTTGCAACTACTTCAAGTTCGGCTCCCCAACAGTTGAACTACAATACAACTCCTACTTCAAATTGACGCCCAAAACGTGGGGCAAATAACAATACAACAAAAACAACAACTTCACAACAAACTCATTAGAAACAGCAGCCAATCACTAGAGAGCGTGAAACAGCTGACCCGCTTGCCAAGTGACCACTGACAGTATACGCCACAAAAGGGGTTACATACTTGCATCACATAAACACGTTAAAAATCACAAAAAAACCGCTATGCATAATATTCACATGACCTTCTGTACCCATTTTTCAACAAACTATTCTTACAAAAGCTTATTCTTATGTCTACCTTACGTTAATCAAGATAAAGGTTCGTCGAAATGTTTTTTTTTTTTCATAATTCCTTGTAGATATAATGGAAATAGGGAAATTCAGAATGTGTAAGCGATAATCAAAGCTTTTAAGAGCTATCATTACGTGATGGCTTTTGATTTTCCGTTCTTGCATGACGAGGACGAAAAAAAGTGATCTTCCATTTGGGAAAAATTTAAGTATTTTAAAATTGAAACCAGTAACAAGTAATATCTCTGTAATGGTTAACTCCAATAAAAAGGTTGACAACGGGTGTGCTTTAACGAGATTTACATATTTTGTGTAGCAAGGTGTCCATTTCTTAGGTTTACTAGTGATGGAAAAGTATTTCATAATGAAGATTACTTCAGACACTATTCCCAGAAAGTTCAAGATAAACATTACATTTCCCATAAAATTATCTTAAAAATATGGCATTTTAACCAAAATCATCGCAGCTAGTTTTTCATAAAATAAAAAAAAATTAAAAACTTTTCTAATGTAAAGTGTAACACACACACACACACACACACACACACACACACACACACACACGCACACGCACACGCACACACAAGTGCCTCAAAATGGTTATTTCAGATGAAATCTGGTATGGACTTTTTGGATTGATTTGAAAAAGATGGTTGCTTCACGTATGAAAAGTCAATTTTAGGTAGGAGTTGTATTGTAGTTCAACTGTTGGGGAGCCGAACTTGAAGTAGTTGCAACCGCACGTATGGTACCCGGTAGCCTTCGTCAAAAATGTAAAAATATTAACTTTGTAATTTGACTGTTTCTTTAAATATTATATATTTACATGTATACAATATTACATTATTACATGTATTACATGTATACAATAATATAAACATACACAATGACTGTTATATACACTTTTTATATATTGTTACATATACATATTGCTTTAAGGCGGGCTGTTATTATATTTTGCCTCGGCTGCGTCAGTATTTATTTGTTAGAGACATGGATTTCTTTGCAGGAAGTAGTGTGGCTAAAAATGTAGGATTACATACATTTTAATTTTACTTCACTCCTTTTATTAATGCTCGATACGATTTAAATAACACTTCACTGTTATAGAGAGCTGTGAGATTCTTTTATTAATTACTTGCACTTTTTAAACACGTAAACTATTTTCGTCTCACAATGAATACGTATTAATTTCTCGAGGACGCATCTCGCGTCCGGTTAGGAACACTGTCTACAACCAACGCGTCAAGTTATGAGCGCTGTCTACAAGCAACTGACTTGATTTCTACCGCCTAAATTTGTAAGTTTCTACATTTCAAGTCTCTGATTGACTATTCCTAATCCAATAGAATACTTTCATTTAAATTAAGCTTTTTTCTGGTTGTTGATGTGCTATTTTATAAATTGTCACAAATATTACATTATTGTTGCTCCAAGAATGACTAGTAGCACTAAACTTTCAAATTCATTATTGCCTCAAGGCTACCTCATTTTTACCTCATTGTTAGCAACTTTTAACCTATTATTCTCTCAGCTCCTACATTATTAAATTACGTAATACATTCATATAACATTATTACATGTATACAATAATATAAACATACACAATGACTGTTATATACACTTTTTATATATTGTTACATATACATATTGCTTTAAGGCGGGCTGTTATTATATTTTTTTATTATATAATTTGACTAAAATCATTTAAGTGTTAAAAATACTGACTCAGAATGCAATAATTTCTCTACTTACAATAGATAGGTATTAGAGAAAGTAAAAATGCATCACTGACAAACATAATTTGTTTTGCAGCGACTTTTGTAGATACTTCAAGATTTCTGGCCCGTGATCTTACACACAAAGGCAGTTAGCGGGCCAACAAAAGTCTTATGTGAGAGGGTAGAATCATCACGTGATGAGAATTCTCTCTAATTCGCTAGTTACTTATGTTTGACGAGACAAACATGAATGCTGGGAGCTTTGCAAACTTGTGGTTGGTGCTTTTAGTTTGTCCTTTTGTTTATGCTAACTAACGTCAGGCAGTGTGAACGCATGCATTACGATAACATAAAACAAGCTTCTATGCTTACATTATGTCTATATTCTAATTTTAATGTTGAATGTCCCTTAACCGCTTAACATTTAACGTTAGCTTTTAAATTAACAAACAGAATTATCCTCCCCTAAAGGTGATCAAATAAGCTCTACATCAATACGTTATGACGTTTAACAGTTTTTATTCTGTTAAATGTAATCCTGGTCCATACTCTTGCTGGATGTGCTTCTGTAGATCAAATATTTGTATTACACAGTCCGGGACACGACAAGCAGTATACTGAGTATACGACAAGTCCTTCTTCATAGGCGATATCTAATTATGTTTTAGTTGTTCTATTTTTGCTTTTTAGGTAAATCTTGCTGACGCAGGAAGAACGTATTGAGATGATTTTGCTGTGAGGACATGTGGGTTAGTCATACAGAACGGTGGCGGAGGAATTCAACAGACTACATCCGGACAGAAGCTTAAGGTAAAGTAAGTATCTCGGTTGCTTGAAAAGTTCAAGAAAACGGTGCCTGTCAACAATTTGCCCAGACCGAGTTAACCACCATCCTCCCCTGAAATTTGTGAAGCAGTTATATCAAAGTTCATGGCCAGTCCAAGAATGTCTCTACGACAGACAAGTACGTAACTGAAAATACCTAAAAGATCCATGATAGTAGACTATATAGGTCCATCCTGGGCCACTTTTTTGCGTTTATAGGGAAAACGAGGGTATATGCGGAGGTTCACGGAGGAAAATGCGTTTATATGGGGAAGATAGGGACTACGAGGATCGATGCTAGGCTAGGTAGAGGTTGAAGGAATGAGGATGTGCTTTATATGAGAGATACGTGGAATACGAGGAGAAGTGTTGGACTAGATAGGGGTTGAGATATGGAATATGCATTTATATGGGAAAGATAGGGAAAACGTGAACAGAGGCTAGGATAGACAGATGCTGAAGCAGGGGAATATGAACATATTTACAGGAGAGATAGGGGATACGTGGAGAGGTACTAGACTATTCAGGGTTTGAAGGGTAGAGTATGACTTTTTATATGAAGAGACGAGGAAAACGAGGGTATATGCTAGGTTGAGAGAACCTTCAAGGAGGAAAAAATGCGTTTATATGGGAGAGATAGGGAATTTTTTTTATTGTTACCGATTATATCCTTGGATTGTAGCTCGTTATTGATTGTTGTTCCAAGTCGGGCTGGAGGACTAGGATTGAATCCAGTGACGTGAATACAAAGTCATCCTCGAATAAAATAAAAAAAGTAATTAAAAATAAAATGGTGAACGTACGATATTACATTTATATCAGTAACTAATTTCTTTGTTATGTATATTTGGACATCTGTCATCCTGACGAATATTATATCTCTTAGATGAATATATATTTAAATGGTATAGTGAGCGTAAATAACTAGATTACGTAAGACGCTGGCGCGCGCTGCGTTGGTATATGCATGCCACTACGTATAGGTCCGAACCTTACGGCGCGCTGTGCCTAACTGAAGGGTCTCACCTCTCTCTCCCAGCGCGTCTGTTCCGCCTCCCCCCTCCCCTCTGTCTCTTTCATAGTGTTTGGTACTTCATGGCACGGCCTACTTTACCGCTATCTGTCGGACGCTGAAAGAAGGTGTCTTCTCTGTACCTCGCACTGTCGGGCGCTCGCTTCTTTATCGACATGTAAGGTCCGCTTCTAAAAGATGACTGAAGCGGCCATGTTAGCTTTTCAATACATGAAGACAGCCATTACAGTTGTTAACGTTCGCTTTGGTTTTAAAAGAAATTTAAAAATAGATTGCAAGACATTATCTTTAACAAAGGAAGTCTTAAAAATGAAAATATAACAATCTTTATACTAAATACAAATAACGGTCATGGCAGCTTTAAAATGTAGATGCTTTAAGCTAAAAAAATACAATACATTTATTAAAACATTTCCTAATTCGATTCTACAAGCTACACATCTGAGTAAATCTGAAAAAAATTATTGTTCGTAATTACGGGCAAATGCAGCGGTTTTAAAAATAAACGAACATTAAAACGTATAAAAATGCATATTGTACACTGATTTTTTGGAGAATGATTGACATGAGAGGAAGAAATTATTGAAAAAAATCACTAAATAATAGGGTATATACATGAATTGAATTAAATAAGGGTGAAAAAACTTCTACGCTATTTCCCAAAGTATTTCAACGATGAAATTTTAGATTATCTTTGCGAGCGTAGTGAGTACGTTGGTATGAAACTTCTGTATATGACTCTAAAATATGAGATGTCTAAAATATGCATGTCTCGACATGGCGGTGATAGGCAAACTGTCCCCGACTGTGACGTCATATGGTGAAAGTTAACGTGTTTAAGCACTGTCGACTGCTAATGAGGTCTGTTTTTACTGTTTTGTTCAGACAATAACGGCAGCACTTTGCATTCGAGATGTCTCGGATTCGATTCCCGTAGGGACGAGCACTCTGACCTTACGTTTCTCACGATTTTCGCTGGTCTGCTGCCTAATGCAGTAGTGGTATTTGCTATCACGATTCCCTTTCAAACCATTTTATTTGTACTTTTTCACGTGAATTTCCAGGGTTCAGGGGTTAGATTTCCATCGATTGTTTACTCTGACCTTACGTTTCTCACGATTTTCGCTGGTCTGCTGCCTAATGCTGTAGTTGTATTTGCTATCATGATTCCATTTCAATTGCATCTTTTTTTTGTCTCTAGAGACCTTTTGCTTGATTTCCCTGTCGGTCGCACACTCTATCCGTCAGTCGCTCAGCCCTTTGATTTTTTTCATGGTTTCCCCTGGTCTGCAGGCGAATGCCTGAGTGGGTTCTCATCTATCACGATTTTCTTTCATTTGCAACTTTATGCTTCTAGAGTAATCTGATGGTTTCCCTCGTTCGATTGTCGTTGGTTGTTTACTCTGACATATTTTTCATGGTTTTGCCTGGTCTGTAGGCGAATGTCTGGGTGGTTTCTCATCTATCACGATTTTCTTTCTTTTGCATCTAGGTTTCGTTGCGCGAAGGGAATGCTTGCCTCCTGCTCGGTCGACGGATCGTTCATCACCTTCACCAGTCAAGCTCTCCGAATCTGTACGATTATAGCCGAACAATACATAACATCTTCACAATACTTTACACTTTCTCTCTAAGCATACGAAGCTATACGGAGACGCTCGAACATCAGTGTAACACGAATTGAAATATATAAGAGCTTACACGCTTCATCACCGTTTTAGTATTAATAATCAGGATATAATTGATTAAAAAAGGTTCGTGCTTTCTCTATAAATAGAGCGAACTTGAGTATTGAAATTCATTCTGTTGATCATCTCTGAGGTGTTAACATCGCTGTTCTCTCAGAAAATAATCTAAAGTGTTATCAATGTGAAGAAGAGTACATTTCCTTGAAGAAGGGTTAATACGTTATATAATTGATGCATAAAGGTTCGTGCTTCCTCTATAAATAGAGCATCCTCTAGCATTGAAATTCATTCTGTTGATCATCTCTGAGGTGTTAACATCGCTGTTCTCTCAGAAAATAATCAGCTTTCTAAGTGATATCAAGGCGTACATTTCCTTGAAGAAAGGTAAATACCTTATTATATCAAGAAGAAAAATGAATAAGTCCTCGTATAAGGATATCATTGCTAGTGTCTCAGGATATTCTTGTGGTAAATGCTGTAAGAAGTTCCTCCGTGGATATGATAAAAGACGACATGAGCTACGTTGTAAAAAGCTCTTCAAGTGTAAATATTGTAATGTAGCCTTCAAAGACAGTTATAAGGGTCGTCGACACGAAGATGCGTGTGAAATAAACAGACCTGCGAAGAAACGTAGATTAGAGCCGAAAAAGCATGAGTTGTTATCTACGATGGAGGAGTGTGACATGAAAGAATATGAAACTTCATTCCATGGACGTTTGAAATCGTATTTTATACGATGTGAATCGACTAAGGACCTGAATATGTACCTGCATGAAGCAAAACAGCGGATAATCCAGGCTGTGCATAAAGAGCTTGGTATTCACAAGAGTTTGAAAATTAATCTGTTAGCTGAGTGTAGATTTGTTAACAGTATCGGAGAAACCTGTGACAAGACATTTAAAACCAGAAATCAAGCTGTTTTCCTAGAAACGGATCTGGACTCTATGCTGGAAACCCAAATGAAGAAATTGGTTACTGAAATGGAGGAATCACAACTAAAGGGAAGCAATAGGGCTCTGCTTGCTGTGAAAGGGGTGCGCCTTCGTATCAACAAGTTCAACCCGTTGCGAGGAAGTAGCTACATACCACTACCGCCATCTGTTGAAGCAAGAAAAGCCTGCATTAACATCCAGAATTTAACTGATGAGCTATGCTTTATGTACTCTATATTAGCCAAATTTGTCAGCGTCAAGCCTCAACGGGTGAGTAAATATAAGAAACTTCAAGATAAGTACGACTTCAGCTGTGTTTCCTATCCTACTCCGCTTTCTCAAATACCTAAATTTGAGAAGCTTAATAGGATGTCCATCAACGTTTTCGGCCTGGATGAGAAGCATGAAGTGTATCCGATAAAGGTTGCTGACACTGAACTACCTGACCACTGTGACCTCCTGCAATTGAGTGACAGTAGTGGAAAACATCACTATGTATATATCAAGAATTTTGAGAAGCTCGTTCGATATCAAAAAACTAAGCATGGTAGAGTGATATATACCTGTAAGCGGTGCTTTACACACTTTGACAATCGATATGGACAAAGTGGGCTGGAAAAACTGGAAGAACATGCAGCCATCTGTAATCAGCATGGTGTTGCAAGGGTAGTTATGCCTACAAAGGAGAAATCAATTGTACAGTTTAAAAATGTGGAGAGGATGCTGAAACTACCTTATGTCATCTATGCGGATTTCGAGAGTATTCTCACTCCATGTCATATGTGTATTCCCAGTCCTGAAACTTCCTATACAATCCCTTATCAAGAGCATACAGCAATAAGCTTCTGTGTTTACGTTAAACCATCAACCAACGTTGAACATCTGGAAACTGGTCTTCCTAAGCATCCCTATGTATATCGTGGTGTTGATGCTGCTCAGAAGTTTATGGAATACCTGTCATTCCTTGCAAAGGAGATTAATAATATATACAAATCTGTCATGCCCCTGAAACTTACAGATCAACAGCAGATGGATTTTAACGCCTCTACAGTATGCTACTTGTGTGGAAAAACCTTTACTGAAGAGAACTATAAAGTACGCGACCATGATCACATCAGTGGTGAATATCGGGGGAGTCTGCATAATGAATGTAATTTAGCCTGCAAAACACCTAAATATATCCCTGTCTTCATGCACAACCTCAGTGGATATGACTCACACTTCATTGTTAAGGAGCTGGGATGTACAAGTGAGCGGGTGGAAGTAATTCCTAGCTCTGAAGAAAGCTATATTTCATTCTCCAAGTATGTTGGAGATATAAAGCTCCGGTTTGTGGATAGTTTTCGGTTCCTGAGTACAAGCTTGGATAAGCTGGTAAAAAATCTAACATCGTATCCTGAAACATTGAAGTACTTCGGAGAAGACAAGTTGAAGTTGATGACCCGTAAGGGTGTATTTCCCTATGATTACATCACTTCATGGGACGTCTTGAACGAAACCTGCTTACCTCCTAAGGACTACTTCTACAATAAATTAAAGGAAGAGGAAATTAGTGATGCTGACTACGATCATGCTAAAAATGTATGGGAGCTGTTTAATGTCAGCAACCTGGGCGAGTACAGCGACCTCTACTTAATCTCTGATGTGCTTCTCCTAGCTGATGTCTTTGAGACATTTAGGGAGCAAACACTCAAAACACACAAAGTCGACCCTGCTCATTATTTCACCTCTCCAGGACTTACATGGGATGCCATGTTACTGTACACTGGAATTCAGCTGGAATTGTTACAGGATTATGATCAATTACTCATGGTGGAATCTGGTATAAGAGGAGGTTTATGTCAAGTTTCCCACCGCTATGCAGAGGCTAATAACACTTATATGGATAAGTTTGATCCGTCGAGAACAACCCAATTTATCACATACGAGGACGCTAATAACCAATATGGGTGGGCAATGAGTCACGCTCTCCCTTATGGTAGATTTGAGTGGGTATCACCTGAAAAAATTGACTTAGAAAGACTACAAGAAGATGATCCTTACGGCTACATATTAGAAGTCGACGTCGAGTATCCTGCAGAACTTCACGATCTACACAACGATCTACCTTTCCTGCCTGAGTGTATGACGCCTAAGGACTCTCCTACAAAGAAACTGATACCTCATCTAGGACTTCGAAATAAGTATGTACTACATTACATGGCGTTGAAGCAAGCTCTTGATCATGGACTACGGTTAACAAAAATCCATCGTGTGCTACAATTCCAACAGTCTCGATGGTTAAAACCGTATGTGGAATTTAACAACAGACTACGACAACAGGCCTCAAATGATTTTGAGAAGGATCTCTACAAATTGTTCAACAATGCTATGTTCGGAAAAACTATGGAGAACCTGGCGTAATCGTATGGATATACGGCTGGTGACAAATGAGAAGACTCTGGAAAAGTTAATTGCAAAGCCAACGTTTATCGACAGGACTATATATGCTTCTAATCTAGCTGCTGTACATATGGCCTCCCGACAGATCGTGTTCAACAAGCCTATATACATCGGTATGAGTGTGTTGGATATCTCCAAGACATTAATGTACCGGTATCACTATGATGTGTTGTTACCGTATTATGGAGCTGAAAACCTGAAGCTTATGTATATGGACACCGATTCGTTCATTCATCGTGTTACAACTGAAGATGTGTACCAGGATAAGCTACGTTTTCTTGAGCACCTAGATACTGCTGATTATCCTATAAGCCATATATGCTATTCACCTCAAAACAAGAAGGTACTTGGGAAATTTAAAGATGAGGCTAATGGTAAAATCATTCAACGCTTTGTAGGGCTTCGACCTAAAATGTATGCCCTAGATATCGACGGTTCAATGATAAAAAAGATTAAAGGTATAAAACGTAGTGCTATTAAGCAGTACGTCACGTTCGAGAGCTATACTGACAGCCTTAAAACCAGAGAAATTATCAGAACGCCCATGAATCTGATCCTGTCGCGACAGCATGCTCTTGCCACAGTACAAGTGAATAAAATTACATTGACACCATACGACGATAAAAGAATTATTGCTGAGGACGGTATAACGACATACGCCTATGGACATTACAGCATTACAAGTAGTGCATAAGAGAATGTAAGTCGAATATGAAGATTTTCTCGTGAGTCTACAATCTTAAAAAAATGAAGGTTATCCGTGTGCTGTATATGCAGCTAGCTGACGACCGATGAAGAAAGAAGAAGATGGAAGGGAAGGTGGTAACCCTGCCATTAGGAGCAATCCTAGTGCTAGTCTCAAGCCTAGATAAAAAGGGGAGAGACGCCTACAACGAACTAAAATAAAGGTATGTTGACGTAAACTTTTCAATTAAAACTCTCGAATAATAAAACCTGAATAAAACATTGCAATTTCACTAAAAGAAAGTTGAGGTTATCTTTGGTTAGCCAGATTAGGTTAGTCGATGCCTGACTAGAATGGATGATGAGAGGAACGTTTAGGATTGATCGGGTTAATCTAGGCTAGGTTCTCGTACTTATTGTCTAAGTTATGAAGGATGAATTAGTTTAGATCGCCTTAGCAATGGGCTGGTTACGTGTTGTTCTTACGTTTTGTTACATAGTTACATAGTTGCTACGTGTTGTTACGTCGTGTGACGTTTCTGGTTACGTGATGTCACGTGATGTTATGAGGATACGTGCTTATGTTACTTAGTGTGACGTCTTGTCATGCCGTTATGTTACGTTGTGTTACGTCTTGTTACGTGGTTACGTTTGTGGTTACGTCTTGTTACGTGATTATGTTAGGAATGAATAGACAATGAGAAGATGCAGAACATACAAGGTGGGCATAGGTTAGGACGTATACTTCACTGTAAACCGATATAGTTTGTCTCTCTCCGTTTCGCGCCCTAGTTTAACATATATAAAGTTTGTAAGGTTTAGAAAAAAGTATATAAAAGTGTTGTAACGTTGGATGATAAAAGTTTTATAATCGAATTACTCTCTATATTACCGTATAAACCTACATTCCTCCTCCTTCAACCCCTGTCTATCCTTGTATCTCTGCCGTTTTCCATATTTCACCTCATATAAACGTATACTCTGCTTCTCAACCCATGTCTAGACTAGCGTCTCTCCTCGTATTCCCTACCGCTCTCATATAAATGTATTTTCCTCCTTGAGGACCCTCTCAACCTAGCACCTACCTTCGTTTTCCTCGTCTCTCCGTATATAGGCATACTTTTGTTCTTCAAACCTTCCTGTCTAATACCTCTCCTCGGTTTGCTAGCTCTCCCATATAAAAACGACATATTCTACCCTTCAAGTCCTGTATGGTGTAGTACCTCCCTCGTATTCCCTATCTCTTCCATATAAAGCGTATCCCCTCCTCCTTCAGCATCTATCTAGTCTAGCACCTCTCCTCGTATTCCCTATCTCTCCCGTATAAACTTACATCCCCCTCCATCATTATCTGTCTAGCGTATTATCTGTTCGCGTTTTCCCTATCTTTACCATAAAAGTCATACTCCACACCTCAAAGCCCGTCTAGCCTAGCACGTCTCCTCATATTCCCCTACCTCTCTCATATAAGACGCATTCCCCTACTTCAACCCTGTCTAGCCTAGCATCGACCCTCGTATTCCCTATCTCTCGCATATAACCTCCTACTCTATCATTCAAACCTCCTAGCCTAATACCTCTCCTCGGTTCGCTATCTCGCTCATATAAAACGCCATATTCTACCCTTCAAGTCCTGTTTAGTGTAGCATCTTTCCTTGTATTCCCTATCTCTCTCGTATAAAGCGTATCCCTCCCTCCTTCAGCATCTGCCTAGCCTAGCATCAGCCCTCGTATTCCCTATCTCTCCCCTATAAACGCATTTTCCTCCTTGAACTGTCGCATCTACCCTCGTTTTCCCTATCCTTTCCCATATAAACGTAAAAGTGGCCCAGCTTCTGTCTATCATACCGCCTGCCCCCGTTTTCCATATATTCCTCATATAAACGTATACCGTACTCCTTAACCTCTGTCTGCACTAGCACCTCCCCTCGTATGCCCTATCTCTGTCGTATAAAGCATATCTTTCCCTCCTTCAGTCCCTGCTCTACCTCAGAACTCTCCTCGTTTTCCCTATCTCTCCCATATAAACGCATTTTTTCCTCCTTGAAGGTTCTCTCAACCTAGCATATACCCTCGTTTTCCTCGTCTCTTCATATAAAAAGTCATACTCTACCCTTCAAACCCTGAATAGTCTAGTACCTCCCCACGTATCCCCTATCTCTCCTGTAAATATGTTCATATTCCCCTGCTTCAGCATCTGTCTATCCTAGCCTCTGTTCATGTTTTCCCTATCTTTCCCATATAAATGCATATTCCATATTTCAACCCCTATCTAGTCCAACACTTCTCCTCGTATTCCACGTATCTCTCATATAAAGCACATCCTCATTCCTTCAACCTCTATCTAGCCTAGCATCGATCCTCGTAGTCCCTATCTTCCCCATATAAACGCATTTTCCTCCGTGAACCTCCGCATATACCCTCGTTTTCCCTATCTTTTCCCATATAAACGCAAAAAAGTGGCCCAGGATGGACCTATATACTCTACTCATGATATATTTAAAAAAGAAACATTATATTCATTCAAGCTTGAAGTCATGCATCATCTATCTGATGATGACCCGGACCGTAGGATGAAAATGTATCAATGGTTCCGTGATGAGATAGATCGAGATGACAGGTTCCTCACCAAAGTGATCTTCTGCGACGAGGAAAATTTTTACCTTGGGGAGATAAATAAACAATCTCCGATATTGATCCACCACTAACCCTCATTGGTGCGACGGAAGTAAGGAGCACAGCGCTTCATGGTGTGGTGTGGAATTTAAAATGGCCACATCATTGGAACATTCTTCTATTCTGAAATAGTGGATGGAGAAAAATATATCCAGCTACTAGGAGATAAGCTTATGCCAGGAATTGTATCTCCTTGGTAAAATACCAGCATGGTTCATGCAGGATGGTGCTCCAGCACATTATACCACAAGTGTTCGGCAATGGCTAGACGACGCTTCCCTGGTACGTGGATAGGACGCAGAGGAGCTAGAGAGTGGCCTCCACGATCGCCAAACGTAAATCCCCTTGACTTTGCATTCTGGGGCTATCTTAAAGAAAAGGTGTATCAAGTGAAGATTCGTGATCTACGAACACGGATGTATGACACCACTGCTGATATATTACACCGTGTTTTGAATATCACGAAGTTTCGCCTGCAGACATGTTTGGAACTTGGGGGCACTCATATAGTGCAAATATTATAATTTAATTATGATAAAGGACAGACAAATGATGCCTCTAAATCCCCTTATACACGATCAAATTTTTGTCAAATTCAATACTTTACAAGACTTTTCAAGAGTTGTCAAACTTCACAACTTTTCTTGTCAAATTCCTTCCAATACTTTTAAAGTCTTTGATAGTCTTGAAATCAAATAAGGACATGCTCTAAACGGTCAAAGATTTCAGAATGATTTGATGGCTTTGGCCAATGAAATGCAAGTATTCGCAGTGCGGCACGAAATCTGCAGCATGGCTGAAAGCGAAAAGTAAACAAACAATGGCTACCCGGCCAAGATATGTCGCATGCGAACTGATTAGGTTATACATAAGCTGGCCAGGTCTGTACATTGTCGCGGTTACTTCGTGTTATCTTAATTTGCTGAGCGCCTGTTATTGTTTCACTATTTTGCATTTTGAGTTCTTTGTCCTCCGGCTAGCTATTATTACGCAGTCGAGCATATCTCTTAAACAGGGTGTGTAAACGGAAAGGAGTTGTTACTAAAAGATAACACTGATAAAAGAATTTGTTTTTACACTTTTATTGCCGTCTCACATTATTAATTTCACATATTTACTCTTGATACACGCCTGACTGAAACTGCTATATTTTCGAATGTAACTATAATCACTTATTTGCCGCTCATTATTAATTCAGGTATTTCATATATTTTAACTAACTTTACAACGCGAGAGATTCTGTAGAACTGCGCGACGTGTAACCCGTGGATGATTCTGTTGAACTGAGCGACGTTTGCCTTGTGAATTATTCTGTAGAACTGGGCGACGTGTAACCCGTAGATGATTCTGTTGAACTGCGCGACGTTTGCCTTGTGAATGATTCTGTAGAACTGCGTGTTATCCGTCTCTGGCACGGAATTTATATTCCCTCACCCCGATATGCCTAAACATTATAACAGAGCTGCTATTGGTTAATAAAACGCGCCAACATTAGCGTCTATTTTTATATCCAATAAAAATTACAAACACATATGCTCTAGGGAAGATATTCCCTCAATTTCTAAAGAAAAGCGCGCTACTCTGACGTCATTTGTTTGTCTCTTATAATTGATAAAAAAACTCACCCCCTCGCTCATTGTTACCCGCTCCTATTGTCAGTTTCAGTGAGGCCGTGTAAACTTATTTCCTAACAATGCTTATAGTTAAGAAACATCTCAAATCATTGTCATACAATAATGCTAATTTACACTACAATCACTCTGGCATTCACAGTGTTGTGATATAAAATACTGCCTCAACATCGAGAGCTCCGTGTATTACCACAAGGTGGAGCAGATGAAGGCAATTATAAACAAATAATTGCCAGACAGTTTTCCGAACTAAGTATACATTAACGCAATGTTATATAATGTGGTTAACCTATCAGTTGGTGTTATTTTCATTGTATTCCACACTCGTAATGTGACTTCATCGGATATAATACGTGAAAGTGCTACATAATATTAGTAAAGAACAATATTTCATTGCGAATTGTTATACTGTAACGCAAATACTAAATTACTTTGCGTATGATAAATTATCAATGTGTTCTGAAGGGTTTCAGTTTGGCGAAGAGACAACTTGTAAATACACATTTTTGACAGTGCCAAGTCTTGTCAAATCCTACCAGGTCTTGCGAAGTCTTTTACAATCTTATCACATATTGAAAAACATTTCAAAATTTTTCTTGTAAACTCTTGAACTGAAAAAAAGTTTGATCGTGTACAAGGGGCTTTAGGATGCGGGAATTGTCGGACACCTTATATACTAATAGACTTTTTTACAGAAAAAAACATTCTTAATATATTTGTTGTGTAAGTTGTGACATTTTTGGAAACATTTAAATGACACACCATATTTTTTGGACACTATCTCAATGATTTTATTATTGTGTACGATTGTACATGCTATCAGTTGTTTTATACAAGAAACGTTTTTATGGTAACCAAATACACAGTTGTAAGGACCTTTATTTATGTATACTAACCGAACAATAACATTGCTGACATTAAAGTAAATAAGTTGGAAACGCAAATAATAGCCTTAGAAGTATAATCTCTTTCATTTTGCTGTGTCTTCTGTAGGTTTCCTGTCACCAGAAAAATCTCAAAATTACTTTCACTTAAAGACAGTGTTATTTTCAGTTAATTTCTACAAATAAACCGTATCAATAACAGCAGGAAATTTCCGATAGGATAAATACTATAAGTATAAACATATTTCGTTTTATAATTCCTGTACTATTGAAGCTGTTAGTTCAGATTTAAGTTTTATTAGCATACGAGAAAAACAAAACAGTTTCATTACTGGTTTTCAAAACATATTACATTCAAGTTACACAAAGAGAGGGGCGGAGGTGGCAGAAGAGTAGAAAAAGGGAGAGAAAGAGCGAGAATGTAGGAGACGATCAGCAAGAGTAAGATGGTGGGAGAACGTGAGAAACAAGACATTTGCATGCATTACTCGATGTAAGTCAGTGAGGACTTTTTGAAACATTTGTGTATATCAAACGAAGGATAGTGAGGACTTAGAAACTGGAAATTGTTCAGTTATTTGAGTTTCTTCTCCAGTTGTGGTCGTCTAGACGTATAAAGGGAATTCCACTGTGAGAAATTTCGTAGCAAACGCAGTAGAAAGCTAAGCATTTTGTATTAACATATTTCATAACCAAAGTCGAAGTGGATGCCCAAAAAACACTTAAACTGTTTTCCTCTATTGTCTTCGTAACTGAAATTGATCATCATGGAGATTATTTTATTACTTTCTCTACTACGTATAGTAAGTAGGGGAAGTATTGTATTCCACCCAAAAATTCGATACCGAGATTTCACCGGAAATATATGTTTTGAGACCCCCTGAATAAAAGAAAGCATTTTTGGAAACATGTCCGTGTGCGTGTCTGTGCGTGTGTGTGTGTGTGTGTGTGTGTGTGTGTGTGTGTATGACAAATGAAATGTATATCTCGAATTTTCTGGAAATGTCTCCAAAAGTATTCTTCATTGTGAACGACTTTTGCATAACTGGTACACCATAAGAGATAGACAAAATTCTACTGCACTAAAAATGTAGATTGCGTTAAAATACACAATTTATGTCTCATACATTTTTTGTGTTTAATGAATCATTTTCGAGATATTGCTTGTTATTTCCTTAAGTTTTCTAATACTTTTTCTCAAATGGGAATTCGTTATTCATTTTTATGTCCTGGACATGCAAAGAGGATGAAATGCTTCACATAGCAACCAGCTCTTAAAAGATTTGACTATCGCTTAAAGTCTACCACATTCCCCTTGCACCTACAAGAAAATTAGCAATAAGATTAACATCTCGATTAACATGAAGCATATGGAGAATAAGCATTTATGAAAATAGTTTGTACAAGAGTAGAGAAAGTCATGCGAGTGTAACACATCAGAATTTGTTTTTAAGTATTCAAGATTTTTGGAACAGAAATCGTCATATTATTTCCAAATATGCCGGCCAGTCCTTACCAGCAGAGTGCAGGAGTCCCTCAACATAGTTGAAGACTTGAAGACTTGACTCACAGAACCTAAAGGAGAAAAATCAAATGTGATCCATTCACATGACTTTCTCTATTCTTCCACAAATTATTGTTACAAAACTTTATTTTTCTCAAGATGCTTTCATCACACATTCACATACTTCCTTGTAGGTATAAGGAGGATACAATAGGCTCCAGCTACAGTCAAAATTTTTAAAACGGATCGCTGTGTAATGGCCATGGAATATCATGCTCGTTGAACTAAGCCACGTGAAGAGAACTAAAAGTGAGTTCCCAATTACTGAAAAAGAATCTGATGTATCACATTCACATAAGTTTCTCTACCCTATATCGCTTATTATTGGGTATTTAAATTATTCTGACTAAAGTTTATTTTTCTAACTACTTCATTTTACTCTACATAAGACTTTCCGGAAATAGCTGCATTCCACACTTCGTTATAGATACAAAGGTAACAGCGCTAGTCAACTGTTTAAGAACCGGACGCTATATGCTGGCCTTAAAATTGCATACTGCTCCATGAAACATCGAGAAATAACTGAATGTTGACACGACTTAAAAGGTATTACAGAATATTGAACAATTCGTACCACTAATAACGGATACCTCAGAAATGACTTATGCCATAAAAACAGTTATTTGCAAATGAATTTTGTGTATTATAGAGATCTGCATTTCTTTTGTAGTGCGTTTTCGTTTATCGTTTAACGTTAACCATTATACAATATTATACAAAATTCCCTCCGAATGAAGAGAATTTCATAGGCTGTTCTCAGAAAAATCAGAATATATACCAGGGCGGATATATACCACCGTCACAGCACTTTACTAGCAGATTGAGTTACTTTGAACTTTTTCTTCACTGGGGAACCAGCATGTTTCCATACATGCCTGTTTGGTTTCGGGCGTGTAGTGGTATGCCCACGACTCATCACCAGCGACGATTCCTTTCATCATTCGCTGGCCCACTAACTTTACAAAATTCCAACGTGGCATGAACAATATCGTGCACTGCACCATAGGAAATGTTGAACTGTTGCTATAAGGTTCCCAGTTGCACACGCCGGTCGTTCAAAACTGCTGCCACAATGCCTCTGACATTCTACGGGGTTGCAGCTGTTACCGGCCTGCCGGAGCGTGGCGAATCACTAAGGTTCACACGGCCCTCTGGGAAGAATACACACCACCTGGAGACATTGCTACGGTCCATACACGCCACGCATGTTCCTGTGAATATCACTCGGTTAATGTCTTTTGGCCCACAATTATCGAACCACACCTCTTTGCACTTCACATATGGACGACAGTAACATGCGCGCCATTCTTTTTGCGTAGTTCACGTTTCTCTCGCTAGAGCTGCACATAAAACAAAAAGTACCCTCTGCAGTGTAAACTGCAAAATATATCTATGTAAAATTGCAATATTCCAGCTCCAATACAAAGACAGAAAAACGTTATTATGTGTTACCCTTCGATCCGCCCTCATATTTTATTTATCATGTAAATATCTTTTATATATGGTATTTTAATCAAAATCGTTAGAGCCACTTTTTAGAAAAAAATGAAAAATCTTCCAGGTAAAGGGTAGTTATGTTTGGGAGAATTTTCTTGAAAACCGTGTCCCATATTCGGAAGATAAGAACGTAAATACCACGTTTGATATTTATGCACTTTTCGTTTTTGAGTTATGCTGTTCATAGACACACACACACACATGCAACTAAAGTTAAATCTGACTGCTTAAATACTATTGTTTGGTTTATTATAATTTGTATAATTATTGTAGATCTGAGTGAATGTTTATATTTCATGTTTACACATATAAGGTTCCTAGGAACATGTAGTTGATGTTAATGCTCGTCTCGTTCCAGGGTGTCGCTTTAAGCATTAAAGAATATTTTTGAAAGCTCAGTTGTAATTCCCGAAGCAACAGACAACGCTTGCGGACATATCAATTTTAAATGTCATTCACACCATGAATAGCGATACTGCTTTATATAAAATAGCCTGTATTGATTCCTTGAATTATGTAGCAACACGTGTGGTAAAGTAATTTACCTCTACTCTCATATGCCAGCTGCCTTAGGGCATCGAATATTTTTATGGTGTCGTTTTTTATCCAGCCGAAGATATATAACTTCACTTAATAGCTTTCACGACAATTTTTACTTTCTCTGCGTCTACCTACAATCGGTAAGATAATGTATTGTATTCCACACAAAAAGTCGATGTTGTGATTTCATCGAAAATATGTGATTTAAGGCCCTCTGAATAAAACCAAAGCATTCTTAAAGTTTCATGTGCGCGTGTGTGTATGAACAGCATAATTAAGAAACGAAAATTCGGATAAATATAAAACTTAATATTTACCAGTAACTTTAGTATCTTCCAAAAATGCGATACGATGGCTTTGAACAAAATCCCTGCTACTAGATACGCGACAGGGAAAGTAAAAATTGGGTGAACGAGAGTGTGTGTTGAAGCGTATGTGTGTGTATTGTCGCGTCGGACACATTATTGCTGTAAATGAAAATTGAGTTTTATTTATGGCGCTCTTTAACTACTGTGATCCTTAGCGTCCCATTCTATATTGGGCGCGAAAGACCGGTAATTTTGCTCAGAGGTCTCTTTTATCAAGCTTGAGGTTCCTTTACGTGCCGTAAATCTACGACACGAGACCACCGGCTTTACTTTCCTTCCGAAGGAGGCCATGCAAACGATTTTTACGCCCGAACCCGCGACCTTAAGAACTAGAGGCTAGCACGGTACCACTAGTCCACGGAGGACGACACACATTATTGCTGTGTAATATTGTTGAACTAATTATTTCGTTTGTAGCTTTGAATTCTTGTCCAGCGTGGTAATTCCCTCCAATTCTTAGTCACGTGGGGTGAAGGCGATTGAGGGAAGTGGCCTTTGTCTGATAGCGTGGGTCTAGCAGTAGCGTCAGTCTAGTGTATGCCTTCAGAGTGTATGGTTGCGTGTGCGTGGTGCATTTCCCCCAGTGTTTGTCTGTAACCTTTTGTATATAATGTGGGAGACTTTATTAATTATAATAAACCAGAGTTAAATGTGAATGTATGTTTTTTATGTTCTAAATATCCCATGCCCGCTTTAGCTTTGTGCAGCAAGTTCTTGGTATCTCTCGTTTTGCCTCTGCTGTTTCGTCCCCCAATGTTTATGCCGGGCTAACTCAATTTAATAGTTTAGGTGCAAACCTTTTGTTCTCACCCCGGTGTATAACAGTATTGTAGTAATTTGACGCAGTAGTCGTTTATATTGTCACGTGCATTTGGCATTATAGTGATTAATATACAGTTTTGGCCGTATAATTGTAAACTGTTAAACCTGAAACTTAAAGCTAGTCAAGTGGCGAGATATGGAAGACGCTGCGTCAGATGGCATTCAACCCAGGGCCATTACACGGTAAATAGCTGAGTTGTAGCCAGGAGGTTCAACTGAATAATGACATGGTGGCGCGTCTAGCCAGGTCTTGCATATAAACCTCCGATTCTATGCCTCAGGGAGAGTTTTGGACCATCTTGCAGCGAGAGCCCACGTCGGTCAAATTCTTGAACGGACACGTGGCCCAAAGTGTTATTTTAAAATGTGATAACCAACGAGCGCCATGCATCATATGTCATCATTCTTCATGACAGGCAAGGTACTTTGCCATTCAATTGGTTGTAAAGTGCTTTCCGGTCTCGTGCCATAATTTATGATAAATTACATTCTTATAGAAGTGTGGGGCTATCATGTAATTGTTCAGGACTGCCCTTGGTCATACTTGCGTCCTTTATCATAGCAAGTACTATAGATTATAGGAGACCATAAAGACCTTCCCCATCATTGATTTCCTTTCGTGTTCATTGAGTCCCTCTGGCTCGAGTGCGAACTCCTAAGTTAGAAGTAGCATGTGTGGGTAAACGCACGGGTCTCCCGCCACATGTTGGGGTTAGTCACACTTCTTGGATCTTCTGAGCTACCCTTCCATTTACCTGTGACATTTAGTGGCACTCAATCCCTTCCAAACTCTTTTCCTAAGCCCGTGACCAACAATTATTCGGCCTGTGGTATCTGGTATAGTCGCCGGACCATGGACACCATTCCCTTCTTACGTGACATTTGGTGGATGCGCCTCTTTGACTGTCTACCGTCACCCATCAAACATCCCTTATTACACCGTAGCAAATTGGTGGAGTCGCATGGGTCAAGATCATGGTAAGGTACTTATCCTTGTGACCCGCTGTGATATGCCCCATTTTCACCGTCATAATATTCATTGCAGAGAGTTAGAACTAATGTATAAATAAAAACCTACTGGCAAACACAATTTGGTCAAATTTATAAATAGTTCTAAGAGGCAAACAAAAACCTATGATGGCATCATCGACAGAAAATTTGCAGCATAACTGATAAAAGAAACTCGATAATCCAAAATATGAAATTAACTTCCGAGTAAAAATTCGTTTGTCAAATTCAGATGACCTTTTGTATTCAATCTTCTACAAACTTCTCATGCAAAAACATTCCTCTATTTACCTAAATTTTATTTGCCGTGCAATAATATTAAACATATAGCATTTAATGACAAAGATTGAAGCAATTTTGATACAATCAAACACAATGAAGCAGTTCCCAGTGGTAGCTTGACGTCGAGAAATTTTCTTGAAAATTTTCGTTTTTGAATTTTGCTGTACTTAAACACACACATACATACATACATACATACATACATACATACATACATACATACATACATACATACATACATACATACACATCTTTTTCTAAAAATCTAAAGTGGTATACCTACATGACCTTCTCTACTCCGTTCTTCATTAGTGGGTATAAAAAGTATTCTTACTAAAGCTTATTACTTCCTCTACTACGTATAGTAAGTAGGGGAAGTATTGTATTCCACCCAAAAATTCGATACCGAAATTCACCGGAAATACATGTTTTGAGACCCCCTGAATCCAAAAAAAGCATTTTTGGAAACATGTCCGTGTGTGTGTGTGTCTGTGTGTGTGTGTGTGTGTGTGTGTCTGTCTGTGAACAGCATAATTTAGAAACGAACAGTCGGATAAACACCAAAGTTGGTATTTAGGTTTAGTATCTTCCAGAGATGCGACACGAAGGTTTTCAAGAAAATCCCCCCACCACAGATTACCCTTTACATGGAACATTTTTCGAACATTTTAATTTTGTCAAAAATAGCTCTAACGATTTTGATTAAAATATCATATGTTTAAGATATTTTCATGACAAATAAAATTTATATCTTGAATTTACTGGGAATGTCTCCAAAAGAATTCTTCATTGTGAAGGACTTTTGCATAACTGGTAAACCATAAGAGATAGACAAAATGTTACTACACAAAAAATGTAGATCGCGTTAAAATACACAATTTATGTCATAAATATTTTTGTTGTTGAGTGAACCATTTTCGAGATATTGCTTGTTATTCCCTTAAATTTTTCAATACTTATTTTCTCAAATGGGGATTCGTTATTCATTTTTTTGTGTCTTGGATATGCAAAGAGTATTAATCTGTGGGAAAGGGAATGGTGCTGCACCTAGCAACCAGCTACTAAGAGATATGTATATGCTTAAAGGCTACTGCATTTCTATATTGCCCTTGCAAATATATATTCCCCTTACATCTACAAGAAAATTAGCAATAAGATAGTCTACAAATGTTTATCTCGATTAACATGAAGCATATGGAGAATAAGCGTTTGTAAAAATAGTTTGTACAAGAGTAGAGAAAGTCATGTCAGTGTAACACATCAAAATTTTTTTTCTATCTAATACATTTTAATGCTAATAAACTTTGCATAAATAGCTACATTATACACTTCGTTATAGATACAAAGAGAACAGCGACATCAAATGTTTAATAACTGGACGCTGTATGCTGGCTTTAAAATTGCACACTGTTTCCATGACATCGCGAGAAACAACTGAATGTTGACAGGACTTTAAGAAAATAACCAAGAAATTTACAATTCGAACCTTTAATAACGGATATCTCAGAAACGGCTGGTGCAACGCAAAAATGATAAGAAACCCTTACTTTAAATAAATTGTGTGTTTTAAACAGATCTACATTTAGTAGTACATCTCCGTCTATCGCTTAACGTTTACTAGTTATGCAAGATTTACAAAATTCCATCCGAATATAGACTTCATAGGTTATTGCAAGAAAATTCAATAGATACATTTTATTTGTTATGTAAGTATCGTTCATACATGGTATTTTAATACAAATCGTTATTCATGCTTTAGAAAATGAAAAATTTCTAAAAAAAATGTTCTATGTAAGAGCTAGTTTGGCGTGGGAGGATTTTGTTGGAAACCTCCTTGTCATATATTTGAAAAATATTGAACTTTAATACCAAGTTTGTTATTTATCCAACTTTTCGTTTTTGTGTTATCGTGTTCAGACACACACACACAGACACGCGCGCGCAGACAGTTTTCCAAAAATGCGTTTCTTTTTATTCCGGGAGCCGGAAGTATATGTTTTGAGGTGCCCTGAATCCAAATAGAGCATTTTTGGAAACACCCATGTGAGTATCTGTGTGTTGCCAGTCTGACTGTGAACAGCATAATTAAAAAAATAATATTTGGATAAATACCAAACTTGGGATTTAAGTTAAATATCTCTCAAGGATGAAATACCAAGATTTTAAAGAAAATCTCCATCATTTTTTTGCAAACAATTCATCATTTAAAAGCAAATATAAGTTAATTTCGTTTTACTGCTTATCGGAAATCATTTAAAAACTGAAAGATTTATTTAACAACATAGAAGTGTGTTTGTTCACAAGAGAAACACTGCTCACCTTGCACCAGTCTTTAAATGAAATATATTCCTCCTCATACTGCTGCCGAGATTTTGTTCCTACTCAGTGTTTCTGACTCGGTTTGAAATTTTCTTTGTTTTGGATTTTCACCCATATTTTTAGCCACAAGCTTGTTGTTTAGAAACCAGCGCTCAGAATAAGAACTGCAATTTATATTCATATCTAATGTTATGGTCGACGCTTCCTAGGAGCCGTTGGTGCGGTTCATGGCGTAGGATTCAGGCGGCTGTGAGAATATGTTCAATAAATGACTGACTTTTATACCTATACAGAACTTAAAATACATTCGTTTTATTTAATACAATTTAGAGAGCTTTTACTAAAAACTACTGCATGCAATGCATACAGGAAAAGCTTTTCAGTAATTATTTTGCGTGCATGATACATACGAGGGTAGTCCCAGCAGTACCCGACCAGAGTATATATATAGCGGTTGTGGTTTGAAACAAACGACTATGGTAGAAAGTACCAACCTTATAAAGCTTAAGTTTGAAGTTTGGCGATGCTACATTGTTTAGTAATTGTTTGGCAACCATTACTATTGAACACTCTCAGCGAATTTATAAACATGGATAAAACTGGCCATCGTTATGTGATACAATACTTTCATTTGAGAGGTCTTAGTCCAACTAATATTAAACCTGAGCTAGATTCTACTCTGGGGGAGTCTGCTCCTTCGTTTGCAACAGTAAAATATTGGGTGGCAGAGTTTAAGCGAGTTCGTACGAGCTGCAAGACGAATATCGCAGTGGTCGACCAAATGAGATGATTACGCCAGAAATTGGGAAGAAAATCCACAAAATGGTATTGCATGACTATCGACTGAAAGTGCGCGAGCTAGCAGACATCGTAGGCATTTAAAAAAGGGCTCTACATCGCACACAAACTGAAAATTTAGACGTGAGACGGGTGCCGCGTTTACTCACAGTGGAACAAAAGCAGCGTCGTGAGGATGTTTCAGTCGAGTGTTTGTCGATGCAATAAAACCGAATTTTTGCGTCGACGTATAACCATCGATGAAGATGGGTCCATCACTTCATACCTGAGACGAAGGAACAGTCAAAACAGTGGAGTGAAAGGGGAGAATCGTCTCCAAAGAAGGTAAAGACAGTTCGATCTGCACGCAAGGTCATGGCGTCAATTTTGTGGGATCCACTTGGGATAATTTTCATTGATTATCTTCAAAAAGGAAAATAAATCAATGGCGAGTATTATGCATAATTAATGCAGCGTTTGAATGATGAAATCATGCAAAAACGGCCGCATTTAGCGAAAAAGAAAGTTCTGTTTCATCAAGGCAATGCACCAGTTCACACATCCATAATCACCATGGCCAAAATCAATGAGTTAAAGTTCGAATTGCTTCCTCATGCACCCTATTCGCCAGACTTACCCCCCCTCTATTTATTTTCTGTTTTAAAGGTGGATAATTTTAGGAGGAGTTGTATTGTAGTTCGACTGTTGGGGAGCCGAACTTGATGAAATAACTGCCCCATGTATGGTACAAAGTTCCGGTTGCCTTCGCCCCAATGCTCACTTTCCGGTGGTCTTCGCTCCAATGTTTAGGAATCAACTTTGTGTTTTTATGTTTCTTTAAATATTATATATCTTTGTGTTTGCCTCGGCTGCGTAAGCATTAATTTGTAGAAACAGGTATTTCTTAACAGAATGTGATGCGGCTAAAGAATGTAGGCTTACACAAATTATAATTTTTACTTCACTCCTTTTATTAATCCTTCATGCGATTAAATAACACTTCACCGATATAGAGAGCTGTGAGATTATTTAGTAATTGCACTTTTAAACACATGGCTTTATAATATTCTCGCCGTAATGAATTTTATGTGTCTCACACCGGATACTTATTAAACTTCTGGAGGACGCGTCTCGCGTCCAGTTAGGAACGCTATCCACTAGCAACTGACTTCTACTGCCTGAATTTGTAAATTTTTCCATTTCAAGTCTTTGACTGGCTAATCATACTCCAATAGAATACTTTTATTTAACTTTTAGCCTTTCTAGTTGTTGATTGGCTATTTATAAACTGTTTTAATAATATTACATTATTGTTTCCAAGAATTACTAGTGGTATTATTAAACTTTCCAATTCATTATTGCCTCAAGGTTACCTCATTGTTATCTCATTGTTAGCAACGTTTGACCCATATTCTCACAGCTTCTCTATGATTAATTTACGTAATACATTCACATAAGATTATTATTCAAGTACACAATAATATAAACATTAATACAATGACTGTTACATACATTTTATATATTATTTATACGACATATTGCTTTAAGTTATTATATTTCATATTATATAATTAGACTGAAATCATTTAAATGTTAAAAATACTGCCTCAGTTTCCAAAGTTGAATAAAAGGCTTGGTGGTAAAAGATTTGGCAACAATGAAGAGGTGGAGCTTGCAATTGATGGCTATTTTGTAGACCTCGACGGTTCTCATTCGTATAAACAGGGTATCGAAGCTATTGAACACCGCTGGGAAAAGTGTATCGAGCTGAAAGGAGACTATGTAGAGAAATAAAGATGTTTTTTTCCCAAAATTTTTGTTTTCTTTGTTAGATCGGGTACTTCTGGGACAGCCCTCGTAAATAGCTACTCTTTTATAATCTTATAAATTATATGCTTATAGAGCATAGAAGTAATGACCTTAATATATATTTATTTTAACAATCAGTTCTAAAATTAATCGGAGTAACTCTTCAGGCTTTTCCCTGAAAAAGTCATATTCCTTTTACGCAAGCAAATTAGGGACAACATAAAATATCATTGTGTTCATAGCCAAAAACTCAAGATAGTTTGTGATTGTAAACACTTCTACGTGTAAATATCGCCGGTGGTGGCAATTCCTACCCACGTAAACACTTTAATGAATCTCAGGACAAGTTATATTGAAAAATGTCTATCGTGATGTTCCTGAAGGGGAGAAAAAGATGCTTCAGAAGCGTCCTTATGGACTTTGTTCGCAAAGTAGGGAAGGAAGAAGGGAAAAAAAAGTAAAAGATGGGGAGGAGAGGGATTGCTCCAGGGATAATACGGTTCAAGTACAAGAAGGAATAAAAAGGAAGAAAAAGAAGTAAGAGTTGGAAGGGAAGAACGAGCTGCAAAAGTAGAAGGGATTTGTTCCAGAAGACTTTTAAATTACATTAGCAGCAGTAGTGAGGGCACACCACATTGCATGGCGGGTTGTAGCATTCCCAGGCGCCGTCTAGTGGTACTTCCCCCTGCCGAGCGCTAACAGCTTCCCTAAGAGGGGGGGGGGAGCGTGTTGTCTGGTCCGCCCGGATCGTGTCAGTGTTATGTCTAATCCAGATGATAACAGCAAAGTCTATTAAGAGAAGGTGGAAAGGCAACACACTTTTCTTTTTCTCAGCATCTTTCCTCCTTTCCTCGGCTTGATGCTAGTTTTACGGTTGAGGCTCTTCCTTAAAAGACTCCAGAGATGAAGCTGAGACTGCCTAATCTGAATTGCGTCTTTAAACCGTTGTGCTTAACGGTCTTCTTTGCTACTATGGCCCCTAGACAGTCTTATTATTATCGTTATTGAAAAGGGAAACGAAAAAGAAAAATAGTGGGAGAGAGATATAAACTAGATCTCTGCTAATGTCTCGCCACTTTCTATTGGACGCTTAGCAATAAACAGACTACTCTCCTGTAATGTGAACATAAATCTGGCTAAGAATTATGTGCACTGGCGCGCACTAACACAAAGCATATTGGTCACTCTTTCTTTAACTTTTTGACTGCCTCAGATGATCTTTCCTCCTTTTATCTAAAATATTCTCAGGCAGTATTTTTAACACTTAAATGATATCAGTCTAATTATATAATATAAAATATAATAACAGCCCATCTAAAAGCAATATGTGTATATAATAATATATAAAGTGTATGTTACAGTCATTGTATTATGTTTATATTATGTACATCTATAATGTTATGTGAATGTATTACGTAGTTTAACAATGTAGGAGCTGTGAGAATAGAAACAAACTGCTTTCCGTAGTAAACAGAATTACAAAGTAAAAGCCGAAAGTTGCTAACAATGAGGTAACCTTGAGACATCAATAAATTAGAAAGTTTAATAAAGGCTACTAATAATTCTTGGAACAATAATGTAACATTTAAAACAGTTTATAAATAGCCAATCAAAAACTAGGAAAATCTTAAGTTAAATAAAGGTATTCTATTGAAGTAGGCTTGGCCAATCAGAGACTTGAAATACAGGAAATGTACAAATTCAGGCGGGAGACGCTACAAGGAAGAGTACCCAAGCGGTCAGATTTGGTACGGGTTCAGTGTGTGACATGAAAATTTATTGCGGTGGGAATAATATAAAGTTTACCTGTTAAAAAGTGCAAATAACAATAATCTCACAGCTCTACAGTAGGATATATCAGTGAAGTGTTGTTTATTCGTGTGAAGGATTAATAAACAAGGTACAATACAATTGTAATTTATATAAACCTTCATTCTTTAGCCGTACCAGCCCTGCTAAGAGGTACGTGCTCTAAAAATATACTAATAACGCAGCTGAGGTATACATATATAATATTTAAATAAACATGAAAATACAAAGTTGATTTTTAAACGTGGGACGAAGGCAACCGGAAAGTTTGTACCGTACGTGGGGCGAACACTCCTAGAAGCAATATCCCGAAAATTGATGCCTAAACGTGGTACAACCGCTACAAAAACAATTAAACCCCTTTAATTCTTAAAAAGTTTATTCTATTTTTTTTTCTTTTTGCTAATCGAGATAAAATTTCTTCACACATTTCGTTGGATGTCGTTATAAGAATGCAGTAGGCTATACCGATACTCGGATGTTTACTTAGATGGCTTTGGAATTCCGTACTCTCTGCATGACCACAATAAAAAGTCAGATGTGTTACATTCGCATTAATTTCTCTAGCCTCTATCGCGTATTAGTGGGTATATACTCGTAAATTATTCTTACAGACGTTTATGTTCCTACCTACTTCATTTTAATCGAGATAAACCTCTCCGAAAATAGCTACACTACACATTTCGTTACAGATACAAAGAGAACAGCGATACTCAAATGTTCAAGAATTGAACGCTATATGCTGGCCTTAACATTCCATACTGTTTCCATGACATCGCAAGAAATAATTGAAAATCGACAGGATTTTTTTGTTGTTGTTGAAAGTTTATAGTCGCTTTAACACATTAATGATATCGCGACTTTAGAAGTTTTAAAATGCATATTTAACAACAAAACAATGAGGTTATTTAACATGCTGGCAGTTTTGAAGCACTACAATGAATTAGTATAAAACTGTGACACTAAAATTAATCAAACTGATTGAAACGTATAAATTTATGCTTTTAAAAAATTCTACATCTTAGGTCACATCAAATAGTTGAGTGCAGTTTGTAAATCATTGGGTATCTAGTAGTATTGTCTCCATTGATCGTATTGTGGGCATTACACGATTGTGTGTTTCGTCGTTAACAGTGCCTTATACTGGTGGCAGATGTGTGGTTGAAAACAATGGCTAAATATTCAACAATTCGAACCATTAATACTCGATATCTCGGAAATGGCAAATACCTCAAAAAAGTCATTTGGAATAAATTGTATGTTTTAAACAGATCTACATTTTCTGTGTAGTGCATTTTCTTCTCTCACTTAATGTTTACCAGTTAAAGAACATTAAACCAAATTCCTCCCGAACGAAGAGGACTTCAAAGGCTATTTCCAGAAAATTCAAAATATACCATTTATGTCATACAAACATTTATAACAGTAGTAGTTTAATCAAAATTGTTTGAGCCTTTTTCAAAAAGTCAAACAATTCTAAAATATTCCATGTAAAGTGTAGTTTGTAGTGAGGGAGTTTTTTGAAAAGCTTTTTGGCTTATCTTTGGAATGTACTGAAAAATACCAAGTTTGAGTTATGCTGTTCACAGACACACACACACACACACACAAAATACACGACTGAAACAGCACTTTACGCGCAGAAGCAAAATATTGTGATCAAATATAAAATGTCTTGAACGTGGATTTAATATTAATTTTAGATGCATATAGTATCGAAGCGGACAGAAATATATTTTCGCTGGTGAAAATAATCCTTTTTAGAAATAACAATAAGCAAGCTTTCTCTAGGGCGCCAATATATCGGCGGTATAATTCTTTGTAGGAAGTGTGTACGTGACTAGCACAATGGAACCTAAGATTATATGTTAAAGTAAAGGTTTTGGCAAAAACATGTTTTATCTTGAGATCGTATCAGTTTCCATGGGAACGTTTAAAACGTGTATGTTTTAAACTCTATAAGAAAGCTAAGTGTGGGAGTTTGTGTTATATTTATCCTCCAATAGAAAAATCACATGTAGTTTGCGGAAATTCTACCAAAGAATAATATTAAAGGAAGATGTCACGTAACTTGGTAGTAGAAACACGAGTATCATAGCGAGATCTGAAATACACGAGTTAAGATCACTTGCAATTTGGAAATATGCAGGTGCGGACATGTAAAGGTTCTAAACTTGAGAGTACGTGAAAACGGAGAATTAATTTATACAGTGGACGTATGCGATGTTATTTTGTGCCAGCGAACGTGAACCTTTTTACTTTTTCTACTACGCATAGTAAGTAGGGAAGGTATTGTATTCCACCCAAAAATTCGATACCGAGATTTCACCGGAAATATATGTTTTGACACCCCCTAAATCCAAAAAAAGCATTTTTGGAAACATGTCTATGTGTGTCTGTGAACAGCATAACTCAGAAACAAACAGTCGGATAAACACCAAACTTGGTATTTAGGTTCAGTATCTTCCAAAGATGCGACACAAAGGTTTTCAAGAAAATCCCCAACCCCAAATTACCCTTTACATGGTACATTTTTCGAAAATTTTAATTTTCTCAAAAATGGCTAAAGATTTTGATTAAAATATCATATATTTAAGATATTTTCATGACAAATAAAATGTATAACTTGAATTTCCTGGGAATGTTTCCAAAAGTATTCTTCATTGCGAACGACTTTTGCAAAACTGTAAACCATGAGAGATGACAAAATTTTACTACACCAAAAATGTAGACCGCGTTAAAATACACAATTTATATCATATACTTTTTTTGTTGAGTGAACCATTTTCGAGATATTGCTTGTTATTTCCATAAATTTTCCAATATTTATACTTTTTCTCAAATGGGAATTCCTTATTCTTTTTTTATGTCCTGGACATGCAAAGAGAGTGGAATGGGCCACATGGCAACCACCTCTTAAAACATTTGACTGTCGCTTCAATCCCACCAATTCCCCTTGCATCTATAATAAAATTAGCAATAATTAACACCTTGATATTTGGATTAACATGAAGCATGTGGAGAATAAGCGTTTTTAAAAATAGTTTGTACAAGTGTAGAGAAAATCATGTGAGTGTAACACAAGATTTTTTTGAGTTTTAGTAAAGGAAGTTTACACCTAACAATTCAAGAAATCGACCTCTGTCGTGTCGATATAAATGTTTGTATGGTCAGGACCGAACCGTGGGAGTGGTGCTAAAGGGAACAGTATAAAGTGAGTGTGAATAAAGTTGTTTAGCCATAAACGACATCCTAATTGGGCATCGAAAAACACGACATGAGATAAAAGGTCCACCATTAAACCCACGCATCCCGTTTTTCTCCCTCTCCTTCCCTTTGCAAAGACGTTCCTTTCCTATGACTTACCGCTTTAAAAAAATTATAAATTATTTGTAAATTCCAACCAATAACAGAGAACATCTCCAAAATGTCAATAGTCACGAAAAAGTTAATCGGCATTAATTGTATGCTTCAACGAGGCGTATACTTTTTTGTTTACTATTGTTGAATTATTAAAAAGTGTTTCAAAATGAGGAATAATACACAAGCTATTTACAGAATATTAAAGATAAATATTTTATTATGCAAATAATAATAATTAGTATCTTAATCAAAATGTTAAGAGGAATATTTTATAAAATAAGCAATATCGAAAAATGATCCAGGTAAATAGTAGTTTTAAATGAGGAAATGGTCTCAAAAATCTCAGTGATGAATGCTTAAAAGACGCTGAACTTGAGTATCAAGTTTCGTATTTAACCGAATTTTCGTTTGCCGAATTATAGCGTTCGAAAAACCGTTTTACTGATTCAGAGGGCATCAAAATGCATATTTTCATTGAAATCTCGATATGAAAGTTTTGGAGGAAATGCAATAATTTTTTTATCTACTATGTACGTGATAGACAAACTAAAAATAGTTACATACTTGAAACATAGAATTTTTCGCAGCATTGTGAGTTAATTTCTTTATTCAGATAGCTTTTTATTTATTTGTTAACTACTTACAATGAATTATAAATAATTTGAACGATAAGAATTTGACCATGACAGAGCACATTAAATATATTATATAATGGAGTGAAATAATTAAAACCCATCAAAAGCTTTTATACACCTTAGTTTGGTAGATTGTTTATTACATATCTTGGCATACTCTGTTTTCAAACAAATAACATAGTCTGAAAGGGTCATATAATCATAATGTTGCAACACGTAATAAACTGTATTTCCTTATAGCCATACACAAATCTTATGTTTTGAAGTCGGAGTTAACACAAAGTACATCATATATAGTGATGCAATCTTAGCATCTTCAGAGAATCCATAAAGCGACTCATTATAGACTGCACAATACGACATAGTCGTTTTGACAATAGGGCTTTTTCAGGCGTAAAGATCCTTAGCAGGCCTTCCTTCAGAAGGGAAGTAGAGCCGGTGGTCCCGTACGGCACGTAAAAGAACCTCAAGCCTGATAAAGAAGCTTCCGAGCAAAATTTCCATTCTGTGACGCTAAGGACCATAGTAGTTAAAGAGCGTAAATGAATAAAACTATATTTTTACAATAGGACATGCATATAACCTATGATTTTGTATGTCCCCTCCGTGACGCTCCAAGCACTTACTAGAATCAGTGCGATGAATTTTATGTAACCAAGTAGGCAGGACATTATGCACCGTTTGAAACCGCAGGGATCTTATTCTAACCGGAAGCTATTTCAAGGAGATGTGAAACAAATTAGAATAATTAGTGTCCTAAGACAAAGCCTTCATTATTCTCACTTGAGGAGCTCTACAGTAAAACATGAGCTTATCATAGGTTGTCTTCGTGTGCAACCTTGTTCCGGAGAAAGATGACTTCGTTCATGAATATAAAGGCGACGTAATTTGAGTTTGTAGGTATCCTAACGTCTAGTGGGTTATCTCATCCAACCTATGTTGTAACCACTTACTGGAGAATGCACCATCAGTATGCCGTAAACTGGTGAATATCTACATGTTCCAGAGACCAAGACCACCTTCTCGGAGTTGCTGATAAAGGGATGTCACAGGCCCCTTGAATATACTTTCCTGTTAAATATACCAACTAATAGCTGCAGTCATTTGTCGATGGTGTGTGTTCGTAATAAAACATTTTTGCCTTACATTCACATGACTTTCTCTACCCCTTTTTTAGTTTATTAGTGGGTATACAAACTATTCTTACAAAAGCCTATTTTCCTATCTACTTTGTTTCAATCAAGAAAAACCTTTGCAGAAATAGCTACACTACGCATTTAGTTATAGATAAAAAAGGAATAGCGATAATCAAACGTTTTAGAATTGGACGCTATACCCGCAAATTCCATACTCTTTCTATGACATTGTGAGAAACACTTGAAAATCGACAGGACGTTAAAAGAATGACTAACTATTGAACAATTCGAATCATTAATAACGGATATCTCGGAAACGGCGGATGCCACCAAAAAGGTACTTTAAAATAAACTACGTGTTTTAAATAGATCTATATTTTTTGTGTGGTACGTTTTCGTCTATCGCTTAACGTTTACCAGTTATACAAGATTAAACAAAATTCTATTCGAATGAAGGGGACTTTACAGACAATTCCCAGAAAATTCAAGATATAACTTTTATTTGTCATGTAAATATCTCTAGAATAGGTATAGTATTTTAATAAAAACTGTTAGTCATTTTTGCGAAAATAATAATATATATACATATAAATCAGTATTAAATAAGAATTTTACATATCTAGTAATATAATTCACCAAGAAAGATGTTACAATATTTAGCAGCCAAGAAATGTAAAAAGCAGATTCTAACTTAGATAAATAAGGGAGAGTCGAGCTAGCTAATTCCAGGTAAAAGATAATTCTAGGTAGAGCCCACCTTTCACCAAGCTAATGCGCAAGGAACTGTAAGCAATAAGGAGAAATATAAAGAGACAGATATAGAAAGGAAAGAGACAGAATTGAATCTGCTTTCGGACGCGCCCCGGGGCGCGTATGCGAAATCTTTTGGAGCAGAATATTCTCATACATAATAAGGTAACGCGGTCTGAGGACCAATTAGAGATGTCGTTAATTTTGAGGCGCAAAGGTGAATGTCACTAGGCTTAGGTATAAAAGGGGAAAGAAAAACCCCAGATTTTCTCTCTCTTATAGAATCTCGTCGACATACAATGATACTTTCTGGACAACAGATGCAGGTGTGTGCATAGGGGCGGGGAAGTGTGTGCAGTTAGTTTAGGCTCCTAATTTATTATTATGGTGGGAATTGTTGCAATGGGAAAAGCTAGCCTCCGTATATATTTATTTGATAATAAATCACACTTTAAGAGAAATGCAGTGTATTTTAATTTGCCTCGCCTACGAAAACCCTGAGACCAGTGAAATTAGTTAGATAGGTAATCTATTAGGAATGGAGAAATCAGCAATTACTGAGCAGAGGTAGCCGGAGACCAGGACACTACACCAGGGGGCATCAACCAGAGAACAACGTTTTCCCGCTACAGTATATTTGGGGGTGGGAGGATTTTCTTGAAAATCTTCGTATCGTATCTTTGGACGATACTAAACTTAAATACAAAGTTTGGTATTTATCCGAATTTTCTTTTTTTAATTAAGTTGCTCGCATAAACGTTTTTCTATAAATCCTTTTATTTATTTAATGGGCCTCAAAACATGTATTTCCGGTGAAATCTCGATGTATAGCCTGAGGCAGTATTTTTAACGCTTAAATGATTTCAGTCAAATTATATAATATAAATTCAATAACAGCCCGCCTTAAAGCAATATGTATATGTAACAATATATAAAAAGTGTATATTACAGTCATTGTATATGTTTATATTATTGTATACATGTTCAATAATGTTATTTAATAATGTAGGAGCTGTGAGAAATAGGTCAAAAGTTGCTAACAATGAGGTAACCTTGAGACAATAATGAATTAGAAGGTTTAATAATGCTACCAGTCTTTTTTGGAGCAACAATAATGTAATTTTTGTGACAGTTTATCAAATAGCCAATCAACAACCAGAAAAAATCTTGTTAAATAAAAGTATTCTATTGGATTAGAAATAGAATATCAGAGACTTGAAATACAGAAATTTACAAACTTAGGCGGTAGAAATCAAGTCAGTTGCTTGTAGACAGCGCTCATAGCTGGATGCGTTGCTAGCAGACAGTGTTCCTAATCAGACGCGAGATGCGTCCTCGAGAAGTATAATACGTATTCAGGGTGAGATGAAAATAGTTTACGGTTAAAAAGTGCAAGTATTTAATTTAAAAAATCTCACAGCTCACTCTATATCAGTGAAGTGTTATTTAAAATCGTATCAAGTATTAATAAAAGGAGTGAAGTAAAATTATAATCTGTGTAAGCCTGCATTCTTCAGTCTCACCACAACCCGGCAAAGAGAAACATGTCTCTAACAATCATACTGACGTAGCCGAGGCAAACAAATATAAATATTTAAAGAAACAGTAAAAATTACAAAGTTAATATTTTTATACATTTTGGGGCGAAGGCTACCGGAAACTTTTTTATCACACGTGCGGTTGCAACTACTTCAAGTTTGGCTCCCCAACATAAGAACTACAATACAATTCATACTTCAAATCGGCTTTCCATAAGTGAAGCAACAACCTTCTTCAAGCTTTTGGGTGGACTGGAATACACTCTCTGCCTACTATGTATGTTGCAGAGAAGGTAAAAATGATAATAGTTCACGATGTTTCTCTAGCTGACAGTTATATGCGCATACTTTAATTGCTACAAATCTGTGTAGATGGAGACAAAGTGATGAGATGCAGCTTATTCAACATTATATTTTCTGTACAATTTCCTTTACATTTCTCCAAGTTCCTTCCGTTGCGTATTACTAATTATTGGGCTCCTCTCTTTACTATGTTGCTAGGTAACAATAGACTCACAATGGAAGCGTTCAGCACAAAGCCAGTGAAATTCCCTGCTTTTGCTGCCGTGAATTCTTCCAACTTCTTAACAAAAACACGTTTTACAGTAAGGAAATGAATTGGAGGGGCATATTTCAGATTTAATTACCATCACAGGTACGTTGTAACAATAGCTGTAAACAAAGAAGGACTTCCTAAGAGAAGTTGTAGTACTTCGGTTCACTTGTCGGCCCTCGCTTCTGAATTTAAAACTCAATTAGTTAATTTAGAGCAGGGAACGGTTTGCGAGAAGGGGAGGGGAGATTGTGTTTGTGAACCTGAAGAGAAGTCTGCGTCTCCTGGAAGAAGAAGAAGACGAGAGGTGAAAATTAGCAAGAGAAGCAATGAGGAGAGTGCAAATTTTTCCTTCGCACAAGTTTTACTACCCGATCTCGAAGTCAACATCCGGGAAAATGTAATTTTACCCAGACAGCACAAGTATTATTCCTGAAATTTCCTGAATCAAATAATGACACGCTTCATTACTTATGAAAAGATTTAACTGAAAAAAGTGCATAA
This sequence comes from Deroplatys truncata, assembly GCA_030765065.1. Classification (NCBI taxonomy): domain Eukaryota; kingdom Metazoa; phylum Arthropoda; class Insecta; order Mantodea; family Mantidae; genus Deroplatys; species Deroplatys truncata. The sequence continues at coordinate 23,478,860 of CM060979.1, forward strand.
TAACATTAGTGGTTTTATCTGAAATTAAACATTTTGAAATGTCTATGCCAAGGTTGTCAGTTATTGTTACACTGACAGAAAAATTGTAACAAATGAACTGCCCCACAAAATAAATCAATTCTCTCGCCACATACTGCTAACCACTAGTACGCTTAATGCACGTCAAATTGAAACCTCAATACGTATATTTCAGTTAGATGAAATATATTATATTAACTACAGGACGTATTGCATTCCACCCAAAAATTCGAAACTGAGATTTCATGAAAAATACTCTTTTTGAAGCTCTCTGGATTAACAAATAATTCTGATGTGTCATATTCACAAAACTTTCGTTACTCTCTATCGTTTATTGGCGCATAAAAAGCTGTTCTTACGAATGTTTATGGTGTATCTACTTCATTTTTAGGCGACCTAGGACAGATTATATGATTTTCTACAATTTTTTCAATCTTTTTTAAAATTTTGTATGTTGGTTTCCCTGATTCTAAATAGCATTATGTGTTAATTTCAATAAAACTGATAAAACTATGAAACACTCCTTGCGGGACAAATTTTATTTTTCATCAGTACCACTTTTTCACATTAATATTTGAACTCCTAACAAATTATCCTAGTATTCTTTTCTCATTTTGTGCTTTGAATAACAAATTATTAATTATAATCATGAATGCAGATATTACAGCCTAAAAAGCAAAAATTGTTGGGATTAATAGCCCACCGTGCCCAAGTTTTACATAGTAGCCCAAAAATGATAATACACTTCTTTAGATAGAACAGTAGAACTATTATGCCAAGTTTCATGCAAAACTAAGCAGAACTGTCCCGCATGGGACATTTGATGTATTGAAAAATATCGTTCTGAGAAAACTTAAATTTTATATTGAAAACATTTATACAGGCTAATGTACCTGGTGTAAAGGATTAAAATTATCCAGAACCATAGCTCTTTCCCTCCTCCTTCTTATCTCCTCTGCTTGCAATTTCAATTTCTTCTTCTTCTTTTTGGTGGACTTCTGCTGTTGTAATGTGGTTATTTTGAACTCATCTCTTCCTCTTCTTGGGCCAAGCCTTGTCACAAATTATTTGACCTGCTTTTTTGCCTCTATCAGTGTTTAAAAACACTGTCTTCATATTTTGACCAGTTTTGATACCCATTTTTTGCATAACTTTAAGCCTACCGCTACATCCTTCATTAACCCCTTCAAGGATACCCAATGAAACTAAGAATAAAAAAAATTGTTACTTTGGGGCGCGAACCTCTGACTATGTAACGTAACCATATCAGGTCACAATGCCTTAAAACGCTTGGCCATCTGAACACATGATATTTGCAGCATTGTCTCATCAATTAACTGCGTAATATTGTGTGTGCATGTTTTTAAACTTAAAAGGGTAAAATGCATATTTGCATCTAATCAAAACCCGTCAGGATCCAACCATGCCATCACACCGCTTGCTTTAATTGGGACCTCCCCATCGTTTACCACAGTTTTAATTGAATGCAGAATATGCATTTTACCGGGTTTCGATCCTACGATCCTTGGTTTTGATAGGTTAGCTACTCCTATCGTGGCTTAGATCGCACGGCCATAGATCCCGATGTCGAAGTCAAGTTGCAGATGGAAACACATTGCAGTGTATATCACAATGTTCAATGCACGCGGTAAAATTTACCCCATGTCAATCGAGTCTGTGTTCATTCAGAAATTCTAAGCGAAAGAAATCTTCTAATTCATTGTGCACGAGGTTTGGAAGTTGGGGGACGTGTCCTTGCGCCGCCATATTTAAATGACCAATTTAAAGAGCTTTCTAATCGCGTAACCTACCATGTTATATACATCATTTTACAGCTAATGAGTCGTACTTTTTTATAGAATAGAAAACAAAAAAAACCAACAACAATATTTTCGCGGAAATTCACTTCCCGGTGTCCTTAATTCTGTACCCACCCTCTTGGCACACCAACTATGGCGCAGATTTGAATGACTTTTGGGAAAGAAGGTAATTATTTTGCAAGCGAGATAAGAATGGGCGTGGTGGGCATTTAAATTTCCGTGCAAGATTTGTAAAAAAACGCCTGCCAAACCCTTTAAAAAGGTTTTTATCGCCATAAAACGCATTTAAATGTTTGACTAACATTATAAAGAGTTAATTTTTGCAGAAATCCAGATATACCTTTGCAGAAATAGCTACATTACACATTTCGTTATAGATACAAAGAGAGCAGCGATAGTCAAATTTTAACAACTGGACGCTATATGCTAGCCTTAAAATTCCATACTGTTTCCATGGCATTGCGAGAAACAATAGTGAATCGACAGGACTTCAAAAGAATGACAAAGTATTGAACAATTCGATCCATTAATAACCGATCTCTCAGAAATTGATTATGCCATAAAAAAGTTATTTTAAATAATGTGTTTTGAAGGGATCTATATTTTTGTGTGGTACGTTTTCGTCTATCGCTTAATGTTTACGAGTCATACAAGATTATACAGAATTCCTTCCGAATCAAGAGGACTTCTCACGCTATTCTCCAGTCGTCCTCTGAGGTGCAGTGGTTGCCATGCTGGCCTCTAGTTCCCAAGGCCGTGTGTTTAAACCCCTCTGAGGCTCTGGATTTTTTTCGGGCGTAAAATTCCTTAGCATGGCTTCCTTCGGAAGGGAAGTAAAACGTGTCGTAGATTTATGGCACGTAAAAGAAGATCAAGCCTAGTAAAGAGGCCTGTGAGCAAAATTATAGGTTTTTCACGCCCAATATAGAATGGGACGCTAAGGACCGCAGCAGTTAAAGAGTATCCATAAATAATAGAACTAAATCCCATTATTAAAGCCTATTTCATAGAATAAAAGATTTCCAAACATTTTCAATATTTGGGGAATTGTTTATATAAGTTATATGTCACAATAATTGTGTAATATATATTTGTTGTAAATATGTAAGATTTATAGCTATAAGTGCTAGGAATAAGAAGTTTGTGCAAGAAAACAAAGTCAAACTCAAGAACCCTAGGGTGGCAGACAATAGGCATAACCTTGGTGTAGCGAACAATAACTTAGAAGCTTGGTGAAAGTTTTTAACAGTACGGTAGTAACGTCCTGATTTTTGTAAATAAACACCTGTGAACAGAAAATCAATGGAAGGCAAACCAACAATGTTCTGCTAGCAAAACTTCAACCATTCAGAATATAAAAGTAGAAGATTTAAAATTGTAAGTTGTGGACGCTAAGAAGTGGAGTGCCAAGCTGTCAGTCACTGTGGGCGATTCGTGGTGTATAGACGTAAAAATGTTGTGCTAATGAAGCGAGAAAAAGAAATATTTAACTCCCTCTAAAAAAATGTAGTTGCTAGCAGATAAACACTACGAAATTGAAACATTTTTCCTAACATAATCCCTGAAATAAATATGTACGATATTTAGTTAGATTTGGCAACTAGATAAAGAGCATAGAAAATTCACCGTTGACTGCAGTTCGTTAACGAAGGTAAAGAAAACAATCAACTATCTTACAGCTCCAAATTTCAGTATTTCTGAAATTATGAAAAGCCGCTGCCGTTTTTGAAAATTGCAACACCAAGAAGGAAACGCATGATAAACGTTTCAAATGTATGCACGACCTTTGAGCCCTAATATTCAGTATTTGGTGTGACCTTTATGCGCTGCAATTAGAGCTATTATAGGCCGTGGCATTGAATCTAAAAGGCTCTGAATAAGTTCTGAGGGATTTTCCTCCACGTAGATTGTATTCGAGCCCACAAATCCGTGACACTGGTTACTGGAGGACTGTGACGCACCAGGTGCCGACCAACCATAACCCAGACATGTTCGATGGGCGACACGTCAGGCGAACGTGAAGGCCAGGGAAGCAATGGTACCCTCGCTATTCGAAGAAGGCTCGTACATTCCTCGCAATATGTGGGCGGGCATTGTCCTGTTGAAATGTGGCATGTGGAGATACCTGAAGTAGGGGGAGTACCTCAGATTCTACAACTACCGTTAGGTACCAGTTGCTGTTCAAAGTGCCCTCAATTTGTAGAAGGCGAGATCGGTTGTTGTAATGAATGGCGCCCCAAACCATCACACCTGGTGTTTGTCCGCTATGCCGCTCAACAATGCAGCCCTCCAGGTTGCGTTCACCACGGTACCGCCGGACACGTATGCGGCCATCACTGTAGGACACGTGGAAGCGGGACTCGTCTGAAAAGACATTTGCCACTCAGCACCCAGTGTCCATTGCAGTCGGATGAGTTTGTGATTTCTGGACAATGAAAGCCGACGTAACCACTCCAACCTGCAGCAGACGGTGACGAACCGTTGATGCAGAAAAGTTCACACCTATTGCAGTGCTCCAGCGTCGAGCCAACACTGTGGATGAAGCTGTACGGTCCGTTGTGGCCATGCGGACAATATGACGGTCATCCCGTGCTGTGGTCATGTTCCGTGGTCCAGTACCCACTCTTTGCTGCGTACGACCATCTATCCACTGCTTCCACACACGCATCACTGTCGTAGCAACATGCCCTGTCGAGCCGAAATGTCACGGTATAACAAACCCGCTTCCACGGAAACCGATCATTCTGCCCCGTTCGAACTCGCTCACATGCCAATATGACTCCCTTTGACGTTGACGAGGCATACTGGCACTCACTTAATTGTTTCCATCTTGTTTGTCAGCTCTGCACTGACTACACTGGGTGCAACACTGACCTAGTCGGACCGACACGAGAGGAACCCCATCTCTCTGCAAACCTAATCACTTAATGCTTGCTCACTCTTCTACACTCCACCAAGTTTGGAGTTATTCGGGAATTCTTTCTTGGTTTTGCAATTTTCCTATAGTAGCATACTCCCTGAAAAGAGAGTTGCTCTGTTCATCATAACTGACGCAATTAATACCAAATTATTACAATATCAATGAACCCAGAGAGTAACATACATTTAATATAAATTTTTATAACGCCCAATATAAATGTTAGAAAGACAGCCTCTCAAGGGACTTTAAAAGCATGTATTTCCGGTAAAGTCTTAATATAGAATTTTTGGGTATATGCAACACAGTATTTTCCTGCTAAGTACGCGTTAGAAAATTAACATTCTTTTTTTTACATTTTTTTATCTTTGATTCAGTGGGGCTCAAAACCTGTATTTCCAATGAAATCCTGGTATGAAATTTTTGGGTGGAATGCAATACTTCCTCTACTTACTAAGGTAATGAGGCATTTATATTTAACCTAGAAAGAAAGGAAAGATCAGGAATGGTTTGGTTTAGACTGGGGCATAGAAAACGAGTGACGATTCTGCCAGGAGAATCTGCCCATTCTGTGATTTGGATGAGGAAAGGGTACATATTTTGACAGAATGTGCACAGTGGGAGAACCAGCGAACCATTAAACTCAAAGAAAAATTCTTAAGTCCATCAAGAAGGAGATTGGCATGTTGGGATCTACTGGTTTTCCAGAGGAACTGGCAAAACTTGGGCAATTTCTTGGCTAAAGTGCGTGAAGCTAGGTCAAATTTTTTCAGTTAATCAAAGGTAATTTATATCTATTTTCCTTTTTCTTGTTCTTCTTTGTCTTCTTGTTTTTTATTTTGTCACCATACCTTGTATCTTAAATATGCATGTACGGTCAATGAACCATGCACTAAATACTTGTGTAATAAGTTCAATAATTTGAATTCAATAAAGATACCCCATCCATCCATCCATCCATCCATCCATCCATCCATCCATCCATCCATCCATCCACTATACTTAAGTACAGGGAAAGTAAAAACAATGCGCTTCGCCATTTTTAAAGCTACCTTGAGGCAGTATTTTTAACACTCAAATAATTTCAGTTTAATTATATAATATATAAATTGAATAACAGCCCGCCTTAAAGCAATATGTGTATGTAACTATATATAAAAGGTGTATATTACAGTCATTGTAAATGTTTATATTATTGTATACATGTTCAATAAAGTTATGTGAATGCATTACGTAATTTAATAATGTAGAAGCTGTGAAAACAACAAGCTAAAAGTTTTTAACAATGAGGTAACAATGAGGTAACCTTGAAGCAATAATGAGTAAGATAGTTTAATAATGCTATTAGTCCTTATTGAAGTAAGAATAATGTAAATTTTGAGACAGTTTAATAAATAGCCAATCAACAACAAGAAAAAGCTTTAGTTAAATGAAGGTATTCTATTGGATTAGGGATAGCCAATCAGAGACTCAAAATACAGAAATTTACAAGTTTAGGCGGTTGAAATCAATTCAGTTGGTTTCAAACAGCGTTACTAAACAGACGCAAAAAGTGTACTAAAAATTTAATACGTATTCGTGTGAGACAAAAAAATAGTTTACGTGTTAAAAAGTGCAAGTAATTCATAAAAAAATCTCACAGCTCTCTATATAGTGAAGTGTTATTTAAATCGTATCAAGTGTTAATAAAAGGAGTGAAGTAAAATTATAATCTGTGTAATCCTACATTCTTGTCGCATCACAACCCTGCTAAGAGAAACGTATCTCTTAAAAATATACTGACGCAGCCGAGGGAAACAAATATTTAATACTTAAAGAAACTGTCAAATTACAAGGTTAATATTTTTTAAACTTGGGGCAAAGGCTACCGGGTACCACACGTGCGGTTGCAACTACTTAAGTGTTCGGCTCTCCAGCAGTTAAACTACAATACAACTCCTACTTCAAATCGGCTTTTCCACACGTGGGGCTTATAAATAACAATACAAGAAAATACCTTCTTTCAAATTGGCTCCAAAACGTGGGGCAAACTACAGCAACTCCTACAACAAAATACCTATTTCAACCTAAACGAGCGTTGTATCCCAAAACATTTAGTTTATGCTTAGTTTTGAGATGTTATATAAACACGAGTTTCTCTGAAAAGGTATTTGTTTTGCTATGTCATCTAAATAACTGCAATTTAAAACTAAGAGAGGGGCTTATGAATGCATCTCCATGCACAACTCGCGGTTTTTACGGCCAAGATCGGATGAGATCGAAGTATAAATCTTATGTTTGTAAAATTAGGTTCATCCTGGCAGACAGAGATCACCGGTTATCAGAAGTTTCCTGAGGGAGAAGCTGGAAGACCTAGGTTGTCTCTAGACACATATATCGTCGGCTCTCAGTAACCTGCTTAGCTAAATAGGTATTTCGACGATAAGCTTTGGCTTACGAGAGAAATTCTGGTACGTGCCTTTGCATAATATAAGGCAAGCAGGCATGGTACTGGAGAAACAGCATCTTCCCCTCAATATATATTTTTATCTGTTCCTGCCGTTCTCTTAACCTTCAGTCCCCAAATGTGCGTATCCTTGCTCTAATATCGTAAAGTTAAGAACGGGTGAGAGAGAGGTGGTTTGGGGCTGAGGGAAGGGAGGGCAGAGAACCAGGAGCACAAGAAGAAGGAGATGAAGGATAATCTATCTCGGAATCGGAAATTAAAATCGATTTGTGCTGCCAAAGAACGACGCGACGCTTTTTTTTTGAGTGACGTCTTGGCGCTTTTCGAGAAAGAAAAAGAAGCGATGGGGACTACGACGACGCCAGGAAGTCGCCAAGAGGGCGTCTACTGCTGCAGCAGGAAGAAGTGATGGGGGAGACCCTAGACTAGTGTGTGACATCGGCAAAGGAATGAACAAGTTGGGAATGGGCACCCTCGCACCTTTGCTTTTATTCCATCTTCTAGTGATTAATCTGAATCTGGCCAAAACTACACCATTTTGTACCATTCCCGTTTTTTCTGAAGCTCTTTTAACACCCTATTTTTATTTTCTGTGCTAAGTAGGGGAAACATTATATTCCACCTACAAATCCGATATTGAGATTTCATCGGAAATGCACGCTTTTAGGCTCACTGAACCCCCCCCCCCAAAGAAAACATGTGTGTGCGTGTTATTTAAGTTCAACGTTTCCCAAGGTTGCAACAAGAATATGTAAGAAAATAGCCCTTACATGCAAAAATATTAGTTATTTTTTGTTTTCTCAAACATTGCTTTTAACGGTTTTGTTAGAATATCTAACGTTTAGGATATATTGTCGTGACCTCTAAACACACTCGCTCAGAGCAACTCGCAAATGAGAGGACCAGAAAGTTAATAATTTATATTAGGCGAGGTCACGACGAGGGACACAGCTAAGAGAAATGTGAAAAAAATCAGGAATTACTTAGTAAAAGGATAACTACATGATGTAGATGAGAGAAGGGATCTATCTACTATGATAAATTAAACATAAGGACGATGGATGGCAAGATAATGTATTAATAAAAGGGGATACAGTACCTCCTTGTCTTCATGTCCGTCGGTGAGGACGCCATACATGTTTGTATGGGGAGTGCGTACACCACACAACCTGCCTGCTAGCCGCGACTCTACTGACTGACTCGGCGTGGGACGCTATCTACAACTCGTTTACCCCCACCACTCTCTTACGCAATACCCGATCTGGACAGCCAAGGTCATGTACGCAACAATGCTTACATACGTCACAATATGCATAGTTTTATTGCCTCCACAACGTACCTACATAGTAGTAGTTTCATAAAAATGTTCACGTATGTGTGTGAACAACACTCGAGAGAAAAGTTGGATAAATACTATACTTGATATTTAACTTCGACTTGTTCCAAATATGCGACAGAAAATTTTTCAAAAAAAAATCCCCCACAACTTAAAATACATGTTATATGGTATTTTGTATATTATAAAATATCTGTAAAGAATTTGATTATGATACCATATATTAAGGATATTGCATGACAAATAAAATGCATATCTTCAGTTTTATAAAAATAGCTTTTGATAGTAGGTACTCTTGCTTCTGAATGACTCGTTCTTTTAAATAGTTTAACGTCCTTTAACCCAATAGCTCATATGAAATGAGTGAATGAAATATTTGAAATGATACTTAAATGAATCCAAGGTCCATAGAACTTAAAATTACATTCATACTTTTAGAATACGATAACCTTCTCCGAGTAACTCATCCTAACCAAGTTTTAATCTCCGGACCTCTTGAATGTGAGGCAGACACCCACACCACAGAGCTGGGCTTCAGAATAACTTGTGTAATTGATAAACCTCAAGAGATAGACAAATGTTACTACAAGGAAAATGTAGATCTTGTTATAGTGCACAATTGATTTGTTTGTTTGTTTTTTTTGCATTAACCACTTCCGAGATATTCTCTATTCTTGGTTTGCATTTTAAAATACTTATACTTATTACTTTCACTACTAGAGAAAGTATTTATTCCACCCAAAAAATTCAATAGCGAGGTGTCGCCCTGCATCAAAACAAAGTAAATTTTTAGAAAAAAAAGGATCTCTGTTTTTCAAGAAAATCCCTCCACTATCCCTTACATGCAGAAATGTTCGTTATTTGTTATTTTTTCAAAAATATCCCAAACGATTTTGGTTAAATTTCCTTATATTTAAGATATATGCATGAGAAATACAATACACATCCTGAATTTTCTATCCAGTCAACTCCTCTCCATTGTGAATGACTTGCATATCTGGTACACTGTAATATATTGGTAAAATCTTTCTTCACGAAAATCTAGATCACGTTACAGCACAGAATTTCTTTCCACAATCTCTTTGAGGCATTAACCATTTCCCGAATATTCTTTGTTGTTGGTTTCAATTTTCAATCACACATTTTTACTGGCCCTACTACTTAGCTATAGTAAGAACAGAAAGTACTGCAAAAGTCTATACCGAGATTTCACCGAAATACACGTTTTGAAACTCCCTAAATAAATAAATAACTAAACACTTTTATAAAAACCTTATGTAATATTTCCCTTGACTTTCTTTACCGTCTATCTTTTTATTAGTGGGTTATTTTTCTAACTACTACAAAAATAGCTGCATTACACATTTTGTTATAGATACAAAGAGAACAGGGATAGTCAAATGTTTAAGAAAACTGAACGCTATATGCTGGTCTTAAAATTCCATACTGTTTCCATGACATGGCGAGAAATAATGCTAGCCATGCACAAACTAATACGAGAACTCATTAATGTAATAAGATATCTAATTCACAGCTTCTCAGCATCAACACATTAATAATTTCTTTCTTTAATATTTTGTTCTAAGTTTTGCATTTTATGTATTCTTTGCTAATATTGTACGTATAATAATTAAGGGGATGTTAAAACACATATATTCATAATGTGCACATGATAGAGAACAAGTATATAACGTTATAACATATAAAATATAATATGAGGGGGAAGGACATAATTACCTATGTAACCAGTAAAATAAGGTTATGAGAAATGCGGTAGTATCTACGTAAGCATGTGACGAACCTTGAATTAATAATTAAGACGATGGTAGCCTGTATAAACTGCTATTAGATGTTATTGAACAGTAGCATCAATCAGGTACATTGATACGTGCTTATAATTCAAATACGTATGTTAAGAAAACGGTTGAAGGGAACGCTAACAGAAGCCCGTCAGACTTTGAGCAGGATGGTCATGTATAAGTTAGTCTCTAAATAGAGGCTAAAACTATGTATTTAAAGTCTACAAGTTATACATATATTAACATGACAAAGGCAATAGTGAATTGTGAATATTTACATGTGGTTTATCTAAAATGCAATGAAATAGTTAAGAGCATACGCGTGTAAAAATATTTTAAGCTTCTCCATACCTAACCCTGACAAGAAACAATTGCTTTCAGGCCCAAAATACAACAGCCGTGGTATAATTATAAAGTAATAATTACAACATACTAACGCACAAGAATACATATACGTGATCATCAGATTCCAGTCTACGAGGCCAACGTGATACGTCTCGAGAGTACGGGCATCAAGACGAACTGCAGGTACATAACACAGCATCCATCATCAACGCAGTGGGGACCTACCAAGGAGGAACCGCTACAAACTGAAATTTGACAGGAATTTGAGATTGGACAATTCTAACCTTTAATCACGGATATCCTTGAAATGGCTGATGGTACATACAGGAATATGTAGCATCAGCTACATTTGGAATAAATTCTGTGCTTTAAAGAGATCTACATGTTTTTGTGTAGTACGGTTTTGTCTATCGCTTAACGTTTACCAATTATACAAAATTACACAAAATTCCTTCCGAATGAAGAGGAGTTCACAGGCTATTCCCAGAAAATTCAAGATTACATATTATCATGAAAATACATTTAGTATATAGCAGCCAATTTTTAGAAAATAAACAATTTCGAAAAATGTTCCATATAAGGTGATGTGGGGGATTTTCTTTAAAATCTTGTGTCACAACTTTGGAAGATACTGAAATTAAACACAAGGTTTTCATTTATGCGACTTTTCGTTTTTGAGTTATGATGTTCGTAGACTCACACACCTTTTACTTAAAAAGCTTCTTTTGGGGTGCAGGGGGTGGTGTTACACTCACATGACTTTCTCTACTCTTGTACAAACTATTTCTACAAACTCTTATTCTCCATCTATTTCATATTAACCGGGATAAACATTTGCAGAAACGATCTTTTGACATGCAAAGAGAATTACATTTTACACATAGCGACCAGTTCTAAAAATATTTGGCTCTCGCTTAAGGCCTACAATGTTCTCCTTGTTTTGTAATTGCAAGGGCAATATAGAAATACAGTAGCCTTTAAGTATCGACATATACCTTAATAGCTGGTTGCTAGGTGCAGCACCATTCTCTTTGCCACAGATTAATACTCCTTGCATATCCAAGACAAAAAAATGAATAACGAATTCCCATTTGAGAAAAAAAGTATTGAAAAATTTAAGGGAATAACAAGCAATATCTCGAAAATGGTTCACTCAACGAAAAAAATATATATGACATGAATTGTGTATTTTAACGCGATCTACATTCTTTGTGCAGTAACATTTTGTCTATCTCTTATGGTTTACCAGTTATGCAAAAGTCATTCACAATGAATACTTTTGTAGACATTCCCAGAAAATTCAAGATATACATTTTATTTGTCATGAAAATATCTTAAACATATGATATTTTAAACAAAATCGTTAGAGCCATTTTTGAGAAAATTAAAATTTTCGAAAAATCTTCCATGTAAAGGGTAACCTGGGATGGGGGATTTTCTTGAAAACCTTCTTGTCGCATCTGTGGAAGACACTGAACCTAAATACCAAGTTTGGTGTTTATCCAACTGTTCGTTTCTGAATTATGCTGTTCACAGACAGACACACAGACACACATACGGACAAGTTTCCAAAAATGCTTTTTACTTTCACTACTACGTATAGTAAGTAGGGGAAGTGTTGTATTCCACCCAAAAATACGATACCGAGATTTCGCCGGAAATATATGTTTTGAGACCCTCTGAATCCAAAAAAAAAAGCATTTTTGGAAACATGTCCGTGTGTGTGTCTGTGTGTTATCTGTGAACAGCATAACTCAGAAACGAACAGTCGGATAAACACCAAACTTAGTATTTAGGTTCAGTATCTTCCAGAGATGCGACACGAAGGTTTTCAAGAAAATCCCCCCACCCCAGATTACCCTTTACATGGAACATTTTTCGAGAATTTTAATTTTCACAAAAATGGCTAACGATTTTGGTTAAAATATCATATGTTTAAGATATTTTTATGACAAATGAAATGTATTTCTTGAATTTTCTGGGAATGTCTCCAAAAGTATTCTCCATTGTGAACGACTTTTGCATAACACGTAAACCATAAGAGATAGACAAAATTTTACTGCACAAAAAATGTAGATCGCGTTAAAATACACAATTCATGTCATATACAATTTTTTTGTTGAGTGAACCATTTTCGAGATATTGCTTGTTATTCCCTTAAATTTTTCAATACTTATTTTCTCAAATGGGAATTCGTTATTCATTTTTTGTCTTGTATATGCAAAGAGTATTAATCTGTGGCAAAGAGAATGGTGCTGCACCTAGCAACCAGCTATTAAGGTATATGTCGATACTTAAAGGCTACTGTATTTCTATATTGCCCTTGCAATTACAAAACAAGGAGAACATAGTACGCCTTAAGCGATAGTCAAATATTTTTAGAACTGCTCGCTGTGTGTAAAATGTAATTCTCTTTGCATGTCAAAAGATCGTTTCTGCAAATGTTTATCTCGATTAATATGAAATAGATGGAGAAAAAGAGTTTGTAAAAATAGTTTGTACAAGAGTAGAGAAAGTCATGTGAGTGTAACACATCAAATTGTTTTGGATTCAGGGGGCCTCAAAACATATATTTCCGGTGAAATCTCGGTATCGAATGTTTGGATGGAATACAATACTGCCCCTGCTTACGTAGCAGAGAAAGTAAAAATAAGACATGTCGTTTAAAATGTCTGTCGATGACGTTATACCCTGTAGATTAAAGACAATTTTTCGTGCCTTTTTGTAAAATTGTTCTTTCAAAATATTAAGGGACGTGTCCCAGTATTTTTTAAAAACTAAATTAATTTCAGTTCTCCTTGCATTATTCCTTAAAGATAAAACACCCTGCGTAAGTTACAAAACAAACTTATTTATTCAGTTTCATATCCCCGAAGTCAGGGTCCCTGCTGTGTAAGGTTTGTTTGTCACGACGTCCCTCTTTAGATAGGAAAGCAATAAGAAGTACTGACCCTTATCTACAGTGAACACTTCATCACCGAATAGTGCTGCGTTTGTCTTCAACACTTCCGTAAGCTCGTTGTGGGAAGCAAGCGTTTCCTTATTTCATTCAATGAAGCGTTGGCGAGAAAATGGTCACAGGAGTCGTTTGAGTCAGAAGGGAATATCCACGTCCGCTAGTTTATGTGTCGGCCCTCGCCGCCTTCCCCTTTCTTTATGACGACAAGATTTTTCTTTATTCTCTCTTCTTGTAAGTGGACACGGGCGCTGAAAGCCTTTGACAGCGTTTGAGGGAACGATTCGCAGTATTTAGAGATTTGAACAAAACGATACCAAAAGGAATTTGAAAGGACGACTGTTATTCTGTGCCTTGCATAACTTCACTCGACTATCCAAAAACAGAATCATTTACACCAGTCCTCTGTGGGTAGTGCATGTAACCGCACACAGTAATCCTGTACGCCATGGGTGTCCAATTAATTAAAGCAAAAGAGGAGAGTGTGACCCTTTCCACTCGTTGTAGGGCTATGACGAGTCCGCGCACTCTTCAAGTTTACAAAACATGCCCAGTGTTTTCTGTGTTAAAGTGGTAACTCCCTTGTCATTCTTGATTTATGGGCCCGTAATGTACACTTACGTGCATAAAAAGTGGCACGTTTTCGTAATAGTGTTTTTCCCTCCATGAGATTTTCACCATCAAGTAACCAACCTTAGACTCCACCCAGTTGGTGCAAGTTCTCTATGTGACTGTCCTGCAAAAGATTCAGGAATACAAAAACGAAAAAATGAACGGTGTTATAATAATCGATGTGAAATAAAGGAATGTTACACAATTGCAACATAATTCGGCTTTCTACAGAAAGTGCGAAGAATTATTTCCATGCGCCGTTAAATTGGATAACAAGTCTTTCATCAGCAACATGGAGATGAAGGTTATTGCCACGTTCGAACGGCAACAACCATATTTATGTCAAGTGTATCATGAAAATACAAGGTTTAAGTGCAATGTTAGCCTTCGGCCATATTTTGTGGAAGGTAAAGTAACCTGCCAAACCAATGGCTAGAATTATACTCGAAAAACAGAACAGGTCACGCTGGCATAGGGAGGGGCTAGGCTGCCATTACCAACATAATCAGCTGCGTTCCGTTATAGATCACATTTTGTGTACCTTAGTATACGTGGTGTTTTTGTTCGATTATCGCTGCTTTAATTTGAAATATCTTTCTTGAAATCTTTTAGTATAATTCGGTCACTGCTACATGCTGTAAATAGTAATTAAATTTGTATTATAAACCAGTGATCCCATTTTAGTTTCTTTTACTTCCTCTACTACCTACCTATACTAAGCAGCGAAAGAACGGCATTCTATCCAACATTTCATACCTAAACTGTATTCACTCTTAGATTGACCCGCGCCAAAACAAACCCACGTTACCACTGCACCGTGGTACGACACGGTAGCAATGCGCACAGGACAGTAGTTCCATGCTAATAATCTAAATTTTAGAATGAATTTATCCTTAAATGGTATAATATTCTATAAAAACACCTAAGCGTTTAATTAACATTGATTTGTACTGTTAAACAGAGCTACAAGTCCCAACATGCAATTCGTATGTCACCTGACCGAGTATGCGCAGAATACTGTTTAGAGCGTGAAACCGCAGTTTCTGTTTAGTATCATAGAGGGCAGTGCATTTGCTATCGCGTCTTCCTCGACTTACATAAAGCATAAGCCGGGCAAACCATCGACTAGTGAAAATAAAAGGTATTGAATGTTTTTTATAAGGTATGTGTGAAATATCCAACACTTTCGATGAAAGAACTGGTGATACTAACTGTGAGTTCACCGGTGTTTCGATTACAAGTATAAACAGTGCTAGTAAAGAAAAATCTGAAACAGAAAACTATTATACCCGGGAAAAAAAGAAAGCTGTGAAATACGCAATGCAAGAATGTAACGATTTTGTGAAGAATGTAATTTTCGTAACAGTGCACATATTCGCTTTTTGAAAATGAGCCGCAAACGGTTGATAAAGTGCGCTTCCAGAGAGCGAATAAATGTAAATTGTCGCATATCTGTTAATTTTAAAAGAAACATCCAAAAAGAAGTAACTATTATTGTAAGTGCAAATGTTTATTTTGCTGTAACTGTCAATCTTTATCTTCTTTAAATCCTAACAATACATACGCGTCACTGTTTGAGTTATCCGAATAAGGGCTCTGTTCTATTTGCATTAGTGCCGCGTGTACTCGTCACATGGTCGTAAAAATAAGACAGTATTTCTGGCATGAATGGCGGAAGGATACATTATAACGGTGCACTGGTCTCCTGGGTTTTGTTTTGGCGCAGATCAACCTAAGAGTGAATACAGTTTAGATTCCAGCGGAAGTTCACGTTTTAGAAAATGCCCGTTTGTCTGTTATGAATGTGAACAGAATAATAAAAAATATAGCCTGGGTTAAATACTAAACTTGGTATTTATGTTCAGGTATTTCAAGGATATGGCACACAGGTATTCAAGAAGGCCCCCTATTCCAAACTACCCTTTATGTGGAAAGATGCATGGTTATTTTTGATTTTCTCAAAAAATGCCTTTAAAGATTTTAATTAAAATACTATACGTTTGAGATATTGTATTGCAAAACGTATATCTCCAATCTTCTGCGAATAACCTGGAAGGTATTCATTCTGAATGACTTTCAGAGCTGGTCAACCCTAAGAGATGGGGAAAATGTAATTTTTGTGGCATTAAGGATTTCTAAGATATTCTTTGTTATTCGTTTCAATTTTCGAATACTTATGCTTTTTTAAGTGATACCCCTTTTTATTTTCTCTACCACGTACATAATAGGTAAACAAGGTATTGCCTTCCAGCCAAAAATTTGATCCCAGATTTCACCGGATATAAATGTTTTGAGGCCCCTTGAATCCAAAAAAGAACTTTTAGGAAAAGGTCCACGCGCGCGCGTGTTTGTGAACAGCATAATTCAAAAGTGAAAAGTTGCATAAACGCCATACTTGGTATTTAGGTTCACTACCAACGGTGCGACCAATTTCGAAGGTGTGACACGAAGATTTTAATGAAAATTCTCCATCCCAAACTACCTTTTACATGAAATATATTCGAAATTTTTTATTTTCTAAACAATGGCTAACGATTTCGATTAATATACCATATATTAAAGATATTAATGCATATCTCGAATGTTCTGGGAATGAAGTGCACTTCATTCAGAAGAAATTTTGTTTAGTCTTGTACAATTGGTACAGGTTAACCAAAGTGTACTATACAAAAAATCTGATGTGTTACACTCACATACTTTCTCTACTCTTGTACAAACTATTTAAAAAACGTTTATTCTCCATCTAGTTCATGTTAATCGAGATAAACATTTGCAGACTCTATCTTATTGCTAATTTTCTAGTAGATGTAAGGGGAATATATATTTACAAGGGCAATATAGAAATACAGTAGCCTTTAAGCACATACATATCTCTTAATAGCTGGTTGCTAGTTGCAGCACCATTCCCTTTCCTACAGATTAATACTCTTTGCATATCCAAGACAAAAAATCTGATGTGTTACACTCACATGACTTTCTCTACTCTTGTACAATCTATTTTTACAAACGCCTATTCTCCATATGCTTCATGTTAATCGAGATATCGAGATGTCAATCTTATTGGTAATTTTCTTGTAGATGCAAGGGGAATATGGTAGCTTTTAAGCGATAGTCAAATATTTTAACGCTGGTTGCTATGCGGCGCATTCCATTCTCTTTGCATGTTCAGGAATTAAAAAAAATGAATAACGTATTTGAGAAAAAGTATAAGTATTGGAAAATTTAAGGAAATAACAAGCAATATCTCGAAAACGGTTCACTCAACAAAAGAAATGTATATGATATAAGTTGTGTATTTTAACGCGATCTACATTTTTTGTGTAGTAAAATTTTGTCTATCTCTTATGGTTTACCAGTTATGCAAAAGTCGTTCACAATGAAGAATACTTTTGGAGACATTCCCAGAAATTTCGAGATATACATTTCATTTCTCATGTCATTGTCTTAAACATATGATATTTTCATCAAAATCGTTAGAGCCATTTTTGAGAAAATTAAAATTTTCGAAAAATGTTCCATGTAAAGGGTAGTCTGGGGTGGGGGGATTTTCTTGAAAACCTTCGTGTCGCATCTCTGGAAGATACTGAACCTAAATACCAAGTTTGGTGTTTATCCCACTGTTAGTTTTTGAGTTATGCTGTTCACAGACACACAGACACACACACAGACACACACACACACACACACACAGACACACACACGGACATGTTTCCAAAAATGCTTTTTTTGGATTCAGGAGGTCTCAAAACATGTATTTCCGGTGAAATCTCGGTATCGAATTTTTGAGTGGAATGCAATACTTCCCCTACTTACTATACGTAGTAGAGAAAGTAAAAATGAATAACGAATTCCCATTTGAGAAAATAAGTATTGAAAAATTTAAGGGAATAACAAGCAATATCTCGAAAATGGTTCACTCAACAAAAAAAATGTATATGACATAAATTGTGTATTTTAACGCGATCCACATTTTTTGTGTAGTAAACTTCTGTCTATCGCTTATGGTTTACCAGTTATGCAAAAGTCGTTCACAATGAAGAATAATTTTGGAGACATTCCCAGAAAATTCAAGATATACATATTATTTGTCATGAAAATATCTTAAACATATGATATTTTAACCAAAATCGTTAGAGCCATTTTTGAGAAAATTAAAATTTTCGAAAAATGTTCCATGTAAAGGGTAATTTGGGGTGTGGGGATTTTCTTGAAAACCTTCGTGTCGCATCTCTGGAAGATACTGAAGCTAAATACCAAGTTTGGTGTTTATCCGACTGTTCGTTTCTGAGTTATGCTGTTCACAGGCACACAGACACACACACAGACAAGTTTCCAAAAATGCTTTTTTTGGATTCAGGGGATCCTAAAACATGTATTTCCCGTGAAATTTCGGTATCGAATTTTTGAGTGGAATACAATACTTCCCCTACTTACTATACGTAGTAGAGAAAGTAAAAATATAGACCTCTTTAAAATACACAATTTCAAATGTTTTTGTGGCGGGAGCCATTTCCGAGATATCTGTTAATGGATCAGTTGTTCAATACTTTGTCATTGGATGTTCAGTTGTTTTTCGAATTGCTCACAAAGAGCAAGGAATTTATAAGACCAGTACATAGCGACCAGTTCTTAAACATTTGACTATCGCTATTCTATGAATATCTATAACGAAATGTTAAATGAAGCTATTTGCGGAAAGTTTTATCTCGATTAAAATGAAAAAGATATAAAAATAAACTTTCGTATGATTAATTTGTATGCCCAGAGGGTAGAGGGCTAGAGGGTAGAGAAAGCCATGTGAATGTAACACAAGTTTCTTTTTCCGTGGTTTTGCAAACAGTATTGAATTTCAAATCCATCATAAAGCGATCCGCATTTTAAAAGGCTGACTATCGCTTTAGGCTACTGTAATCTTCTTATATCTAAAAGGAATGGGAGGTGGGAATTTTTCTCTAGCCAGGATTATTCCTTATCCTCCCCAGACTCTGAAAGTATGAATGTGTGTATGATCTAATGATTAAAGTCCAAAGCGTACTAGAAACCCAACGACAAGCGAATACAAGTAAACACCATTGTCTGTAGGTAAAAACAAAACAAAAAACAATTTATAGTAGAATAAGGTTTAGCAAGAATAGTTTGCAGAGAAAGCCAAATGAATGCATCATATACATGAAGCCAGGATTACCCTCGAACCTTCCTTGTTTACAATCTAACAGTATTTATAATTCCTGTCTAAACATATTTTCAAAAGTATTGGAGGATTTTAACAGATGCATGTTTTGAGCGATCCTCACTTTGTGTTTTCCTGTTGCTAAAGCGTGTCTAAACGTTCAAAACAATCGAGCGACCCGCCGACTGTAAAGTCAGATCAGTGATTCGTTTTTTGAATGCAAGAAATGTTACACCAGCAAACATTCATCGCCAATTGTGTGCGGTATATGGGGAAACAATAATGAGTGACAATGCCCGGCCACACACAGCCAAACAAACTCACGGTGTGATCGCATCATTTGATTGATAACTAATTGACCACCCCACTTAGTCTGGATTTGGCACCAGGCAATTTTCACCTGTTTCTTCATCTGAAGAAAACATTTCAACTATCATGTTGTGAAACAAGAAGTGCAGACTTGGCTTTCATCAAAGGCGGCATCATTCTTTGACGAAGGCATACAAAAACTGGTTTCCCGTTACGCCAAGTACCTAAATAAAGGCGATCACCATGTGGAGAAGTACACTGGTGTGCAAATCCTAAGGACGAGATGGGTAAAGTAACATAACAAATGAACTACTTGGTGGAAGTAGATGAAGGTGCGGGAGCATGTTGCCGGGGGTCTCTCAACGTACACAGAAAGCTGGACATTCACATGGCGTGAGTGTAGCGAGCCTAAAGTGCCAAATGGGTCTGGTCTCGCAACACGGGCCAGTTGACGAAACAGAACAACACGGTGTGTGGCAATTACCGAGCTGTTACGGTGCACTGTAGTGGTGTTCTTCATTGCAACATGGTCCGTAGACACCATTTGGATGACTTCACATGGGGAAGAATCATCGAGAAACTGGAAGAAGAGCGAAGTGTGACGAGTGTTGCTCAGGAGTTTGGAATTTCTCACAGGATAGTTTCACGTGCATGGGGAACCTTCCAAACCACAGGCATTACTGTCCCAAGGAGAGTTGGTGGTCGATCACGCTCAACTACAGCAGCAATGATCGCTACATTGTGCAACAGGCAAGGAGGGATCCACGCCAAACAGCGGTACAATTATAACCACATTTAACAGGACAGCTAGGCAGCAATCTCACAATACACAGTAGCATGGCGACTACACAGAGGTGGTCTCTTTGCCCGACGACCAGTATGTTGTGTTCCATTGACATCCGCACATCGGCGGCACCGTTTGCGATGGCCGCAAAAGTATCAAATTTGGACCAACGAGGAATGTGGTCGCGTGCTCTTCTGGGATGAGAACAGATTCAGTCTAAGTAGCGATTGTCAACGTACCCTCATCAGGTGAGAGGTGGGAACACGTAATGAACCCAGGAACATCCTTGAACATGATCGTTTCGGTGGTCCGGGTATTATGGCTTGGCGAGGCATGATATTGCATTGGCGCACCGACCTCCAAATCTTTGAACACGGTACGCTCATTGGTCAACGTTATTGGGATACTGTACTCCTTCCCCATGTGCGCGTTTTCAGGGGTGCAGTCGGCCCTGACTTCACTTTTATGGATGACAATGCGCGACCGCATCGAACAGCGCAAGTGGAGGATCTCTTGGAACGAGAGCATATTCGGCGAATGGACTGGCCTGCCGTTCCCCCGATTTAAATCCCATCGAACACGTGTGGGATGCCTTGGGGAGACGCATTGCAGCACATCCACATGCCCAACGACCATACAACAGTTGACAACAGCGCTGGTGGAGGAATGGAACGCCCTACCGCAAGAACTGCTTACCAACCATGTGGCCAGCATGGGAGCACGATGCAGAGCATGCATTGCTGTCCGTGGTGATCATACATCCTTTTAAGTACCATCTCTGTAAATCTAGAGAACCATCATATGTCGTATTGACTTTAGTGTAGCTTATGGCCTATGAACAAAAGTGGCATTTATATTCGTCTCATTGCATATTTCGTTTAGTTGCCTACTGCAGCAGTTCCCTCTATGTATGATTCAAGTTTCATCGAGGTATGTTACTTGGCTTTCGTCCTTAGGTTCTGCACACCAGTGTATTATAAGGTTTAAGGTAATTGATAATCATTTTTTAAAACATCTGCCCTTACTTTAGAAACACGCCTCCTAAATATGCTCTGAGCATGCTTAAAAGTGGTTTATATACATAGATATTTGGTACATAACACTGAAAGGCAAACTTATCTTTTACCAGAAAAAATATTCCGAACCGTATGTGAATGCGGGGCTAGGCGTTACTGTCAACCCAACACTTTATTTACCTTTTTTGAATCCAGAGCTATAATGAAAACCACAGACCTTTTACTTTCATTACTACCTATCTATTAAATTTGACCGGAAATACACAATTTGAGGCCCCCTGAATACACAAATAGCATTTTAAGCAAAACATCTGCTGCAATACATTCACATGATTTTCTCTACCCTCTACCTCTATTAGTGATTACGCAAACTATTCTTACGAAAATTATATTCCTACATACATTTAATCCAAATAAACCTTTGCAAAAATACCTACACTACAAATTTAATTACAGATACAAAGAAATCAGTGATAGTCAAATGTTTAAGAACTGGACGCTATGTGCCGACCTTAAATTCCATACTATTTCCATGACATCCCGAGAAACAACTGAAAATCAATGAGAATTTAAAAGAATGAAATAAATCGAAGCTTTAATAGCGGATATCTCAGAAACGGCTTATGCCACAGAAAAAATTGTTTTAAGTAAATTGCATGTTTTAAGGGATCTAAATTTTTTGTATGATACGTTTCCGTCTACAGTTTAACGTTTAGCAGTCATACAAGATTGAAAAAATTCCTTCTGAATGAAGGGGACTTCACAGGCTATTCCCAGAAAATTCAAAATATACATTTTATTAGTCATATAAATATCTTTAATATGTAATATCAAATTCAAAGAGCCATTTTTTTAAAAAAAATTATCGAAAAACGTTCCATGTAAAAAGTAGCTTGGGTGACAGCTCCTGTGGAGCTTGGGGCAAACTCCTGTGAATACGGAGGACACGAGAAAACTTCCAAGTTGAATCTTGACCCAGAAGAGCATCCTCCATATTCACCAGATCTTTTCCCAAGTGAAATTCACATGTTCTCCTGACACAAAGGTCATCTTGGAGGTAAGCACTTTAACACCGTGACGAAAATCAATCAGAAGTGAACAGCTGGTTGCGAGCACAGGACCCGACCTGGTACAATACTGGCTTGGAAAAACGTGTGTCACGTTCCCAAAAATGCTTGGAAAAACATGTTGACTATGTATAAAAGTAACATAAGGATTGTACAATATAAATAAAATTAATTGAACATGATCAATTGTAACATTTTTTATAAAATAGGGAAACTTACTTATCGGACGCTCCTCGTAATAATAAGTTAAAATCACCTTCTTGTGTTTGATTCCCTGCGCGCTTCATCTTCAAATACGAGTTTATAATGAAATATAATTATATTGAAATGTAAGCGCAACGCTCTTTGCCTCATTACTAACGCAGTTCGGACTTTGACAAACGTAGACATGAATTTTTATTTTCTCTCATCGTTTAAAGTAAGGTATCGGCACACATACCGGGCCAATTTCACACGCCACTCGATCATTATACTTGTAAAGCATATCGAGCGATATCGAGCGTTTAAAAGAGCAGCGACTATATTTAAAGCATTCCATCTGCCGCAGGTGCTCTGGACGACGAACTGAATGAATTAATCATAGCGCAAATCAAAGTGAACCCCATCAGCGATTTTGCTAATGGGAAATTTTCTCCATCAACTCAATGCACTTAAGAAGCCAGTATATTAGGGCATAATGTAAACGATTTCGAGAATTATTTACATTTAAATAATTCTTAATTTCAATTATGTTGTTAACTAGCAGCTGCAGCAGATGGGGTTACACATACAGTATCTACCTTTATCTGACATGTTACACACATATGACTTTCTCTACGCTCTGTCGTTTATTAGTAGGTATATGAATGATACTAAAGATTATTTGTCTATATACTTCATTTTAATCCAAATAAACCTTTGTATAAATACCTACATTGCACATTTCGTTACAAAGGAAACAGCGATAGTCAAATATTTAAGAACTGGACGCTAAACGGTAGCGTTAACATTCTATTCTGCCTCCATGCGATCATAATGTCAACAGTTGAAACAGTTGAAGCGAAGGTCTATCAGGGCAAGAGCCAAAGCACAAGCCTCCCTCCTAAACCCAGAGTTTGGCTAGTGCCTCTCCAACTGTGGGGGTTTCCCATGAGGGCAATACCTTGAGTCTAAAAAGGTGCCCCCCGCTTACGCGAGGATGGGAGTGAATACGCCACTTATGCGCGTCATCCCAAAACGGGACGACTACCGTAAACCACGGTAGGGCCGACAGCAATCTAGCATGCCGTCTACCAACGCTCACTCATGGTTGGTGCCAGAGAACATCGGGGCGTCTCATAACCCCGCCTGGGCGGAGAACCAGCCAGGCGTACCCAATCTCCAATGGGTATCGGGAACCACTGCCCCACCGAGTCCAACCCAATCCGAGCAGCTGCCCATCGGGAGGGGCTCGAATGTTCGTCAGAAGCACCACGAGTGCTCAGGATCCGCAGCGCCTGCACCATGGCAGCTGAGGGGTTTGGAACCCCCCGTTACGGAGTCGCAACGACTGAATATTGCCAGGACTTTAAAAGAATGGCCAAATAATCTGAACTATTAATAACGAATATCTCGGAAATGGCTTATGCCACAAAAAGGTTATATGAAATAAACTGTGTTTTAAGGAGATGTACATTTTGTTGTGTAGTACGTTTTCGTCTGTCGCTTAACGTTTACCAGTTATACAAGATTATACAACATACCTTCCGAATAAAGAAGACTTCACAGGTTATTACCAGAAAATTCAAAATATACATTTTATTTGTCATGTCGATCATCACATTATTCTTTAACAATGACAAATCACTATCAAAGTAATATAAACACGTATCATGGGCAAACAGAATACATTCGGTACAAATGTTACTTGGCATATCATTCAAGAGAACTAAAAGAGGACCCAAAACATAGCCCTGTGGAACACCACATTCAACAGGAGTGATAGAATAATATAGGAAAGAGCACCGTTGTAACAGACTTTCAAAAACAATTGGACAAATGGAATTTAAACAAACTAAATTCAACACCAGTTACCCCATAACATTCCAACTTATAAACCAAATTGCTGAGAGATACAGAATCAAATGCCTTAGACAGGACACACAAATTAACTATGGTTGAGGCAGTATTTTTAACAGTTAAATGATTTCAGACTAATTATATAATATGTAAATTTAATAACAGCGCGCCTTAAAGCAGTATGTATATGTAACAAGATATAAAAAGTGTATATTACAGTCATTGTATATGTTTATATTATTGTATACATGTGTAATAATGTTATGTGAATGTATTACGTAATTTAATAATGTAGGAGCTGTGAGAATAATAGGTTAAAAGTTGCTAACAATGAGGTAACAACGAGGTAACCTTGAGGCAATAATGAATTTGAAAGTTTAACAATACTACTTGTAATTCTTGGAAGCAATAATGTAATTTTAGTGACAGTTTATAAAATAGCCAACCAACAACCACAAAAAGCTTGAGTTAAATAAAGGTATTCTATTGGACTAACATTAGCCAATCAGAAATTGAAATACAGAAATTTACAAATTTAGGTGGTAGAAATCAAGTCAGTTGCTTGTAGACAGTGTTCCTAACCGGACGGGAGATGTGTCCTCGAGAAAGTTAATACGTATTTGTGTGAGACAAACATAGTTTACGTGTTAAAAGCGCAAGTAATTAATTAAAGAATCTCACAGCTCTCAATATCAGTGAAGTGTTATTTAAATCGTGTCAAGCATTAATAAAAGGAGTGAAGTAAAATTATAATCTGTGTAAGCCTACATTCTTCAGTCGCACCACTCCCTGCTAAGACATTCATGTCTCTAAAAATAAATACTGATGCAGCCGAGGCAAACATAAATATATAATATTTAAAGAAACAGTTAAAATTACAAAGTTAATATTTTTTAAACATTTGGGGTAAAGGCCACCGGAAAGTACATTTTTGGGGCGAAGTCTACCGGAAACTTTTTACTATACTTGCGGTTGCAACTACTTCAAGTTTGGATCCCCAACAGTTGAACTAGAATACAACTCTTACGTCAAATCGGCTTTCCATACGTAGCCGCAACAAAACTTCTTAATGGTGCAGTTTTAGTGTGCAAATCCATTAAGAATACCAGAAACTAACTCTGCAGTGGCGTCTATTATTGACAATCCTCTTCTAAATCCAAACTGTGGCTGAGACAAAGTTAAATTTTGTTCTATATAGAAGATAATGTTCGAAAAGATCCATAGTAGAGTTCATCCGCTCTTGTCTAGTAGCCAGCGACCTTCTGCCGGAGCAAGCTTTACGGACTCACCAGTTAACCACTTACCGTTCTTAAGCTAAATCTTGATGAGAATTATGACATCACCTATGTATGTTCACAAACCCATGAACGTTACAAGTTGGATTCAGTATTGGTTATTGTTCAAAATTAAGGCAGCAGATGTCTGCTATATATAGTGATTTGAAATAATTTGTTTAGACTATTTTGTGTATTAGAATTTGTGGCAGTATTTTTAATACTTGAATAATTTCAATTAAATTATATAACATGTAAATTCAATAACAGCCTGCCTTGAAGCAATAAGTATGTAATCATTTATAAAGTGTATGTAATAGTCATTGCATATGCTTATATTATTATATCCATGTTTAATAATGTTATGTGAATGCATTACGTAATTTAATAATGTAAGAACTGTGAGAATAATAAGTTTAACGTTGCTAACAATGAGGTAACAATGAGGTAACCTTGAGGCAATAATGAGTTTGAGAGTTTGAATGCTACTAGTCATTATTAGAGCAACGATAATGTAAATTATGTGACAGTTTAAAATTAGCCAATAAACAGCTAGAAAAAACTTTAATAAATGCAGGTATTCTATTGGACTAGGATTAGCCAATCACAGACTTCAAATACACAAGTTTACAGGTTTGGACGGTTGAAATATGTTCAGTTGCCTGCGGACCTTGGTAGTGACCGGATGGAAGATGTGTTCTCTAAAGAAATATTACGTATTCGTGTGACCCGTAAATTATGTATACGCGTTAACAAAGTACAAGTATTAAAGAATCTCACAGCTCTTAACATCAGTGTAGTGATATTTAATTTGTGCCAAGGATTAATAAAAAGATGTGAATTACAAAAGCATCAACAAACTCCTAAAGACAATAACTACTTCAATTTGGCTTCCCAAGCGTGTGGCTAATAATAGTAAAACTTCAACAACAATAAACTACAATAGTTGAAGCACAATACTTCTTCAAAATATAGGTTTACTTTAAGGTGAACAAAGTTATCCCATCAAAAAGCCTGCTGCAGAATAAGCACAAATTGCCATTAAAGATCTACCTTAATTCTGAAGTCAACAATTCCCAAACAACGTAACCTATACAGCTAAGCTCTCATAGAATAAAATCAAAGTGAACCCTGCAAATCAAATAGCTATCTTTTCTCAAATCAAGACGTTAAACGGCATGCAATTGTTACAGCCTACCATTTAGCTTTCCTATCTGAAATTGGAGATCTGGAAATCCGTGGACAATCCAATTCCCAACTTTCGTTATATATACATTTAGATGCAACCTATTTGCTTTAAGCCGGGAGTACTAGTTGGTCACAATTTAGTTTAACGTCATGGCACAGTCATACTAACAATGTATAAACAAAAACAAAACTACCAGATAAAATTCAATGCAGAAAAAGCGAACCTCGTGTTTAATTATCGTCCTCTCCATTCCGTTTATTTTTACATTCTCTGCCACGTACATAGTACGTAGAGAAGGTATTGCATTCCACCCAAAAATTCGATACCAAGTTTTCACCGTAAATACACGTTTTGGGGACACTGAATCCAAAAAAGGCATTTTTAGAACACCATAACTCAAAAACGAAAAGTTGAATAAATACCAGACTTGGATTTCAGTACAGAATCTTCCAAAAATGCAACACGAAGATTTTCAAGAACCTCCTGGAAATACCCTTTACCTTGAATATTTTTTCTAAATTTCTCAAAACTGCCTTTAACGATTTTGACATACAAAACGTATATCTTGAATTTTTTGTGAATAGCCTATGAATTCCTCTTCTTTAGGAAGGAGATTTGTATGATTTTGCATAATTTTGTATAAGAGGTAAACTGTCTGAGACAAAAATCTGATGTGTTGCACTCAGATTACTTTCTATACTCTTGTACAAAGTATTTTTAAAAACGCTTATTCTCTATCTAGATCATTTTAATCGAGATAATCATTTGCAGAAACTATCTTATTGCTTATTTTCTTGTAGATGCAAGGAGAATATGGTAGGCTTTAAGCGATAGTCAAATCTTTTAAGAGCTGGTTGTTATGTGAAGTATTCCATTTTCTTTGTATGTCTAGGACATAACGAATTCCCATTTGAGAAAAAGTATAACGATTGGAAAATTCAAACAAAAACAAGGAATATCTCAGAAATGGTTCACTCCACAAAAAACTGTACATGACAAATTGTTTTTACGCGATCTACATTTTTTGTGCAGTAACATTTTGTCTATCTCTTATGGTTTACCAGTTTTGCAAACCTCATTCAGAATGAAGAGGACTTTAAGAGGTCTTCCGAAAAAATTCAAGTTATACATTTAATTTGCCATAAAACTATTTTAAACATATTATATTTTAATCAAAATCTTGCAACCGTTTTATAAAAAATGTTCGATGTAAAGGGTAGTCTGGGGAGGATAATATTCTTGAAAATCTCGTGTCGCATCCTTGGAAGATACTAAACTCAAATACTAAGTTTGTTGTTTATCCGACACGGACATTTTTCCAAAAATGCTTTATTTGGATTCAGGGCATTTCCGGTGAAATCTCGGTATCGAATTTTTGGGTGGAATGCAATACTTCCTGTACTTACTACACGTAGTAGAGAAAGTAAAAACGCACTACACAAAAAATGCAGACCGCTTTAAAACACAACTTATTTCAAATGGCTGCTTTATGGCAGCAGGAATTTCAAGATTTTCGTTGTTATTGCTTTATTATAATCCAAATTGCTATTGTAATTCATATGTTTCTCGTGATGTTTAAAATCGGGTCACTCCTTCCATCACATTTGACTGTCGGTTTTGTTGTATGTATTCCTCTTGTGTAATGAAACTGTAAACGTTTATCTCGGTAGTATGAAAGAATATATATATACACCGGGTGTTTCAGAAATACTTTTACAAACTTCGGGTATGGGTTCCTCACACCAAAAGAAGGGTAAAAGTTCATGTGAACATATGTCTCATAATCCTTGGTTTTCGCGTCATTCCTGTCACAATGAAAGTGTGAGTTCAACGGCCTTCGGGGTCCAACTTCAAAACTTCATTTCTCTATGCATTCATAGAAGGCATTGACCCATTGTACTACATACGGTAGATGGCGAAGTGTTGCCATGGAGACTTGTTTACGTTTGTCATTTGTCATTAGTCTGTCTTCAACGTTTCAATTGTGTACATGTGGTGAGTTAACTGCACGTGTTTCGTTCCACCATGGCTGAATATTCATTTCGTGAACAGGCAGACATGATTTTTATGTATGATCACGCGAATGGTAATGGACGCGGGGCTGCACCGCTCTATCAGATGGAGTTTCCAGTCCGAAGACAAGCGAGTCATCCAACCTTTGTTGCTGTTTATCGTCGCCTTGCTGATAAATGTGATAAATGCCTGGCTCCGGCACATTTTAGTCGCATTGTTCGAGATGCACTGACTGGTATCTACCATGACCGATGGATAGGCAGAGGAGGACCAGTTTCATGGCCTGTACTTTCTCCCGACCTCAATCCTGTGGATTTTTACCTCTGGGGGCATCTTAAATCATTGGTTTATGGAGCAGCCATCCCAGATACAGAAACGCTTCATCGACGTGTCATGGAAGCCTGCGAAGCCATTCGACACCATCCCGGAGTTTTAGACAGGCTGCGACATTCCATGATTAGACGAGTACAGGCATGCATAAAAGCAAGAGGAGGACATTTCGAGCATTTATTATGAGTTTTGTGTGTTATAAGTGTACCACTGTGTTGAACACCTCCTAACGAGAAAACAAAGGATTATGGTACATATGTTATTATAAACTTTTTTCCTTCTTGTGGTGTAAGGAACCCATACTCGAAGTTTGTAAAAGTATTTCTGATATATATGCATATACAGTGCGAAAGAGGTTTTATGTAAAACCGTACAGACCGGTCTGTTTGCTACAATGCGGAAAGTTCTCACGTTCAGACTGAACGCCTTGCTTACCAGACAACTTCTCCGACATACTAATCATACACTTCTACGGATGTCGATAAAAGGTTTGCAGCCTGGTTTAAACGCTCTTCGGCGATATTGTATGCAATTGAGTATAGAGGTAAATATTCCTAATACTAAAACACTCGCCTTTAAAAATGGATATGTGTACGGCCTACATGAAAAGTGAGGCAGTATTTTTCACCCTTAAACGATTTCAGTCTAATTATATAATATATAAATTCAATAACAGCCCGCCTTAAAGCAATATGCGTATGTAACAAGATATAAAAAGTGTATATTACAGTCATTGTATATGTTTATATTATTGTATACATGTGTAATAATGTTATGTGAATGTATTTCGTAATTTTAATAATGTAGGAGCTGTGAGAATAATAGGTTAAAAATTGCTAACAATGAGGTAACAATGAGGTAGTCTTGAGGCAATAATCAGTAAGAAAGTCATTCTTGGAGCAACAATAATGTAATTTTTGTGACAGTATATAAAATAGCCAATCAACAACCAGAAACAGCTTAAGTTAAATAAAAGTATTCTATTGGATTAAGAATAGCCAACCAGAGACTTGAAATACAGAAATTTGCAAATTTAGGCGCTAGAAATCAATTCAGTTGCTTGTGGACATTGCTCATAGCTGAACGTGTTGCTTGTACACAGTGTTACTAATTAGAGATGCGTCCTCGAGAAATTAAATACGTATTCGTGTTTGACGAAAATAGTTTACGTATTAAAAGTGCAAGTAATTAATAAAAGAATCTCACAGCTCTCTATATCGGTGAAGTGTTATTTAAATTGTGTCAAGAATTAATAAAAAGGAGTGAATTAAAAATTATAATTTGTGTAAGCCTACATTCTTCAGCCGCACTACGCCCTTCTAAGACATCCATATCTCTAACAAAAATGCTGACGCAGACAAGTCAAACATAAATATATAATATTCAAAGAAACAGTCAAATTGCAAAGTTAATATTTTTTAAACATTTGGGGCAAAGGACACCGGAAAATACATTTAGGGCGAAGGCTACCGGAAAGCGGGTACCATACGTGGTTGCAAACATTCTTCAAATTGGCTCCCAAAGCGTGGGGCAAATAACCTTCTTCAAAAGTGGACATACGGAGAGGAAGAAATCCAAAATGTTAAAAATTTCGATTACCTCGGAGTGAGGTTTCATATAGGTAAAATGGAACAATAGCATGTAGTTTATAAAACACAAAGAGATTGCACAACTTTCTGAAGTATTAAGGATATTGACCCGGGTACCAGATATGCCAGTAAAAACATTACAGACCGTGTATGAAGCAATGGCTAGGTTCTCATTACTATACGGCAGTGAAGTGTGGGGATGGGAGAGGGTGGATAATGTAAATATAGTACAATGTAATTTCTGAAAGCGCATTCTAGTGTTGGGGAGGGGCACTTCAAACTACGGAGTTCTTCGTGAGATAGGATTCTGGGAAGATGCTGTATTTGCTAAACTAAATGTATTTAGGTACTGGCTGCGAATAATTAAAGGTGATCAAACAACTCTGAGAGCAATATGTTATCGTCATCAAATGAACAACATAGAGCATCCAAAATGGTGGGCGGCGGGGTTACAACGGGAATTATAAAAAACTTGACATAAACGATATCTATTAAAGGGGTAACGAAAATACACACAGTGCCGTGAAAAAAAGCCAAAAGACGACTATGTGATATAAACAAGCAGGAAATAGAATCTAAATGTAGACAAAGATCAACATTGGAGCAACAAAATGAAATAAAAACTAGGCGGGGTAAGGACACATATATTTTGTAATTGGGAATAGCATAGCTTAGGTTAGGAGGGTGGAAAGCTCGCAAGATTGTTGATGATGACAGGAGGATTTGTCCATTATGCAGGGAACAGGAAGACTGGGCGCATATTTTGGCAGCACGCGTGCAGACGGAGAGTATTAGGAGAAAAATATTACCGGAAGTATTTTGGCTTCCAACAGACGGAGGACAGCATGCTGGGACTTGATTCTGAACAGTCAAAACTGGCCAAGCTTGAGTACATACTTAATGGAAGTACGTGTACTAACAGATAAGGTGTTTATGTAAATTTTATTTAAATACATGTGGTGCTTGAGCACTTGTGTGCATGAGTGAATGTGTGTGTGTGATTCAGAGTATTTTTTATTTTATATGTATGCATATAGTGTGGTGATTAAAAAAATAGTTGTTTTCTGCTCGATTCTGCAAGTCACGTTTACAGACCAGGTATTTTTCTAGAGAGCATGTAAAGTCTTATGACCCCTGCGACTGTGTTATGTAATTAATGTACTACTACTGCTACTGCTACTGCTACTGCTACTGCTACTGCTACTGCTACTGCTACTGCTACTGCTACTGCTACTGCTACTGCTACTGCTACTGCTACTGCTACTACTACTGCTACTACTACTCCTACTACTACTACTACTACTACTACTACTACTACTACTACTACTACTACTACTACTACTACTACTACTACTACTACTACTGGGCGGATTGAATTCTAGGCTTAGCGGCTAGACAAGTGACGACATACAACATATCATAGCATACTACACACTTACTATGAATTGCAGATTACTCTGGATAAAAACTTAACACAAATTACCAAGCACTTTAGAAGCTGAAACTGACGTAACGAAATTATAAAATACAAAATTAGATATGACAGAATTTTGAAAATTTACGTACAGAATAAACTATAGACAGAATAAATAGCCATAAATCAAATATTTCGTAACCTCGCATATTAATAACACAATTTAGGTGATAGAGCAGAAAGATACCCGGGAATTTACTTTACTTCTCACATTAACACGAGGCCGACGGGGGCGAGCCTAAAATGAATTTAAAATATACTTAAAACATACTTAAATTTCAGGATTAAGGAATAGGATTACCTTTTCAAATAATCACACCTTACTCAACTACGGATGGCCACTATATTCCACTGAAAATCACAGATTACATTTTGTATTTGCTTCCACGAGGACCTCCATGCCTACCACGTGCTATCTCTTCCGTTGCCAGACACAAAGAGAGAGAGAGAGAGACTTCCTTATCTTGCGCAAGTAGCACGTTATCCCCTCCCTTTTACAATACGTAACATCCTGTCCGTGTTGCCAACACTAGCATTCCCAGTACTACCAACACGTCACAATATGTACTTTTAATCACTTTTTATATTATTTTCTTAAAATAAAAGTTGGCATTATGTGTTATTTCTTTGGTTTTTATTTAACAATTACTTTCGTCATGCTTTAATTGTGTAACGCAAGGCAAAACTTAATAGCATTGTACTCTGAGTAAATACAGGGTATACAGTAACCCCCTCCCCTGTCACGTATGTGACTATCCTAGCGCGTTAAATACACGGAAATCTATTGTGCCTATGCTGCAGCACGCAAGACATTAATGGCAACGTGGATGTTAGAATTTTGGTTGTATCCACAATTCGGCCGCGCACGCTCTGACCTTTAAGATCTGGACACTAAATGTATTTGCAAGAATAAAGGATGTTCTGGTCCAGTATGAAATTTCACTAAGTGCCCGAAATTGTACTCGTGTTATTCTATTTAACAGTGAAATTTAGCTAGTCTCTCTCTCCTCTCTGTCTTTGCAATGCAAACCATGGTCCTTGGTGTTCTAGTAACCATTAAAAAATAAGTACTTGGTTTGCATTTAAGTATATACTTCTGATGATATAATTCCTACGTTTTTAAAGGACAGTATTTTTAAAAACCACAGAAACAATTTAAATAACGCATTTTCTATTATTAATTTGCAAAAAATGAGTTTTATTGATGGACGCTCATTAACTGCTATGGTTTTTAGCGACCTATTCTATATTGAGAGTGAAAGACCGAACATTTTGATAGGCCTATTTTTCAGCCTTGAGGTTCTTTTACGTTACTTAAATCTACAACACGGGCCACAAGCTTTATTCTCCTCCGAAGGAAGTCATGCTAAGGACTTTTGTGCACGAAAAATATGAATACACGAATAAAAAAAAAACAAATGGCAAAATGCATTGAATGGTCAATGCAAACAATTTTGCAATGAAAGTTAGCTCCAGGCATAGGAATTCTTAGGCTGTTAGCTTCAAGTTATGTACACTCAAACCTTTGCACCACTAAGAAGACAAAACAAGAGCGGTCATGGGTCAGTGAAGGTAGAAACCGATCCGAGTGCTATCTACAAACGCCAAAAGAATGTACGAGGGAATGGGATGGGACTGACTTGTGGCAAAGGTCTACCCGGAGCCGAAGCTCTCCTGCTTTGACCAGGGAAAGGTGCCAATCGAGTGCACCCCCGTCCGTGGGTTTTCCGTTTAGGCCAGCTTCTTGAAAGGCCCCCCGTTTTCGCAGGGACGGAAGCGGATACACCACTTAAACGCGTTAACCCCAGAGATGAAGAATAACGAAACACCTCTGTGGGGACGACAGTGAACTAACACGCTCTCTTCCAGCTCTCCAGGCTGGTACCAGAGGACATTCTCACTCTCCAGCCTGGGTATCACTGCCTAGACGTACCCAATCTCCCATGAGTTTCGGGAAGCACTGTCCCGCCGAGACCAGCCCAATCCGAAAAACTTCCCCTCGGCCCCATATACTTCTGGTAAAGTCAGAAGCACCACGAGTGCTAGAGGTACGCAGCGCTTGCATCACGGCGGGTGAAGGGGTCGAAACCCGAGTGACAGTTCAACCTTATTTTCTTCCGCTCTAACTTTAGTGCTTAGAAATTCCTATACCTGCTCATCACACTACAAAGGACGTAAATAACAGCGGCTAAGGGTCACTGACAGGCAGGTAAGAACCTGAAAACGCCAAAAGACGTTACAAAGGATGGGGAAACGGTTTATTTGCGATCTCCCTGCCTATAGTCTAGTCTTTCCTTAAAACCTGGTTTTAATACATAGAAGTCATTATGTCTGGTCATCAGAAACACTATATTTGTCATTATTGTTAGGAAATAATTTCATAAAACAAATATAATCGAACATTTTAGTTTTTCGCACTTCTCGCGCAATTATACCTCCCCGTTGGGGCGCTTTATGGAGTATTACTGGAAATTAATCTCGTTGTTTTCTGGAAATTCAATAAGTAATAATAATAATAACAATATTGCATAAAATGTTTAGTAGGTGATGTTAGAAATCTTTTGTAAAATTCATTCACCATATCCATCAGAATAATAAACCGTAAATAATTATAATATTTTAACTTTTTTAAATTATAAAACTACAAATGTCATATAAAATTGTGAAATGGAGTTTAATTTGTGGAATAAATAAAACAAAGTTTTCCGAGGAAAATTTCGAAACAGCTACTAATTAGCTGTGACTAATTCTGGAACACTAAACGTGAAATTAAATGCCTTTACTTGTTTGTATTTCAGCTTCCTGTTTTAACCATTACTACGATGGAACATTAAGTGAAAGTAAACGCTACCTTACTTAATTAGAACTGCGCTAAAGTGCCATTGTCCCTAACATGTTGCCAAATGAAGGAGGCTTTTGTAAGTGGGCCACCAAACTTAACTACTTTAGACATTATACCATCACCTGTATGCAAATCTCTTGGCTTGAATGCACTACTACACGTCCTTAGATCGCAGACCTATAGACAAGTTCTACATTTCAGACTAATAATTTTGAATGACTGTGGCATTAGTTTCGGCGATAAACATTTCAAACGATAATAAAAACAGCGGGTTCAAAACAAAAAAAAATATCGCTATTTAAAAAGAAATGCAGCATGTTTGCTTATACAGCGATTTGTTTTTGTTGCATGGTTAGGAATTCCAGTGACTGTGCATAGTAATTTGCTTCCAGTCATAGATCAAACGGATGCCCATTCCAGGAGATGACATGCAGCGTTCCAAGCAGAATGGCATTTGTATTGCGGTCAAGTATAAATCATAGATCCACGGTTTGTTACAAATTGAGTACAAATTGTTTTCCCATGTGTTCCGGCCTTACTATGCACAAAATATACAGCTAACATTATTCTTTTTAATGGATGTAAACATTCCGGAATTTTTGTAGCTCTGACAATATACGGCTGTAAACTACTGCTTACAAACCTACCCTCCTAAGAAGCTCAAGACCTGTACCGCCGTTATCTTTATATCCAAATTGCTGTTTTAATGATCCCCAGGTGATGAATTGCTAACTTCATAATTTGGTTTACTGATCTACTTGCTTATTAAAGAATACAGCATTATTTTCTTAATTGTATCATTTTTAGAAAAAAAGTCATCACCAAAAATAAATAACCACGATATTAACACCGAAGTACAGTGTTTTTCCTTAACACTCCAGCCACCGCATGTCTTAATCGCGCAACCAACTCACGTTCAAAAAACAATTTCCGATGTGACACACTCGCATGACTTTCTCTACCATCTATCGTTTATTAGTGGCTATACAAACCAATCTTACTAAAGCTTATTTTTCTATCTCCTTAATTTTAATCCAAATAAACCTTTCCAGAAATAGCTACATTACACATTTTGTTATAGATGCAAAGGGTACAGTGATAGTCAAATGTTTAAGAACTGGACGTTATATGCTGGCCTTAAAATTCAATCTGTTTCCATGTCATCGCGAAAAATAACGAATGTATACAGGAGCTTAAGAAAATGACCAAATAATGAACAATTCATAACGGATATCTCAGATGTGGCTTAGGCCAGAGCAAGTTATTTAATATAAATTGTGTGTTTTAAAGAGATCTACAATTTTTATGTGGTAGGTTTTCGTCTATAGCTTGACGTTTAGCAGTTATACAAAATTATACAAAATTCCTTCCGGATGAAGGGGACTTCACATGATGTTCCCAGGAAATTTAAGATAAACGTTTTATTTGGCATGTAAATATCTTTAATATATGTTAGTTCAATTAAAATTGTTAGACTTTTTAGAAAATAAAAAATTTCGAGAAAAAATTTATATAAAGGGTACATTGGGGATGCTCTTGAAGATCTTTGTGTCGTATCTTTGAATATTGCTGAATTTAAATACCAAGTTTGGTGTTTAACCCACTTTTAGTTTTTGAGCTATGCTGTTCACAGATATACACACACACGCGCATACATATATGGACCGTTCTGCAAAAATGTTTTTATTTTTTGGATCCAGGTTCCCTCAAAACAAACATTTCCAGTGAAATCTTGGTATAGAATTTTTGGGTAGAATTTGAGTGGAATTTCAAAGTCATTACATCTTGACCATGGCTTAAACTTACCGGGTGAGATGGCGCCATGGTAAATTGTGAGGCTCGCAATTTGGAAAGTCCGGAATCGATTCTTGGTGGCTGCCCACTCTCACCATGGTGCTTCCGTGGTTTTCATGGTTGACAAAGGCGAATACTAAAGTGGTGTATTCTACTATGGATTTCCTCTCCCCCTCCCGTTTCCTTTCCTATCCTTTCATTTCATTTCATTTCCCTTTCATGTTTCAGGTTGACTCCGGGGCTGTGGTTCAGTCGGTGTTGATTAGATGCCACATAGGCTTGCGGTTTGGAACTTCTCCTCGGTTCCGCTAAAGGAAAGCCTGTCGAGACTCTATTGCTGGGTCGTGTTTCTCCAGTCCCACTAGATGCACGTCTCCAAGCAACCCTCCCGTGGCCGGGTGGTCAAGCCTGGAACTGTTAGGGAACCCTGTCGATTCGCGTCTATCTCGCTCTGCAGTCCAAAAGTCTCCTACACATCCTTCACCTCACCCGGGGGTGAGATGCTAAGTGTCCCCTCTATCCTATGCCTTAAACCTACTGTATTCCCCTTGTATCTACAATAAAATGTGTATATAACTAGTTTTACAAATGCTTTATCTCGATTAACTTGAAGCAGACAGATGAATATGCTTCTGTAACGATAGTTGGTTGAAAAGCGAGTAGCGAAAGCCATGTGAATGTAACACGTAATACTTTTAAAATTATGCCCATCACAGTTATAGGGCTACACCTACACTCATATACGATGTGCGATCATTAAATTCCGGGACTGGTACCGTAAATGGAAATAAAATTACCTAATTTAAATTTGGCTGCCACTCCCTTCAAAGTAGTCCCCTTGGGCAGCTATGCACCGATCCCAGCGCCTCTGTCATTTTTGGAATGCACCCTGGAGGTCTTGTCATGAAGCGTGTTGTGATTAGCGTTAGATCTCCTCCACAGTGCCAAAACGACGACTCTACACCTTCATTTTCATACTGGGAAAGAAAAAGAAATCGCAGGGGGGCCAAGTCTGGTGAGTATGGGGGGGGTGAGGAAGAACGGCCATGTTGTTACGAGCACAAAACTGGCGTGCTGCGAGAGCTCTGTGAGCTGGTGCGTTGTCCTTTTGGAGGATCCGATTTTTATCTGTCCACAGTTGTAACCGTTTCCGAGGAATGCCCTCCCCGAGACTTCTGAAAATGTCACAATATAAAACAACAGTCACTGTTTGTCTCGCAGGAACAAATTCACGGTGCACAATCCAGTGAATGTGGAAAAACAAAAGATCATGGTCTTTGTGGCGCTCTTGACCTGCGTCGCCTTCTTCGGTATTGGATATCTCGTCCGAAACATTGCTTTATTCCCGTTAACTGGTTTCAACAATCCATGGATTTTGGAATTTCACGCAGAATTTGATGTTTATTCTCTATTCCCGCTTCAAGTCGATCGTGATTTCACCAAGGTGAGCGTGCACGTGCTAGTAAACACTTATATAACACGTTGTGTAGCTTGTCTTAAAGGTTATTACTCATCTTTGCTGCGCGCGCATGTTAATCACGTGATCCGTTCGGCCACAGCAGACACAGTGCCGGAATTTAATGATCGCATCTCGTATAGGGGAATCATGCGCATACACATGAACCTTTATCTAAAGACGCTATTGTTTAAGCGGGAAACTTGAAGGCATGGAATTCGAGTCCAATCTGGATAGCAAATGCTTGATTCCACGCCGCAGAGCGGTCACTTTCTGTGACAGAAAATTCAAATCCAGTTGTACTTTACCGTAAGAAGAAACCATTTGTTTACTCTATGGTTAAAGTTTTTATTGCTAACTTATAATCAGAAAACACTATTCTTTCAGACCTTATAGGTATAAGTGATTCAACGGAGGGGCGGCGCCATGGCCGAGTGGTTAGGCCGCTCCCCTCTCACCGAGGCGGCCCGGGTTCAATCCCAGGGACCCGCAGGTGGGATTTGTGGTGA
This sequence comes from Deroplatys truncata, assembly GCA_030765065.1. NCBI lineage: Eukaryota > Metazoa > Arthropoda > Insecta > Mantodea > Mantidae > Deroplatys > Deroplatys truncata. The sequence continues at coordinate 23,517,962 of CM060979.1, forward strand.
ACGAAGCGGGGTCTGGGCGGGTTTTCTCCGGGTTCTCCGGTTTCCCCCCGCAATTTCATTCCACCAACTGCTCCATCATCACCTTTCCTTTCATCCATTTCACCAACATTTCGTTTTCCTCGACGTGTCTCTGACCCCAGGCACCCGCCTGTAAGTCCTGAGGGTGTAAGTCCTACATAAGACGAGGTTAAACAGATAAAGAAGAATAAGAAGACGATTCAACGGAGGGGGACAACTTGAGTGCAACCTGCACAGATTTATTGGCGAGGAGAAAGGGATGAAGTGAGAGAACCGGAGGAGGCTACATGCCGTAGGCAGACAGGCCACAGAGACGGGCGGACGTCCCTAACATTTCCAACCTCACAGACCCGTCCCATTGCCGGAGCCAGCAAGAGAAGGTGTAAAACGACACACCAATCAAGCAGCCCTCTGGCGACCACTGGGAGTACTGTTTCTATCACCACCACGCACCATCTGTCCGTCAGCACTATACGTCTAGAGCCACACCTGAAAGATGCGATAGAAACGGAATGACAGGAAATGATGCAAAGGGAATCGTGGTTAAGGAGAAACCACGTAGCATTCGCCTGCCAACCCGGGGAAACCACGAAAAAACTCATGGGTCAGAGTGGACGATCCCCGGGATGAAAACCTCACCGCACACCTTACCGCTGCGCCAACTCGCTCGGTTCTTTCAGAGCTTGCGCGAGATAGTAAAACGAAAAGTTAGAGGAAGGCCACGAAAAATATGCTTAATTGAAATTCTATGAGAAGTTAGCTCCTCTAGTATGTTATTAGACATCCAAAGGAAAACGCTCCGAGCGTTGGAAATGAAATGTTCATCATATTTGCCAAGTTAAATGAAAATGAGCAGTATAGATAGAAACTGTATTAAGGAAAATAGAAGAAAACTTTACCAAATCTTACGCCAAGTTCTTCAAGACTTTCAGGGGCTATCCTGCATATAGTTACAAATAACTTCTCGAATGAAACCTGAATTTTTATTATCTCTACCATGTTCTTAGGCACCCAAAAATTGCATTTCCAGAAAAACGTGTGTATGTATGTGTGCCTATGAACAGTATAACTCAAAAATGAAAAGTCGGATAAATACCAAATTTGATTTTTAGGTTTAGCACCTTCGAAAGTTACAATACGAAGATTTATAACACAATCACACACCCCAAGCTACCCTTTACATGGAACATTTTTCGAAAATTTTGATTTTATAAAATGCCTCCAAAGATTTTGATTAAAATACAATATGAAAAATAAAACGTTTATCTTGAATTTTCTGGTAATAGCCTGTGAAGTTCTCTTCATTCGGAAGGAACTTTGTAAAATCTTATACAACTAGTAAACGTTAAGCGATAGACGAAAACGTACTACACAAAAACTGCAGATCTCCTTAAAACACAGAATTTATTTAAATAAGTTTTTTTGTAAAATAAGTCCTTTCAACATTCAGTTATTTCTCATGACTGTATGGAAGCAGTTTATAAGCGTCCAGCTCTTAACATTTGGCTATCGCTGTTTCCTTTGTATCTATAACGAAATGTGCAATGTAGCTTCAGGCAGTTTTTTAACACTTAAATAATTTCAGTCTAATTATATAATATGTAAACTCAATAACAGCCCGCCTTGAAGCAATATGTATGTTATAATTTGTAAAATGTATGTAACAGTCATTGCATATGCTTATATTATTGTAAACATGTTCAATAATGTTATGTGAATATTACGTAATTTAATAATGTAGAAGCTGTGAGAATAATAAGTTTAAAGTTGCAAACAATGAGGTAACAAAGAGGTAGCCTTGAGGCAATAATGAGTAAGGAAGTTTAAATACTACTAGTCATTATTAGAGCAGCAGTAATGTACATTTTGAGACAGTTTAAAAATACCCTATCAACAACCAGAAAAAGCTTTAGTTAAATGCAGGTATTCTATTGGAGTAGGATTAGCCAATCAGAGATTTGAAATACAGAGATTTTAAATTTAGACGGTTTAAATCTGTTCAGTTGCCTGCAAACCGTGATAGTGGCCGGATGCGTGATGCGTCCTCTAGAGAAATATAATACGTATTCGTATGGAACGAAAAATAAGTATACGCGTTAAAAAAGTGCAAGTATTAAATAAAAGAATCTCACAGCTCTCTATATCAGTGAAGTGCTATTTAATTTGTGTCAAGGATTAATAAAAATAGAGTGAATTAAAACTTAAAATCTGTGTAAGTCTACATTCTTAGTCGTACCAAAACCCTGCCTAAGAGGAACGTGTCTGTAACAATAATACTTACGCAGCCGAAGCAAGCATAAATACTTAAAGAAGCAGTTTAATAACAAAGTTAATATTATTTTTTTAACTTGGGGCAAAGGCCACCTGAAAGCACATTTGGGGCGAAGGCTACCGGATACTGTTTACTATACATGCGGTTGCAACTACTTTAAGTATTCGGCTCCCCAACAGTTGAACTATAATACAACTCCTACTTAAAATCGGCTTTTCATACGTAGTAGCAAACAATGTAAAGAACAATTCTACTTTAAATTGGCTTCCATACGGGGAGCTGATAACAAACAACCCATCGTCTTCAAATTGGCATCCATACGTGGAGCTGATAACAAACAACTCCAACAAAATATCTATTTCCAATGGGCGTCAGAACGTGGGGACAAGATAACGAAACAATAATGACAACAACGTAAAGACAATACCAACCTCAAGCTACTTCTGAAATATTTATCTGGATTAAAATGTAGCAGATATAAAAATAAGCATTGGTAAGAAGGTTTGTATAATCATTAATAAACGATAGAGGGTAGAGAAAGTCATGTGAATGTATAACATCAGATTTTTAAATTAGTCTTTGAAGTGTCGGATTACATTACATGTATTTACACACATTCAACAAGATTGTTCTATTAAGCGATGTAGATCTACCTCTCTTACGGTACACCCAGCGATGGTATTGTAAAGCCACTTTTCGCCACTTAACTCAGCTTTCTCACCAACTTGTTGCGCTACACGAGTTTCCTGGAGCAGTTCCAGAACGTAAAACGTCTTGAACCAACTCTTTGGGCGTTCCTTCCAAACATTTATCCTCCCAATTCCCTAACAAGAAACACATTAATCGCTGGCTTCTCTCGGCTCCAAAAGAAAAACACGCAACATTTTTATGCGGGAAACCTCATGTAACTTTGCTACTCAGTAAATAACTTAGAGAACTAACTTCCATAAACATTGTACCATAATGGAAAGGGTGTAGATAAAACAACAAAATCACACGCTTCTTCAAAATTTTCTTACAAAATCTTGTTCTTTCATCCACTTTTTGTTAATAGATATAAACTTTCATTATACACGAAGGATCTGTTGTTGTTCACCAATGGCACTGAGGATTAAATGATCTGCATCATTTTCCCTCTGGCTTCCCAATATAAATTCTCTAAGTTATCACTTTTAAGGCCTTTGCATTTGGCGAGATGCTGTTTGGTCAGGATGACATCTTCACAGAGTGCAATTGGGTGTAGGTAGGCATCTTATCTTGTAGAGATGTTCTGCGAGGCAATCATGGCCAGTTGCCATCCTAAATAAGGCCACTGCAGTCTTCCTTGGCATTTTTGTATATCAACTCTATCTTTAACCATTTTACTCTATTTTATTTTACGTCGCCTTAACTCCCTGGTCAAATCGCGACGGATCTCTTGGTGGATAACTCTTAGAACGATATGTGATGGACAGTTAGCTTTCTAGGTCTCATCCCTGTAACCACCCGCTTCGTGCCGTGCAGATGGCATTAGGGTGCCGTCCAGTCTTACCGCCGCCCTCACACGGAAAGACGGACAATTAGCCTTCTAGGTCTCATCCCTGGAAAATGCCGTCTTGCTTCATCATCTGCCCAAAGAGACCGCCAGTGCATGGCAGCTGGATCTTCTGCTGTGTGCCGTGCAGATGGCGTTGGGGTGCCGTCCAGTCTAACTGCTTACATTGTCTGCGCTATTACCACTTATTTTTTTATTTTACTATTGTTTTAGACTTAAGGTGGAACTCTGGGTCGTGGTATTAAATATCCAACCCTGTATTTACCTTGCTGACTGAGGAAAACCACCAATAAACCTATAGATTGGTCGGCTGGCGCTATTTTAACCCGGGACCTCCAGAATGCGCGCAACAGACTTTACCGCCTAAGCCATACCGCTTGGTTCTTTAATATTGTTTGTTTTTTAATTTATCTACATCAGGTCTCTGCTGTCTTTTGAAATTTAGTTTAATGTTATTTAATTTTTTATTTATTTCTGTTTGTCCTGCAGGTTTTATTTGTTGTATTGCACCTTTCTTTGCTAATTGATCCGTATGTTCATTGCCCAAAAGTTCGACATGAGCTGGGATCCACTGTAGAGCGACATGATTTCTAGTTTCAACTGCTTTAATTAGGCTTATATTACTATAATATTTCTCGTTGTTTTATTATTGTAATTTACTATCCCCTATATGGCTGATTTAGAGTCTGATAAGATGACTAGTTCTTGTTTTGTGTATGGTCTATATAGAATGTTCTGTAATGCTGCTTTTACAGCTGTTAATTCTCCATCATAGTGGTTTGACGTTTCATCTAATGTTTGATACTGTGCAAAATGTTTACAGTATACTCCTGCACTGCAGTTTTTTTTTACTTTCTCTACTACGTATAGTAAGTGGGGGAAGTATTGTATTCCACGCAAAAATCAGATACCGAGATTTCACCGGAAATACATGTTTTGAGACCCCCAGAAGCCAAAAAAAGCATTTTTGGAAACATGTTCGTGTGTGTGTCTGTGTGTCTGTCTGTGAACAGCATAACTCAGAAACGAACAGTCGGATAAACACCGGTATTTAGGTTCCGTATCTTCCAAGGATGCGACACGAAGGTTTTCAAGAAAATCCCCCCACCCCAGAGTACCCTTTATATGGAAGATTTTTCGAAAATTTTAATTTTCTCCAAAATGGCTCTAACGATTTTGATTAAAATGTCATATGTTTAAGATATTTTTATGGCAAATAAAATGTATATCCTGAATTTTCTGGGAATGTCTCCAAAAGTATTCTTTATTGTGAACGACTTTTGCATAACTGGTGAACCATAAGAGATAGACAAAATTTTACTACACAAACAATGTAGATCGCGTTAAAATACACAATTTATGTCATATACATTTTTTTTTTGTTGAGTGAACCATTTTTGAGATATTGCTTGATTTTTTCAATACTTATTTTCTAAAATGGGAATTCGTTATTCATTTTTTGTCTTGGATATGCTAAGAGCTATAATCTATGGCAAAGAAAATGGTTCTGCACCTAGCAGCCAGCTATTAAGGGATATGTATATGTTTAAAGGCTACTGTATTTCTATATTGCCCTTGTAAATATATATTCCCCTTACATCTACAAGAAAATTAGCAACAAGATAGAGTCTGCAAATGTTTATCTTGATTAACATGAAGTAGATGGCGAATAAGCGTTTGTATAAATAGTTTGTACAAGAGAAGAGAAAGTCATGCGAGTGTAACACATCAGATTTTTTACTTTCTCTACTACGTATAGTAAGTAGGAGAAGTATTGTATTCCACCCAAAATTTCGATACCGAGATTTCTCCGGAAATACATGTTTTGAGATCCCCTGAATCCAAAAAAATGCATTTTTGGAAACATGTCCGTGTGTGTGTCTGGGTGTCTGTGTGTCTGTCTGTGAACAGCATAACTCAAAAACGAACAGTTGGATCAACACCTATCTTGGTATTTAGGTTCAGTATCTTTCAAGGATGCGACACGAAGGTTTTCAAGAACATCCCCCCCAGATTACCATTTACATGGAAGATTTTTCGAAAATTTTAACTTTCTCAAAAACGGCTCTAACGATTTTGATTAAAATATCATATGTTTAAGATATTTTCATGACAAATAAAATGTATATCCTGAATTTTCTGGGAATGTCTCCATACGTATTCTTCATTGTGAACGACTTTTGCATAACTGGTAAACCATAAGAGATAGACAATATTTTACTACACAAACAATGTAGATCGCGTTAAAATACACAATTTATGTCATATACATTTTTTTGTTGAGTGAACCATTTTCAAGATATTGCTTGTTATTCCCTTAAATTTTCCAATACTTATTTTCTCAAATGGGAATTCGTTATTCATTTTTTTTGTCTTGGATATGCAAAGAGTATTAATCTGTGGGAAAGGGAATGGTGTTGCACCTAGCAACCAGCTATTAAGAGATATGTATGTGCTTAAAGGCTACTGTATTTGTATATTGCCCTTGTAAATATATATTCCCCTTACATCTACAAGAAAATTAGCCATAAGATCGACTCTGCAAATGTTTATCTCGATTAACGTGAGGCATATGGAGAATAAGCGTTTGTAAAAATAGTTTGTACAAGAGTAGAGAAAGTCATGCTAGTGTAAACGCAGAATTTTTTTTTTTACTTTCTCTACTATGTATAGTAAGTAGTGGAAGTATTGTATTCCACCCAAAAATTCGATACCGAGATTTCACCGGAAATATATGTTTTGAGGCCCCCTGAATCCAAAAAAAGCATTTTTGGAAACATGTACGTGTGTGTGTCTGTGAACAGCATTACCCAGAAACGAACAGTCGGATAAACACCAAACTTGGTATTTAGGTTCAATATCTTCCAGAGATGCGACACGAAGGTTTTCAAGAAAATCCCCCCACCCCAGAATACCCTTTACATGGAAGATTTTTCGAAAATTTTAATTTTCTCAAAAATGGCTCTAATGATTTTGATTATAATATCATATGTTTAAGATATTTTCGTGACAAATAAAATGTATATCTTGAATTTTCTGGGAATGTCTCCAAAAGTATTCTTCATTGTGAACGACTTGTGCATAACTGGTAAACCATAAGAGATAGACAAAATTTTAGTCCAAAAAAATGTAGATCGTATTAAAATGCACAATTTATGTCATATACATGTTTTTTTTTGAGGGAACCATTTTCGAGATATTGCTTGTTATTCCCTCAAATTTTTCAATACTTTTCTCAAATGGGAATTCGTTATTCTTCTTTTTGTCTTGGATAAGCAAAGAGTATTAATCCGTGGCAAAGGGAATGGTGCTGCACCTAGCAACCAGGTATTAAGAGATATGTATGTGCTTAAAGGCTACTGTATTTCTATATTGCTGTTGTAAATATATATTCCCCTTACATCTACAAGAAAATTAGCAATAAGATAGAGTCTGCTAATGTTTATCTCGATGAACATGAAGTAGATGGAGAATAAGCGTTTGTAAGAATAGTTTGTACAAGAGTAGAGAAAGTCATGTGAGTGTAACACATCAGATTTGTTTTATTTTTATTGATGAGGGATCCATCTGTGTGTGTATATATATATATATATATATATATATTCTTAGCCATTCTTTTTGTGGTTATCTTTCATTTTCCATAGCTAATGCTATGGCTCTCATTTCATCTGGTATATTGCGTTGTTTGTGTGTTGTATGTATCAGGTCATTCTGATATTGTATTCTATTGGGCTCCTACCTATGTTGCAATTATACTTGTAATTATATTATTGTATTTTAGGGTATATTATATGTTCTGAAGCTTATTTGAGTTTTTAAATTACGTATAGTATCTGCTGTGTGGTACCAATTTTATCTGTTTCCATTGAATTGCAGTTTTTGTGCTAGAGTAATTCACAAGAAGGATCTAAATAGCTGTATAAGGTCAAATTATTATTGGTGAAAAAATTGTTTCAGATACAAGGGTTATAAGCAGTGTATTATTTTGAGTGTAGCAATTTTGGCGAAAAGAAGGCCGTAGGCCGAGTGGCATGCACTGTTTTAACACGTGTGGCATACACTATTTCTATACAGTGCTCGAATTTGTAAAATATCAGTTATGTTATATTGATTCCTGAAACTAATAGAGATCACGTATAGAACGTGGCTCTTGAAACAACAGAAGTGACGTCAACAAAGCGAAATGTCAGATATTTTGATGTTTTTTTGATTCCCTAGCAGTCATTTTCAGTGAAATTATTTTCAACGCGTTTTGCCTTTCACCAGCCAATGAAACGATTTAATGCTGTATCAGATTGCTTTCTGGTTCGTTCGGGTCAATATCTATAATAATGATATTCTTTCTACTGCTTCTGTAATTTCAGTACCATTTAAATTTTTTCTGAATTCATAATTTCCACCAATTAATTTTTATGCAGATTGGATAAAACGGTAGCAGTTTAAATTTAAAAAATCTGACGTGTTACACCCAGATGACTTTCTCTACACTTGTACAAACTCTTTTTACAAATGCTTATTCTCCATATCTTCTTCATTTTAATCCATGTAAACCTCTGCAGAAATAGCCGCATTACATATTTCGTTACGATAAATGCAGGATACAAAAGGGACAGCGTTAATCAAATGTTGAAGAACTGGAGCAGTGTACTGGCCTTAAACTTCTTTCCATGAACCACGAGAAACAACTGAAAATCGACAGGACTTTAAAAGAATGAAGTATTGAAGCATTACTAATGGACATCTTGGAAATGGCGTTTGCTACAAAAAAAAGTTATTTGAAATAAATTGTGTGTTTTAATGAGATTTCGTTTTTTGTGTAGTACTTTTCCGTCTATCGCTTAACGTTTACAAGATTACACAAAATTCTTCCGAATGAAGAAGCAATTCACAGGCAATTCCCAGAAAGTTTAAGATATAGATTTTATTTGTCAGGTAAATATCTTTCATATATGATATTTTAATCAAAATCGTAGACTTCTTTAGAAAATAAAAATTATCGAAACCTTTTCCATGTAAGGATTAGCTGACGGTAGGGATAATTTCTTGAAAATCTTCGTGTCGCATCCTTGGACGGTGGTATTTAACTTTTAGTTTTTGAGTTATGCTGTTCACAGACAGACACACGGACATGTTTCCAAAAAAGTCTTATTTTGATTCAGGACACACAAGGCATGTTATTTCCGTTGAAATCTCGGTATCGAATTTTTGGGTGGAATGCAGTACTTCCCCTACTTACTATACGTAGTAGAGCAATAAGAATCCTGCATACAGTGATAATATATAACGAATTGAAAAAGTAACGTAAACTAATAAAACTGCACAAAAAAGCTAAAAATGTCGTATTTGTCAACTTTTTTCCCACTAAGCCTACCCTTCTCTAATATACAGAGCGCAGCACTGAGAGATCGGCATTATTAATTATAAGGTCTATAATACATTCTAAACATAATTTAATTAATAATGGCAGAGCACCAAACTAAAATACTACGAGGGCGGATCGAAAAGTCACGCAGAATAATGTTTTCTGCCTTGGTATTGTAGCTGGAATGTGGCAATTTCACACAGATATAGTTTGAAGTGTTCACAACAGCATGTTTCATGTGCAGCTCTAGCAAGAGAAGCGTGAAAAGCACAACAAAGATGGTCTGCATATTACTGTCGTCCACGTGTGAAGAGTAGAGAGGTGTAGTTCGATATTTGTGGGCCAAAGGGCATAAATCAGTGATATTCACAGGGACATGCTTGGCGTGTATGGGGATGATTGTATGGACCGTAGCAATGTTTCAAGGTGGTGTGCATTCTTCCTAGAGAGCAGTGTGGACCTTAGTGATTCGCCACGCTGCGGGAGGCCGGTAACAGCAGCAACCCCGCAGGATGTCAGTGGCATTGAGGCGGCAATTTTAAACGACTGGCATGTACAACAGTTTAACGTTTCCTATGGTCCAGTGTACGATATTGTTCATGACACGTTGAAATTTCGTAAAGTTAGTGGTCGTTGGGTGCCTAAGAACCTGACAAGACAACCACAAAGGCCAGCGAATGATGACGAGCTTGAATCACCTAACGCAGTACACCGCAGAAGGGCATGACATTCTGAAAGGAATCGTCACTGGTGATGAGTCGTGGGCATGCCACTACACACCTGAAACCAAGCAGGCAAGTATGAAGTGGAAACATGCTGGTTCCCCAGTGAAGAAAAGATTCAAAGTGACTCAATCTGCTAGGAAAGTGCTTGTGAAGGTGCTCTGGGATATGCATGGTGTTGTATTGGTGGACTTTGCTGAACACGGGACCCCTGTGAATGCTGCAGCCTACATGAAACTTTGGTGAAGTTGCGTCGTGCCCTTCGTGACAAACTCCACAACTTGAATGCTGACGATATCAAAATTGCCTGTGACAATGCTCGTCCCCATGTTGCTGCTCCCAAATTTGTTTGAGAGGTGCTCCAGCATCAACCATACAGTTTGGATCTTGCACCGTCGAACTTTCATCTGTTTGGTAGCGTGAAGAAGTTCCTGGCCAGCCAACGTTTTGTGACAGATGCGGAAGTGAAATCAGCAGTCCGCACATGGCTATACTCCAAGGAAACGGACTTCTAAGAACAGGGCATATTGAAACTGATATTACGATGGGAAAAATGTGTTAATCTTGGTAACTATGTCAAAAAGTAGATAAAGGGTGCAAGTTCATTTGTGATTTTTTGTTGGATTAACTATTAAACTCTTTGTAAAAAAAAATATTGTGCGTTACTTTTCGATCCGCCCTCGTATAACCATGGAGTTGAAAAATCATAATGAACACATGCTTTAAATATTCAGCAAATGGTACACCATCCTGGTAGTGTTGGTGATTATACACCACTTAGCCTTTATAACTCTGTTTACACAAATACGAGGATGCTCGGAGGTTGGATGCTTTAGAAGGGTAGGATAGGACTATAAGATGAGAGGAACTTAACACCTCGACGTACGCAGATATTTTGTGCTTATGCCGTTGACGGGGCCCTCGCGGGGAAGGTATGTGGTGAGAGGAGACAGAGGGCGAGCGGACCAGGAGACATACAGAGGCCGGGGTCCTACCATTTACAGATTTGGACTCCCCGAGTGCTGGCTAGTGGAGCCGGCAACCCTTTCCCCTGTGGGTTTATATATCCCCTGGGGGCGCGGGACCCTAAGACCGCTCGCAGTCCGTAAGACAAAGGTTTCCTCACAGATCCTATTCCCCTGCCATACACACGCCCAGACCTCCCGCCGACACTTGCAATCCTGAAATAAACCACGGAGATCAAAAGTGAATTGAAATCAGAATGGATATGGAATTGAGGGACAGGAAATTCGGGGAATATAATGATCCTCAGGGAAACCCCCGGAAATCGGAAGATTGGCTACGGGAATTGAACCTATGACCTCCCGTAGGTGGGCCACAGACCACCTGAGCCATCCTGCTTGGTTAGATGCTGTAGAAAGGTTGGCTAGACATTTTACCTTGATCAGTGGGTTTATAAGGGTACTGGGGCACGTTCCTGTTTAACATATTAGGTTCTAATTAAATAATTTTAAAGAAAAACTGCGTCTAAGTTAGCACATACTATAAAACACGATACCTTATACTCGATATGTTTTAGAAATGAAATTGAGTTTTATTTAAGAACGCTCTTTAAATACTATGGTTATTAGCGACCCATTCTATATTGGGTGTGAAAGACCAGTAGAGTTGCTCAGAACCCTCTTTATCAGGCCTGAGGTTCTTTTACGCGCCGTAAATATACGACACGGCTTTACTTCTCTTCCGAAGCAAGCTATGCTAAGGATTTTTACAACCGAAAGAAAATTCATCACTCTCCGTCTCGTTTGAACCCATAACCTTTGAGACTAGCATAGTGCCCCTACACCACAGAGAACGACATATAAAGATGTTAGCAGCTTAACGAAACTGCAATGAAATTACTCGGATCACACCAAAATCCTGGCGTCCTCCATGGTGTAGTGAAAAATATGCTAGCCTTTACTTCCCAAGGTCTGCGGGTTCAAACCCGGCGAAGAGCAATGGATTTTTTCGGGTGTAAAAATCCTTAGCATGGCTTCCTTCAGAAGGGAAATAAAGCCGGTGGTCCCGTGTCGTAGATTTACGGCACGTAAAAGAACCTCAAGCCTAATAAAGGGGCCTGTGACCAAATTTACCGGTCTTTCATGCCTGTGCAAAACTGACCCTCCCCGGAGAAACCTACTGTAGGCGATGACGGGTTCCACTAAACTAAGATTGACATCTACGGAAAGAGAAGTGAAACGACTATAGTAGTGGTTTGTCGAGGAGACGACAACAACAAGAAAGTGCGCTGTTAATTTGAGTTGTATAGTATGTCAGGCGATGGTGATCGTCGACTGCGCAGACGCCGGATTAGTTTCAGCTCTCCTCAACGTGCAGTCCACAAGGCTGATCAATCTTTCTTCGACGGCGAGAAAGGTCACGAGGAAAACAGCAGCGCAGCGTTTAGACAGAAGGCATTCGGGACGGTATTTCTAAATTCTTTCTTGGCTTAACTTATTCAAAATTCTCTTTTGTAATTATTCAGCAGGGCAAGGTTGATCGTCCGAACTATAGATTTCAAAGATATCGGTAAATGTAGAGCAGGAAGCAGGTACGTAATTATTGTAATTTAATTTAATGTATTGAAGCCGTTAAAAATGTAAAGAATTGTGAAAGAATAAGGATTTCTAAAAAGGTAATTAATTAAGGCTTATTAATTAATTATGTAATATACTTTCAAGTACAAATCTGCCATTATTTCTGCATTCAATCCACTTCCTCTTGTGTTAGAAAAACACGTTTCACGCCCTATATAGAATGCGATGCTAAGGACCACAGCAGTTAAAGAGCGTCCATAAATATAAACTCAATTTCCAAAATCCCAGTTCTAGAACTTTCGTTACCATCTTGCAGCCCACATTTACCGATAAGAATGGCGCCGTTCAATGGTGAAGGAATTATCCAAAGCGATTAAGTGGTTTCCGCGCGAACGCACACATTTTCTCTCTTTTAATACTAGTAGGTATATCCTTTCGTGCTTCTTGTTCAAATATGTAGTGTAGATAAACAGCATGTACCGTCGTGTTTTATATTTAGGGGAAAAACAGCCATTTTAAGAGGAAAGTTCTTACATTACAATATATATCTCTTTAGTACTCTAAAACACCTGCTTGTCGGAATGTTAACACGCCCACAAACAGTACTAGCTGCTAAAGTCGTCATGGAAACCTTTACTGGCACAATAAACGAAATCCAGATGACAATGTCCAGTCATACCTACTTCAATACGTTTTAAACAAAATACTTGATCATAAAACAAAGAATTTAAGCCAAAGTTGTTTATGTTAATCATATTCTTTACCAGCAGTTTTACTTTCTCTACTACGTATACTAAGTAGGGGAAGTATTGTATTCCACCCAAAAATTCGATACCGGGATTTAAGCGGAAATATATGTTTTGAGGCCCCCTGAATCCAAAAAAAAGCATTTTTGGAAACTTGTCCGTGTGTGTGTCTGTGAACAGCATAACTCAGAAACGAACAGTCGGATAAACACCAAACTTGGTATTTAGGTTCAGTATCTTACAGAGATGCGACACGAAGGTTTTCAAGAAAATCCCCTACTCCAGATTACCCTTTACATGGAACATTTTTCGAAAATTTTAAATTTCTCAAAATGACTAACGATTTTGATTAAAATATCATATGTTTAAGATATTTTCATGAAAAATGAAATGTATATCTCGAATTTTCTGGGAATGTCTCCAAAGGTATTCTTCATTGTGAACGACTTTTGCATAACTGGTAAACCATAAGAGATAGACAAAAAATTTTACTACACAAAAAATGTAGATCGCGTTAAAATACACAATTTATGTCATACACATTTTTTTTGTTGAGTGAACCATTTTCGAGATATTGCTTGTTATTCCCTTAAATTTACCAAAACTTATACTTTTTCTCAAATTCGTTATTCATTTTTTGTCCTGGTAATGTAAAGAAAATGGAATACTCCACATAGCAACCAGCTCTTAAAATATTTGACTGTCGCTTAAAGCCTACCATATTCCCATTGCGTTTACAAGAAAATTAGCAATAAGATTAACATCTCGATTAACATGATTAACATGAAGCATATGGAAAATAAGCGTTTGTAAAAATAGTTTGTACAAGAGTAGAGAAAGTCATGTGAGTGTAACACATCAGATTTTTCACAAAAAAAACATAAGTTAACTTGTTTATCATTTTCCACCTCGCTTAGAATCTTATTCAGTTCCTCCTGAAAGAACCTTGGATTTTTGTTTTCTCTGCTACGTACACTGTAGGTAGAGAAGGTATTGCATTCTACCCAAAAATTCTATACCGAGATACCAATGGAAATGCATGTTTTGAGGCCCCCTGAATAAATATAAGCATTTTTGGAAGCATAACTCAAAAACAGAAAGTCGGATAAATACCAAACTCGATATTTGAGTTTAGTATTTTCCAAAGATGCGACACTTGTATTTTAAAAAACAATTCCCCACTCCAACTACCCTTTACATGCAAAATTTTCGAAAATTTTTATTTTTTAAAAATAGCTCTAACGATTTTGATTAAAATACCACATATTAAAGATACTTACATGGCAACTAAAATGGATATCTTGAATTTTCTGGGAATAACCTAGGAAGTTCTCTTCTTTCGTAAGGAATTTTGTATAACCTTGTATAACTGGTAAACGTTAAGCGATAGACGAAAATGTAGCATACAAAAAATGCAGATCTCTTCAAAACACATAATTTCCTTAACATAAGTTTTTCTGTGGCATAAGCCGTTTCTGAGATATCCGTTGCTAAAAGCTAAATTGTTCAATAATGTTATTCTTTTATTCTCACCGATTTTCAGCTGTTTATCACGATGTTATGGAAACAGTATGGAATTTACGGTCGGCATGTAGCTATTTCTGCAAAGGTTTATTTGGATTAAAATGTGGTAGATAGAACAATAAGCATTAGTAAGAGTAGTTTGCATACCCATTAATAAAACATACTGGGTAGAAAGTTATGTATGCATATTACATCACATTTTTCCTTCGTGTCCCTCAGAATTACGCTTAATAAAAGCGATTACGTTACAATAATGTTTGATATCAACAATTTTAAATACAAAGTATTGTTAAGCATCGAGTGTTTGGACCATAGTGAAAAAGCTCTTGCAGTCTTTGATTTTTCATGTAAATAAGTCACATCTTTGCTCACAAGAAATCTTTAAATGTAATACAATGAAATTTTTTAAAGTATGTACCGTTTAAAATAATTGGATTTTACTCTACGTAAATAGACTACGAAAACCTACAAGATATATTTAAATTTAAAGCATTAAATTTCAGAAGAGGCAATGCAGGATTAATATTTCTATATAAAGTATTATATTCTATTATTGATATTAATATTATCATAAATACATTATTTTTTGTACCAAATAAAATAAGTAGATTTAAGAAACTTTTGTTAGCCCTTAGTGGACACACAGAAATCCATAAAAGTTAATCTTAAAAAGAATGATATATTTAAATAACAAATATTATTATTTAGATTTAGACGCTTTCAATGTAAATGAAATAGAGTTAAAATGCCATGGTCAACAGTTATTTTTTTTCGTAGAATAACATTTAAATTCGAAATAACTGTAATTACCGTGCCATGTTTTCTTTTCCAGTTATCTTTTATTCGTTATTATTTTTATGCATTCCTTCATCTCCAGAACTTTTTGTTTCATTTAAAATGTGTGCTTTTATGTTTTTTTTCTTGTGTATAAATTAGACTTAAAAATGATTGTATGTCACTACATTCTCGTAATGGACATTGTATTTGGACATGCCTGTTATGTTGGAGGTGGAATGTTATGACGACACAATACACTGTAAAATAAGAGCAGTGAAGCACTGGCTGAGGCTGATGCAGGGGGATAACTCCACATTACGATTCAAATGTTAATAAATACCAGCGCGAAAACCTGTCTCCTAAGTTTTGGGCAGCTGATTTGGAAAGGGGTTTGATGATAATAAGAATGGGGTCAGTATGACAAAGAGCTGAAACAAATGACAAAAACATATGGAAATTAGTCAAAAGAAGACTAAGAGACGCCAACCAACAGGAAAAAGGATCGGATTGTAAAATGAAACCTTCTTTAAGTCAAGCAAATGTAATAAAATTGAATTGGGGTAAAGAGACATATATACTTAACTCAGGAAGAAAGGAAAGATCAGGAATGGCATGGTTTAGACTGGAAAGCACAGAAAATGACTGACGATTCTGGCAGGAGAATCTGCCCATCATTCTGTGATTTGGATGAGGTATGCGCTCAGTGGGAGAACCAGCGAACAATTAAACTCCAAGAAAAATTCTTAAGTCCATCAAGACAGATGTTGACATGTTGGGAGCTACTGACTGACAATAGAACTGGCAAAACATGGGCAACTTCTTGGCTAAAGTGCACGAAGCTAGGTCAAATTTGTTCAGTTAGTCAAAGGTAATTTATCTCTATTTTCCTTTTTCTTGTTCTTTTTGTTTTCTTTTCTTTTTCTGTTGTTTATTTTGTCAGCATACTTGTATCCTAAATACGCATGTACAGTCAATGACCCAGGCACTAAATATTTGTGTAATAACTTCAATAATGAAATGAAGATGAATCTAGTGAATATGAAGATTCTGCACTCCCAGACCACCAAGTTGACGTCTCTGGAAATGACAGTCTGCAACCATTGGAAAAAATAATACTCTCAGTTGTTAATATAAAAGTATCGGTAGAGTGATTTCTACTTTTGGACGTCACAATCTGCTCACTTTACACAATACCATTTATTTAGCCTTCCCTGCGAAGCTTTCATACTTGAGGACAATTAAAATACTTTGGCATTGGATTTATATGCGTATCGTACTGTGCGAGTGTATTAATGTTGTATTTATTTAACATTATTGTAGCCCCACGTTGTGGTAGCCAATTTGCGACGGTATTACTTACAAATGTTTGTTTACATCAGTGTTGAAGCCATCTTGTGACGTCATTCATTTGTTCGGTTTGTAGCTCCATCTAGTGTTAGCAATTTGTGGTAGTATTAGTGTTCGAAAGAATTTTAAGTTTTGTTTACTGTCCTCCGGCTAGCTATTATCTTATCTTGGGTCGAACATGTGTCTTGATCAGGGTTGTGTAAACGGAAAGGAATCTTTTATCCAAATATAACACTGATGAAGAAATTTGTTTTACACATTTATTGTCGAACACGTTAACTATCACATTTATACATTGATCTTAACACTCGCCAAACTGAAACTGTTATAATAACTTCTTACTGATCACTTTTAATCCACGTACTTCAATCTTTTGTATAATTAACTTTACCATACTTTAGATCTTTCATAATTCTGCTGCGCGTAACTTGTGAATTTATATCCGATGTATGCCGTACTAATACTTTCGACGAACTGACTGAAGACGACGTGTAGTGTACACAGATTTTTGATGAACTGCCCAACTGAAGGCGACGTGTAATGTATTGAGATTTTCGATGAACTGGCATGAAGCTACCTCTAACCTACCCTATTTATAATCCTTCATCCAGATACGCCTAAAGATTATAACTGAACTGCAATTGGCTAATAAAACGCGCCAACATTAGCGTCTATTTTAATATCCAATGAAAATTATGAATACATATGCTTTAGGGAGGAAACATTCCAGAAGTTTCTACCGAAAACGCGCCAACATTACATAACTTCCTCGTTTCCAATAATGATAAACAGCTCACCCCCTCGCTGCATTATTGCGCGCTATTATTGACAGTTTCAGTAAGGCATTAAAAACTTACTTCTCAACAATAATTACAGTCAAGAAACATCTCAAAGCAATGTCACATAAAAATGCATATTCATAATGCAATCATTATTTACATTTAAGTAATTTGTGATACAAATACATATACAAATTACTGCATCAACTGTTAGAAGGAGTTTATGTTCCGTTTTGTTGTGTCTTATAACTAAATCGTGACCACCTTATATCCGCAGCTTTTCTTTTGTTTTACATGCATTTTCTGCGAGATAACAATTATTATTTTCTTCTCTATGGCAGTCTCAACGAGTCAAAGCCTTCTTCGTAAGATATTCTTTTATACCTATTTTAGTGCATAATCTTTATAAGTTTCTTTTTACTCTTTTAGTAATTTATGAATTGTCTAACGAGGTGGCGCTGTGGTAACGTGTGCGACTCACATTCGGGAGGTCCCGGATTCCATCCCAGGTGACTGCCTACTCTGATCTATGGGTTTTTGTGGTTTTCTCTGGTCAGAAGGCGTATGCTTTGGTCCTCTACCACGACTTTCCTGAACCCATCATTTTCTTTGTCATCTGTTTCAGGGTTGAAGGACTAGGCGACAGTTTTTGGTGGGTTTGGCTGGGTGGTAGATGCCGAAGAAGTTGCGTTATATTAGCTCCACGTATGGACGCCAATTTGAAGAAGTTATTTTGTTGTATTATGGTTCAACTGTTGGGGAGCCGAACTTGTAGTCGTTGCAACCGCACGTATAGTAAACAGTTCCCGGTAGCCTTTGCCCCAAGTTTAAAAAAATATTAACTTTGTAGTTTAACTGTTTCTTTAAATATTATATTTATGCTTGCCTCGGCTGCGTCAGTATTTGTTAGAGAAACGTTTCTCTTAGCAGGGTTTTGATGCGACAAGAATGTAGGCCTACACAGATTATAATTTTACTTCACTCCTTTTATTAACGCTTGACACGACTTAAGTAACACTTCACTGATATAGAGAGCTGTGAGATTCTTTAATTACTTCACTTTTTAACACGTAAACTTATTTTTTGTCTCACACGAATACATGTCATATTTCTTGAGGACACTTTTTCGTCTGGTTAGTAACGCTGTCTGCAACCAACTGAACTCTAAATTTGTAAAATTATCTCCTTTTCAGTTTCTGATTGGCTAATCCTACTCCAATAGAATACCTTCATTTAACTAAAGCTTTTTCAGGTTATTGATTGACTATTTTATAAACTGTCACTAAAATTACATTATTGCTTCCAAGAATCACAAGCAGTATTCTTAAAATCATTGTTACCTCAAGGTTACCTCATTGTTAGCAACTTTTAACTTATTATTCTTACATTATTAAATTACGTAATATATTCACATAACAGTATTACACATGGATACAATAATATAAGCGTATGAAATGACTGTTACATACATTTTACAATTTATTACATACACATATTGCTTCAAGGCGGGTTGTTATTGAATTTACATATTATATAATTAGACTGAAATTATTTAAGTGTTAAAAATACTGCCTCAATGTGGGCTATGTAGAGGTTTCTTCTCTGGCTTCGTTGCGGGAGAGGACGCTCCTCCGAGTGAGCCCCACCAGGGGGTGACCGCAAGTGTTTAGAGGCTTGTGGGGGGGGGGCTCGGGCGGCGTCGGATGCATTCTATCTAGAAACGTTAGAGACCCCGCCCCTGCTTACACCCGTCGTTATTCTATCTGGTCGCCCTTCGGTCTCTCCCCTAATCCCTCCCTTCGAGAGATAATGGTAGAAGCAACGTTTACCTTTGGCCTTAAGAATTGAAATTAGGTATTTTATAGCTCATGTTCGCCAGAAAGAATGGGGCATTTCATGGTGAGTTATCAAAATCGGATTATTGGTACGCTACATACATACATACATATAAATTTTCTCCCTTTATAATAGTGGTACAGGGAGAGCCAAAAGACTACGAAACAGCTACGCGGTGTTTTTCCTGCCCGCGTCCTTGGCGCTCTTTGCCGTCTACCATTATCATAGAAAGGTGCGGATGAAGCTATAGAACATTTTAAAAACTACTTTTAAAGGCTTTACTTGACAAGTTTATGGAAGTGTGTTTGAGGACAGAATTATTAGTAGAGATTTGTGGCCCCCTCGGTCCCTCGACCTAAACCCCTGCGATTTCTATCTCTGGGGTAACTTAAAACAAAGTATACAAGACAAACCCACACACTTCGTAAGAATTAAAACAAAATATTCGCCAGGAAATTTCCAGCATTTCTCAACATGAACAACGGCAAGTGATAGTTTCCTAAAGAGGTGCCAGAAATGTATGGACAACGACGGTGGCCAGTTTTAGCATCCCCTTTTAGTAAAGTTGGTAAGTAAAGCCTTTAAAATAGTTTTAAAAATGTTGTATGGTTTCATCCACGCGCCTTTCCATGATAGCGGCAGATGGCAGCGAGCGCCGAGGACGCGGACAGGAAAAATACCGCGCTGCCGGTTCGAAGTTTTTTGGCTCTCTCTGTATACATTTCATATTCTTAAAATAAAGATGAATATGTCTGTGCTATTTCAATAGCTTCGCTGAAGTCTGAACATTTAGCAACACTTGGTGACCGAAATACAAATTAGTATCTCATGAAGAATAACGTGGGAGCAATGATGTCAGAGTTTTATGCTGGTGCTGGAACAATAATGTACACCACACTTATGTGGGCGGCTCGAATCATCACCGGATGCGATGAGACAGTCCATGCGGAAAATGATGGATACTGTTCTTTTGTGTTGCGTGGTGCATTGCACATGCAATGAGGCGAGAGTTGACGGCGCGCTCGTGTGAGTAATATCCTGCGTTTGGAAATTACTGCTTAATCGAAGTGGACTCGCGCTGCGAGGGAAGCAATGTCATTGTTTCGGAACATCAGTTATAATTGTACCATCATTAGGCTAATTTTCAATTTCTCTCCAAATTAACTATTTACTTCATCTGTTGCTAAACTATCACAATGCTGTTTTCTTTAGGAGTTGCAAAATCCGATTTTTTCCACAATTATTAGAAAAGTACACGATTAATATTTACCATCTTGTTTTTCTTCTTTTAGCTTCCTCTAGCACTTATCTGTAGTAAAGCAGAGGGAGTACTGAATTCCTCTCAAAAATTCTATATAGATCATTTTAGGAAGATATTGCTGTGTTTGCATGTGTATCCGTGCGTCTGAACAACGTAATTAAAAAAAATCTTATGTGTTACACTCATATAACTTTCTCTACTCTTGTACAAAATATTTTACAGACGCTTATTCTCCATATGCTTCATGTTAATCGAGATATCGAGATGTTAATCTTATTGCTGATTTTCTTGTAGATGCAAGGGGAATTGGTAGGCTTTAAGCGATAGTCAAATCTTTTAAGAGCTGATTGCTATGTGGCGCATTCCATTCTCTATGCATTACCAGGACAGAAAAAATGAATAAGGAATTTGAGAAAAAGTATAGTATTGGAAAATTTAAAGGAATAACAAGCAAAATTTGGAAAATGGTTCACTCAACAAAAATGTATATAACATAAATTGTGTATTTTAACGCGATCTACATTTTTTGTATAGTAAAATTTTGTCTATCTCTTATGATTTACCAGTTATACAAAAGTCGTTCACAATGAAGAATCTTTTGGATACATTCCCAGAAAATTAGAGATATACATTTTATTATTATGAAAATATCTTAAACATATGATATTTTAATCAAAATCGTTAGAGCCATTTTTGAGAAAATTAAACTTTTCGAAACATTTTCCATGTAAAGGGTAGTCTGGGGTGGGAGACTTTCTTGAAAACCTTCGTGTCGCATCTCTGGAAGATACTGAACCTAAATACCAATTTTGGCGTTTATCCGACTGTTCGTTTATGAGTTATGCTGTTCACAGACACACACAGACACACACACACACACAGATACACGCATACACACACAGACACACACACCGACATGTTTCCAAAAATGTCTCAAAACATATATTTCCGTTGAAATCTCGGTATCAAATTTTTGTGTGGAATACAATACTTCCCCTACTTACTATACGTAGGCAGTTAAATGCGAAACTTGATACAGGGTCTGCAGCATAAAACCTGACTGTTCACACGGAGTTTTGCGTCTGGGTAGCCAGACTTGCCACAGCTGGCTGCGCAGCGCTGTCTTCGCTTCTTAAATCTATATTGCTATAATTCTGTCAATAAAATATAACAAAATTAATTCGTGCCTCCTATCAAATGCTGTATGTGCAGAAGTCTCTGAAATCCTAACTTGTTGTTCTAACTTTGATAGTGATTTTCGTGACGAAGGTTGAAGATGTTCGCCAATTTCATCTAATGTTCCTTCTGATAACACTGTACGTCTTCGCATGTCTTTCTTGTGTTTCACTGAACCAGCAGTCTCAAATTGATCACAAGATCATGAATTAATCAATCATTATAGCTAAGAAAATAACCCTATTATCCTTAATAAACCACCTTATTGTATAAAAGTACATCAGTGAACTTAGAACTTACGTAAAAAGTTCAGTTGGATGTGTTAAATGGTATCTGAAATAATGGGTCATGATCAGGCTAAGGATCCGGGACAATTTAGCAAGCAATGTATGTGCAATCTTAGTATAGATTCCGTATACACAGTACTGTTGATATAAACAAAGACGCCAATGGGCTGCCTTATTTGCTACTGTAAACAGTACAGTCTAGCGATGGTGGAAAATGAAGTAGGACGCAAACATCGGGATGAGAGACACAAGTGTATTGTACCTCTAGTGACACCGAGCGAGGTAGCGCCCCGGTAACGTGTACTACTCGCATTCGGGACGTCCGGATCCTGGCGACCGCTCACTCTAACTAGTTTTTCGTGGTTTCCCCGGGTGGGCAGGCGAATGCTGGGGTGGTTCGTCTTCTACCACGACTCTTCTGACACCATTTCCTATACCCCATCATATGTTTCGGGGTTGTAGGTCCAGGCAACGATGTTCGTCGTGTTAGGGCTGAGCGGTGGCTGTGCTCTCTGTGGAGGTTTATTCCTGATGTCGTTTCAGGGACAGCTCGGTTGGGATCCGGGCTGACGCTCCTTCCGAGACCCCTCGGGGTCCTACGGATTGGCGTAGGTGGTGTTGGGGGTGTTTAATCTAGAAAAATCAGGGACCCCGTTTTTGCTTGCGCTGTCATCCGCATCTGCCCTTCAGTTTTCCCCCCTCATCCCTCCTTACTAGGGGTCACGGTATAAGACAAGAGGTATGGTCTGCGCGCGCTGCTCTATCCCGGTTTCAAAGACATCAATACGCCACCTCAATCCACCCTATTCGATACGTAGCATACTTACTTCACTCTTAGGTTGTCCTAGATCCTTAGCCTGCTCATTACCCTAGCAATTTTAAAAATAACAGGATAGAGGGCCAGGATAGCACAGAGAGTTCCTTCCGGCTCTCGTACTGAAGGTCATGTGAAGTATCCCCAAGGTCCAAAGCGGTTCGGAGTCCACAACAAAAGCTGTAGGTCCTCTCATTCCACCGTCATCCTCAACAGACTCCGCCCGCTGGGTACCTCCACATCAGAAATGTGTCCATTTATCGCTCGGTGGTTTGAGGTAACCATAGGCCATATATGGGGAGGTTACGGACGGCGACATTAACGGAATGTGGTTTTAATCTCTCCCTTAACAGTAACAAATTAATTACTTTCAATTCAATTTCAACACATTTCTTAGGCGTGTCATACCCCTTTTATACTTTCTGCCCAAGATCATACAATTTCCAAATGCAACAGCGGCAGTGTTTGTCATACTTACAGATTTATTATTGTAATATGATTCTACACTGTTTCCACCTGTATCGATTTTCAGTTTACCTGTCAGCATACAAATTCAATGTAGAAATTATATATTACAGGATGAGTTTTTGTTTGCTGTATCCAATAATTTATTTCTGGCAAACAAAACGAGTGCCAATAAATCATTCACGTTTCACTCTTGCTCTCATGTTCACTCTCCGCTCTTTTTCTCCTCCGTGCCCCACCCAACACGCACAAGACAGTTTTGTGGGCAGTTTTGATAGAAACATTTTTGAATTGGTGTATATTTTCTCTTGTCTCCATAACTAGTTTAATTTTATATTGCGCGTGTCGTTTATTTCTATAATCACTGTTGCGCGCAGCAACACTGCTAAAAGTGTGTGTTATATTCACACACTTTTCTTACACACTAGGAGTTATTTTGAGAACCTCTAGAAACAATTTCTACAAAAGTTCATTTTTCATTCTACTTCACGTTAATTCAGATAAGCCCTCGTGGAAATATTTCGTTACACACTTGTGGATACAAATGGAATAGAGGAAACCCAATCGATAGTCAGATAATCCACACTCTTTTCACATCTCGAGAAACAACTGAATAGTGACAGCACTTTAAAATATTCTGATGTGGTACATTCACATGACTTTCTCTCTTTCTCTTTATTAGTGGGCATACAAACTGTTCTTACTATAGCTTATTTTCCTATCCACTACATTTTAATCCAAATAAATCTTTGCAAAAATAGCTGCATTACACATTTTGTTATATATATACAAACAGAACAGCGATAGTCAAATGTTTAACAACTGGACGCTATATGCTGCCTTAAAATTCCATACTGTTTCCATGCAATCCCTAGAAACAACTGAAAATCGATGACACTTTAAAAGAATGACAAGTACTGAACAATACGAACCTTTAATAACGGTATCTCCGGAACAGCTTATGCCACAAAAAGACTTGTTTTACGTAAATTGTGCGTTTTAAAGTGATTCACAATTATTGTATGGTACGTTTTCGTGTATCACTTAACCTTTACGAATTATACAAGATTATACAAAATTCCTTCGAATAAGGAGGACTTCATACGCTATTTTCAGAAAATTCAAGATGTACACTTTGTCAGTAAATATCTTTCATGTACGATATTTTAATGAAACTCGTTAGAACCATTTGTTAGAAAATTAAAATTAACTGATCCATGTAAAGGGCAGACCGGGGTGCGGTATTTTTTTGAGAATCTTCGTGTTGCATCTTTGGAAGATAAATTTAAATACCAAGTTTGGTATTTATCCGAGTTTTCGTTTTTGAGTTATACTGTTCACAGACACACATACATGTTTCCCAAAATGCTTGATTTGGATTCAGGATTTCTCCGATATGGCTGATACCCACAAGAAAAACGTTATTTACAATAATTTGTGTGTTTTAAAAGAGATCTAATGAAGAGGAATTCATGGGCTATTCCCAGAAAATTCAAGAAATATACATATTATTTGCGTAAATATCGTAAATATTATATTTTCATCTGATTCGTTGGAGTATCTGATTTTTTAGAAAATAGCCGAAAATATTCCATGTAAAGAGTAACTTGAGGCCTTGTATCGCATCTTTGGAAGATAGTAAACCTAAATACCAACTTTGATATTTATCGGTGAGGCAGTATTTTTAACACTTAAAACAATTTCAGTCTAATTATATAATACGTAAATTCAATAACAGCCCGCTTTAAAGCAATATGTGTATGTAATAATTTGTAAAATGTATGTAACAGTCATTGCATATGCTTATGTTAGTATATCCATGTGTAACAATGTTATGTGAATATATTACGTAATTTAATAATGTAGGAGCTGTGAGAATAATAAGTCAAAAGTTGCTAACAATGAGGTAGCCTTGCGTCAATAATGATTAAGAAAGTTTAACAGTAATACTTGTGATTCTTGGAGTAACAACAATGTAATTTTAGTGACAGTTTATAAAATAGCCAATCAACAACCAGAGAAATCTTTAGTTAAATAAAGGTATTCTATTGGAGTAGAATTAGCCAATCAGAAACTGAAACGGAGAAAATTTTACAAATTTAGAGTTCAGTTGCCTGCAGACAGCGTTACTAACCAGACGTAAAAAGTGTCCTCAAGAAATATAATATGTATTCGTGTGAGACGAAAAGTAAGTTTACGTGTTAAAAACTGTAATTAATTAATAAAAAGAATCTCACAGCTCTCTATATCAGTGATGTGTTATTTAAATTCAGTCAAGGATTAATAAATGTAGTGAAGTAAAATTATAATCTGTGTAAGCCTACATTCTTCAGTTGCACCACAACCCTGCTAAGAGAAACGTGTCTCTAACAAAAATGCTGACACAGCCAAGGCAATCGTAAATATTTAATAACAGTCAAATTAAAAGGTTAATATTTTTTAATATTGGGGCAAAGGCTACCGGGTACTATACGTGCGGTTGCAACTACTACAATTTCGGCTCCGCAACAGTTGAAATATATGCAACTCCTTCAATACAAACTACTTCAAATTGACGCCCAAAGGGTGGTGCAAACTCCAAAAAAAAAATAACGTAACAAACCATCTTCAATACAATCTACTTCATCGGATATTTTTTACCTGGATTATGCTGTTTACAATAACAGAGATAACACGTATCATTTTTCTAAAACTGCTTGTTATTATTAATGGGACCTCAAAATATATATTTTCACTAAACTTTTAACACAAAAATTTTTAGCGGAGTGCAGTACTTGTTATAGATAGGCAGCAGAGATACTAAAACTCCAAGTAATGTATTTAGACATTTCTGATAAACCTGAATCTCTTTTTAGGATTGTAGTGTAATAACAACATGTTTAGAAACCGTCTCCATCCTTGGTGGACATCGTTTAGTTTCAATTTTCACTGTCAGAATTTATAAAGGCAGTGTTGCTTTAATGCTCAACATCAAATATAGAGAACAATTGAACTAGCTAGAAGTTGAATCACGGTGAACGAAAACCTTTAGAAACAGCTGAAATACCTCAAATGTCACGCAATTCAAATCATATGGGGGTTGTCGCACCAATGCTGCACAAACAACCTCAGTTTTACGTCATATTAGCTTGCGCTAGTGCTGTGAGTGTTAAGTTTATTTGGAGTCTCAATACATGAAGGTTTATACTTAAAATATGCTTCGTTAAATAGCCTATAGCGAGGTCAGAAACTGGTCGTTATTCCTCTATCACATATCTCGTAGATAGAGGAGGCGTTGTATTTCACCCAAAAATTAGATATGGGGATGTTTTGAGGCCCTCTAAATCCAAAAGAAAGAAGTTTCTCAACACAACTTAAAAACTGCGCGGGTCTCTTCATTCGGAAAGAATTTTGTACAACTGGTAAACCAAAAAAACTTGCTACAGAATCATGTCCATACAGCACTACTGTTGTTATACTGAATCTCTGTTTCCTTTTCTCAAAATGTTTAGCTTGTTACTATCTTTCTAGTATACAATTTTCTGTAGGTACGTTGTCTTTCTAGGCAATATGCAGAGTGAACCAGACCTTCACCGACAAACTTACAGAGGTTATTCAGGGATACCTTGCGAGTATTTTGGTATAAGGGACTCACAGTTTCCGGCAGTCGTTACAGAGTAATTGCATTTTGTTTGGTTTCTTACCCCAATTAGCTATGTATCTGTCCTGCACTGAAAATACTGCACAACAGTGTAAATGTTGGCGGTATACGCTGGTGTGTTGTTTGTAAACAAATTGTTTCCATTCGCTCACGGTACCTGCTGGTGACAACAGTAATGCCCTCTTTAGCTCGCATTCAAGTTTGCATTCAGTACTGCTCGGTTATGTCTAGAGTTTTTTACTTTATTTACTACGTATAGTAAGTAGGGGACATATTGTATTCCACCCAAAAATTCGAAACCTAGATTTCACCGGAAATATATGTTTTGAGATCCCCTGAATCCAAAAAAAGCATTTTTAGAAACATGTACATGTGTGTGTCTGTGAACAGCATAACTCAGAAACGAACAGTCGGATAAACACCAAAGTTGGCATTTAGTTTTAGTATCTTCCAGAAATTCGACACAAAGGTTTTCAGGAAAATCCCTCCACCCCCGATTACCCTTTACATGGAACATTTTTCGAAAATTTTAATTTTCTCAAAAACGGCTCTAACGATTTTCATTAAAATAGCATATGTTTAAGATATTTTCATGACAAATGAAATGTATATCTGGAATTTTCTGGGAATGTCTCCAAAAGTATTCTTCATTGTGAACGACTTTTACATAACTGGCAAACCATAAGAGATAAACAAAATTTTACAACACAAAAAATTTAGATCGCGTTAAAATACACAATTTATATCATACACATTTTTTTGTTAAGTGGACCATTTTCGAGATATTGCTTGTTACTCCCCTAATTTTTCGATGTTCATACTTTGTCTCCAATGGGAATTCGTTATTCAGTTTTTTATGTCCTGGTCATACAAAGAGAATGGAATGCGCCACATAGCAACCAGTTTTTAAAATATTTGACTATCGCTTTTCTCAAAAATTTTCAACCCCTGCCCTCCATTAGCACCTCCCTCATATTCCCTGTCTCGCCCATGTATCACCATTGGTTGCGCAAAGCCAATCATATTCCCCTTGCACCGACAAGGAAATTAGCAATAAGATTAACATCTCGATTAACATGAAGCATATGGAGAATAAGCGCTTATATAATAGTTTGTACAAGAGTAGGGAAATTCGTGTGAGTGTAACACATCAGATCTTTTCCTGCAGTGTTAATTGTGCGTTAACAGTGATTAACAGCATTATAGATACGTTTACCGACGAGGACTTGGCCGATACGCACCTCGTTTATGGATTCACTGAATGCAATGGAAGAGCGGCACAAAGAGTCTATGTTGAGCTGTTCCCGTAACGAACCACATCACAGTACTTTTGCATCTATGCATAGGCACCTACCAGAAACTGGATCCTTCCATGTTAGAATTGCAGATACTGGCCGTGCGAGGTGTGCCAGAACACCTGATCTGGAAGAGAATGCGTTACACGCGATTGGTGACAATCCTGGTGCCAGTAGTCGGAGCCTTGCATGAGCTCTAAACACAAGCCAATCAACTGTTTTGACAGTCGTGGACGAACAGTAATATCATCCGTATCATCCACATAGTGCGCAGTCATTGCAGACAGCGGACTTGCCAATTGGTCCTACAGCAATGTGCAGAAAACCACAATTTTTCAGCTTTGTTGCTATTTACAGACGAGACCAAGTTTACAAGAGAGGGCATGTTCAACAGCAGGAATAACCATGTATGGGATTACGAAAATCCACGCACTGATGTATCGATGTTATCAACAGTAGTTTGCTGTGAATATATGGGCTGGTATTGTTAACGATTTTGTGATCGAACCTTAGTACTTCATGATACACTGAACGGAGTCGTGTACAAAATGTTACTTCAACATGTCCTCCCACAGTTCCTGGAAGATGTGCCGCTGAGAGTTCGTCAGCTTATGTGGTTTCAATATGACGGTGCACTTTGTACTTGTCGTTAGGAACTACATTGATGTATAGTTTGGAAGACAATGGTTGATCGCGGTGGTCCTGTTCCATGGTCAGCTCGGTCACCAGACATGACACCAATGGATTACTACTTCTGGGGGCATGTGAGGAGCCTAGCTTACGAGACTGCGGTCGATACTCGCGTGGACCTGGGTGCTAGGGTTATTGCAGTCGCGGAAGCAGTACGCCAAACTCTTGAGCGTATATGACAGTCAATGGTGTGTCGCTGAACACTCAGCCGTGATTCATGGTGGTCGACATTTTGAACAACACCTGTATGGGAACAGTTGTGTATTTGTTACGTACTGTACTGTACACTGACAGATAATATTAAACACACTGTGATACAAGTGTACAGTGTTTCGTCTACGGGATGCTGCATTACTCTGTTTTGTGTGTTGCACGGTTTGTTATTGCATGTTATACAGGTTACTTCAATGTGAGGGATTTTCACAGAAACAAGGGTGATTGGGGTAACAAACTGAATGAATCAGAATTAAATTATTACTCTTTAACGATCTGCCGGAGGCCAAGAGTTTCTAGTGCCAAAATACTCGAACTATCTCTGAACAACCTTTGAAAGTTTATCGGCGGAGTTTTGGTTCATTGTGCAAACACACACACAGTCAATATTTTGTTTTTTCCTTACTTACTCATTAATGTTTTGCCAAATATTAAGTTTTTGGTTGTAAAACAAAATGCCACAAACTGATAAATGGATGGAAAGGCGAGTGGTTTACTGGTTTACTGCCTTCTAAATGTTACACTAAGAAATAGGGCCCGGGTTTTTAGGCAGGATAAACCTTCATTTTAGGTTTGCTATATGCTTAAAATAGGTTTCTTTGGGTTTTTCGATTAGAATAGTTTGTTACTTTCTCTACTATGTATAGTAAGAAGGGGAAGTATTGTATTCCACCCAAAAATTCAATACCGAGATTTCACCGGAAATATATGTTTTGAGGCCCCCTGAATCCTGTCCGTGTGTGTGTCTGTGAACAGAATAACTCAGAAACGAACAGTCGGATAAACACCAAACTTGGTATTTAGGTTCAGTATCTTCCTGAGATGCGACACGAAGGTTTTCAAGAAAATACCCCCACCCCAGATTACCCTTTACATGCAACATTTTTCGAAAATTTTAATTTTCTCAAAAATGGCTCTAACGATTTTCATTAAAATATCATATGTTTAAGATATTTTCATGACAAATGAAATGTATATCTCGAATTTTCTGGGAATGTCTCCAAAAGTATTCTTCATTGTAAACGGCCTTTGCATAACTGGTAAACCATAAGGGATAGACAAAATTTTACTACAAAAAATGTAGATCGCATTAAAATACACAATTTATGTCATATACATTTTTGTTTTTGAGTGAACCATTTTCGAGATATTGCTTGTTATTCCCTTAAATTTTCCAATACTTTTTCTCAAATGGGAATTCTCCATTCATTTTTTTATGTCCTGGACATACAAAGAGAATGGAACGCGCCACATAGCAACCAGCGCTTTAAAGCTTATCGCTTATCGCTTAAAGCCTAGCAATTCCCCTTGCACCTACAAGAAAATTAGCAGCAAGAATAACATCTCGATTAATGTGAAGCATATGGAGGATAACCTTTCTAAAAATAGTTTTTGCAAGAGTAAAAAAAGTCATGTGGGTGTAACACATCAGATTTTTTTTATGATTTGCTTCGTGGGTCAATACAGGTATCAATAATTTTGCTTTTCTGGTACTTAGTTGTAAGATTTGTTTTTTGGCATTACAGTAGATACATACTTTCTGAAATTTTCTGGCGTAATAGATTTCTTATTTTGACGTAACACATTCTTGTATGAAGAAAGGGTTTTTTCAACGGAACATGACGTCATTGAAGCGTATAGCATAGATGCCAGTGCAGTAGGTTCTAGGGGTAGTTCTCGTGTATACGTTTCTCCCTGCAATAATGAATTCATGATTTTCATATCTTCAAAAGCAGGATTTCGTTAAAGAATCTTCTGCAACTTTGAAGAACATTCAACTCCCACTGGTCCAGGTATTTCTTTACTGGAAACATTGCCAATGATATCTAGAGCATCTTTCAGTGGTAAAGTTGTAGCTTCTGGTATAAAACAAAAATGTGTCTTAATGTATGCAAGGGAAGTGGCAAGAGTGGGGCACTCGAGTGATTTCTTAGCCTTAGCAATGCAGGAAGCTTCTGTTTCT
Organism: Deroplatys truncata; assembly: GCA_030765065.1. Lineage (NCBI taxonomy): Eukaryota > Metazoa > Arthropoda > Insecta > Mantodea > Mantidae > Deroplatys > Deroplatys truncata. The sequence goes on from CM060979.1 coordinate 23,549,223, forward strand.
TCCAATTCATTGACGACATTTTTAAGGTCTTTTAAGTGCTCGGCATAGTAAATGACAGCAGACAGCCAAGTACGCACCTCCTGACCTTCTATCAGATGCATCCAGATGTCACCACGTCACATGTGCTGCGTTTAACTGTACTAACTTTAACTATCTACCGGCTATAAGAAATGGGAATAATTTTTCAATGACTTTCAATCCGAAAATAGCATTCTTCATTTCGAAAAAGGAAAAACAGCTATTTAGGTTATTTTAGGTGTCAATCCCTCATTTAGGCTTTTTTAGGTGGAATGAAATGAGCAGATTATGCTTCAGGAAGTGTGAAGCGAGTATATATCTTGAGGTGTGTTAATTAAATACCGAGGAAAAATGAAGGTTAAAACCTAAAAATCCGGGCCCTACTAATAAATTTTGTATAATATGCTTTATTAGGATATGGTAACACGCATTAATTTTTACACAAACCGTCTGCTATTTCGTCCATGTTTAACAAGATATAATGCCTTTTAATGTATTACTAGTCATTAACATATAATAAGTAAGAATGTCAGACTAAGTAGGCAATAAAACATGAAGAACAACTCATTGTATTTGCCTCATAACCCCAATGGAAATCCATGCAGTTTACTTCACCTTATCCCCATTGCTCTATCTCGTGTACATTGGCTATTAAACTCTGTCGACTTTAGGCTGCTCCATGTTTTCAAACTCGTTAAAAATACTGCAGATTGTGGCTAAAAGCAAGAAAATTATTAACCGTAACAGTACAATGCGCTGTGACAAATTCGACTGAGAACGGCTACCATAAAACTTCGCTAAGCCTCTTGATCCGCTTTTTACGAGCTCCAACAAGCATCTCGTTAATTTTGAACTTTCACATTTTAAAATACTAATATGTTGCTTGCCCTCGTTTCTTTTCTAGTTATTCGAACTGCCATTAGGTAACACACTGGAATATTTATTTGTCTTCACACCAAGTTTAACATACAACATTTCAACAAATTATGATTCACTAAGCACAATTCTTGCTTCCCAGAATCAAGGCCCTAAGGAGCCTTTAATGAATGATATACTTAGCCTATATTCTATCATTAAGTACTCTGGGCATCAAGCAACCCTCACCTGGATCCCCTGACATGTAGGTATTGAAGGGACTGAAAAGGTCAATAAAGACACCCCATACCGTTTCATGACCATTGAATAGCTTCACCACACCTCAATATCATTAATTATATCAAAGGACCACTTAGGAAAAAAAATTGATGTATCGCACTCACATGGCTTTTTCTAACCATTCTTCAAAAAGTATTCTTACAAAATTTTGTTCTTCTATTTACCACATATTCATCGAGATAAGAATCTGTATAAATGGTTATATTGCATATATCCTTATACAGGGTGAGCCAAAAGACTCGAAACGCCTGCGCGGTGGTTTTCCTGTCCGCGTCCTCGGCGCTCGTTGCCGTCTGCCGGTATCATAGAAAGGCGCGGATGAAACCATACAACATTTTTAAAACTACTTTTAAAGGCTTTACTTACCAACTTTATGAAAGGAGATGCTGAAACTGACCACCGTCGTTGTCCATACATTTTTGGCACCTATTTAGGAAACTAATCCATCATGGAATTTTTGGAGCGAATTTTCCAAATGATGACCGATATCGCTGTATTTTATATTTCTTGGCCTGAACACTTCCTGTGGCCTGAAATTTACTGTAAAGTTCATGGACTGTTGTACTACCTGGAAATTTTACACCTGGAAATCTTTCTGCAAATCGTACTTTCACTTGGCGAGCTGACCGAGTTAACACATACGAATCATAAATAAATACACGCTGTGCAGTAGAAAACATATACTGAGCCATAATATACTTTGTGACTAAGTTCAGGACAAAATAATAAATAACTCGTAATAACTGAACCACATCAAATCACCGTCAACTCAAAACTGCACTTCACACTGCACAGCAAAACTACAACAGCGTGACTTTGTTTACAGCAGCAGTGCGTTATCATGTTTTTATCATATTTCCACACTCCCAGTGGAAAAACACCGCGCATCCGGTAATATTGTTCATAAAACACCTTCCGGGGTAACTTAAAACATAAAGTGTACAAGACAAATCCACACACCCTGGAAGAATTAAAACAAAATATCAGCCAGGAAATTTTTCAGCGTGAACTACGGCAAGTGATGGATAGTTTCCTAAAGAGGTGCCAAAAATGTATAGACAACAACGGTGGCCAGTTTCAGCACCTCCTTTCGTAAAGTTGGTAAGTAAGGCCTTTAAAAGTAGTTTTAAAAATGTTGTATGGTTTCATTCGCGCCTTTCCATGATATCGGCAGACAGCAACTAGCGCCGGGGATCCGGAAAGGAAAAACACCGCGCAGGCAGTTCAGAGTCTTTTGGCTCACTCTGTAGATACAGTGGGGTGAAGTAGGCTTAGGCTTAAGCGAAAACCTTTTAAGAGCTGGTCGCTATGCAATGGATTTGAATTCCGTCGTCTTTACATAACCAGAAGAAAAAAATCTGATGTGATACATTCGCATGTCCTTCCCTACCCTCTATCGTTTATTAGTGGCTACACAACTATTCTTACGACAGCTTATTTTTCTGTCTATTACATTTTAATCCAAATAAACCCCTTCTGAAATAGCTACATTACACATTTCGTTATAGATACAAGAGAACAGTGACAGTCAAATGTTTAGGAACTGGTATATGCTGGCTTAAAATTCCATACAGGCCTGCAAGAGAATAAGTATTGTAGAATTCCAACCATTAATAATGGAATCCCATAACTGACTTATGTAACAAAAAACCTTATTTGAAATAAGCTGTGTGTTTTAAAGAGGTCTACATTTTTGGTCTATATGTTTTCGTCTATCGTTTACGTTTATCAGTTATATAGGACTATACAAAATTCCTTCCGAATGAAGAGGACTTCACTGACTATTCCCAAAAACTTCAATGTATATATATATATATATATATATATATATATATATATATACATATATTGTCATGTAAATATCTTTAATATGCGGTACTTTAATCAAAACATAAAATAAAAAAAAAATCGTAAAATGTTTGGGATGGGAGACTTTTTTGAAAAGTATCTTTAAAAGGTAAAGGTACTGAATCTAAATACAAAATTTGGTATTCACCGGACTTTTCATTTTTGAGTTATACTTTTTTGTATTCAGGGGGCCTCAAAACATACACTATGTGATCAAAAATATCCGGACATCCCCACAAACATACTTTTTCATCGTATGTGCATTGTGATGCCACCTACTGCCTGGTACTCATTATCTGCGACCTCAGTAGTCATTAGACATCGTGAAACAGCAGAACGGGACGCTCCGTGGAACTCACGGACTTCGAACGTGGTCAGGTGATTGGGTGTTACTTGTGTCAGAAGGCTGTACGCGAGATTTCTACACTTCTAAACATCCCTAGGTGCACTGTTTCTGATGTGATAGTGAAGTGGAAACGTGAAGGGAATATGTACAGCACAAAAGCGTACAGGTCGACCTCGTCTGTTGACTGACAGAGACCGTCGACATTTGAAGAGGATCCTAAACAATAATATCTATCCAGACCATCACACAGGAGTTCCAAACTGCATCAGGATCCAAGTACTATGACACTTAGGCGCGAGGTGAGAAACCTTGGGTTCCATGGTCGAGCGGCTGCACATAAGCCGCTATCACGCAGTTAAATGGCAAACAACGCCTCGCTTGGTGTAAGAAGCGTCAACATTACACGATTGAACAGTGGCAAAACGTTGTGTGGAGTGACGAATCACGGTACACAATGTGGCGATCCGATGGCAGGGTGTGAGTATGGCCAATGCCCCTGAACGTCATCTGCCAGCGTGTGTAGTGCTAACAGTGAAATTCGAAGGTGGTGGTGTTATGGTGTGGTCGTGTTTTTCCTGGAGGGGGCTTGCACCTCTTGTTGTTTTGCGTGGCACGATCACAGCGCAGACCTACATTGATATTTTAAGCACCTTCTTGCTTCCCACTGCTGAAGAGCAATTCGGGGATGGCGATGGATATTTTATTGATGTGTTATGGTATGGCATTGTGTTTTATATTTTGCAATTTATTTATGACACTAATTTGGTGACAGGTTTGTTATTTTTGTGAACATACAACCTGCTGCACTTTACCTCACTAACAATAGGGCTGACCGCGTATTGACCTTCGATATCCGAGTCATAACATAAGCAAATATCAGACCAATGTCACGAAATCAAAAGCTTGCCGCTAATAATCTGTGTAGCACAAACTCTTGTTTGAAAGGTTTGAAGGTCTATTGTGTTACCAGTGCGTACGTGGGAAGCTAATCTTTCAGTTATATCTAGTTACATTTTTCTGATTTCACGCCTACTGTTAGTGTTGTATTGAGTTGCGTTTGTGACATTGAAAATTGCGCGTGATGAAGATGCACGGCGGCGAGGTGAGTTGAAGTAGATGGTTTGTTGCTGCTACGTATGGAAAGACAATTTGAAGTAGGAGTTGTATTGTAGTTCAACTGTTGGGGAGCCGAACTTGAAGTAGTTGAAACCGCACGTATGGTACCCTGTAGCCTTCGTCCCAAATTTACTTTCCGGTGGCCTTTGCCCCAAAAATGTATTTAGAAAATATTAACTTTGTAATTTGACTGTTTCTTTAAATATTATATATTTAGTTTGCCTCGGCTGTGTCAGTATTATTGTTAGAGACATGTTTCTGTTTGCAGGGTTGTGTGACTAAGAATGTAGGCTTACACAGATTATAATTTTTACTTCACTGCATTTATTAATCCTAGACACGATTTAAATAACACCTCACTGATATAAAGAGCTGTGAGATTCTTTTATTAATTAGTTGCACTTTTTAACTCGTAAACTATTTTCGTCTCACAGGAATACGTAGTAAATTTCTCGAGGACGCATCTCGGGTCCGGTTAGAAACACTGTCTACAACCAACGCGTCCAGTTATGAGCGCTGTCTACAAGCAACTGACTTGATTTCTACCGCCTAAATTTGTAAATTTCAGTATTTCAAGTTTCTGATTGGCTATTCCTAGTCCAATAGAAAACTTTCATGTAACTAAAGCTTTTTTCTGGTTGTTGATTGGCTATTTTATAAACTGTGAAAAAAATTACATTATTGCTTCCAAGAATCACAAGTAGCATTATACTTTCAAATTAATTTGGCCTCAAGGTTACCTCATTGTTAGCAAATTTGGACCTATTTCTCACAGCTCCTACATTATTAAATTATGTAATACATTATTGAACATGTATACAATAATATAAACATATACAATGACTGTAATATACACGTTTTATACATTGTTACATGCATATATTGCTTTAAGATGGGCTGTTATTGAATTTACATATTATATAATTAGACTGAAATCATTTAAGTGTTAAAAATACTGCCTCAGATTGCGAGTGTCTAGCATCACACGCTTTTACTTTCTTTACTGTGTACAGTAAGTTGGGAAAGTATTACATTCCATCCAAAAATTCGACACCGAAATTTCAATAAAAATACATGTTTTCAGGCGCCGCGAAACCAAAAAGCATTTTTAGAAGGTCCATGTGCGTAGGTGTGTCTGTGAACAGCATAACTCAAAAACGAAAAGTCGGATAAATACCAAACTGGTATTTATGGTATTTAGGTTCAGTATATTTCAAAGTTGCGATATGAAGATTTTCAAAACATCCCCCATCTCATACTACCCTTTACTTGGAGTATTTTTCGAAAATGTTGATTTTCTCAAAAATGGCTCAAATGATTTTGATTAAAATATCATATATTTAACACATTTTCAAGACAATGAAATGTATATCTTGAATTTTCTGGGAATGTCCCCAAAAGTGTTCATTCTATATGGCTTTTGCATAACTGGTAAACCGTAAGATATAGACAGTTTTTCTTCACAAAAAATGTAGATCTCGGTAAAACACACAATTTATATCATATACATTTTTTGTGGAGGGAACCATTTCCGAGATACTCCTAGTTATTTGTTTGAACTTTGAAATACTTATAGTCTTTCTCAAAATGGAATTCGTTATTCTTTTTTTCTTTCTTTTTATGTCCTGGACATACAAAGAGAATGGAATACTCCACATAGCAGCCAGCTCTTAAAACATTTGACTATCGCTTAAAGCCTACCATATTCCCCTTGCAGCTACAAGAAAATTAGCAATAAGATTAACATCTCGATTAACATGAAGTAGATGGAAAATAAGCGTTTGTAAAAATAGTTTGTACAAGAGTAGATAAAGTCATGTGAGTGTAACATATCAGAATTTCTTCTGCAAAGAAATAACAGTATCTTCTCTATTCTATATATGTGTGTATTTTTAAATTTACCTTTACGGTAATAATTATTTGGGTCTGTTATGCTTTTCTGTTTCCTATATTGTGATAGAACATGCATTTAAGTAATTTGCAGTAAATTTATTATATTACGAGTTCTGAATAACAGACCCCTCATTCCGTAAAACTAGACATTTCAGTAACCCGACACCCTTTCAGTCCAAGTTGGACTGGTCAAGTGGAGTTGTCGGGATTCTATTGTACAACAAAACAATAAGTCTTGTGCAATCGAAGAATTGTACTATGAAGTTGATTGTTTGTTACGTTGTTATTTATTAGCACCACGCTTTGGGCGTCAATTTGAAGTAGATGTTTGGTTCACGTATGGAAAGAGTTTGTATTGTAGTTCAACTGTTGGGGAGCCGAACTTGAAATTCGTTGCAATCGCACTTTAGTAAACAGTTTACGGTAGCCTTCGCCCCAAATGTACTTTCAGGTGGCCTTTGTCCCAAGTTAAAAAAATATTAACTTTGTAATTTGACTGTTTCTTTAAGTATTAAATATTTATGTTTGCCTCGGCTGCGTCAGTATTATTTTAGAGATATGGATATCTTGGCAGGGCGTGATGCGACAATGTAGGCTTATGCAGATTTTTAGTTTTAATTCGCTCCTTTTATTAATCCTTGACACAAATTAAATAGCACTTCACTGATATAGAAAGCTGTGAGATTCTTTTATTTAATACTTTCAGTTTTTAACACGTATACTATTTTCGTCTCACACGAATACGTAATTAATTTCTCGAGGACACATCTCGCATCCGGTTACTATCGGTGTCTGCAGGCAACTGACTAGATTTTACCGTCTAGACTTGTAAATTTCTGTATTTCAAGTCTCTGATTGGCTAATCCAACTCCAATAGAATACCTTCATTTAACTAAAACCCCTCCGGTTGTTGATTGGCTATTTTATAAACTGTCACTAAACTGATTGCTTACAAGAATCACAAGTAACATTTAAACTCTCAAACTCATTATTGCCTCAAGGTTACCTCATTGTTATCAACTTTTAACTTATTATTCTCACAGCTCCTACATTATTAAATTACATAATACATTCATATAACATTATTACGTATGTATACAATAATATAAGCATATGCAATGACTGTTACATACACTTTACAAATTATTACCTATGCATATGGCTTCAAGGCGGGCTGTTATTGAATTTACATGTTATATAATTTGACTGAAATCATTTAAGTGTTAAAAATACTGCCTCAAATGATTATATGTTTTACTATAAAGCAAACGCAGATTTAGAAGCCCTCTGATTACAAACATACGTATACCCCATAGTTTTTAGAATTCTGACAAAAACCTTGCCAGCATTAAGGGATGAACATTTACCTGCCTTTTCACTGCATGTGCTGACAAGGTTTAATCCGCATGACGTTTAACGGGTTCATAACGGAAGCTTTAATATGCAGCCATTACTCATACGGTAATCAAGACTGCGAACACCGTGTTTCATTTTATCTCCAAACAGTATCACGAACTTTCACAAAAACAACATATTTCAGTATTCGAGATAAACGGAAGCTGTGTAAACAGGCACTTAACGGAATTTAAACGTGGTGAAAGTGCAAAGCGGGCGAGCGGGCGGTGTGTTCAGCTGGGAGTTAGTTTAAATATTTTATTCGAGTGTGCGATTCAAGGAAGGATGTGGAATTTAAATTAGCTTCCTACTGCATCAAGCAGCGTGGGCTGGGAAGCTGAAGATGTATTCCATTATTCCAAGGGTCGAAAGTGTGGAGAGAGATGGAGCACGTCCGGGAAAGACTTGCGAGAAAAGAGCAATGGAGGAAGAGCCGTAAAAAACTGCAAAGCCACAACTCGAGTCCGAGAGCTGGTTAAGTGGATCTGACCAGAAAGCCTCGGAGATTGTCCCTTGACGGTAATTTTTTCTCACTAAGGCTCTCGAATTAAACGAACCTAGGAAATTGCCTGCTTACTTAAGCCATTCATTCAGAATGTGGATTAATTCACGTGCCTACTGTTCTAGAGAATTTTGTAGGCCTTACATGGTGCAAGTGCTTACAGATTTCAGAACAGCAAATTTAACTTCTATACTGAAACACAATTTTGGTTTAGTATGGGATATCTTCCAGTTTTTGCATCAGAATTAATTACTTCCTGTGTCACTTCTCCTAACATAACTCAGTAATGATGATGAAATGAGTGACTTCTTTCGAAAGCAATAGAGATAAATATAGACAGATTCTCTTCTGTACGTGCGCCTTACAGAGTAATGGTTCGTAATCTTGTGAATAGATTTGGGAAACAGGATCTATGCTTGATAAGAAACCGAAAGTAAATCGCCGTATTCTTACAGAGGAAAAACTCGAAGACATTGGAGAAAAGTTAGAACGAACTCTATAGAAATCTCTAACAAAGCTTCACAGGAATAGGAATTTTGTAAACCTCGGCTTAGAATGTCACTAAACTTTTAAAATTAAAGCACTATAAGAAAACTCTAGTTCAGGAATTACAACCACGCGATAGTGTGAGTACAGATAAACTCTGCAGTTGGGTGTTGTCATTTAAATTGATGCAGTAATTTGTATCATAAATTATTTAAATGTAAAGCATGATTATAGTAAGAATATGCATTTTTATGTGACATTGATTTGAGATATTTGTTGATTGTAATTATTGTTGAGAAGTAAGTTTATACGGCCTTACTGAAACTGACAATAATAGCGTGCAATAATGCAGCGAGGGGGTGAGCTGTTTATCATTATTGGAGACGAGGAAGTTACGTAATATTGGCGCGTTTTTCTTTAGAATTTGCTGGAACATTTTCCCTAGAGCATATGTATTCATAATTTTCATTGGATATAAAAATAGACGCTAATGTTGGCGCGTTTTATTAGCCAATAGCAGCTCAGTTATAATCTTTAGGCATATCGGGGTGTAGGAGTATAAAAAGGGCTAGGTTAGAGGTAAAGTCCTTCAGTCCGTCAGTTCACCGAAAATATTTGTATGCTACACGTCGCCTTCAGTCCGTCAGTTCATCGAAAATCTTTGTACACTACACGTCGTCTTCATGTCAGTTCGTCGAAAACATTTGTACGTTACACGTCGCCTTCAGTCCACCAGTTCGTCGAAAACATTTGTACGTTACACGTCGCCTTCAGTCCAGCAGAAATATTTGTACAGTACACGTCGGCTATCGATTCGCAGGTTACTCGTAGCAGAGTTATAAAAAATCTCAAGTGTTGTAAAGTTAATGATACAAAAAGTTGAAGTACGTGAATTAAGAGTGATCAGTAATGAAGTTATTATAACAGTTTCAGTTTGGCGAGTGTCAAGATCAATGTGTAAATGTGATAGTGAATGTGTTCGACAATAAAAGTGTAAAACAAATTCCTTCATCAGTGTTATCTTTGGATAAAAGACTCCTTTCCGTTTACACAACCTGTATAAAGAGAAGTGCTGGACCAAAAATATCATAGCTAGCCGGAGGACAGTGAACCAAAATTAAATAAAATAAAAGTAGCATTCTTTCAAACAAACACTAATACTGCTGCAAATTGCTAACACCAGATGGAGCTAACAAACCTAACAAAGAATCACGTCACAAAATGGCTTCACCACGTGGAGTAAACACAAATACACAAACATTATAAGTAATACCGCAGCAAATTGGCTCCCAAACGTGGGGCTCAACAAATAAATATAAAATATTACAAGTATACCGCTGCATAATACCTTGCATATATGGTACTTTAATCAAAATCATTAGAGTCATTTTTTAGAAAATCAAAGTATCGAAAAATGTTCCATGTAAAGAATAATTGGGATGGCAGTATTTTGTTGAAAATCTTCGTGTCGCATCCTTGGAAGATACTTAACTTAAATACCAAGTTTGGTAGCCATCTCACTTTTTCGTCGTCCTCCGTGGACTAGTAGTACCGTGCTAGGCTCTAGTTCACGAGGTCGCGGGTTCAAGCCTGGCGGAGGGCGATGGATTTTTTCGGGCGTAAAAATCCCTAGCATGGCTTCCTTCGGAAGGGAAGTAAAGCTGGTGGTCCCGTGTCGTAGATTTGCGGCATGTAAAAGAACCTCAAACCTGATAAAGAGGCCTCTGAGCAAAACTACGGTTCTTTCACGTCAATATATAATGGAACGCTAAGGACCATAAAAAAACTCAAACCCCACTTTTTCGTTTTTGAGTTATGCTGTTCACACACACACACACACACACACACACACACACACATGGACCTTTTTCTAAAATGTGTTTTTTTTTTGATTCAGGGGGCCTGAAAAAAATATTTCCGTTAAAATATCAACATCAAATATTTGGTTGTGAAGTTGATTATGGACCCACGTATGGATGCCAATTTACGGGAGATATGTTTCTAGGAGTGTTCGCCCCACGCTTTGGATACAAACCTTCCAGTGGCCTTCGCCCCACGTTTAGGAACCAACTTTTGCGGCGGTGTCGTGTTTTAATTTTATGTGCAATAACTATTTTAATGTTTATTTATTTATTATTTATGCCTCAGCTGCGTCAGTAGTATTTTGGAAAGCAAGTATCTCTTAATAAGGGCTGGTACAGTTGAAGAATAAAGTTTACACAAATTAACAATTGTATTTTACTTTTTTATTAATCCTTCAAACGGTTAAATAATACTTCACTGATTTATCCTACTATAGAGCTGTGAGAGTATTGTTAATTACACTTTTAACAAGTAAACATTTATATATTATCCTCACCGCAATGAATTACCATGTCTCACATACAATCACTGAACCCGTACCGAACCGAACTGTGTGGGTACGCTATCTTGTAGCGTCGACCGTTTGAATTTGTACATTTCTCTATTTCTAGTTTCTGATTGGCTAAACCTACTCCAACAGAACACTTTATTTTTACCTTGGCTTTTCTTTCCACATCCACGTGACATTTATAAACTCTTTTAAATATTACCTTAGTGTTGTTCCAAGAACTATTAGTAGCCTTATTTAGCTTTCTAATTTATTGTTGTCTCAGGGTTAGCTTGTTGTTAGCAACTTTCGGCTTCTACTTTGTAATTCTGTTTGCTACGAAAGGCAGCTTGCTTCTATTTTCACAGCTTCTACATTGTTAAACTACGTAATACATTCACATAATATTTTATACATGTACATCATGAAATAAACAAAATACAATGACTGTAATATACACTTTTTATATAATAATATACACATATTGCTTTAAGGCGGGATGTTATTTTTATATTATATAATTAGACTGATATCATTTAAGCGATAAAAATACTGCCTCAGTTGGAATGCAATAACGTCTCTACCTACCAGGTATGTGGCAGAGAAAGTAAAAAAAGGCTGTCACTCTTGTTCCTGATCCTCAAAAAAATAGTTATACACATCGTTGTACAGTCTGTCAGTAAAATGTAAAAGAGATGAAGAGAGATGTGTAACTCCAATAAAGATGATAACTCAGAGAAAGTTTTGTGTGTAAATACAAAGCAGCGACAAGGAAGATGTGCACGATATATTCTCAGATATGTCGGGCGACGAAAATACCTTAGAAATGAATGATATTATAGGAACATGATTCAGAAAACTATATTAATAACAAGGTATGTAGGTAATAATGAAAATCATAATTTACTGCCAAGTGTGGTACAGTCTGGTAAATTCAAAACACCACATCGTATATCACATGATTTTGTTGATTTTGTATCAAACAATAGGAGTGGATATTAATATTATATGTACTGTTCATTTTTTGATGTTCATCAAATGTTAAATATGCAGTATATCATCAGAATTATGATTTTAAAATGTTTATCTACGGTCCTATTGGTAGTTTACGTAGATTTCATATCATAGCATTATAAAGGTTACATCTATTTAGAACCGATTTAGAAAGGGAAGATCCTGTATGGACTGTGTATTTTCTTCTAAATCAAATAATCGAAAAACATACAACAAAGGCATACCAAAACATTTGATAAGAATAATTAGAAACTTATGTATGGATAACTCAGTAATTATCGATTCCGATCAAAAAAGCCCAAACAATACGGCGACAGTAAATAAACATGTCAGGCAAGGATGTCCATTATCACCCACGTTATTTAATTTATATGACATTGTAAGAGAATAGCAGGATAGCTTAAATGCACATTTTAAGATAAATAATATTATTTTATATGTAATGTTATTTGCAGACGATTTGGTCTTAATAACTGGTTCGTAATTAAATATGCAAAAAGCTCTATATCAATTAAACAAAGTAAGTCAAAATTACATAATAAAAATAACACCACAGAAGACCCGAAACATTAAGAGAAAAAATAGTAATACAAGAGACAATATTAGAACAAATAAACTGATTTAATTATTTAGGCTATAAAGTCCCATACTTAAAATGATGACATAATAAATAAAATTAACAAATGCAACCAATTTGATGCGGCACCATCAAACGAAATTTAAAAAAATACCAAGAAAGAGACAAAAATAAAATTTTGCAAAGTGATGGCTGTTCCAGTGTTAACGTATGGATCCGAATGTTGGACAATGACCAAACAAAAACAGCAAGATAGAAGCAGCAGCAGAGATGAGTTTTTTAAGACATGTAGCAGGATGTACATTAAAAGACAGAAGGAGAAGTAAAGACATACGTAAAGAATTAAGAGTTTTCAACTAGAATTAAAGAAAATCAAAAGACTGGAAACAACATGTGGAGAGGGTGGATGATAACCGTATACGTAGTTGGTTTTAAGATATATACCAAAAGGCTAAAGAAACATCGGCAGATTTAAAAGAAGATGGACGAAATAGTTTAAATGATGAGACCGGAACAAGCCAAAGGGACTAAACTATAAAAGATAATGATGATGAAATTTATTTGATACTTGTTTTAATGTGCTGTTGAGCTAAGAAAATAACATAACTGTTTAATTTTATATTTGCGGAATTTATAAAATTCTATTGACAGTTTTCCGGATGCATAGCTGACGGTAAACTTAGCAACCCGGGTTCCGCACAGGACATGTCCTGAAGTGGTGACGAAAATTTACTCGCGATTGCGTCCCACTTTTTCCCTGCCGGCACGCGGCCTGGTTCCCCCATTTGTTTTACCTGCTGCTCGAAGTTGGTGAGTACTTTGGTTAGCCCTAAGAATTGGTAAAGGATGACACTTTTACCACGCCTTTCCCCCCTGTCCAGAGCTAGTAAGACATTCTTTGTATGGACTGGAAATATTCCGTACTGTATAGGGCGAACTAATAGCAACAAAGCCTGTTGAAGGAAGATTCTATCCACGGTGTTTCCACTTCGATTCTTTTGAAATGCTTTCAATAGGTGCACATCTGTTGGGAACAGCTTGTAAAACAAATCCCAGGGATATTTCTATCTGAGTTGTCATATTTATACAATTCCTCGACAATGTATTGCAAAACGTGAAGGAATAAGGGTACTCAAGGAATAATCTTTGTTATTATTAGCTCGTGAGAAGAGCCTATTTATGCCTTTATGGCAAAAGACGCATTTTTACGGCTTTCAGGGCAGACGCAAAGTGTTAAATTTTCACCACCGACATGACAACGCATTAAATACTACTGCATTATATTCTAACTTAGTATTAAAGACTGAACGTACCACACAATTGGTATATAGTGCTATGATAGGCAGAGCTTATCTGTGTGTCTATCCTTCATCACGATCATGCTCCCCCTTCACTGGGCTATATTAAAATGCAGAGAGTGCGGATTTAAAATTTTATTGCACCAAATTTTATTGACGTCTAGTAACCAGCAGTAAATGGGGGTGAACATGCAGGTGGAGACGACATTTATTAGTGGGTATACGAACTATTCTTACTAAAGCTTTCTGCTATATTTTAATACAAAAAAACTTTGCAGAAACAGCTACATTACACATTTCGTTATAAATACAAAGAGAACAGCGATAGTCAAATGTTTAACAACTGGACGCTATATGCTGGCCTTAAAATTCCATACTATTTCCATGACATCGCGAGAAACAACTGAATGTTGACCTTAAAAGAATGACCAAGAAATGAACATTTCAAACCTTTCATAACGGATATCTTAGAAATTGCTGATGCCACAAGCACGTTATTTGAAATAAATTGTGTGTTTTAAAGAGATCTACATCTTTTGTGTAGTACGTTTTCGTCTATCGTTTAACGTTTACCAGTTATACAAAATTCCTTCCGAATAAAGAAGACTTTACAGGCTATTCCTAGAAAATTCAAAATAATCATGTAAACATCTTTAATATATGGCATTTTAATGAAAATCGTTAGAGCTATTCTTTATAAAATAACGAATTTCTAAAAATTTTGCAAATAAAGGTTAGCTTGGGGCGCGGGTATTTTCTAGAAAATCTTCGTGTCGCATCTTTGGAAGGTACTGACTCTAAATAGCAAGTTTGGTGTTTATCCGACATTTTGTTTTTCAGTTACGCTGTTCACACACACTGACATTTTTACTAAACATTCTTTTTTGAGCTCAGAGGTTCTCAAAACGTGTATTTCCGGTGAAATCTCGATATCGATTTTTTTTCTCTAACTACTAGGTACGTGGTAGAGAAGAAAAAAACTTGTGAGCTATTCTAACTACTTCACTGGTCAGTCTGTAATGAAGGTGTATACCTATATTAGCGAAAAAAAATCATATTACACTTAAATCCATAATTTACCGGTATAATTTTTAAGCTCTTTGAGAACACTAATTTAACATTACTACTTGTATTACATGTATGTTACTTATTTTTGTCAACATGATTGACACTTGCACAAGTAGGCTACGATTAGAATCATGAACAGAAAGGAAAGCTAAGGCGCCTTGCAATGTAGGCAGCGTACAGCACAGTTCCATAATGCGGATTGCATACCTTCACCGGCTGAAGGCTTGTTGCAGTAATAATTGATTCCACAAAGTACAACAAACCTTTCGTTATATAAACACATTAAAGATTGAGCAAGGGATAGAACATAGGTTCTAAACGCTAACTACTTATTCAGTGTTAGTACATTACACCGAGCGCGAACTTTCAGAAGCAGTAAAGAATCAGGAGGGACCTCAGCAGCGAGAAGAAAAGCATATTGTTTATACTGTTTTATATAAAGACACGGTTTGTGTTGAAGATTGTACGCATATTTACTATTGTTAATAAAGAAACTAAAACGCCTTTTATGGTATTATAATTATTATTATTATTATTATTATTATTATTATTATTTTCCATACTAGAAGCACTCATACAAGGATTTTATTTATTAAATTTTCGCTTCTCCAAACAAATGCTCTGTGTTGAGGCAATATTTTTAACACTTAAATAATTTCAGTCTACTTATATAATATGTAAATTCAATAACAGCCGACCTTGAAGCAATATGTGTATGTAATAATTTGTAAAATGTATGTAACAGTCATAGTATATGTTTATATTATTGTGTACTATTATATCCATGTGTAATAATGTTGTGTGGATATATTACGTAATTTAATAATGTAGGAGCTCTGAGAATAATAAGTTAAAAGTTACCAACAATGAGGTAACAATGAGGTAACCTTGAGTCAATAATGAGTAAGAAGGTTTAACAGTACTACTTGTGATTCTGGGAGTAACAATGATGTAATTTTAGTGACAGTTTATAAAATAGCCAATCAACAACCAGAAAAAGCTTTAGTTAAATGAAGGAATTCTATTGGAGTAGTATTAGCCAATCAGAAACTGAAAAGGAGAAAAATTTACAAATTTAGAGTTCAGTTGTCTGCAGAAAGCGTTACTAACCAGTCGCAAAAAGTGTCCTCAAGAAATTTACTACAAGTTCGCTCCCCAACAGTCGAAATACGATACAACTCCTTCTAAAGTTCAACTTTCTCAGTGTGTTCATAATCTGGCAACAACTTGATGTTATACAGGCGGAAATCAAATCACTGGACATAGGAATTTAACATGAAAAATAAGTTTTTCTCAAGACTTTCCTCCCCTTTTAATTTTAGAGATACATTTTATAAGAATATTTTTAACCCGGCAATGGTTTAATTTATTTGGGATGTCAACGTTGGTCGACATGTGACCACATGACTACCTAGTGCTGATCTATCATCATAGTAGCTATTTATAGTTATGCAATAATTACTTTTAAAACGTTTAATTAAAATATATAATCAGGGTATTCATTTCCACATTATAAAACTCCATACTGAATGTATCATCAAAGTTATTCTCTTTTTCTGCAGTAACAATTTTACTTTCTCTACTACGTAAAGTAAGTAGAAGTATTGCATTCTACCGAAAAATTCGATAACGAGATTTCACCGGAAATACATATTTTGAGGCCCCCTGAATCCAAATAAAGCATTTCTGGAAACATGTCCATGTGTGTCTGTCTAACTGAACAGTATAACTCAAAAAGGAAAAATCGGATGAACACCAAACTTGGTATTTAAGTACAGTACCTTCCAAAAATACGACATAAAGATTTTCAAGGAAATCCTCCAGTCTGAACTACTCTCTGCGTGGAACAGTTATCGAAATGTTTTATTTTATAAAAAATGGCTAAAGATTTTGATTAAAATACCATATATTAAAGATATTTACATTACAAATAAAATGAATACCCTGTGAAGTCCACTTAATTCGGAGGGAATTTTGTACTGCACAAAAAATAGATCTCTTTAAAACAATTTATTTCCTATAAGCTTTTTTGCGGTATAAGCCATTTCTGAGATACCCGTTATTAAAAACTGAATTGTTCATTTCTTGGTCATACTCTAAATGTCCTGTCAACATTCAGCTGTTTCTCGCGATTGCATGGAAACCGTGTGGAATTTTAAGTTTTTCAGTCACCTAATACAAATCAGAGGTTAGGTAACTGATGCGAGAGTTAATGAGGCTGTCAGTATCTAGATCAAAGCTGTTAAGGATAAAAACGTTACCCATGCGTATGGTTATTGACACGATTTTAAAACTTACTTCCGTTTAGGTATATTATTACTTTGTCTACTGCGTACTTAAAGCATTCCACATAAAAATTTGATATCAATGTTTTACCGGAAATACACGTTTTAAGGCCTCCTGAATCCTAAAAGAAAACGTGTGCCTGTGTGTCTGTGGACAGAATAATTCAAAATAAAAAATCTGATGTGTTACACTCACATGACTTTCTCTACTCTTGTACACACTATTTTTACAAACGCTTATTCTCCGTCTACTTCATGTTAATCGAGATAAACATTTGCAGAAACTTATCTTATTGCTAATTTTCTTGAAGATGTAAGGGGAATATATATTTACAAGGGCAATTTGGAAATACAGTAGCCTTTAAGCGCATACATATCTCTTAATAGCTGGTTGCTAGGTGCAGCACCATTCCCTTTGCCACAGATTAATACTCGTTGCATATCCAAGACAAAAAAATGAATAACGAATTCCTATTTGAGAAAATAAGTATTAAAAATTTAAGGGAATAACAAGCAATATCTCGAAAATGGTTCACTGAACAAAAAAAATGTATATGCCATAAATTGTGTATTTTAACGCGGTCTACATTTTTTGTGTAGTAAAATTTTGTCTATCTCTTATGGTTTACCAGTTATGCAAAAGTCGTTTACAATGAAGAATACTTTTGGAGACATTCCCAGGAAATTCAAGATATACATTTTATTTGTCATAAAAATATCTTAAACATATGATATTTTAATCAAAATCGTTAGAGCCATTTTTGAGAAAATTAAAATTTTCGAAAAATCTTCCATGTAAAGGGTAATCTGGGGTGGAGGAGTTTTCTCGAAAACCTTCGTGTCGCATCTCTGGAAGATACTGAACCTAAATACCAAGTTTGGTGTTTATCCGACTGTTCGTTTCTGGGTTATGCTGTTCACAGACAGACAGACACACAGACACACACACGGACATGTTTCCAAAAATGCTTTTTTTTGGATTCAGGGGATCTCAAAACATGTATTTCCGGTGAAATCTCGGTATTGAATTTTTGGTGGAATACAATACTTCTACTTACTATACGCAGTAGAGAAAGTAAAAATTTGTTTAAATAACAAGCTTCATATTTGAAAAAAAAACTGGCAAAAATTTACTTCTCAATGTGAAGATGTGTTCGAATGATGCAGGCGGCTGATAAAACCGGTCAAATGTGCATGCAATTATACGGAGAACCTACACGCTCTTCCTCTGAAGTGCGTGACATACTACATAAACGACTCATCCTGGACGCTGGATTCAAAGGAAAGGTCAGTTGCATGGTGAAGGTGTATTGAACGAGTTGTATTATATTTCGACTATTGGGGAGCCAAACACTTGAAGGAGTTGCAACCGCACGTATGGTACCGGTAGCCTTCGTCGCAAGTTTTAAAAAATATATTAGTTTTGTAATTTTAAAAATGCTATTTTAAAAATTTCCTCTTTTTCTGGCAATTTAATTGTTTCTTTAAATATTATATATTTATGTTTGCCTCGGCGAGTCAGCATTATTGTTAGAGACATGGATGTCTTGGCATGGTTGTGGTGCGACAAGAATATAGGCTTACACAGATTATAATTTTACTTCACTCCTTTTATTAATGCTTGACACAATTTAAATAACACTTCACTAATATAGAGAGCTTTGAGATTCTTTAATTAATTACTTGCACTTTTTAACACGTAAAACTGTTTTCGTCTCACACGAATACGTATTAAATTTCTCGAGGACACTTTTTGCGTCTGGTTAGTAACGCTGTCTGCAACCAACTGAATAGATTTCTACCGCCTAAAATTTGTAAATTTCTGGATTTCAAGTCTCTGATTGGCTACTCCTAATCCAATAGAATACCTTCTTTTAACTAAAGCTTTTTCTGGTAAGTAACATTAAACTTTCAAAATTCATTATTGCCTCAAGGTTACCTCATTGTTACCTCATTGTTACCTCATTGTTAACTTATCATTCTCACAGCTCCTACATTATTAAATTACGTAATATATTCACATAACATTGCACATGTATACAATAATATAACTTATACAATGACTGTAATACACTTTTTATATCTTGTTACAAACACATATTGCTTTAAGGCGGGCTGGTATTGAATTTATATATTATATAATTAGACTGAAAGTGTTAAAAATACTGCCTCAATGGCCATCCTGCTCCCTTGATTTGACGCCTCTTAATTTCTTTTTGTGGGGCATATTAAAAGTATCGTTTACGTGACCGCAGTTTCCGACCAAGAAACGCTTCTCGCCAGAATACTTGCAGACTCTGATTCGTGAGATGCACGATGTACTTGGTGGAACGTGCCAGAATTTTCTACGACGATGTTATGTTTGTTTTTGTCTGTGGCGGTCGCGACTTTATACACCTTTTGTAAAGTAACAATCGTTAAGTAAACAGTATCGTTGCATAAAATAAGTATACATAAAACTATAATGATTCTAGTTTCTGATATTCAAAGCCCGCATTGAGTCGACATTGCTTCTTATTTCACAACTACCTTTTCTAAACCTGCACTTCTACTCCTCTATGAGATCCGTAAGTTTGTATGCAAGCTGTTGAATCAGCCTGTATATTTTCTATTAAAAATCGTCTGAGGCTGTAGTGCTCTGTTACAGTTGGCTGCCCTATATCTAAGAGGTGGACAGTTTTCTTCTACTCCTATCTATGTCTGCTTGTTTAGGCAGTACGCACGAGATCTCGTTCTGACGTGGGGGGAGGCGATATACTATTTTCTCTAACACTGCCCTCCACACCGAGCAGTAGGTTCGGGCCTAGGGTCTGGAATTTTGTTGGACGCAGAAGTCCAATAAAACCATCCTTGCTTTGGAGATAGATTAGGATTTAATTAAGTGTAAATCATTTGTTATACGAGGGCAATCCCAGAATTACCCGATCTGATGTACAGATAGTGATTTTTTTTCAAACAAATGACTACGGTAGAAAGTACACCTTATAAAGCTTAAGTTGAAGTTTGAAAATGCTACATTGCTTAGTAATTGTTTGGCAGCTATCAATAGTGAACGCCCTCAGCAAATTTGTAAACATGGATAAAACTGGTTATCGTTATGTGATACAATACTTTAATTTGAAAGCTCTTAGTCCCACTAATATTAAAGCTGAGCTAGATTCTACTCTGCAGGAGCCTACTCCTTCATTTACAGCAGTAAAATTTTGGGTGGCCGAGTTTAAGTGAGGCCGTACGAGATGCCAAGATGAACATCGCAGTGGTCGACCAAATGAGGTGACCACGCCAGAAATTGCGAGGAAAATCCACATAATGGTATTGGATGACTGTCAACTAAAAGTGCACGAGCTAGTAGATATCGTAGGCATTTCGAAAAGTGTTGTACATCGCACACTAAGTGAAAATTTAGACGTGAGAAAACTGCGCAAGACAGGTGCCGCGTTTACTCACAATGGAGCAAAAGCAGCATCGTGAGGATGTTTCAGTCGAGTGTTTGACGATGTTTCGCTGCAATAAAGCCGAGTTTTTCGTCGATTCATAACCATGGATGAAACACGGGTCCATCACTTTACACCTGAGACGAAGGAACAGTCAAAACAGTGGATTGAAAGGGGAGAATCGGCTCCAAAAAAGGTGAGATAGTTCTGCAGGCAAGGTCAAAGCGTCAGTTTTTGTGGAATGCGCGTGAGATTATTTTCATTTAAATCTTCAAAAAGCAAACGCAATCAATGGTGAGTATTATGCAAACTTATTGCGGCGTTTGAATAATGAAATCCAGCAAAAACGGCCGCATTTAGCGAAAAAGAAAGGTTTGTTTGATCAAAACAATGCACTAGTTCACATATCTATTATTGCCATGGCCAAAATCAGAGTTAAAGTTCGAATTGCTTCCTCATGCACCCTATTCGTCAGACTTAGCTCCCTCAAGAAATGCTTAGCGGTAGAAGGTTTGCAAACAATGTGTGTGGAATCTGCAGATGATGGCTATTTTGTAGAACTCGACGGGTCTCACTGTAACTAAGGGTATCGAAGTAATTGAACATCGCTGGGAAAAGTGTATCGAGCTGAAACGAGAAATAAAGATGTTTTTTCCCAAAATTTTTGTGTTTTCTATGTTAGGTCGAATACTTCTAGGATAGCCCTCGTATTTTTATCCCCGTTTAATATACGGTATGATATTTTGTGGAAACTCTTTAGTGGAGTCAATTTTTTAACACTTACTGTAAACATTTTCGATGTTTTAAAATAATTTTAAACCATTTTGAAAGTCTTAACCTTTCAAACTTCACCAAAGTTTGTTCCTGGATCCCACACTATTCTTTATTTTCGAACGTTTTACACGTTTTCACGTTTTCCTTGGATATTCTGACTTTTAATAGTATAAATGTATCAATTTTTAAAATATTTTACATTCTTACACATTTTCGACCCTCTTATTAGAATTAATTCTGTTTAAAATGTCTTTGTGGTAGATCACCTTCTATGGGAGTGCGCATTATTAAACCGGCAGTCTTCAAGGCGAGAATTATGGGCGGAAACAATTTGCGAGATTAAAAAAGTAACACAGCCATGTATGCGCTTTTTTAAAGCATACAGTTGTAAGTACAAGGATATAAGATTTTAATAATAATAATAATAATAATAATAATAATAATAATAATTGAAAACACAACTTGCCAAGCTGAAAACATTTGCAAATATATCAAACTACCTATTTTAAAAAAGGTTGTTCATCGCAATGGTTGAAATAATCCCAATGAAACTTTACGAATAACTCCAGAGTGGTGATGTTTTGTTATTTCTTTAGCAGATTGGAGCGTATATTTATGGAAAACAACTTAAATCTAACGGAAATGGGCCTTTGGATGTATCGTGAGGCCTTGCATCGTAACACTTAGCCTGTTTATCACCAGCAAGTTTCCCAACACTGCCTCCATCTATAAGCCTTCGCCCTTACTGTGAAGTAGTGCAAAACAAGTTTTTCTTGACCTGCCCAGTACTGAGGAAAACTGCCTACCAATACGCAGGTTGCTCTGCTAAAATCCTATGACTATGGCCAGGGAACAGAGGAGACGCCTGGCACCTCGACTGAACGCAGATATATGGTGCTTACCACCTTCCCAGGAGAAATGGATAAGATGAAAGAACAGCAGGAGCCTATAGGCCGCACGGCAGAGACGCGGAGAGGTCCGCAACGATTCCAAGATTCATGACAGTCACACCAGCGATGGCTTCCCGGGAGAACTCGACCCACAAGGTTGCAATATGGGAGGGCCGAGAAGAACTTTCCATCGAACAAGTACCTTGAAGTAGATAGTTCCTTTAGTTTAACTGCCCCACGTATGGGCACCAATTTGAAGAATGGAATTGTTCTTTACGTTGTTTACGTTGATGTTTACTGTTTATTTATTAGCCTCACACTTATGGACGTCAATTTGAAGTAAGTTTGTTTTTATTAGTTAACACCACACTTTGGGCTTCAGTTTGAAGAAGTTTGTTTGTTACGTAATATGCTGCTACGTATGTAAAGCTGATTTTAAGATGTATTTTTTGTTGTTGTTACGCTCCAAGTTTAAAAAAATAATATTAACTATTAACTTTGTTATTAAACTGGTTCTATAGATATTATTTATACTTATTTTTGCCCCGGCTGCTTCAGTATTACTTTAGAGACAGTTTCTCTTAGTCAGGGCGTGGTGCGACAAGAATGTAGGCTTACACAGATTTTAAGTTTAAATTCGCTTCTTTTTATTAATCCTCGGCACAAATTAAATAGCACTACACTGATATCAAGAGCTGTGGGATTCTTTTATTTAATACTTGCACTTTGTTAACGCGTATACTTAATTTTCATTTCACACGAATACGTAATATTTCTTTAGAGAACACATCTTCCATCCGGTTACTATCAAGGTCTGCAGGCAACTGAACATATTTCAACAGTCCAAACCCGTAAACCTGTATTTGAAGTCTCTGATTGGCTAATTTGAAACTGTCGCAAAATTTACATTGTTGCTGCCCTTATCATGACAAGTAGAATTCAGACTCTCAAACTCATTATTGCCTCAAGGTTACCTCATTGTTAGCAACGTTAAACTTATTATTCTCACAGCTCTTGCATTATTAAATTACATAATGCATTCACATAACATTATTGAACATGTTTACAATACAAATAAGCATATGCAATGACTATTAAATACATTTTTACAAGTTATTACATACATATTGTTTCAAGGCGGGCTGTTATTGAATTTATATATTATATAATTTAATTGAAATTATACAAGTGTTAAAAATATTACTTTAATCTGCACCAACAATCTGAACCCGACCGACACTGTACAACTCCTAAGCCTACCTGAAACATGAAAGGGGAAGCAATATAATAGAAAATTAAAGAAAGGGAATTCACAGTAGAAGAGAAACCATTCCAGCATTCGCCGTTCCATTCAGGAAAAACCGTGAAAAACCCATGGTCAGAGTGGCTGTCACTAGGAATCGAACCAGGACCTCTAGAGTGCGAGCCTCGCACGTTACCGTGGATCTACCTAGCTCGGTCGATAACCTATCTGCCGGGGCAAGCAGGTGCAGACAGTTAAAATCGCATAAATGTACACCTTTGATCTATAAAATCTTCAATCCACAAAACATAATATAGATACTGTCCTTAAATTAGCATTCTGATGGAGACTGTACCTAAGAGGTACACCAGCATTAAGATGGGATGGAACCACCAGCTTTACAGTCTTACTTTTTTCTCTCCCAGTTCTGATTAATGATGACAGATGCAGGACAAAACATGAAAAGGCTTTCTTACAAGTAAAATCTCAGAACGCAAAATGCTCAGTAGTGACTCAATGTCTCTTCGCCTCAGGATATTCAATTTCAGGATAATAAAAGACGAATCTCCGGTACTTCTAATTAGCATTAGAATCCAATTAGCATTATTTCTTAAATATCTGCGATTTTTTTAATGAATACATTTGAACAAATTAGTTTTGAGAAACGTTGTCTTCGCCATATTCCAGTCTTCTTTATTCTTCTCCTACACACAGCAGAGAACAAATTTAATTATATGGCTGGGAAAATCTCAAGACAATGGGATTAGACAGGCAAGAATAAACGTTCAGCTACCGTCCCAGGCAAGCGGCGAGGGGAAATCTTATCTGCGGCGTTAAATTGACCGTGAAAATCATACGGGGAAAGTAGAAAATTGGCGGCGCGGCAACCACCACTTGGTTCTTTCTCTCGAGGAAGGATAAACATCTCCCCTGCCGGATGTGCACTGGGAAGTGAGCTGTTGCCATTAAAATATAGCACAAATATCAGACTTGTTGTTATTATCTCCATGGAGACCCACTTACTTACTTGGCAGAGTTTCAGAAGCTTCGTGCAGGAGAGAAGCTTCTAGCTCATAAACAAAACCATAAAGAATCAGATAAAAAAAGATTCTTAGGCTTAATGTGCTTTCAAGCGACGAGTGTATGGTTTATGTATTATGTACTTCTCTGTTGTAATAAGAATACGGAGATTTTAATGGCATATAGGGAGTAACAAAACTTTCTCATTCGTACCCAGTAACTTTTAAGGTTTGTTTCGAACACACTACCCATCCTGGAGAAAAGCATTCAATTTACTTAAACCTAAGTTACTATTTTGTCACCCGCTTCTGATTTTAATTCAAATATCGTCGTTTCTAACGCCCCCGTGTAATCTTGGGGGATACCTCATTCCTCCAAGCGATCACTAGACCCATTTTTGAGGTAGAGGCACCCAGCAGATGAAATTGATTGCCTCCGAGTGTAGCGTCACAGAATGACGGTGGAATGACAGGACATACAGCTTTTACCATGGGGATGTTTCACATGAGCATGTCAGGCGGATAGGGCCGACTTAAAATCGAACCCCCGACCCTTAGTAAGAGAGACGGAAACGAAACCACTTAACTCTCGGAGCCCTTTAATTCAAACGTGAAATCATAATTTTTTTAAGGCCGCCTCGTAGTCACACCATTTACGCATTAAAAATACAGGGTATTCAAAAAGAAGGAACAGATTTTAAATATTCATTTTTAATCAACGGCAATAGATAGCGACGCATACAACACATCTTTGAATAAAGCAAAGTTCAAAGTTTTACCCCACCTATTACTTCCATTCAGGGCCTACAGCGGCGCTGTGTTTGTTTACGAGAAAATGGCGACGCCACAGGAAAAGTCGTTTTGTGTGCTGCATTATGCAAAGAGTGAATCCATTGTTTCATTGCAGCGTGCATTTCGTTGTAAGCTCAACAACAAGCCGCCTCGTCATAAAAATTTACAATTGCCTAACAAATGGTGCTCATTTTGAACATACAAAATAAAACTTAGAACTTTTCTCTATTCGGTGATATATCGCATGTGACGCCATCAAGAGTTATTGTTATTACATTGTCATTTTTAAAAATTTGGAAATTTATTTATTTTTATTAGTTTTTAAACAAAGTTAATAATGAAAGTAACAAAACTGAACTGAAATTTAAGAACTAAGCTACAACATACCGAGCGGTATGGCTAAGCGGCTGCGTCTAAGTTCACGATCGATTATGTCAGAAATTATTGCAGGTATCATACTGAATTCTTCACAGGATGTAGATGCACGCCTTCTATCTACTTTTATACTGGAAGTTTAAGTTTGTATATTAAGTAAGATAGCACCGTACGGGATGACTCAGGCCGTAACGTATGTGGCCCGCATTCGGGAGGTCCCGGATTCGATCCCTGGCAACCCCCCCACTCTGACCCATGGGCGGGGTTTTTTTCCCGGATTGTCAGGCGAATGTTGGAATGGTTAGTTTCATCCTCCGAATTTCCTGTTTCTCCATTTCCTTCCATTAATCATTTCTGTTTCAGGGTTGGAAGTGTGGGCGATGGTGTTTCGGTGCAGCGTTGCAGTGAGAAATGATGCTCTCTGTTATATTATCCCCCTTGGGGGATCATTGGACCCTGTGTGGGGCAGGGTCCCCGGGCTGCCGGAGCGTCTATATTTGGAATCTGTAGGAACTCTGTACAGTCACTCCTGGTTCCGGCCGGTTCACCTCACTCCTCCCTCCCTGGATCGGTGTCGAAATCCGCTCCACTTCGCAATCTAATCCAAGGAAGGTAGCATGTTTTATTGATTATACCAAATTTATCGGCAATTTTTTTAAATAACTATGTTATTAATATCAAAATAGATCCACAAAGTACTTAGTGTAGTTTAGATTAATGAAAAATTTCCTATGGGATCATTTATGCCAGCATTCAAAGCAAAGCAAAAATGTAAAAACAAATCGCAGATATTTGCAAGGAATGAGACCATATGACTTAGCCACACAGGAGGTGCCATATTTAACAGTAGTACCAATTTTAGGGCAAGACTTCCCTTAAAAAATGCGTTAAAGTTTACCTCTCTGCTCCAAAGTGTGTAGCAATTATGATCGTTCTTTGTAAAGCAGCGCACAATTCACAGTAGAAAAAGTTAAATGCAGGAAACATTTTAAAAACGTATTTAAAATATAAATATGTCAATATGGAAATGAATGTCATTTATTCCCCCCCCCCCTCAAAATAGGATATATTAACACGAAATAAAATAGAAATTCCAAACGTAATGCTTTATGGCGGTAACTGTTAGTCAGATTGTTTTGTTTTATTGTCATTTCTTGAAGTTATTCGGTTCTATTGTTAATGTTATTATTCTACTTGTTACCCTCATTGCAATCATTGTGTTGGCTAGCTCAGCTCTTAGTCGCTCGAACTTGTATATCTTTGTCAAGGCATGGTACAGACAAGAAAGGTTTCCTGTGTAACAAGATATAAAGCTTGGAGATCAATTTTGAAGCATTTGTTGTATGGGATTTAAATTATGTTGCAGCCATTACTATTACGAATATTCAAGCTCATATGTAGCGTGTTTTAATAATTTCTTTTTTTTATTTTTTTTTTAAGAATGACCCGTACATAAAGAAAATCTGATGTGATACATTCGCACGGACTTTTCTCTCTTTACCGTTTATTAGCCAGTATGCAAATTAGTCTCACCAGCGTATTCTCTACTACGTATATTAAATAGGCGTCGTATTGTATTGCATCAAAAAATTCGATATCGATATTACATTGGAAATACACGTTTTGAGGTACCCTGAATAAAAAAAGCATTTTAGGAAAAGATTCCTGTGTATGTCTGTGTGCATCTGAACAACAATAACTCAAAAACGAAAAGCTGAATAAACACCGAACTTGGTATTTAGGTTCAGCATCTTTCAAAGATGCAACACGAAGATTTTCAAAAAAATTTCCAACCCCAGTCAACCCTTAAAATGGAACACTTTTCGAAAAGTTTGATTTCCTTAAAAATGGTCGTAAGGATTTTGATTAAAATATCATATGTTTAAGATATTTTCATGGAAAATTGAATGTATATCTTGAATTTTCTGGGAATGGCCCCATAAGTCCTCTGCATTGTGAATTGCTTTTGCATAACTGGTAAGCCGTTAAAGATAAATAAAGGTTTACTATACAAAAATTTAGATCTCGTTAAAACACACAATTTATGTTCAATACATTTTTCGTGGAGTAAACCATTTCCGAGATTTCTTTGAATTTTGCAATGCTTTATACTGTTTCTCAAATGGGTATTCGTTATTCTTTTTTTTTCTTTCTTTTTTCCCGGACATGCAAAGACAATGGAATGCTCCATATAGCAACCAGCTCTTGAAAGATTTGACTATAATTTAAAGCTTACCATATTCACCTTGCACCTACAAGAAAATTAGCAATAAAATTATCATCTCGATTAACATGAATTATACGGAGAATAGTTTTTGCAACACTAGAGAAAGTCATATGGGTGCAACACATCAGATTTTTGTATATCTGCTTTATTTTAATCAAATTAAACCTTTGCAGAAACATTACAAATTTTGTAAGATACAATGAGAACAGCAATAGTCAAATATTTAAGAACTGGACGCTATATGCTGCCTTACAATTCCATACTGTTTCCATGCAATCGGGAGAAAAAACTGAATGTTGACAGGACTTCATGAGAATGACCAAGTATTGAATAATTGGAACCATTAATAAAGGATATGTCGTAAATGGCTTATACAACAGAAAAATGCATTTTATTAGACTGTGTGTATTAAAGGAAATTTACATTTTTTGTGTAGTACGTTTTCCCCTATCGCTTAACGTTTACCAGTTGTACAATATTATACAAAATTCCTTCCGAATGAAGAGGACTTTACAGGCTATTCCCAGAAAATTAAAGATATAAATTTTATTTGTCATGTAAATATCATTAATATGTGGTATTTTAATAAAAATCATTAAAGCTTGAAGGTTTGTTTGTATTGAAGGAGTTGTATTATATTTCAACCGTTGGGGAACCGAACTTGAATTTCGTTGCAACCACATGTGTAGTAAATAGTCTCCGGTAGCCTTCGCCCCAAAATTTTAAAAATATTAACTTTGTAATTTGACTGTTTCTTTAAATATTATATTTATGTTTGCCTCGGCTGCGTCAGTATTTGTTAGAGACACGTTTCTCTTAGCAGGGTTGTGGTACGACAAGAATGTAGGCTTACACAAATTATAATTTTAATTCACTCCTTTTATTAATCTTTGATATGATTTAAATAATACTTCACTGATAGAGAGCTGTGAGATTCTTTTTATTAATTAATTACACTTTTTAACACGTAAACTTACTTTTCGTCTCACACGAACACATATTATACTTCTTGAGGACACTTTTTGCGTCTGGTTAGTAACTCTGTCTGCAGGCAACTGACAAGATTTCTAGCGCCTAAACTTGTAATTTTCTGTATTTCAAGTCTCTAATTGGCTAATCCTACTCCAATAGAATACCTTCATTTAAATAATGCTTTTTCCGGTTGTTGATTGGCTATTTTATAAACTGTCACTAAATTTACATTATTGTTGCTCCAATAATTACTAGTAGCATTTTTAAACGTTCTTGCTCATTATTGCCTCATTGTTAGCAACTTTTAACTTATTATTCTCACAGCTCCTACATTATTAAATTACGTAATATATTTATATAACATTATTACACATGGATACAATAATATAAAGATATACAATGACTGTGATATACACTTTTTATATATTGTTACATACAAATATTGGTTTATGGGGGGCTGTTATTGAATATATATATATATATATATATATATATATATTATATAATTAGACTGAAATTATTTAAGTGTTAAAAATACTGCCTCAAGGTATTTTTAAAAAATAAAGTATTTCGAAAAATGTTCCATGTAGAGAGTAGTTTGGGGTAGGGGATTTTCTTGAAAGTGTTCGTGTCGTATTTTTTGGAAGATATTAAATTTAAATACCAAGTTTGTTATTCATCCGACTTTTCATTTTTGAATTATGCTGTTCACGAACACACACACACATACGGAGCTTTTTCTAAAGATTCACCTCCAAGCATGGATGTAACATTTTACAAACTATCTTTTATATTTGATGAATGGGCTCGTTTATCCCAGCTAGTAGAACGCTGTCTCTGGCAAAACGAACCATTTCCGTAGTATTTCTAAAGTTCTGTTGAGGAGACTAAACTAAGGCGTTTCCTTGCTTCTGGTTATTGCATTTGTCCCTTCCTGTCGTACCGGAAGCTTCATCCAGTCACTCCCCGAGGTCGCCCCACGGCTTTATAACCCGGCACCTCCCACAGGGATTCTCGTCAGCTTTTGGTACGGGGGCTGCGGCTCAAAGAAAGGATCATGCTGCGGGCGTGCATATGTTATACGCGTACATTATCTGCAGCGTAACATCCCTTAGTTTAAACGGATTAAGAATAAGTAGACGGAAGAATAGGTTTCTGTAAGAATGGTTTGTAGAAGAGTAGAGAAAGTCCTGTGAGTGCAACACTATTTATTTTTTACGCGCGTTAAAGATGTTTTGCCTCTAAGCTTTATTGTATTTTATTTTAATATTCCTCATGAATTTACTTCTTTTATTCTTTAGGGGAAACCATTTATTCCACCCATTCAAAATCAATCTATGTTAATTGCTTTTTGCTTTCTTTGTCACGCACATAGTAGGTAGATACCGAGTTAGATACCGAGATTTCACCGGAAATATATGTTTTAAGGCTCCCTTAATCCACAAAAACAATTTTTAGAAAAAGGTCCTGTGTGTGTCTGAACAGCATAAGTTAAAAAAGAAAAGTCGGATAAATGCCAAACTGGCATTTGAGTTTAGCATTTTCCAAGGTTGCGACACATTTTCAAGAAAATCCCTCTACCCCAGACTACCCTTTACAAGGAACATGTTTCGAAAATTTTGATTTATTCAAAAATTCCGCTAACGATTTTGATTAAAATACCATGTTTAAGAATTTTCATGGCAAATAAAATTTCTATCTTGAATTTTCTGGGAACGTCTTCAAACGTTCTCTTCGTTCTGAATGACTTTCGCATAACTGGTAGACCGTAAGAGACAGACAAAATGTTACTATACAAAAAATGTAGATCTCATTTATTTGTCGAGTGAATCATTTCCGAGATATTCTTTGTTATTTCTTTGAATTTTCCAATACTTCCATGGGAATTCGTTATTCGTTTTTTATGTCCTGGACATACAAAGGGAATGGAATGCGCCACATAGCAACCAGCTCTTAAAACATTTGACTATCGCTTAAAGCCTCCCACATTCCCCTTGCATCTACAAGAAAATTAACAATAAGATTAACATCTCGATTAACATGAAGCATATGGAGAATAAGCGTTTGTAAAAAGTAGCTTGTACAAGAGTAGAGAAAATCACGTGAGTGCAACATATCAGATTTTTTACAACTTGTTTTAGTGTAGTATAGGTAAATAATATTGCTTGCGTTACTACATTTTATTTACAAATATAATTATACAATAATGGTGAACTTTGGGCTCATAAGATTCAATTGACCGAGTATGAAACCTCCTCCCAATGTGATCTACTAGTATTACGGACTCTTAAGTAAACGACACGTACATAAAAATGAAGACATCTGTTATAGTTTTACTCATGTATTTAAAATGAAAGGGGGAAAAATGAGTTGAGCTCCGCGGAGATTTGGACATGCAACCTCAGGAATAGTAAGCTAACTCTCTACCACTAAGCTGGGAGTGCTGTAGTAAGCGTGGCATTATTCATACTACATTTGAAAGCCATAAATCAATAAATTAAATACTTTGCATTACAAAAACTCAGTTTTGAATCACTATTAAACATCTGTTTGAAATCTCGAATATGAATTGTTTTCTCGGAAGACTTTTGTGATTACAGTTGTGTTCCCCATTATAACTACAAAACGTTCTCTACTCTTGTACACACTATTTTTACAAACGCTTATTCTCCATATGATTCATGTTAATCGAGATATCCAGATGTTAATCTTATTGCTAATTTCCTTGTAGATGCAAGGGGAATTGGTAGGCTTTAAGCGATAGTCAAATGTTTTAAGAGTTCGTTGCTCTGTGGAGTATTCCATTCTCTTTGCATTACCAGAACAAAAAAATGAATAACGAATTCCCATTTGAGAGAAAGTATAAGTATTGGAAATTTTAAGGGAACAACAAGCAATATCTCGGAAATGGTTCACTCAACAACAAAAATGTATATGACATAAATTGTGCATTTTAACGATATCTACATTTTTGTGTAGTAAAATTTTGTCTGTCTCTTATGGTTTACCAGTTATGCAAAAGTCGTTCACAATGAAGAATACTTTTAGAGACATTCGCAGATAATTCGGGATTTACAATTCATTTACCATAAAAATATCTTAAAATTATGGTATTTTATTCAAAATCGTTAGAGCGATTTTTGAGAAAATTAACATTTTCGAAAAATGTTCCATGTAAAGGGTAATCTGGGGTGGGGGAATTTTCTTGAAAACCTTCGTGTCGCATCTTTGGAAGATACTGAACCTAAATACCATGTTTGGTGTTTATCCGACTGTTCGTTCTTGAGTTATGCTGTTCACAGTCACACACACAGACATACACACGGACATGTTTCCAAAAATGCTTTATATGCATTCAGTGCACCTCAAAATATGTATTTCCGTGAATTTTCGGTATCGAATTTTTGGGTGGAATACAATACTTCCCCTGCTTACTATAGGTAGTAGAGAAAGTAAAAATATAGGCAGTCTTGTGAATAAAGCCTTGCTATCCCGAGAGCTCATGCAAGAAGCTCGGCCAGCCAGTTTTAAATTGACCGAGTGTAAACCACAAGACTAAGTGGGATTGTTGAGCTCAGAGCAAACATCCGTAGGGATATAGAGATCACTCCAAGTGATTTCCTGCACCATTTTGGAGAAAATGATTAGCAAAGGCCAAAAGGGATGCAATATTCAAACTACAGTATTTTGGTTACCTAATAAGTGTTTAATAATTGTAATACGTTTATTCCTAGAAATATACATCTAAAATGTGTCTCATTAATATGGCCCATCCTGTATTACCAATTCTTTCTGCTAATGATTTCTCTGTTACATGTAGAGCTGCCCTTGAAGTGCTGCACCTGGTGAGTTTTCGTGGTCAAAGTGGTAAAGTAGTTCAAGCGACACTGTTGTGTTATACGCGTACTTGATGAACAACGCGTTATATTATAGCCGTTTGTGTGAAAGAGAACACTACTTCATTATCTTAAAAAGCTCGATGGCGCCTGACGTTGCAGCATTTGTATTATTTTGCACACTATGCCTTCATAGGCTCTGTTTTTTCATTATTAGAGAAACAAAAATTCGCGCTTCTGTTTTTAAATTCTTGTTTCCTCTAATTAAGGGAAGAGTTAGGGGAAAATAACATGTACCATCCCTTCATATATTTACCAGCAGCAGATTTCCATTGTGGTTCCATAACGCAATTATCACGCTTGTTAGCGACATTGTAAATGTTACATCACAAACGGAATATTTGAAATATTAGACCTAGCGCACGCAAATGTGCCGCGAATGCAAATGAAGAAGAAATGAGAGCAAATGCAAGCTGTGTGTCACGTTGCTTTTGGTTGAATCTTCATCACATTCACATGTTTTCACTGTATAGTCTACCTTGGTTTCTTAAAAATTGTTTGAAAATATACCTTATTTCAACAACCGTCTATAGAAGTCTAAATAGATGGACAGTACAAAGATAAAGACAGAATGGAAATAAAAAGTAAATTTTTACCAGGTATCAAAATTTTTTCTGCATAAACCCTTTTCTATTATGATTCTGGTTTGCATTATTTAATTAAAAAAGCTAAATATTCTTTCCAAAAACAACTTTACGTTTTACATCTTTAATTTAACTCTGTAGCATGAGAGCAGATATATAAACGATAAAATAATTAGCTGGGAGTTAAAAATGGAATAAATAATAGTTCAGTCACATTCATTCCACTTTCTGCATACAGTAATGTACATTCTCGTAGACAATGAAAACGTCCATTATTCAGTTTTTAAAAAATCTGATGTGTTACAATTACATGACCTTCTCTTCCCCCTATCGCTTATTAGTAGGTATAGAATTAAACTTACGATAGTTTGTTTTCCAAACTTCATTATGTTAATCGACATAAACCTTTCCGGAAATAGCTACATTATAATTTCGTATATGCTGGCCTTAAAATTCCATACCCTTTTCACGACATCGAGAGAAACATCGAAAAGCTTGAAAATAATAACAAAGAATTCACAATTCGAACCATTAATAACGGATGTCTCAGAAATGGCTGATGCTACAAAAACCATTTGAAATAAATTATGATTTAAAGAGGTCTACATTTTTTATGTAGTGCATTTCTATATTGCTTAACGTTTACCAGTTATACAAGATTGTACTAAATTTCTTCAGAATGAAGAGTACTTCAGAGGATATTCCCAGAAAATTCAAGATATATATTTTATTTGCCATGTAAATATGTTTAATATATGCTATTTATCATAATCGTTAGAGCCATGTTTGAAAAAATAAAAACGTTCGAAAAATGTTCTATGTAAAGTGTAGTTAGTGTGTGGAGGGAGTTCCTTTAAAATTTTTGTGACGCATCCTTTAAAAATACTTAAGTTAATACCAAGGTAGCACACACACCTTTTTCTGAAAATGCTATTTTAAGATTTAATTGGTCTTAAAACATGTACAGTGTTTTCGTTTTATGCCAAGGTCACAATCACCTTATATGCGTGTTGGTCGAGGCGGCATTGACCTCGATATTACGCCACAGCACAGAAACGGCACAGGACGTGTCAAGGGAACGTTTATCAGCTGTGAGCTGTCTCGGTCGTCGCTTTGTATTCGTGTTGTGAAGTGTTTCGACAATACCTGTATTGTGTGTGATTTCCTAAGGAATGTTATTCCCTTATTAGTCCATGAAGATGCCTGCCAACAACTTCACGCTTGAACAGCGTATTTTGATGTACGATACGTACGTGAAAACTGAATCTTGTAGATAATTTCAGCAGCAACTTGTGGTTATCCAAATCCGGTTAGAGCACTGTGATATGTTTGGTCAATAAGATTTAAAACAACAGGATCGCTAAACATAA
Source organism: Deroplatys truncata (assembly GCA_030765065.1). NCBI lineage: Eukaryota > Metazoa > Arthropoda > Insecta > Mantodea > Mantidae > Deroplatys > Deroplatys truncata. The sequence continues at coordinate 23,584,150 of CM060979.1, forward strand.
AAAAAAATTAAATTTATAAGAACAATTCCCACACCATAGACGAACTTAAGGACAATATAAAATCAGAAATTATGAACATCACGCAAGAAACATTTATGCGTGTGAATGGTGATTTCTCCACGATGACGAGCACGTCTTCGCGCAGATGGATACCACTTTCAACAACACCTGCAACAAGTTTAGCAATCATTACATATATGTTACTAACACTCGTGAGTAAGTAACGCGAGAGTTACGGATCGGAATACCCCGCATTCGCGCGATCTGCGGCCTTGGCATAAAACGAAGGCATTGTATTTCCGGTGAAATCCAGGTATCAAATTATATAGTGGAATGCAATGCGTTCTTCAACTACCCTTTACGTGGAACAGAAAGTAAAATGCAGCCATGTAATTTAAATTCTCCGTTTACATCTGTTTAGCTTTTAATTTTCAAAACTATTAGAAAGAACCGAACATTATCTGTTCTACCGAGCGGAATAGCTCAGGCGGTAAAGTCTATGCCCCACATTCGGGAGGTCCCGGGTTCAAATCCCGTGGGCCGACCAATCTGTCTGAGGTTTATTCGTGGTTTTCTTCAGTCGCAAAGATAAATACCGAATTGGATATTTAATACCACGACCCAAATTTGCACCTTAAATCTAACAATAGTAAAATGAAAAATAAGTGGTAATAGCGAATGCTATGCCATCTGTCCACAGACAATGTAAGCAGTTGGATTGGACGGCACCCTAACACCATCTGCACGGCATGAAGGAGGTGGTTACAGGGGTGAGACCTAGAAGGCTAACTGCCCGCCTTTCTATGTGAGGGCAGCAGTTGGACTGGACGGCACCCTAATGCCGTCTGCACGGCATGAAGCAGAAAATTCGATAGCTATGCGCTAGGGTCTCTGTGACACGTGACGGAGGGGGTGGTTATAGGGATGAGACCTAGAAGGCATCACATATCGTTTTAGGAGTTATCCATCAACAGATCCGTTGCAATAAGATCTGGGGGTTAAAGCGACGTAAAATAAAAAAAAATAGAGTAAATTATCTGTTCTGTTTTTATAACTTTTTCTGGTACGTTGGTTAGTAGGTTTTTTCCACAGATTCTCAAGAGTACATGTCAAAGTATGGATAGTTTTTACTAAGAATCACACAGAGAAGTCGCGGAAAGAAATTTGCTGATCAGTGGAGTCATGGGCCTGCTGTATTCGTCGTATACAGCTGTAATAAAAGTTTATCTGGATTAGCAAGAAGTAGATATAAGAATAAACTTGTAGAACCGTGAATAGAAAAAGTCATGTGAATGCAGCACATCAGATTTTTCTTATCTAAAATGATTTACCAAGCAGTGCTGTAGATTTCCTTGCCCTGTTTTGTTGTTTCTTTTGTTTTGTATCTAAGAGATAAGGTTTCTTCGGTTGTTAATCGCTCACTCCCCAGCTCTGTCGTTCATCACATTCTGTCCCAGAGGGAAAGCAGCATGAGCAGCGAGATAAATACAGCAGGGGTTAGGGCGCCATTGACTTGCATGGCGTGTTGCAGCGAAGTAGTTCGCTATTCATTGTCTAGTCTTGTCGGCGCATCAGTGTAGCAGCTTGTCGTGCGTCAGGACCCGGCCGGGTAGGATGGGTGGGGCGATGCGATGCGGACAGAATACGGAGCAGTAACAAACGGGGGAACAGATTAAACAAACCGGCAGTAGCTAAAAACTTCCCAAACTAGGTTTACTTAATGGCCGGCACAGCAGCGGGTAAACCTGAATACGCTTATATATTCCAGGCCAATAGCAGCACAATAATCCGGAAGTGTGCACTCTCCGACAGTGGTCGCTGTAAAAGGCACAGGGAAAACACGTTTTGAAACTTGTCACATAGCTCTTATGCTTTGCGTTTTTACTTTTTCTACCGCGTACTTACAGCAAGTAGAGGAGGTAATATTCCACCCAAAAATTCCATACAGATTTTTCACCTGAATAATACATTTTGAGGCTCCCAATACTCCCAAAAAGGCATTATTAGAAAAACCAAGAGTCTAATAAATAACACACTTGGTTTTAAGTTCTGTATCTCGCAAAAACGCGACACAAATATTTTCAAGAAAATCTCTTTACCCCAAACTACCCTTACGTGGAAAATGTTAGTTATTTTTCTATTTCTCAAAAACGGCTCTATCGATTTGGAATAACATAACATATGTTTAAAACATTTTCATGACAAATAAAACGTATACCTTGAAGGAGTATGTTTTGAGTAGTTAAATAAAATTATAATCATAGGGAGAATAAATATCAATAACAGTAAGCATAGTGTTAAATAAAACTGGAAAGCGAGTGTGACTAAATTTGTCGAAGGGTTGAGAGAGACAAGGCCACCAGCGGTCGGAAACGGGTCGTTTTCCCTCTATTGATAAGTGTCCCGTTAGGTTGCTGGAACGCAGATGTGTAGAAAAGGGTCAATGTTCGCCAAAAGCCAGATAGCCTTAGGCCTCCAATGAAAGAAGCTAGAAATCAGGTGATAGTGGAATGGGGAGATATAGAACGTTTGAATACACACTTGGCCGTGGTGGCTCATTGGAGATATTTGTTTGAAAATGTGTAGGAAAGTTTAGAATACAAACTTGACTGTGGTAGTTCCTTGGAGATGGTTTTTAGAACATGTGTCGGCGGATAGGTGCGATGATATGAAACGTAACAATAAGGAAAGGTGCGTGTGTGTGTCGAAGTAATAGCAGGAATCAAATGTTAAAACGGTGACAGTAAATAAACGAGCAGGAAAACAAACAGTCGAATTTACCACTAACCCGAGATCCAAAATCCATGCAAATAACCCTGAGCTAGTACCGAACCCGGGACCATTCCTACAAATCCCGTACCGCAGAGCCGACATACCACCGCAACCTTCAATTTTCTAATAGCCTATGATGATCCCTTCATATTGAATGACTTAACTATTAATTTATGCCACATAATATTTTGTGGCGTTAGCCATTTCGATACATTGTTTATTGGAGTGAATTGTTCTTCTACACAAGCCGTGTGTTGAATAAGGTTGGAAAATAGAATCAGAAGACTGAAAAGTTCAGTCGGGATTTGAATCACGGATCCCCGGTCTCCATCCGGTTGGTCTAACCACTGTCATCCCGACTGTGGCAATGAATTTTTCAGTCGTCTGATTCTACCTTTCCAACCTTGTCCAACACACTGCTTGTGTTGAAGAGCAATTAATTCCATTAATTGACCTAATAGTGGTTGAAACTATGAAGCCCGGGACTTAAAGTACTTGCAGCATTCTAAGTCCCCATTGGGGCATGTCATCTCAATGCAATTTGACATCTTATTGTGGTTTACCGTGAAAAATTCAAATGAACTGGAGAATTTAATACCGTGCCGGCATGTTGCCGTGGTTTATTGTTTATTGCCCATAGTCTGAATTACAAGTTTCGAGCATTGTCAAGTACAAAGACCAAAACTTAAATTACAGTTTAGAAAATATACATCATTGTTTACATTTTGTTGAAAGGTTACAGTATGAATGTTGTATGGAGGCTCTTTCAAGCATTGTTAAGTACAAAAATCTTTAATATTATGTACAGGATTTTTTAAAAGATTTTTACTTTCTCTACTACGTGTAGTAAGTAGGGGAAGTATTGCATTCCACCCAAAAATTCGATACCCAGATTTCACCGGAAATATATATTTGGAGGCCCCCTGAATCGAAATAAAGCATTTTTGGAAACATGTCTGTGTGTGCCTGTGAACAGCATAACTCAGAAAGGAACAGTTGGATAAACACCAAACTTGGTATTTAGGTTCAGTATCTTCCAGAGATGCGACACGAAGGTTTTCAAGAAAGTCCCCCACCCCAGATTACCCTTTACATGGAAATGTTTTCGAAAATTTTAATTTTCTCAAAAATGGCTCTAACTATTTTTATTAAAATATCATACGTTTAAGATATTCTTATAACAAATGAAATGTACATCTGGAATTTTCTGGGAATATCTCCAAAAGTATTCTTCATTGTGAATGACTTTGGCATAATTGGTAAACCATAAGAGATAGACAAAATTTTACTACACAAAAAATGTAGATCGCGTTAAAAACACAATTTATGTCATACACATTTTTTTTTCTTGAGTGAACCATTTTCAAGATATGTCCTGGACATACAAAGAGAATGGAATACTCCACATAGCAACCAGCTCTTAAAACATTTGACTACCGCTTAAATACTACCATATTCCCCTTGCATCTACAAGAAAATTAGCAATAAGATTAATATCACGATTAACATGAAACATATGGAGAACAAGCGTTTGTAAAAATAGTTTGTACAAGAGTAGAGAAAGTCATGTGAGTGTAACATCAGATTTTTTTTATTGAAGTTCATCAGTAACAGTTGCAGTGTATGGGGAAGGTGTGATGAATTATTGAAATGTGAGTAAGTGGTGCAGGCTGATTGAAGAAGGAAAGACGAACGTTCATGATGAGGATCGATCTGGACGGCCATCAGTGAAGATTTAAAAAGTTGATGAGAAGATTCGTGAAAATAGGCGCTCCACTGTTGACGAGCTTCATCAACATTTCCCTCAAGTTTCAATGTCAGTAATTTATTAATTGCTACTGACAAACTTCAGTAGAAAGAACTGTGTGCAAGATGGACTGGCGGCAGAGTTCTGTGTTGACGGTATCCAAAGCTAATGCCACGACAGAACAAGTGTTTAGACAGTACGTAGAAAAATAAAACAAGGTTCATATATTTATTTCCTGTAAAAGTTATGTTCATAAACCGAATACATCATGTGTTATAAAAAAGCGGTTCTAATGGGTCTAATAAAAGTGTTTCTGCAAATGTTTATGTCGGTTAACATAAAGTTAGAATAACAATGTTTTATTGAAGAATGGGTAGAGAAAACCAAGTAAATTAAAAAATCTACTTTTTTTGAACTCAATTCCTCTCTTCATTCCTCTGCAAGCAAAGCGTCCGTCATGATAAAACATGTCTGCCGTTTTTTTAATTTTATTTCTTTAAATCTGAGATGGAGGTCTCCGGTTAAAATTCTGCCAGGACCGTCCTCCTTGGCCTAGGTTTCTTTTTCAGGTTTTCCTCAGTCTTCATAACTAACAAAGGCCGGAGGGATACCCTAAAATTTGACCTGAAATATTGTTCTGTGTTGGGGTGAGACCAAAAGGTGTGCAGCTATATATTAAAGGTTAGTTACCCCAGCATATATATTGGGAGGTATAGCTGCAGAGACAAAAACAGGACCAGAATCTTAAACTACACGTTCCAGAGCAGGCGTGGGATAGCTATAACAAAATACACAGCATTTCATATTAATCACATCACCTGTGGTTTATTCGGTATAAACACGGTGCCCTTATATATCACGCAAAAAAATAAAAAGGAAGAAATTGAATAGAGATGCTAAACACACGAGACTACATTCACATAATTTCACATACAACCTCACATACCAGACCCTGGACGTAAAAGTGACGTTAACATACAACACAAAGAAGTAATGCTCACTTCCCTCAGTCTAACCCTCGCTAGGGCTCGGACTGGAGAGCTGTTGCCATGCTAGACGAACTTAAAAACCCAAAGTCGAAAGAATTTTCTCAACAATGCTGTTGCCAACGACACAATAATGTGTCTGGCATGACAATACACACACATACACGCCACAATATTTCCTTCTAAATTAGCCTACCCAATTACTTGATTTCATGTATCGTCAATCATTAGTGCCCATGCCGTTTTCAGTAACAAAGGGCCTTAAACACTACTTTAAATAGAAGGCTTTTAAGTAGAAATTAGAATTTTCGATACCAATACTCTCTCGGATGATAATAAATGCAAATAGGCATTAAAACATTATTAAAATGGACTCTACAAGGTGCTTTCAAAAAGTGACCGAACTTTTGAAATAACGTGTCAACCGGTACAGGGAGCGCGCTACTGCTACTGAACGCACTTAGCGGCAGGTTTAGACAACAAACTGCCATTTGCTTCGTTTGCTATGACCGTTAGTTTCCCAGCTACAGCACTTGCACAAGCTGTTCGTCGGATAAGTGACAAAGTGACAATAAAGGAGCTTGAGGAACAACGTGCAAATATGTGAAAGTTTGCTCCAATGAGTCGCACGCAGTGCCAAAAGGGGTTTAAGCGTTTTCAACACGGCAGAATGTCAGTCGGTGAGGATCGCATGCCTGGACGCCCTTCCATATCAACGGATGATGATCATCTGTCCATCAGGAATTTGTACAACGTGGTCACATGGTAAATAAGGAAGTCTACCAGGGAACCTTAGCGCGTTTGAGAGATGCTGTGCGCAGGAAGAAGCCTGAATTGTGGAAAAACGGGACTTGGATGTTGCATCATGACAATGCTCCGGCTCACGTATCGCTCTTTGTCCGCAGCTAATTGGCAAAATATCAGACTTCCGTTGTCCCCAATTCACTCTATTCTCCGGGCCTAGAGCCAGCAAACTTTTTCCTGTTTCCCAAACTTAAAACCACGCTGAAAGGACGTCGTTTTCAAACCATAGAGGAGATTCGCTACAATCGACAAGAGATCTGCGCGCCATCCCAGAAAGTGCGTTCCAGGAGGTTTTCCAAAAATGGAAGAAATGTTGGTGACGGTGTATTGCTCGTAGGGGGACGACTTTGAGAGAGACAGTGAATTAAATATTGTTCGATAAGCAATAAAGATGCTATAACAAAATTTCGGGTGTTTTAAACACACCTCGTTTTTTCCTCAGTGTATATGATTAGCGTGCTACGCATCTAGAATACCAGTGGAGGTTATTTGCTTGACTAAGACAGCGGTACAGAAATAGGCCAGTCTCGCGCAGCACAAAAATAGATCAAACTTCTCGCTCGCGAGAGGGTTCGCTTATATAGCAGTTGGAAATTTCTATAGCACATTCGAGAATATTCTGGAGCCGGGGGAAGGGATACTTCTGGAAGATTCTGGTAATATTCGACAGCACTTCTGATATTTACGTTGGGCGAGAGATCTACCGAGTCTACTTATCTGTCCAACTGTTCGGCAGCGACCTCCCTATTACGTTGGGCCATAGCGTTACGATCTAATGGAAAGTTGGAATCAGACTGAGTTGTTCAGTGCCAAAGCGAGATTTCAATCACGGATCTTCAGCTTAAAGTGTTGTTAGGTAAAGATAAAGGTACGTATCACGGAGGGAACCGGACAGAGCACCGCGCGCATGGCAGTCAGCCCCTTGTGCTTCCAACGTGAACCGGGAGGGAGAGGAGACACCCGAAAAGCGACCAGTGGCCCGATTCCTGCTCATAAGCCACCAACCTCTAGGGTTGCCGCAATGGAGCCCTTTTGGACAGACCTCACTGAGCGGTACCGCCAGGGAAGAGGCCTTTCCAGAGCGCAAGCCACCGTGGAACACCGTCGCCTGGTCCTACAACTCTGAAACAAATGACAAGGGAGATGATGGTTACAGGAAATAAGAGGGAGAACAATGCAGGTAGAAGAATCATCCCAACATTCGCATGTAGATCCGGGAAACCACGAAAAATCCATGGGACAGTGAGGGCGGTTGCCGGGGATCGATCCCGACACCGAGCGCGGGCCACAGACGTTGCCACCTGAGCCATTTCGCTCGGTTTACGTGCTGTTACTCTGCCAACTGAGTTACCATGGCAACAAGCAGGTACGGCATTAAATTTTTCCCGATAAACCACAAGGCGTTCTCAAATTCATTTTGAGGTAACTCACCAAATGGTGACTCTACGATGTCGTAGATAATAGAAGTGGAATACTGGAACACTATAACTATTTTGACTGAACTAATAAGGGTTAACTATTAAACCCATATTTAGCACTCCATATTTAATGTAGGGTGTAATAGCATACTACTGCGAGAAGTAAAACAACCAAATTTTCCAAGCCTCTTCAATAACTGCGCCTTCATAATCCACGTTTCTAACCCAAATTCTTGCTCAAATACTGAATCTCTATTATTGTCCATATTATTATTTTCGAACAATCCGCTTTGAGACACAGCATCAACCATCAAATAAACTCCACGGCTTCTAAATTATAGTATCCTATGAACCGTTGTGTTATAGGTTATACAACGGACAGAGACACTTTGTGCACTCCAACTATTGTGATACCACCCCCAGGAGGTTATAGGTCGTATGCAGACAGGCCACAGAGACGCACGGAAGTCCCTAATAGACCCAGGCTCGAAGACTGATGTAATTACCATGTTGGCTTCTAGTTCCCAAGGTCGCGGGTTCAAACTCGGCCAAGACGATGTACCTTTTCTGGCGTAAAAATCCATACCATTATTATCTTCTTAAGGGAAGTAAAGCCGATGATCCCGTGTCGTAGATGTCCGGCACGCAAAAGAACATCAAGCCTGATAAAGAGGCCTCTGAGCCAAATTACCGGTATTTCACGACCAATATGGAATCGGACGCTAAGGACCACAGTAGTTAAAGAGCGTCCATAAATAAAACTGAATTTAATTTACCCCAGCATTCGTTCTCCGACCAGAGAACACACGAAGTGCCCAAGGTCAGAGTGGGTGTTCGGCGGGATTCGAACCCGGGACCTATCAAATGCGAGCCTCACAAGTTACCGCGGAGTAATCTAACTCCGTGAGCCGTTGTAGTAGTTATAGCCGTTGAATTGATGGCATTGCATTACTGGAAATCCGGGGTGACGATTGGCAAGTTCATTACAAATTGCTCTATTAAAAATTCATTCAAAATAATAAAACACACGATTCTGCAAAAATGGTGTGATATACATAACAGAATTTTGGAAATAGAAAGGGCGAATTCGTCTCGTTTTTTCAAAGCATTCCTCGATTTCCCACTGTCGTATCGCATTACACAATTCCCTTGTTCAGCGCAATGTGTTTCCAATTCCAATGAGGTGTGCGTCTCATCTTAGCGCAGCAGCTGACAACAATGCCTTTAATCCTTTGTGCGAACCTGCTCCTCATCCACACATGTCGCCTCATTTTACTATCTGTACATATACACGCAGAGGCAGATCGCCGATCGCCTATAGGGAGTGCTAACTTTTTTTACTTTCCGTATATATAGTAAGTAGAGGAAGTATTGTATTCTAAAACAAAATTTATATGTCCAGATTTCACTGCAAATATACGTTTTGAGACCACCGAGCCCAAGAAAGCATTTTTAACAAAATATCCGTATATGTGTGTGTGTGTGTGTGTGTGTGTGTGTGTGTTTGTGTTTGTGAACAGCACAGCTAAAAAGAAATAATAAAATAAATACTAAACTTGGCATTTAAGTTCAATACCTTCGCAAATTGTGAAAGAAGATCTTCAAGAAAATTCTGTCAGCACCTTTTTGAAGTTTTGTAGGTATTCTCTCGAAAAGGACTAACGTTTTTTTTATTAAAACATCTTATATTTGAAATACTTGTGTGACAAATGATGTTATATTGTTGTAGAAGTTGTTTTATTGTTTGCCCCACTTTAAAAAATATTATTAACTTTGTACTTTGACTGTTTCTTTAAATATTATATACGTTTATTATAACTAATATGATTTTCCGGGCTGTTATGCCGTGGTCTGCTGAAGAAAGATTTCCCAGACGTTTCGTCCACAACTGCGGTGGACATCTTCAGTGGCGCGGACGAAGTCTTCTCGGTGAAAGTATCGCAGCGTCTGATGCGTTGGCCGTTAGTGCCGCTCTCTTTATAGTGTGGGCGCTCTCTGCTGATTGGCCCGCTGGTATGAGGGGGCTGGCGCCGGCTGTGTTGTTGCTCTCTTCTGATTGGCTCGCAGTGTTTTTCGGTTTTGTATGACCTTTCTTGTTTTTGATGACTAGATGCCAGTTACTGTTGAGTTTCAATGCTTCTTCTTTCCTATTGAAATTATTGGGATGTTTATAAATCTCTATTGCTTCGCGTTGTAGCCGGGTATGGTAATGCTTTATGGAGGAAAGAATGTTGGTGTCCTGAAATCTAATAATGTGTTCGCCCTCGGCTTCAATGGCATGTTCGGCGACTGCCTATTTATCTGTATGGCCCAGGCGGCAGTTTCTTTTGTGTTCGCTCAGTCTGGTGTTAGCGCTCCGCTGTGTGGTACCAATGTACACTGAACCACACGAACAAGGAATACGGTAAACACCGGCCGATGACAGGGGGTCTCGGGGGGTCTTTGGAAGAGAACCGAAAAACACTGCGAGCCAATCAGAAGAGAGCAACAACACAGCCGGCGCCAGCCCCCTCATACCAGCGGGCCAATCAGCAGAGAGCGCCCACACTATAAAGAGAGCGGCACTAACGGCCAACGCATCAGACGCTGCGATACTTTCACCGAGAAGACTTCGTCCGCGCCACTGAAGATGTCCACCGCAGTTGTGGACGAAACGTCTGGGAAATCTTTCTTCAGCAGACCACGGCATAACAGCCCGGAAAATCATATTAGTTATAATTGTGACACCGGCCGTGAAAACCTACGTTCTTACATATATATATACGTTTATGTTTGCCTCGGCTGCATCAGTATTATTGTTTTAGAGACAAGGAAGTCTTGGCAGGGCGTGGTAGGACGAGAATGTAGGCTTACATAGACTAAGTTTTAATTCACTCCTTTTTATTAATCCTTGACACAAATTAAATAGCACTTCACTGATATCGAGAGCTGTGAGATTCTTTTATTTAATACTTGCACTTTTTAATACGCAACTTATTTTCGTCTCACACGAATTAATTTCTGGAGGACGCATCTTGCATCCGATTACTATCACTGTCTGCGGGCAACTGAATAGATTTCAAGCCTCTAAACTTGTAAATTTCTGTATTTCAAGTCTCTGATTGGCTAATCCTAGTCCAACAGAATACCTTCATTTAACTAAAGCTTTTTCTGGTTGTTAATTGGCTATTTTTTTAAACTGTTATTAAAATTACATTATCGCTTCCAAGAATCACAAGTATTATTGTTAAACTCTCAAACTCATTATTGCCTCAAGGTTACCTCATTGTTACCTCATTGTTAGCAACGTTCAACTTATAATTCTCACAGCTCCTACATTATTAAATTACGTAATACATTAACATAACATTATTGAACATATATACAATAATATATGCATATACACCGACTGTTACATACATTTTACAAATTATTACATACACATATTGCTTTAAGGCGGTCTGTTATTGAATTTACATATTACATAATTTGACTGAAATCATTTAAGTGTTAAAAATACTGCCTCGCAAACAAAATATATAATTTGAATTTTCTGGAAACAGCCTGTGAAGTCCTCTTCCTTCGTAACTATAAGAAACAGACAAAAATGTACTGCACAAAAAACTATAGATCTCCTTAAAATAGGAAATCTATTTCAAACACGTTTTTGTGGCATCAGCCATTTCCGCGTTAACCTTCATTAAGACTTTGAATTCTTCAACACTTAGTAATTATTTCAAAGTTCTATCGATTTTCAACTGTTTCTTGCGATGTTATGGAAACAGTATGGGATTTTAAGGCAGCATATAGCGTCCTGTTCTTTAACATTTGACTATCGCTGTTCCCTTTGTATCTATAACGAAATGTGTAATGTAGCTATTTCTGCAAAGGTTAATCACGATTAAAATGAAGTAGATAGGAAAATAAACACTGGTAAGAATGAATTGTAGAAGCTGTATAAAAATAAATGATACTGTGTAAAGCGTACAGTGATAATATGATTTGATATAATGTTTAGTATAGAATACCTTCAGCATTTTAAACTTTTCAGGTATGTAATTTTTAGACTCATTTTCTCAAAAAAAGAAAATATTTGTTTTTCAATCTTCAAAACAACAAAAGCTATACTAGAAATTCGACTAGAAATTTCATTCATGCGTCAAATTAAAGCTTTAGGAATCGGCTCTTTTGTTTACTACAACGTTTACATTACAATAAAAATCACCACTGCTATGCACTTTTTAAAATAAATTTGCCAATTTTTTATGAATTCAACCAAGAAAAATTGAACTGTATAACTACTAATAATGATATCCAAAATGTTCTATTTAACAAAACAAAGCTCACTTTAAGCCATAATTCAGTGATAAAACCCTGAAATGTCAATTTTTGGGAGTACTGGAAGTTTTGAAAAAGTAGTATATTTTTTCTAATTTTGAATTTACTTATCTGACAATTTTTTTAATGTTGTTGTTCATCAGTGGCACTCGGGATTAATTGATCTGCATCATTTTCCCTCTGGCTTCCCAATATAAAGTCTGCAAGTTATCACTTTTAAGGCCTTTGCATTTGGCGAAATGCTGTTAGTTCAGGATGACATCTTTTTCACAGAGAGTGCACTTGGGTGTAGGTAGGCATCGTATCTTGTAGAGTGTTCTGCGAGGCAATTGTGGCCAGTTGCCATCCTAAATAAGACCACTGTAGTCTTCCTTGGTATTTCTGGTATATCGACTTTATCTTTAATATTCTTACAATCCTTATCGTTTAATTTATCTTCTTCATCAAGCCTCTGCTGTCTTTTGAAATGTTGTTTAATGTTATTTATCTGTTTATTTATTTGTCCTGCAGGTTTTATTTGTTGTACTGCGCCTTTCTTTGCTAATTCATCCACATGTTCATCGCCCAAAAGTTCGATATGAGCTAGGATCCATTGTAGAGTGGCATGATTTCTAGTTTCAATTGCTTTTGTTAGGCTTATTGTTTCTTTAATACTTCTTATTATTTTATTATTGTAATTTACTATCCCGTCTCTTGCTGATTTTGAGTCTGATAAATTCCCAAGCCAAATTTTTTTAATGTTGTGATATATATTTTTCTTAGTTAAAATTAGATGCTTTAAATGTATAAATTTCATAGACTTATTAAAATTGTAGAATTACTTTCAAAACCTGAACACATACGTTAAACAAAAACAACTTTGGAAACTTTGAATGTAATTAGGGGAGGGCTAACGCACCCCTTAACCCCTTCCTGGGCCGACTCTGTATGCACGCACATTCAAATCTAAGCTCTGAAGCATGTATGTCTTCTGGACTGAATATTTTAGTTAAATTTTCAAAAATATAGTAACGTAGGAGGCCTGTATATGTTGAAATAGCTGGTATGAACTGTGGGCCCCTATGTGAAACAGCAGTTCATCACACCTGGCAACAGGTGACATTCATGACTCTGAATATTGCATCCTTGCTGTCCATTGTCTACCAGAACTGCACCCTCCCCACCTAGCACCTGTCACACTTTGTTATCGGCCTTGTAGTGCTTCAGAATGGCTGCAAAATAACTTCATGAAATATTATCACCACGGTGAAAACAAATCAGCTATGTACGTAAATGAAACCATTAAATAATTTAGTGAAACTGATTTAGGGCGTTACTCCATTCACTAATTACGGTACCAGGAGCTGCTCAATCATAGTGTAGTTAATTTGTTACTATCTTGCAAAATGCAGAAGCTTAACATTCTAAGCGAAAAGAGTCTGATTCACATGAATTTCTCTACCCACTATCGCTTACCTTTATACAGCTGCTACAAATTATTCTTACAAAGGCTTATTCCTCTGTCTGCTTCATGTTAAACATTTACAGAAATTTTGTTGTTTCTAACTTTCCCCATATAGGCTATGACCTTCGAGGATACCTCATTTCACCAAGCGAAGACTGGACCTATTTCTGAGCTAAAATCACTCAGTGGGTGGAATCCGTTGCCTTCGGTGGCTGGGCTATTATGAGGATGGTGGTGGAATGAGAAGACCTAAAGCTTTCACCGTGGATTCCGAACCACGTTGGGATTTGCGGATACTTAGCATAAGCAAGTCAGATAGGGCTGACTTAAAATCGCCACCCTAGAGCCTAGAATCGAACACCATTTGCAGAATTAGATACACTACTATTTCGTTATAGCTACAGTGACATTCCCTTAGATCGCAATGGTGCTTTCCCCTCCGTAAGGTTTGTACGTTTAGGTAACCAACCATCCAGCCAGTGTCCGTTCGCTATGCGACTGGCCTAAGAAACCACCCAAAGATTAAAAACGAACCAATGAATGATGCTATAACCCATGTGAAATGAAGGGTGGTTTGGATACCGCCTTTATGAAAAAAATGTCCTATTGATGCAAAAGGAAACGCTAGACTATTACGACAGAATTGAGCCTTCTATAGGAAGGCATGAAGAATGATCTGCATGTGTCGTTAAATTGAATGACAACTACGACATTTATGTGAGAGTTTTCATCAGCTATATGCAGACGAAGAGAACAAAAAATATTCGTGTTATTTTTGTACATTTTATTATATTATTAGTTCCTCTACCACGTACTATCAGGTAGAGAGGGCATTGCATTCCACCCAAAAAGTCGATACCGAGCACTAACCGGAATTAGGTATATGTTTCTAGACCCTAAATAAAAAAAAATAAAAATCAAAACATTTTTAGAGGAAGCTCCGTGTGTGTCTGTGTGAACAGCACAACTCAAAAACGAAAAGTCGGTTAAATACCAAACTTGGAATTAAAGTCTAGTATCTTCAAAAAATGCGACACAGATTTTCAGAAATTTCCCCACGCCAAACTATCTTTAACAATGAAAAATTTCACAAATGTTATATTTTCTAAAAAATGACGATTTTTATTAAAACACCATATATAAAAATACATTTATATGACAAATAAAACATATATCTTGAATTTTTTGGAACAGCCTAGAAGTCCTCTTCGTGCGGAGGGAATATTGTATACTATGGCATACGTTAAGGGGTAGACGAAAGCATACTGTATGAAAAGTATAGACCTGTTTAAAACACACAATTTATTTCAAATAATTTTTTCCTTGCATCGGCCATTTCCGAGATATCAGTAATTAATAGTTCAAATTGCTGCATTGGACTGGGAGAGGAGTGGCGCGCTTGCTGCCAGAAAGTAGCGCTGTAGCTACCGCGTGGTTTTATTATCAGACCACGTTTCTACTCACAACAATAGATACTGAGCTACCGAAACCCCCCATATTATTCATGAAGTTCCTCACCACGCTGCAAAAGCTGGGGTTTGGTGCGCAGTGAGTGCGCGTAGAATTATCGTCTCATATTTTTCTACACAGCAGTTGATTCAAACGTTTAAGTAAATTCAATTTTAAATAACTTTTTTCTGCAAGAGTAGAAAGATTGTGTGGCTGGTTTCAGCAGGATTCAGCTACAGAGCACACTGCTGCGAATTCTAAACGTGAATTGCTAAGTGTGTATGGTGACAGAATAATTAGTCGAGGATTGTGGCCACCTCGTTCCCCTGACCTATCTCCATGCGATTTTTATTTATGGGGAACGTTAAAGAATAAAGTGTACACATCAAATCCGCACACATTACAAGAATTGAAGCACAACGTCACGAGAGAAATACAGGCAATAGTCAACATGCGAGTAAACCAGAATTGTTTTCGGAAATGTAGGGAATGTGTTGAAGGTCATCAATTTCAACATACGTTATGCTGCAGGTAAGCCTAATGTAAGTTGGTACAGTAGTTAGTGTTCCGTACTCATGACTTGCCGGTCGTATACGTGTAACTCTGGCGGAAGGCGCGCCAATCCTCACCCAGCCCAAGGCCGCCGCGGGACGGTCCGGCCAATCTACGAACGCACTGTAGTACCAATTTGTATAACATTTCCACTAAAAGTTGGGATAAAGTTTACCAATCTACTCTAAACTGTTTAAGAGTGATGGCTTTCTTCCGTGAAGTGTACAGATTTCGCAGAACAAAATGTCAGATACAGTACTATTTGGAAGAAAAGTTTTAATATATAAGTTTTATGCTTAAGATAATTAAATATTGAGGCAGTATTTTTAACACTTGAATTGTTTAAATTAAATTATATAATATGTAAATTCAATAAAAACCCGCCTTGAAGCAATATGTATGTAATAATTTGTAAAAATGAATGTAACAGTCATTGCAAATGCTTATATTATTGCAAACATGTTCAATAATGTTATGTGAATGCATTAGGTAATTTAATAATGTAAGAGCTGTAGAATAATATAACAATGAGGTAACCTTGATGCAATAATGAGTTTGAGAGTTTAAATGCTACTAGTCATGATATGGGCAGCAGTAATATAAATTTTGTGTCAGTTTAAAAAAATAGCCAATCAGCAGCCAGAAAAATCTTTAATTAAATGCAGGTATTCTATTGGACTAGGATTAGCCAATCAGAAACTTGAAATACAGAAGCTTACGGGTTTTGACAGTTGAAATATGTGTTCTCTAAATAAATATTACGTATTCGCGTGTAACGAAAATTATGTATACGCGTTAACCAAGTGAAAATATTAAATAAAAGAATCTCACAGCTCTTGATACCAGTGTAGTGCTATTTAATTTGTGTCAAGGAGTAATAAAAATAAGTGAATTTAAACTTAAAATCTGTGTAAGCCTACATTCTTTTAAAGTAATACTGAAGCAGCCGAGGCAAAAAACAAACATAAATAATATCTATAGAACCAGTTTAATAACAAAGTTAATATATTTGTTTAAACTTTTAGTGTAACAACAAAAATACATCTTCAAATTGGTTTCTTATACGTAGCAGCATATTACGTAACAAACAACCTTCTTCAAATTAACGACCAAAGCGTGGTGCAAACAGCAACATAACACCAACTTCAAATTGACGTCCATATGAGGAGTTAAATCAATAAACAACTCCATCAACTACAAAAACATCAACAAACTCCTACAGACAATAACTTCAATATACACCAAATTAAAGACAAAATTACCGTTTATAAGACTGAATAAATTACTAAGAATATTTTTTTTGGCAATTTTTACAATTTAGTCCTACGTTAAAATTCTTGTAGGCCGACGTGTTAACACGTTTCACGTTAGTTGTGTTGCATCTTTGAAGGGCATGTTTCGTAAAGCGTTACTCCTATCTTCCAGTTATTGCTTTTACCTCCACATCGCAAAGTGAAAGTAGGCATGCAGGTTTCGAAAGTGGACTCTGTGATTGAAAAACAGGGAAGAATTTCCGTACATGAGAAAAAGGAGAAGAAAAACCTACAATTGCTTTTTCTTAAGGTTTTCTTCAACAAGCAAGGAATCTTGGTTTGAATTGAGCTTGCTATGACGACTTCTACCAGGAAGCCACTTCTTGTAGGTTGGAAAATGGAAGAGTTTTGCAGATTATAGAATGCACATGAATATATAAAGAAGGGCGGGGAAAGACAGAGACGAGAGATTTGCTGAAGTATCAGAGCGGGATGAAGGGCGGGTGGGTAGAAAAGAACAAATGTTTTGAATACCGAATTTCCCGTGGAATGTGACTTTCCGGTGCGCACTTCATTTGTTCACGTTTCCGAGCCGCCGAGCGCGTTTTCCGGTTGCGTGGCTCCGTGTCGGCAGCAGGGAAACCCCTGGGGCAGCCCGCCACTCCGACAGAACCTCTGTTGTTCCCGCGCTGTGACGATAACGTCTTCCCAAATGCCGAGCAATTGGCTCTGGGGTTAAATTTCGCCTGTCACAATGATATTTCCTCATGTCATGGCGTAAAATGTAAGGGTGCAAACAAAGGGACAATCTCCCGCAAAATTCTGCCGCTTTCGCAGAGCTTCTCATTACAATATGCTAGGATGTATAGGGAGAAAAATGTTTTACATTCACGTGACTTTCTCTGTTCACTCTTCTACAAACTATTCTTACAAAATCTTTCTATTTTAGTTACTTCTTGTAAATATAGATACACTTTCAATTGACATTTACATTCTTTGTAAGATACAGTAGATAAAACGATAGTCAGATTCTTATACAGCGTGTCACTATGAGATAGACTTTGAAATTCCATGCTCTTTGATTGACCACGAGAAAAAAACGAATAACGACTTCCGAATTCAGAAAAGTAAAAGAGTTTGAACATTTAAACAAACAAGGAACATCTTTGAAATTGTTATTGCCCCAAACGTGTTAGTGTATTTTATCGACATCTTACATTTCTTGTATAGTAAGATTGTCTCACTCTTACGGTTTACCAATCTCATAAAGGTCATTCAGAATGAAGAGAACTTCAAAGGTTATTCAAGATATACATTTTATCATACAAACATCTCAAACATATGAATGATATATTTAAACAGCAACTTCTAACTCACAGCACACGAACTAAAAGCTTTGCGTTGTAACCAAGTTTGGTTTCAAGTACAATCACATGGCAATTGCCCTTTGTATTTGCACATGTTTAATAACTCCACTTGGTTTAATTACGTTTTATTTTTCATTATGTCTTTTTGCATTATTAATTTCTCATGGCGCTCGCATTATCTGTTCACAATACGAATCGTCATACTTAAATGTATCGCAATTCGTTGTGGAGTTAATCTATGTTATATTGACAGCTTCCTTTGATTTCAAACGTTACTCTTTTATCTAACCTACATAAAATTAAAATTAAGTTTTATTTATGAACGCTCTTTAACTGTTGTGGTCCTTAGCGTCCCATTCTATACTCGGCATGAAAAACCAGTAATTTTGCTCGGAGGCCTTTAAAGAATAAGTGGCGGAAATTAGAAATTCAGAAAAACTGAAATGGAAATGAAATTGCAAAAAACAACAGAAACAATAACACTAGAAGTACTTACCCACAAAAAATCCAGAATGTAATATCATGTAGCATTTAATTGCTTCATTGCGTGCTGCGAGGCATAACATGGTGAAAATAATTTCGCTGAAAATGACTGCTAGCAAATCAAAAAAACATTAAACACTTGACATCATGCTTTTTTTAACGAAATATCTCGTTTCAAGAACGTGTTCTAAATGTTATTTCTCTTAGTTTCAGGAACCAATAGAATATTGTAGCGCACGTGTGTGCATTATCGCGTCGGACGCATTATTGCTATGTAGAATCACATTGTTAAACTAATCATTTTGTTTTTGGCTTTGAATTCTTTCCCGGAGCCTCCACCTAAAATGTTACACACCGAGGCAGCTAAAGTATTAAAATTAGTTACACCGACATAAACATTGGGGGACATAACAGCAGAGGCAAACTGGAGATACCAGGAACTTGCTGCGCAAAGCTAGAGTAGGCGTGGGATATTTACAACATAACACACAAATTAACATTTAACTCTGTGTTATTATAAAAGTACCTTGATGCAGCTACATTGCACACAAAAGGTTACAGACAAACATTGGAGGGAGATGCCCCACGCACACACACTCTGAAGATTTACACTAGACTGACGCTACTCACTGACCCAAGCTATCAGACAAAGAGGCTCGTCCCTCAACTTGCCTTCACCCCCCAGACTAGGAGGTTGAGGGAAATGCCGCGCCGGACAAGAATTCGAAGCAACGAGGAAAATTATTAGTTCAACAATGTGATTCTACACAGCACTAATGTGTCCGACGCGACAATGCACACACATAGGCTACAATATTATTGATATTATACACATTTGAGCGCTGTCTAAAGAATAGTTACATGCGTTAAAAGTGGTTAACTGGCCAACGGCCTTTGTTTCGCAAAAATTCCTACTTGCAAAATAAAACCCTACGTTTAGCCTTTGTACAAACTACTGTTAGTCTAAATCGTTAAGAGCTATTTTTGAAAAAAGCTAAGATAACCAAAAATTTTATATGTAAATGTAGCTTTGTGTGGAGGGTTCCTTGAAAATCTTTATGTAGCATCCTTCGAAGATCTGTACTTAACTACCAGTTTGATATTTAACAGTTTTCGTTTTTGAGCCATGCCGAGTTCACACATGCACACGGAACTTTTTCTATTTTTTTTATTTTCTCTACTACGTATAGTAAGTAGGGGAAGTATTGCATTCCACCCAAATTTTGATACCGAGATTTCACCGGAAATACATGTTTTGAGACTCCCTGAATCCCAAAAAAGCATTTTTGGAAACATGCCCGTGAGTGTGTGTCTGTGAGCAGCATAACTCAGAAACTAACAGTTGGATAAACGCCAAACTTGGTATTTAGGTTCAGTATCTTCCAGGGATGCGACACGAAGGTTTTCAAGAAAATCCCCCCACTCCAAATTACCCTTTACATGCAACATTTTTCGAAAATTTTAAATTTCTCAAGAATGGCTCTAACGATTTTGATTAAAATATCATATGTTTAAGATATTTTCATGACAAATAAAATGTATATCCCGAATTTTCTGGGAATGTCCCCAAAAGTATTCTTCATTATGAACGATTTTTGCATAACTGGTAAACCATAAGACATAGACAAAATTTTACTACACAAAAAATGTAAATCGCGTTAAAATACACAATTTATGTCATATACATTTTTTTTGTTGAGTGAATGATTTTCGAGATATTGCTTGTTATTCCCTTAAATTTTTCAATACTTATACTTATTCTCAAATTAGCTATTAAATTTTTTTGTCCTGCTAATGCAAAGAGAATAGAATACTGCACATAGCAATCAGTTCTTAAAATATCTGACTATCGCTTAAAGCCTACCAATTCCACTTGCACCCACAAGAAAATTAGCAATAAGATTAACATCTCGATTAACAAGAAGCATATGGAGAATAAGCGTTTGTAAAAATAGTTTGTACAAGAGTAGAGAAAGTCATGTGAGTGTAACACATCAGATTTTTTCCTACACTTTTATGTAAGGTGCACAAAAGCCAAAACAATGAAGCGCATCGGAACAGAAGGTTCTATTTAAAAAGCAGATATACTTAATATGTTAGGAAGAAGCAGGATTTGTTATTATTTGTCTGAAGCCTCTTTCGGGTAAACAATGAAACAATGAAAATATGACGTGCTAATCAAGCAGTGCGGCTGCTGCATAAGAGCACAAGCGCATTGTGAACGCAGCGTCAGGAAATTCTTACGAATTGCCCTCCCCTCTGGATATTGCTCATTTATTTTCTTAGGCTGTATACAATAACAAACATTTACAAAAACAACCCTTTCTTTCGTCAGACATGTTATTCATTATTATTATTATTATTATTATTATTATTATTATTATAAAAGGCTGTATTTACATCACTCTGTTCATAATTATATCTATTATGCAGCAGATGCCATTTCACATTTTCAGATCTGTCTGACTAAATTATAGTGAGCACCCAAAATGTACATTCAGGAGCCGCTATTCTAATCAAGGGTGGCATAACAACCTGGTACACACTGAGTGTTTTACGGGTGGCATAACTCAGAGGGAAGGCATTTGCCTAGGAGGGCCTGCAACACTCGGAAAAGGGGTGCAAGTTCCGGTGGCAAAGAGAGCTCCAGGCAACGTTCCTGCCCATGTCTTGAGTCCTTTATCGTACCCTAAAGACCTAAGGTTCAACCTGTAAGTACCTCAGCATATTACATACCTGGGCAGCGGCAAAGTTGCTTTTTATTCACAAATTATAACATACTCATCGTGACCACGAACGGTGTGTAGACATTCCACTGCAGGTGTCGTGGTGGTTTGTCCCTGTGATCTCAATTCGGCCAGCTTAAAATATTCTACGCGTGAGGCGTCAGCGTTCTGTTAATTAACCACGTATCCTAATTTCAACACTTTCGTGAGTGTTGGCTCATTCCGGTACCTGGGTTACCTCCCAACCCAGGTACGCTACAACATTCGTCTACAGGAATGCTACTATATATATATATATATATATAAGCATATATATAAAGCATCACAATGGTAACTTCTCATGTCGTACGTTGTCATTTATCAAGCATTAAAGCAGAAGAAACAATTTTTTCCATATGTTCCAGTGCTGCATATAGAACCTACTTACTTTTTATTTCAGATTCTGCGTCATACAAGGTGTTCTGGTAAATAAATTACTACTACTAGTTAAGAAACAATCAGACGTTCCCATAAACAATCACAGAAATTGCCTTTCAAGCCTTCTGCCTGCATTACTCTGAAGACAAAAATCCTTTCTTCACCTATGTTTGCAGGTTGAATATATCCACAGAGTGTACGAGTTCCTGTCCACGTATGTGACACGATTCAAGTCTGCCTGCACGTAACAATGCTTTATCCTTTTGAAGTGAGCGTTCGTATGTGTGTGTGGAGCACGTCTGAAAGAACACAGTAAATAGAGAGGCCATATATAATTTATGTTCTGGGCCCATTCCTCCTCACATGTTAACACATGTCCTTTTACTAGAACACTTGCCAATGACAGGCAAGCAGAGCTTCTGAGCTTTCTGCCCCCTCCCCATTCTATTGCTTTAGTGTCTTGGGAATAAACAAGCAGTTAACACAGATAAATGCTTACCAATTTCATTAAAGTTTTAGGATTTATAAATGTATTTATGTTATCCTCTTAAAATAAGTCTGTAATACGAAAGTTTACAACATTCATTTACTAAAACAGTACTGCTTAACGGGTAATGTGGTAAAATATCATAATCCTCTGTCGTTCACATGCCCACAACTGGTCAGTAAAGTTAATGAAAATGTGATATATTAGTAGATAGATAAGGTATCTTTATTGGTTTAAAATTATTGAAGTCATTACACAAGTATTTAGTGCATGGGTTATTGACCGTACATGCATATTTAACATACAAGTATGGTGACAAAATAAACAACAGAAAAAGAAAACAAAAAAGAACAATAAAAAGGATAATAGAGATAAATTATCTTTGTCTAACTGAACAAATTTGACCTAGCTTCGCGCACTTTAGCCAAGAAATTGCCCATCTTTTGCCAGTTCCTCTGGTCTGCCAGTAGATCCCAACATGCCAACCTCTTTCTTGACGGACTTAAGAATTTTTCTTTGAGTTTAATTATTCGCTGGTGCTCTCACCAAGGGCATTCCGCCAAAATATGTACCCAGTCCTCATCCAAATCACAGATTCATCTGCCAGAATCTTCAGTCATTTCTATGCCCTCCAGCCCCCCAGTTTAACTCATGCCATTCCTGATCTTTCCTTTCTTCCTAAGTTAAGTATATATGCCTCTTTACCCCAGTTCAATTTTATTTCATTTGCTAGACTTAGAGAAGGTTTAATGTTACAATCCGAATTTCTTGTTGGTTGATGTCTTAGTCTCCTTTAGACACCTTTCCATATGTTTCAGCTCTTTTTCATACTGACCCCATTCCTATTCTCCTCAAACCCCTTTCCAAATCAGCTGCCTAAAACTTGGAAGACAGGTTTTCTCGCTGGTATTTATAACATTTGGATCGAGTGTGGAGTTATCCCCCTGCATCAGCGTCAGGCAGTACTTCACTGCTCTTAGCAGTAGTAGTGGTAGTGGTGGTGGTGGTGGTAAGTAGTGATAGCACATAATTACTTTATCTACCATATACCTAGAAGTAGAGAAAGTATTGCATTCCACCCAAATATTCGATACAGAGACCACTAGAAATACAAATAAAATTTGTCGAATAAAGGTCCAGCCGCGCGCGCGCGCGCGTGTGTGTGTGTGTGTGTGTGTGTGAATACAACTACTTTAATGCAAAAGCACATAAATGCCAAATTTGGTGAAGTTCAGTTCTTTACTTTGAACATTTTTTATCGTTTTTATTATTTGAAAAATATATCTAACGAGTTTAATTAAAATAGCATATATTTAAGAATTAAAATTAAATTAAATTTTAACTGCTGTGGTTCTCAGCGTCCCATTCTATACTGGGAGTGAAGATAGGTAATTTTGCTCAGAGGCCTCTTTATCAGGCTTGAGGTTCTTTTACGTGCCGTAAATCTACGACATGGGACCACCGGCTTTACTTCTCTTCCGAAGGAAGCCATGCTAAGGATTTTTACGCCCGACAAAATCGCTCACCCTCCGATGGGCTTGAACCTGTGACCTTGGGAATCTGAGGCTAGCATAGTACCCCTAGATTACGGAGTTCGACACACAAACACACACAGATTTACATGACAAATGTATACAGGTAATTTTCATAAGGTTTTGAATTTTCAAAAGTTGATAGAGCCCGTTTTGAGAAAATAAAAATAACGAAAACTTTTATATCTAAGGGGCGATTTATTTTGAAGTTAAACACTATCTTTAGTATTTAAACGACTTTTGGTTTTTGAGTTGTGGTGTTCACATACACACGCTGATCTTTATCTAGATTCAGGGAGCCTGAAAACCTGTATTTCCGGTGAGATCTCCATAACAAATCTTTAAGTGGAGTGCAATATTTCCTCTGCTTACTACAGGTAATTTGGCTAATTATATAAACACGGGGAGGCAAAATTATGTTCATGTATACGTGGATATTTAGTAATTCAAAATCAAAAAGTGTTCCTTCCACACAAAGAACCATACAAATACCTGCTTGTTGTGAGCAATTAATTACTTTTTCGGGAGGTCCCGGGTTCAAATCCCATGGGCCGACCAATCTGTCCGAGGTTCTTTCGTGGTTTTCTTCAGTCGTCAAGGTAAATACCGGATTGGATATTTAAACCACGACCCAAAGTAACATTTTAAGTCTAAAACTATAGTAAAATGAAAAATAAGTGGTAATAGCGAATGTTATGCCATTTATCTACAGACAATATAAGCGATTAGACTGGATGACACCCTAACGCCATCTGCACGGCATGAAGCAGGGGTTACAGGGATGAGACCTAGAAGGCTAACTGTCCGCCTTTCTGTGTGAGCGCGGCGGTTAGACTGGACGGCACCCTAATGTCATCTGCACGGCATGAAGCAGGAGTTACAGGGATGAGACCTAGAAGGCTACTGTCCGCCTTTCTGTGTGAGGGCGGCGGTTAGACTGGACGGCACCCCAACATCTGCACGGCATGAAGCAGGGGTTACAGGGATGAGACCTAGAGGGCTAACTGTCCGCCTTTCTGTGTGAGGGCGGCGGTTAGACTGGACGGCACCCCAACATCTGCACGGCATGAAGCAGGGGTTACAGGGATGAGACCTAGAGGGCTAACTGTCCGCCTTTCTGTGTGAGCGCGGCGGTTAGACTTGACGGCACACTAATGCCATCTGCACAGCATGAAGCAGGTGTTACAGGGATGAGACTAGAAGGGTAACTGCCCGCCTTTCTGTGTGAGCGCGGCGATTATACTGGACGGCACCCTAATGCCATCTGCACAGTATGAAGCAGGAGTTACAGGGATGACACCTAGAAGGCTAACTGTCCGCCTTTCTGTGTGAGGGCGACGGTTAGACTGGACGGCACCATAATGCCATCTGCACAGCATGAAGCAGGTGGTTACAGGGATGAGACCTAGAAGGCTAACTGTCCGCCTTTCTGTGTGAGGGCGGCGGTTAGACTGGACGGCACCCTAATGTCATCTGCACAGCATGAAGCAGGGGTTACAGTGATGAGACCTAGAAGGCTAACTGTCCATCACATATCGTTCTAAGAGTTATCCACCAACAGATCCGTCGGATATGACCAAGGAGTTAAAGCGACGTAAAATAAAATAGAATTTTAAAAAATACATTTTTGTGGGGGAGGAGTTCTGCAAACGATAAGGGTTGTCGTCTAATATTTCTTCGCTGGGAACTCTACACTGTTAAGTTTCTTACCCTTGGCTTGACATGTATTATAACGATTATGATTGTGTTAGCCCTAGACTCCTTCGCTCAGGAATATTTCTATACGCGTAATTTGAATCTGGCGAGCCGACTGGGTTAACACATAAACACATGTTGTGCCATAATACACTTTGGGATAAATACAGGACAAAATAATTAGTTCCTAATTAGCGTGATATACACGCCACCAGTGGCGGTAAATGCGTCCCTATTTCGTATTTCCAGTGACAGTTTACACTTCATTGGGTCACTCCGTATAAAACAACTTAAAATTGAACGTGGAAGCTTAACTGTGATGTTGCATGCAGTATATGTGGTACGTGTAGAGTATAAATATTAAAAGAAATGTTTATTTCAAATTATTTTGCATTAAATTATAAATGATTAGTCAAGTCCTGGCTCAAAAAGATGCCTTTTGATACGTTGTTTTCACCTCAATGGGTGATACAGCATAACGAACTTAACAATATGCACAGTAGATTATTACCCTTTGTTATTCAAATTGCAACGTGTTTCATAAATACGTGGATATTCTAAAAATTCAATAATTTTGGAAAACATTTAGGAAACTGAGTCTCGTGGCCAATGGCCCTCGAGTTTGATTTCCCTCGTGGTTTTAATTTTTTTTTCTTTCGTTTGTTGCACCCTCATCCCTCGAAAATAAAGCCGTGATTTCCTCTCTGTACATTGTTTTATTCTCATCAATTTTAAAAGAATTCGTTATTGTACTCTTCCATTGACGCGATTTTATCCTGAAATGCTTACGAAGTGAAAAAACCGAGCCCGCTAATTGAATGGTTTTAATCGAATAATAGCTTTGCAGGACAGAGAAAGAGCTTCAGCTGAATGTAGCGCGGGTGGATGCTGTGCTACTTTAATGGGATAGAATAATAGGTGTGGTAAATCGCTGGGGACATCGACCACAATGTACATGGATAGTATGAAATGAAACAGTAATCCCATGAAGAATAGGCATTCTCGCCATGTTCACTGGCGTGCTTAGGATTGCTTTTTACAATACTGTTTTCATTTAAATCAAAACATTCACTTCCATTAATAATATGTTTCAACTTGTGGCGCACAAGTGAATAATAGAGTAACGATAAAATTAAGAGCAACCTTACATTGGTCCCTTAACAAGTTTTAGTTGCATGTTCCTCAAGAGGATCTCACAGTGCTGACACGCAATTTTGTTGTTGAATGTATCAGCTCTGTGAGTTTAAATTTTATACAGTCATAGCTGTAAACAAGGAAGCTGCATCATAAAGGGGCAGTATTTCGTACCGGATGTAACACACTATAGTTGAGGCAGTAATTTTAACACTTAAATAATATCAGTCTAATTATATAATATATAATATAAATATGGCCCACCTTAACGCAATATGTATAATATAAAATATATATAACAGTCATTGTATTATGCTTATATTATGTACATGTATTACAACGTTATGTGAATTTATTACGTAATTTAACAATGTAGGAGCTGTGAGAATAGAAGCAAGCTACCTTTCGTAGCAAACAAAATTACAAAGTAAAAGCAGAAAGTTGCTAACAATGAGGTAACCTTGAGACAACAATAAATTAGAAAGTTTAATAATGCTACTAATAATTCTTGGAACAATAATGTAATATTTAAAACAGTTTATAAATAACTAATAAATGAATTACAACTATCCGGGCTTGTAAGCCGTGGTCTAGAAGACATCGTGGATACCGATGTTTCCCCAAGTACAGCGCTTGGCATCTTCACTATATAAGAGCGCCGTCCTCCGGTCTGCGCATTCAGGCTCCGACCACCGCAGACACTGAATCACTTCACCCTGAAGATGCCAAGCGCTGTACTTGGCGAAACGTCAGTATCCACGATGCCTTCTAGACCACGGCCTACAAACCCGGATAGTTGTAATTCATTTATTAGTTATGACGCCCGCCGTGAAAGCCTCAGTATGTACGTTTATAGCCAATCAAAAACTAAAAAAAGCTCAAGTTAAATAAAAGTATTCTATTGGAGTAGGCTTAGCCAATCACAGACTAGAAATAGAGCAAATGTGCAAATTCATGCGGGAGACGCTACAAGATAGCGTACCCAAGCAATCAGATTTGGTACGTGTTCAGTGTGAGACATAGAAAATTCATAGCGGTGAGAATAATATAACGTTTACGTGTTAAAAAGTACAAACAATAATAATCTCACAGCTCTGCAGTAGGATATATAAGCGAAGTGTCATTTATTCGTGTGAAGGATTAATAAACAAAGTACAATACAATTATAATTTGTGTAAGCCTTGTTCTTTAGCCGTACCAGTCCTGCTAAGAGATACGTGTTCTGAAAATTACTACTGACGCAGCCGAGGCATACATATATAATATTTAAATAAACATTAAAATATCAAGTTGATTTTTAAACTGGGGCGAAGGCCACCGGAAAAGTAAACGTGGGGCGAAGGCAACCGGAAAAGTAAACGTGGGGCGCAGGCCACCGGAAAAGTAAACGTGTGGCTAACACTCCTAGAAACAATCTCCCGCAAAATTGGTATACATTACGTGTGTGGTCAAAAACTACTTCAAATTTATACCCATAAGTAATGCAACAACAACAATAAACAACATCAAGTTTGGCTATCATACGTGGGGCAACAACACCCTCATAATACATCAGATATGGTCATAGACTCAAAGTGGATATGGTTTAAGAATGATGTTTGTTTTTCGGGAGTGTGTCTAGATACCCTTCTGTAATAATTAGTATTTCTAAATTAATAGTTACGTTTGATTGTCACCTTAAACACAATATTTTTACTTTCTCTACTACGTATAGTAAGTAGGGGAAGTATTGCATTCCACCCAAAAATTCGATACCGAGATTTCACCGGAAATACATGTTTTGAGACCTCCTGAATCCAAAAAAAGCATTTTTGGAAACATGTCCGTGTGTGTGTCTGTGTGTGTGTGTCTGTGTGTGTGTGTGTGTCTGTGTGTCTGTGAACAGCATAACTCAAAAACGAACAGTCGGATAAGCACCAAACTTGGTATTTAGGTTCAGTATCTTCCAGAGATGCGACACGAAGGTTTTCAAGAAAATCCCCCCACCCCAGACTACCCTTTACATGGAAGATTTTTCGAAAATTTTAATTTTCTCAAAAATGGCTCTAACGATTTTGATGAAAATATCATATGTTTAAGATAATGTCATGAGAAATGAAATGTATATCTCGAATTTTCTGGGAATGTCTCCAAAAGTATTCTTCACTGTGAACGACTTTTGCATAACTGGTAAACCATAAGAGCTAGACAAAATGTTACTGCACAACAAATGTAGATCGCGTTAAAATACACAACTTATGTCATATACATTTCTTTTGTAGAGTGAACCGTTTTCGAGTTATTGCTTGTTATGTCCTTAAATTTTCCAATACTTATACTTTTTCTCAAATTCGTTATTCATTTTTTTTATGTCCTGGACATGCAAAGAGAATGGAATGCGCCACATAGCAACCAGCGTTAAAATATTTGACTATCGCTTAAAAGCTACCATATTCCCCTTGCATCTACATGAATATTACCAATAAGATTGACATCTCGATATCTCGATTAACATGAAGCAAATGGAGAATAAGCGCTTGTAAAATCAGATTGTACAAGAGTAGAGACAGTCATGTGAGTGTAACACATCAGATTTTTTATTTTCTCTACGACGTATCTATTAGGTAGAGAAGATATTGTTATCCATCCAAAAATTCCATACCGATATTTCACAGAAATACATGTTTGAGGCACCCTCAATACAAAAAGGCATATTTAGAAAAAGGTCCATGTGTGTGTGAACACATAACTCAAAAACACATACCAAACTTGGTATTTAAGTTCAGTATCTTCCAGAGAAGCAAGACGGAAGTACTCAGGAAAATCCCTTGCCCTTTACATGGAACATTTTTTGCAATTTTTTACCTGCTCTAACGATTTTGATTAAAATGCCATATATTAAATATATTTACTTGACAAATAAACTTCTCATCTATAATTTTCTGGGAATAGCTTTTGAAGTCCTCTGAGGCAGTATTTTTAACACTTAAATGTTTTCAGTCTAATTATATAATATGCAAATTCAATAACAGTCCGCCTTGAAGCAATATGTGTATATAATAGTTTGTAAAATGTATGCAACAGTCATTGCATATGCGTATATTATTGTATCCATGTGTAATAATATTATGTGAATATATTACGTAATTTAATAATGTAGGAGCTGTGAGAATAATAAGTTAAAAGTTGCTAACAATGAGGTAACAATGAGGTAACCTTGAGTCAATAATGTTTAACAGTACTACTTCTGATTCTTGGAGTAACAATAATGTAATTTTAGTGACAGTTTATAAAATAGCCAATCAACAATCAGAAAAAGCTTTAGTTAAATGAAGGTATTTTATTGGATTAGGATTAGCCAACCAGAAACTGAAAAGGAGAAAATTTTACAAATTCAGAAGTCAGTTGCCTGCAAACAGTGTTCCTAACCGGACGCGAGAAACATCCTCGAGAGATTACGTATTCGTGTGAGACGAAAAATAGTTTACGTGTTAAAAAGTGCAAGTCATTCATAAAAGAATTTCACAGCTCTCTATATCAGTGAAGTGTTATTTAAATCGTATCAAGATTAACAAAAGGAATGAGATAAAATTATAATCTGTGTAAGCCTACATTCTTGTCGCATCACAACCCAGCCAAAATAGCCATGTCTCTAAAATAAATACTGATGCAGCCGAGGCAAACATAAATATTAAATATTTAAAGAAACAGTTTAACTACAAAGTTAATATTTTTAAACTTGGGGCAAAGGCCACCTAAAAGTACATTTGGGGCGAAGGCTACCGGAAACTGTTTACTATACGTGCGGTTGCAACTACTACAAGTTCGGCTCCCCAACAGTTTAAATATAATACAATTCCTTCAATATAAACCACTTCAAATTGACGCCCCCAAAGCGTGGTGCAAACAACGTAAAGACAATATCTACTTCACCTCTTCATTCGGAAGGAATTTTGTATAATCCTGTATAACTGGTAAGCGTTAAGCGATAGACGTAAACGAACCACAAGAAATGTAGATTCCTTTAAAACACACAACTTATTTCAAATAACTTTTTTTTGTAGCAGAAGCGATTTCTGAGATATACGTTGTTAAGGTTCGAATTGTTCAATGCTTGTCGGTCTTTTAAGGTATATTTAGATTAAATAAGTAGATGGAAAAATAAGCTTTAGTAAGAATAGTTTGTATATCCACTAATAAAGATAGAGGTTAGAGAAGGTCATGTGAAAGTATCACAACAGAATTGTTTTTAATTTTTAGAGGGCTTTTCTGGCTGAAGTTTTCATATGGGTTCGTCCATTGATATTTTTATAAGCCTGCCGTTTGCTACAAAATGTAATTCTTCCGCGGAGGCATAGACCAGATTTATTTTTGCTAATTTTTATAACTGAAATACTTACGGCCTGGTCACTTATGTACTCGTAGTTTGCGAGTTCCTTGGCCACTTTAGACTATTTTAATTGTTTTAAACAGTTGTTATTATGATAAGTTTTTTGTGAATTGTTGGTGTGTCTAAAGTTTGCATTGTTTTTTGTGAGTTACTTATTTACGGCATTACGGGAATTCCTTACAGTTCTGTTGTTTCATGACCAGGCTAGCGTGAGGTTAGGATACGGGGCAAAGGCATAAATTACCTTACATTATCTTCCCTCCTGTTATAACTAAACTCGTATAGTAATGTACTGCTATTCCCATGTATATGAGATTGATCATTTTGGAGTTTATGCTGGTTGTAACGGTGTATATTGCTTTGTGTGAAAAGCCTTTGTTAAATAAACCCAGTACATAAGGCTTCGCCTGTTTTCAGTAAGTGCTTGGGGGAGGCATTCCTGTACCACTCTGGCCGTCACCCCATAGCCAAGATCCAAGTAGTTTTTGGCAGCTTGTTTAGATAACGTACGAGGGCAGTCCCAGACGTACCCGACCTGTGTTATGTATAGCGGTTGCTGTTTCAAATAAATCACTATGGTAGAAAGTGAGGCAGTATTTTTAACACTTAGATTTCAGTCTTATTATATAATATAAAATATAATAACAGCGCGCCTTAAAGCAATATGTATAAAATAACACATAAAATGCATATAACAGATATTGTATTAATGTTTATATTATGTGCATGTTCAATAATGTTATGTGAATGTATTACGTAATTTGTTAATGTAGGAGCTGTGAGAATAATAGGTTAAAAGTTGCTAACAATGAGGTAATAATGAGGTAACCTTGAGGCAATAATGAATTTGAAAGTTTAATAATGCTACTTGTAATTCTTGGAAACAATAATGTAATTTTTTGAGACAGTTTATAAAATAGCCAATCATCAACCAGAATAAAGCTTAAATTAAATGAAAGTATTCTATTGGAGTAGGATTAGCCAATCAGAAACTGAAATGGAGCAAAATTTAAAAATTCAGAAGTCAGTTGCTTGTAGACAGCGTTCCTAACCGGACGCGAAACGCGTCCTCGAGAAGTTAATACGTATTCAGTGTGGGACGAAAATAGTTTACGTGTTAAAAATTGCTAGTAATTAAAAAAGAATCTCACAGTTCTCTATATCAGTGAAGTGTTATTTAAATCGTTAAAAGAATTAATAAATAGAGTGAAGTAAAAATTATAGTCTGTGTAAGTCTACATTCTTAGCCGCACCACTCTCTGCAAGGCAATCCATGTCTCTAACAATAATACTGACGCAGCCGAGGCAAACGTAAAAATACAATATTTAAATTACAAATTAATATTTTTAAATTTGGGGGCGAAGGCCACCGGGTACCATACGTGATTAGAACTACTTCAAGTTCGGCTCCCCAACATTCGAAGAACAATACAACTCCTCCTAAAATTAAACTTCTTCAAAAGTACCAACCTAATAAAGCTTAAGCTTGAAGTTTGACGATGCTACCTCGTTTTGTAATTGTTTGGCAGCCATCAGTATTGAACATTCTTAGCACATTTGTAAACATGGATAAAACTGACCATCGTTATGTGATACAATACTTTCATTTGAAAGATCTTAGTCCAACTAATATTAAAGCTGAGCTAGATTCTACTTTTGGGGAGTCTGCTCCTTCGTTTACAACAGTAAAATATTGGGTGGCAGAGTTTAAGCGAGCCCGTACGAGCTGCGAAGACGAACATCGCAGTGGTCGACCAAATGAGGTGACCACGCCAGAAATTGTGAAGAAAATCCACAAAACGTTATAGGATGACCGTCGACTGAAAGTGCGCGAGCTAGCAGATATCATAGGTATTTCAAAAAGTGCTGTATATTGCATACTAACTGAAAATTTGGAGATGAGAAAGCTGTACGCAAGACAGGTGCCGCATTTACTCACAATGAAACAAAAGCAGCGTCGTAAGGATGTTTCAGTCGAGCGTTTGGGGATGTTTCGCTGCAATAAAGCCGAGCTTTTGCGTCGATTCTCAACCATCGATGAAACATGGGTCCATCACTTCACACCTGAGATGAAGGAAGTTTCCAAACAGTGGATTGAAAGAGAAGAATCGGCTCCAAAAGGGCGAAGACAATTCCATCCACAGGCAAGGTCTTGGCGTCAGTTTTTTTGGGATGCGCGTGAGTTAATTTTCATTGATTATCTTCAAAAAGGAAAAACAATTAATGGCGAGTATTATGCAAAGTTATTGCAGCATTGATTAAATCAAGCAAAAACGGCCGCATTTAGTGGAAAAGAAAGTTGTTTCATCAAGACAACGCACCAGTTCACACATCCATTATCACCATGGCCAAAATCAATGAGTTAAAGTTCGAATTGCTTCCTCATGCACCCTATTCGCCAGATTTAGCCCCCGCTGATTATTTGCTATTTCCAAAGTTGAAGAAATAGCTTGGTGCTAAAAGATTTGCCAACAATGAAGAGCTGGACTCTACAGTTGATGGCTATTTTGCAGAACTAGACGATTCTCACTATAAACAAGGTATTGAAGCTATTGAACATCGCTAGGGAAAGTGTATGGAGCTGAAAGGAGACTATGTAGAGAAATAAAGATGTTTTTTTCCCAAAATTTTTGTGTTTTCTTTGTTAGGTCGGGTACTTCTGGGACAGCTCTTGTAGGTTCAACTTTTTGACTAAACACCTATGAGACCGGAACAAGACTTTAAAGCCTTAACTCGCGAATGTTGATGATGGCTAACTTATGTCACTATTTTGATCGGTATAATATAATATATTTTAGAAACACATTACAAGTACGCAGACTTTGGCGGTAACGTCTGTGGTCCGCATTCGGGAGATCTCAGATTCTAATCTGACAGAAGGTTTTTTCGCGGTTTTCCTCGGTCGCTAGGGAATGCAGGGGATAATTTGAGCCGGCAATTTTCCTCTGATCCATTTCATACTACATGTCATTTCCTTCTGCTTCACTGCCATACCAGACATTCGGCTGATCACCCATCAGTTATGCTATGATCCAGACTTTTCCTGCTCCTCGACAGGCTACTAAACCCAAGTTGTAAGTTCCTGAGGGTCGTAAGCCCTACAAAGAGGAGGGAATCAGTTGAAGATGAAGAAAAAGAATAAGATCACAAGTACACAGACATGACCAGACAGAGCGGTGATAGTTTATTTCGGGATTATTTACTCTTTTGTTTAAAGGGGCTCAGAAAGGTTGCTTAGTGTTAACATCCATGGAGCTCACGTGGGGCTTACGTCCGGCTGGGTTGGGCAGGGCTTAAAAGCATCTGCCCGTGCAGACCTGTACTGCGTATCTTCCGAGTATCTTCTCTTCTTTCTACCAGTTTTTCCTTATAAATACCTTAATTAGCTATTAGTGAGATAAAATTAAACCAACGCAAATCTGTACTCAGCAGAAAGAAAAAGGGGAAAAATCCTTGTTCGTTACATTCACGTGAATTTCTCCACGCATTATCGTTAACTTTTATATAGCCTCTAAGACTATTCTTACAAAACCTAAATGCCTCTTTACTTCATAGTAAAGATATTTGCAAAATTATCTTATTACTCATTTCGTTGTAGGTACAAAAGGGATACATAAACCGAAGCGATAGTTAAATGTAAAAAAAAAACACATTCACCAATTATATTGCTGGCCATGAATCGTCATGCTCTTTGTGTAACACCGCGAGAAACAACTGAAGGATGACCACTTCAAAAAAGGAAGAAAGTATTGAAGTATTGAAATCAATAACAACGGATATCTCGGAAATGGCTTTTGCCACAGAAATATTTGAAATAGCTTTAATGAACTGTGTGTTTTAAAGAGATCTGCGTTTTATATTAGCAAGTTTTGGTCTCTCTCCCGTACGGTTTACTAGTTACACCAACTCAGTTATATTTAAGACTTATACATGACATATATTGGTATGTTAATCAAAATCGTTAGAACCATTTTTGAGGGGGGAAAAGTAACGAAAGTTTCCTGTAAAAGGTATTTGAGGTAGGGGGTTTCTTTGAAAATCTTTTTGTCACATGTTTGAAACGTACTGAACTTAGGTAGTAAGTTTAGTATTTATTGAACATTTCGGTTTTGAGTTATGCTGTTCCCCCCCCCCCACACACACACACGGACCATTACTGTAAAAATAATTTTATTTTTTGAATTCTGGGGTCATCAAATCATGTAATTCAGTTAAAATCTAGATATACAATTCTTGGGTAGAATGCAAAACTTCCTTTACCTTATTAGATACGAATAAGACAACCAGTAGTTAAAACAGTAAAGTAAAAACAATCAGATGAACCCGAGTCCCCTGTATATCCCATTGAAGGGATCCCATCGTCACTGTAGTAAAGTATCCGAAATCTGTGCGTAGTTACGTTGAACATTTTAATTGCGACATTTAGATATTATGAAATACATAAACAACAGAACACTACTGTATGTACCTATATAAATTTACTGTCCCAGTACAACACGTTTTCCGTAGAAGGGCGTAGAACCAAACATCCATGCACAAAGAATCCATATGCAATTGAGCCCGTTTGTGTGCGTGTTTAAATTACTCTGTCGGTGCATATTGTTCTCGTTTATACACAGAAATGAATCCCTTATTAATGAAAGGAACAATCCATAGGTTTTCCCTGAATAATAACAATAATAATAAAACTATACTTCCATTTGATACAACAAATTACGTGGACTGAATTATTGCAAAATCTATCTGATTAGTAACTGAAAATTACGTGTTATTGACTACCTCTTCACCAAAACAAATATCTAATTATACTTTGTTTCTACTTAAAAATAAATCTGATATGATACATTCACATGACTTTCTCTATCCTCTGTCTTAAATGTTTAACGACTAGACGCTATGTGCTGGCCTTAAAATTCCTTACTGTTTCCATGCAATCGCGAGAAACAACTGAATGTTGAAAGGACTTTAAGAAGGTGATCAAGAAATGAGGAATTCAAACTTTTAATAACGGATATGTCAAAAACGACAAAAAAATTTATAGAGTGTAAATGGTGTGTTTTAAAGACATTACATTTTTAATATGATACGTTTTCGGCTATCGCTTAACGTTTGAAAGGTATACAAGATTAAACAAAATTCCTTCCGAATGAAAAGGACTTCGTGGTTATTCCCAGAAAATTCAAGATATACATTTTATTTGTCTTGTAAATACCTTTCATGTATGGTATTTTAATCAAAATCGTTGGTCATATCTTATAAAATCAAAATTTTCGAAAAAGTCTCCTTGTAAAGGGTAGTTGGGGTGGGGAGATTTTCTTGAAAATCTTCTGTCGCATCCTTGGAAGGTACTTATCCGACTTTTCGTTTGTTCACAGACACAACACATACACACAGACGGACCGTTTTCTAAAAATGTTTTTTTGGGTGGATTCAGGTGGCCTCAAAATATCTATTTCCTGTGAAATCTCTGTAACGAATTTTTGGGTGGAATGCAATACTTCCCCCACTTACCATACGTAGTAGAGATAGTACACAATTAAATTGAGTTTTATTTATGGGGGCTATTTAACTGCTGTGGTCCTTAGCCTACCTTTGTATATTGGGAGTGAAAGACCGGCAATTTTGCTCAGAGACCTCTTTTATCAGGCTTAGGTTGTTTTCATTCCGCAAATTTACGACACGCGACCACCAGCTTTACTTCTCTTCCGAAGAAAGCCATGACAAGGATTTGTACGCCCGAAAACTCTATCGACCTCCGCCAGGTTTGAACCGCGACCTCGGGAACTAGAAGCATGATACCCCTACACCACGGAGGACGATATGTTTACTTTAATATGAAATATATGAAGCCATATTTGGTCACTCCCCGGTACAGATTATGAAGAAGGAACGAATACAATTTCTCTTAGAGTTATATATATATATATATATATATATATATATATATATATATATATATACATATATGTATGTGTGTGTCATATAAAATATATGTCGTAGTTACCATGTTTGTAGTGAAAGTTCGTATCAGTTTAAAGTAATGAAAAAGGTTTTCTCAAAATACATGCACCAGCCTTAGTTGCGCCGAGTTAAATAACGTTAACAAAAACAATATTCAAAGCATCAAATATACGCGTATATGCAATTTCGTCTATAAAAATTTTGAATGCGTCTGCACCCTAATTTTACTTTCTCAGCTACATACTTGTAGTAAGTAGAGAAGAATTAAATTCTACTAAAACATTCGTTAGGGAATCACAATTATGTTTATTTATTTAATGTCCATTTATCACCTGCTTCAGAAAGTGTTTCAAAACCTCTAAATAACTTTATTCCATTTCTGTAATCAGGTATGGTCACTCTTGACTACACATGCTACCCCTACCCTTTTCGTTTGTTGTTTACAACAAACGAGCAGTCTTCAAACCCGAAGATGGAACTTTGCTGTACGCAATTACCAGATGCATTCCACAAGAGTTTGTCGGACATTTAGGGAAGAATGGGCTCTTTCATACGGGGAAAGCCAACAAACTAAGAACCGCCTGCTCGGTGTTCTTTCACTGGGCGTGTGGACACACGCTTCTGCGCTGCTGCTGCTGCTGCTGCAATCAAGGGGACACTACTGACGCGGCTTTGCTGTGCTCTGGCTCTACAGTAGTGAGTTGTCATTGATATATGTATAGCGTCTTTCAGCAAGAGTGTCGTATCTTTGAACTTAAATAAAACACGTTCTATAAATGATAGAGGTTTACTTCTTTTTTATTTTGGAGCATAGTTAATATCATTACGTGTGGAAGAGAACATCAGTTAAGTAACCGCCGCGACTTCGTTAGGTTACGCGTACACGGTTGACCCAATTTTCAATGACAGAAGAACGCAAATTAGGTCCAACTTCACGAATAACACGCGAGATGTTATTCATGTTTCTGGCATGCTGACAAACTCGAGATTTAACATAACCCCACAAGAAGTAATCCAACGGCGTTAAATCGCATGACCTCGGGGGCCAGCTAACATCACCACCACGGAAAATGATGAAACCTCTGAACTTCTCCTTCAAAATATCGATTGTTTCGAGAGCAGTATGACATGTGGCACCATCTTGCTGTAATCAGATGTTTCTGAGAACCATACCATCCAATTAAGGCCAAAAATAGTCCCTTATAAGAGCCCGGTGTCTTTCTCCATTGACAGAGCTTCCCCAGCTTCATCTTGGAAAAAATATGGACCAATAATTCCGCCATAAAAAACCGCACCACACAGTAACCTTTTGGGGATGAAGGGGTCATTCTTGAATCTGCATTGGATTGTAATTTCTCCAATAGCGGCAATTTTGTTTGTTAACACAACCATCCATCCATCCATCCATCCAAAAGTGGTCTTCGTCTTTGAAGATGATTTTTCGACAAAAATCGGGATCAGCTACCAATTTCTTCATAGCCCAGTCAGCGAATACACGGCGCAACCTATTATCATTGGGCTTTAGTTCTTGAGTTAACACCATTTTGTAAGCGTGAAACTTCAAGTCCAGATGCAGAATTCGCCAAGTTGTGGTCGTCGAAAGCCCCAATCCTTGCGCTCGACGAGCAATTGATTTGTTTCCGTTCTCGCGTACACTCTCACGAACGGCGCCTATGTTTTCATTGGAGCGCTTACGTCGATTACGTACAGGCGTTCTTTGATCGCTGACAGAACCACTTCTTTCAAATTTATCGATCAAACGCTGATTCGTTCTCTCGCAGGGACGATTATGCACACCGTAAACTTCACGCAATACACGGAAGGTTTGGCGAACAGATGATCCATTTTGATAATAAATGTTCACAATTTCTACGTGTTGCTGAATGCTGTAATATTCCATGGCTATTTGTCAATAACAACTGTAACCACATGAAAAAAATGACTGCTGTAACTCAATAACAACGACAGGTATCACATGTTAAAGATAGGGCATTCTTGTTGAAAGACCCTTTAGTTCAGTTATTACGAGCTATTTATTATTTTGTCTTCCATTTAGTCACAAAGTACATTATGGCTCAGTATAAAAAGACAAAGAAACATCTATTAGTATTTGTGGTAGCTCTACATTGGCTCATTCGCAAATAAAAGAAAATCTGATGTATTGCACTCATATGACTTCCTCTACTGTTGTACAAATTAGTTTTACAAACGCTTATTCTTCTCTTTATGCCAATCGAGATAAACATTTGCAGAAAATATATTATTGCTAATTTTCTTGTAGGTGCAAGTGGGAGCATCATAATCTTTAAGCGATAGTCAAATGTTTTAAGAGCTGGTTGCTATGTGGAGCATTCCATTCTCTTTGCATGTCCAGGACATAAAAAAGAAACGAATAAGGAATTTCCATTTGGGAAATAGTAAAGTACTGGAAAATTCAAACAAATAACAAGGAAATGGTTCACTCGAAAAAAAATGCATATGGGATAAGTGGTGTGTTTTAACGAGATATACATTTTTTGTGTACTACGATTTTGTCTCTTACGGTTTACCAGTTATGCGAAAATCATTCAGAGCTTTTGGGGACATTCCCAGAAAATTCAAGATATTCAATTCATTTGTAATAAAAATATCTTAAACATGCGATCTTTTTATCAAAATCTTTAGACATTTTTAGAGAATAACAATTTTTGAAAAATGCTCCATGTAAAGGGTAGTCTGGAGTGGGGGATTTTCTTGAAAATCTTCGTGTCGCATCCTTGGAAGATACTGAAGCCTTAAACGCAATACAAGACTCGTTCTCTACCAATAGTATTGTAAACGAAATGCATAGTCTTGTTACCATCCATTCCCTCAATTTCATGTGGATACCATCTCATAAAAACATACCCGGTAATGAAAGAGCCGATACTGCAGCAGAACTACCAACACAAGATACTGATATCAAAATACCTCTCCAAGATGCAGTCACACACTTTAAGAAGAAAATACACAAAGAATGGCTGGATTACTCTACAACTTCATAATGTACGTGTAACTTCAACTCAAGAATATCCAATAAGACAGCTACAGCGGCGAAACCAAATTGTAATATCCCAACTACGAATTGGGCATACTAAACTGACACACTCTTATTTGTTAAATAGAAGCTCTCCACCAATTTGTGAAACGTGTAAAACAGCATTAACAGTAGTACATACTATACTAACATATCCAAAATTTGAATATCAACGTAGTCAGGTTGGTATGCCCAGAAATATTTCTGCAGCACTCAATGATGCAACTTTCATCCAGAAAGTAATTATTTTTCTTAAATTAATTAATATATATCAATACATTTAACCAAATTGTAACCTGTACGTATACATAAAGTGCGAGTATTATACTGTAATCCAATAATGTAAATAACTGTACATGAAAGGTCGCCACTAGGTAGGTTAAAACGACTCTAAATAAAACTTTTAAAAAATCTGATGTGTTACACTCACATGACTTTCTCTACTCTTGTACAAACTACTTTTACAAACTCTTATTCTCCATCTATTTCATATTAACCGAGATAAACATTTACAGAAACGATCTTTTGACATGCAAAGAGAATTACATTTTACACATAGCGACCAGTTTTAAAAATATTTGACTATCGCTTAAGGCCTACTATGTTCCCCTTGTTTTGTATTTGCAAGGGCAAAAGCATATACGTATCTCTTAATAGCTGGTTGCTATGTGCAGTACCATTCTCTTTGCCACAGATTAATACTCTTTGCATATCCAAGACAAAAAGTGAATAACTAGTTCCCATTTGAGAAAATAAGTTTTGAAAAATTTATGGGAATAACAAGCAATATCTCCAAAATGGTTCACTCAACAAAAAAAATGTATATGACAAATTGTGTATTTTAACGCAGTAAAACTTTGTCTATCTCTTATGGTTAACCAGTTTTGCAAAAGTCGTTCACAATGAACAATACTTTTGGAGACATTCCCAGAAAATTAAAGATATACATTTCATTTGTCATGAAAATATCTTAAACATATATTTTAATCAAAATCGTTGGAGCCATTTTTGAGAAAATTAAAATTTTCTAAAAATGTTCCAAGTAAAGGGTAATCTGGGATGGGGGATTTCCTTGAAAACCTTCGTGTTGCATCTTTGGAATATACTGAACCTAAATACCAAGTTTGGTGTTTATCTGACTGTTCGTTTCTGAGTTATGTTGTTCACAGACACAGACAGACAGACAGACAGACACACACACAGACATGCCTTTTTGGATTCAGGGGGTCTCAAAAAATATATTTTCGGTGAAATCTCGGTATTGAATTTTTTAGTGGAATACAATACTTCCCCTACTTACTATACGTAGTAGAGAAAGTAAGAATACTGAACTGAAATATGAAGTTTGGTATTTATTCAACTTTTCGTTTGTGAGTTGTGCTGTTCACAGACACACTGACATGTTTCCAGAAAATCTTTATTTGGATTAAGGGCACCTCAAAACATGTATTTCCGGTGCAATCTCGGTATAGAATTATTGGATGGAATGTAATGTTACTATACGTAGTAGGGAAAGTAAAAATAATGATATATTAAAGGTCATAACGCAAGACAGCAATGATATTTATTTGGAAATCATACTAGGATGTATACAGCAGTTAGAAAAGCAAAGTTGAGAAAGAAAACAATATATACACTCTAAAAGGGTTGGAGCAGCTGAATAACAAACAATGCAGCAAAAAAGAGTAACACAAGTGAGTGAGAGAGAGAGAGAGAGCGAAGGACAGAAGCAGGCAGAAGGCATAAAAAAGAATGAGGGATTTAAAAAAAATAAGGACGAGAAAGGCAGAAGAACGAAAGACAAGAGGAAAGAAGGCAACAAAGCACAATTTTCCTGCAATTTCAATTATGCAAATGTCCCTCTCCGCCGCACAGCGCTCCGTTACCTCGGGCTGCGGAACAAAAGAAAAGCAAGCGACTCAAAATAAGCTAAGCAGTTACTGTTCGTTAGTTGAGAAAGTAAAAGAGTTTTTTCCCCCTCCCGTGGCTTCCTTCTTGCGGCCACCACCGTCTTCTCTGTTTTTATTTGCTACTTGACAAAATGCTTTGTGGATGCCATGAAAACATTGACCATGACCCGGGGGCGAGACCTTAAGACAAAGGAAGTCTTCATTAAAATAATACCGCCGCTGTAAAAACTGCCCTACGACAAAAGACTCTTGTTTCGTTTAATTTGCATTTCTACACACACTTGAAAAATTTAGCATCCTAAATGGGTGCTTTAGCATTTAAATGCTCATGGTGAAATTAAAAAATCATCCTTGTAGTTTACGCATTTCGTGTGCTCGCATGAATTTGTGCAAGCTAATAGAATTTGTTGATGGAGCGAGGGTCCTCTTGTCAAGAATAAACGGAATTGTTTACTGTAAAACTTGAAGCAACAGGTCATTTACTGGCATACAATTCATGT
Source organism: Deroplatys truncata (assembly GCA_030765065.1). Classification (NCBI taxonomy): domain Eukaryota; kingdom Metazoa; phylum Arthropoda; class Insecta; order Mantodea; family Mantidae; genus Deroplatys; species Deroplatys truncata. Next base: position 23,626,528 of record CM060979.1, read on the forward strand.
ACCTTATACACAGTATAATTTTTATAGTTCATAGGAATATTAAGGTGAGACTAAATTGGGAATATTAACCAAAAATATTTTTAGTTTTATATAGCCACATGTTTTGTGATATCCTCTTTAATTTGATGCATTTAGGGTGATGCAAAAGTCACTAGACACTTCTTTAAGTACTTATGTTAATTTTGAAGAATTTGAACATTATACAGACCTACCAACAAATTACAGTACGTACTCATCACCTTACCATCGGAGATAATGAACTATACCCTCTGGATGCCTCCACCTCAGAAGTGGGGGTCCAGTCATCACTTGATGGAATTACGTGAACCCCGAAGGTCATGAGTCATATATGGGGAGCGTTACAGGCGACATTGCTGGGATAAGGTTTTTAATCTCCCCTTAAAATTTTTTGAAACATTTGTGGTCATTTACACTTTTGTCCTAAAACTTCACAGGTGTCCTAAATACAGCTAAAATGCATGCAGTCGCTGAAAATAATGCATGCTTCACAACTTGAAACCTGTAATACTTTCTCGGTCCAGCAAAGCACAATACATTTGCGATGATATACAATTTAAAATACGTAAAATGTTCAGTGTGGAAAACGAACGAATGTTACATTAAAATAAATGGAAATTCCGCCTTATTAGAATCCTTGAAGACCTGATAGTACTGCTTATTTCTGTTACACATGCTGAAATTGCTTCTAGTACCACAATAAACACGCATTAAAGCAAAGAACACCACTTCATAGGCTATACATATCCTCACAAAAATAATTCGCATGGTGTCAAATCTCGTGGTCAGTTCTGATCACCGCTGCGTGAGAAGAAACCGGCAGCGAATCTTCTTGTTTGGACCGCAGTGTGGCTGCCGCACCATCCTGTTGGAACCATGTCTTCCACATTCATCTCTTGCAATTGCGGCCATAAAAATGTGTTATCATGCGGATATAACGATTACCATTCACTGGCACCGCATAAGAGGATTTTGTCCAATGACATTTATTTCCAGAAAAACGCCAAAAGGTGCTGGAAGACGCTTTAAGGTCTCGCAAAAATAAAAAAGGAACAATAATAAAAATGTGACAATTAAACAGTACATATTTCACACTGTTGTTTGTAATTATGTAATTACTCCGAGTTACAAGATGGGCATACTGTACTTTGAACTTCCAGTATCTTTACTTTTACACCTACATCGACATCTTCACAGTTGCATGTTACTTTTCCATCCTCTGGGACACAAGCTGAAGTAATCAGATCTTGATTAGGTCCTTCATGACTGTACCACTGAAGTTCATGTCGTTAATAATTTCACCATATCTGCTTTCCTTTCGCAACTTACTTCATGATGTGTTTGTAGTCCATTGGGCATTGTATCTATCATTCTATATGGTTCCTTCGTAGAACTCATAATGGTACGAGTTAAGTCCTCATTCCTATAACACGGTTCCCCTTTCCAAAGAATTTTAGGTGTATGTGTGGGTGTGTGGCGTCACGTGCTTTATTATTGTTGTTTGCGCCCCAGCAACTCCTTGCATATTCTTCAGCATGAAGGATAAGCTTTTAATGTCAAAGTTTCCAATCCTCACCAAGTTTACAAACCGATCCAAAGTTTGAGTAAATGTCCTATATTTTTACTCGATCACGATGGTGCTAGTTGCCTTTAGGTTATGTTCCACGACCAAACACTGCCCGCAAACATATACAAATGTCCTCTTACTGGGAAGAAAAGTTACAATCTACATGAAGAGTTGTTCTTATTCTTCTGTTATCCTGGATATCCATCTAAAAACAAGCAAAGAACCTTTATATCATGCTAGAAATCAATATTGGAAAGAAAATTTGGAAGTGCAGACGAAACTTCATTTACATCATTTTCACGCCTCGTTTACTGCCCATCTGTAAATTGTTGGATGTTTTGCCTGAATGTCAGCAACACTAAAACAATAGAAAGCAAGCTATCTGGCACAGGCGACTTCCTAAATTGGTATTTCCAGAAGAACTTATACTTAAGGTCAAATAAATATGATTCTGAGTAAGGCTGTTTCTTTCATCGTCTTATAAAGTTGTCACGCATTTTGTGTATTCTGGAATCAACCATTGAGTTTTTCGTTACAGAATATGTTGCCAACCAAACTTGATCGAAGCATCACTCTCTAACACAGTCGTCTTCAAAATGCAATGCTAAATATAACTAAATGTTCAGGACGTAAATTTACCCCCACGCAGATCTACCAAGTGGAACAAACTGCGATTTGAATGTCTAAACTAAATTCGTAATGCAATTTACTGTGCATAAAATGCGATTTGGTCGAAATCAACAAATATTGTAGCAGGTTTGATATTTCAGCTGTTCTTTTCAGTTAAAATTTCAAAATATATGGACAAACTGCCTTTTGGATGTCCACTCCTCGTTTCCAGTCTCGACTTCATAAATGCCCAGGCAGTCCGTCAACCACAATCCACACCAAACAATGACTCGTTCTGGATACAACTTCTCATGGATCAATCAAGAATTCTCAACGCCCCAAACCCCGCAATTTTATTTATTCATATGACCATAAGCTGGGAGTATGCCTCATCACTGAAGACTTGTTTTCTTATGAAAATCTTACCCAATTCTTGTTTTCTCAATACCAAATCGATAAATGTCCGATGCTACAAATGGTCCCTCGGCTTCAGCACTAATATTAGATGGATCTTAAAAGGATGCTTATGGAGATAATTTGTTAAAATCCGTTGCAATCTGCTTCTCGCAATGGTTAATTGTTGAGAACGGTGACGAATTGACTTCACCGGTCTCGTAGCAACGCTTTGACGAAGGGAACATAACATTCTCTATCGATCGACGAGAACAGGGGACGTCCAGATGATTTGATGTTCTCTGTCGATCCTGTATTTTCACCTTATCAGTCTCCGGACTGTTCACACGTTAGGCGCATTTAGTCTACCAACAATTACACGAAGTCTTCAAATGGCTTCTGCATGACATGCACACGTTGATCCTTGGTGTACCACTTCTTGACAACAATACCCACAAATGACAATCATTAATCGCAATACAAAACGGATTGTATTCCGTTAAATTTAAATTACGGAAGGAAACCTAAAAAATCCGACAGAGGTTCTCAATTTAAAAATCTGATATTTTACATTCAAATGGCCTTCTCTATCCACTATCGTTTATTTCTATATAGCTTCTACAGACAATTCGTAACACTATTTTTATATTTAATTCATTTAATCGAGATAAAACTTATTTTGCAGAAATATATTCGTTTAGGTACAAGGGGTATAGAGGAAAACAAAGCAATAATCAGACTGCTTCCATCATATTTCGAGAAACAACTGAATAGTCACAGCACTTTAAGAAAACGACAAAAGATGATTTAATAACTGATATCTGGAAATGGCTGACGTCACAGAAAAACATTTTGTGTAGTAAGATTTTGTATATCTCTTACGGTTTACCAGTTATACTAACTTATACAAAACTCATTCAGAATGAAGAGTTCTCACAGGTTATTCGCAGAAAATTCAAGATATATTTCGTATTTGTCATATCTTAATTCGTTAGAGCCATTTTTTTGAAAATCGGAAAAGTCGAAACAAAGCCCATGTAAAGGGTAGTTTAGGATGGGAGGGGGATTTTTGAAAATTCTCGTGTCGCATCTTTGGAAGATTCTGAACTTAAATACTGAGTTTGGTATTTATTGGACACACACATATCTATGTTGTATTCCGTGGTGTAGTGGTTACCATGCTAGCCTCTAGTTGCCGCGGTCGCGGGTTCAAACCCGGCGGAGGGCGATGTGTTTTTTCTCGGGCTTAAAAATCCTTATCCGACCCTTTGATATGGAGTCAAGCATTTTTGTAGTTATCTAATACCAAGCAAGCATATTAGCTGAGTTTTGTGTTCTAGCATTTTAGGTAATATCTGCCATTTTGTTCAAAACAAATAAAACATAAAAAATTTGATGTGTTCAACTCACATGACTTTCTCTACTCTTGTACAAACTATTTTTACAAACGTTTATTCTCCATATGCTTCATGTTAATCGAGATATCGAGATGTAAATCTTATTGGTAGTTTTCTTGTAGATGCAAGGGGAATATGGTAGGTTTTAAGCGATAGTGATATCTTTTAAGCGTTGGTTGCTATGTGGCGCATTCCATTCTCTTTACATGTCCAGGACATAAAAGAAAATGAATAAAGAATTTGAGAAAAAGTATAAGTTTTGGAAAATTTAAGGGAATAACAAGCAATATCTCGAAAACGGTTCACTCAACAAAAGAATTGTATATGACATAAATTGAGTATTTTAACGCGATCTACATTTTTTGTGTAGTAAAATTTTGTCTATCTCTTATGGTTTACCACTTATGCAAAAGTCGTTCACAATGAAGAATACTTTTGGAGACATTCCCAGAAAATTCGAGATATACATTTTATTTGTCTTAAAAATATCTTAAACATACGATATTTTAATCAAAATCGTTAGAGCCATTTTTGAGAAAATTAAGATTTTCGAAAAATCTTCCATGTAAAGGGTAATCTGGAGTTGGGGATTTTCTTGAAAACCTTCGCGTGGCATCTCTGGAAGATACTGAACCTAAATACCAAGTTTGGTGTTTATCCGACTGTTCGTTTCTGAGTTATGCTGTTCACAGACACACATACACATACACTCGGGCATGTTTCCAAAAATCCTTTTTTGGGATTCGGGGGGTCTCAAAAGATATATTTCCAGTGAAATCTCGGTATCGAATTTTTGGGTGTGAATACAATACTTCCCCTACTTACTATACGTAGTAGAGAAAGTAAAAAGTGTTAATATAAATTACATTACAAGCCATTTATTTTTACATTTTGAAGCTTCCCTCGGAAGGGAAAAAGCCGGTGGTCCCGTGTCGTAGATTTATGAAGAACCTCGAGCCTGATAGGGAGGCCTCTGTACAAAATTCCTGGTCTTTCACGCCCAAGCTAGAATGGGTCGCTAAGAACCACAGCAGTTAAACAGCGGGCATAAATAAAACTCAATTTAATTTTCACACATATCTATACGTATTTGTTTCTAAAAAAAAACGTTTAGGGGTTTCAAAATATGCAATCCCTAAGAGGTATTGGTATCGACTTTTTGGATGGAATACAATAGTTCATCTACATACTGTAAACATACAGTAGAGAACGTAGAAATTGCGTTCATTATGGGACACCCTATGCTTTACAAAGAATATATGAAAAACAGCTGTCGTTTAATGAGTTTTGTTACTGCGTTTCTTTCTGACATTACGACATATTAAATTATATCCCAAGAGGTTTTTGTCCTCAACAAGATCAAGTTTATACGAGTTCTGATGTTGGATTGTTTTTATAATCTTGCACGTTTCAGTTGAATAATGACGCGTCGAACAAAATAAACAAATAAAGATCGCATAAAATTTTGATAATTTGTGCGGCAGAGAAGGATAAGAAAAAGAGAGGAAACAATGGGAGGTGGAGAGAGGGGGAAAAAGCTAGTTTGGTTAATTTGGGCATCACTAGTCTCGAATCTTGTGACTTCTTTTTTACCCTCCAAAGTTCTTGAGCATTTAATACAACACCAAGGGAGAAAACTTCCTCCCTTGGTCGTCTGGCACAAATGACTATGAAGGAAGTTCTTGCACAATAAGAGCTTCTAAAATAATGATCACTGGCGGGAAGGGATGCGAGAGAACGCAGTAATGACTCGTACTAATGCGGCGGAGTTTTCTAAGTAACGGATTGCCAACCAGGTTGAAGATGTTAAACTTTTATTTCCCTTGTATTTTTTGTTATGAACGGGCAGGAATCACAGGGCCAGATTTTATTCCGTTCTCCCCCTCTGCTTCTCCCCCTTTTCCCCCCTCTCAATTCCCGTGCCATCTTTGAGCGGCGTCGCAAAGTCAAAATTACTGCACACAGTTTCGCTGAAGAAGAAAACGCCCTAAGATAAGTTTTTCCTACCAGTTACTGTAATAATAAAACTTGTATGAAACACTTAAGAGTGCTAAAAGTGGAGGTAAAAAGGATTGGAGGGCGAAGACCACTGTTTTCAAGTTGCTATGAAGTTTTTCTTCTTAACTTTCCTTAGGAAATTTTGCCTTGGGATGGGAAAATAAACAGCAACTTTCGGCAGCAGGAAGGAATGGCAGCGTTATATGTAAGGCTTCGTGAGGAACACAACACAAGCAGCTTTTCGGCATGTCTGAAAGGAAATTTATCCTTCGAATGTCAGTTCCTTTTCTTTTTCATTCATTTATAGCAATGGACCAAGCGAGATTCCGTACAAGATCATTACATATTACTCCTTAAACGGAGATAGGCGATTGAAGTAGGGGAAGTATTTCATTCAACCCAAAAATTTGATACCGAGATTTCACCGGAAATACATGTTTTGAGGTGCACTGAATGCATATAAAGCATTTTTGGAAACATGTCCGTGTGTGAACAGCATAACTCAGAAACGAACAGTCGGATAAACACCAAACTTGGTATTTAGGTTCAGTATCTTCCAGAGATGTGACACGAAGGTTTTCAAGAAAATCACCCCAGCCCATATTACCCTTTACATGGAACAAAATTTACATTTTAATTTCCTCAAAAATGGCTCTAACGATTTTGACTAAAATATCAAACGTTTAAGACATTATTATGGGAAATGAATTGTATATCTCGAATTTTCTGGGAATGTCTCCAAAAGTATTCTTCATTTTGAACGACTTTTGCATAACTGGTAAACCATAAGATATAGACAAAATTTTACTACACAAAAAATGTATATCGCGTTAAAATACACAATTTGTCATACACATTTTTTTTTGTTGAGCGAACCATTTTCGAGATGTTGCTTGTTATTTCATAAATTTTCCAATAGTTATACTTTTTCTCAAATGGGAATTCGTTATTCATTTTTTGTCCTGGTAATGCAAAGAGAATGGAATACTCCACATAGGAACCAGCTCTTAAAATATTTGATTATCGCTTAAAGCCTACCAATTCCCCTTGCATCTACAAGAAAATTAGCAATAAGATTAACATCTCGATTAACATGCAGCATATGGAGAATAACCGTTTGTAAAATGGTTTGTACAAGAGTAGAGAAAGTCATGCGAATGTAACACATCAGATTTATTCTTTATTTTTGATAAAAAATTGCACAATTCTTACTAAACAAAATAATACAAGGTTTGCATGGTTGCAATTATTTACGCCCTAGAATGGCTATTTAATAGAGTTGTGCGCCCTTTAAATCCCTGCCACGCTTTCTCTTTAAATTGTTTTTTCTCAAAAGCGCATTTTCTTTGCCGGGCGCCGCGGTAGCGCAGTGGTTTCGTTCCGGCACTCGTGTTGAGTGTCCGGGGTTCGATTACCGGTTGTGGAGTGGCGATTTTAAATCGGTCTTCACCTCTAACTTGCTCATGTGAAGTATCCCCAAGGCCCAACGTGGTTCTGTAGGTCCTATCATTCCACCGCCATCCTCTTATCAACCTACCATCGGAGGAAACGGATTCCATCCATCATCGCTTGGGGGAATGAGGTAACTCCCGAAAGTCACAGGCCATTTGGGGGCGTTAGAAACAACGATGATGACATTTTCTTTGCTTTATGTACTCTTTCTCTCTGAAAGTAGTGGGCCAATCGTAGTGAAACTGTGCAGGAGCATATAAAATAATGCGTGCTTATTCAGAACTACAATGATCCGCTCAACTTGAATAATACTTACATTAGTCAATATTGTTAATACAAATGTGCAGTTTTTTCATAAATTTTAATTTTCTGTGAAACCTGTAATTAAGCTTTAAAAGTAAAGACAATTTTTCTGAGAGTTTCTATACTAAATTTCAAAGTTGTGTTATTCTTACTTGCTGCAAAAAAAGTATTATTATAAAATATATAACTTCTGGATTAAAACACCTGAATCATGAAAGATACTCTTCAGATGTAAACAAAAATTATACTGTATATGTAGCAGACAGTGTACATGCATATGCAATTTGGTAAGCTTATAACTTCAGAGAAATAGCTGATTTACTAAAAAACACACTTTCAGTCATCTATCTCCCCTCAACTTAGCCTACACTCAAATTTTCTTTGAAAAAAGTTGTGTTGTGGCGAAAAGTTTATTGCAATATAAGTGCGGTAGGTGCATCTTTGTAGAACGAGGAAGAAGTCTGAAAATACGAGACAAAGTTTCTACGGAGCATTTAAAGTGAAAATAAAATTAATCACTAGCACATTGGAATGCACATTTAATAGCTGAAGATTTAAATATAGTTTATTAACATCGCCGGTGAAAATGCAAAGACGCACGTACACCAGAAATTTCAACATCCCACGCATAAAAAAGAACATAATGGAAAACAGCTTGTGTTACAATAACACGAATTTCTCTACTCTTGTACAAACTATTTTTTACAAACGCTTATTCCCCATCTACTAATAGAGATAAACATTTAAAGAAACTTTTGCTAATTTTTTTGTAGGTGCAAGGGGAATATGGTAGGCTTTAAGCGAGAGTCAAATCTTTTAAGAGCTGGTTGCATGTGGAGCATTGAATTATCTTTGCATGCCCAGGACATTTAAAAAAAATTCTGATGTGTTACACTCACCTGACTTTCTCTACTCTTATACAAACTGTTTTTACAAACTCTTATTCTCCATCTATTTCATATAATCGAGAAACACATTTGCAGAAACGATCTTTTGACATGCAAAGAGAATTATATTTTACACACAGCGAACAGTTCTAAAAATATTTGACTATCGCTTAAGGCGTACTAAGTTCCCCTTGTTTTGTATTTGCAAGGGCAATATAGAAATACAGTAGCCTTTAAGCACATACATATCTCTTAATAGCTGGTTGCTATGTGCAGCACCGTTCTCTTCGCCACAGCTTAATACTCTTTGCATATCCAAGACAAAAAAATGAATAACGAATTCCCATTTGAGAAAAAGTATAAGTATTGGAAAATTTAAGGGAATAACCACAATATCTCGAAAATGGTTCACTCCCAAAAAAAATGCATATGACATAAATTGTGTATTTTAACGCGATCAACATTTTGTGTGTAATAAAATTTTGTCTATCTTTTATGGTTTACCAGTTATACAAAAGTCGTTCACAATGAAGAATACTTTTGGAAACATTCCCAGGAAATTTGAGATATACATTTTATTTGTCATAAAAATGTCTTAAACATGTGATACTTTAATATCGTTAGAACCGTTTTTGAGTAAATAAACATTTTCGATAAATGTTCGATGTAAAGGGTAATCTGGAGTGGGGGATCTTCTTTAAAACCTTCGTGTCGCATCTCTGGAAGATACTGAACCTAAATACCAAGTTTGGTGTTTATCCGACTGTTCGTTTCTGAGTTATGCTGTTCACAGACACACACACACACACACGCGCGCGCGCGCGCGGACATGTTTCCAAAAATACGATTTTTGGATTCAGGAGGCCTCAGAGCATGTATTTTTGGTGAAATCTCGGTATCGAATTTTAAGTGGAATGCAATACTTCCCCTACTTATTAACGTAGTAGAGAAAGAGAAAAAATATTTCTATTTGAGAACAAGTATTAACTAGTGCGAAATTCAAAAAAATAACAAGGAATATCTCGGAAATGGTTCACTCAACAAAAATCTACATTTTTGTAGAAGAATCTTGTCTATCTGTTAGGGTTTACTAGTTATGCAAAATTCATTCTGAATGAAGACGACTTTTGGGGACATTCCCAGAAAATTCAAGGTATATATTTCATTTGGCTTGAAAGTATCTTAAACATATGATATTTTAATCAAAATCGTTAGTCATTTCTGAGATAATCCAAATTTTCAAAAAATGTTCCATGTAAAGGGTTAGGGGGATTTTCTTACAAATCTTTGTGTCGCACTTTGAAAGATATTCAACCTAAATACCAAGTTTGGTATTATTCAACTTTCTGTTTTTGAGTTATGCTGTTCACAGGCACACAGACACGCACACACGGACCTTTTTCCAAAAAGGCTTTTTTTGGGTTCAGAGGACCTCAAAAGATGTATTTCCAGTGAAATTGATATCAGATTTTCGTGTGGAATGTAATACTTCCCCTACTTACTATACGTAGTAGAGAAAGTAAAAATATTTATTCATGGCTATTCCATCCGTACGCCGTGTATTTGATACTGACCATTGACGCTTAACAAGCATTGGATATCGATTAATTACGGTCGTTTATCTTATACGCTTGCAAGAATGGGATTTTATCGGATAGTGCGTTAGCTCGTAATGACATCAGTATAGGGTTATTAACCTGGCAGCGGTATCTACCTGAAAACTTACAAGTTTGGTCGTACTGTTCGATTTTTACTATCACAGTTAATCCTGGAGATATCTGTAATTATTTTGGTTGAAATGTAAAGTTTAGTTAGCAAAACAGATTATTCATGCTTTCAACAATCAAATCTATGGTTTGAAATCATAACGTAATATAACTCTACTCGGTCTTTTGACCGCTTTAGCGGACTTGATGAATAAATAGTTATTGTATGACCTGACAGTAATTAATTCTCTAGTGATACGAATACAGTAGATTATACTTTTCGCTTTAAATTCTCCGTTTTTACAATTTCTAATGCATTTATACGTAATGAATACCGAGATAATTAATTATAAAGCACAATACCTATTTAAAAACCCTGAAATAATCACTAAACGTAAATATTTATTTTAAACATTTATATACGAACAGTAAACCACAACATTTGTTCAAGGAATAAATCCGCTGAAAACACGTTATTAAAAATGCTGTCCAAAAAGAAGTGAATTACAAAGAGAAACTATATTACGAGGAAATTAAGTCAGGAGATGCTGTTAGGGAAAAATATTTCAAAATGTTAAAGGTGATGCTATTATATGGGCAACCGTTAGAGTACAGTGCCTCAGATATGTATAGGAAAAGAGGATTGTTTGTATAAATTAAAATTTGATGTTACTTCAAATGACTTTCTCTACCCACTATCGTTCATTTTATAAATGAGGGGGCATTCAAATGAAACCTGGTCAGTGCGTCTAATTTTGTATTACACGTAAGGTGGCACCATCTATTGGTAGAGCGACTGCAGCGTGCGCAACGTTTGACGTTGCATAGCGACAGTGTGGTTTCACGCCGAAGAGAAGGTGGTCAGACAAGTTATCGTCCACTACTGAACATGAAGGCGAGTAAGCAGGAACAACGAGGAGTGATTAGATTTTTAGCGGCGGAGGGAGTTGGAGGCCGTGAAATGTATCGACGGATAAAGGCTGTGTACGGTGAGCACAGTCTGTGTCGTTCAAGTATGATGGAATGGCGCAAAAGATTCCTTGAGGGGTGCGAGTTACTGGAAGAGGATGCTCGTCCTGGACAGGCTCATCGTGTCATCACATCTGAAATGATTGCGGAAGTGAATGCTTTAGTCTTGGGCAACCGCAGAATCACCGTGGACGAGATCTATCTGTTATGGGTATTAGCGTGGGCAGCATTCACACAATAATGCATCAACGCTTGAAATTTCGAAAGGTTTGTGCGCAGTGGGTTCCCCACCATATTGGCCGCCGAATAGCGCAATACTCGAATGGCGCTGTCTTTGAGTTATCTGCAACGTTATCATGAGGAGGAATACGGCTTTCTGCCGCATATTGTCACTGGTGACAAAACAGGGTGTCACCATTTTGAACCGGAAAGCAAGTGTCAGAGCAAGCAGTGGAAACATGCGACTTCACCACCTCCGAAGAAATCAAAGGCCGTGCACACCAGTTCTGCTGAGGTCATGATGTCCTTTTCTGACCACAGGGGCCCACTGCTTGTCGAATTCCTGGAACGGGGAACCACCATCAATGCCCAGCGTTATCAAGCCACTTTACAGAACCTTAGACGAGCCATTAAGTCGAAACGCTCAGGCATGTTGTCCAATGGCGTTTTCTCCTGCATGATAATGCCTGCCCAAACAATGCCAATGCGGTGAAGACGACATTTCAACAGTTTCGATGATAAACGCTGGAACATCCACTATACAGTCCAGACATTTCACCGTGTGACTTTCATGTTTATGGACATCTAAAACAAGCTATTCGCGGACGACGACGTGTGTGAATGGGTCCAGGCCTGGACCCGATAGCAGTCTATTAGCTTCGTCAAAGATGGAATCGACCAGTTAGTGTCGCAATGGGATAAATGTGCCAACAGTTTTGACTACTATTTTTGAGTTAATAAAATCGTTACCGTTACTTTATACAAGTGACGGAATTCATTTGAATGACCCTTATACATTCTACAAACTACACCTACGAAAGCTTATACTTTTATTTACTATGTTAATCGCGATAAATCTTTGTAGAAACTTGTTTCATTACATATTTTGCTGTCGGTGCAAAGGGTAAAATGAAACCAAATCGATGGCCACGTATTTTGAAAATATGCTGACCATTCTCTTTCCATGAAATTGTGAGAAACAACTGAAACTTCAGCACTTCGAAAAATAAAATGACAAAACCATTGAAAAACATCTGATGTGTTACACTCACATGACTTTCTCTACTCTTGTACAAACTATTTTTACAAACGTTTATTCTCCATCTACTTCATGTTAATCGAGATATACATTTGCAGACTCTATCTTATTGCCAATTTTCTTGTAGATGTAAGGGGAAAATATATTTACAAGGGCAATATAGAAAAACAGTAGCCTTTAAGCACATACATATCTCTTAATAGCTGGTTGCTAGGTGCAGCACCATTCCCTCTGCCACAGATTATAACTCTTTGCATATCCAAGACAAAAAATCTGATGTGTTACACTCACATGACTTTCTCTACTCCTGTACAAACTATTTATACAAACGCTTATTCTCCATCTACTTCATGTTAATCGAGATAAACATTTGCAGAGTCTATCTTGTTGCTAATTTTCTTGTAGATGTAAGGGGAATATATATTTACAAGGGCAATTTGGAAATACAGTAGTCTTTATGCACATACATATCCCCTAATAGCTGGTTGCTAGGTGCAGCACCATTCCCTTTCCCACCGATTAATACTCTTTGCATATCCAAGACAAAAAAATGAATAACGAATTCCCATTTGAGAAAATAAGTATTGAAAAATTTAAGGGAATAACAAGCAATATCTCGAAAATGTTCACTCAACAAAAAAATGTATATGACATAAATTGTGTATTTTAATGCGATCTACATTTTTTGTGTAGTAAAATTTTGTCTATCTCTTATGGTTTACCAGTTATGCAAAAGTCGTTCACAATGAAGAATACTTTTGGAGACATTCCCAGGAAATTCAAGATATACATTTTATTTGTCATAAAAATATCTTAAACATATGATATTTTTAATCAAAATCGTTAGAGCCATTTTTGAGAAAATTAAATTTTTCGAAAAATCTTCCATGTAAATGGTAATCTGGGTTGGGGGATTTTCTTGAAAACCTTCGTGTCGCATCCTTGGAAGATACTGAACCTAAATACCAAGTTTGATGTTTATCCGACTGTTCGATTCTGAGTTATGCTGTTCACAGACACACACAGACAGACAGACAGACAGACAGACACACAGACACACACACGGACATGTTTCCAAAAATGCTTTTTTGGATTCAGGGGGTCTCAAAACATGTATTTGCGGTGAAATCTCGGTATCGAATTTTTGGGTGGAATACAATGCTTCCCCTACTTACTATACGTAGTACAGAAAGTAAAAAAAAATCTGATGTTTAGTCACATGGCTTTCTCTACCCTGTATTGTTTATTAATGGGTATATAAACTCGTCCGAATAAAGCTTATTTTTATATCTACTTCATTTTAATCCAAATAATCCTTTGCAGAAATAGCTACATGACACATTTTGTTATAGATACAAAGGTAACAGCGATAGTGCCTATATGCTGGCCTTAAAATTCTATATTGTTTCCATAACGATGATTATTCTCAACAAACCATAATGACATTATAACACTGTGTTTGACTTTTTTAACATCGCGATAAACAACTGAATATTGACAGTACTTCAAGAGAATGACCAGTAAATGAGCAATTCGAACCATTAATAACGAATATATCTTAGAAATAGCTTATGACACAAAAATTTTATTTGAAATAAATTTTATGTTTTGAAGATATTGAAACGGCAACTCTAGGTCGAGCCCGAGAAATGTAATTATAGATAATTTGATTTATTATTTTTTATTGATGTTAAATCATACTATGTACATATCTTTTTCTTTTACTGCTTGTATAGTTTAAGAAGGGTAATTCAATGGTATGTCTGTATTTATGTTATTAATATTGGAGGAGTTATAAATTGTTTAATGAAAATAATTTAAGCGCTATGTTAAAATACTGTCCACGACGAAATGTCTTAGCTACAAGAAAAGTGTCTTCGAAGGCAGAAAGTCTAGTTTTACGATGTCTCTCTGGTCGCAGGGGCATTGTTCATACAGCGAGGGTGTAGAGTCTTTGTTCCTTTATACGATAATTCGCCGTGACCAAGTGAGAGAGACAACTAGCTTAACGGTAAATTTAGGAAAAGCCACGATTTATGTTAAACTTAGACCAATGAGATCCCTGTAAGTTTATATGAAATAGTGAGACGCATTGAGTGGCGCTAAAAAATGGACCAATAGGAAAGGAAGCAGCCCACAGAAGCCTGCGACTATAAATGGGTCTGTTAGGAACAAATTCGAGGCATTTGTGGGTGATTTGTCATTTGGTCGAGGGACATTTTGCTAAACTACAGGTAGGGAGAGATGCTGCAGGATGTTTAAGAGATATCGCGCCAAAAGTGTATTAAGACAGTTTTCGCAACACACATAAGAATCGCTACGCGTAAAGAGATATGATAAGCATATATAAACTTCGCGTCATATCCGTGCCGTGTTTCAACAGCAGTGGACAGTGTTTTAACGGCGGCAATATCAGTGATGTGTACTACGAGAAGTAGCAAAATAAAAGAAACAGCAGTGTCGTCTTTTCATAACTAAAGCACGTCTATTTCTCTCCGAGACCACACCCGAGATCTACGCTTCCTTTACCAAGGATAAGTCCATGCTCCCACATAGTTTAAAGAAAATTACTGCAGCTAGCCGAGGATAAAAAAATGCAGAGAACCAGCACACTGCGAACATCTGGAGCCAACATGGAGGATGCAGCAAGGTAAGTCGCGAGCAACGGACAGGAGGAGGTG
Source organism: Deroplatys truncata (assembly GCA_030765065.1). NCBI lineage: Eukaryota > Metazoa > Arthropoda > Insecta > Mantodea > Mantidae > Deroplatys > Deroplatys truncata. The sequence goes on from CM060979.1 coordinate 23,641,766, forward strand.
ACTGCCGCAATATCTACACCTTTTGTGTAGAACGTTTTTGTCTATCGCTTAACGCTTACCAGTTATACCTATAAGATTATACAAAATTCCTTCCAAATGAAGAGGACTTCATAGGCTATTTGCATAAAATCGTTAAGAGCCCCTTTTGATAAAATCTTCGTGTCTCATCCTTGAAAGATGCTGAACTTAAGTGCCAAGTTTGATAATTAATCGACATTTAGTTTCTGAATTGTACTACTCTTATACACATTTTATAAAAAAAACATTTCTCTTTTGGATTTAGGGAATCTCAAAACGTGTATTTCAGGTGAAATTTCTATGTTGAATTTTTGGGTAAAATGCAACACTACCTACTTACGGTAAGTAGTGGAGAAAGTATATTAAAAAAATTATTTGTAAAATGATGCAATTCAGCCATAAAACACTTAGAATTTCACTAAGACAATCTGGAATATTCAATGATAGATTGAAAGCAAGATCTACCATTAGAATATCATTAGATGGTGAATGTTTCGTGAAAGATTTCTGTGCCTATATAAGCGAACGTTCTCGCGAGTGGAGTTGTGTTGAGTCGGTCAGTCAGTGAGCGATTGAGTTGTCGGGTAGGTTTCCTGTGCGACATCAAGTGCAATTCTCCGAGTGAGTTTGTGGCGATTGCTGTGCGTGTAACGGGCGCTGCTGGGAGCGAGGGATTCTTGATATCCATTTTAACTCCTCAGCGAGTGAATCGTCCGGAAGAGAAGATTACGTCACGAAGAACTGAACTCCCAGTGAAGTTGAACTAGAGTAAAAATAAAAGTGACACTGAGAACTCAGAGAATGACGTTTGAGAAAACTGGAAAGAGTCACAGCACTTTAAGGAAGCAAATTGAAATATATATTTATCAAATTAGCCATCCCCCCAAAATAGCCAAAATAACTTTTTTCTACTAAAAGTATACAGTAATTTTACAGTAATACCAATCTTCCGTATCTCCTTATGAGGAGCGTAGGGCATTAACAAAGTATCTCCATTCGACACTTTTTCTTGCCAACTTCTTTACTTCATGCCATGTTTTCCCTTCTTCAGCAATTTCTTCGATAACTGTTTTCTTCCGTGAGTTTCTTGGTGTTCCTTTTCATCTACTACTCTGGGGGTTCCAACCTATAGCCGTTTTTTCCAAAGCTTTCATTTTCTTTTCTTAGTGTGCGTCCCGTCGCTTCCACTTTCGTATTTCTATCTCTTTTGTCATTTCTTTTTGGTGTTTTATTTTCCATAATTCTATATTTGAAATTGTATCTGGCCATCTAATTCTTATACTTAATTCTTTACATTGAAATAGTTGTATTATAATGCAACTGTTGGGGAACCGAACTTGTAGTAGTTGCAACCGCACGTATAGTAAACAGTTTCCGGTAGCCTTCGCCCCAAATGTATTTTTAGGTGGCCTTTGCCCCAAGTTTAATTACAAATGTAATATTTTTTTAAACTCTTTCTTTAAATATTTAATATTTATGTTTGCCTCGGCTGCGTCAGTATTATTTTAGAGACATGGATATCTTGGCAGGGCGCGATGTGACAAGAATGTAGGCTTACACAGATTATAATTTTATTTCACTCCTTTTATTAATGCTTGATACGATTTAAATAACACTTCACTGATAGAAAACTGTGAGATACTTTTATTAAATACTTGCACTTTTTAACACACATACTATTTTCGTCTCACACGAATACGTAATTAATTTCTCGAGGACACATCTCGCGTCTGCTTATGGGGACTGTCTAGAAGCAACACGTCTGGTTATGAGCATTGTTTGGAGGCAACTGAATTGATTTCAACCGTCTAAACTTGTAAATTTCTGTATTTCAAGTCTCTGATTGGCTAGTCCTACTCCAACAATACCTTCATTTAACTAAAGCTCTTTCTGGTTGTTGATTGGCTATTTTATAAACTGTCACTAAAATTACATTATTGTTACTCCAAGAATCACAAGTAGTACGGTTAAACTTTCTTACTCATTATTGACTCAAGGTTACCTCATTGTTACCTCTTTGTTAGCAACTTTTGACCTATTTCTCACAGCTCCTACATTATTAAATTACTAATATATTCCCATAATATTATTGAACATGTTTACAATAATATAAGCATATGCAATGACTGTTACATACATTTTCCAAATCATTACATACACATATTGTTTCAAGGCGGGCTGTTCTTCAAATATATATTTATATAATTTGATTAAAATCTTTAAGTATTAAAAATACTACCTCAACATTCATTGGCAAATGTTTGCCATTTGCTTTGAAGATTGTACTTTTTTTCCTCGTTCCACGACCATATAATAAAACTGATTTCAAAGGATCCAACATCTCCTTGTTTATTTTCATTAATAAAATTAGTTTAAGGTGTGTTCGATATTGGTCAAACCGCACATGATTCAGGCGATGGGGCTGACACTTAGGCCTCCTAACTTGCTCTCCTCAGATCTTTCAGCAGAGTATGGGCACTTCCACTCATATACAATAGTTGTGGATTTCCCGCCAATACTCGGGTGTCTATTTGCAGTGGTCTCCCACTGGGCAATGGAATCACCACATCCCTATGAGCAGTAGGTTCATTCTACCCCGCCGTTTGTGAAAATTGCAACACCAAGAAGGAAACGCATGCATTCCATGAATTTAATACCACAGGTTAGGTATATGACAAGTAACAATGATAAACTTTTCAAATGTATACATGACTTTTAGCCATAATATTTAGTCTTTGGTGTGGTCCGCTGCAATTAGAGCTGCTATACGCCGTGGCATTGAATCACAATAGTTCTGAATAAGTTCCTGGGGGATTTCCCTCCACGCAGTTTGTATTCGAGCCCACAAATCCGTGACACTGGTTACTGGAGGACCGTGACGTGCCAGGTGCCGACCAAACATATCTGAGACATGTTCGATGGGCGACATGTCAGGCGAACGTGCAGGCCAAGCTTGTACATTCCTCGCAATATGTGGCCGGGCATTGTCCTGTTGAAATGTGGCCTGTGGAGATGCCTGAAGCAGGGGGAATTCCTCAGGCTCTACAACCATCGTTAGGTACCGGTTGCTGTTCAAAGTTCCCTCAATTCGTAGGAGGATAGATCGGTTGTTGTAACGAATGGCGCTCCAAAATATCACGCCTGGTGTTTGTCCTCTATGCCGCTCAACAATGCAGCCCTCCAGGTTGCGCTCACTACGGTACCGTTGGACACGTATGCGGCCATCGTTGAAATGGGACTCGTCCGAAAAGACTACATTTTGCCACTCAGCACCCCAGTGACGGTATTCACGTGCCCATTGCAGTTGGAGGAGCTTGTGGCTTCTGGACAATGAAAGCCGACGTAATGGCATATATGCAACCAGTCCAACCTGCAGCAGACGCCGACGAACCGTTGATGCAGACGCGTTGATGCAGACCTGTTGCAGTGCTCCAACGTCGAGCCAACACTGTGGACGAAGCTGTACGATCCGTTATGGCCACGCGGACAAGATGACGGTCATTCCGTGCTGTGGTCATGTTCCGTGGTCCAGTATCCACTCTTCGCTGCGTACGACCTTCATCTAACCACACCCGCATCACTGGCATAGCAGCATGCCCTGTACGAGCCGAAATATCACGGTATAACAAGCCCGCTTCTAGGGGACATTCTGCCCTGTTCGAACTCACTCACATGCCGATATGGGTCCCTTTGACGTCGACGAGGCATAATAGCACTCACTTTGTTGTTTTCACTTTGTTTGACCGCTCTGCACCGACTACACTGGGCGCAACACTGACCTTGTCGGACCGACACGAGAGGGCTCTACTCGGCCTATGTATACCCCATCTCTCTGCAAACCTAATCACTTATTGCTTGCACACTCTTCTACACTTCCACCAAGTTTGGAGTTATTCGGGAAATTCTTTCTTGGTATTGTAATTTTTACAAACGGCAGCGTATGTACTTTTACCATATCTAATCGGAGAATTAATTGATAAAGTGTATATTATTTCATTTCTTTTATAGATTAACTACACGCACGTCCCACATTCTGCGCAACACAAAAACGTTGACCTTTCTAGTTTCTCTATCGCGTACATAGTGGGTAGAGAAGGTATTGCATTCCACCCAAAAATTTTATACCGAGATTTCACCGAAATGCATGTTTCGAAGCCCTCTGCATCCCAACAAAAGCATTTTAACAAAAATGTGTGTGTGACTGAACAGTATAACTAAAAAATGTTTAGTCAGATAAGTACCAATCTTACTATTTAAGTCCAGTATCTTCAAAAGATGCCACACGAAGTCTTTCAAGAAAATTCCTCCATCCCAACTACACTGTTCAACATTTTTTACGAGTATTTTGCAAAACTAGCTGTAACGATTTTGATTAAAATACCATATATTTAATATATTTACATGACAAATAAAATGTACATCATGAATTTTTGGAAATAGCCTGTGAAGTTCTCTTCATTCGGAAGGCATTTTGTATCACTGGTAAAGCTTGACGTAAACTTACTACACAAACAATGTAGCTCTCATTAAAACACACATGTTATTCTAAACAACTTTTCTGTGCCATAAGCCATTTTCAGATATGGATTATTAATTGCTCAATTTGTTCAATACTCTGTCATTCTTCCTGAACTCTGTAAATTTTCAGTTGTTTCTCGCGATTTCATGGAAAGAATATAGAAATTTAAGGCCAGTATAACGTCCAGTTCTTAAACATTTGACTATTGCCCTTCCCTTTGTGTGTATAACAAAATGTGTAACGCAGCCATTTCTGCAAAGGTTTACCTCATTTAAAATGAAGCAGACAGAGAATTAAACCTTCATAAGAATGATTTGTATACCTACTAATAAACGGTAGAAGGTAGAGAATTACATGTGAATATAATACATCAGATTTTTATTTTCTCTAACATGTATAATAAGTTAGGCAGTATTTTTAACACTTAAATGATTTCAGTCATATTATATAATATAAAAAATAATAACAGCCCGCCTTAAAGCAATATGTGTATGTAACAATATATAAAAAGTGTATATTACAGTCATTGTAAATATTTATATTATTATATACATGTGTAATAATGTTATGTGAATATATTACGTAATTTAATAATGTAGGTGCTGTGAGAATAATAAGTTAAAAGTTGCTAACAATAAGGTAACAATGAGGTAACCTTGAGGAAATAATGAGTAAGAAAGTTTAATAATGCTACTAATCATTATTGGAGCAACAATAATGTAAATTTTGAGACAATTTAAAAATAGCCATTCAACAACCAGAAAAAGCTTTAGTTAAATGAAGGTATTCTATTGTACTAGGATTAGCCAATCACAAACTGAAAGATAGCAAAATTTACAAATTTAGAGTTCAGTTCCTTGTAGACAGCACTTATAGCTGGACGTGTTGGTTGTAGACAGTGTTCCTAACCGGACGCGAGATGCGTCCTCGAGAAGTTTGATACGTATTCAGTGTGAGACAAAAATAGTCTACGTGTTAAAAAGTGCACGTAATTAATAAAAGAATCTCACAGCTCTCTATATCAGTGAGATGTTATTTAAATTGTGTCAAGGATTAATAAATGTAGTGAAGTAAAAATTATAATCTGTGTAAGCCTACATTCTTAGCCGCACTCTCCCTGCAAAGAAATCCATGTCTCTAACAATAATACTGACGCAGCCGGAATAAATATAAATATAATATATTTAAAGAAACAGTCAAATTACAAAGTTAGTATTTTTAAATTTGGAACGAAGGCTACCGGGTACCATACGTGCGGTTGCAACTACTTCAAGTTCGGCTCCCCAACAGTTGAACTACAATACAACTCCTACTTCAAATTGGCTTTCCATACGTGAAGCAACAACCTTCCTCAAAGTAGGGGAAGTATTGCATTCCATCCAAAAATTCTATACCGAGATTTCACCGGAAATATATCTATGTTTTGAGGTGCCCCGAATCCAATTTAAAGCATTTTTGGAAACATGTCCGTGTGTGTGTGTCTGTCAGTCTGTGAACAGCATAGATACAAAAAACGAAAAGTAGGATAAATACCAAACTTAGAGTTTACTATGTTACAAGGGTGCAACACAAAGATTTTCAGGCAAATCTCGCCACCCCAGACTACCCTTTACAAGGAACATTTTTCGAAATTCGTTATTTCCTCAAAAATGTTCTAACGAGTTTGATTAAGATATATGTTTAAGATATTTTATGGCAAATCAAATGTTGTCGCAGTTTTCAGATGACTTGGGTTATCTTATTTGTTTGGGCGTTTATTTTTTTAAATTAGGGTTCTTTGTCCTCCGGCTAGCTATTATAACTCAGTGGAGCACGTGTCTCTAAGCAGGGTGTGTAAACGGAAAGGAGTTGTTGCTAAAAGTTAACACTGATAAAAAAAAATCTGAATCTAGACTTTTATTGCCGTCACAGTTAATAATTGACATATTTAATCTTTATACACGCCTGACTGAAACTGTATTTCCAAATGTAACTACAGTCACTTTAGTTGCCGCACACCAATTACTTCGCGCACTTTACATTTTTGTAACTAACTCTGCGACGTGCACCCCGTGAGAGATTCTTCAGAACTCTGCGACACTTGCTTATGGCTCGAGAATATATACTCCTTCACCTCGAATTGCCTAAATATTATGATATAGCTCCTATTGGTTACAAAATTGCACCAACTTTAGCGTCTGTTTTAGTCTGCCAATCACTACTACGGACATATATGCTCAAGGGAAGATATTCCCTCCATTTTTAGAAATGGCACGCTGCCCTGACATCAATTTCGGCTTTTATCTTCTTAGTGACAAACAACTCACCCCCTCGGTTTATTGTTATCCACTTCTATTGTCAGCTTCAGTTAGGCCGTGTAAACTTATTTCCTAACAATCCTTATGGCTAACAAACATTTAAAATCATGTACATAGAATATATTTAATTTACACTATAGTCACTCTGGCATTCACAACATGCTATTATATAAAATACTGTCTCAATGTAGATCTTTAATTTCTTGGTAATGTCTACAAAGGTTGTCTTCATTCCGAATGGCTACTGCATAAGTGGTAAACCTTAAGATAGACAAAATTTTACTACACAAAAATTGTAGATCTTGTTAAAACACTCAAACATTTTCCTTGTCAAGTGATCCAATTAGGAGATATGCCTTGTCGTTTGCTTGAATTTTCCAACTTGTTCTCAAATAGAAATTCGTTATTTTTATTTATTTGTTTGTTTATTTCCTGGACATACAAAGAGAATGGAATGCTCCACATAGCAACCAGCTCTTAAAACTTTGACTATTGCTTAAAGCCTACCATATTCACCTTGCACCTACAAGAAAATTAGCAATGAGGTAGTTTCCGCAAATGCTTATCTCGATTAACATTAAGCACATGGAGAATAAGCGTCTATAATGAGGCAGTATTTTTAACACTTAAATAATTTCAGTTAAGTTATATAATATGTAAATTCAATAACAGCCCGCCTTGAAGCAATATGTGTATGTAATAATTTGTAAAATGTATGCAACAGTCATTGCATATGCTTATATTATTGTAAACATGTTCAATAATGTTATGTGAATGCATTACCTAATTTAATAATGTAGGAGCTGTGAGAATAATAAGTTAAGCGTTGCTAACAATGAGGTAACCTTGAGGCAATAATGAATTTGAAAGTTTAAATGCTACTAGTCATTATTTGAGCAACAATAATGTAAATTTTGAGACAGTTTAAAAATAGCCAATCAACAACCAGAAAAAGCTTTAGTCAAATGAAGGTCTTCTATTGGAGTAGGATTAGCCAATCAGAGGCTTGATATAGAGAAATTTACAAGTTTAGACGGTTGAAATCAGTTCAGTTGCTTCTAGACAGCGCTCATAACTGGACGTGTTGCCTGCAAATAGTGTTCATAACCGGACGAAAATTTGTGTCCTCGAGAGTTTTAATATGTATTCGTGTTAGACGAAAAATAGTTTACGTGTTAAGAAGTGTAAGTAATTCATAAAAGAATCTCGCAGCTCTCTATATCAGTGAAGTGTTATTTAAAATCGTATCAAGTATTAATAAAAGGAGTAAAGTAAAATTATAATCTTTGTAAGCCTAGATTCTTGTCGCACCAAAATCCTGCTAAGTGAAACGTGTCTCTAACAAATACTGACGCAGCCGAGGCAAACATAAATATAATATTTTAAAGAAACAGTCAAATTACAAAGTTAATGGAAATAATTCTTCTTCCCTCAGGCCGTGTGTTGGACAGGGTTGGAAAGGTAGAATCAGACGACTGAAAATCCCGGTTATGGTTCAAATCCCGGCTATGGCATTGAATTTTTCAGTCGTCTGATTCTACCCTTCCTACAAAGTTAATATTTTTTTTTAAACTTGGGGCAAAGGTCACCTGAAAGTACATTTGGGGCGAAGGCTACCAGAAACTGTTTACTATACGTGCGGTTGCAGCTACTTCAGTTCGGCTCCCCAACAGTTGAAATATAATACAACTCCTTCAATACAAGCTACTTCAAACTGACGCCCAAATCATGGTGCAAACAAGATAACTGAAACTAAATCTTCAATAAAAATAATTTGTATAAGAGTATAGTCATGCGAGTACAACACATCAGGTTTTTTCACATCTCAGCGTTCCTCTCACTTTGAGGTTCTTACCCACTGCCTAACATATATTTTGGGATACGAAGACAAGACAAAAAAATGCCTTTGAGCTAAACGTCCCGTGGACGATGGCAATTTTCTGCCCCAAGCAGCGCCGATGTCGATTTAACAGCAAAGCGATTTAAAGATCATCAATAATAAAAGGAATCTTTCTCTGGCATCTTCAGACGAAGTGCATCACGGCAAAGGAGAGAACATCGATCTTGCAGAACTCAAGGGAATGTTATGTGTTTCAGGAATCATTTGTCTTGTCGACTCCAATGTGGCATCGTGCGGAAGTCATCAGTGAAACGGCGCAGTAAAAAAATACGGTAGGTGTCTGAAATGTCAGCCAACGTTATACCAGATGTATTAAAATTTTATTTCATCAGCCGTCCAATATAAGACATGATTACATTACTAGCGCCTATTGTAAAGAAAAACCTAGATTAAAAATTATTTAAAGATGACAAGAAACTATAAAAAAATCTTGTGTGACATTCACATGACTTTCTCTACTATCTCATCCATAGGCTAATACTAAGGAAAGCATATTATTCTATCTGCTTTTTTTTAATCGACAAAAACTTTCACAATCCTTTTATGCATTTTGTTGTAGACATAAGAAAAATCGGATGTGTTACACTCGCATGACTTTCTCTACTCTTCTACAAAATATTCTTACAAACTCTTATTCTCCATCTACTTCATATTAATCGAGATAAACATTTGCAGAAACTAACTTTTGATATGCAAAGGGAATTACATTTTACAAATAGCGACCAGTTCAAAAAATATTTGACTATCGCTTAAGGCGTACTATGTTCCCCTTGTTTTGTAATTGCAAGGGCAATATAGAAATACAGTAGCCTTTAAGCATAGACATAACTCTTAATAGCTGGTTGCTATGTGCAGCACCATTCCCTTTGCCACAGATTAATACTCTTTGCATATCCAAGACAAAAAAAATGAATAACGAATTCCCATTTGAGAAAATAGTATTGAAAAATTTAAGGGAATAACAAGCAATATCTCGAAAATGGTTCACTCATAAAAAAATATATGATATAAATTGTGTATTTTACCGCAAATTGTGTCGTAAAATTTTATCTATCTCTTATGGTTTACCAGTTATGCAAAGTCGTTCACAATGAAGAATACTTTTGGAGACATTCCCAGAAAATGAGATATACAATTCATTTGCCATAAAATGTGAAACTTATGGTATTTTACTCAAAATCGTTAGAGCCATTTTTGAGAAAATTAAAATTGAAGTTTTGTTCCATGTAAAAGATAATCTGGGGTGGCGGATTTTCTTTAAAACCTTCGAGTGACATCTCTGGAACATACTGAACCTAAATACCAAGTTTGATGTTTATCCGACTGTTCGTTTCTGAGTGATTCTGTTCACAGACAGACACAGAGACACACATACGGACATGTTTCCAAAAATGCTTTTTTTTGGATTCAGGGGGTCTCAAAATATGTATTTCCGGTGAAATCCCGGTATCGAATTTTTGGGTGGAATACAATACTTCCCCTACTTACTATACGTGGTAGAGAAAGTAAACACGAATAACGAATCCGCATTTGAGAAAAAGAATAAGTACTGGAAAATTCAAACAAATAACAAGGAATATTTCGCAAATGGTTCCCTGGACAAGAAAAAATGTAATGAAAAATTATGTGCTTTAATGAAATCTACATTTTTTGTTTAGTTAAATTTTTTGTCTTTTACTGTTTCCAGCTATACGAAAGTCATTCAGGATGAAGAGGACTTTTGGGGACATTCCCAGATAATTCAAGATATGCATTTCATTTGAACATAAAAATATCTTAAACATACGCTATTTTAATAAAAATCGTTAGAACCATTTTTGAGATACTTAAAACTTTCGAAAAATGTTTCATGTAAGGTGATGTCTGGTGTGGGGAGATTTTCTTGAAAATCTTCGTATCGCATCCTTGTAAGATAGTAAATTCCAGTACCAAGCTTGATATTTATCCGACTATTCATTTTTTAGTTATGCTGTTCAGAGCACACGGATACGTACGGACCTTTTTCTAAAAGTGTTTTTTTGGATACAGGACGTCTAAAATATGTATTTCCGGTGAAATCTCGGTATCGAGTTTTTCGGTGCATGCAATACTTCCCTTACTATACTTAGTAGAGAAAGTAATAAGCTTTAGTAAAAATACATTTGTATACCCACTAATAAACGATAGAGGGTAGAGGAGGTCATAATAATGTATTACATCATAATTTTAAGAACACTTACACACACGAACATTTTTTTATAAAATTGCTTTTTTTCATTCATTGGGCCTGAAAACTTATATCTTCGGTAGAAACTAATGTCAAACTTTTGTGAGGAATATTACCTTCTGGGTACGTAGTAAGTAACAAGGAAAAATATACAAAATTGTATTTTTTTGCTTCAGGTTTAACTTTAATCGTGTAGCTCATATTGGACGGTGATTGAACGAAGTGGTTGAAATGATGCCCATATGGACCTGGGTCCATAGAACTTTTGAGTTACCCGACATACTTCCTCTTAGGATAAGGGAAAACCCTGAAAAGGAACTTCCACGTAACTCACCCTAACCGAGATTCGAACTCGGGTCATATTATATATGAGGCAGATATACTACCCTCACACTACTGAGGTGAGCTAATAAAATTATTTTCTGTCACTTTGTTGTAAGATGATTATTCCGCTGAAGTTGAAACATTAGTCATATAATTTCCTATAAATTATGATGCACTTTTATCGCAATTTTAATAAGGTACCTATATTTATTGCTGTCAAATTATTGAAACTATTATATTTATGTTTGCTGCGAGGGTCATTGGCCATACAATGTACGTTTAAAATACAATTTAAAAATGAAGAAAAGAAAAATATGCATTGTCGCTAAATAACCTAACAAATTTTATCTTGCTTCACGCACTTGTGATAGAATTTAAATATCATGAGACTTCTGACACTTCTTGGAGAGTTAGTTTCCATGGCAACGTCCCCTCCACTGTTGCTCTAGCCAGTAAGATGCCACCACCCTCTTTTCCTTTCGCCACCAAACTGAACTTTGAGAGGGCAACACGTCACGTTGGCGTGGTTTACTGCTCACTGGCGTTACATTCCAGTGAGTTGTTTGCTGTTCGGCATGCTGCTAAACACCTGACACGGGCTCGAACACAACGTGGCAACGCAGCTCTCCCACTTCTCCGCTTAAAGTGAAATGTCAGAGTCATCCAGTAGATCCAAACTTGGCAATCTTCAATATCCACTGTGCAATTCCGCCAAAATATGTACCCAGTATTCATTCCCGCCACAAAATAGACAGATTAACCTGCCAGAATCCTGTCATTTTGTGCCCTGCAGCTTCCCGAACTAAACCATCCCATTCCCGACCGTTCCTTTTTACCGAAGTCAATTAAATATGTCTCTTTACTCCAATTCAATTTTGTCTGGTTGTCTAATGATACTAGTGAAGCCATTGCTCGAAATCGAGCAAATTAATTGGGAGTATTTTATTTTCTGAACTGGTTGTCTAGGTAGCGGGCAATATCGCGCATCAGTGATTCAGCGCCGCTTGTCTCATCCCTTGTTGATTAGGAGTGACGACGTCGTGCAGGTAGATTTGAGCGTATTTTGGTTGAAGACCATCTGATGGACAAAACCGGGCCGATACAGGGTAAAATGTGTCAATGGATTTTAAAACCGCAATGCCACTCGTTAAGTTCACATCTAAATCTATTTCTGATCTGACCATGACGAAAGCACAAATCAATAATTTGTCGAATGCAGTCCAACAAATTTCCCACTGGTCTTTCTCGATAAAAGATTGCAAGTAAATTGGAAATAATCACTTTGCCCTTATGACAACAAAACTTAAAAAGCTGTGCTATTGCCAACTGCATTTTCACCATTAAAGTGTAAACGGTAACAATTTTGGCATTGCAACTCATAATATCAAGGTTTGAAGCAACGCCATACGTATATTGACGTGCTTAAAAAGTGACCATAATAGAACATCTGTTTATGTTGGTACTAAAAAATCCAGCACACCTCTGCAAACTTGACATCCTCTATTACTCGAGCATAGCTAGAAGTAGGTGGTTTGTTACGTTATTTGCATCACTTTTTGGGCGTCAATTTGAGATATGTGTTTTGTTGGAGTTGTTTATTTATTTAGCTCCACTTATGGACGCCAATTTGAAGTAGCTTGTATTGAAGGAGTTGTATCCTATTTCAACTGTTGTGGAACCGAACTTGTAGTAGTTGCAACAGCACGTATAGTAAACAGTTTCCGGTAGCCTTCTCCCCAAATGTATTTTTAGGTGGCCTTTGCCCCAAGTTTACAAAATATTAACTTTGTAATCAAACTGTTTCTTTAAGTGTTATATATTTATGTTTGCCTCGGCTGCGTCAGTATTATAGTTAGAGACATAGAAGTCTTGGCAGGGCGTGATGCGACAAGAATGTAGGCTTCACAGATTTTAAGTTTTAATTCACTCCTTTTTATTAATCCTTGACACAAATTAAATAGCACTTCACTGATATCGAGAGCTGTGAGATTCTTTTATTTAATACTTGCACTTTTTTCGCCTCACACGAATACGTATTAAATTTCTCGAGGACACATCTCGCATCCGGTTACAAACACTGTCCGCAGGCAACTGACTAGATTTTAACCGTCTAAACTTGTAAATTTCTGTATTACAAGTCTGATTGGCTAATCCTACTCCAATAGAATACCTTCATTTAACTAAAACCCCTCCGGTTGTGGATTGGCAATTTTATAAACTGTCACTAAAATCACATTATTGCTTACAAGGATAACGAGTAACATTTAAACTCTCAAACTCATTATTGTCTCAAGGTTACCTCATTGTTAGCAACTTTTAACTTATTATTCTCACAGCTCCTACATTATTAAATTACGTAATACATTCATATAACATTATTGAACATGTTTACAATAATATAAGCATATGCAATGACTGTTACATACATTTTACAAATTATTACATACACATGTTGCTTTAAGGCGGACTGTTATTGAATTTATATACTATATAATTTGACTGAAATCATTTAAGTGTTAAAAATGCTGCCTCAAATTGTAGCCACTGGATTAAAAATAAATAAAATACAATAACATCTGCAATACGCCATCCTGGTATCTTGTTTTCTACACCAGGACATGTATTCCATATTTGTTATTGATTTAAATATTTCTTTCAATTTATACATTGTTATTGTACAGATTTTGCTTATATTCTAGTGACTAAAAATAGAAAAAAGAAAAGAAAATAGATACAAGAACTAAGCTAAAATAATAATTAAATCAAAACTATAATCATTAAGTTAAAATTCAAATCAAAATTATATAAACAAAGTACTTAACTGGTAGGGGCAATTAAAATCTCTGGTATCCAGCTATTCCCAATAAGGTATTGGTAACCAGTCCCCAAACTATACTTTATGTAAATATTAATTTTTAAGTAATGATAACAGCTAACAATTTCTTTTAATTTTATACCAAGTACTAAGTGTTATATATAATATCATTTATTCTATTTATCCCTACTAATAATTTTAACAAAATTCAAAATTACAACTGCTGTTTTTTTTATTTTTAAAAATTACTACTTTCAATACATTTTCCTAAAAATTCACCACCTCCCTCTCCAAACTTCTATACCTATTTACTATTGGCTCCTCCCCCTCATCATCATCCCCCTCGCCCGTTTTCCTCTTCTCTACTAAGAGTAGCCACTGGATTGAAGGAAAAATATTGTGACGCAGCGGCTATGGTCCAAGGTTATCAGGAGGTCGGCGCCGGGCGATCGGAGTAACACCAGGAGCGCTATCGGCAGATAAACAGAACCTTCTGGAAGCCTTCTCTCTCCGTCCCTCCTACTCCAGAAAGAATTCTAGAACGTTCGAAAACTTTGTGGAAAGACTCTACTGACTATATATGCGAGCGTTTTCACAGTCAGTCAGTGCGAGTTGAGAGTCAAGTTGCGTCGGTCAGCGAGAGAGCGAGCGAGTTGGCGGGTGAATTTCCCATGCAGTATCAAGAGCGATTCTCTAAGAGCGCTGTGGCTGCTGATGAGGACTTGTGTTCGAATCCCGAGTGAAGTGAACAGTCCGGCGTGTTGAGACTATGTTACGAAGGAAATGAAGTAATTCAAAATTAGTAAAATGACAGAAACGGAACACTGACTGTTGCAAAACTGATACATTCACATAACTTTCTCTACCCTCCAACTTTATTAGCGAGTACAGAAACTAATTTTACTCAAGCTTATTTTACTATATACTAAATTTTTATCCAAATCAGCCTTTGTAGAAATACCTACATTACACCTTTCGTTAGGGATACAAAGAGAACAGCGATGTTAAACGTTTTAAGAACTGGACGCTAAATGCTGGCCTTAAAATTACATACTGCTTCCAGTACATCGAGAGAAACAACTGATTATTGAAAGGACTTTAAATACCACCAAGAAATGAACCATTTAAACCATTAATAACGGATATCTCAGAAATGGTTTATTTCACAAAAAAACTTATTTGAAATAAACTGTGTGTTTTAAAGAGATCTACATTTTTTGTGTCTTGCGCTTTCGTCTATGCTTAAGTTTTACCAGCTATGCAAGATTACACAAATTCCTTCCGAAAGAAGAGGATATTCCCAGATTTTTAGTTTCTCTACTACGTATAGTAAGTAGGGAAAGTATTGTATTCCATCCAAAAATTCGATACCGAGATTTCACTGGAAATACTTATTTTGAGCCCCCCTTAAACCAAAAAAAAAGCATTTTTTAAACATGTCCGTGTGTGTGTCTGTGAACAGCATAACTAGAAACGAACAGTCGGATAAACACCAAACGTGATATTTAGGTTCAGTTTCTTCCAGAGATGCGACACAAAGGTTTTCAAGAAAATCCCCCACCCTAGATTACCCTTTACATGGAACTTTTTGGAAAATTTTAATTTTCTCAAAAATGGCTCTAACGATTTTGATTAAAATATCATATGTTTAAGAATATTTTCATTGCAAATAAAATGTTTATCTCGAATTTTCTGGGAATGTCTCCAAAAGTATTCTTCATTGTGAACGACTTTTGCATAACTGGTAAACCATAAGAGATAGACAAAATTTTACTACACAAAAAATGTAGATCGTGTTAAAATACACAATTTATGTCACATACATTTTTTTTGTTGAGTAAACCTTTTTCGAGATATTGCTTGTTATTCCCTTAAATTTTCCAATACTTATAATTCTTCTCAAATGGGAATTCGTTATTCATTTGTTTGTCTTGGATATGCAAAGAGTATTAATCTGTGGGAAAGAGAATGGTGCTGCACCTAGCAACCAGCTATTAAGAGTTATGTCTATGCTTAAAGGCTACTGTATTTCTATATTGGTCGCTATGTGTAAAATGTAATTCTCTTTGCATTTCTAAAGATGTTTATCTCGATTATATATGTAATATATGGAGAATAAATGTTTGTAAAAATAGTTTGTACAAGAGTAGAGAAAGTCATGTGAGTGTAACACATCATATTTGTTTTTGGTTTCAGAGGACCTGAAAACATGTGTGTAGGGTGGAATACAATACTTCCCCTTCTTACGTTTGGCAATTTTTGGCATTTAGTCTCCAATTAGGCTTGTATTTCTATGTGAGAGAGCGTCTATTTTATGTACAAACATCTGGTAATTGCATAAGAGGAGCTATTTGCAGGAGGTAATCGGGCACAGGCTACCTGTACATGATGCTGTCATGTGGAGCATAATGGAGAAGCAAATGCGGGTATGAATCTATTGGGAGTGAAACTGCCTTCAATGCGCTCTGTCTATAATGGCCACTTAGCTGCCCGATATAGCGCAGGGAGGGAAAGCAACCCACAGTGATGATGATCATGCATTTTGTATAGTACGATGAAGACGGCGCTCGATTAAATTACATTAGCAAGCCAATGTGGAATGTCAACATAGTACATCATTAACAGGTATCATAGACCAAGGTCAGCCTTAAAAATGCAGCTCCAGGGCAACGTTTAGAGGTCATTGTGCCTTGATTCAAGCAATGCGTATCAATAATTTGCATTCAGTATTAATAATTTATTCAATAAGCCAAATGTTAATATAAAAGATAAGAAAACTCCTTCTGGTATATACAAAATCAAATGCAATCCTTGTGACAAGTTCTACATCGGAAGAACAAAACGTAACCTTCTAATCCGCGTTAAAGAACATCAAAGAAATATTAAATTAATACAAACTGACAAATCAGCTGTGTCCCACCATTTTTGGAATACACAACATGAAATTGGTCAAGACATTGAACTATTAAAACCCATACTTAATGCTTCTATGTTGGATGCTTGGGAAAAAATATTTATCGTTAAAAATAATTCACATGTTATAAATTTTGGAATTCTGCCGTTGGATGACGTCACCCGTCTTCTGGTTCACCTTCAGAAGAAAACAGATCAAGATGGAGTTCATCCTACTTCTAGTTCCACTACTCTACAAGAAATTTCAGTACAGGAGCCATCTGGTTCACCTTCAGTATTTATAAAAACTACCACCTGAGGTCCTTCCAATCGTCCACATGGGTTAGACATATTTTGTATCGTGTAACGAGAGTCAGTCGTTTCCAACTCCTGCAGAAGATGAGACCTTGAAGTCTCGAGAAAATTGTCCAGATTTTACCATCATGATGTAAGTGAAGGCTTATCTCGACCTGTGTTGGATACTGAAACAGGAGCATAACTGTTCGTCTGAAAAGGAAACTAGCGCCAATGTCATCTCATCACTCATGCTCGTCTAAAATTCACTATAGGTTACCTTTAACATAGGAAAATTACTTCAGCATCACAAATTTCCGTAAATCCTCTATCATGGACTAAGTGTAGCGGTTATCTTATCTAACTTATGGCTATGGTTTTCAGAAAGCGGAGAAAGATTTCGGCAAATAAGCGCACATGAATAACTATTATGCTTCTGGAAACCTCCAAGAGGAAGGGGTGAAGCGAAGAACAAAGAGGGGGACCAGATCCGGGACGGCAGGCGGGGTGCCTAACGTCTACAGATATTACATGCTGATGTGGGACCACCCTAGATGGCATGCTTCGCCACGATGGTCCACGCCAGCCCCATTCTGAGAAAACGGGTCATTTATACCAAAAAAATTCAAGAACGTTTTTCAAAGCGAAAGTGAAGAAAACAACCGTTCATATTGTATTTTTCAAATAAAACAACCAATCACGTGTCTTGAGCACACAGAAGCTACCACACTTATCAGAAGTACCAATTTGTGGGCCAAAACTTCCCCTGAAGGATGAGCTTAAATTTACCTCCCCACTCAAAGTGTTATGATTTTTTTCTGTGAAATGGTGCAGAATTTATTGTACAAAATGGTAGATACAGTACCATTTTTGAAAATGTATTTACGAGGGTGGTTCGAAAAGTAACGCACAATAATTTTCCTGCCTTGGTATTGCAGCTGGAATGTTGCAATTTCACACAGGTATAGTTTGAAGTTTTCACTACAGAGGGTATTACATGTGCAGCTCCAGCGAGAGAGCCGTGAACTACGCAACAAAGATCGCGCACATGTTACTGTCGTCCATGTGTGAAGGCAGAGAGGTGTGGTTCGATATTTGTGGGCCAAAGGGCATAAACCGAGTGATATTCACAGGACATGCGTGGCGTGTATGGAGATGAATGTATGGACCGTAGCAATGTCTCCAGGCGCTGTGCATTCTTCCTAGAGGGCCGTGTGAACCTTAGTGATTCCCCACGCTCCAGGAGGCCGGTAGCAGGTGCAACCCCGCAGAGTGTCAGAGGCATTGAGGCGGCGATTTTGAACGACCGGCGTGTGCAACTGCGCAACCTTATTGCAACAGTTCAACATTTCCTATGATGCAGTGTACGATATTGTTCATGACACGTTTAAATTTCGTAAAGTTAGTGCTAGCTGGGTACCTAAGAACCTGACAGACAACCACAAGCGCCAGCGAATGATGACAAGCTTGGATCATCTAACGCGGTACACCGCAGAAGGGCATGATATTCTGAAAGGAATCGTCACTGGTGATGAGTCGTGGGCATACCACGACACGTCCGAAACCAAGCAGGCAAGTATGCAGTGGAAACATGCTGGTTCCCCAGTGAAGAAAAAATTCAAAGTATTCAATCTGCTAGGGATATGCTTGTGTGGTGTTCTGGGATATGCATATGCATGTTGTATTAGTGGACTTTGCTGAACCCAGGACCACTATGAATGCTGCAGCCTACTTGAAAACTTTGGTGAAGTTGGTTGTGTCCTTCGTGACAAACGCCACAACATGAATGCTGACGATGTCAAAATTCTTCATAACAATGCTCGCCCCATGCAGCTGCTGCTGTTCGTCAGAAAATCACCAAATTTGGTTGGGATGTGCTCCAGCATCCACCATACAGTCCGGAACTTGCACCATCGGACTTTAATCTGTTTGGTTCCATGAAGAAATTCCTGGCCTGCCAACGCTTTACGACAGATACGGAAGTGAAATCAGCAGTCCACAGATGGCTATACTCCAAGGAAACGGACTTCTACGTACAGGGCATAATGAAACTGGTATCACGATGGGAGAAATGTGTTGAGAAACTTGGTGACTATGTCGAAAAGTAGGTAAAAGATGCAAGTTTATTTATGAGTTTTTGTTGTTGTTTTAACAATTAAACTTTTTTGTAAAAAAAAATATTGTGCGTTACTTT
Source organism: Deroplatys truncata (assembly GCA_030765065.1). Taxonomy (NCBI): domain Eukaryota; kingdom Metazoa; phylum Arthropoda; class Insecta; order Mantodea; family Mantidae; genus Deroplatys; species Deroplatys truncata. The sequence goes on from CM060979.1 coordinate 23,661,225, forward strand.
TCGATCCGCCCTCGTAAATCATAGGAAAGGGCGGTTTTACAACATACGTTTTCTCCTATAGCTCAATAAATATCATGAAAACTGCGTGCGCACTCTGTTACTATACAATGTCATTCAATAAACGTGGATCAGTGGACAGGTCAACACGTGCTCATGCAGTGAAAAGTTTTTATAGAAACGTTACTTATGTGTCACTAAACGCCACGATCCCGTCCCATCTGCTATTTCTAAACAATATGGGCTAAGAACTTTGAGAAAACTGGATCGACACTCGTGAAGAAGCGTCCAGGAGCATAACATTCATACGCTAAGGGTTGCTGCGAACAGAAATTCAATGCGCTCGACGGTTAAGCATTCTACTGCGATGAACTTATCGGTGAGGACTGTAAGAAGAATATTGCACTTAGATCTTCATTTTCATCCCTATAAGCTCCAGGTAGTGGAAAAACTGAAGCCTTGTGATTTTCTCTCAGGAATAACATTTTGTGAAGAGGTGCTAAATCACATGAATGAAGATGAGTTTATTGAAACAATATGAACGTCTGACGAACTACTGTAAATTCCAAATCAGTTCTCTCTGATGTAAACAAAAGGACGTGCTTCTGCTTGTCACGAACCTAAAATACACTCTTACGCCAACGTAAGTAGTTCCTTAAAAATGTAATACATCATAAAATATGGGAACAGATAAGTTATAGAACTGCACATTATATTGCGTTTATCATAAGAACTCGCTGTTAAAGGTAATGGATAGATACTAACTGTAAAGAGATTACTAAATATGATTTTTTCGTCTGCTGTTGCGCTAACACCTAGAGCGTCTTGCTTGTTAATACCAACTGTATGCTTGACTGCCATTCTCTTACATATATGAGGAATGCAGCAATGAATTCCCAGAGGTGCTATCGGAGTACCAAATAAATACTTTGCGTAACACAGGAAATATGATAAGCGAACAGCCATTCATAATACGCTAGCACAAAGCAAATGCTGAGCTTAGGTCAAATCTTGTGATTTAGTCAGTTGGTACTTGAGTTCTCATGGTAGAGAAAGGTTCGTGTGGTGCAAATAAACTGCTCAAACACAAAAGCGGGAAACCGTTAAAAAGTGGTGAAGAGCAAACAATCTTAATGTATTAACTTACCATTAGAAAAATACCTGACACTTACATTAGTGCATATTACGAAACTATATCCGATTTTACAGGCGTTTCAGTGAGAAGTGTAACCAAAGGGTGCAGGGAATATAAACAGACATAATAGAAGAGGAGAATCAAATGTGGGAACTTGTTTTGTGTGCGACAGTGTTGTGGATAAGTTTTCATTAACTAGAAGAATATTTTTGATATCAATATAGCAGCTGAGTCATCTTTGGAGGATTCGGATTTGGATGTTGTTTTTTGCCTGGGGATTGTGATAAACGTAAGTAAAATGTTCATTCTCGCATGCTTATAAAATCGATTGTTACTTCAGCTTGCATTTTGAACTATGATTCTCACGCAGGGCGTCTTTTTATGAATTGAAACAAAGTTCACCTATAAGTGATACATATAGCGAGCACGTGAGAGAGGAACAAGCAGCCATTAGGGGCGGGGTTTGCGAACTACTTTCGCGCGGATAATACAAAGGGTTTGTTTATAGTGAAAGGCATTCTGGTTTGGAATGGACAGTAAAACCACAGTTTGACTTTATAAACAAACAGAATTTCAGATATTGGTACCCAAACAATACTTATTACACGAGAAACCATTGCACAGTAAGAAGGTGGCTGTTTGATGTGCCGTGTCTGGGATAATTAACTTTTTCTGTTTTGGATGAGGGAAAAGTACCACATCATGTAGGTGAACATGATTGAAACCTTTCTTACTAATGAAATTACACAGTTTCCTTATGTTTCCTGGTTTCAACAAGATGGATTCATTAGCCACACTGCGGGGGCCACCATCAATGCCCTGTGAAGACTTTAAGACTTTTCCCAAATCAAGTAGAGGTGGCATCACTTGGCCAACAAGATCTCGAAATTTGACCTGTGCGATTTCTTCTTATGGCATACTTGAAGAGTGTTGTCTCTGAAGATAGCTCGCAAAACCCAATATTTATCATGAAATCGTCAATGTTCCACTGGACATGTAGCGTCTCTGTATGCATAACTTGCAACTCAGGTTTGAAGATTGAATGGTCGTCACCTGAAAGATGTTATTTTAAGAAACAAACAGAATATTATGTTGGTTAAGAACCACGTATTATACTAATGAAAAAATGTGTTCTTATATATAATAAATATAATTTAAAATCGCCTGTTTCTCTGCCAAACCCCTGTACAAATATTTGGTTTACACTGATAAAATGTATATACGAGGGCAGTCCAGTAAGTCCCAGATGTTTTGGCCTGTCGTGACGATAAGTAGGGCTAGAGCCGCCATCTTGGTGTCGGAACGTTCCTACATCCAGTACGCATCCAGCTGCGGTAACGTGAGGACTGTACCTTCCTTACTGTGCTCTCTGTGGGTTGTTAAAATGTGCGCTGCAATAGAAAATCCCGCCACCTGTGAAGTGCGGTTAGCTAAACAGAACAAACCAATTGAAATTTATCGTCAACTTTGTGAAGTTTACGGGCAGGGAATATTGAGTGAAAGCCGAGTCAAGCAATGGTGCATTGATTTTAAAAACGGCCGTACCAATGTTCACTACGAGGATCGCAGTGGTAGGCCTAGAATTATGACTGATGAACTGTCTATGCAAATCAATGGCAAAATTCGTGAAAATCGTACTTTCACGATTACATAACTTTCGGCACATTTTCTCCAAATTTCAAGGAATTTGGTGCATCAAATTGATGCTTTGATACTGACGCTGAACTGCATGCCGGTGTAAAGCAGAGGTTGAAGTCGCAGGCGGCAGATTTCTACAGAGAGGTTATTGAAAAACTTGTGCCACGGTATGGTAAATGCCTCAATTTGAATGGCGATTATGTAGAAAAATAGCTTAAGAGTGTACCATTCAAATGTAGATAACAAACGCTGACATTTGCATTTTGTTAATTGTTTATTTCAAAACGTCCGGGACTTTCTGGATTACTTTCGTAATATGAAGGAGGAAATTTCAGTTTATAAGGCTGCCCAAAAAGCTAAAAATGTTGTTTTTACTTTTTCTACTACGTATAGTAAGTAGGGGAAGTATTGCATTTCACTAAAAAATTCGATACCGATATTTCACCGGAAATATATGTTTTGAGACCCCCTGAATCCAAAAAAAGCATTTTTGGAAACATGTCCGTGGTGTGTCTGTCTGTGAACATCATAACTCAGAAACGAACAGTCGGATAAACACCAAGCTTGGTATTTAGGTTCAGTATCTTCCAGAGATGCGACCAAACGGTTTACAAGAAAATCCCCCCACCCCAGATTACCCTTTACATGGAAAATGTTTCGAAAATTTTAATTTTCTCAAAAATAGCTCTGACGATTTTGATTAAAATATCATATGTTTAAGATATTTTCATGACAAAATGTATATCTCGAATTTTCTGGGAATGTCTCCAAACGTATTCTTCATTGTGAACGACTTTTGCATAACTGGTAAACCACAAGAAAAATTTTACTACACAAAAAATGTAGATCGCGTTAAAGTACACAGTTTATGTCATATACATTTTTTTTGTTGAGTGAACCATTTTCGAGATATTGCTTGTTATTCCCTTAAATATTCCAATATTTATACTTATCCTCAAATTCATTATTCATTTTTTGTCCTGGTAACACAAAGAGAATGGAATACTCCAAATGGCAATCAGCTCTTAAAATATTTGAACATCGTTTAAAGGCTACCAATTCCCCTTGCATCTACAAGAAGATTAGCAATAAGATTAACATCTCGATTAACATGAAGCATATGGAGAATAAGTGTTTGTAAAAATAGTTCGTACAAGAGTAGAGAAGGTCATGTGAGTGTAACACATCAGATGTTTTGCCAATATTCGGCATTTAGTGTCCCCTTAACCTAGATTCAAACTTGGGACCACACTATCCCAACACCACAGAGGTAGGTGTGCTCTCTCTGTTATTTCCACAAAAATCTGTGCGGCCCAGAGGGAATCGGGGTCGAATAGCGACCTCTCACCGCTCTTGGGTGAAACGGAAGTCCCAATTTCATAGAAGCGAGCACACATACGTTTTTGTTTATTGTGTCTGGAGACGGACTTCAGTTTGTTAGCACACGCACGGCTAAAGTCAATAATACATGCAGTGAATCACAGTGCAAACATGTTTGGAAAATTCTGTGGACTGCAACGCCATCCGGGGAAAGGGCTTTATTGTGAAGCGAACCGCGATGTGTAGCTCCACACATTATGGGTATTTTAATTACATTTCGTTGGTCCTTTTTCAGCGTGTGCTCTTGTTGGGATGGGTATTTAATGGGCAATAGCTCAGGAAAACGATTGAACCGCGCTGCTTCGACATTCTAGCTAGCCTGTCAGTCAGGCATTCACTCATTCATGTGGTCAGCCAGTCACTAGAAACTTTAAATGAAAATAATTAAAGGCTCATTGCAGTATATATGTCCTGTTTAGTAGGAAAAAAACTGTTGCGTAAGGTTCATTTTAATTATAAACAGGCAGTATATCGCTTCTGCACTTGTCATCAACTTAGGCTAAGAAAATGGCAAACATCTCGTTAATGAAAGCAACATCATGACTTTCTCTACTAGCTAATTCTACAAAAGCTTATTCTTCTATGCCCTTCTTATAACTGAGATAACTTAGCACGTCGACCTATATAGATGTTTAGTATCTATGCCCCGGACTGGCCCCCGGGAGAGAGGGCTGAGGAGAGGAGGCGGAGACGGCCGGAGGGCAGGCTGAGGGCAGGGACCTTACCATTTAAAGATTTAAACTCCTCTGATGGACACTCGTGCAGTCGGCTCCCCCCTGTGAGCTTACACATCCCCTGGGGGGCCCAGAACCCGGAGACGCCCTCATTCCGGGGGATGAAGGTCTCCACAGAGCATCCTTTTCCCCTGCCATGCACACGCAGATACCTCCCACCGACATGTTGAGAAGATGGTTTGTTGTATTGTTATTTGCCCCACGATTTTGGGCGTCAATTTGAAGTAGGTTTTTCTCACAGGAAGGAGGAATTGTATTATATTTCGACTGTTGAGGAGCCGAACTTGAAGTAGCTGCAACCGCACGTATGGTAAAAGGTTTCCGGTAGCCTTCGCCCCAAAAAATGTACTTTCCGGTGGCCTTTGCCCCAAAAATGTGTTTAAAAGAATATTAACTTTGGAATTTTGACTTTCTTTAAATATTATGTACTTATGTTTGCCTCGGCTGCGTCAGCATTTATACTTTTTTTAGAGACATGAATGTCTTAGCAGGCAGTGGTGCGACTGAAGAATGTAGGCTTACACAGATTAATGCTTGACACGACTTAAATAACACTTCACTGATATATATATATATATATATATATAGAGAGAGAGAGAGAGAGAGAGAGAGAGAGCTGTGAGATTTTTTATTAATTACTTGCACTTTTTAACACGTAAACTATTTTTGTCTCACACAAAATACGTATTAAACTTATCGAGGACGCATGTAGCGTCCGGTAAGGTACACTGTCTACTAGCAACTGACTTATAAATTTGTAAATTTTGCTCCATTTTAGATTCTGATTGGCTAATCCTAGTTTAATATAATACCTTCATTTAACTAAAGCTTTTTCTGGTTGTTGATTGGCTATTTATAAACTGTCACAAAAATTACATTATTGCTTCCAAGAATCACAAGTAGCATTATTAAACTTTTAAATCCACTATTGCCTCACGGTTACCTCATTGTTAGCAACTTTTAACCTATTATTCTCACAGCTCCTATATTATTAAATTACGTAATGCATTCACATAATATTATTACACATGTATACAATAATATAAGCATATACAATGACTGTAATATACACTTTTTATATCCCTAGCAACCCAGTAAAGCCTCGAAAAAACCAATGGGCCAGAATTTCGGCTACGGGAATCGAACCCACGACCTCCCGTATGGTGGCCACAGACGTTACCGCCTGAGCCATCCCGCACGGTTACAAACGGAATACTACGTGATTGCTTTGAAACCAATGCTCTTTGTTGCTTGACCACGATAAAAAGAAATATCTGATGCGTCACATTCACATGACGTTTCTCTAGCTATTTTTCAACAAAATATTCTTACAAAGGTAATTAATTGTTCTTTCACAAAAGGCTGTGTGCAGATAAGGATTGAAGGGTAGAATCAGACTGAAATATTCAATGGCATAACCGGGACTTGAACCACGGATCTTTCGGTTGCTCTAACCAACTGAACTACCATGGCAACATGCCGGTAGAGTACTAAATTTCCCCAACTGAGTCGCATTTTTCTTGGTAAACCACAAGGAGTTTTCAAATCATATTTGTAATGACATAGCCCAATGGTGACTTACAGTAAATGGTGACTTAAGTCCCTGGTTTCATAGTTTAACCAATTATTAGGTCAATCATTGATAATTATTAATTATCATTACAACTTATTACCATTGATTGACCTAATAGTTGGTTAAGCTATGAAGCTCGCGAGAAGAACCTGCACCTATATAATTAAGAAAATAGTCGTATCTTCCTTAATTAACAAACTCCGTGAGCTAAGAAAGCATGCATCTACTTCCCATAACAAAACTCAGTCTGATATCTGAAATAGTTTTGAGATAATCGTTTATAGATTTAGCAGATTTAATATTGGCGGGATAGCATGTTTAATTTTCCCTTACGAGTGGGGAGAAAAACTCCTAACCAATGAAAAAAGAATCAAGACAAAGCTTCTAGCTAAATTGTGTTTATCTGAAAGCTTGCTGCGCAGTTGAAGCCATGAAAGCAGAGTACGTTACTGTTCATATGTTTAACTACCTGCTCACCAAAACTGATGTTACCTCCCTTGACCAGCCCCTGAGACTTTTGGTAAATACTTTGGTTTAATGCGTTAACTCTAGCTCTCTGGTTTAGTGGATTGTTATCTAAAATTCTGTTTAGGCATACCATTCTCATTGTTTTTAACCGAATGTTAATATATGGTGCTTGCTTTTGGGGAGTCACGGGTTCGATTGCGCTCGGGCCGGCCACCTTACCATGCGTTTTTTCGTGGTTTCCCCGGATTGGTAGGCGAATGCTGGAGTACTTCCTCTTCTACCAGGAATTCCCTGTTCCCTTTATTTTCTATTATTTGTTTCAGGGTTGTAGGACTAGGCAACGGGTCCGGTGTGTTGCGGCTGGGCGGTAGAAACACATCTCCTTGGCGTTGGTTGGACTGCTGATGAATTTTCTTTCTGGGGGTATCTGTAGGCCTTAGAGAACCCAGGCTAGGGGCTTCTGAGCAGGGCGGCCGGCGTCCGTATGCCTTCTATCTGAAACCGTTAGGGACCCTGTCCATGCTTGCGCACATCGTCGCAGGTCAACCCCTCATCTATCCCACCCAAGAGTTAAAAGCAAAAAAGGCCACTCTGGCACACTTGGGTGTCCTACCCTGGGATCTGCAATGTCACCTCTACATTTAAGAAGCGAAAGGGGCCACCCTGGTCTTACCTGCGGTGCTCTACCCTGATTTCGGGGACCCTTCAGTGATCTACACTCTTACTACCACAAATTTAGAAATTATTTGAGCCACTTCAGTATACCTTAAACATTGCCCAAAATCAATTATATTTTCCCTGTTAAGAAGCGAAAAGGGCCACTCTGGGCCACTTGCGGTGCTCTGTCTTGGTTTCGAGGGACCCTCTTGACTTCTTGCCAGTCAGATGGCCGAGCGGGTAACAAAGCTGTTAGTAATTTCGAGCAGCTTAGGGTGGGAGGTACAGGTTGTTAGAAGGCCTCCATAAGTAAGTCAAATAACTGTGGGATGGAACTTGCTCCTAGCTTCAAACAAGTGTGAAAATAAATTGCTGTTAAAAGTGAACCTCAAAGTTTTGAGTTCGACTCCTTAACCATTCCAATACCAGCATTTTTATATGCTTTATCTTTATAAAACGGTTATTACAATTGATTAAAACACCATATATTAAATATATTCATATAACAAATAAATTTTATATCTTAAATATTCAGGCCATAGCCTGTGAAGTTCACTTCCTTTGGAAGAAATTTTGTATAATTCTGTATAACTGGTAAACGTTAAGCGATAGATGAAAACGTATTAAAAAAATCTGATGTGTTACACTCACATGACTTTCTCTACTCCTGTAGAAACTATTTCTACAAATTTACTCTCCATATGCTTCACGTTAATGAGATGTTAATCTTATTGCTAATTAATTTTCTTGTAGATGCAAGGGGAATGTGGTAGGCTTTAAGCGATAGTCAAATATTTTAAGAGCTGGTTGTTATGTGAAGTATTCCATTTTCTTTGCATGTCCAGGACATGGAAAAATGAATAACGAATTCCCATTTGGGAAAAAGTATTGGAAAATTTAAGGGAATAACAAGCAATATCTCCAAAATGGTTCACTCAACAACAAAAATGTATTTGACATAAATTGTGTATTTTAACGCGATCTACATTTTTGGTGTAGTAAAATTTCTGTCTCTTATGGTTTACCAGTTATGCAAAAGTGGTTCAGAATGAAGAATACTTTTGGAGACATTCCCAAAAAATTCGAGATATATATTTCATTAGTCATGTAAAATAGCTTAAACATATGATAATTTAATCAAGATCGATAGAGCCATTTTTGAGAAAATTTAAATGTTCCATGTAAAGGGTAATCTGGGGTGGGGGATTTTCTTGAAAACCTTCGTGTCGCATCTCTGGAAGATACTAAACCTAAATACCAAGTTTGGTGTTTATCCGACTGTTCGTTTCTGAGTTATGCTGTTCACAGGCACACACACACAGACACACACATGGACATGTTTCCAAAAATGCCTTTTTTGGATTCAGGAGGTCTTAAAACATATGTTTCCGGTGAAATATCGGTATCGAATTTTTGGGTGGAATGCAATACTTCCCCTACTTACTCTACGTAGTAGAAAGTAATGTTAATATATCAATCAGATTTTTTGGTTTTTGAATCCAGGGAGCCTCAGCGAAATATTGATCTCGAATTTTTGGACGGAATACAATACCTGCTTCCTCTACCCGCTGGTAGGTGGTAAAGAAAGTAAAAACTACGTTAATGTAATTAATTACGGCATTAAAATATAATATATTTTCATCCAGGTCCCGCATTTGAGAAAGTAATGTTGAAATGTTTTTGGTGCACTGTGCTGCATGACCATGGGGCACAAGCGTGCATTGCAATCGCGGAATTTTAATAACAGTGTACGGACTAATAACAGCTATACAGAGGCAGCGTTAAGCTTTGGCAGAGGGAATCGAATTCCGTTCTCCCGCGTGATTCGCAAAGGGCTATCAAACCTCAGACTTCACCTCCGCCCGATACGTTTATTGTAAAAGCCTGACGAAGATCACCCACCCTGCATGAATCAGAGGGGTGTGGGGGTAGCAAAGTGGCCGGCACATTCCCCGCATTTGTGTCCGATTGAATTCCAGCTGGAAATGTTTCTCCCCCGGCGCACCCCCAACCCCTTTTTCTGTTTTTTGTTGTTGTTTTGTTTTATCGGGCCCGGCTTTGTTGTAGCTATCGACACGCTGTGAAGATTATTACCCAAACGTACTTACTAACTTCCTCTCTCACACAGATAAAACCCTGCCATCCAACATTTTCTAGGATTACTGTTTTTCCTTGTAATTCCACAACTGGTTTCATAGCTAAACGAATTACGTCTGTCGGAAACATAACGACCAACATCAACAAACTTTTCACATGGATTTATCCAAAACATGGAGAGCATTTGGTTGAAAGTTCTTAGCCTCATAGTCGCTGTCACAGCTCCAGCTTGGGGCTTAAAGAAATGCGTCTGTGAAAATCCAAAAACATGTTTCTTCTGATTGCTTTGATATTTTTGCTATATTCTCAGAATATAAAATATACAAGGCAGCCAAAATTTTAACGATCTATGTAAAATCATTTGTGACATTTTAAAGTCACGTCACCTGTCAATTCCGACGGCCGGGGACTGGCAATGCAGTCGCATTAGCAGTACGGATCTAGTAAGAACCGTGTCTAGTATGATATACCAGCCAGCAGTACATTAAAGCAATTCGTGTTTTTTTCTTCGTCGAAGTGAAGTGGTTTTTTACTTTCTCTACTACGTATAGTAATTAGGGGAAGTATTGTTTTCAACCTAAAAATTCGATACCGTGATTTTTACATGTTTCGAGACCCCCTGAATCCAAACAAAACCATGTTTGGAAATATGTCTGTGTGTGTTTGTGTGTGTGTGTCTGTGAACAGCATAACTCAGAAACGAACGAAAAGTCGGATAAACACCAAACTTAGTATTTAGGTTCAGTATGTTCCAGAGATGCGACACGAAGGTTTTCAAGAATATCGCCCCACCCCAGATTACCAAAATATTAATTTTCTCAAAAATTGCTCTAACGATTTTGATTAAAATATCATATGTTTAAGATATTTTCATGACAAATAGAATTAATATTTTGAATTTTCTGGGAATGTCTCCAAAAATATTCTTCATTGTGAACGACTTTTGCATAATTGATAAACCAGACAAAATTTTACTACACAAAAAATGTAGATCGCGTTAAAATACACAATTTATGTCATAATTTTGTTTGTTGAGTGAACCATTTTCGACATATTGCTTGTTATTCCCTTACATTTTTCAATACTTATTTTCTCAAATGGGAATTCGTTATTCTTTTTTTGTCTTGGATATGCAAAGAGTATTAATCTGTGGCAAAGAGAATGGTGCTGCACCTAGCAACCAGCTATTAAGAGATATGTATATGCATAAGGCTACTGTATTTCTATATTGCCCTTGCAATTACAAAACAAGGGAAAAATAGTACGCCTTAAGCGATAGTCAAATATTTTTAGAACTGATCGCTATGTGTAAAATGTAATTCTCTTTGCATGTCAAAAGATCGTTTCTGTAAATGTTTATCTCGATTAATATGAAATAGATGGAGAATAAGCGTTTGTAAAAGTAGTGTAACACATCACCTTTTCTCTTTACCTGTGATGATGATGTGCCCAGTCCAGCAGAATCGTCGCAATTGTAGGGTCCAGGTTGAATTTCAGGGTCAACCCTTCTCTTCTCGGATATGAAAAGTAATTGTGGGTAATGTCCAAGGATACGAGGTGCAGGTATATGGTGCACCAAAGGAAAAACACAATAATTCACTTTCAATGATACTATCAGAATCACTATGCCACTTGCAAATTTATTATGCCGCACTAAAAACATTCCCTCTGCTAATCTGCCGTTCTTTTGTTTTTACTTCCCCGACATACTCGTGTACATAACTTGGTTCTCGCGCGGCGATTTATGATCTATCACTTGACTTCTTTTCAACGCCAGAACTAGCCATACACTTAGTACTTAGCTAGTTAAACTACTTATAGATTACAATACTTTACTATGTGCCATTGTTTTCTATCACTGATACAGATTACGAGGAATTAGAATCTCGTCTCGCGAAACATAACTGTTGCATCATTTCTGAGCGCCACGGGACTCAACTTGTAACACATAGATTTAGACGTCGAACTCAACTGAAACCACTGAACTGACTTTTTCATCCTCCCACTAGCAACAAACCTACGTGATTTCCACAAGTCGCCAATCTTTATCGTCTTCCCATTGGTTATTTTCCTTTCTGCTAATTTTTTTGAGATTTCTCATTCATTACTACAAACATTTTGTATTCTTATCTGCCTTTTAAAAGTGCTGTGTACCCCCAACAGCTCGCCGAAACCCTTAACTATACTGAATAGACTACGCGTCACCCACGCTACCACATTTGAAATATAACAAAGACACGAAGGATCGCCTAACTTTATTTTCTGCACAAAAATCTTGCAAATAACACTGCATGATTACGGGCTCATTTATTAATCAATATATACAAGGTTAATAACATAGTGGTAGTTTTCTGCGGGCTTTCTAATGGTGCTAATCTCAATCCCATAATGCCAAAACTCTGGAATTTGGTCGATTTTGATTTTAATTAATGTCTGATAATGTTTTAATGAATAATATTTAACTATTTATTTTCTGACCATCAGAATTATCGCTTCAAGCATCGCTAGTATACAGCATGTTAACTACAGTTGACAAGAGTTGCTACAGGCATTAAATCATCGAAGATTAGTATAATTTCGCTACTAACGATTCTTTTATACGTAGCAAGTTATGCTACCAAAGATAAACACCAGCTGTTAGTAATTCTGAACCTGATACACAAAACATCGAGCTATCACCAGTCGGAAGTCGAATGGGACCTTGTTGGGCAGAGCGACTACTTTACAAAAGAACTTCTGGCTTAGAACTATTTCCATGCTGTGAGACTCGGAATTAAGACGAGTAAGGTGAATGGATTTGGAGTTGTACAGTGTGTCCATAAAAATCTGTCATACTTTTAAATGGTATTGCGTCGCTTTGGATACTTGTATTTGGGTGAAGTTGGTGACATTCGAAAGAAAAACTCAAATATACTTACTATACCTCAGAGACATTCCACGATTGACGCTGCAGACATCAAGACGGTATTCCCATCCTCGCCACACACGCTCCAACGTATCTGGTGAAATGGACTGGATGTCAGCAGAGATACAAGGTTGCACTTCTTGCAGGTTTTGAGGCAATGGGGGGTACATAGACACAATTCTTTATGTAACCCTATAAAAAGAAATCACACACCGTCAAGTCTGGCGACCACGGCGGCCACTTGTACAAGGCATCCTCATCATTTCCGTCATGTCCAATCCAGCTTCCTGGAAGCCACTCATTCAGATATTCCCCAACATGTAAATGCCAGTGAGGAGATGAGCCATCTTGTTGGAAAATAAATTCGTTGCCTTCTTCCAATTGAGGAAGAGCATGTCACGATAAGTTGGGTCCTTGATAGTGGCCTCTCAAAATAAAAATGAGCTTGACGTTTCGATACGGCATAAAAGATACTTTAGTGGGGTCTATTTCAACTTCCAAAATGGCATGTGGATTCTGGCTCCTCCAAATACTAACATTATTCCTGTTCACTTTTCCACTAACGTGAAGTGCTGCCAACTATTTTTTTCTGACAGATTTTCATTATCCTCCATTAGTATCAATAAATGTTCAGAGAAATCTAATCGTTTTGCAGGGTCATCAGGTTTCAACTTGTGCAGTAATTGCAGTTTGTAGGAGATGAAATTTCAGTCGCCTACGCAGGATCTTAGATACAATGACAGACTTCTTAGGACTACGTACAAATGCCTCCCGCACTTGCTCCACAATTCCAGCATTGACAGATGGGGTTGTATTGTTCTTGAAGGAGTTTGCACCACGCTTTAGGCGTCAACTTGAAGTAGTATGTTGAAGTTGAATTGTTTAATTATTTATTGTTTTGAAGTTAGCCACACGCTTGCGTAGCCAATTTGAAATAGTATATGATTTACTGGAGTTTATGTTTTGATGTTTAGCTCCTGTTATGGACCTCAATTTGAAGAATATTGTTTGTTACGTAATATGATGCTACGTATGTAAAACCGATTTGAAGATGTAGCTTTGTTGTTACGCTCCAAGTTTAAACAAAATTATTAAATTTGCTATTAAACTGCTTCTATAAATGGTATTTTTGTTGATGTTTACCTCGGCTGCATTAGTATTGTTTTAGAGACATGTTTCTCTTAGACAGGGTGCGGTGCGACAAGAATGTAGGCTTACACAGATTTTAAATTTAAATTCACTTCTTTTTATTAATCCTTGACACAAATTAAATAGCACTATACTGATATTAAGAGCTGTGAGATTCTTTAATTTAATACTTGCACTTTGTTAACGCGTATATTTAATTTTCGTCTCTCACGAATACGTAATATTTCTCTAGAGAACACATCTTTCATCCGGTTACTACCAAGATCTGCCAGCAACTGAACATATTTCAACCGTCCAAACCCGTAAGCTTCTGTATTTCAAGTCTCTGATTGGCTAATCCTAGTCCAATAGAATATCTGCATTTAATGGCTGTTGATTGCCTAATTTTAAACTGTCACAAAATTTACATTATCGATGCTCTAATCACGACTAGTAGCATTTAAACTCTTAAACGCATTATTACCTCAAGGTTACCTCATTATTACCTCATTGTTAGCAACTTTAAACTTATTATTCTCACAGCACTTACATTATTAAATTACGTAATGCATTCATATAACATTATTGAACATGTTTACAATAATATAAGCATTTGCAATGTCTGTTACATACATTTTTACAAATTATTACATACATATTGCTTCAAGGCGGGCTGCATTTGAATTTACATATTATGTAATTTAATTGAAATTATTGAAGTGTTAAAAATACTGCCTCACAGATGGTCTCCCTGAATGGCCTTCCCTTTGATGACATATGCAGCCACGATCCACAAAATCACGGTACTACTTCAAACTTGACGTGCGCGTAGAAACTTGATGTTGAAGCCTAAAAGCAGCTGAACCTGCACCAGACTTTGCGTGCTATGATATTCCAAAACACACGTTCTGTTGGTTCGCTATAACTTCTTAAAACTTCTTTAATAATACAATTTTAAAAGCAAACATTCACATGTAACCTGCCTGCTAATATCCAACAATGAATCCATATCGACTGATCACAAACGTGAGTGAATTTAGTTTTGTGTTTGATTCCCGCGATCCCATCCATTGTTGGCCACTGTTGTCCAATTTTGATATGCAAAAAATATTTGAGCTTTTATTTCGAATGTCACCAATTTCACCCAAATACGACTATCCAAAGCGACGCAATACCAATTCAAAGTATGACAGTTTTTATGGACACATTGTACTACGTCCGGGCTATGTACCAGAATGGCAGCGGAACGTCATACAAGATAGATCATTGGCTTCTAGTGTCAGTGTCCTTGCCAGCGAACTTAAATGTGTAATATTAATTTAATTTATTTAATGTTTGATTTAAATTTATGCCAAAGACTAGAATGACACTAAAATCTAAAGTATGAGGGGTATTTTAAATGTCTATATTATCTTAATTTTACTATATCAGTTAATATCGAGCTGTTAAATGGAAATGACACAGTTTAGGAAAAGGTTAAATCCTTAAATATCGGGAAGATCAAGAGCCAAACTTTTATGGTGTAAAGACGAGAATTGCAAGCAAATGCATGTTTTTATAGCATCATTATACATAGCTCAAACATAGTACTTGCAGTAGATAATATCTTTACGTTATTTGCACCACGCTTTGGGCGTCAATTTAAAGAAGGTTGTATTGAAGGAGTTGTATTATATTTCAACTGTTGGGGAGCCGAACTTGAAGTAGTTGCAACCGAACGTATGGTACCCGGTAGCCTTCGTCCCAAATGTACTTTCCGGTGGCCTTTGCCCCCCCAAAAATGTTTAAAAATATTAAATTTGTAATTTCACTGTTTCTGTAAAATATATATTTATGTTTGCCTCGGCAGCTTCAGTATTTATATTTTTTTAGAGACATGAATGGTGCGACTGAAGAATGTAGGCTTACACAGATTATAATTTTACTTCACATCTTTTATTAATGCTTGACACTGTTTAAATAACACTTCACTGATATAGAAAGAGTTATGAGATTCTTTTATTAATTACTTGCACTTTTTAACACAAACTATTTTTGTCTCACACAAAATACGTATTAAATTTCTCGAGGACGCATCTCGCGTCCGGCTAGAAACACTGTCTACAAGCAACGCGTCCGGTTATGAGCACTGTCTACAAGCAACTGAACTCTGAATTTGAAAATTGTGCTATATTTCAGTCTCTGATTGGCTAAATCTAGTCCAAAAGAATACCGTCATTTAACTAAAGCTTTTTCTGGCTGTTGATTGGTTATTCTATGAACTGTCACAAAATTACATTATTTTCGCTCCAAGAATGACTAGTAGCATTATTAAACCTTCTAATTCATTATTGCCTCAAGGCTACTTCATTGTTACCTCATTGTTAGCAACTTTAAACCAATTATTCTAAGAGCTCCTACATTGTTAAATTACGTAATACATTTACATAACTTTACTGAATATGTATACAACAACATAAAAATATACAATGATTGTAGTATACACTTTTTATATATTGTTACATATACATATTGCTTTAAGGCGGGCTGTTATTGAATTTATATGTTATATAATTAGACTGAAAGCATTAAGTGTTAAAAATATTGCCTCATAGATTTATTACTTTATGGTTCCAAATATGTGTACTTTTCCATGCATATTTACATTATTTTGACATTTTTTGGAGATAAAAAGATGGATAGTGTACATATAAAACATTTTTAGCTTAATTATGCATATAATATACATTATTTTCAGTTTAAATGCATATTGTAATGGTTTTGAGTAGACACCTCAGTTTTGTCGATTTTATGATCATTACGTTTGCTTCAGAAATCAGGATTGAAGAAACAAAGGGAGGGAACACAAATAGAAAGTTAAGATTCTCACAATAGAATGACTTCCCCAGAATTTTACCGAGAGCCCTTGCAGACCGACTGTCATAAACAAATTTATCCACAACAATCACTGGCAATCCTTTTGATTTCTCGGCAATGCAAATTTAGCCTTCTAAGTCAGGTACCGCGGCTGACGTGACAAAGACACAGCTGCAGAGCCATCTTGTGGAATTTGAACAATCCTTACTAGCAATTTCGATTCTTCTAAAACTGAAATCGTCCGCTGAACTTGTTTCTGAGTGTGTTATTGTGTTTCTAATATGCCTCCAATTAAATGTTCCAAAAGTGTGCTCCTTGAACAATGGATAAAAGGAAAGGATTTTATTAGAACAGATGGGGATGTTGTATTCTGTGAGTGTTGTAGTAAAGAGGTAAGCTATTCCTTTTCCGAAATTACTCCATGGCACTTGTTCTTTGTGAAATATTACAACATTTATTTTAAATAATTAAATAATAATGCGAGATTTTTTTAAAAAAATCATATTCCCTACCAGCAGATCGCTTATAATTTCCGAAAAAATGTACCAAAAATTTCAAGTCGAGTTCACATGTCGCATTTGCGTCACATGTGGCGAGAATGCAAAAAACAAATGAATCTGTAACACACCAAATCCAGTCACCTATTTTGACTGATAAGAGCAGGAACCTCACAGAAAAAAAAATCTGATGTGTTACACTCACATGACTCTCTCTACTATTGTACAAACTATTTTTACAAACGCTTATTCTCCATATGCTTCATGTTAATCAGATATCGAGATGTTAATCCTATTGCTAATTTTCTTGTAGATGCAAGAGGAATTGGTAGGCTTTAAGCGATAGTCAAATATTTTAAGTGCTGGTTGCTATGTGGAGCATTCCATTCTCTTTGCATTACCAGGACAAATAAAAATGAATAGCGAATTCCCATTTGAGAAACAGTATTAAGTATTAGAAAATTTAAGGGAATAACAAGCAATATCTCAAAAATGCTTCACTAACAAAAAAAATGTATATGACATAAATTGTGTATTTCAACGGGATCTACATTTTTGTGTAGTAAAATAGTGTCTATCTCTTATGGTTTACCAGTTATGCAAAAGTCGTTCCCAATGAATACTTTTGGAGACATTCCCAGAAAATTCGAGATATACATTTCATTTGTCATGAAAATATCTTAAACTTATGATACTTTAATCCAAATCCTTAGATCCATTTTTGAGAGAATTAAAATTTTCGAAAAATTTTCCATGTAAAGGGTAATCTGGGGTGGGGGGATTTTCTTGTAAACCTTCGTGTCGCATCTCTGAAAGATACTGAACCAAAATTCTAAGTTTAGTGTTTATCCGACTGTTCGTTTCTGAGTTATGGTGTTCACAGACGTACCGACACACAGACACACACACGGACATGTTTCTAAAAATGCTTTTTCTTTGGATTCAGGGGGTCTCAAAACATATATTTCTGAAATTTCGGTATCGAATTTTTGGGTGGAATACAATACTTCCCCTACTTACTGTTTCGTAGTAGAGAAAGTAATATTTCAGTTCCAATGTAGGCGGGTTATATCTTCCCTTTCCTATTGTTATAGTTTTAGTTAAGTAGACCTGTTGCTTTAATAAGAAGGAATAGAGTTTAAACTAAATTCTTTTGTAGGAATATCTTCCTCTGGGTTACAACACCCAGCTGGTTGTATCTTAAAGCCGTTCGTGGTGTGAATATTTGAAGCCGTACCCTTTGCTTCAAATGTTGATGCTACTTTCTCGAAATTGCATCTATTTATATAACGTATAATGTTATGTACTTTGTGTTCGAGTTCTACGATGTCATTGTCGTCCTCCGTGGTCTAGTAGTGCGATGTACTCTAATTCCCGAGGTCGCGGGTTCAAACCCGGCGGAGGGCAATGGATTTTTTCGGGCGTAAACGCCCTTAGCATGGCTTCTTAGCTTAAGCTCTGCCTGCCTTTCACTATCCCTACTAATATTCCTACTTACGCTGTCGAATTCTAAAGGTCTACGTATGCGTTTCTGAACTGTTTGTGGCGCCTTACTCGGATCTCAGAATTTCATTCCTTTTCTAATTTACAGAATTCCTGTGTACTGACTTTTCAAACGTAGTGAAGTTAACCCTAACTACATTCCATGAACTTTTAAGCTAGTGCCTTCTCTACTCGGCTGTTGCTAATGTGTTTTCTTAACATGACTCTCTAATGATCTTTTTTCGGAACTGATATTTTCTTTCAGGCTTATTACATTGACTGGTACATTGATTTAATACACATAAATATTTATTGCAACTATTTCCCTATCTTACAATCATTTCTTTATTTAGTTCTTTGTCCATTCCTGTCAATAATTGCGGTATCAATCGTTTCCTACCATTTGAAGACGTAGCGTGAAATCGTCGTTGGGCGACATTTGTAGCGGGAAATCGCCGATCGTTGGGTTCCTAACTATATCTAATTATTAATTCTCAGGTTATAGTGGGTGAGGGCAAGTTTAAGAAATACACTGCAATTTTCCCTTAATAAATGAAGTTTATTCACGATTGAAATAATTATAGGGGGGCTAGCTTTTCCCACTATTATAATCCCACCACTTTAAATTAGTCAGCAACCTAGCTATCTGCACACGCATCCCCATCCACGTGCATCTGTAGCACCTCGTGTCGACGTGAATTCTTGAAGATCAGTTAGCGAGAGAGTGGGCTCCGTGGCCTTGTCTGCCCGTATATACGGGAGCCTAGTGACGCTCACCTCTGCGTTTAAAAATGCAACGACATTCCCTATTGGTCCTCAGACCGCGTTACCTTACATGTATGAGAATGTATGGCTTCAGATCCGTGCGCTTAAGCGTCAGTTCCATATATCCGTCTCTTTCTTTTCCCTATTTCTTTCTATTTCTCTGTACCGTTACCAGTTCCCTGCCTGTTGGCTTGGTGAAAGGTACGCTCTACTTAGGATTATACTTTCTTGGAATTCTGCTAGCTCGCCCGTTTCTTACAATCAGCTCTGTACAAATATTAGATGTTGAATATTTTAACATTTTAGTGAATTAAATTATTATTGTACAATTCTTATATGTATGGTTCCCCTATCATATGTACAATTCCTCTATATATGTATAATATATCCCAGTTCAAGGATTATATTAGAATCACTTTCGTCCTCTTCATTGCACGGCCTATAGGTATACTCCTTGTTTGAAAATATGTAGGTGTATCCTTAATCAAAAATGTCCCGTTTATAGCCCAGTTGTTAAGCTTATTGGGATACTTTACTCATAATTCGCTTACTGTGTTTTCACCCTTCTGTTTGGACCTATTGCCTTTGGTAGAAATGACTAATCCACTCAACAAAGTTCTGCACTTTAATTCAACGGATTCTTGACTGAACTGGGAAAACCATTATGTCAGCTACGTCTCTGTCTTGGTTTCTCACCTTTCTTTCCCTTTCCCTCTTTTGTGTCTGCGTTAAATGAGGCGTATTAAGGAAGTCGCTTGATAGTGTCCCTTTACATTGCAATTCTACATTCCCGTTCAACTTTTTTCATAACTTAAATATTTAAACAATTTCTTATATCTAAAGTAGGTATAAAGTACACATAGAAGTAGCTTGTGATACAAGGGGTAAAACCACTTTAAACGCCTGTGGATACACTAGTTTTAGACAGCGATCGTATTTATAAAATATCAATAATATTATATTAATTTCTGAAGCTAACAGATTCGGGTTTAGAACGCCGTTGTTGAAACAAGAAAAATTATGTTAAAAAGCGAAGTGCCAAATCCTTTGATGTTTTGTTCATTCGTTAGCAGTTATTTTCAGGGAAATTATTTTTACCGTGTTTTACCTTACACCAGCAAATAAAGTGATTAAATGCTATATCACATTCCTTTCTGGATTTTTTGGGGTAAGTACTTCTAGTGTTATTCTTTGTGCTGCTTCTGTAATTTCTCTATCATTTCAGTTTCTTCTGAATTCATAATTTCCGCCGTTTAATCTTTATGTAGGTTAGATAAAAGAGCAACGTTTTAGATCAAAGAAAGCTGCTAATATAACGTATAGTTAACTCTACAACGAATTGCAATAGACTGAAGTATGACGATTTGTATTGTGAACAGACAATGCGAGCGCCATGAGAAATTAATTATGTTAAAGGTCATAATGAAAAATAAAACCTAATCGAGCAAGTCGAGTTATTAAACATGTGCATATATAAAGGATAATTTCTTTGTGATTGGTCTTGAAACCAAAGTTGGTTACACTGAAGATAATCGCATTAGTGCGAGTGTCTAAAGCTTTTAGCTCGCGTACCCTGTGTTAGAAGTTCTGGTTTTAGGCCGTGCTACCTAAAAATTGTTATTCATTAAGCACCCACTATGTACACTGACAGGCATAAAAGGTGGCCCAATTCCCTAGATCGCAATAGCGTTTTTCCCTCAATGAGTTATGTTGTTAATATATGTGAAATGAATGGGGATTTTAAGATACCACCTCTATGAAAGAGCTTCGCTACGATAAGAACACAAGGAAAGACTAAATAAATTACAATATAACTCCACCTTATAGAGAAAGAGGTGAAGAACTATTTGCACCTGAGGTTAAACTGAACGACAGATACGACATTTACATATATGAGAGCTTTCCTCAGCGACATAGCGACGAAGGTTCAAGTTGTTGCCGCTACTAAATGGCAATAAGAAAACGTAATGTAGCATGAAAATATATTATTTTAAGTTGTAGTGTTACTCTTTGGCAGTTCGGTCTCATACTTTGGGGGAGTTAAAGAACCCTGCCAATCCAGTGGATAGAATTATGCTCGAAATAAAGAGGTAGTCACGCTGGTAGGTGGAGCTCTGTTCCATTATGGTCCACATTTTATGCATGCCAGTATACACGGTATGTACCGTCTCGGATTATAATTTTAATTCTTCTATTACTTCATTGTGTTTATGATGTCATTTGGTGTATTCTACTGTGTATCACATAAGTTTCGATTTCATTAAGAATTATTGTGCTTTCATTTCTCTTAATGTCCATGACTCACTGCCGTAACAAAGTACAGGTCTTGTATAAGCGAATTCTAGTATATCTGTATACTAAGAAAGGCTTCATAATGTTATTAATTATTAGTGTATTTAGAGACTTTCTGTGAAATGTTCACTTTACTGAAAAAGGATCATGTGTATCAGACATACACTATATGATCAAAAGTATCCGTATCTCCAAAAACATACATTTTTCACCTTAGGTGCATTTTGCTGCCACCTACTGCCTGGTACATATTATCCGCGACCTCAGAAATCATTAGTTATCGTGAAACAGCAGAATGGGACGCTCCGTGGAACTCACGGACTTCAAACGTGGTCAGGTGATTGAGTGGCACTTGTGTCAGAAGTCTGTACGAGATTTCCACACTCCTAAACATCCCTAGGTCCACTGTTTCTGATGTGATAGTGAAGTGGAAACGTGAAGGGACATGTGCAGCACAAAAGCGTACAGGCCGACCTCGTCTGTTGACCGACAGAGACCGCCGACATTTGAAGAGGGTCGTAAAGGGTAATAGGTAGACATCCATCCAGACCATTACACAGGAATTCCAAACTGCATCAGGATTCACTCCAAGTACTATGACAGGCGTGAGATGAGGAACTTTGGATTCCATGATAGAGCGGCTGCTCATAAGCCACACATCACGCAGGAAAATGCCAAACGACACCTCGCTCGGTGTAAGGAGCGTCAACATTACACGATTGAACAGTGCCAAAACTTTTGTGCAGTGACGAATCACGGTACACAATGTGACGATCCGATGGCAGGGTGTGGGTATGGCGAATGCGCGGTGAATGTCATCTGCCAGCGTGTTTAGTGCCAACAGTGAAATTCGGAGGTGGCGGTGTTATGGTGTGGTCGTGTTTTTCTTGGAGGGGGCTTGCACCCCTTGTTGTTTTGCGTGGCACGGTCACAGCGCAGACCTACATTGATATTTTAAGCACCTTCTTGCTTCCCACTGTTGAAGAGCAAATAGGAGATGGCGATTGCATCTTTCAACACGATCGAGCACCTGTTCATACTGCACGGGCTGTGGCGGAGTGGTTACATGACAATAACATCCCTGTAATGGACTGGTCTGCACAGATTCCTGACTTGAATCCTATAGAATACCTTTGGGATGATTTGGAACGCCGACTTCGTGCCAGGTCTCACCGATCTACATCGATGCCTCTCCTCAGTTCCGCACTCCGTGAATAATGGGCTGTCATTCCCCAAGAAACCTTCCAGCACCTGATTGAAAGTATGCCTGCGAGAGTGAACGCTGTCATCAAGGCTAAGGGTGGGCCAACACTATGTTGACTTCCAGCATTACCGATGGAGGGCGCCACGAACTTGTACGTTATTTTCAGTCAGGTGTCCGGATACTTTTGATCACGTAGTGTATGTGAATGGGTTTACTCTTTTTACGATTTTTCAATGAAAACATCTTGCTAGGCATAGAGCAAAATGTAACGATGAAAGGTCGCATTGCTGAATGAATTTCTGTCCATTGCAATTATACTCACACCTTACTGTTCCATTTATAATCCAAATTTAACTGCAATGGTCATATCGGCGGCCTTTAACCTTTGAAACTTATTACCTATGGGCAATGGTGTTAACTCGTCTACAGTTGTCATTGGATTTCTGCTTTTTCTTTATGTTCTATACATTATAGCACACCCACACCCCCCCACACACACATTAGCACTCTCTTTCATACATTCATGCTCTGGGGAGGATAGGGAATAAACTTGGCTAAAGAAAAATTCCTAGCTCCATTCGAGAAACGAATCTGGGACCCCTCGTACAGCAGGCAGGTTCTCAACCAACTGGGCTAGGAGGCCAGCCACCTATCCTTTTTGTGTAGTCTGATAAATTGGAATTTCCTCTTTAATTTTATATATAATTTATCATTGTAGACATAGTAATTTTAAGTATCTGTGTTGTGTACTATGAATTGTGCATCATTTCACAGAAAAAAATTATTTATGCTATACACTTTGGAGTAGAGAGGTAAAGTTATTCATCTTTTAGGGGAATGTTTTCTCTATAAATTAAGTATGACAACTTCTGTGTGCTCATATATATGGTGTCGTTCTTTGCAAACATATGCCAGTTAGTTTTCTCAATTTTATTTGAAAAGCCTTTCTGTGAATGGCATGTTCTGATATAAACTACCCATTTACTCAGAAACTAAGAAATATCGGTAAATCAAATTTTAGTATGATAGATACAATCTCTGTATGCTGTTGTAAATTTGCTTTGGTGTAAGCAATATGGTTGGATATTTTAAAAGAATAACTGCTGATTAATTTTAGTCAAATTATGCCACAGTTAACCGAGTGAGGTGTCGTTGGGTTCACCCAATCACTTTGCACAATGTTTTTCTTAATCCCTCTCTCCGGCTTCCTTCGCTCTGAGCCGGAAATTGACCACTGTTCATTGGTTAGGATTTGAGCGCCAGAATTTTGACATCAGACCAATAAGAGACGGACAGGTTTCGTGATTATCTTCTAGCTACTCTGGTAAAACGCTTTCGTTTCCCACTCCTTTCGCTGCTGACTTTGTTCAAATCACTAATAGATTAGTACAATCGAATAGGTTTGAAACACGGTTGATAAGATAATTCTGCCAACATTAAATAAAGAAAAACACTATAAGAAACCAAAAGCACAAGAACATTTTTTGCATTGGGCTGTAGAATGATTTAGAAGGTTTGTATGGTGTATCT
Organism: Deroplatys truncata; assembly: GCA_030765065.1. Taxonomy (NCBI): domain Eukaryota; kingdom Metazoa; phylum Arthropoda; class Insecta; order Mantodea; family Mantidae; genus Deroplatys; species Deroplatys truncata. Next base: position 23,685,563 of record CM060979.1, read on the forward strand.
AACACTCTACCCTTTATAATTGTATTTTGGTGCAGCTATGGCGATCCCTAATAACGAATCAAAAATTCCTTTCATATTCACGCAAAAGGGTGTGAAACATCGACGGAATGGTTGACTTCCTTAACCTCTCCTACGACAGTCTTGCAAGTTCTGGAAATGCTGCTTAGCCTAAAAGTATCCTTTGAGGGTGGAACAATCATCTGTCAGAATGGTCAAGTTATATTTTCTAGTTAATCATAGTAGGTGAAATTTTAAACCTTTATACTTTCTCTTTGGTCACATGGGCATTTAGTAACATAGCAGCTACACAATTTTAATAATAATACATAGATCCACAACATACATAAACAGAATAGACATGAAGATGGTGATTATGAAGCCTTCCCACTCAAAGGCAATCAATTTAACAACTTTGGAAAAGACACATACCCTGCGGCCTTCCAGAAAAATATTATTCTCAGTTGTTAATTGCATATAAAATGTCGGTGGATACCATTCACTCACTTTATAAAATTATTTTACATTACATACCTGCTGATGAACTTACAGTATATAAAGGGAACAAAGCAAACATTTCCTACATGTGGATTATTACAATATTTTTACTTTCTCTGCTACGTGTATTAAGTAGAAGTATTGTATTCCACACAAAAAATTCGATACCGAGATTTCACCGGAAATATATGTTTTGAGACCCCCTGATTCCAAAAAAGCATTTTTGGAAACATGTCCGTGTGTGTGAGAACAGCATAACTCAAAAACGAACAGTCGGATAAACACAAAACATTTTTCGAAACATTTTTGGTATTTAGGTTCAGTATGTTCCAGAGATGCGACACGAAGGTTTTCAAGAAAATCCCCCCACCCCAAAGTACCAAAATTTTAATTTTCTCAAAAATGGCTCTAACTATTTTGATTAAAATATCATATGTTTAAGATATTTTCATGACAAATAAAATGTATATCTCGAATTTTCTGAGAATGTCTCCAAAAGTATTCTTCATTGTGAACGTCTTTTGCATAACTGATAAACCATAAGAGATAGACAAAATTTTACTACACAAAAAATGTAGATAGCGTTAAAATACACAATTTGTCATATACATTTTCTTTGTTGAGTGAACCATTTTCGAGATAATGCTTGTTATTCACCTTAAATTTTCCAATACTTATACTTTTTCTCAAATGGGAATTCGTTATTCATTTTTTATGGTCTAGAGATGCAAAGAGAATGGAATGCGCCACATAGCAACCAGCTCTTAAAAGATTTGACTATGGCTTAAAGTCTACCATATTCCGCTTGCATCTACAAGAAAATTAGTAATAAGATTAACACCTCGATTAACACGAAGCATATGGAGAATAAGCGTTTGTAAGAATAGTTTGTATAACAGTAGAGAAAGTCATGTGAGTGTAATACATCAGATTTTTTCCATTCGTGTGGCATGTATGACGTACCGTTAAAATGATATTAGATTCTCTTTTGTTTTTCCAGTTCTTAGCATCTATATAGTGATTGGAATGAAATATCTGCCTCATTTGTCTTATTTTTACACGACTTTTCCGTGTAGCAACTCCATGACAATCTCAAAAAAGGCAAATCCTTCTTTGCATGTATGCTCTTTTATTACTCCCATGTTTTCGTGTGTAGTTTTGTAAGTTGTTTGTAATATTTTAGTAATTTAAGAATTATTGAAATTAAAAGTTCATTTATCTCATGTCGGATACAAAGTATAGGTATTTCCAATGGTGAAAGAGTTATCAAAATCGATTGAATGGTTTTTGAGACACAAATGTTCTTTCTTTATAATATTATTATAGTTTAAAATAATGAATTACTTTATAAAAACAAACTCAAAACTACATTCTTATTCCTTTTTAGGCTTTTTAATTAATGAAAATGATTTCTTAAGGGATGCATTGCGTAATTTTTACTTTCCTGATAGTTTTCAGCTATAATAATTACTTATTATGCTGTGAAGTAGGCAGTTGCTTCGTTTTGTTGTTGTCTTTACGTTTATTGCACCACGCTTTGGGAGCAAATTAGAAGGAGGTTTGTTTGTTGTATGGTAAAGCCAGTTTGAAAAACGTGTATTATATTTCGACTATTGGGGAGCCGAACTTGAAGCAGTAGCAACCGTACGTATGGTACCCGTAGCCTCCGTCCCAAAAATTTAAAAATATGAACCTTGTAATTTGAATGTTTCTTTAAATATTATATATTTATGTTTGCCTCGGCTGCGTCAGTATCTTTGTTAGAGACATGTTTCTCTTTGCAGGGTTGTGGTGCGACTGAAGAATGTAGGCTTACACAGATTATAATTTTACTTCACTCCTTTTATTAATGTTTGACACGATTTAAATAACACTTCACTAATATAGAGAGCTGTGAGATTCTTTTGTTAATTACTTGCACTTTTTAACACGTAAACTATTTTCTCACACAAATACGCATTAAATTTCTCGAGGACACATCTCGCGTCCGGTTAGGAACACTGTCTGCAAACAACGGTCCAGTTATGAGCGCTGTCTACAAGCAACTGACTTGATTTCTATCGCCACGTTTGTAAATTTCTGTATTTCAAGTCTCTGATTGGCTATTTCTAATCCAATAGAATACTTTTATTTAACTAATGCTTTTTCTGGTTGTTGATTGGCTATTTTATAAAATGTTTCAAAATGTACATTATTGTGGCTCCAATAATGACTAAGTATTATTAAGCATTCTTACTCATTATTGCCTCAAAGTTCCCTCATTGTTACCTCATTATTAGCACCCTTTAACCTATCATTTTCACAGCTCCTACATTATTAAATTACGTAATACATTCACATTACATTATTGAACATATATACAATAATATATACATTTACAATGACTGTAATATACACTTTTTATATATTATTAAATACACGTGTTGCTTTAAGGCGGGCTGTTATTGAGTTATATATTATATAATTAGACTGAAATCTAAAAATACTGCCTCAACTGTTAAGACTCCTTGGTGAAATCTTTCAAAGCAACTGCCAAAAGTTTGCACCGCAAGGAGCAACTTGAGTGATAAATACTGAAAAAAATAATGAAAAAAATTGCTTTTAAGGGTAGACAGATGATTATGGACTTCAAGGCTACGTCCATGTGTTGGCTTATAGTTTAGCAACTTTAGTATCTGCACCATTGTATACCATCACTCTTAAAAACACTAAAACGTATTACTGCAGAAAATCTGTATTTTTCAGAATTTTTTAAGGTTGGTCCCCTTAATGCATGATGATCTAAAAGGAACCAAGATAGATTCGTTTTACAAATACGTAAACGTTTTATCTCTACATTCGCTGTCCACCAAAATAGGGACTAATTCATTTTAGTCCCGTTTTGGGTATTATTTACTTGGGAATATTCAGAATAGTGTCAGTAACTTTTCGAAATGCGTACAATGTTTCTATTACCGCGTACGGTCGCTATACCGTCCTTGTTTGCGGCTGTTCGTGAGTTAAGGGTGGCGCCACCATCTCCGGCTGGGGTCTGTTTGTACGACTTCTTCCTAGATCCCAACTTGAGGTGTGTTTGGGATTTTGCGACGTGGGATGTACTTCCTTTGGCAAGTCCGTTCACACATTTGGTGCTTATGCCATTAATGCAAATCACTTTCGTTTACATTTTCTGACCGTATTCTTAATTTGTTCCTGCTCGTTTTTGTGCGTCAGCTCTTTGCTAGGGTTTATAATTGTGGAGCCAGAAGTTTACATGTAATAAGAAATGTCCGTTTTAATTTGTAAATGTGTGATAATGGATTCCTGGTCCGAGTTCTATAGCCGTTGTAAGTAAATTTCTTAAAGCGTTTCAGTTATATACCTTTTACATTTGTAATTCCTTGTTTTAATGTATTGAATTTGGAACCGAATCGGCGTAGAACTGTTACCATACCTGCAGCTAGATAAAGGAATAGAAACTGTGCAGTATGTGGCGTTTTGTACAACCCTCCCCCACGACAGTCCAGAGTATTATGGCCAGTACGGTGGTTGGGCCTTAAAAGATATCTTTAGTGGCCAGAACCATTGACTCATCATTAAAGCTGGGTAATTCAGCTGCTACGCAAGTAACTGACGTTGCTATTAGGATTAGATAGAATGATAGCATACGTTCACCAATTCGTTACTGCATGGGGTAGGGCAGTGTGATCGCAAAAATCCTCCCCTCCCCAGCTGGAAGCGAGTAGCACACCCGACAAGAGAGAAGAGACAGAACTAGCGTGGCCCGGTCGGCGACAGACAACACTTCAGCAAGGGACTCGCGAGCAGCGTACGTCTAACAGCTTGTTTATTCTAAGTTCAAGCTTAACCATATTTGTAAGTGGAAATTCAGAAATTTTATTTTGCAGGTGTATGTACGTATAGTTTCGAAAATGCAGAATTAAATGCGTAGAGAAGCGAAGATCATACCGAATGGTAAAAGGCAAATAAATTCTTCTAAGTTGCAAATTTCGTAATTCTCTGTTGATCAAGATTTTGTAAGAAATCTTTAGGTAGAATCCTCAAAATAAGGAATCAGTCAAAAGGTTCTAATGACACGTGTTAACTTAGATATTTGTAATGGAATATATTGTAATGAGATTTTTGGGGAAACTGATTGTGGAGAATGCGTTTATTGTTAATTCATTTTTACATTCTATATACAGGGAAGTTGATGTTAAACTAAATGTATAATATGTCTTGAAGATTTACTGCTGTGAATGTCTTATATGATGAAAATGATATTCAAAGTGGTTTCTTAATTATGTTATAAAGTGGAAGAAATGTGACGTGAATGTTTATACGAATACAGTAAACCAGATTGAAAGTTTGTTCTGCACAGTCATTTGGAAAGTAAGGAATATCCTTCATCACCTCATTCCACGTCCTTGTTTTTTAAGCCTATAAGTTAACCAGTTTTGATAGCGGTTCACCCTTGGCACTGTAAAAAGTGTTAAATACACTACAACACAGTGCAAATACCATGTGAATTAGGAAGCTTCAGAATGGCTTTTGTAAACTGGATTTACATTTATGTATCAATTTTCTGATGGACATTATATTTGCTAAATTATACTTTCCGTGTTATATTTGTGACATCCTCTGGGTGTATGTAATCCCATCCACAAAGGTAAGGGGTATATTTTGTGTATGGGGAGCAGATGAAGTAATATAACAAAATCTAGCTTAGCATAGAAGTGTATATAGTGTATTTCTGTGTATGTGGTGTTCAGAACTGTGACTTATTTGTACAAAATAAAATTAACTTCGCCAAATTATCATGCTGTTCTCATTCATTTTTCTTTTATTGCGAAGATTCAACAAAGAAAGGTATGCTATGTCATTTAGTATAAATACTCAAATCACAAAACTCCAATTGGACATATTCTATAACATTTAATATTACTCATGGCATTACTTAAAATACTTGCTGTACTGAAATTGCAAATACTATAAAATAAACAAAACACCATAAGAATAAATGCAAGCATATAATATAGGCAGGCATTTACAACATGTACCATGAACAGAATGGAACTGACAAAAATACCTGGACACAGATTACAGGACAAATCACCTAAAAGATGCAAAGACATCAGCAAAGCCCACTAGAACCTAATACTGGAAAGGACAATAAATGCCTTGCAGAAATAATAAATTCATACTAACAAACAAAATATATTCACCAACGTAAAGCAATCAAATTTAACAGATGAATCCTCTGAGCATTGTAAAGTAAAATATACAAAATAATCTATTGTCTTTCGAGAAAAAGACGAACTCACCATTCGGATAGCTGTCGGATTTAGAGCTCTCGGTTGCGAATGCTCCTGTAACAGATCAATATGCATTCCCTTTCAGATTAAAAGGATTACGAGGAAATAAAACTGCAAAACAGTGTCCCAGTTTTCACAATTCAAAATACTGATCGCGTTTGTGAACGTGACTACCATTATGTTCAATTGTACAGGCACTAGCAACGGCATGCCTCTCTCTGAATATAACGTTAAATAATTACGGCCTCCTGATGCTTGATTCCATTCTGCACTCGGCCAGCCCTAATGATTCAGCGCCAATATCGGTTTCGCTTATGCCCACGGTATAAACAAGGGATTTTTAAAAATCTCTCCGCAAAGATTTATTTCCAGCTGAATTCACGTGAGTGATTATTTGTTTGCAAATAGGTTTAGCAAAACAAAATAAAAATGAAATAAAAAATCGCTCCATGGAAGCACGTCACTGTTCTGTGGGATCAAACTACCAGTAGAATCGTCCACTGTTTGTCACTTAACGTAATAATTAAACCAATTTAAACAAACAATATACAAGAGAATATTGTGATACAGGACAAAGAATGTTAGTATTTATCTAATTAGACGAACATTTTAACATTATACAACGTTCCTTTGTATTTTCTTGCAACAAATTATCAAATCTACAAAAGGTTAAATTCTTGCAGTAAATAGAAATCGCTTAGAAATATTCCTTCTAAACAAAAATCACAACTAGTCATTCCGTAGCATACGCCACTATTACGTGACAGAAAATACCTGTGAAGGAAATATTTAAGCATAGTTCAATTATTATTTACAGTTGAGTAAAGAACTTTAATAAAACCTTACAATTAAGTCCCTTTACTTTTGCAAAAATAATAAACAGAATTAAAATAAATTTCAATCTCAATTAAACTATTAACAAATGTTTACGCTCAATTTTTTATTCCATAAGGAGTTAATCATAAAGATGTTGGAATTAATAAGAGCTTAATAAAACTAGTCATTTTAAAAACCCTTTACTATTAATAAAATGTCAGTCAAAAAAGTTATTTACTATTAAGGATAATATTATATGTATGTTGTGACAATTATAGTAATAATAAACATTGAAAGGTAATTAAAATATATAAATTGATTCATTGACAAATTGAATTAAATGCTATTCATTATACGTGTATTTAATTTGAGAAGATGGTTTGTTGTATTGTTATTTGCCCCACCTTTGGGAGGCAATTTGAAGGTTTGTTGCTGCTCCGTATGGTAAGCCAGTTTGAAGAACATGTATTATATTTCGACTGTTGGGGAGCTGTTGCAACCGCACGGTAAAGTATGGTAAAAAGTTTCCGGTAGCCTTTGCCCCAAAAATGTTTAAACAAATATTAACTTTGTAATTTTAACTGTTTCTTTAAATATTACATATTTATGTTTGCCTCGGCTGCGTCAATGTTTATATTTTTGTAGAGACATAAATGTCTTAGCAGGGAGTGGTGCGACTGAAGAATGTAGGCTTACACAGATTATAATTTTACTTCACTCCTTTTATTAATACTTGACACGATTTAAATAACACTTCATTGATATATAGAGAGAGAGAGAGAGCTGTGAAATTTTTCTATTGATTACTTGCACTTTTAACACGTAAACTATTTTTGTCTCACACTGAACGTATTAAACTTCTCGAGAACACATCTCGCGTCCGGTTAGGTACACTGTCTACAAGCAATTGACTTCTGAATTTGTAAATTTTGCTCCATTTTAGTTTATAATTGACCAATCCTAGTCCAATAGAATAACTTCATTTAACTAAAGCTTTTTCTGGTTGTTGATTGGCTATTTTATAAGCTGTCACAAAAATTACGTTATTGTTGCTCCGAGAATCACAAGTAGCATTTAAACTTTCTAATTTATTATTGCCTCAAGGTTACCTCATTGTTAGCAACTTTTGACCTATTTCTCACAGCTCCTACATTATTAAATTACGTAATACATTCATATAACATTATTGCACATGTATACAATAATATAAACATATACAATGATTGTAATATACACTTTTTATATCTTGTTACACACACATATTGCTTTAAGGCGGGCTGTTATTGAATTTATATATTATATAATTAGATTGAAATTATTTAAGTGTTAAAAATACTGCCTCAAATTACATTCCATAACAGTGTCACGTTTCTTCACGGTTTTACTATTGATTTAAATACAAAGAATATTTAAGACGTTGTTATTTATTGAATACATCGATACTACAGTCTTCTTAACACTGGATGGAAGGAACTATGCATAATAAAGAATGTAGCCAACTTGTTTGGACAACAGATGGAACCCGTATAGGGACGCAATCGGACGTGGGTATATATTAGGATCTATCTCCTAGGAAAAATATTACTATAAGACTTGGAAAATACTACATAGTTTTTCAGGCAACAGCGTATTTTTACATTATCTACTAGGTATAGTAAAAAGGGTAAGTATTGCATTCCACCTTATATTCGATACCGAGGTTTCACCAGAAATACATGTTTTGAGGAACCTGAATCCAAACAAAGCCTTTTTAGAAAAATGCCCGTGTGTGAAAAGCATAACTCAAAAACGAAAACTTCGATAAATACCGAACTTGGTATTTAGGATCAGCATTTTTCAAAGCTGCGACGCCAAGATTCTCAATAAAATTTTCCCACCCCAGCTACCCTTTACATGGCACGCTTTTGCAAAATGTTGATATTCTCAAAACTGGCTCTAACGATTTTGATTAAAACGTATTTAAGATATTTTCATGGCAAATAAGCTGTATATCTTGAATTTCAGAAAATCTGCTCAGAATATCTCTTCCTTCTGAATGACTTTTGCATAGCTGGTAAACCGGAAGAGACAGACAAGATTTTTGTCACACAAAACTGTAGAGCTCGCTAAAACACAATTTATGTAATGTTTTTTTTTTTTTTGGATTGAAGCATTTCGGAGATATTTCTTGCTATTTGTTTGAATTTTCCAATACTTATACTGTTTATCAAATGACAATTCTTTACTCGTTTTTTTTTGTCCTGGACATACAAAGAGAATGGAATGCGCCACATAGCAACCAGCTCTTAAAACATTTGACTATCGCTTAAATACTATCATATTCCCCTTGTACCTACAAAAAAATTAGCAATAATTTTCTACAAATGCTTATTTCGATTAACAGAAGTATATGGAGAATAAGCGTTTGTAAAAATAGTTTGTATAAGAGTAGAGAAAGTCATGTGAGTGGAACTCATCAGATTTTGCTATCTTGAGTTGTGCAGCTCTAAGAGTACTTGAGAAATGTTACCATGGCAAACGAATTCTCCTCATCTCAGGACAAAATCCTTTAAAAGCACTCTCTTCGGAACAGTAAAATCAAAACTGATATGGGACTACCTAAATGCACTGACTGCCTTGGCATGTCGCAACAAGCTTGAAATGCGATTGGTGCTGGGGCATCAGGGCATTATTTTTCACGTGATCATCAGAGTCGTAAATTTTTGTAATTGAATTTTGCGTAATATTGTGACGTATGCAAAGATGATAGGACATACGCGTCTCTGGTCACCGGGATTCGAGATGGCAGTTGGGTTTGGAGTAGGGAGAACTAGTCTTTTTAGGAGGGGATGAGTTGTTGAGCGTCACTGACGCTTGAGGATAGCGTGGGTTTGAGAAGGCGAGTCAGGAGGTAACGTTCGTGTGGAAAAGACGTGCAACTGCTTTCTTCGTGCTAAGACATGATGGCCTCGCCGACAGACATTGGGCTGAGAGTGTAAGCACTGTTATCTATCTTTATACATTAAATTTAGTAGCCATCCATTTTCGGAGAGTCTTAATTATGGTAGTGTAGTGTCCTTTCCTTCCCTTAAGCCATGTGACGTTTTGGAATAGTAATTATTTTTGTGTTTAACTTAGCTGCGTCCCCGTCGTAGCCTCGCCATGTGAAGATCTTATTAATTTACCGGTACCTTTTGCAAGCGAGTGTCTCCCCATTATTTTCTGAGTAGTATTTTAGTAGAGGCTACGGCAATATCAACGATAAGAGTAATTGATCCACGCTTAATACTCTTCTCTGACGAAGCATAGTTCCAGATACATGATTATGTCTCTCCGTAAAGTAGCAGATATTGTAGCACAGAGAAACCCGATTTTACACACTAGATTCCTTCCACGAGATGAAAATTGGTGCGTGTTGTGCAGGAAACGCATACAGACTACTAAGACCTGTGTTTTCTGAACAGATAATAAATGCAGAGAGGTACCGGAATGACTTACGTAATCTTTTAAAAAGCTGAACGTAATGTCAGTCTGGGTATTTCCAAAAAAACTTTGCTACCGCGCATACACCTGACGAGTCATTAGTTTTATTTCAGAAAAAAATTTCAAATAGTGTAATTAGTAAAAAGTTACAGTTCTCAAGATCACCTGATTTAACAGTATGTGATTTTCATCTATGTGAGAACTTAAAAACAAATCTGATGTTTTACATTCACATGACTTTCTCTAATTTTGTACAAACTATTTTTACAAACGCTTATTCTCCATGTGCTTCATGTTAATCGAGATGTTAATCTTATTGCTAAACGATAGAGGGTAGAGAATGTTATGTGAATGTATCACATCAGATTTTTTCAAACTGAAGCCCTTCAGAACACATTAATAAATAATTCATCACGCACAAAGCAATTTACTATTTGCGTCACGGCATAACAATTTGCAATGAAATACTATTCTATACCAATATTATGTAGCATTTTCGCGTATTGTATCCAATGAAATCACATTACGATTATGGAATACAATGGAAATAACACCAAATGACAGGTTAACCACACCATATAACATTGCATTTATGTATACTTAGCTCGGAACTGCCTAGCAATTATTTCTTCATCTGCCCCATCTTGTGGTAATGTACGGAGCCCTCGGTGTAGAGACATGGCCAGCTTATGTATAACCTAATCAGTTCGCATACGACATACCTTGGCTGGGTAGCCATTTTTGTTTACTTTTTGCTTTCAGCCATGCTGCAGATTTCGTGACGCACTGTAAATACACGCATTTCATTGGCTAAAACCATTAAATCATTGTCAAATCTTTGATCGTTTAGAACATGTCCTTATTTGCTTTCAAGACATTAAAAGTATTGGAAGCAATTTGACAAGAAAAGTTGCGAAGCTGTTACAACTCTTGAAAAGTCTTGTAATGTATTGAATTTGACAAAAATTTGATCGTGTACGAGTAGCTTTAGGAAACTTATTTTCTAGATAAGTAACGAACGTAAATCTGAAATTCTGTTTGAAACTTATAAAAATTGCAGCATAAGGAACTTGTTTTTATAAAACAGCTTAAATTTTGGTTTTAAAATTGCATTACCAAAACGACTTGACATACACTGAGGCAGTGTTTTTAACACTTAAATAATTTCAGTCTAATTATATAATATGTAAATTTAATAACAGCGCACCTTAAAGCAATACATGTATGTAATAATTTGTAAAATGCATGCAACAGTCATTGTATATGTTTATATTATTGTATACATGTTCAATAATGTTATATGAATGTATTACGTAATCTGATAATGTAGGAGCTGTGAGAATAATAGGTTAAAAGTTGAAAACAATGGGGTAACAATGAGGTAACCTTGAGGCAATAATGAATTAGAATGTTTAATAATAGTACTAGTCATTATTGGAGCAACAATAATCTAATTTTAGTTACAGTTTATAAAAATAGCCAATCAACAACCAGAAAAAAACTTAAGTTAAATGAAGGTATTCTATTGGATTAAAATAGCCAATCAGAGACTTGAAATACATAAATTTACAAATTTAGGCGGTAGAAATCAAGTCAGTTGCTTATAGACAGCTCTCATAACTGGACATGTTGGTTGTAGACAGTTTTCCTAACCGGAGGCGAGATGCGTCCTCAAGAAATTTAATACGTATTCGTGTAAGACGAAAATGGTTTACGTGTTAAAAAGTGCAACTAATTAACAAAAGAATCTCACAGCTCTCTACGTCAGCGAAGTGTTATTAAAATCGTGTTAAGAATTAATAAAAAGGAGTGAATTAAAAAAATTATAATCTGTGTAAGCCTACATTCTTCAGCCGCATCACGCCCTGTTAAGAAATTCATCTCTCTAAAAATAATACTGACGCAGCCGAGGCAAACATAAATACATAATATTTAAAGAAACAGTCAAAATTACAAAGTTAATGTTTTTAAACATTTGTGACAAAGGCCACCGGAAAGTACATTTGGGGCGAAGGCTACCGGAAACTTTTTACCATATGTGCGGTTACAACTACTTCAAGTTCGGCTCCCTAGTTAAGTCGAAATATAATACATCTTCTTCAAGGGATTCCATACGTGAAGCAACAACCTACTTCAAATTGGCTCCCAAAGCTTGGGGCAAATAACAATAAAACAAAAAATACAACTTCAACACCTACCAAACTCTGCATCTTTCTTTAGAAATTAGATACAATAAACGATTCAGAAAGCTCAGTAGAGTGCTTTGGATTTTGGAAGATTAAAATTTTGATCCTCCCGATACTTAGTATTTATTCTAGTCAGTTTCAGTTGCTATATATATTGTGCTTTACTAACAGAGGTCAGTACTGGTTCCTTTTAATGACATTAGGGAATACAGCGACATAGTGGGCTTATGTAGCGTCCACAGGAGCAGAGCAGAGAGCTCCTTGTCTTCGCTGACTTGCTCCGTTGGACTTATTTGTCGTGTAAACCATAAAACCAACATCGCACGACAGGAATTCACCTTGATTGATCACTTGCCACCCCGTCATATAACAGTTTCGGTGGCGCACATATCCAAACAAGCCCTTGCTCGTAGTGAGGCACAAAAACACACCCCTTTCACCACACCATTATCACCCTCTGGGGACCATCAGCTCTACCAGTGACAAATCTCTCAGCAAAGCCCGTAAAGACCCCATACATCAATCAATCTGCATAACCAGCGGCAAGCTATGGTGACACATTACGTAGAGAAGGGTCGATCGGCCGCCTGGACGGACGTCGCGTGAAATATTCACGACGATTAGCGCCAGGAAAATTGCGAATGCGAGCCGAGGCTGGGAGCAAGAAGTAACAAACTGCTACGGTCTCACGAAATTTAATAACCTTCCCAATACGCTAGCAATGGCAGGATGCAACTTCTCTTATTTTCAATCTCTTGAACACAAACACGCTTTTTATGTTTCCATGTTCTGCAAGCCTTAGGAGTTCCTAATCCTAAAATGATGATCAACATCTTGCAAGACTGTCCCGATTAACGATGTCCTCTGACTACAAATTGTTCCATCCACACACATTATTTATTTATTTATTTAATGTACTCAAGCAAGGAATTACAGAGTGGATTAATTTTACAAGTCCAAAGATGATAATACAAATTTTGTATAAATCTAGAGAGTAACAGAAATGGAAATTAAAAATAAAATCTGATGTGTTGCACTCACGACTGTTTACTTTCTCTACTACGTATATATCGTCGTCCTCCGCGTGGACTAGTGGTACCGTGCTACCCTCTAGTTCCCAAGGTCGCGGGTTCAAACCCGGCGGAGGGCGATGTATTTTTTCGGGCGTAAAAATCCTTAGCACGGCTTCCTTCGGAAGGGAAGAACCTCAGGCCTGATAAAGAGACCTCTGAGCAAAATTACCGGTCTTTCATACCCAATATAGAATGGGACGCTAAGGACCACAACAGTTAAAGAGCGTCCATAAGTAAAAACTCAATTTAATTTCAATTTACTACGTATAGTAAGTAGGGGAAGTATTTTACTCCACCCAAAAATTCGATACCGAGATTTCACCGGAAATACATGTTTTGACACCCCCTGAATCCAAAAAAAGCATTTTTGGAAACATGTCCGTGTGTGTGTGTGTGTGTGTCTGTGAACAGCATAACTCAGAAACGAACAGTCGGATAAACGCCAAACTTGGTATTTAGGTTCAGTATCTTCCAGAGATGCGACACGAAGGTTTTCAAGAAAATCCCCCCACCCCAGATTACCCCTTTACATTGAAAATTTTTTGAAAATTTTAATTTTCTCAAAAATGGCTCTAACGATTTTGATTAAAATATCATGTGATTTCTTACACAATGTTTTCTCTAAATTCCTGTAGTGTGCGAGGATTGGAACGATACACTGTCTTTTAAAGAACCCCATAAATAAAAATCATAGCTCGTTAGGTCTGGAGAACGAGGGGCCACAAATTAACACTAATTATTCTGTCATAAAGCATCTCTTTTATTGCATGTAATGATTCGCAGCCGTATGTGCTGTTCCAAATCTTGCTGGAACCAACCATACGATTTCTCTTCTTCTGTCAAGCGATTGCAAAATGGCCTCAGAATTAACCTCTGATATCGCTCTGCATTTATTGTTTCATCAAAGAATATGTGCCCTATTATTCTTCTAGCACTTATCGCACACCACACTCCAAATTTCTGATCATAATGAGGCGTTTGATCACAAGAATACCTGCTACTGAGCTTCGGAGAGTAAGCCAGAGTATTTACACGAGATGTGCTGTCTGTTTGAGACGTCAGCATTTCCAGCATCTATTATAAGTTAGAGGATTTTAGTCCGCCTCTGCCGGCGTAATTTCCCCGGCGACTGCCGGATGTCTCGTGCAGTAGAGAGAGGCTGCGAGTGGGTTCGAACATAATTTAACTACCCTATATATACAGCACCTGGAACTGTCATGGTTTTATAGAACTTTTTCTCACTTGATTTTTAATGTTCTTTTGATTGTTCCACATATATTTGAAAAACTTTCTATTTTAGTTCTAATATCTGCTTCTTTAATTTATGATACTAAACATTTAAATGTGTTAACTTGTTCCATATTATTATTGTCTAATACAAGTTTACATCTCAACGGATGGGTTCCGTGAAAAGCCATGGATTTACTTTTATTTCTTGATATATCTAAATTATAATTAAAACTATTTTATATAGTTCAAATAGTGCTCTTTGTAGCGTATCTTCATTATAGAAATGATTACTTGGTCATTCGCATATAGAAGTGTCATTACAAACTTTTTCCTTTCATAATCAGAAGTTGTATTTAAAAAATTTAGCCGCCGTTTCCATTCACGGATTGCGTTGTCTAAATATAAATTAAATAATGTGGGTGATGTACTACACCCTTGTGTTACACTGATATTAATATCTGCTGCCTTAGAATTTCCATTTCTTTTGGTTTAATACACATCTTTGAAACCTTATATATTTCTTTAAATATCTCCACAAAATGATTTGATATTCCTCCATATGCCATTATCTCCCATAATTTTCTTTTTTTACTCTATCAAATGCCTTTATAAAATCTATAAATATTCTTTTCTATTATTTGTTTAATTATAAAATATTATCGGTACATGACCTTCCTAGCCTAAATCCTGTCTGTTCTTCTAAAAGTATTTTTTCAAGGATGTTACGAAGCCTTTGATTTAAAATTTTGACATATAATTTGTAAGCGCTGTTTAACAAGCTAATTCCTCTATAGTTTTCCGGATTGATTTCTTCTCTTTTTTTAAATATGGGCATAATTAATGACATTTTCCATTCTACTGGTATTTTATTTTGTTGCCAGCATTGATTTAAAACATTTAGTGATCTATATTTCATTCCTTTATGTAAGTATTTCAATAATTCTGTATTTATTCCATCTGATCCTGGGGATTTTTTATTTTTTTGAATTATTTATGGCTTGTTCCAATTCAAAAAATGCTAGGTTATCTATTTCAGTTTTGAATGTATTCTCAGATACTTCTCGTTCTATTTCTTCATGGTCATCATTTGTACATAGATCTTTGCAATATTGAAGTCATATATTGCAATCTAATATATATATATATATATATATATATATATAAAATTTCTGTGTTTTAAATGCGACTTTCCTTTCAAAGTACCTACTTAATGGTTTTGTCTTGTAAGGTTTTTGCTGGCTCTCTACCCAGTAGTTTTCTTAGTACTACAACAGCTACACCGTCTATATCTTAGATATCAAT
The DNA here is from genome assembly GCA_030765065.1 of Deroplatys truncata. Lineage (NCBI taxonomy): Eukaryota > Metazoa > Arthropoda > Insecta > Mantodea > Mantidae > Deroplatys > Deroplatys truncata. The sequence continues at coordinate 23,701,421 of CM060979.1, forward strand.
TACTTCAGATTTTGTCGTAACTTTTTAGTTTTTATGAGAAGGATCTAGCACGAGAGATAAAGCATTTTCATCTTTATTTCTGTGTTTGTATTATATTTTAGTTTTGCACCAAAATTCAAAGTATCCTGCTAATTCAGTAGCTATAATGGTGCTGAAGGAATAGAGGAGGTCACGCCGGCAGAGGCGGGGCTAGATTTGTCAGTACCAACTTAAACAACTGCGTTCCATTATGGCCCACTTTTATGTCGTCAGTGGACGAGAAACTATTTTAATCTGACGGGAATCTAAAACAATATATGTCTCAAAATGCAATATATCTCTACTCTATCTCCCATGACGCTATGCCACTGAGTATAAATGTAAATGTAAGCGTGTTGAAACTCCAAAAGTAATAAAACCTAACTAGTAAAGCAAATGCAAAATGAGTGAACTTCAATACTGATGAGCGATTGTTTTACAGATCAAAGCCACCGATATTATTTTAGGCATCAAAACGCAGTATAAATGGAACAAAAAACAAAACAAAATAATAAAGGAATAGCGTGTATTTTATTGGAAAATAAACAATTGTATACCTAACTTTCAGAATACAGCTGCACAGTTCACGAACATCCTTCCTCTTGCTGTTTATTGACTTTAGCGTTTCTTCAATTTGGTTTATACTTTGTTATTGATAGTTTATTTCGCGTTTGATTATATTTAAGACGCAGCCAAGCAACTGCCGAGGAAGGAGAAAGTCGTTACTTGCATTATTCATCGGCTTATGATCCTAAAGTTGACCGGCTCGTTGGTCAGTGTTATTGTCAAACCCATAAAGACGTTTTTATCTTTTACACTGACCGTCCACAGAGAATATCCCAAAGAGGAAATCAGTGACGGAATAGCTACAGCACTATCTGAGAGGGCAGAAGCAGGGTTTCGAGACTAATAACACGTGCGTCATTAATCTCGCTAAGTTTTGATTCATTACTACTTATCTACAGAAAGTAGAGAAATTATTACATTCTAACCTGTAATTTGACTTAACGTTTTAAAAAAGTGTAAGTAATTGAAAACTCAAAACAATAACAAGTAATATATCCGAAATAGTTTAAAAACAAATTTTATTTAACAGAAATTGTGTGCTTGGGGTATATTACCTTTGTGTAGTAAGATTTTGTCTATGTCTCAAGATTTATCTTAAAGAAATCCACAGGCTGTTCCCAGATAATTCAAGATATACATTTTCTCATAGCAAATATCTTACACTTAAGCTATTTTAATACAAATTGTTAACGCCATTTATTGAGAACATCAAATATAACGAAAATGTTTCCATGTATAGGGTAGTTTGAAGTGGGGGTATTTTCTTCAAAGTCTTCATGTCGCAACCTTGGAACATGCTGAAGTTACCAAGTGTTTGGTATTTAACCCAATTTTCGTTTTGAGACACACAAATTTCTTACTATTTTTTCTACTACGTATATTAAGTATGAGAAGTATTGTATTACACTCAAATATTTAGGCAGTATTTTTAACACTTAAATGATTTCAGTCTAATTACGCAATATGTGTGTGTAACAATATATAAAAAGTGTATATTACAATCATTGTATACTATTGTAACATGTTCAATAATGTTATGTGAATGTATTACGTAATTTAATAATGTAGGAGCTGTGAGAATAATAGCTTAAAAGTGGGTAACAATGAGGTAACCTTGAGGCAATAATGAGTAAGAATTTTTAATAATGTTAATAGTCATTATTGGAGCAACAATATTGTAATTTTTGTGACAGTTTATAAAATGGCCAATCAACAACTAGTAAAAGCTTTAGTTAAATGAAGGTATTCTATTGAAATAGTATTAGCCAATCAGAAACTGAAAAGGAGAAACATTTACAAATTCAGAAGTCAGTTGCCTGCAGACAGCGTTACTAACCAGACGCAAAAAGTGTCCTCATGAAATTTAATACGTATTCGTGTGAGACGAAAATAGTTTACGTGTTAGAAAGTGCAATAAATAAAAAGAATCTCACAGCTCTCTATATCAGTGAAGTGTTATTTAAAATCGTGTCAAGAATTAATAAAAAGGAGTGAATAAAAGATTAAAATCTGTGTATGCGTAGTTTCTTGTTGCACCACAACCCTGCCAAGACATCCATGTCTCTAACAATAATACTGACGCAGCCGAGGTAAACATAAATATATAATAATAAAGAAACAGTAAAAATTACAAAGTTAATATTTTTAAACTTGAGCGAATGCTACCGGAAAGGGGGTACTATACGTGTGGTTGCAACGAATTTAAAGTTCGGTTCCCCAGCAGTTGAAATATAATACAACTCCTTCAATACAACCTACTTCAAATTGACGCCCAAAGCGTATTGCAAACAAGTTAAAAGAAAATACGTTCTTCAAATTTGGCTCCCAAAGCGTGGGGCAAATAATAGCAATAAAACAAAATACCTTCTTCAAATTGGTGCAAGCAGCGTAAAGATATCTACTTCAAATTGGCGCCCAGAGTGGGGCTAATATGTATCTTCCTCAAAATGCGGTATCTACATTACACTGGAAGGATATGCTTTGAGGCGCCCTAAATAATTAAAAAGAATGGTCCGCGCACGTCCTTAGCCTCCAAGGATGCAACACGAAGATTTTGAAGAAAATCCCCAAACCTACTGCCCTTTGCAGGGAACAATTTTCGAAAAGTGATTTTCTAAAAAAAATGGCTCTAAAAGTTTTATTAAAATACCACATATTAAACATATTTACATGAAAAATAAAATGTACATCTTGAATTTCTGGAAATAGCCTATGAAGTCCTCTTTATTCGGAAGTAATTCTATATAATCTTGTATAACTGGTAAACGTTAAGCGATAGAAGAAAACGTACAACACAAAATAATGTAGATCTCTTTAACACACACAGTCTATTTCAAGTAATGTTTTTGTGGCATTATTAAAGGTTCGAATTGGTCATTTCTTGGTCATTCTCTTAAAGTCAACATTCAGTTGTTTCTCGCGATGTCATGGAAACAGTATGGAATTTTAAGGCCAGCGTATAGCGTCCAGTTTTTAAACATTTGACTATTGCTGTTCCCTTTGTATCTATAACCAAATGTGTAATGTAGCTGTTTCTGTAAAGGTTTTTGGACTAAAACATAGTAGGTATAAAAATAAGCTTTAGTAAGAATAGTTGTATACTCATTAATAAACGATAGAGGGTAGAGAAAGTCATACGAGTGTATCATATCAGAATTTCTTTTTAAAATCAGACATTACCAACAAGCTTAATTATTTTTCTTCAAGCAACACACTTATACACCTTTTTGTATGTATATATATATATATATATATATTTTTTTTTTTTTTTTTGGATTCTGGGAGTCTCAAAATGTGTACCTGCAGTAAAATCTCGGTATCGAATGTTTGGGTAAATAAAATACTTCCTCTTACCTACAACAGGTAGGAAACTAAAACATTTGAAAATTAAAACCAATAACAAAGAATATCCCGGAAATGTTAACGCCACAGAAAAAAATGTATTTAAAGTAAATCCAGCAATTTAACGAAATGCAGACTTTCGTGTTATAAGATTCTCTCTCCTTACGGTTTACCAATTATACAATAATCAGAAAATTCAACATACACTTATATTTTTATGTCATGTAATTATTTTCAACCATCGTATTTTAATCAAAATCGTTAGAACCATTTTGAGAAAATAAAAACTAACGACAAGTTTTGCATTAAATGGCACATTGGGATCCTCTTGGATATATTCGTGTCGTATACTTGGAAGATGCTGAATTTAAATACCAAGTTTGGTATTTAACTGACTTTGGGTATACAAATTATTCTTACTAAGATATTTTTACATCTACTACACTTTAATCGAGATAAAATTTTCCGGAAACAGCAGCATTACACATTTCGTTATATATACAGAGCACAACGACAGTCAAATGTTTGAAAACAGGAGACTATATGCTGGCCTTAAAATTCCATACTGTTTCCATGACACAGGAGAAGATGAAGTACCAGGGGCCTAGGCCCCCATGTGACCCTTGGACGAGAGCGTCATCCGAGTACACTGCCACCCCCGAGAGCTTTTCCTTTTGGCCGGCACCTGAAAAGTTTATTCGCCCACCCCCATTACAGGGCGGAAGTGGACAGGGGGTTGACAGTCATCTAGCTACTGTCTATCGGCTATCCAGGGCAGTACCGAAGGACCTTGAGGGGTCTCACAACCTCGCCTTGACGGAAAACTGCCCGGGCGTCTCCCATGGGTATCCGGAAACACTACCCCGCCGAGTCCAACCCAATCCAAACGACATCCCTATCTGTGGGACTCGGACGTTTGGCCCCGCGTACTTCTAATAACGTCAGAAGTACCTCGAGTGCTCAACGTCTACAGCACCCGCACCACGGCAGCTGAAGGGGTCGGAACCACCCTTAAGGGGACCAGGAGAAACAATTGAAAATCGATAGGACTTTAAAACAATTGCCAATGATTAAACAATTCGAGCCATTAATAACAGATATCTTAGAAATGGCTTATGCCAAAGACAATTTATTTGAAATAATTTGTATGTTTTAAAGAGCTCTACATCTCGCTTAATGTTTACCAGTTTTACAAGATTATATCAAACCCCTTCCCAATGAAGAGGACTACACAGGCTATTCCCAGAAAATTCAAAACATACATTTCATTAATCATGTCTATGGTATTTTAATCAAAATCGTTTAAGCCATATTTTACAAACTAAAAATTTCGAAAAATGTTCCATGAAAAAGGTAGATTGGAATGGGGGAATTTTCTTGAAAATCTGTGTATCGCCTCTTCAGAAGATACTAAATTAAATACCAAGTTTGGTGATTTATCAAAGTTTTAGTTTTCGAAACCTGTTGTTCACAGACACAGACACAGACACATCGAGACAAACAAAGAACATTTTCTAAAAATTATTTTTTATTTTTCCAACGAAGTGAAATGGAACACTTCACTCTATCAGAAGTACCTATTAGACTAGCCCATTATTTCAGACGTATAAAGTTCATTAGAATTACCGTCCATACGTCAGAATGCTAATTCCATGATAATGGCTGAATATACATAAGTCCCATGATATTCCTTGCGCATCAAGAGGCTTGTGGTGAAAGTTAGGAGGAAATTACGTTAAGCTTACTGCACTGAATTGGTATAATGCTATTTAATCATTTGCTGGGTCTTGCACAATACTCTCAAGTAGGGTCAGAGCCAAGCGTTGACCACAGACTTCTCTGAACCCCGTTTCCATACTAATCCGGAATTTCAATAATTTCAACAGTACAGCGAACTGAATGCCACGAAATTACTCTCAAATTCTATAAATGGTAGATCATGATACAAGAGGTAAAAATAAAGTTATTTGTAACACGTGTGGCATATATTACTTTCTCTACTACGTATAGTAAGTAGGGGAAGTATTGTATTCCACCCAAAAATTCGATACCGAGATTTCACTGGAAATTTATGTTTTGAGACACCCTGAATCCAAACAAAAAAGCATTTTTGGAAACATATCCATGTGTGTGGGTCTGTGTGTCTGTCTGTTAACAGCATAACTCAGAAACGAACAGTCGGATAAACACCGAACTTGGTATTTAGGTTCAGTATCTTCCAGAGATGCGACACGAAGGTTTTCAAGAAAATCCCCCCACCCCAGACTACCCTTTACATGGAACATTTTTCGAAAATTTAAATTTTCTCAAAAATGGTTCTAATGATTTTTAATAAAATATCACATGTTTAAGATATTGTCATGAGAAATGAAGTGTATATCTTGAATTTTCTGGGAATGTCTCCAAAAGTATTCTTCATTGTGAACGACTTTTACATAACTGGTAAACCATAAGAGATAGACAAACTTTTACTACACAAAAAATGTAGATCGCGTTAAAATACACAATTTATGTCACATACATTGTTTTTGTTGAGTGAACCATTTTCGAGATATTGCTTGTTATTTCTTTAAATTCTTCAATACTTACTTTTTCAAATGGGAATTCGTTATTCATTTTTTTATCTTGGATATGCAAAGAGTATTAATCTGTGGCAAAGAGAATAGTGCTGCACATAGTAACCAGCTATTAAGAGATATGTCTATGCTTAAAGGCTACTGTATTTCTATATTGCCTCGATTAATATGAAATAGATGGAGAATAAGAGTTTGTAAAAATAGTTTGTACCAGAGTAGAGAAAGTCATGTGAATGTAACACATCAGATTTTTTTAGACAGTGTTCGAATTTGTATAATAATATATTATTTTATTGATTTCTGAAACAGATAAATCACATGTCAGATGTTTTGTTGATTTGCTAGCAGCCATTTACAGTAGAATTGTTTTCAACTGTTTTGCCTTACACCAGGTAATGGAGCGATTAAATGCTATACCATGTTGCTTTCTGGGTAAGTAATTCTAGTGTTATTCTGGCTCTTACATTTCAATTTTTTCTGGATTCACAATTGTCGCCTTTTAATCTTTATGTAGTTGACATTACATATAGGTATAACGTTTCAAATCAAAGAAAGCAGAAGCCTGTCAATATAACGTATAGTTTAACTCCACAACGAATTGCGATAAATTGAAGTATGACCATTTGTATTGTGAACAGATAATGCGAGAGCCATGAGAAATTAATCAAGTAAGAAGACATAATTAAAAGTAAAACCTAATCAATCCAATTATTACTAAACAATTATAATGTTCCTTTCCAATTTAATATTTGGGATATTAATGAAAAAAATAAGTTTTTTCTGCCAAAAGAAATTTTTTGCCCATTTTTTCGATTTATACAGTTTTTAAAAAATGTTTTAAGTTTCCTTATTTTGCCTAATTAATGCTTACTGCGATATTACTGCTTTCGTTACCGCTTATTACGCAATTATACAACACACTTAAACACCCATACCCATGACGGGTCTCGAACCCGCGACCCTTAGCTTGGCGGAGCGCCGGAGCTATACACTCCAGCAATCACGGCTACGAGGGCCGGCTACATTGGTTAGTGTACAAATACAAAAGGTAATTGCCATTTGATTTTACCTGGTCACAATGGAGTAGTACTTACGAATATTTTATGTTAAGCTTTTAGTTCATGAGCACTATGTTAAAATTTCTACTTTTAGGCCATGCTGTCTAGAAAGTATTTTAATAAGGTTTGTTTGGTAAGCTTCCATGTGTAGTATCTTCTTTCCAACACTGAATGGTGAATTTTTAATTTCCTTACCACGTAGGTAGTAGGTAGCGAAAATATTGCATTCCATCCAAAAATTCGATACCGAGATTTCACCAGAAATACATGCTTTGAGGCCATGGAATCTAAAAAACATTTTAGAAAAAGGTCCAAAAAAAATCCATCACAAACTACCCTTTATATGGAATTTTTTCGAAATTTATTTTAATGAAATGTGAGGCAGTATTTTTAACACTTAAATGATTTCAGTCTAATTATATAAAATATAAATTCAATAACAGACCGCCTTAAAGCAATATGTGTATGCAATAATTTGTAAAATGTATGTAACAGTCATTGCATATGCTTATATTATTCTATTCATGTTCAATAATGTTATATGAATGTATTATGTAATTTAATAATGTAGGAGCTGTGAGAAATAGGTCAAAAGTTGCTAACAATGAGGTAACCTTGAGGCAATAATGAATTTGCAAGCTTAAATGCTACTAGTCATTATTGGAGCAACAATAATGTAAATTTTGAGACAGTTTAAAAATAGCCAATCAACAACCAGAAGAAGCTTTGGTTAAATGAAGGTATTCTATTGGATTAGGAATAGCCAATCTGAGACTTGAAATACAGAAATTTAGCAGTTTAGGCGGTTGAAATCAGTTCAGTTGCCTGCAGACAGTGTTTGTAACCGGATGCAAGATGCGTCCTCGAGAGATTTAATACGTATTCGTGTGAGACGAAAAATAGTTTTACGTGTTAAAAAGTGCAATTAATTGATAAAAAGAATCTCACAGCTCTCTATATCAGTGAAGTGTTATTTAAATCGTGTCAAGCATTAATAAAAGTAGTGAAGTAAAATTATAATCTGTATAAGCCTACATTCTTGTCGCATCACGCCCTGCTAAGAGAAACGTGTCTCTAACAATAATACTGACGCAGCCGAGGCAAACATAAATATGTAATACTTAAAGAAACAGTAAAATAACAAAGTTAATATTTCTTAAACTTGGGGCAAAGACGACCTCAAAGTACATTTGGTGCGAAGGCTACCGGAAACCGGGTACCATACGTACGGTTGCAAATACACTTCAAGTTTGGCACTCCAACAGTTGAAATATAATAAAACTCCTACAACAATAAAATAACTCCTTCAATACATCCTACTTCAAATGGCTCCTACAATTAAAACACCGTATATTAATGATATCTACATGAAAAATAAAATCTATATCATAATTTTATGGGAATAGTCTATGAAGTCCTCTTCATTCGGAAGGAATTTTGTATAATTTTGTATAACTAGTAAACGTTAAGCGAAAAACGAAAACGTATTACACAAGAAATTGTGATCTCCTTAAAACACACAATGTATTTCAAGTAATCGTTCTTGTGCCATAAGCTATTTTCTAAGTATGCGTTATTAATATTTCGAATTGTTCATTACGAGTACTTGGTTATTCTTTAAAGTCTTCTCAACATTCAGTTGTTTCTCGCGATTGCATGGAAACAGTATGGAATTTTAAGGCCAGCATATAGCGCCCAGTTGTTAAATATTTGACTATCGCTGTTTCCTTTATACCCTAAGAAAATGTGTGATATAGCTATTTCTGCAGAGGTTTATTTGGACTAAAATTAAGTAGATAGATAAAATAAGCTTTAGTAAGAATAGTTTGTATCTATAACCATTAAAGCGATAAAGTGTAGAGAAAGTCATATGACAAATGTAACAAATAAGGTTTCTTATTGTTAAATTTATACCCCGACGTTAAATTCAATGGCCATATTGATGGGCTTTTTAGCCTTGTAACGTATTTGCTATTGGCAATGTTGTTAAGGGGACAAGGTAGCCTGAACACATGGAAATTACACCTTAAGTGTGTTAAATTACCACTGCTCTTAACGTTCTCAATGTTTTTTCCTGATAAAATAATAAAATTTACTCTCAAAATACGTGAATTCATGTACCCCTTTCTCTGATAGTACTTGCAATACAGATTCACACTTTTGCATACTTGTTCTTAGTATAATCATCTATCTTCTGAACATCAAGTATTTAGTTGAATGTATCAGTTGATTAGAAACTGAAAAAAATTATTTTCAAAGTCAAAAAAGTAAAATTGTGGAAAATTTGCAATGTTATTGCTTTCTTAATATCACTAATATACATTATAAAATTATGATTGTGGTTCAGAAAGTTTAACTATGTGTTGTACACATGCACTGAAAATTTCAGCTTTCTACCGATCATACTTTCTGGGAAAAAGGTACATAAGTATCCAAAAATGTTGTTTTGAGAAAACTGAACTTAAACTTAGAGCACTAAAGTTCTGACACTTCAGTACATCCCAGGGTCATAATCATATGCACCTTCGGTCCTGGATTACTTCAGCTTTTCTGATCGCCTTCTCTTGTTCCTGGCCTATTTTGTTAATTGCTGAACTGCTCGCTGGGTATGACATAGTCGTTCGTTGTTGAAAGATACTAAAATGTTCTTAAAAGGGGCGTTGCATGACAGCTTAAAAGGAATGCAGACTGGCATTTAAATGTCTTAAAAACCTTTTAACCTCCCAAAAGTATATATTTTGTGAAACTGGAAATAATAGAAATTTTATTAGTGCCAAAGACAAGAAAGGGATGCTTGACCATTTCAGAGTACCTTGTCCCCTTAACTGCTATACAGCTGTCATTGGATTTATGATTTTTCCTCGAGTTTTGCGAGTTACATCACAAACATTCACACTCCCAGACTCTGGGGAGGATAGGGAATAACCTTAGGTAGACAAAAATTCCCGCCCTCCAGCCGAGAATAGAACCCGACAGCCCTCGCTCAGCAGGCAGGTGCTCTATCGACTGACCTGTGAGACCACACCGGTGACATTTTGTTTTGTTAATTTACTTCATTTTTACCAAACACCTTTTTCTCTTTAACTGTGTTTAACACCCAATCTAAAATTAGTTGATATAATTCCAAAAATCTGTGTACTGGATGACCATGACTCTCTCTTCAGCCTTATACAAACTATTCTTACAAAAGTGTATTCTAGTATCTACTTCACCACATATTTACACGTTTCATTGTAGGTATAACATGAGGCAGTATTTTTAACACTTAAATGATTTCAGTAAAATTATATAATATGTAAATTCAATAACAGCCCGCCTTGAAGCTATATGTGTATGTAATAATTTGTAAAATGTATGTAACAGTCATTGCATATGCTTATATTATTGTAAACATGTTCAATAATGTTATGTGAATGCATTACGTAATTTAATAATGCAGGAGCTGTGAGAATAATAAGTTAAAAGTTGTCAACAATGAGGTAACAATGAGGTAACCTTGAGGCAATAATGAGTTTGAGAGTTTAATAATACTACTTCAATAATACTAGTGATTACTGAAGTAACAATAATGTAATTTTAGTGACAGTTTATAGAATAGCCAATCAACAACCAGAAAAAGCTTTAGTTAAAAGAAGGTATTCTATTGGATTAGGAATAGCCAATCAGAGACTTGAAATACAGAAATTTACAAGTTTAGACGGTTGATATCAATTCAGTTGCCTGCAAACAGTGTTCCTAACCGGACGCGAGACACATCCTTGAGATATTTAATACGTATTCGTGTGAGACAAAAAATAAGTTAACGTGTTAAAAAGTGTAATTAATTAATAAAAAGAATGACACAGCTCTCGTTATCAGTGAAGTGTTATTTAAGACGTATCAAGTATTAATAAAAGGAGTGAAGTAAAATTATAATCTGTGTAAGCCTACATTTTTGTCGCATCACAACCCTACTAAGAGAAACCATGTCTCTATCAATAATACTCACGCAGCCGAGGCAAACATAAATATATAATATTTAAAGTAACAATTAAATTACAAAGTTAGTATTTTTTTTAAACTTGGGACAAAGGTCACCTAGAGGTACATTTGGGGCGAAGGCTACCGGAAACTGTTTACTATTCGTGAGGTTGCAACTACTACAAGTTCGGCTCCCCAACAGTTGAAATATAATACAACTCCTTAAATACAAACTAGTTCAAATTGACGTCCAAAGCGTGGTAAAAAAATAACGTAACTAACCATCTTCTTCAAACAAGAATAGAGTAAACTAAAGTAAATACAGCAAATGCAGTAAATCAAATCTTTTAAAGCTGGGTCGTTATGTGATGCTTTCATACTCCTTTCTCTTTGTAAGACAACGAAAAATAGAAGAAGGAAGACAGAAAAAACAAAGAATAGCGATTTGTAGTTGAAAAATTATGAAGTATTCGCCAATTCAAACTAACAAAAAATATCTCGGAAATTGTTAATGCCAAAACCAATTATTGGTCGTAAATGTTTTAATTAAAGAGGTCTAAATATTTCCTATAGCAAGATTTTGCCTGACTCTTATGGTTTACTAATTATTATAAAGAAACATTTACAATGAAGAGGACTTCACAGGCTATTCCCATAAAATTGAAGATATAGGCACACTATCTTAAATAAATGGCATTTTCATCAAAATGATTACAGCTATTTTTAGGAAACCGAAAACTTCGAAAAATCTTCCATGTAAATTTATTTTGGGTTGGGAAAAGTTATACTAAAAATAAAACACACAAAAAGGAACGTTTTCTAACACATTTTTATTCAGGGAGCCTCAAAACATTTATTTGGGATGAAATATCCACATAAGGTTTTTGGATAGAATAGAATACTTCAACTTACTATAGATAGACAAGAGATTAAAAAGTGACCGATTATGAGTAATAAAGTTAATATCATGACAACTGTTTGACATAGTTCGTTAACATTCTGTATACACTAGCTATATGCTTTACGTTGTGTATATATGGTAAAAATTGATTGATACATTAACATGAAATTCTCTATCCTCTATCTTTATTTGTGGGTATACAAACTATTCATGCTTAAGCTTATTTTTCCATCTACTACATTTTAGTCCAATTACACCTTGGCAATAAAGCTACATTATACATTTCTTTATAGATATAAAATGAACAGCGATATCCAAATGTTTAGGAACTGGGGGATATATGCCGAAATTTAATTCCATACTGTTTCCATGCAATGCCAAGAAACAACTGGAATTCGTTAAGACTTTAAAGAATGTGAGGCAGTATTTTTAACGCTTAAATGATTTCAGTCTAATTATATAAACATAAATTCCATAACAGCCCGCCTTAAAGCAATATGTGTATCATTGTATATGGTTATATTATTATATCCATGTGTAATAATGTTATGTGAATGTATTACGTAATTTAATAATCTAGGAGCTGTGAGAATAATAGGTTAAAAGTTGCTAACAATGAGGTAACCTTGAGGCAATAATGAGTTTGAGAGTTTAATAATGTTACTTATCATTCTTGGAAGCAATCCTGTAATTTTAGTGACAGTTTATAAAAATAGCCAATCAACAAACAGAAAAAGCTTTAGCTAAACGAAAGTATTTTATTGGATTAGGAATAGTCAATCAGAGACTTGAAATACAGAAATTTACAAGTTTCGGCGATTGAAATCAGTTCAGTTGCCTGCAGACAGGGTTTGTAACCGGATACGAGAAACATCCTCGAGAGATTTAATTCGTTTTTCATGTGAGATGAAAAATAATTTTACGGGTTAAAAAAAGTGTAATTAATAAATAAAAAAAATCTCACAGCTCTCTCTACATCAGTGAAGTGTTATTTAAATCGTGTCAAGCATTAATAAAAGGAGTGAAGTAAAATTATAATCTGTGTAATCCTATATTCTTCTGTCCCACCACAACACTGCCAAGACATCCGTGTCTCTAAAATAAATACTGAGGCAGGCGAGGGAAACATAAATATATAATATTTTTTAAACTTGGGGCAAAGGCCACCTGAAAGTACACTTTGGGGCGAATGCTACCGGAACCGTGTACCATATGTTCGGTTGCAAACAAACTTCAAGTTCGGCTCTTAACAGTTGAAATATAATACAACTCCTTCAATACAAACTACTTCAAATTAACGCACAAAGCGTGATGCAAATAATGTAACAAACCACCTACTTCAAATGACCGGTTTTGAACAATTAGAACCTTTATTAACGGATATTTGAGAAATGACTCATGCAACAGAAAAATTTATTTTAAATAAATTGTGTGTTTAAAAGATATTTTTATGCCACGGTTTTGTTTATCGCTTAACATTTACCAGTTACACAAGATTATATAAAATTCCTTCTGAATGAAAAGGACTTCACAGGCTATTCCCAGAAAACTCAAGATATACATTTTATTTGTCATGTAAATATATTTATTATGTAATATGTTAATCAAAATCGTTATAGCAATGCTAAAAAAATTTAGAAACTTTTTCCATGTAAAGTGTATTTCGGGGTGGGGGTTTTTCTTTAAAATCTTCGTGTCACATCTTTTCAGGATAGTGATCCTAAATACCAAGTTTGGTATTCATCGGACTTTTCCTCTTTGAGTTATGCTGTTCGCAGACACACACACAAGCACAGACAGGACCTTTTTTTATTTAGGGGTCTCAAAACATGTATTTCCTGTGAAATCTCGGTATAGAATTTTTGGGTGGAATACAATACTTCCCCTTCTTACTATACGTAGTAGAGAAAGTAAAAATGAATAACGAATTCCCATTTGAGAAAATAAATATTGAAAATTTAAGGGAATAACAAGCAATATCTCAGAAATGGCTCACTCAACAGAAAAAATATATATGTCATAAATCGTGTATTTTAACGCGATCTACATTTTTTGTGTAATAAAAGTTTGAATATCTTATGGTTTACCAGTTATGCAAAAGTCGTTCACAACAAAGAATTCTTTTGGAGACATTCAGAAAATTCAAGATATACATTTTATTTGTCATATATGATATTTTAATCAAAATCGTTAGAAACATTTTTGAGAAAATTAAAATTTTCGAAAAATGTTCCATGTAAAGGGTAATCTGGGGTGTAGGGATTTTCTTGAAAACCTTCGTGTGGCATCTCTGGAAGATACTGAACCTAAATACCAAGTTTGGTGTTTATCCGACTGTTCGTTTCTGAGTTATGCTGTTCACAGACACACACACGGACATGTTTGCGAAAATGCTTTTTTTAGATTCAGGGGGTCTCAAAACATATATTTCCTGTGAAATCTCGGTATCGTATTTTTGGGTGGAATACAATACTTTCCCTACTTACTGTACGTAGTAGAGAACGTAAAAAGCTAATTTTTTTTAATTTTCATAGATACATTGCCTTAATGGGCACCCTTTGCATGTTTTCCCGTACAGAAGATATTATGTTGTGTTTAGATCTGACTCGATTTCCGAGCCCGAGTCTCTCTCTGCCGCGCCGCGCCGCGCCGCTTCACTATCGGAAAACGTTAATGATGCTACCTTCTTCTCATGTCACAATCCTCGCTTTGCGAGCATTCCGTTAGCTATTAGCTATGCGATATCGACCACTCCATCTAACTTCATATAAACCACACTCTATTTAAACACCACAAAGGAACATCTGCACACACAGATATCACAATGTTTAGGATATGGCGCTCTCGGAAATGCCTTAAGCCATTTCGGAACTCGTTATAAACCTCAAGGTGTCGGTAACCTTGTTTCCTTCACTTAGTGGCGAAAAACACCACTAACTACTGTAGCAGGTAAGTTTACCAAACTACACAGTCTAGCATGTCTTTGTATTATAGGGGCCTTCAAAGTGCTCAAAGCAAAACCGATTATACAAATGGTGTTTTAAAACAATAATACATTAATAATTGTGACACACAATGCATACATAAGTACACAATGTATCAAACTTCCCCATCCATCGCATTAAATTTCCGTTCTTCCAGTCCTTAACAAGTTTTACAAATTATTATTTTCGAATATTTTACTAACATCTGCTTCAAAGCAAAATTGAAGTACTGTTTAAAATAAATTGTAGTTGAGAGTATGTAATAACCTGGAGAAGTTTCCGCGCTCGTGCAGGTACTGTATTACTCAAATGCAGGCACTGTCTGCCGCAGTGTGCTACCATCTAGTGGCATTTACGTAAAAGTGTAGCGATAGAATAGAAACACAGCGCGGCAGAAGCTTTTTGTACGCTTTCAAACTGTGCACGACCCGTATGTATTTTACCTATAAGGTAATTACGTCATACCAGTCGCGCATGCGCAGTAAACTCCTTAAAACGTCTAGAAGTGAAGAGGTGCTACCGATCCTGTTGCCAAATTTCAGCGAGTTTAGAGGAGTAGCGCGGTATATTTAAACGCTGTAGATTTTAAATTACCGCCAACACTTTACGTTTAATATCCAGCATTCAAAGAAAAAGCAAACAATAAATTTCCAAAGTGTGAACAATTAGTGTGTTCACATGCTTACGTGCTCTTAGCAGTCACCGCTGTTTCCAAAAATATGGATGGATAAATGGAATTGTTTGTTTCCGTGCCGGTTTTCATAATATAATGCTCTCTGTTTCAGAGCAATGTAATGCATTATTTAACCGAGCATGATGGCTCCGCGCTAACGGGGGGTCGTAGGTTCAATTCCCCTCAGGCCAGCCACTATTAAGCTTGAAGATTTTCTCATGGTTTCCCGGATCGGTAGGTTGAACACAGGGGTGGTTCCTCTTGTACCACGAATTTCCTGTCCCCATCACGTCCTTTAATCTCTTTATCTTCATATATTTCAAAGTTGTTGACCAAGAGCCGACAGGATTCACCCGACGGGGTGGATTCATTCGTCCCGGAACCTCTGGGATAGGAGATAGGACAGGCAGCCCCGCGCCAGCGGCATGGTTGGTGTGATTCTGAAATCGTTAGGGACCCCGTTCTCATTAGCGCGCCGAATCCATCACCCTTCCGATCCCCCTGGGGGTCACGTATGTCACAAAGGGTCTACGGTGGCCTATTAGCGGTGCTGAGCTCTAGTGAATGGGCGCCCCTTTCCTCTGAATAAATCCTTATAGGTACATAATTTACCAACTTAAGAAAGCAGCATAAAGTTTTCGATAAAGGGCGTACTAATCACAACATTAACAACATAAAACATATCTTTTACTGAACATCAAATAAATAATAGCGTTGAATTTGAAAGTAATCGTACGAGGGATGTTTTTAAAGTATGGTCCGTTATGCAATAAAATAAGAACTACAAAATATTTTCGTTACCTCATTATTTTATTTCATTGTATATACCTTAAGTTTTCTTTCCACACAGTTTTCACAGTCAATTAAATTCTCATTCTGGTGAGGGATAAATTTTAGTGGCTCTTCTTAATAGAAGTTCGCCGCCAATCCATAAAAGAATTGTACAGTTTCTGAGATGCATTTTTCTTGTCTAAGATTCCGTGGCAGAAGAAACTCCGTTATTGGAATCGTTGGTTTCAGGAGCGGGATTCAAACTGGTGATTCGGAAGTCAGATCTTTTATCACAGAGTAGCTCCAAGAAAACAATTGCGAATCTGCAAGTTAGTGTGATGTTAGTCAAAAACAGACGACTCATTATTTATGTCCTTCAAAAAGCTTCCGTACATGTCCCCAAATTTATTCCTAACAGATTCCCACAGCTCATTTACAATACAGAAAAATTTTACTCCATAAACAGCTACACGTTTCCTAGATGAATTGGCGGCAGAACTCTCTGACGAGGTCCTAAAATAATTATGCTACAATAAGACAAATGCTCAAAATGCATTGATAAGTGGTAGAAAATTAGTGTAAGGTTTGAAGGCTTGAGTAAAAAATAACTATCGAAAAATGTTTAGTAGTTAGTAATTTATTGCAAACCGGACCATACTTTTAAAATACCCCTCGTATATATGCAGTGGACCAAATGACACATTCACATAAGGAAATACATAAGATAAATGTTAGGTGGTCCACTAGTAATACACAGGTGAATTATTATAAGACATGCTTTTAAAGCAAGTACCGATATTTTTTTTAAAATTAACAGAATATTATTTTTCAAATACCTTATCATTCATTACGTTAGATCTTACACTACCTCTCCACATGGTAAACGCCGTTATTCAGGCACTGTCGTAACGCGTAACCAATTTCTGCATGTCTTCGTCAAAGAATGATGCCGCCTGTGATGAAAGCCAAGTATGCACTTCTTGTTTCACAACATCATCGTCGTTGGAATGATTTCTTCAGATGAAGAACCAAATGCAAATAGGTTGGTCTTTTTCCACAGCCTGCACTAAATCATCCGTGATCACACACGCTCGGCCGCTCCGTGGCTCATCATGCACATCTTCACGACCTTCGTTACACTGTCTAACCCAGTTCCTCATAATTCCAACTCTCATTATTGTTTCCGCCTAAACCTCACACAATTGGCGATGAATGAACGCTCTAACAACAGGAAAACACCAAGTAACGATCGCTCACATCTGTGTCTGGCTTCCTAATGAATGCAGGACGTGATTGTACCTGCTCAAAATCGCGACTGCAGCGCTGCAGCGGCAAAATATTAAAATAGTACTGACTTTAAAAACACGCCTTATATATACGTTTTGAGGCCCTCTGAATAAAAAGCATTATTAAAAGTTATGTATATGTGACTGTGTGTATATGTGTGTGCGTCTGTAAAACGCACAACTCAAAAACAAAACGTTGGTTAAATACCAAGCTTGGTATTTAAATTTATTATCTTCCAAAGATTTGACGGGAAGATTTTCAATAAAATCGTGGGGGGATTCCCTTTACACAAACAATTATTTTCTTAAAAGTGCCTCTTAAAAATTTTGATTAAAATACTATATATATGACGGATATTCACATGAAAAATAAAATGTATATCGTGAAGGAAATAGCCTTCGAAGTCCTCTCCATCAAGAAGAAACCTTGCATTACCTTGTACAGCTGATAAACGTTAAGCAATAGACGAAAATGCACCTCGCAAAAAATGTGGATCTCTTTAAGAGACAATTTACAAGGGCTGATCAATAAAGACTGAGACTGATTTTTTTTCACAGATATTTATTACTCCATTTCAATGTGACATGATCTTTTTCAAAGTAGTCCCCTCCTAACTGAATGCACTTTTTATAACGTCTCTGCCAGTCCTCGAACACATGGTGCAGGCCATTCTTTGTCAGGTTTTTGAGAATCGCCTCACTTTTCTTTAACACTGCTTCAGTGCTCTCAAATCGAATGGCCCGGAGCTTTGCCTTTAGTGGTGGGAATAAAAAGAAATCACAGCGGGTAAGACCGCGGCTTTAAGACGGATGCGTCACACAGGTAATGTTGAATTTAGCCAAAAACTCCTGGACTTGATTTGCGACGTGTGGCCGCGCGTTGTCGTGGTGAAGTCGCCACTCACTCCGATGATGTTCTGGACATTTCCTTGTAATATGCTTCCTCAGTGTAGCCAATATTGACGTGTAGTAGCTGCTGTAACAGTAGTGTGAGGGGGGGTAACTGCATGGTGGTAAATCATTCCATTCAGAAACACCAGGCCCACCTTGCTTAGCACAGAGGACTCGCCCTTCTTTGAAGTCCTTGAACCACCTAAATACCGTTGCACGAGGTAGTGCATCTTCACCGTATGCTTGCTTCAGCTTTTCGAAAGTTTCAAGGCTGTATGATTTAAACGAAAATAAAATTTTATTGCGCTGTATTGCTCCTCTCGTGTCGCCTCCATTTTGTGGTATGCGAAATTCAAGTAGGGTCAACAATATACAGCATTACTACCAACCTACTGTTATGAGAGTGCTGTCGCTTATGGACATTATACATGAAACCCTGCTCTTTTCAAGTATTCGTGGTAGAGACATAAAACTATCAAGGAAACTACAGAAAAAAATCAGTCTCAGTCTTTATTGATCAGCCCTCGTACTTAAAACACACCAAACTTTTTTGTGGCGTTAGCCATTTCCAATATATCCGTTATTAATAGTCTGAATTATTCAATTCTTTGTCATTCTTTCAAAGTGCTATTGACATTCAGTTGTTTCTCGTGATGGTCTGCCAGCATATAGCGTCCAGTTTTTAAACATTTGACTATCGCTATTCCGTTTCCATTTTTAATTATTTTTTTTATTTATGGCCGCTCTTTAACTACTATGGCCCTAGGCGTCCCATTCTATATTGGGCGTGAAAGACAGGACATTTCACTCAGAGGCCTCTTATCAGGCTTGAAGTACTTTTACCTGCCCGTAAATCTACGACACGGGACTACCGGCTTTACTTCCCTTCCGAAGGAAGCCATGTTAAGGATTTTTACGCCGGAAAATATCCATCGCCCTCCGGCGGGTTTGAACCATTTTTGATTAACTGTGTAATGTAGCTATTTTCTGCAGATGTTTGTCTGGATTAAAATGAAGTAGATAGAACAAAATTCTGATGTGTTACGCTCACATGACTTTCTCTACTCTGGTACTAAATATTTTTACAAACGCTTATTCTCTATCTACTTCATGCTTATTGCTAATTTTCTTGTAGGTGCAAGGGGAATATGGTAGGCTTTAAGCGATAGTCAAATATTTTAAGAGCTGGTTGCTATGTGGAGTATTCCATTCTCTTTGTATGTGCAGCACATAAAAACGAATAACAAATTCTCGTTTGAGAAAAAGTATAAGTATTAGAAAATTCAAACAAATAACAAGGAATATGTCTGAAATCGTTCATTCTACAAACAAACAAACAAACAAACAAAAAGTATAGGATATAAAATGTCTCTTAATGAGATCTACATTTTTTGTGTAGTAAAATTCTGTCTGTCTGTTACTATTTACCAGTTATGCAAAAGCCATTCAGAAAGAAGAGAACGTTTGGGGACCTTCCCAGAAAATTCATGATATACATTTCATTTGCCATAAAGATATCTTAAAGATATATTTTAATCAAAATTATTAAGAGCCATTTTTTAGAAAATAAAAATTTTCAAAAAAAAAATGTTCCATGTAAGGGTAGTATGGGGGGGGGGAAGTTTCTTGAAAACATTCGTGTCGCATCCTTGGAAGATACTAAATCAAATACCACGTTCGGTATTTAACTGATTTTTCGTTTTTGAATTATGTGTTCACAGACACACAAACTACACGGACGTTTTTCTAAAAATGTTTTCTTGGATTCAGGGGGACTCAAAACATGTATTGCTGGTGAAATCTGGATATTGAATATTTGGTTGGAATGTAATACTTCATTACTTACTATACATAGTAGAAAAAGTAATAAGATTTCGCAAGTATAGTTATTGTAGCGATTAATACATTATTAGAGGGTAGAGAATGTAACATATCAGATTTTTTTTCTTTTGGCAATGTATAGGGAATGGAATTTAAAAGCCATAAAATAGCAACACGTTCTTTAAATATTTGGCTATCGCTTAAACCCTCCCCGAATTGCGTTGTACCTACAAGGAAATAAGCAACAAGACAATTTCTGCAAGTATTTATCTCGATTAACATGAAGTAGATGGAAGAATAAGTGTTTGTAAGACTAGTTTGCACAATAGTGAGTAGAAAAGGTCATGCGAGTGCAGTACATCCTCCAGACAATGTGGGATGCGAGAGAAGTGCCCATGCCTCAAGGTGGTTATCAAGATACCGAGGCAGGACTAAAAAGACTGGTGCCATGAAAAGCGGAGCGTAAGGCAATATGTGAAGATCCCTTCTGTACACAGGGGATCAGGTTCCCTCAAGAAGTCCAGGGACTTAATTACCGCCCTTTCGACGGAAAGTCCGCTTTGTGCACAAGGCTGGAAAGTGAAGCGCATCCCCCGCGCGTAAACTTGAGTTGCTCCTGCGAATATTGACGTTCAGTGGAAATAAGTCTGGATATATACCTTCAAAGATGTGCTTTCGTAGCCCTCTTAAGTGTACATCCTACGAAATATAATACTGCACAGAAATAACGTTATTCGTTTGTATTACTTTCCCTACTACATAGCTTGCATACACAGGGTGGACCATTTAAGTTGAGACTGTACGATATCTCCAAAACTGAGCGTTGTAGAAAGAAATGTCTTTAATAAAAGTTGCTTATTATTATGAGGAAAAGTAGATAGATAGATGTAGATAAAGATAGGTAGATATAGAGATAGATAAGAGATAGATAGATATAGAGATAGAGAGATAGAGATACATAGACAAAGATAGATAGAGATACATAGAGAGATAGACAGAGAGATAACGATAGATAGATAAATAGAGATAGAGAGATAGATAAGTATAGATAGATAGTAAAGTATATATATAGATAGCTAGAGATAACTAGAGATAGACAGACAGATAGATCGATAGGAAAATAGATAAATAGATAGATAAGGTATATTTATTGATTTTAAATCATTGAAGTTATTACACAAGTATTTAGTGCATCGGTCATTGACCGTTCATGCATATTTAAGATACAAGGTAGGTGACAAAATAAACGATAGAAAAAGAAAGCAAAACAAAAATGAACAAGAAAAAGGAAAATAGGGATAAATTACCTTTTACTAACTGAACAAATCTGAGTTAGCTTCGCTCACTTTAGCCAAGAAATTGCCCATGTTTTGCCAGTTCCTCTGGTCAGCCAGTAGCTCCCAACATGCCAATCTCTTTGTTGGGGGGCTTAAGAATTTTTCTTTGAGTTTAATTGGTCGCTGGTTCTCTCACTGTGCACATTCCACCAAAATATGTACCCAGCCCTCATACAATTTAGGGTCAATTTAATTTTTTAAGTAGTAATCTACCTTTTTTATGTTGTTTTCTCACTCATAAAAAACTAAAGAACATTTGTATAAAGCACTTTGCAACTGTTCTTACAACAACGTAAATAACATTGACTGTGTACGAGGAGAACAATGAATGTTTGGACCATCCTTGGATGGTCATTTGAGGGTCAAGTTACGTTTCGTAATTGGTACCAACATTTTTTATTTTCTTTCCTTGTTCCTCATTGCAAAAGAAACAGCTTTTTATAAATGATTTTCTAATGAGAAAACATACAAAATGTTGATTCCCATTGAAAAAATAAATTGACCATCACAGTGCCCTCCAAACAAAACACAGCTAAAGGCATTTATTTTCTCCCATAATATCAAGCTACCTTTATTAAAGAGATTTCTTTCTACAATGCTTGGTTTTGGAGATATTGTACAGTCTCAACTTAAATAGTCCACGCTGTACATTATTCCCCCACCTATCAAGCCTTGTAGCAGGGCTTCAAAGTAGTATACGAGGTGTGGCAATAAAAAACCCGAACTGATGCTCTAACTCCTTATTGAAAAAACTTACACAACTGAAATATTGTCCCCTTCAATGTAGTCCCCTCCCCAATCCCTGCACCGCTCCATGTGAACTTTCCACTGTTAGTAGCAGTGCTACAAGTTTTTTTCTGTTATGCTGTTGAGAAGTCTCTCGCTTTTTCTTCACTGCATCCACGGACTCGAACCTGGCTCCTTTGAGCGCAGACTTCACCTTTGGGAAGAGAAAAACGTCGCATGGTGCTAGTTCAGGCAAATACGGTGGATGGTCCATCACTGGATTGTTGTTTTTCGCCAAAAACCTCTTCACAGACATCGCGTTATGAGCCGGTGCGCTGTCCTGATGAAGAATCCAAGAACGATTCTTCCACAGATCAGGTCTCCTTCGTCGCACACGTTCACGGAGGGTCTTCAGAATAGTTGTATAATAAACGTGATTGACAGTCCGACCTTCAGGCACCCTTAGGCGGTCTTCTCGAACAATTCTACCGACTTTCTCCACATTCTCTTCAGTTTTGAAGTGGAAGGAAGACCCGATTTCGGATCGTCTTTGACGTCTTTCCTACCACCCTTGAACCTAAACCACTCGAAAACTTGCGTACGAGATAGATACTGATTACCATAAACTTGTTTCAACAAATCGTAAGTTTATGTGGCGGGTTTTGAAAGCAATTTTATGTTAACACGTTCTACCTTAGAGTGTAGCATAATTCCGACGGAGCTTAGATACACGACCGGATTCTAAGAAGGATCACAGCTAGACTAACCACCACAGCGGCGTGAAATTTTGCACACGTGTCAGGGAGAGTCCCAAGGCCAATCCCCCCCCTCTTGTCTTTGTCATCGACGAAGCCGGAAATGCGAACAACAATCACTCCGGTTTCTTTATTGCCACATCTCGTACAACGCCACAGAAGTTGTTGATATTTCTTAAAAGTAATTAGTCCACATTAACAATAAATGTTAACATTGGGAAATGTGAACAAAACATTGCACCTCAGTGATAAATTCATCTCAAAAGAAATGCAGTATATAAACACTGAAGAGCAATACTCCTACTATAGAATCAGATCAAGTACTTCTTTGTGCTTTTAGGAAGCGGTGAATGTAAATTAACTAATAGTAATATTATTTGCTACAGAATAATTTGGTATATCCAGTCAAATTAGGGCTGTAAGTATATTGCAATTTCTGTCGACATTCTTGAACCAATTGAAGGTCGTTAAAAATCCCAGTACGAAATGGTTAAGTTATAAAGTATATGATTTTGTAGTTTTATTAGTATACTAAGAGAGTGCGTTACACATTTGAAAACCATGTAGCTTATTCAGCGCAATATGTTGACAAGTTTTTGAGCATATAGGCATAGGTTACCCAAAGTAGGGGACACCTGCGACCTACATCGATCTATTGTGCCTACCACCCCCCAGAAACGCGTCACAGAGACGCGCGGAAGTTCCTAATAGTTCCTGACTCCAAGACCCGTTACTGCTGGAGCTACCTATATAGGGTGATGAATGACTCGTTGACCAAGCAGCCCTCTAGTGTCCAAGAAGAATACTCTTTCCTTTCAGCAAACATCCACACCAACTCTCCGGCAGCGCCATACGCCAAGAAGCCTAGAAGTACATTGAAACATCAAGAGTAAACAGATTCAAAAGGAAATTATATTAGATGAGAAACAATCCCAGGTTTTACCTACCGACCAGGGAAAACCACGAAAAACCCAAGTTAAGAGTGAGCTAAAGACCGGAATTGAACCCGGAGCAACCCGAATGCGAACCTCATACATTACCACGGAGTCATCTTATCAGTTTCTGAGACTAAGGACTCTGTGGCGTTTCAAGAGAGCTTCCAACTTACAATCAGATTCAGTCCTCTGGTGCTGTCAATGCACATGTATGATATTTGTATGGATACAGATTATGTAAAAGAAAATAGGCAAAATAGCCAATATAACAGTGACCATCGATTCCAATAATTACTAAGCACACGTATTTTAGCTCGGTGAGATGAAGATTTTTGGGATAAATGAAGGCACGAATCCATAAACTTTTGCAGAGACCTTCAGATCCGAGGTTTGTGGATTTTGTTTATGTGGGCGTATTGCTCTATTAAAATGGTTTCAAACAAAGGAATTAATGTTATCTACATACAGAATGCACACGCTGCAGAAAATTGTAGAGTAGAAAGGCAGTACCAAACTACGTAAACACTTTGAAGTTAGGAACATGGAGTCAACGGTTCAGTATAATAACAGGAGTGTTGCATGAACATAATTGAAATCTGGTTTTATGAAAGATGAAAATAACATGTACGAGGGCTGCCCCAGCAGTACCCAACCTAACAAAGAAAAAAAAAGAAAGTTTTGGAAAAAACATCTTTACTTCTCTACACAGTCTCCTTTCAGCTTGATACACTTTTCCCAGCGATGTTCAATAGCTTCAATGCCCTGTTTATAGTGAGAACCGTCGAGTTCTGTAAAATAGCCATCAACTGCAAACTCCACCTCTTCAATGTTGGCAAATCTTTTAGCAGCAAGTCATTTCTTCAACTTTGGAAGGGGCTAAGTCTGGCGAATAGGGTGCATGAGGGAGCAATCGAACTTTAACTCTTAGATTTTGGTCATGGCGATAATGGATGTGTGAACTGGTGCATTGTCCTGATGAAACAGAACTTTCTTTTTCGTTAACTGCGGCCGTTTTTGCTCGATTTCATCATTCAAACGCTGCAATAAACTTGCATAATACTCGCCATTGATTGCTTTTCCTTTTTGAAGATATCAATGAAAATTATTCCACACACATTCCATAAAACTGACGCCATGAGCTTGCCTGCAAATGGAACTGTCCCAGCTTATTTGAAGGCGATTCTCCCCTTTCAATCCACTGTTTTGACTTCCTTCATCTAAGGTGTGAAGTGATGGACCCATGTTTCATCCATGGTTATGAATCAACGCTTTATTGAGAAAAACATCGTCAAACACTCGACTGAAACACCTTCACGATGCTACTTTTGTTGCATTGTGAGTAAACGCGGCACCCATCTTGCGCACAGCTTTCTCATGTCTAAATTTTCAGTCAGTATGCGATGTATGGCACTTTTTGAAATGCCTACGATGTCTGCTAGCTCGCGCAATTTCAATCGGCGGTCTACAATACCATTTTGTGGATTTTCTTCAGAATTTCTGGCGTGGTCACCTCATTTGGTCGACCACTGCGATGTTCATCTTGGCAGCTCATATGGCCTCGCTTAAACTCTGCCACCCAATATTTTACTGTTGTAAACGAAGGAACAGACTCCCCCAGAGTATAATCTAACTCATCTTTAATATTAGTTGGACTAAGACCTTTCAAATGAAAGTATTGTATGACATAACGATGGCCAGTTTTATCATGTTTACAAATTCACTGAGAGAGTTCACTATAATGGCTGCCAAACAATTACTAAACAGCGTAGCATCGCCAGACTTCTTTGTACCAAAGTCATTTGTTTGAAACAACAACCACTATATATGTCAGGTCGGGTACTTCTGGGACTGCCCTCATAGCTTACACGACAAGGTGTACGTTCCGCCTCAATAATGGGTACTGGTACACAATGAGATCCTAGAGTATTGTACTGAACAAGACGCTATTACGGTACCATCCAGTAGGCTACGCATCAGATACACCTAGCGACAGTAACTAGTACTGCACAAGAGCGTGTTTATTAACATTTAACACAGCACAAGTAGGTTTCACACTGACATAGCGGATTTAATGTTGACTCCATCCTCCTAACTTCAGAATGGTTACATTGGTATTGCGTCTCTACTCTACAATTTTCTGCACATTATTTTTCTTCAAACAGTAAGTAGAGTTTTTCTTAAGTTATAACAGAAGATTGCTTCGTAATATAAATCAAACATGTAGGAAATGTTTGCCTTTGTTATCGTAATGGATTGCTCTCTTTAGCTTCATTCGTCCGAAAATGGAAGAGCATAAGCTACAAACCTAATAATAATTCTGAGAATATGTCGGTTAGAGAAACTGGTTATGGGCAATTGTAGCTGGTTGGCTTTGGGACTGCTATTTCATTGTTTTCTACCAAAACACTGATGAAGGGTGGGAGAGAAGTTGCAAGACAAACAGAGTTGGCTGGACAAGTGAAAGGAGACGGTGAGGGGCCGCAGCAAGAGACAATGGGGCGCCCTCCTGCCCCACTTGGTTGTGTTTGTGTCCGTGTGACGGTAGGAGAGGTCGAAAAGGAACAGTTTTCCCCCAGCGTTGGACGATCGATGCAGAATCTCCCTCTGGTGGCCCGGACTGACGACCAAGGTGTGTAACCGACTGCACGATTTGTCCGACGATTAGGCTCCGCGAGGCGTTGAGTTGCCCGAAGATATTGTGTGAGAAACTGCCTCTACATGCTCATACCTGAGTCTTAATTCTGCATTCCAATATTAGCTTAGGCCGAAAGTTTCATTATTTGCAATGAGTTCAGCGACTGTACTATATTACATTTTTCTCACATTAAAGTATGCCCAATCATTTATCCAAATGACATTCCAACATTTGCTTGTGCCAAAATTCATTTTTTTTATAATTTGTTTGTTTAATAGTAGAAACAGCTGTTACATTCACATGAGTTTCCCTATCCTCTATCGCTTATTAGTATGTATACATTTTATTCGTACGAAAGTGTATTCTTATGTACTTTATTTTAATCAAAATAGCTGCATTATACATTTGTTAAAAATACAAAGGAAATAGGATAGGACTACGAGTGGAGCCGGACTTAGCGCTTGGAGCTACGCAGATCTTTTGTACCCAGCTCCCTGATTGGGCGCCCCCGGGGGGAGAGAAGGTGAGAGGAGACACAGGGTGGTCGGACCAGCAGGCAGGGTCCCTATCGTTTACAGATTTAAGCTCCACGGATAGCAGCTGCTGCAGCAGGCACCCCGTAAGGGTGAGTTCCAACTCCTTCAGCTGCCGAAGTGTGGGGGCTGCGGACCCTTAGAACTCTTAGTACTTCTGACGTCACTAGAAGTATGCCGAGCAGAACATTCGAGACCCTCCCAGAAGGGAGGATTTCGGATTGGGTTGGGCTCGGCGGGACAGTGGTTCCCGAAACCCATAGGGGATTGGGTACCCCTGGCTGGTTTTGAGACAACTAGATGTTCTCTGGCACCAACCATGAGTGAGAGCGGGTAGACGGTGGCTAGACACTATCTCCCCCACCGAAGTTGTTCGGTAGTCTTCCCTGATAGGGTTTCCCTATTGGGTTGACGCGCTTAAGTGATTTATCCACTTCCGTCCTGTGAAGCGGAACGTGTAGCTGGTAACTTTATCCACTCTGTTTTAGAGTAGCGAGGGGAAGGGTTATAAAATGGAAAAATCTACGCATTTTATCCCTGGGCCATGGTGCGATTATTACTGTTCCCTCCTCCTGTAGGCTTACAAACCCCCCTGGGGGGGACCCAAGACTCGGAGTCTGCCCCCACTTCGGCAATAAATATTTACTCAGAGCATCCTTTTCCCCTGACACGCCGACACTTTCCGCCAACACTTGTAGCCCTGAAAGAGAACCAACTAGATGAAAGGTGAAGTGAAATGGATGGACAGGAAATTTGGGGGATGTAATGATCTTTCCCGGCACATGTACAGTCACCTGGAGAAACCCTCGAAAAAACCCATGGGTTAGAAAGGTTGGACACAATCTACCGAATGCGGACCAAAAATATTACTGCAAGAGACATCCCGCTCGGTAAGGGAACAGCGATAGTGAAATGTTTTAGAACTGGGCGCTATACGATGGCCTTAAAATTCCATGGAATCCGAGAAACAACTGAAAATCACAGGACTAAAGAATGACAAACCATTGAACAATTCGAAGCAATAATAACGATTATCTTGGAAATGGTTTTTGCCACAAAAACGTATTTTAAATGAACTGCGTCTTTTAAAGAGATCTACATAACCTCTTAATCTATCGCTTAACGTTTACCAGTTATTACAAGATTATACAGAATTCCTTCGAAATGAAGAGGATATTCAAGATAAACATTTTATTTGTAATGTAAATATCTTTAGTAGATGGTATTTAATCAATTTCCTCCTTATATTTATAATGAAAGACATAATGTAGTTATTTTTGCAAAGGTTTATTTGGATAAAAACTAGTAATATAAAAATAAGCTTTAACAAAAATAGTTGGTATACTCACTGATAAACGATAGCGTTTAGAGAAAGTAATGTGAATGTAACATCAGATTTTAAAAGAAGGTCCGTGTGTGTGTGTACAGCATAACTTAAAAACGAAAAGCCGGATAAATACCACACATTTGGTATTTGGGATTAATACCTTCCAAAGCTGCGAAACGAAGAGTTTCAAGAAAGTCCCCCAAAACCGAACTATACTTTACATGGAACGTTTTTTATAATTTTGATTTTCTAAATACTGGCTTTAACACTTTTTATTAAAATAGAATATATTAAAGATATTCACATGACAAATAAAACGTATAGCTTCAATTTTCTGAGAATACCTATGATGATCTCTTCATTTGGAAGGAATTTTGTATAACTAGTAAACCGTAGGCGATAGACGAAAACGTACTACACAAAAATTATAGATATTTTTAAAACACAATTTATTTCAAGTATTTTTTTTGTGGCATGAGCCATTTCTGCGATTTCCGGTATTAAAGGTTCGAATTGTTCATTTTTTGGACATTCTCTTTAAGTGTTATCAACATTCAGTTGTTTCTCACGATGTCATGGAAACTGTATGGAATTTTAAGGCCAGCATATAGCGTCCAGTTGTTAAACATTTGACTATCGCTGTTCCCTTTGTATTTATAACAAAATGTGTAATGTAGCTATGTGTGTTAAGTTTATTTGAATTAAAAAGTAGTAGATAGAAAAATAAGCCTTAGTAAGAATAATTTCAATAGAGATAGATACTGATAGTTTGAGGCCCCTAAATCGAAAAATTGTGAAAAGGTATGTGTGTGTGTATGTGTGTGTGCGCGCGCAGGTGTGTGTACGTGTGAGATCAGCATAACTCAAAAACGAAATGTAAGATAAATACTAAACTTGGTATTTAGGTTCAGTACCTTCCAAAGATTCGACACAAACTACCTTTTACATGCAAGATTTTTCAATTTTTTTATTTTCTAAAAAATGGCTCCAACGATCTTTATTGAAATACCAGATATTAGACATTAACATTAAAAATAAAATGTGTATCTTGAATTATCTGGGTATAGCTTATGAAATTCGCTTCATTTGGAAAAAAAAATATTGTACAATCTTGTATAACTGTTTAACCTTAGGTGATACTACACAGAAATGTATCTCTCTTTAAAACACATAATTTATCATGTAATAACTTTTTTGTGGCATAAGCCATTTATGAGATTACGTTATTAAAGGTTAGATTTGTTCAATTATTGGTCATTATTTAAAGTCCTTTCAAGGTCTCAGTTGTTCCTCGTGATTGCATGCAAACAGTATGGAATTTTAAAGTCAACATACAGTGTCCAGTTCCTAAAAATTTGAAAATCACTGTTCCCTTTATATCTATTAGGAAATGTGTAATGTATGTAGCTATTTCAGCAGAGGTTTAAGATGTAGTAAGGCAGAAAAATAAGCTTTGGTAAGAATAGTTTGTTTACCCATTAATAAGTGATAGAGTGTAGAGAATGTCATGTGAATGCTACACATCAATTGTTTTTTTATTCAGCGTCTCAAAAAATGTACAATTCCTCAAGCAAGTATTCATCCGCACTTTAAAAAATTCTAGCAGCCAAACTAATGAGGGTAAATATCTAATTTTTATTTTTTCTACTACATATAGTAAGTAGGGGAAGTATTGCATTCCACCCAAAAATTCGACACCGAGATTTCACCGGAAATATGTGTTTTGAGACCCCCTGAGTCCAAAAAGGCATTTTTGAAAACATGTCCGTGTGTGTGTCTGTGTGTGTGTGTGTCTGTCTGTCTGTGAACAGCATAACTCATAAACGAACAGTCCGATTAACACCAAACTTGGTATTTAGGTTCAGTATCTTCCAGAGATGCAACACGACGGTTTTCAAGAAAATCCCCCACCCCAGATTACCCTTTACATGGAACATTTTTCGAAAATTTTAATTTTTTCAAAAATGGCTCTAACGAATTTGATTAAAATATCATATGTTTAAGATATTTTTATGACAAATGAAACGTATATCTCGAATTTTCTGGAAATGTCTCCAAAAGTATTCTTCATTGTGAACGACTTTGCATAACTGGTAAACCATAAGAGACAGACAACATTTTACTACACAAAAAATGTAGATCGCTTTAAAATACACAATTTAAGTCATACACAGTTTTGTTGTTGAGTGAACCATTTTCGAGATATTGCTTGTTATTCCCTTAACTGCTCCAATACTTTTTCTCAAATGGGAATTTATTATTCATTTTTTATGTCCTGATAATGCAAAGAGAATGGAATGCTCCACATAGCAACCACCTCTTAAAATATTTCATTATCACTTAAATACTACCATATTCCCCTTGCATCTACAAGAAAATTAGCAATAAGGTTAACATCTCGATTAACATGAAGCATATGGAGAATAAGCGTTTGTAAAAATAGTTTGTACAAGAGTAGAGAAACTCATGTGAGTGTAACACCAGATTTTTTTACATATAGATCAAATGGTAATATAGTTTACGTGTTTTGGCAGTTTTACAGATCGTTCAGTTTATCAGTTATATAAATTGTTGAAGAATATGTAAAAATTGTAACCTTTTTGTACGTGGTGTTTTCAAAATTATCTTTCGTGCATTGGGTGGAGCATTTTTGTGCACAAATCCAAGCACTTGATCGACATGTGAGTTAAACTGATGGAGAAATATATTCGTGAAGTCGTAAAAAGTGAGCTGAAAATAAGGAATTAAAGCAAAAACGCTAAAAATACTCTACTTTGACATTCTATCCCCTCGTCAAATAAAATCCTATTTGCACCGCGAATTCAAATAGTACACCAAAAATGGGTATTTCCTGCATTACTTTGGTCTTCACTGAAAATGTTAACAAAATTAACGGTTAAACAGCCATTCTTATATAGCCATTTTTAAAAGGAATTGCTGCGAACGTGAATCATTCGAGTTTTAGACGCGCAGATCCCTCGGCTACGCCCTGGCGTCGCTTCGCAGTTGCCTTCGGCCGCAACTGCTACACTCCTCTCCCTCGGCTACGCTTTGAGGCTGAGGGCTTTCCATCGTGTTTTCAGCTATGTTGGGATTTCAAATGTTGACTTTGAAGACCAGGTTACCAACGTTTTCAATGAAGACCAAAGTAATGTAACATGTCCAAAAATTGCTCTACTGATAATTTTGAAAACATCACGTTCAAAAGAGTTATAATTTTGATATACTTTTCAAAAATTTATAAAACTGATAAAATGAACGATCTAAAAGCCAGTAAAACACGTACACAGCATTATTATTTTACGTTTATGTCCCTCAAAAAATTAGATTTTTCCTTCCATTAATTTGGCTGCTACTATTTTTTAAAGTACAGAGGAATACTTTCTGAAGTAGCTGTATTTTCGGCGAAATTTCGATATAGAATTTTTGGGTGGAGTACAATACCGCCTACCTACTGGGGAAATAAAAATGCATCGTGTCGAGTATTTTGAGAATGCTAAAATGCTTAAACAAAACAAGGTTTAAAGTTGAGCGTGTCTATTAAGAAGCATGTGCCTGTCCACTTATAGCTGCAGCTAACTGACAGTTTAAATTCATCAAGAGGGAAAAAATCAAACGATGCGTTTTCTTGAAGTTTGGAATCCTTAGTATTATTAAAAGCTTTATCTTGTGTAATTTTTTAACAACTTTTGGCTAAATTTCGCAGATATACTCATTATCTTAATACAAATTGTCTTTTAACCCTTACCTGTAAGCGATTCAGTTGAAGAGAATTTGTCTCTTCCAATATCCCCTCCCACGATGTCACTCTCTCATCTCCAGTTACCTCCTTATGTTTGCAAATCTTCTCTATTAGTATTGTTTCACATTTTTGGCTTACAACACTTTCAGATTACACTGATTAAAGAAAAGTACACATTCGACTACAGCACGAGGTATCGCTGTGGCTATCAGCCCCTAACTAAGGGGACGGAAGTGACGTAGTTAATCAAGCGAGTGATATATTTACACATATTTTCTTTTTTTTCAGAATTTTAATGTTAGTTAAAGAAATCAACAAAATAATTATAAACTATATTTACACACACTATATCGGTGTGAAATCGAGCGTTTCTAAAATAAAATAAGTTTTTATTTATACCCCCAGCTGCACAGTGATCCAGAAGCCCGATAATTAACACGTATTAAACGCACACGATTTACTTTATCATTTCAATTTCACAATAATTCTTGGTCAGTTGATATCAAAACTTGTTTTTATATTCAACATAATCACGACAAATATTTGCAAAAAACATTATCCCATCTGCTGTAAACACTTTAATACATATAGCAAGCCAATGCGACTTTCAACTGTTAATCAACAACTTTATAAAGTAGGTCACCTAGCAACGCACCAGCGAAACAACGGAGTGCTTAACACTTAAAATCTACGCGTAGTCACTACAGGAAATATTCGTCTGCAATTTAAAATAATCGATGATACATTCACATGGCTTACTCTTTATTAGTGGGTATATTCAAACTAATCTTACTAAAGCTTATTCCTCTATCTACTACACTTTAACCCAAATAAACATTTGCAAAAATAGCTACATTACACATTTCGTTATAGATACAAAGAGAACAGCGATAGTCAAGTGTTTAAGAATTGAACGCTTCATGCCAGCCTTAAATTCCATACTGTTTCCATGACATCGCGAGAAACAACTGAAAATCGATGGGATTTTAAAAGAATAATTACTGAACAATTCGAACCTTTAATAACGGATATCTTAAATGGTTTATACAACAGAATAGCTTATTTTAAGTAAATTCTGTGTTTTAAAGAGATCTACATTTTGTGTATGGTACGTTTTGATCTATGGCTTAACGTTTACCAGTCATAAAAGATTTACAAAATTACTTCCAAATGAAGAGGATTTCATAGGCTAATGCCAAAAAATTCAAGATATACATTTTATTTGTCATATAAATATCTTTAATATTTTAATCAAAATCGTTGGACCCATTTTTTAGAAAATCAACATTTTCGAAAAATAGTCCATGTAAGTGTAGTTGGGATTCAGGAAATTTCTTAAAAAATCTTCATGTAGTGTCTTCGAAAGGTACTGAACCTGAATACCAAGTTTGGTATTTATGCGAATTTTTTTATTTTGAGTTATGCTGTTCACATACACATATGCACAGACCTTTTTCTAAAACTGTTTTCTTTTTTAATTCTGGGGCGAGTATTTCCGGTGAAATATCGGTATAGAATTTTTGGGTGAAATGCAATACGTTCTCTACCTACTATTTACGTGGTAGAGGAAGTAATAAACGTAAGTGGGTAGAGAAATTCATGTGAATGTAACACTTAGAAACTTTTTAAAATAAAATTTCATATCTGCAATTCAGAATGATTATAGGTTTACTGCCAGGAAGACACTGAAATTTAAACTAGTAAAGCAATAGTAGCAACCTAAATTCTTATTTTGTTCTTTTTCTTTTTTTCTGTTTTGGTACTATATAAAAGTTTGTAGCCACACCCGCTTGTCACAGCATCTCCCGGGAAGCAACACAGGAATTTCATCCTGTTCCCTATTGCTTGTGCAGGAGGAATTTGGTCGAACGGCTCACGCACAAACACCCTCCTCCACCCCACACTCTCTCCCACCCTCCCCCGTCCAGCCAATTTACGTTGATTTATGCCAATCGATACTCATCCACTACGCTGCATAAAATCACATAGCTTTTTTCATGCATATTGTATTGTAACAAACTCGTTAGTTGAAATTGTTTATACTGCAGGATTTAAAGTTCTCTTTCTGCCCACCAGGTCAGGGTGTCATGCCACATAACAGTTTTGATATAACGCTATGCATTCAAATTTTGTACTGATAAATGTACTAAATTGTTTATGCTTTTTCATGTTATCCCCTAAATCTGTAGTGAGATAGTGCTGGTCAAGTATGAGGGCCATTCATTAAATACATTTTACGAATGTGAAAAATGAGACAACTCATATAACAGTTTTAAACACGACATTCCAACGATTTGGCATTACATTTGGCATTAAGGTTATGGACATCACAAGAATACATTTGAATACATTAGGATCGAGAACTGAGGGAGAGAACTACGAGCTAGAATGTGATGCATTCCCATGACTTACTTTACTCACTCTACTGCAAATTATTCTTGAAAAATCTTATTCCTCTATCCACTTCTTGTCAAGATAAACTTTCATTACAGATTTAGACATTTCGTTACCGAGCGGGATGGCTTAGATGGCTCTGTAACCACCATTTTCTCCTTCCCCTAATTTCCTCTCATTTCCATCTCTGGCTTTCACGTTTCAGGTGTGTCTTTGGGTTCTAGGTGCTGTCAGTGCCTGGTAGATGGCATAGTTGCTCGCGCATTGAAAAGATTTCTCCCCATAAACGCCAGGTTGCGTTGTCCCGCCCTTCAGGGTCGCTCCGTAGCCCTCTCTCGGATGATTCTTCACCTGATCAAGCTGTCGCAGTGCGCGGGGTGTTCTCTCCCATAAAGCCATCCTACGCATTTCATTGTAGGTATAAGTATTATACAGTAGAATAAAGCGATAGT
Organism: Deroplatys truncata; assembly: GCA_030765065.1. NCBI lineage: Eukaryota > Metazoa > Arthropoda > Insecta > Mantodea > Mantidae > Deroplatys > Deroplatys truncata. Next base: position 23,736,604 of record CM060979.1, read on the forward strand.
CAGATCTTTGTATGACCACAAGAAAAATGACGATTAGTGACTTTCTACTTGAAAAAAATCCTTATGTGATACATTCACATTACCTTCTCCACATTTTATGGTTTATTACTGGTTGTACAAACCATTCATACTCAAGTTTATTTTTACATATATTTCATTTTAATCCAACTAAACCTTGACAGAAATAGCTACATTACACATTTCGTTATAGATACAAAGGGAACAGTAGTAGTCAAATGTTTATGAACTTGACAATATATATTGGCCTTAAAATTCCATACTGTTTCCATGACATCGGGAGAAACAACTGAATGTTGACAAGATTTACAAAAATGACAAGTACTGAACAATTCAAATCATTAATAACGGATATCTCAGAAACGGCTGATGCCATAAAGAAATTTATTTGAAACAACGAGTGTGTTTTAAAGATTTACATTGCGTAGTGGATACGTTTCCGTCTATCGCTTACCAGTTATACAAGATTATACAAAATTCCTTCCGAATGAAGAAGACTTGAAAGGCTGTTCCCAGAAAACTCGAGATATACATTTTATTTTTAAAACAAGTATCTTTAAAGTATGATATTTTAATCAAAATCGTTGGAGCCATTTTCTAAAAAAAAGTGCCAGGTAGAGGGTAGTTGGGGTTCGGGATTTTTTTGAGAACATTCGTGTCGCATTTTTGGAGGGTATACTGAACGTAAATACCAAGTGTGGTATTTATTCCACTTTTCGTTTTTGAGTTATGCTGTTCACTGATACAAAGACACACGGACAATTTGTAAAAATGCTTTTTTTGGATTTATGGTGCCTCAAAACATGTATTTCCAGTGAAATATAGGCATTGAAATATATTCTTTACCTGCTATGTACGTAGTAATTAAGTAACAGTATGAGTCGGTTGTAGAATTTAATGTCGAAGTGTCCAGGTGCCTAAGTAGCTCACGGAACACCGAAGATCCATGGTTCAAATCTCGGCCATGATATTAATCTTTTTGTCCGATTCTAACTTTCCAAATTTAGTTAACAAAGCCTGTGTGGCAGAACAGTTTTTTGCAATATGTATTACCCATTATCTCAGAAACTATTTAAAATATCAGAATGAAATTTGAGGCAGTATTTTTAACACTTAAATGATTTCCGTCAAATTATATAAGATAAAATATAATAACAGCCCGCCTTAAAGCAATATGTGTACTAACAAGATATAAAAAGTGTATATTACAGTCAATGTATATGTTTATATTATTGTATACATGTAATAATGTTATGTGAATATATTACGTAATTTAATAATGTAGGAGCTGTGAGAATAATAGGTTAAAAGTTGCTAACAATGAGGTAACATTGAGGCAATAATGAATTTGAAAGTTTAACAATGCTACTTGTGATTCTTGGAAGCAATAATGTAATTTTTGTGGCAGTTTATAAAATAGCCAATCAAGAACCAGAAAAAGCTTCAATTAAATGAAAGTATTCTAGTGGACTAGAATTAGCCAATTAGAAACTAAAAACAGCAAAATTTACAAATTTAGAAGTTAGTTGGTTGTAGACAGTGTTCCTAACCGGACGCTAGATGCGCCCTCGAGAAATTTAATAAGTACAGGTCGCGCCAAGGCTTTTGGCATCTGAAAATTTTAATGGAAAACTAAGATGCGAGTCATTTACCGTATAGATGTATGACGCATACGGGGCTGCAGCTCGAAGAATGGTGCAAGTTGAGACGGGAGTTGTATACGGTGGAAGGAACTGGACCACAACTGGACAGAAGGAATCACGTGCTACTTGCAAGGGAGGTATTGAAACATCCGAGGGCTGGCTGACTGGGCTAGCCCTGAAGGTCATATGCCAATATCCCTGGCGAGACCTATATTTGTGCGAGACAAAAATAGTTTACGTGTTAAAAAGTGCAAGTAATTAATAAAAAAATCTCACAGCATTCTATATCAGCGACATGTTATTTAAATCGTGTCAAGCAATAATAAAAGGAGTGAAGTAATATTATAAACTGTGTAAGCCTACATTCTTCAGTCGCACCACTCCCTGCTAAGACATACATGTCTCTAAAAATATAAATACTGACGCAGCCGAGGCAAACATAAATATATAATATTTAAAGAAATAGTCAAAATTACAAAGTTAATATTTTTACACATTTTTTGGGGCAAAGGCCACCGGAAAGTACATTTGGGGCGAAGGCTACCGGAAACTTTTTACCATACGTGCGAATGCATCTACTTCAAGTTCGGCTCCTCCTAAAAATAACACCTAATTCAAATTTTTACATGATGTAGATGTATAGCTTCCAAATTTCCTGATTTGCTTTTATCCAAAAATTTGTTTATTAAGGATGTTAGGACATTTTTCTCAATTAAACCAAAAGTTCTTTAAAATTATCTCGCAATTATTAAAAAAAACTACGATGTGTTACACTCACATGAATTTATCAGACTCTTGTACAAACTATTTTTACAAGCTCTTATTCTTCATCTACTTCATATTAATCGAGGTAAACATTTGCAGAAACGATCTTTTGACATGCAAAGAGAATTACATTTTACTCATAGCGACCAGTTCTAAAGGTATTTCTCTATCGCTTAAGGCCTACTATGTTCCTCTTGTTTTGTATTTGCAAGGGCAATATAGAAATACAGTAGCCTTTAAGCACATACATATCTTTTAATAGCTGGTTGCTAGGTGCAGCACCATTCTCTTTGCCACAGATTAATACTGTTTGCATATCCAAGACAAAAAAATGAATAAAGAGTTCCCATTTGAGAAAAGTATTGCAAAATATAAGGGAATAACAAGCAGTATCTCGAAAATGGTTCACTCAACAAAAAAGTGTGTGACATTGTGTGTTTTAACGCGATCTACATTTTTTGTGTAGTAAGCGTTTGTCTATATCTTATAATTTAGCAGTTATGCAAAAGTCGTTCAGAATGAAGAATAATTTTGGCAACATTCCCAGAAAATTCGAGATATACAATTTATTTGTCATGAAAATATTTTAAACATATGATATTTTAATCAAAATCCTAAAAGCCATTTTTGAGAAAATTAAAATTTTCGAAAAATGTTCTATGTAAAGGGTAATCTGAGGTGGGGAAATTTTCTTGAAAACATTCGTGTAGCATCTCGGTAAGTTACTGAACCTAAATAGCAAGTTTGGTGTTTATCCGACGGTTCGTTCCTGAGTTATGCTGTTCACAGACACACACACGGACATGTTTCCAAAAATGCTTTTTTTTTGGATTCAGGTGATCTCAAAACATGTATTTCCGGTGAAATCTCGGTATCGAAGTTTTGGGTGGAATACAATACTTCCCCTACTTACTATACGTAGTAGAGAGGGTAATAATCAAACATATTGTCAACAACGAAGTAGATAAACTACAGAATGTCTTTTATGATCCTAAAACTTTATTTATGCATCTTGAATAGTTTGAGAAAAGCCTCCATGTTTAACAGTAACACTAATTATTGGAGCAAACTTTCTCCTAAATGATGGGCTAAGGTCAACCTATTTACCCCAAAATGCGTACGATAAATTATTTTTTATGCGAGGTGGGACAGAATTTGCAGTAGAAATTAACAGATTACAGTACCATTTTAAATAGACATTTAATATACAAGTGTTGTGTCTTGCAATAATAAAGTATATACCAATTAAAGAAGACATGTCCATTAATAAGACTGCATAAAATGTGAGCATAGAGTCATTAATGATAATGAAAAATGATATGCGAAATCGATTATCGGTTTTCTTTTGTATGCTAAAAGTGCGTTCTGTAGGACAAAGCTGTGAAGTTTCTCGTGGAATGAACAACCCAAAGTACTTGCCAATTATACAAGGTTAAAGCTCTTGAGTGTTATGGTATGCTTTTTCCTGTTCGTTGCTGTATTATTTCAGAGACAAAGGAAAAAGCTTATTTTTAATTTGTTTGCCCGTCTTATTTTGTAGCGTGAACACATGGTTTATAAACCATTAAGATGGCCTGCATTTTCATTCACCAATCAGTATTCAGAACGGTGATGATACAACCAGTTTACGCTGCAAACACCGAGCGAGATGACGTGTGTGTGACTCGCATTCGGAATGTCCCGCGTTCGATCCCAGGCGACCGCCCAATCTAACCCATGGGTTTTTCCTGGTGTGTCCGGATCGGCAGGCATATATTGGGGTGATTCATCTGCTACTAAGACTCTCCTCTCATTTCCCTTCCTGGTCATCTGATTCAGGGTTGTAGGAACTGGCGACGGTGTTCGGCGGGTTACGACTGGATTGGCTTTGCGCTCTGTAAAGGTTTCTTCCTTGGTCTCGCTGCGGGGACTCTCAGTTACGTCTCTCCTCTGAGTGGGATCCGCCACGGGGACCCTGGTGTTTTGGTGGCTTGTGAGCAGGGACCAGGTGGTGTCGAATGCGCTCTATCTGGAAACGTTAGGGACCCCGTCCATGCTTACGCCCGTTGGCATTAGGATCTGGTCGCCCTTCGAGTCTCTCCTCACATTCCTCCCTCCCAGTAGACACGTTGGAAGCAAAAAGGGCCGTTGCGGCCTACTTACTATGCTCCATCCTGGTTCTCAGGCCCCTCCGTTATATGTACCTTCCCTTCATTTCCTGTAACCTTCTCATTCATTATCATCTGTTTCAGGGACCAGGCGACGGTGTTCGGCTGTGCGCTTTGTACAGTTTTCTTCCCTTGCTTCGTTACGGGACTGCCCCTGGGGACGCCGGCGATTAGGAGGCCTGTGGGTAGGTCGGACGGCATCGGTAAGGTTAGGGAACTCGTCCAGGCTTGCGCCCGTCGTCATCCGGATTTGGTCGCCCTTTATCGCTTCCTCCCAGTTGTCACAGTAGATGCATAAAGGGTCGCCTGTTGAGAGTCCCAGCGTTCGTCTGCACCTTCATTTTTTCAAACAAGCGGATGAGTTGAATGCATCTGTTTACTCTAACATATGTTAATTCAGTAATATCAGCGTCGGTAATTTCTAAAAAGATTTTGGGATCACAGGTCTTGAGAGATGCCCCGCATCCTGTTCCAGTAATTTCTGCCAAACTTCAGTAATCCACTTTTAGCAGAATTTGGAGGCATCTCGCGCATTTGCCGAAAGGTTGGGTACGGTACTTAGAGTCGTTGACGCCAAAGTCCATCTGTTAAGAAGTAAACACGTCAATCCATACATTATATCCAAATATCTAATATGTCTTGGACTAGGGTATGGGCGATTTTTAAACTGCCAAATATTTCCACAGACTAGAAGACAGTAGCCTTTAAGGTGAGGTTCTCATTCGGGAGTCCCGAGTTCAATTTCCGTCGACCTCCCACTGGGACTTTGGGATTATCGTGATTTTTCTAGGTCGGTAGGCGAATGCTGAGTGGATTCTCTTTACCCACGATTTTCTTTATCTCATTTCCCTTTCATTCAGCTTCCTTCTCATTTTTCAGGTGTACTTCCAGGCGTGCAACTTACGGCGGTGCGGGGTGGATGACAGAAATAGCTGCTCCAGAGAAAGAGTTCTCCCCATAGTTACCAGAGGGCTAGTATGGGTCGCTCATCGACCTCTCTGGACAGCGCTCCAAAACTTCTGCGTGTCTCTATGGCCTGTGTGTCTGCTGATCGTAGCCTCCTGTGATCCCTTCGCCTCATCTATTCCTCCTGGGAAGTGGTCTCCATAATAGACCTGTTTAGGTTGTGGTTTGCGTGGTTTCCCCCTCCATTGTATTTATAATAATGTATACTAATAAGGGAGTAAACAACATAATTACCACCGAATCTTATAGAAGTATCAGAACAGAATTACGCCAACGCCACGTGACAGCATAGACACGTTGCATAATCGCCTGCTGACATGTAGGCCTGAAACATCGGCAAGGATGTCTGCGAAAACTCGACAATATCTTCCATACTGACAATCCCAATAATCTGGGCAGAACGGTGTTCCTCTTGGACATTCCTGCTAACGGGGGTCGACTTTATTGGGACGACTATCTTCACTGTATGCTTACTGCACGCCATCCGTCTACAGCTGGTCTGCACAATTCCCTTAGGGTAGCAAGAAACTCGCTCAGAGACCAAACCTCTGAATCTTGGAATGGATTCTCATACATTCTACCACCTCACGAAGTACTCAACAATGTTCCTAATTTTTTAAAAAAAATCACATGACTTTCTCTACCCACTATCGTTTATTTTGCTATAACTTCTACGAACTATTCTTACAAAAGCGTATTTTGCTAACTCCTTCATTATAACCATGAAAAACCTTTACAGAAATAGCTACATTACACCTTTTGTTAAAGATACAGAGGTAATATTGATAGTCAAATGTTTAAGAACTCAGCGTTATATGCTGGACTTAAAAACTCCATACTGCTTCCATACAACTGCGAGAATATATACAGTAGTTTAAAAGAATGACAAAGATATTGCACAATCCGAAGCATTAAAAAAGGATATTTAGGAAATGGCTTAGGAACAAAAAGCAAATTTTTAAGAAACCATATTTTTGTGTAGCTATCACTTAACGTTTAGCAGTTATAAAACTTTATACAAAATTCTTTCCGAATGAAGATGATTCAGTATTTCCAGAAAAAATTCAGATATATATTTTATTTGTCATGTAAGTATATTTGATATTAGAATCAAAAACGTTTCAGCCATTTTTGAGAAAATTTAAAATATCGAATAATTTTTCATGTTAGGGGTAGATAGGGGTGTGGGATTATCTTGAAAATCTTCGTGTCGCATCTTTGGAGGATACTGGACTTAAATACCAATTTGGTATTTACCGACATTTCGTTTTTGAGTTCACAGAACACACTACTTGGACCGTTTTGTAAAAATGTTTTTTGGGTTTATGGGGCCTCAAAATATGTAGCAAGTACGTGGTAAAGAAACTAAAAGATACAACTGATTGAAAAGCTTCTTAACGACCTAAAATTATCTTAAATACCAGCTTTCAGAAAAAAATCCTAGGCAACGTTTGAGTGGATATCACCAGAAAGAAGTTAAAGAGATCGCCTTCAGAATTATCTGAAATTTTAAAATATAATAGATAATGGAAACAAGCGGTTTGGAGGAGGAAGCATGGGCAGATAAGGAACGGTGTCGGGCAACCGGAAGAGTGCGAAAAACTTGTGAAACTGGAGTGCTACTACAAGCTTTCAGAAACATCAGCGTGCACTGTTGTAGTACTTCTACTGTAAGATATTTCATCATAAAAATATTCAAAAATGTTTCAACTTGCCTGGTTTGAAATGATTGCAGTATTCATTCTCTTTTAAAGTGAATGCAAAAAACTGTGCGAGACACTCGAGCGTTAGAAGTGAAAATTCTTAGGTTCTAGCATTTGTTGATGATTTTATTATTTCAGGATTAGGAAATAGTTATGTGGAATTTTATTCAAGAAAAACTCTCTTAAGTAAATGAAATATTTCTCTTATTCATCAATTTTCATTAATACATACTCTCAGAAAGAAATTATGGGCTTATGGGCTTATGGTAGCCTCCCTTTTTTCTCAACTACCGGGTGGAGTCGGAGAAAGGGGAAGCGTTTCAATTTTCGTCTGATCCAGGCCAATTTACTCTACCGCGCCTAAAGAAGTTTCGCTTCAAAAGGGTAATTCAGGAATTTTTCATTGCTACAGTTTGGCAACTTTACAAATAGACAGTTTATGTGTAGCAATTAGTAAAGGTCATATAATTAAACAAATAATAAAAGAAGTAGACGAACATAAGCTTTTGGGACGTCATATTATGTTATACAACAATAGAACTGATCAACCTAAGAAAATAGGAAGTACTAATTATTTTAATGGTATTTTAATCAGTTCATTATACTGCAAGAATAGACCAGTAATAAAATTATATAAAATAATGTCTGTCCAAAAACTATTACATGGCAATAAAATTTAGATTATGACAGAAAGCAATAAAAACAGACACAAAGTGAGTGAAATTAAATTCCTAAGAGCCACTGTAGGGTATAGAAAAACCGATCATAAAAGATATTCATAATTGAGAGAAAAATTAGGAAATGTATAACCAGAATGGTAAAGCAAAAGAATACAAAATAAAGTGGATTCACAACCGTCGATTTTTGTGCGCCGCTTTGGCTAACTCCATAATACAAGCCACAAGGCAGTGATTTGGCCTACCACCACACCGTGCTTGGCGTGGAGCAGCGGTTAAGCTACTTAACTCTATGCAAGCAGCTTGAATTCGATTCTCTGTAGTGGATTGTTATCTTTTATCTTTACAACTAATTTTACTGTAATATATTTAAACAATACTGCTTATGGTACTTCATTTTTCTTACAAATATAATTACATTAATGGTGAAACTTGCGAATGCCAGATTAAATTGAGTATAAAACCTCTTACTGACCGATACATCAATGCCACAGTTGACATCTACCGGTATGACGGACTGCTAAATAAATATACATACTTAAACATGAAGAAACTCTGTTGTACTTTTACTCATGTATGTATTTAAATCAAAAGGGGGGAAAAGTTGAACAGCTCCAAGCAGATTTGAACTTACAACTTGAAGTAGGTGGTTTGTTACGTTATTAGCAACACGCTTTGGACGTCAATTTGAAGTAGTTTGTATTGAAGAAGTTGTATTATATTTCAACTGTTGGGGAGCCGAACTTTTAGTTTCTTTGCAACCGCACGTATGGTACCCGGTAGCCTTCGTCAAAAAATTTAAAAATTTTAACTTTGTAATTTGACTGCTTCTTTAAATATATCTTTATGTTTGCCTCGGCTGCGTCAGTATTATTGTTAGAGACACGATTCTCTTAGTAGGGTTATGATGCGACAAGAATGTAGGCTTATAAAGATCATAATTTTACTTCACTTCTTTTATTACTGCTTGACACGATTTAAATAATTTCTTGCTGATAGAGAGAGCTGTCAGATATTTTTATTAAATACTTGCACTTTTTAAGACGTAAACTTATCTTTCGTCTCACGCGAATACATATTATATTTCTTGAGGACACCTTTTGCGTCTGGTTAGTAACGCTGTCTGCAGGCAACTGAACTCTAAATTTGTAAAATGTTCTCCTTTTCAGTTTCTGATTGGCTAATCCTACTCCAATAGAATATCTTCACTTAACTAAAGCTTTTTCTGGTTTTTGATTGGCTATTTTATAAACTGTCACTAAAATTACATTATTGCTTCCAGGAATCAGAAGTAATATTGTTAAACTCTCAAACTTATTATTGCCTCAAGGTTACCTCATTGTTACCTCATTGTTAGCAACGTTTAACCTATTATTCTCACAGCTCCTACATTATTAAATTACGTAATATATTCACACAACATTATTGAACATGTGTACATTAATATAAGCATATGAAATGACTGTTATATACATTTTAAAAATTATTATATACACATATTGTTTCAAGGCGGGCTGTTATTGAATTTACATATTATATAATTTGAGTGAACTCTTTTAAGTGGTAAAAATACTGCCGCAAACTTCAGGAATATAAGCTAGCTCTCTACCAAAGAGCTAAGGGTGCTGTAGTAAGCGTGGCATTGTAACAGGCTTTAGTCGTATTCCACTTGAGAATCATAAATCAAAATTACAAATATTGTAATTGTTTAAACACTCTGAAAAAGCTGTTAGTTTGGAATCTCGTATATGAATTATTCTATCGGAAGACTAATTGTGTTTCCCATTATAATTACTGTAAGAGTATACGCAGCGTTATGAAAAGCCTGGCTGTCCCGAGCGCTCACGGAAGAACCCGATTCGAGCTCGTCTCTCAGATATCAGCCAATTTTAAATTGCCCGAGTGTGCAGAAAGGTTAGCATACTACTTTACGAATTAAAACCCAGGAGACAGAACAGAAGTATAGAAAGACCTACATCGCAGTTTGTGAAAATTTCAACACCAAGAAGAAAACGCATGAATTCAATGAATTTAACACCACAGATTAGGTACATGATAAGTAACAAATGATAAACTTTTCAAATCTATACTTGACCTTTCAGCCCTAATATGAAGTATTTGGTGTGGCCTCCATGCGCTTCAATTAAAACTACTATACGCCGTGGCTTTGAATCAAAGAGGTACTGAATAAGTTCCTGAGGGATTTCCCTCCACGCAGTTGGTATTCGAGCCCACAAATCCGCGACACTGGTTACTGAAGGACCGTGACACACCAGGTGCCGAGCAACGATATCCCATACATGTTCGATGAGCAACATGTCAGGCGAACGTGCAGGCCAGGAAAGCAATGGTACCCGTCACTCTTCGAAGATGGCCTGTACATTCCTCGCAAATGTGGCCGAGCATTGTCCTGTTGAAATGTGGCCTGTGGAGATCCTAAAGCAGGGGGAGCACCTCAGGCTCTACAACCACCGTTAGGTACGGTTGCTGTTCAAAGTGCCCTCAATTCGTAGGAGGCGAGATCGGTTGCTGTAACCAATGGCGCGCCAAACCATCACACCTGGTGTTTGTCCGCTATGCCGCTCAGCAATGCAGCTCTCCAGGTTGCACTCACCACGGTACCGCCGAACACACATGCGGCCATCACTCTAATACACGTTGAAGCGGGACTCGTCCGAAAAGACTAAGTTTTGCCACTCAGCACCCAATGACTGTGTTCACGTGCCCATTGCAGTCGGAGAAGTTGTGATTTCTGGACAATGGAAGCCGACGTAATGGCATGCATGCAACCAGTCCAACCTGCAGATGACGGCGACGAACCATTGATGCAGACAAGTTCACATCTGTTACAGTGCTCCAGAGTCGATCCAACACTGTGGATGAAGCTGTACGGTCCGTTATGGCCATGCGGACAAGATGACGGTCATCCCGTGCTGTGGTCATGTTCCATGGTTCAGTACCCGCTCTTCGCTGTGTACTACTACCTTCACCTATCAAATGCTTCCACACAAGCATCACTGTCGTAGCAGCATGCCCTGTACGAGCCGAAATGTCACGGTATGACAAACCCGCTACCCGGAGACCGATCATTCTGCCTCGTTCGAACTCACTCACTGGCTACCTTTGATGTCGACGAGGCATACTGGCACACACTTGATTGTTTCTACCTTGTTTGACAGCTCTGCACTGACTACACTGGGCGCAACACTGACCTTATTGGACCGACACGAGAGGACTCTGATCGGCCAATGTGTACCCATCTCTCTGCAAACCTAATCACTTATTGCTTGCACACTCTTCTACACTTCCACCAAGTTTGGAGTTATTCGGGAAATTCTTTCTTGGTGTTGAAATTTTCACAAACGGCAGTGTATTAAAAGACGGCATGAACAGAATGTATTTTGGATGAAGGAAGAAGAAGAGTGTAGTACTTAGGAATTAAATAATAATACATCAAAATAAGTTTTGGCATCGAAACTGTCTAGCAATCAGCAATCACCGTTCTAGAATAACTGCTTTCCAGTATTCTAGCTGCACTATAATTTATTAGGTGTACGATGAAAGTCGTTAAAATTACCCTAACATTTTGGACCATCTAATGGCATTTCATTGTTACCACACTTCAAACTTGTAAACAAACTCGTGGAGGGGGTTCTCAACATTTATAGGCACAAAGGGTTGGGACACTAAACAGCGAACTAATAAAAGCGAACTTCGATTACAAGACCTCGTAAAACAAAATAGAATTGAATTCCATGCCAGAGGTAATTTTAAAGCTGTTTACTGCAGAGTCTAATTCGTCAACAGAGCGTTCATGATTGTCCCTTGTTTTTCCTGTTCAGAACAGTATCGTTCCCCCATGTCCTTTTCAAGTTATTTACGAAAATCAAATTTTATGCTTTATTTATTATTATTGTCGTTTTAAATTTACAATATTGAAGCAGCCATAATTTAAAGTTTACTTTCTGGTACAAATCTCCATTGGATAACACCAAAGTCAAAACCAAAAGGGTGAGAGAGAGAGAGAGAGAGAGCAATATCGTCTGTGAGTATTATTCCGGAGTTTTGGTTTCAAACCCTGTTTAATAGTCTATTGGAGGTTTTCCTGTGGTTTCCCTAGTTGCCTTGTATGTACCGTTTTGGGTGCTGAATGGGAATCATGGTCAAGAACGTTTACTCCACCTACGTGTAGGAAAGTGTTTATTGTTCCTTGGAACTATCCGTTTTATTATTACTCCACGGAGTTGTAGACAGTGACCTGTTACCTTGTTACTTCATGTTTTTACTTATACGGAAAAATAAAATGTGTTAGTGAAGATATCCATATTATTACTGGTGATAAGTGGTTTACTTTAATACGACACGCAACAGAGGCTTCAACCCAGTGTCTACAATTGCATGTGTACGAATATATCGGAAATGTTTAATGCCACAAAAGCGTTATTTGAAACAAACTATGTGCCTTAAAGCAGGCATCATCGACCTGTAGCTCTATGAAGCCGGCTTTACCTGCTCCCTACCGTTAGAATCTGCCAGAAGCAAATCTGAACAGCATTCCGGTTTGTAAACTCAGTGGCGTTTCCTTTAACTGCATGAGAGTAACTTTGCGATACAAATTGATTTGAAGTGTTATAAGCATATTGTGTTATGAAATGATATTTGCTTATATGGTATTATTGTTATTATTATTATTATTATTATTATTATTATTATTATTATTAAACAATACAATTGGCAATGTGCCATATGGGGACATATAATTAATTTGTGCATTGCATCTTAGGAGGGATTATACAAGCAATGCATAGTAAATTATTCAATAAAAACATGATAATTCGTTTGTTCAAAGGCAAAACAAACAAGTTGTCAGACTGACCAGCATGAACAAATTCAGGCATTGCAACAAATTACAGGATAAAATGTACTGGACTTGCATCCACAAACGTACATTTTAGTTGTTCCAATAAAGGCGATATTTCTTCCCTCCGGTATTTTTCATTACCGATTCGCATGACAAGGTGAATAATGGCGCTGTGGATTAAACTTTGTTATAGTGTTTAACAACTTATTACAAATTAAACACTTTTACATCATTGTCTTATACTGTAATGAATATGTTTTCTCCCAAGCAGGATTGAATCTAGTTGGTGTTGTTGATCTACGCTTTGACTACTGTTCTTCATGGTAAATAAAAACTACCCCTCAGAACTGCCGCTGTTCCTCATTCAGTTACTCCCATCACGCTTATGTACTGAGCAGGCAAGCTCCTAACCTGTCTACTCAGTACTTGACGATAGCTGCTTAAAAGGGATCTACATTTTTGGTTACTATATTTTTATCTATCTCTTATGGTCTATCAGTTACACAAAATCATACAAAATTCCTTTCTACTGAAAAGAACTTCGCTTGATATTTCTGCAAACTGAAGATATACACTTTAATTTGTCATGTAAATATCACAATTTGGTCCATATAAAGAGTAGTTTGGTGTGGGTGATATTCTGGAATATTCTCGTGTTAAATCTTTGGGAGATACTAAACTGAAATACTAAGTTTGATATTTATCCGAAAGTTCCCTGTTAACGGGCACCTTTTTCTAAAATGCGTCTTTTTTATTTCAGACGCCTCAAAACACGTAGCTACGTATGGTGAAATCGAATCAACATCGAATTTTTAGGTGGAATGCAATACTTCCTCATGCGTTCTACAGGTGGGTGGTAGAGAAAGCATAAATGTCTAAGTCATAAAAAAAAATCGATCGAGAACATGTGAGAATCCCATTCTGGATATCCTGGGTTTGATTGCCGTCAATAGCCCACTCTGACCTTGGGTTTTTCGTGGTTTTCCTAGGTCCATACGCGAAGTGTTTTCTTATCTATCACGATTTCCTTTCCATAATTACCCTTTCTTTCCGTTTTCTTCCCATCTTTTAGGTGTGCTTCTAAGTTTCGTGGCGTCTGGTGGTGCCGGACAGATGGTTTGCTCAAAGGAAAGAACACTCCCAGTGGATACCGTGAGCTGTTTGGTCTATTGGTCGTTCATCGCCCTCTCTAAGCAGATTCAGTACTAGGACGAGTCTTCGAGAACGGAACTGTTAGGGACTTCCGCGCGTCTCTGTGGCCTGCAGCCTGTAGCCTCGTGTATTTTCTTCACTTCATCTCCTCCTTCTGGGGTGGAGGCACAATAAATCTACACGTGTAGGTCGCAGTATGCGAGGTGTTCCCCCTTGTTGTATAACCTATAAGAGATGTAACCTTTAAGTCATCAAAAATTAAGTTATAATAGTAGCTTATGTTAAAAGGCGTAAAACTAAAGCCACTTTTAACACTGTAGCATATACTATTTTTAGACAGCCCTCGAATTTGTAAAATATGAATAATATTATATTGATTGCTGAAACTAACAGAGACCACGTTAAGAATGCGTTCTTAAAAGAAGAGAAATGACGTTAAAAAAACAGATGTCAAATATTTTAATGATTCGCTAGCAGTGATTTTCAGTGAAATTAGTTTCCAGATGTGTTACCTTACACCAGGCAATGAAGAGATTAATGCTATATCATATTGCTTTCTGGATTTTTGGCTAAGTACTTCTAGTGTTATTCTTTATGCTAATTCTGTAATTTCACTTCCATTTCAGCTTCTTCTGAATTCATAATTTCTGCCATTTGATGCGTATGTAAGTTATATGAAAGAGACACGTTTTAGATCAAAGCAACCTGCAAATATAACGTATACTAACTCCACAACGAATTGCGATAAATTGAAGTATGAGATTTGTACTCTGAACAGATAATGCGAGCGCCATGAGAAATTAATCATCTAAAACGACATAATGAAAAATAAAGCCTAATCAAACCCATTCGAGTTATTAAACATGCGTAAATACAAAGAGTAATTGTTGTGTGATTGGACTTGAAACCAAAGATGGCCACAACGAAGATTACCGCACTAGTGCGATAATCAAAGCTTTTAGCTCGTGTGCTCTGTGTTAGAAGCTCTCTCTCTCTCTCTCTATTTTATTTTACGTCGCTTTAACTCCCTGTCATATCGCGACGTATCTATGTGTGGATAACTCTTAGAACGATATGTGATGGACAGTTAGCCTTCTAGGTCTCATCCCTGTAACCACCTGCTCCGTTACGTGTCACAGAGACCCTGGCGCATAGCTACCGGATGTTCTGCTTCGTGCCGTGCAGACGGCATTAGGGTGCCGTCCAGTCCAACCGCCGCCCAGAAAGGCGGACAGTTAAACTTCTAGGTCTCATCCGTGTAATCACCTGATTCATACTGTGCAAATGGGTTTAGGGTGCCGTCCAGTCTAACCGCCGCCCTCACACAGAAAGGCGGACAGTTAGCCTTCTAGGTCTCATCCCTGTAACCACCTGCTTCATGCCGTGCAGATGGCATTAGGGTGCCGTCCAGTCTAACCGCCGCCCTCACACAGAAAAGCGGACAGTTAGCCTTCTAGGTCTCATCCCTGTAACCACCTGCTTCATGCCGTGCAGATGGCATTAGGGTGCCGTCCAGTCTAACCGCCGCCCTCACACAGAAAAGCGGACAGTTAGCCTTCTAGGTCTCATCCCTGTAACCACCTGCTTCATGCCGTGCAAATGGCATTAGGGTACCGTCCAGTGCAACCGCCGCCCAGAAAGGCAGACAGTTAACATTCTAGGTCTCATCCCTGTAATCATCTGCTTCATAATGAGCAAATGGTTTTAGGGTGCAGTCCGGTCTAACCGCCGCCCCCACACAGAAAAGCGGACAGTTAACCTTCTAGGTCTCATCCCTGTAACCACCTACTTCATGTCGTGCAGATGGTATTAGGGTGCCGTCCAATCTAACCGCCGGCCCCACACAGAAAGGCGGACAGTTAGGCTTCTAGGTCTCATCCCTGTAACCACCTGCTTCATGTCGTGCAAATGCCATTAGGATGCCGTCCAATCTAACCGCCGGCCCCACACAGAAAGGCGGATAGTTTGTCTTCTAGGTCTCATCCCTGTAACCACCTGCTTCATGTCGTGCAGATGGCATTAGGGTGCCGTCCAGTCCAACCGCCACCCAGAAAGGCGGCCAGTTAACCTTCTAGGTCTCATCCCTGTAATCACCTGCTTCATACTGTGCAAATGGTTTTAGGGTGCCGTCCAGTCTAACCGCCGCCCCCACACAGAAAAGCGGACAGTTAGCCTTCTAGGTCTCATCCCTGTAACCACCTGCTTCATGCCGTGCAGATGGCATTAGGGTGCCGTTCATTCTAACCGCCGGCCCCACACAGAAATGCGGAAAGTTAGCCTTCTAGGTCTCATCCCTGTAACCACCTGCTTCATGCCGTGCAGATGGCATTAGGGTGCCGTCCATTCTAACCGCCGCCCCCACACAGAAAAGCGGACAGTTAACCTTCTAGGTCTCATCCCTGTAACCACCTGCTTCATGCCGTGCAGATGGCATTAGGGTGCCGTCCATTCTAACCGCCGGCCTCACACAGAAAGGCGGACAGTTAGCCTTCTAGGTCTCATCCCTGGAAATGTCATCTTGCTTCGTCACGTGTCCACAGAGACCCCAGCGCATGGCAGCCGGATCTTCTGCTTCATGCCGTGCAGATGGCGTTAGGGCGCCGTCCAGTCCAACTACTTACATTGTCTGTACATGGATGGCATAGCATTCGTTATTACCACTTATTTTTTATTTTACTTTTGTTTTAGACTTTAGGTGGAACTTTGGGTAGTGGCATTAAGTATTCAATCCGGTATTTACCGTCTGAGCCATCCCGCTCGGTTAGAATGTCTTATTTTAGGCATGCTGTCTTTAAAAGAAAACAAAAAAAATTAAGTACGATCTCCAAAATTTCTGTTTTATATTATGTAAAATATTTTTATATCTTCTCTTACACAACCTTCCATTGATTTCAGAAACCTCATTTCCGTTGGCATGGTATTGTGTATACATTTCTTCCTTGTTATCCAGCGTTTGCTGTACATATTATTAAATTCGCAACCACATTAATATACGTTATCTAAATATTCTCTGAATTGAGTTTTTTGTTACGCAGAAATACTAAATGCATAGTTGAACACTGATTATTTCTGCCTGGCTTATTCTAGAATACAAAAAAAATTAACATCAGTTAGCGTAAAACAGAAAAAATGGGGTAAATAAAGCGATCAGCTATTTTAATTAAATACATCCATGAGATTTAACGATATTCCATCAGTCAAATATCGGTGTAGAGAAAAAACAACGTTGTTTTTAATGATATGTGAGTAGGCAAGTTTTCAGGTTGCCTGGATTTTATGCAGCCAATGAGAAACACGAAGAGAGAAAGAGAGTGGACATGTAGATAATTTAACTTTTAACTTTTGCAACTTATTTTAGTTCCATTTATCCCCCGCCTTTAAGCATATTGGTCTTATATTGGCTTAAATGATATCTGGCAAAGGGTTAATAAAAATACACACAGTGCCGTGAGAAAGCTCAAAAGACGACTATGCGATATAAACAGGCAGAAAATAGAATCTGAATGTAGACAAAGATCAACATTGGAGCTACAAAATGAAATAAAAACTAGGTGGGGTAAGGAAACATATTTTGGAATTGAGTATAAAACAGAGGACTGGAATAGCATCGCTTAGGTTGGGAGGGTGGAAAGCTCGCAAGATTGTTGATGATGATGGCAGGAGGATTTGCCCATTATGCGGGGAAAAAGAAGACTGGACGCATATTTTGGCAGCATGCGTGCAGACGGAGGGTATTAGGAAAAAACTATTACCGGAAGTATCTTTGGCTTCCAACAGACGGAGGACAGCATGCTGGGACATTATTCTAAACAGCCAAAACTGGCCAAGCTTGGGCACATACTTAATGGAAGTACGTGTACTAAGAGATAAGGTGTTTATGTAATTTTTCTTTAAACATATTTGGTGCTTGAGTACTTGTGCGCGACTGTGTGTGTGTGTGTGTGTGTGTGTGTGTGTGTGTGTGTGTTTGAGTGTGTGATTCAGAGTGTGTTTTAAATTTTATATGTATGTATATAGTGCGGTGATTATAAAAGAAAATAATTGTTCTCTGGTTGATACTGCAAGTCACGTATACAGACCAGGTATTTTTCTAGAGAGCATGTACGGTCTTATGACCCATGCGACTGTGTTATGCAATTAATGTAATACTAAATACTTAAACTTATTGCATATTGGCAATGGTGTTTACTTGTATTCTCTTGACTTTGGGTTTTTGCACCTTTTGGGTTTTTTTAATCACACACATTCACACTCTCATTCATACTTTCAGACTCTGGGGAGGATAGGCTGGAGAAAAATTGCTACCCCAGCCGGGAATCAAACCCGGGGCAGGTGCTCTACCGACTGAGCTACGGGGCCAGCCTTTTACATCTTGTATATATTAGGGACACTTGTTTATAAAATTATTTCACTGTTTTCTTAGATATGACACTGTTTATCTATAACACTTGATTACTTTCAAAAGCTGTCGTGTTACACATGAGCAGTGTCATTTAAATGGTTAGACGGTTTACAGAACATTAGGGATGACCTCAACACCCTCGATACTTTAACATGTTTAATGAAACTTGTTGCGTTTAACTTTATGCTAGATAAGGAATGAAAGGAGACGAGGTTTCACACGTTATTGCCTTGCACGTGTCACCAAAGGGTTGCTGGACTGTAGACCTTGATAGACCTTGACTGTGTTTTCTGTAGGTGAATCAAAGCAGCATTCCATAGGCCTTGTGTCTAAATGAAAACATGCAAAGCAATGGGGGATGGAGTAGAGGTACACATGTAACATGCAGCGTTAACTGAGTTGTGAATGAAGTTGATTTAGCTAACGCACTAAATAACGATTCTGCAACAGCCTGGCTTGGTGACACACTCTCAGTCATTATGTTTACCTGCTCTGGCGACCAAAAGCTGTCAATCCAGCAGAAACAAACCAGAACTTAGTACATGGGTAATACAGCACGTGAAAATATTTGTTTTTTTCCTTCCATCTGTTAGTGTTTACGCAAGTCAAACCTTTGTATTAAACATATACATATGTGCTAATGTAGGGGTGTGTGTAATAGAGAGGCTTAGTTAAAAAACTTCTATGTTTCCGAGTGTTACATGGCTAATTGTAATGGCTTATTACTCAATGGTGGGCTAACACAGAGATTATTTTTAGTTCTTTGAGCTGCATGTAAAGTATATACTAGTTTTAATTTCATGATTGTAGAATAAAAAAGAACTGGTAGTATTTGTTTTTCAATCGAAAGAAAGTCCTTTTAAACAACGTTTTCAGCAAAAAAGGGAAGGAAATAAATTACTATTATTATTATTATTATTATTATTATTATTATTATTATTATTATTAGCCATAACTAACAATAGGGGATATATAACATTTGGCATTAAAATGATAAAAATGTTGCCGGTTAGAGAATGCCAAACAGAAACAATTTTAAAATTAGGATAGAATACAAAATTGGTCACATGCAATTATACAGAGAAAACTACCAATCAGAGCATAGTTCAGTGAATTTTTAAACAGTATCACTGCTCAAAAATCAGTACCGGTATCCAGTACGAAAAATAGTGGTATGGCCCAATACTACAGAATCACGAATTTTTACGTAAAATTTTTCTTGAGATATGTTCGCAGTCACACATCTATTACTTTCTCTGCCATATACATAGGAGATAGAGAAGATTTCGTATTCCATTCAAAAATTTCATATCGATATTTCACCAGAAATATGTACACATTTTGATGCTCCTGGAATCCAAAAAAAAACAACATTTTTTGAAAAAACAAATCCGCGCGCATATGTGTGTGGAAGCATAACTCAAAAACACAAACTTGGATAAATAGCATAACCTAATCAAACGAAATTATTGGCTAGTAAGCCTATGTACACTGACGCGCATAAAATGTGGCCTATGCCTCTAGATAGCAATAGTGTTTTTCCCTCCATAACTTTTCCACCTTCCGGTAACAAACCTTTGATTCCACTCAGTCAGTATTCGTTCTCTAAGCGACTGGCCTGAAAAACAATCCAGAGACACAGAACGACTCCATAACGATGTTATGATGTGAAATGAAGGGGTGGTTATGATACCGCCACTATGAAAGCGTTTGGCTATCATTGGTACAAAAGGAAATTCTAGACCAATAAAACATAATTCGGACTTCTAAAGGAAGGCGTGAAGAATTATTTGAATGTGTGATTTAAGTGGATGATAGCTACGACATCTGCCTGAGAGCTTTCATCAGCGACATGGAGACGAAGACAAAGATCGTTTTATTTTTATATTTTATTTTTGCGCCTAAATTCAACTAATCATTGCCTTAACGGTGCTCTGCTAGTGAAAAAAATGTGGCGTGTAATGTTATTCTTTGGGAGTTCGGCAATATTTTGGCAGAGTGAAAGTACCGTGCCAATCCAGTGGCTAGAAGCTATGCTCGAGAAACAGAGCAGCTCACGCTGGCAGAGGAGGAGGGTACATTTGTCATTACCAACATAATTAGCTGCCTTCTATTATGGTCCACTTTTTATACACGTTGGTACACGTATTATGGTGTATTTATTTTTACTTTCTCTACTACGTATAGCAAGTAGGGGAAGTATTGTATTCCACCCAAAAATTCAATACCGAGATTTCACCGGAAATATATGTTTTGAGATCCCCTGAATCCAAAAAAAGCATTTTTGGAAACATGTCCGAGTGTGTGTCTGTGTGTGTGCCTATCTGTGTGTGTGTGTGTGTGTGTGTGTGTGTGTGTGTGTGTGAACAGCATAGCTCAGAAACGAAGAGTCGGAAAAACACCAAACTTGATATTTAAGTTCAGTATCTTCCAGAGATGAGACGCGAAGGTTTTCAAGAAAATTCCTTCACCCCAGATTATCCTTTACATGGAACATTTTTCGAACATTTTAATTTTCTCAAAAATGGCTCTAACGACTTTCGAAGTTACATCATTCAGTATCTAACGGAATTTGGAGTTAATGGAAACATGATCTCATTCATCTATAATTTTCTACAAAACAGACGGATGCGAGTAAGAGCTAATGGTTTTCTATCTCAGCCTGTTAATTTAAAAAATGGCATACCACAAGGGTCTGTATTAAGTGTGACACTATTTTTGGTGGCCATCAATAACATTGTGTCATGCCTTCGACCACCTGTTAAGGCGTATTTATACGCTGATGATATTACCATTTTTCGTAAAGGACGAGACATAAAGACAACTCAAGAATTACTACAATTGACCCTTCAGAATCTCTATAAGCTGTAGTACTGGTTTTCGATTCCCTCCTCTAAAAAGCCAATGCATAGTTTTCTCTAGATCTAGAAAACCAAATCCACAACCTGAATTGCTAATGAACAAACATCGCATACTTGGATTGCAATTTGACCAAAAGTTAACCTGGATCTCGCATCTTAAAATACTTAAAGCTGACTGCTTAAGACGGCTGAATATTTTGAAAGTGTTATCGGCCAAAAACTGGGGAGCTGACTTTAATATCCTACTCCGCACATACAGGATGATTATACGATCTAAACTTGATTATGACTGCATTGTGTATAACTCAGCTAGTTCGACTGCTCTTAAGATGCTCGATTGCGTTCAGTTTTCTGCACTCAGGATTGCGTTGGGAGCATTTCACACAAGTCCTACCGAGAGTTTACAGATAGAAGCTAACGAGCCGCCACTGCATACAAGGAGGAAAATTCTGAATTTGATCTATGCTTCAAAGATTGCTGCCTTACCAGAGTCTGCTGCTTTCCCATATCTTTCCTTTCTAACGACAGTAACAGCATTTCAACTGGACAATCTCATGGAACTTCTTTCAGCTACAGAATTTCAAAATATATGCATGAGATTAATTAAGGTTTTCCTGCTATGATAAAACTCAAATGTTTCAGCAATACCTCTTGAAAACCCAAAACACCGCCTACCAGCACCACTCTAGCCAAATACAACAAAATGAATACATATATTACCTATTAGCAGCGAATGTTTCACGAAATTTGTGGCATGCACAAATACTTCATACCTATATATACTGATGGATGAAAAATGAATGGGAGTAGTGGTTGTCCTGTGGTATATCCTGAACATACAACTTCTTACAGTCTTCCGAATTACCTCTCTATGTTCTCCTGTGAACTTTTTGCCATAATATTTGCCTTGGAATACATAATGAAAGCTGATCACCGTTGTTATATCATCTACACTGACTTGATGAGCGCTCTTCTAGCTCTACAACAGAAGTCATCCAGAAACTCTTTAGTGCAGGACATTTTACAGCTGTATAATAAGATAAAAGCCTGTAATAAACGTGTGACACTGGCATGGATACCATCTCGCATGCGCATATCTAGAAATTAAAAAGCTGATGGAGCAGTTAAAGAAGCTACATGCCAGTCTCCAAGCCTGGCCGACCTCAAGGTTCCGCATCACGATTTTCTAAAATTTCCTCAAGTATGAAATATGTAAGAAATGGAAACTACATTGGAGTTCCACTCCAACAGCAAATTAATCGCCTTAAGCTCCAGTCCTAGTGTCAGTTACCCAATAAAACATCTAATTCGTCATGACCAGGTACTTCTCACCAGGCTACGTATCGGACATACTGTAATTACATATTCATATCTTCTTGGAAAATATCATCAGCCTACATGCAAACACTGTCACTCCATTCTCACAGTTCAGCATATAGTTGCGGAGTGCCCTATCTACAATGTTCATCGGCTTCAGTGTGGTATTCCTGCTAACTTCTCGGTGGCCTTAGGTGATCCAACCATCTGTCACAACATAGTCAAGATTTTAAAAGAAATAAAATTGTATAATGTTATATAATCAATGTTGTAATTAGTTTCAATATTGTAATTACTAAAATTTATTGTAGTCGCGTTATGACTTTATTCTTAAAGCGACAATAATAAATTAATAAAAATATCATAAGTTTAAGACGTTTTTATGAAAAATGATTTGTATATCTGGAATTTTCAGGGAATGTCTCCAAAAGCATTCTTCATTGTGAACGACTTTTGCATAGCTGGTAAACCATAAGTGATAGACAAAGTTTTACAGCACAAAAAATGTAGATCGCATTAAAATACACAATTTATGTTATATACATTTTTTGTTGTTGAGCGAACCATTTTCGAGATATTGCTTGTTATTTCTTAAAGTTTCCAATAGTTATACTTTTTCTCAAATGGGAATTGGTCATTCATTTTTTGTCTTGGATATACAAAGAGTATTAATCTGTGGCAAAGGGAATGGTGCTGCACATAGCAACCAGCTATTAAGAGATATGTTTATGCTTAAAGCCTACTGTATTTCTATATTGCTATACTGGTCGCTATGTGTAAAATGCAATTCTCTTTGCATGTCAAAAGATCGTTTCTGCAAATGTTTATGTCGATTAATACGAAATAGATGGAGAATAAGAGTTTGTAAAAATAGTTTGTACAAGAGTAGAGAAAGTCATGTGAGTGTAACACATCAGAATTTTTTTTTCGATTCCGGCAAAATTTCGATATTGAGTATTTTAGTGGAATGCAATATCTACTATGCATGTAGTAGAGTAAGTAAAAAACGATACCTGCAGGCTTACGTCACAATATTCAAGTATGTAGTTCTGATCAAAAGCCAGTCATTTGAAATGAAAATGAAAAGACCGGAGGCATAATTTCGCTTTATTCATAGCGCTATGGAGAATTTTGTTTTGTAAATTTACCCCTTTCATACCTTTTTGTTCCTATCGTTTACTTACTCTTCTCAATAAAAACTTGATCCAATTTTCCTCACCGTACTCCACTTACCCCATTCTTTCTTCTTTTCCCAGCTCCTTCTCAACTTGCAAGGCAGCAGGGGATGAAAAAAAACTTTTGTTGGATGAAAAATATTGAAAGGTGTAAATCAGTCCTTTTACACTTTTTCTTCTTCCCTTCACGGTTTACCCCACCTCTGCCACCACTTAAAGCAGCCTCTCTCTTCTCTTACAACTGTTGAGGATTGTGGTTACCCCTCCTACGCCCAGCGTCTTAACCCCACCGCGTAAACCCTCTTGGTACACGCTGTTCCCACCGCATATAAAAATCCCTAACCTTCTCCCGCATTATTAGGTATACTGAATAATAAAGAGGCAAGCGGCAGAGCGGCAGATTTGCTCTTGCCTGCTTGATGATGCTCGTACTTTTCTTGTTCTCTTGCTTTCTTTTCCCTCGTTGAAGCAAAACAATAAAAATGCATAACGAGGAAAGCATTTGCTCTGCCAATGCAAAGGCAGAAAAATAGAGGGATAACGGGAATGGGAGAAAACTAGGGAATTAAAAGCTAAAACAGAGAACGGGAAAGAAGCAGAGATATATTAAAGGTGTACTGCCAGAGTCTACAGCCACTATTTCTGTTTTTACTTTCTCTACTACGTATAGCAAGTAGGGGAAGTATTGTATTCCACCCAAAAATTCGATACGGAGATTTCACCGGAAATACATGTTTTGAGACCCCCTGAATCCAAAAAAAGCATTTTTGGAAACATGTTTGTGTGTGTGTCTGTATGTCTGTGTGTGTGTGTGTGTGTGTGTGTGTGTGTGTGTGTGTGTGTGTGTGTGTGTGTGTGTGTGAACAGCATAACTCAAAAACGAACAATCGGATAAACACCAAACTCGGTATTTAGGTTCAGTATCTTCCAGAAATGCGACACAAAGATTTTTAAGAAAATCCCTTTACCCCAGAATACCCTTTACATGGACTCTTTTTCGAAAATTTTAATTTTCTCAAAAATGGCTCTAACGATTTTGATTAAAATATTATATGTTTCAGATATTTTTATGACAAATGAAATGTATATCTAGAATTTTCTGGAAATGTCTCCAAAAGTATTCTTCATTGTGAATGACTTTTGCATAACTGGTAAACCACAAGAGATAGACAAACTTTTAGTACACAGAAATGTAGATCGCGTTAAAATACACAATTTATGTCATATATTTGTTTTGTTGAGTGAACCATTTTCGAGATATTGCTTTTCATTCCCTTAAATTTTCCAATATTTATACTTTTTCTGAAATTTTTATTATAATAAGATTAACATCTCGATATCTCGATTAACATGAAGCATATGGAGAATAAGCCTTTGTCAAAATAGTGAAGGTCATGTGAGTGTAACACATCAGATTTTGTAATTCTTGGATTGTAATTAGGTTTATATAGATATTTTATTCCTAAATATCTATTTTATCATTGCATATTATTATTATTATTATTATTATTATTATTATTATTATTATTATTATTATTACTTTGCAAGTTATTGTTCGCTTTAAACGGTTCGTATCGTTCACTTGAATACAAATGATGGTTACATGCATAGTCAAGGGAGCGTTCAACATATGTGGTATGATCATGTTAGATTGGAGATGTACAGATTTGCATTGGTTCATAAAGACACGCACAAGTGACCACATTCTCTTTGGTCGAGGGTTATGCTATTAAACCGAACTGTCTCGCAGACACACAATGATAGAGGAATTAGTAACGTTGCACATGGTAAAATACCAGCTGCTGTGTGGGAGTGCAGCACGTGTCCTTTCAGAATGGAGGAACTATACAACCACAAACACTCACATTCATACTGGCCAACTAGGATGATATGCAAACTCATTTTAGAAAATGTATTTTTCATTAAAAAAGTTGTGTTACATTCGCACGAATTTCTCTATGCAGAATGTAGTATGTATTGTCTTTACGTTGTTTGCACCAGTTTGAGAAAGGAGTATTTTTGGAGTTGTATCGTATTTCGACTGTTGGGGAGTCGAACTTGTAGTAGTTGCAATCGCACGTATAGTAAACAGTTTCCGGCAGACTTCGCCACAAATGTACTTTCAGGTGGCCTTTGCCCCAAGTTTACTTTCAGGTGGGGTTTTCCCCAAGTTTAAAAAAAAATTACTTTGTAATTTGATTGTTTCTTTATGTATTGAATATTTATGTTTGCCTCGGCTGCAACAGTATTATTGTTAGAAACATGGAAGTCTTGGCAGGGCGTGATGTGACAAGAATGTAGGCTTACACAGATTTTAAGCTTTAATTCACTACTTTTTATTAATCCTTGACAAATTAATTAGCACTTCACTAATATCGAGAGCTGTGAGATTCTTTTATTTAATACTTGCACTTTTTAACAAGTATACTATTTTCGTCTCACACGAATACGTAATAATTTCTCGAGGACACATCTCGCTTCTGGTTATGATCACTGTCTAGAGGCAACACGTCTGGTTATGAGCACTGTTTGAAGGCAACTGAATTGATTTCAACCGTCTAAACTTGTAAATTTCTGTATATGAAGTCTGTGATTGGCTATTTTGTATCCAATAGAATACCTGCATTTAACTAAAGCTTTTTCCTGTGGTTGATTGGCTATTTTACAAACTGTCACTAAAATTACATTATTGCTTCCGAGAATTACAAGTAGTATTGTTAAACTCTCGAACTCATTATTGACTCAAGGTTACCTCATCGTTAGCAACTATTTTCACAGCTCCTACATTATTAAATTACGAAATATATTCACTTAACACTATCACACATGGATACAATAATACTAACATATACGATGACTTATTTATATATATATACATATATTTACATACACATATTCCTTTAAGGCGGGCTGTTATTGAATTATATATTATATAATTAGACTGAAATCATTAAGTGTTAAAATACTTTCTCAATTATCGCTTATTATTTCTCTATTACGTAAGTAAGGGAAGTATTGTATTCTACCCAAATATTTGATACCGAGATTTTGCCGGAAATACATATTTTGAGTCTTCCTGAACTCAAGAAAACCACTTGCAGAATACGGTCCGTGTGTCTGAATGTGAATAGCATAATTTAAAAAATCTGATGTCTTACAATCACATGAATTTCTGTACCCTCTGTGACTTATTAGTGGGTATACAAATTATAGTTATGAAAGTGTATTTTTCTATCTACTTCACATTAATTGAGAGAAACCTTTGCAGAAATAACTACTATATTATACATTTCGGTAGAGTATAAACCGAGCAATGATGATGAAATGTTTTAGAACTGGACGCTATATGCTGACCTTAAAATTTCATACTGTTTCCACAACATCACGAGAAACAACTGAAAATCGACGGGACTTAAAACGCATTGAATAATTCGAACCACTAATGACGGTGACTCGAAAATGGCTGATGCCACAAAAAATTTATTTTAAATAAACTGTTTGTTTTAAAGAGTTATACATATTTTTGTAGTATATTTTCGTCTATCGCTTAACGTTTACCGGTTACACAATAATATGTAAAATTCTCTCTCAATGAAGAGGACTCTATCCCCGGAAAATTCTAGATACAAATTTTACTTTTGCTGTAAAATTTTTAATATGTGGTATTTTAATCGCAATCGTTAGAGGCTTTCTTTAGAAAATCAATAATTTTGAAAAATGTTCCATGTAAAGGGTAATTTGGGGTGAGGGATTTTCTTTGAAGTCTTGCTTCGCACCTTTGGAACATACACATTTAAATACCAAAAAAATCTTTTTTATTCCCAAAACATGTATTTCCAGTGAAATCTCTGTATCGAATATTTAGGTGGAATGCAATACCTTCTCTACCTAGTAGGTACGTGGTAGAGAATGTAAAAATGAAGAGTCCAAACCAAACTTGGAATAAAAAGTTCAGGATATTCCAAGAATGCGACAAGAAGATTTAAGGAAATTCTCCGTCCCAAAATACGTCTACATGTAAAGTTTTTTGGAAATTATTATTTTCTCAAAAATTAATAAGGATTTTAATTAAAATACCATATGTTTAAAATATTTTCATAATAATTAATTATATATCTTGAATTTACTGGGCGTAGTCTTTATTCTGAATTATTTGTGTAAGTGGACTATAATAAGAGACTTAAAAGGCTATTTGCGGAAAGTTCAAGATATACATATCATTTGTTATGTAAGTATCTTAAATATACGTTATTTTAATAAAAATCGCGTGAGCCATTTTTTATAAAACTAAAAGCTTTCGAAATTTTTGCATGTAACGAGTAGTTTAGAGTAGGGAATTTTCTTTAAAATCCTCATATGGCCTTCCTAGAAAGATACTGAACTTAAATGCCAAGTTTTGTATTTAACTTATTATTTTTGAGTTATGCTGTTCACAGTTAGAAACACACACACACAAAATTAAATTGAATTGAGTTTTATTTATGGACGCTCTTTAACTGCCGTGGTTCTTAGCGTCCCATTCTATATTGGGCTTGAAAGAACGGTAATTTTGCTGAGAGGCCTCTATCAGCCTTGAGGTTCTTTTACGTGCCGTAAATATACGACACGGGACCACCGGCTTTACTTCCCTTCCGAAGGAATACACACACACAAACGACATTTTTTAAAAATGTTTTCTTTAGGTTCAGGGGGGTTTAAAACATGTATCTCCAGGGAAATGTCGATATAGAGTTTTTGGGTGGATTACACTACTTCCTCTATTTACAGCAAGTACTTATTAGAATAGGTAAAAATGATTTTTGGATGCAGCGCCCTCCAAACATGCCTGCGAACTTTTGTAACGAATATTTGGCTGAAATAGTTCTGCCACGTTAGAACTATGTTCTATGGTGTTAGACAAGGTTGCCGAATATCAACCACACTTTTTAATCTATATTTTGACGACATGATTAGATCATGGAAGCAACAATAGG
Organism: Deroplatys truncata; assembly: GCA_030765065.1. NCBI lineage: Eukaryota > Metazoa > Arthropoda > Insecta > Mantodea > Mantidae > Deroplatys > Deroplatys truncata. The sequence goes on from CM060979.1 coordinate 23,765,264, forward strand.
AGGGATTAATTTGGGATCAAAACGGTAAACACAATGGTCTTCGCAGATGACCAGATATTAATAGCGAAAGGTGAGGAGGAGCTTCAAAGGATGACATACAAACTAAATTTAGTATCAAAAACATACATCAACATTTAACTGAAAAAACTAAAGTTATGGCATTTAAAGGTACCCACTCGGTCCGGTCTAAAATAATTATAGAAAATAAACGGATAGAACAAGTGTCAATATTTAAATTTTTAGGATGTGAAATAACACATGGGTCTGAAATAGACATTAATAAAAAGCTAAATAAAATTAATTACATAACGGGAACCATAAAGAGAACACTAAAAAATAAAATTAGAAAAGCCTCAATAATAAAACTGTAAAAAGCAATAGCCATCCCCATAGTAACTTATGTGTCTGAAACGTGGACAGTGACAGCAGAAAATAAAAGAAGGATATAGACAGCTGGAATTAAATTTCTCAGACCTATAGCAGGATATATAAGACTGGATAAAAAAGACCAAACAACGAAATAAGGCAAAAGTTAAAAATAGAAGAATTAAATAAAGTAATAATAGAATATATAACTAACTGGAAACAAAACTTAGAAAGACTGTCATTAAATACGATATCCCGAGTAACATATAACTACAGACCCTGAGGAGGTATTTTTAACACAAATGATTTCAGTCAAATTATATAATATATAAATTCAATAACAGCCCGCCTTGAAGCAATACGTGCATGTAACAATATATAAAAAGTGTATATTACAGTAATTATATATGTTTATATCATTTATACATGCTTAATAATATTATGTGAATGTATTACGTAATTTAATAATGTAAAATCTGTGAGAATAATAAGTTAAAAGTTGCTAACAATGAGGTAACCTTGATACAAGAATGAATTAGTTTAGTAATGTTACTTGTGATTCTAGAAAGCATAATGTAATTTTTGTGACAGTTTATAAAATAGCCAATCAACAACCAGAAAAAGCTTTAGTTAAATGAAGGTATACTATTGGACTAGGACTAACCAATCAGAAACTAAAATGGAGTAAAATTTACAAATTCAGAAGTCAGTTGCTAGTAGACAGTGTTCCTAACCAGACGCGAGACACGTCCTCGAGAAGTTTAATACGTATTCAGTGTGAGACAAAAAATAGTTTACGTGTTAAAAAGTGCAAGTAATTAACAAAAAAATCTGATGTTACACTCACATGACTGTCTCTACTCTTGTAAAACTATTTTTACAAACGCTTATTCTCCATATGCTTCATGTTAATCGAGACGTTAACCTTATTGCTTATTTTCTTGTAGTAGATGCAAGGGGATTATGGTAGGTTTTAAGCGATATTCAAATATATTAAGAGCTGGTTGCTATGTGGCGCATTCCATTCTCTTTGCATGTCCAGGACATAAAAAAAATCAATAACGAATTTGAGAAAAAGTATAAGTATTGGAAAATTAATGGGAATAACAAGCAATATCTCGAAAATGGTTCACTCAACAACAAAAAATGTATATGATATAAATTGTGTATTTTAACGCGATCTACATTCTGTGTGTAGTAAAATGTCTATCTATTATGGTTTACCAGTTATGCAAAAGTCGTTCACAATGAAGAATACTTTTGGAGACATTCCCAGAAAATTCGAGATATACATTTTATTTTTCATGAAAATATCTTAAACATATGATATTTTAATCAAAATCGTTAGAGCCATTTTTGAGAAAATTAAAATTTACGAAAAATATTCCATGTAAAGGGCAATCTGGGGTGGGGGGATTTTCTTGAAAACCTTTGTGTCGCATCTCTGGAAGATACTGAACCTAAATACCAAGTTTGGTGTTTATCCGACTGTTCGTTTCTGAGTTATGCTGTTCACAGACACACACACGGACATGTTTCCAAAAATGCTTTCTTTGGATTCCGTAGTAGAGAAAGTAAAAATAGAAGAATTAAATAAAGTAATAACAGAATATAGAACTAACTGGAAACAACGCTTAGAAAGAATGTTCATTAAATAGGATACCCCGAGCAACATATAACTACAGACCCCAATGATACAGAAACCCAGGATGACCAAAAAAGAGATGAGCACAACAAGATTTAGGAGCCAGAAGAGGCTACGGCCTAAAACCGTGAGGTAAAAGAGGACAATAAATAATTCTGCTATGTGGTAGATAAAGTAACAATATCCTGTAATCCAATCTTAAATTGTTACTAGTCTAACAATGGTATTGTTTGGATTGTGCACCAAATACAACATTCAGGCTGCATAGCTTGCCTTCCATTTCTGTAATTGCGTGAAGCTCTGAGAGAGTGAATTCTATTTTTTCTAGAAGCAGAGCTCAATAAAGGCAATAGCGTGGATGTAGTGTCGCTTGAAGACAGGGAACAGTCAGCGGATTTTGCTTGTTTACTTCACTTTACGTATATATGGCTTCTACAGCAGCATTTTATTGTAATTAACACAATTTCCATATTACGCCTGCGGAATGTAAATACGAGTTAATTACAACGTGGTATGCATAGTAAACATTAACCGATGATTCCTATGGTGTCAACTCGAGCGCGATGGATAAACATTTTTTTTCTCACACGTTTACGGTCATGCGGTCACTGAGTAAACGGAATACATTGTTAAAACACTGCAAACAATGCATTTTAGTCTCCAGCACTTGCTGGGATTGTTCTGGTTTTCGCTGAACACCACACATTTAACGAAATGACATAAAACGCAGTACAATTATAACTCTGTAAATATTCGTAATATGAGGAAATTGATTATATATGTATATAAAATCAGGCTAAATAACGTGAAATTAATTCCACCACATGGGCATAACAATGTGAAAACGAATAGGGCATGAAAGAAGCTGTACATAGCACGCTTGGTACAACTGGGCGTGGAATAAAACAAACCGAAGGAAAATAAACAATGCGAGACATTATTTATGCAATCAAAAGGTATCTGTTAAACTATGGAGGTATTATAATACACACACTCTCATTCAGTTATTTGTTTATTTATTTATTTCGAGGTTAGTGGCGCAAAATTGTTAAAGTCATCAACACTACACTCTGGCTGGGTATTTATACACTGTCTGTTACAAAAAAAAAAACAATACACTCAAAACGATTACAGAAAGATACACTGGAATTACAGAAGTAGAATCAGTAAACAAAAAGTACAAAAGTTAAACAATACAAATATTTCAAATAATGGAAAACAAGAGCAGACATATGACAGATTACAGTTCAAAACTCAATACCCTAAGAGAAATTAAGTTAAATGTTTTTTTAAAATAGAAATAAAAAATGATGTGTTGCACTCACATGGCTTTCTCTGCTCTTGTACGAACTATTTTTGCAAACGCTTATTCGAGATAAATACTTGCAGAAACTTATTGCTAATTTTCTTCTAGATGCAAAGGGAATATGGTAGGCTTTAAGCGATAGTCAAATCTTTTAAGAGCTTGTTGCTATGTGGAACATTCCATTTTCTTTGCATGTCCAGGAAATAAAAAAGGCTAAGGAATTCTCATTTAAGAAAACGTATAAGTATTGGAAAATTCAAACAAATAACATGGAATATATGGTTCACTCTACCGAAAAAAAGTATATGACATGAATTGCGTGCTTTAATAAGATAACTTCCTCCGTGGTGTAGCGGTTAGCATGCTCCCTCTAGCTCCTGAGGTCGCGGGTTCAAACCCGGCGGAGAGCGATGGATTTTTTTCGGACATAAAAATGCTTAGCATAGCTTCCATCGAAAGACAAGTAAAGCCGGCACATAAAAGAACCTCAAGCCTGATAAACATGCCTCTGAGCAAACTTACCGGTCTTTCACGCCCAGTATAGAATGGAACGCAAAGGACCACAGCAATTAAAGAGCGTCCATAAATAAAACTCAATTTAATTTAATTTAACAAGATGAACATCTTTTTTTTTTGTTTATAAAATTTCGTCTACCTCTACCGTTTACCAGTTATGCAAAAGTCATTCAGAATAAAGAGGATTTTTCGGGACATTACCATAAAATTCAAGATATACATTTTATTTTCCATGAAAAAATATCTTAAACCTATAATACTTTAATCAAAATCGTTGGAGCCATTTTTGAAAAAATCAAAATTTTTGAAAAATGTTACATGTAACGGATAGTGTGGGAGGGGTGATTTTCTTGAAAAATCTTCGTATCGCATCCTTGGAAGATACTGAACTCAAGTACCAAGTTTGGTATTTGTCGGACTTTTTGTTTTTGAGCTATGCTGTTCACAGACACACACACGGATATGTTTCCAAAATGGCTTTGTATTTTAATGTTTATTTAAATATTATATATGTATAACTCGACTACGTTATTAGTACGACTAAAGCACAAGACTTACACAAATTATAATTGTATTACACTTTTTTTTATTAATCTTTCACACGATTAAATAACATTTCATTGATGTATCCTGCGATAGAGCTGTGAAATTATTGTTATATGCACTTTTTAACAGATAGACCTTATATTATTCTTACGGCAATTAATTTTCATGTCATACATGAACCCGTACCGAACTGCTCTGGTACGCAATCTTGTAGCGTCTCCCGCCTGAATTTGCACATATCCTCTATTTCAAGTCTCCGATTGGCTAATCCTACTCCAATAGAATACTTTTATTTAACTTAAGCTTTTTCTAGTTTCTTATTGGCTGTTTATAAACTGTTTTAAATATTATATTATTATTGTTCCAAGAATTATTAGTAGCCTTTATTAAACTTTCTAGTTTATTGTTGTCTCAAGGTTACCTCATTGTTAAAAACTTTTCGGCTTCTACTTTGAAATTCTGTTTGCTACGGAAAGCAGCACGCTTCTATTCTCACAGCTCCTACATTGTTAAACTACGTAATACATTAACATAACATTATTATACATGTACATAATAATATGAACATAATACAATGGCTGTAACATACACTTCATATATTATTACATACACATACTGTTTTTAGGCGGGCTGTTATTAAATTTTATATTACATAATTAGACTGATATCATTTAAGTGTTAAAAATACTGCCTCAAGGATTGATAACGTTATGTGAATGTAACACATCAAACCTTTTTCTAAAAATCTGATATATTATACTCACATGACTTTCTCTACTCTTGAACAAACTATTTTTACAAACTCATATTCTCCATCTATTTCATATTAATCGAGATAAACATTTGCACAAACGATCTTTTGACATGCAAAGAGAATTACATTTTACACATAGCGACCAGTTCTAAAAATATTTGACTATCGCTTAAGGCCTATTATGTTCCCTTTGTTTTGTATTTGTAAGGGCAATATAGAAATACAGTAGCCTTTAAGCATAGACATATCTCTTAATAGCTGGTTGCCAGGTGCAGCACCATTCTCTTTGCCACAGATTAATACTCTTTGCATAAACAAGACAAAAAAATGAATAACGAATTCTCATTTGAGAAAAAGTACAAGTATTGGAAAACTTAAGGAAATAACAAGCAATATCTCGAAAATGGTTCACTCAACAACAAAAATGTATATGACATAAATTGTGTATTTTAACGCGATCTATATTTTTTGTGTAGTAAAATTTGATCTATCTCTTATGCTTTACCAATTATGCAAAAGTCGTTCAAAATGAAGAATACTTTTGGAGACATTCCCAGAAAATTCGAGATATACATTTCATTTGTCATGAAAAGATCTTAAACATATGATACTTTAATAAAAATCGTTAGCCATTTTTGAGAAAATTAAAATTTTAGAAAAATGATCTATGTAAAGGGTAATTTGGGGTGGGGGGATTTTCTTGAAAACCTTCGTGTCGCATTTTTGGAAGATACTGAACCTAAATACCAAGTTTGATGTTTATCCGCCTGTTCGTTTCTGAGTTATGCTGTTCACAGACTCACAGACACACAAACACACGGACAAGTTTCCAAAATGTTTTTTTTTTTTTTTTTTTTTTGGATTCAAGGGGTCTCAAAATATATTTGCGGTGAAATCTCGGTGTCGAATTTTTGGGTGGAATACAATACTTCTGCTACGTACTGTACGTAGTAGAGAAAGTAAAAACGAATAAGGAATTCCCATTTGAGAAAATTATTAAAAATTTTAAGGGAATAACAAGCAATATCTCAAAAATGGTTCTCTCAACAACAAAAAATGTATATGACATAAATTGTGTATTTTAACGCGATCTACATTTTTTGTGTAGTAAAAGTTTGTCTATCTCTTATGGTTTACCAGTAATGCAAAAGTCGTTCACAATGAAGAATGCTTTTGGAGAAATTCCTAAAAAATTCAAGATATACATTTTATTTGTCATAAAAATATCTTAAGCATATGATACTTTAATCAAAATCGTTAGTCATTTTTGAGAAAATTAAAATTTTCGAAAAATGTTGCATGTAAAGGGTAATCTGGGGTGGGGGGATTTTCTTGAAAACCTTCGTGTCGCATCTCCGGAAGATACTGAACCTAAATACCAAGTTTAGTGTTTATCCGACTATTCGTTTCTGAGTTATGCTGTGCACAGACAGACAGACACAAACACACGGACAAGTTTCCAAAAATGCTTTTTTTGGTATTCAGGGGGTCTCAAAACCTTTATTTCTGGTGAAATCACGGTATAGAATTTTTGGTTGAAATGCAACACATCCCCAACTTGCTATAGGTAAGTTATATAGAAAAAAAAGTGATGTACGAGTGTTATGCGACACACAGCGTCGATTTCCTTTGTGAAGACTGTAAATCGTTTCGGCCATAACAGCAGTGAGTGAATCTCTACACTCTCCCGTGATTTAGAGAACGAATTCCGTTTGTGCCCTGCTATTAGTTATGCGTCACGTTGTGGATATTTATGGGCAGAGTGACCGCAGTGTGTACCGAACAATGGCAACAGTAGGTGCGCGGCGCCGCAGTGGTCGACATCCCATTGCATTACTGCCCTTTGCTAGTAAACAAAACTCGGCTACGTTACTGACAAATCGATCACATATGACAATCCAGCAAAGCCTTCAATGTTGACAACAGCTTATTTACTTATTCATTTCATTTTCTCTTCTGCACCCAGTTCCAAGTAGAGCTTTCTGGATTATTATAATGTTTGGCAATATATTGGTGCTTTCAGTAACGCGTGATGCATTATAGCTCATGAATTATTACGTAGGATTATGCAATTGGTAAGTCATAAAATAAAATGTCTATAAAGCTTAAAACAGAAGCGATTTTGAATTTATTACAGACAGGGTTTGTTTATTGCTGTACACCATAATAACAACATCACGAATGTTTAGGCATCTATGGCAATCAAACAGGCAAAAGGCAATAAAACATAACTAATCTAATGTGACATATTCACATGACTTTTTCTACCCTCTATCGCTTATTAATGGGTACACAAACTATTCTTACGAAACTTTCTCTGTATACTTCATTTTAATCGAGATAAGCCTTTGAAGAAATACCTTTAACGAGCGGGATGGTTCAGGCAAAGTCTGTGCCCCTCATTCTGGAGGTCCCGAGTTCAGCTCCCGTGGGCCGACTAATCTGTCTAAGGTTTTTTTGGTTTTCCTCAGTCGCCAAGGTAAATATCGGATTGGATATTTAATACCACGACCCAAAGTTCCATCTTAAATCTACAACAATAGCGAAATGAAAAAAGTGGTAACAGCGAATGCTATGCCATCTATCTACAGACAATGTAAGCAGTTAGACTGGACGGCACCCTAACGCCATCTGCACGGCACGAAGCAGAAGATCCTGCTGCCATGCTCTGGGGGTCTCTGTGGGCACGTGACGAAGCAAGATGCCATTTCCAGGGATAAGACCTAGAAGGCTAGCCGCCTTTCTGTGTGGGGGCGGCGGTTGGACTGGACGGCACCCTAATGACATCTGCACGACATGAAATAGGGGTTACAGGGATGGGACCTAGAAGGCTAATTGTCCGCCTTTCTATGTGAGGTCGACGGTCAGACTGGACAGCACCCTAATGTCATCTCCACTGCATGAAGCAGGGGTTACAAGGATGAGACCTAGAAGGCTGCCGCCTTTCTATGTGAGGGCGGCGGTTAGACTGGACGGCACCCTAATGCCATCTGCACGGCATGAAGCAGGGGTTACAAGGATGAGACCTAGAAGGCTAACTGTCCGCCTTTCAATGTGAGGGTGGCGGTTAGACTGGACGGCACCCTAATGCCATCTGCACCGCATGAAGCAGGGGTTACAGGGTTGAGATCAAGAAGGTTAATTGTCCGCCTTTCTGTGTGGGGACGGTGAAGCATAGGTTGCAGGGACGAGACCTAGAAGGCTAATTGTCCGCCTTTGTATGCGGGCGGCGGTTGGACTAGACGGCACGCTAATGTTATTGAATTATATATATTATATAATTAGACAAATCATTTAAGTGTTAAAAATACTGCCTCATTTTGAAAACCGGGATTTCGTTCAAGAATGCTCTGCAACTTCGAAGAATATGCAACTCCCACTGGTCCAGGTATTTTTTTTTTTTACTGAAAACATTGCCAATGATATCTAGAGCATCTTTCAGTGGCAAAGTTGTAGTTTCCAGCCGGAGAATAGCTCCTAGTATAAAACAAAAATGTGTCGTAATATACACGAGGGAAGCGGCAAGAGTGAGGCACTCGAGTGATTTCTTAGCCTTGGCAAAGCAGGAAGCTTCTGTTTCATCTAATTCATTGACGACATTTTTAACATCTTTTAAGTGCTCAGCATAGTAAATGGCAGCAGACAGCCAAGATCCCCAGCGGGTAAGTATTGGCTCAGGTGGAAGAGGGATTGCTGGTACTTTCTCTTTGAACAATTGTATACGTGTCGGAGCTTTTAAGAAAAGTTTCTTGACCAAAGATATCAGGCTGTTCACGTCATCAAAGTGGCTTCTAATCTCCTCTGCAAGGCGGTGCAGGCCGTGGACCAAGCACATAACATGTAGCATGGTCGGGTGGAAGGACTCTAGAATCCCCCTACGCTCCGGTCTTCAACATGTAGGTGACACTGCAATCCACTTTTTCAATAAACGTGATTTAGGCATTGTTTTACTATACAACAATTACATTAGAAAAGTACTCTCGGTGTACTCTGTTGTGTTCTCAGGGAGCGATTGGAGGCGACCCGGTTACACAGATTACGCTCCTTCTGATCTTCTATCAATTGCATCCAAGTGTCACCATGTCACAAGTGTTCCATTAAACTGTAGTAACTTGAACTATATACTGGCTATAAGTGCTGGAAATAATTTTACTATGAGTTTTAATCCTCGGGTTTTGACAGGAGCTGTCTATCTCCAGTTTCTTCAAGAAACGTTACCAGTTCTGCTTGTGGATATTCCCCTGGCAGTAAGAAATAATATGACGGCGCGCCTCCGCACATAAGTAAAGCCATGTATGGTCATATACGCAACACCTACGTAGAACGCTGGATCGCTCGGAATCGATCAATAAGGTGGCCACCAAGATCGCCAGATCTAAACCTAATCGATTTTTTCTATGGGGCGATATAAAAACTCACTTATTCCTTACAGAACTGACTGATATGGAAACGTTACAAGAAAAAATACTTCGAGCAGCGGAAGAAATAAAAGCCAACCCGGTCATACTTCCTAGAGTGCAGCAAACTTGGAGAAAACGTTGTGAAGCATGTGTAAATTGAGTTGAGTGTTTTTATTTATGGACGCTATTTAACTGCTGTGGTCTTTAGAGTCTCATTCTATTTTGGGCTGAAAGAACGGAATTTGCTCAGAGGCCTCTTTATCAGGTTTGAGATTCTTTTACGTGCCGTAAATCTACGATACGACCACCGGCTTTACTTCCCTTCCGAAGGAAGCTATGCTAAATATTTTTACTCCCGGAAAAAAATTCATCGCCCTCCTCTGGGTTTAAACACGCGACCTCGGGAACTAGAGCCTAGCATGCTAACCACTACACCACGGAGGACGACTGAAGATTTGTTGGCGAGGGGTGCACATTTTGAACAATTTTTATAAACATTAAAAAGAAGTTCTTATTGATTTTCTGTTCTCGTCTTGAAAACACTTCCCCAGTTCCATAATCTATATGATATTTAGGTTACGTTACAATCATGTCTAGTTTTCTGTTTGTGTACTGGAAGTGTTCGTTGCCATAGTAGCAGTAGCTCAAGAATTAAAAGTTAGCCTGTTGAATGTAAAGTGTAACCTGTTGATTTTAGTGTCTTCAGTATTGTGCAAAATAAAACAACAATGATCTTAAGAACGGAAAGCTTGATAGAAAACATTTATTAAAGAAAAACTCAAAACAACGTGCTCTTTCATAGTTTAGAAGAATTATCATAGGTCACCTTACACCCTGTATAGGCCTCGCATACAAAGCAGAATGTTCTAGAAATGTAGTCCACTAGAACATGCCAAAATGAATGTTCTAGAGCATGGAAGCTCACATAATGGGCCAATGTTCCGCACTGCTATTGTTCTCACGGCCGGTCGAAACCCTTATCCAGGTGCCGTGTCGAAGCCGCTTATCGGCGGCCCGCAGTCGCAGTATATTTTAACTTGTGGTGAATTCTTTCTATAGATTATTAAATAAATTTGTTACGTATTATTAAATGAGTAGTTAATTTTTAAGAAACATAATTGTGATAGGTGTCGCCTTGCGTTAGGCTGTTGGGGTTCCCCGAGGAGAAAAGGTTGGGAAACATTGGTCTAGATAATAGGCAAAGGGCTATTTACGGTAAAAACACAAATTAATATTTATTGACGTGTTTCTAGTACTCATTCATTTCTTTACTTCTACCCGCTTCTTCCATTTCCAGCTATGTTACAAACAGAATTGTGTTTCATTCTCATTCCCGATCAATTTCGCCACCTTTTCCCATACGCACCGTATGACCTACGGCACGGAAATTGCCTTTTTTTCTTTTCCTCTCTTTTGTTCTTGCAAAGGACATAATGGTTACGGTCCGTTAAGATTGCTCCATAAAGCTTAGTCCCATGGACACTTTCCAATAGCTTTACTTAACCACGAGAGTACTGCTCCCTGCCCCAACCCTCCTCGTAAGTGGAGGGCGAACGCTGGGTAAGTTGCTGACATAACCGCTCTCTTTCTCTCTTAAAATATGTGACCAGCGCTCCTGGTGCACCGTTTTTGTGTGAACACATGCATCAAAACTCAGAAACGTTCGAAAGCTTGATCGAATTCGTCACTGCAGTTCCTTCAGGTACGCTTTGACATGCATCTACCAGGTTAGCCTTTTTTCGAGAAAGAATATTTGCATGACAAACGAAATGCATATCTTGAACTTTTTGTGAATAGCATGGAAAAGTATGCTTGATTCACAATGACCTTTTGTAGGGTGTTTCAACAAGAGTATCCTATTTTTGAACTTAAATAAAACACGTTCTATAAATGATAAGGGTTTATTTCTTTTTTTACTTTGGAACATAATTAATGTCATTACGTGTGGAACAGAGCATCAGTTAAGTGATCACCGCGATTTCGTTGGGTTGCGCGTATACCGTTGACCCGATTTTCAATAACAGAAGAACGAAAATTAGGTCCAACTTCACGAATAACACGCGTAATGTTATTCTTAAGATCATTTACTGTTTCTGGCTTGTTGACATAAACTCCAGATTTAAAATAGCCCCACAAGAAGTAATCCAACGGCGTTAAATCACAAGACCTCGGGGGTCAGTTAACATTACCATCACGGAAAATGATGACACCTCTGAACTTCTCCTTCAAAAGATCGATTGTTTCGAGAGCAGTATGACATGTGGCTCCATCCTGCTGGAAACAGATGTTTCTGAGATCCATACCATCCAATTGAGACCACAAATAGTCTCTTATAAAAGCCCGGTAGCTTTCTCCATTGACAGTTGCAGCTTCTCCATCTGTATCTTGGAAAAACTATGAACCAATGATTCCACCATACCAAAATCCACACCACACAGTAACCTTTTGGGGATGAAGTAGTTGTTCTTGAATCCGCATTGGATTGTGATTGCTCTAATAGCGGAAATTTTGTTTGTTAACACAACCATCCAACCAAAAGTGGACTTCGTCGCTGAAGATGATTTTTCGACAAAAAATCTTGGTCAGCTTCCAATTGCTCCATAGCCCAGTCAGCGAATACACGGCGCAACCTAGGGTCGTTGGGCTTTAGTTCCTGAGTTAACATCAATTCGTAAGCGTGAAACTTCAGATCCAGATGCAGAATTCGCCAAGTTGTGGTCGGTGAAAGCCCCAATTCTTGCGCTCGACAAGCAATTGATTTATTTCCGTTCTCGCGTACACTCTCACGAACGGCGCCTATGTTTTCGTTGGAGCGCTTACGTCGAATACGTGCAGGCGTTCTTTGATCACTGACAGAACCACTTCTTTCAAATTAATCGATCACAGAAGGTTTGGCAAACAAATGATCCATTTTGATAATAAATTTTCACAATTTCTACGAGTTGCTGAATGCTGTAACGGTCCATGGCTATTTATCAATAACAACTGTAACCACATGAAAAAAATGACTGCTGTAACTCAATAACAACGGCAGCTATCAAATGTTAAAAATAGCACACTCTCGTTGAAAGACCCTTTATAATTGGGAAACACTATATTGTGGAGTAAACCATTTCCGAGGCGTTCCTTGTTGTTGCTTTAAATTCTCAAATACTTACTTTTCTCAAATGGGTAGTCGTTATTTGGTTTTGCTTTCACTACCACGTAATAGGTAGAGGTGTTATATTCCACCCAAAAATTTGATATCAATATATCAACGGAAATACATGTTTTGAGGCCCTTTGAATAAAAACGAAATAGTTTTAGAAAAAGGTATGTGCGTGTATGTGTGTTTGTGTCTGTGGAAAACATACATAATTAAAAAATGGCAAGACGGATAAATGCCAAGCTTGGTAGTTAGGTTCACTACCTTCCAACGATGCGACACGAAGATTTACTAGAAAATGTCCCCACATCAAACTGCCTTTTACATATAACATTTTTCGAAATATTTGATTTTCTAAAAAATATCAACAACAATTTTGATTAAAATACCACATATAAAATATATTTACAATGTATATTTTGAATTTTCTGGTAATAGCCTACGAAGTCCTCTTCATTCAGAAGGAATTTTGTGTAATCTTGTATAACTTATATACGATAAGACTTTTTTTTAAAATTTATTTATGGACGCTCTTTAACTGCTATGGTCCTTAGCATCCCATTCTATTTTGGGCGTGAAAGATCGGTAATTTTTCTCAGAGACCTCAGAGAGGTTCCTTTACGTGCCGTAAATCTGCGACACGGGACCACCGGCTTTACTTCCCTTCCGAAGGAAGCCATGCTAAGGATTATTGCGCCCGAAAAAATCCATCGCCCTCCGCCGGGTTTGAGCTTGCGACCTCGAAAACTGGAGGCTAGCATGGTACCCCAACAACGGAGGACGACTAAACGATAAGACGAAAACGTACTACACAACAGCCGTAGATCACTTTAAAACACAGAATTTACTTAAAATAATTTATTGTGGCATAAGCCGTTTCAGAGATATCCTTAAAGGATCGAATTTACGATACTGTCATTCTTTTCAAGTCTCATCGATTTTCAGTTGTTTCTCGTGATGTCATGGAAACAGTATGGAATTTTAAGACCAGCATATATCATCCAGTTCTTAAACATTTGACTATCGTCGTTCCCTTTGTAGCCATAACAAAATGTGTAATGTAGCTAATTCTCGTTAGATGCATGTTTTGGAAAATCAGAACTTTCAAAAAATGTTCCATGTAAAGGGTAGTTGAGGGAGGGGGGGATTCTCTTGGAAATGTTCGCGTCGCATCCTTGGAAGATATTAAACTCAAATACCAAGTTTAGTATTTATCCGACTTTTTGTTTTTTGAGTTAGGCTGTTACGGACACGCAGACATACACACACGCGGAGATGTTTCCAAAAATGCTCTATTTAGATTCAGGGAGCCTCAAAACGTTTTTCCGGTGAAATCTCAGTATCGAATTTTTGGGTGGAATGCAATATTTCCTCTACTTTACTATACGTAGTATGTAAAGAAAGGAAAAATAATTTTCATATATATATATAAAGAATTAAGAATGAAAGACTTCCAAAACTAGCATTGATGGGACAAGGTACTATGAAATGGTCGAAAATAACATTTTTTGTTTTAAGCAGTAATAAACTCGCTCTTATTTCCAGTTTCAGAAAATATATACTTTTTGGGGGTTGAGAGGATTTTAAGGCACTTGGATACCATTTAAATGCTAGTCTGCATTCCTTTAAAGCTGTCATTCAACGCCCCGTTTTTGTATCTTTCAACAACGAACGACTATATCATGCCCAGCGAGCAGTTCATCAATTAAAAAAAGAGGCCAGAACCAAGAGAAGGCAATCAGAAAAGCTGAAGTAATCCACGAATGAAGGTGCAGATGATTATGTACTGAAGTGTGTCAGAATTTTAATGTTCAAACTTTAAATTTAGCTTTTGCAGAACAACATTTTTGGATACTCGTGTACCTTTTTCTCAGAAAGCTTGAAAGGTAGAGAGCTAAAATTTTCAGCACCTGTGTACAACACATAGCTAATTTTCTGAACCACAATCGTAATTTTGTAATATATATTAGTGATGTTAAGAAATCAACAACTTTGAATTTTTTTTCAATTCCTAGTGAGCTGATACACATACCTAAATAATCGAGGTTCGAAGATAGCTTATTATACTAAGAACAAGCATGCAAAAGTGTGATTCTGTATTGCAAGTAGTATTAGAGAAAAATGTATAGGAATTCACATGTTTTAAGAGTAAATTTTATTATTTTTCTGCTGAACGGAATAATTTTTACGGACTCAACTACATAAGCTTTCAGTGCAAACAACGACTTGAAATAATTGTCATGATTTATAGAATAATTCATAAAAAATTTCCTAGAAAAACCATTGCGAACTTTAACAGCAGTGGTAATCTAACTCACTTAAGGTGTAATTTCCATGTGTTCAGACTACCTTATAGACATGAAAACGAGAATAAGCAGGTCGCAAAAGAGATTGAAAGACTTTCTATGAAGGCGGAACAGATTGCGGAAGAAGATTATTTGCAGGTTATGTATAAAATGTATTCTAGAAAGAGAGAGTTTTAAAGTTATGTGGACAGTTTTCACAATATGACCTTAAGCCGGAGAGAACGTAACCCGGGAGATCTCAGTAATCGATTCCTCCTAATTAAATCCGATGTTGTTCCTGGAGCTTGCCTCTCGTTAAGGAATAGCGGAACCAGCGCCAGTAGCATTTACAATTCTACGTTACTTTATCCTTCTCTCATATAAATACGTTGGAATATTGTTACCGTAACTTATCTTCATTAATCTCGTTGTTTCATATAAGCTATGTTTCTCGTTATCCAGAAAGCATTATTTTTTTCTTTCAATCGGATAGAAACTGCCGGTTGTAACAAAGGTCTGATTAATGTTCATCAGCCTAGGAAGAAATATATACGGTTCTTTAAGTAACCTTACCGGAATAACGTGAGCCAGTTTGGTTGCTCAGTGGCAGCGGAACGGTAAGCGGAATACCCGTTGTTCAAATCCCGGCTTGGAGATATTCTTTACTATTGGTTTAAATTGTCGAATACTTATTTTTTCAACTGGTAAGCTGGTATTGCTTTTTTATTTTCTCTACCATATACATAAAGGTATAGTCCACCCAAAAATTCGATACCAAACTTTCACCGTAAACACACTGCCGTTTGTGAAAATTGCAACTCCAAATCTGGTGGAAGTCTAGAAGAGTGTGCAAGCAATTAGTGATTAGGTTAGTAGAGAGATGGGGTACACGTAGGCCAAACAGAGGCCTCTCGTATCGGTCCGACAAGGTCAGTGCTGCGCCCAGTGTAGTCAGTGCAGAGCTGACAAACAAGGTGGAAACAATAACGCGAGTGTCAGTATGCCTCGTCGACGTTAAAACGGAGCCATATCGGCATGTGAGTGAGTTCAAATGGGGCAGAATGATCGGTCTCCGGGAAGCGGGTTTGTCATGCCGTGACATTTCGGCTCGTACAGGGCATGCTACTACAATGATGCGTGTGTGGAAGCAGTGGATAGATGAAGGTCGTACGCAGCGAAGAGTGGGAACTGCAACACGGAAAATTAGCACATCACGGGATGACTGTCATCTTGTCCGCATGGCTGTAACGGACCGTACAGCTTCATCTAAAGTGTTGGCTCGACACTGGAGCACTGCAACAGATGTGAACTTGTCTGCATCAACGGTTCGTGGCCATCTGCTGCAGGTTGGATTGGATTGGTTGCATGCATGCCATTACGTCGGCTTCCATTGTCCAGAAACCACAAGCTCCGACTGCAACGGGCACGTGAACACCGTCACTGGAGTGCTGAGTGGCAAAATGTAGTCTTTTTGGACGAGTCCCGCTTCAATGTGTCCTACAGTGATGGTCGCATACACGTCCGGCGGTACTGTGATAAGCGCAACCTGGAGGGCTGCATTGCTGAGCGGCATAGCGGACAAACACCAGGTGTGATTGTTTGGCGCGCCATTGGTTACAACAACCGATATTGCCTCCTAGGAATTGAGGGCACTTTGAACAGCAACCGGTCCCTAACGGTGGTTGTAGAGCCTGAGGTACTCCCCCTGCTTCAGCCATCTCTACAGGCCACATTTCAATACGACAATGCCCGGCCACATATTGCGAGGAATGTACAAGGCTTCTTCAAAGAGCGACGGATTCCATTGCTTCCCTGGTCTGCACGTTCGCCTGACATGTCGCCCATCGAACATGTATGGGATATGGTTGGTCGGCACCTGGTGCGTCACGGTCCTTCAGTGACCAGTGTCACGGATTTGTGAGCTCGAATACAAACTGCGTGTAGGGAAATCCCTCAGGTACTTATTCAGAACCTTTTGGATTCAATGTCACGGCGTATAGCAGCTCTAATTGCAGCTTATGGAGGCCACACCAAATACTGAATATTAGGACTCAAAGGTGATGTATAGGTTTGAAAAGTTTATCGTCTATTACTTGTCATGTACCTAACCTGTGGTATTAAATTCATTAAATTCATGCGTTTCCTTCCTGGTGTTGCAATTCTCACAAACGGAAGTGTACATATCTTGAAACCCCTGAATTAAAAAAAAGTGTTTTCAGAAAAGGACCCTGTGTGTATATGTCTGCAAACAGCATAACTCCAAAACGAAACGTTGGATAGATAAACTTGGTATTTAGGTTCAGTATCTTCCAAAGATGAGACACGAAGATTTTCAGGAACATTTCCCCACCCGAATCTACACTTTACATGCAACAGTTTTAGAAATGCTTGATGTACTAAAATATGACTGTATCGATTTGCTATACTACAGATATTTACACCACAAATAAAATGTACCTTCATCTTGAGTTTTCTATGAATATCCTGCGAAGTCCTCTTAATACGGCAATAAATTTCTAAAAACTTTCATAATCTATAAAATGGACCGATAAACGAAAATGCACTACAGAAAAAAGCTACAGATCTTTTTAAAACACACAATTTATTTCAAATAACTTTGTAGCATAAACCATTTCCGAGATATGCGTTATTAATGCATGATTTGTTTCTGGCGATTGTGTGGAAAGGGTATGAAAGCTTTAAGACAGCATATACGAGGTGTGATCACAAAGTTTCCGGAATAACGTCATAAATACTACACAACAGTTTGTTTTGTCTACTCTGCACTGTCACCCTCGAAGTAGTCTCCTTGGGAGTTGATACACTTGTCCCAGCGCTTCTGCCAATGCTAAAAGCACCTCTGGAAGTCCTGTTCTTTCAACATGTTCAGAGCCTCCTGCGATTCACTATGGATGACATCAGTGTCCTCAAATCGGTGACCTCAGAGCTGCATTTTAACTCGCGGGAAAAGAAAAAAAGTCCGCCGCTGCCAAATCTGGAGAATAGGGGGATGGGAAACAGTATTCATCCTATTTTTATCAAAAAATTGGTGAACAGAAAGGGCTTTGTGCGCAGGCGCATTGTCATGATGCAGAAGACAGTCACCACTCCTCCATTTTTCCGGCCGTTTCCGTCGCACATTCTCTCTTACTCTTTGTAGCACTTGTTTGTGGAACACTTGATTCACTGTTTGACCCTGAGGCACAAATTCCTTATGTACAATGCCTTTAATGTCAAAAAAACACAATCATCATTGACTTCACTTTGGATCGAACTTGTTTGGCCTTTTTCGGGTGTAGAGATGAAGGACTCTTCCATTGTGAAGATTGTTGCTTCGTTCCTGGACCGTATCTATAAATCCATGTTTCATCACCTGTAATAATTTTCTCCATACACTATGGGTCATTTTGTAGCTATTCTTTAAGATATGTGCAGGCAATCACACGGCTTTCCTTTTGGTCATTTGAAAGCAGGCGGGGCACGAACTTGGCGGCAATTCTTCTCATTTCCAAATTGTCTTTCAGAATGCTTTGAACACTTCTAAAGGAGAGCCCTAATGAGTCAGAAAGTTCTCTTATTATAATCCGCCGTCATTTATGACCATTTTCCTCACCTAATTGATATTTTCATCAGTTTTGCTGGAACAGGGTCGCCCCGAACGATCTGCATCTTTAACTGATGTCACACCACTTTTAAATTTCGAAAACTACTCAAATGCTTGCGTTTTGCCCATACCTTCCTCCCCAAAAGCTGTTCTAAACACTCCATAGGCTTCTATTGCAGTTTTACCGAGTTTAAAGCAAAATTTCATGTTCTTTCTTTGCTCCTCGTAATCTGACATTTTTGCTACGCGGAAAAATTGCAGCACACGCAAAATACGTGTTCACTTCAGAGCGTCTACCTCGTCACTGCATCGTCACGGGAAGTCACGGGAGGGAACGCTGCATGTACAGTTTGGGTAAGAATTAAAGACATCTCAACGTCAGCATTGTTGTGAAGCCATTCCGGAAACTTTTTGACCACACCATCACTGTTCTCTGTGTACCCTAACAAAATGTGTAATATAGCAACTAATAATATGTCTGCAATTTATCTGGATTAAAATGAAGTAGACAGAAAAATCTGAAGTCACACATCCTCAAGTCTTTCTCTACCCTCTATCGTTTATCAGTGGATTAGTGGATTATAGAGAGTCTTACTAAGCTTATTTTTATATCTACTACATTTTAATCCAAATATACTTCTGCGTAAATAGCTACATTACATATTTCATTATAAATACAAAGAAAACAGCGATAATCAAATGCTTAAGAATTAGACGCTATATGCTGGCCTTAAAATTTATATTGTTTCCATGACATCGCGACAAACAACTGAATGTTGACAGGACGTTAAAAGACTAACTAAGTATTCAACAATTCTAACCATTAACAACGATATCTCGGAAAAGACTGACTCCTAAAAATTATCTAAAATAAATTATGTGTTTTAAAGAGATCTACAGTTTTTTTATGTAACGTTTTCGACTATCGCTCAAAGTTTATCAGCAATACGTACAAGATTATAGAAAATTCCATCAGAATGAAGAGGACTTCAATGGCTATTCCCAGAAAATTCAAAGTATTCGTTTTACTACTCATGCAAATGTCGTTAATATGTAGTATTTTAATCAAAATAGTCAGTCATCTTTTTAGAAAATCAAGAATTTTGAAACATTTCTATATAAAGGGTATTTGGGGAAGGGAGATTTTCTTTAAAAATTTTCGTATTGCATCTCTGAAAGATACTGAATTTAAATAACAAGTTTGGGTTGATCTACTTTTTGTTTTAGAGTTATGCTGTTTACACACACACACACACACACACACACACACAGACAGATGGACGTTTTTCTAACCTGTTTTGTATTCAGGGACCTCAAAATATGCATATCCAGTGAAATCTCAGTATAGAATTTTTTGGTGAAACACAACACCTCCTCTACCAACTGGGTACGTGGTAGAGAAAACAAAAATAAAATTTCAAATGAATAATTTGAATACCCACTAATAAGCGTTAGAGGTTAGAGAAAATTATGTGAATGTAACACATCAGACATTTTTATCGTGGTTATGCAAAGATAACGAAGCTTCAAAGTTTTTCACATAGCGACCTGCTTTTAAACATTTAACTCGCTCAGCCTGCTATATTCCTTCTTGCGTAATAAAAGCACTTTGCAAATTTTTAACTCAATTAAGATTCGAGTAGATGAATTAGCCTTTGTAAGAATATTTTGTGGAAGAGTGAGTGGAGAAAATTATATGAATGTAACATCAGAGTTTTAATTCATCTTTTAGTAACTGTTTATCTTTGGAAGGAACATATTTATGTGCAACAGATCTATCAAGTAGGCAATTCAGAATTATGAAATAAATGTTATAATATTTTATATTGCAATCATCGGTGAATGTATCGATGCGTCCAAAAGTGGAGAGAGCTTTTCGTAAATAAGTATTCGATGAGTTATATTTTAAACAACATAAAACCAATGAAAACCCCTTCTTGCAGATATCCTGCAGGAAATTACATTGAAATTCTACGAACATGGCTTAAATTTACCGGAGTTTTCATTGGTCCTTTTTTTTCCGCTGATGATATGTTCTTTTGCCTCCAGGTTCCAGTTCAAAAACTTGCCTACCCCATTATTTCTCCTCCAAAATCCATCTATGCTTTCCTCATCCGATTTTGTGCCTTTTCGAAAGAGATTTTCTTCCTAAGCAGCTTTGGCCTTTACATCCCCTTTTTCTTTTCTCTTTATTTTCTGAATTCATTGCGTTTGAACCAACGCAATCCATTGTCTAACCCATGAAGCAGTTTATACTGCAGTTCAACAAATATGAGACGGACTCGGTCAGTCTTATTTTCAGAGAAGATAACGTTGGGAAACAATCATTCTCTGTGTTACAGATGTTACATTTTTGTTACGAAATAGTGTTTTTTCTCCACTTCAATTAAAATAATTACCCAGTAGCTTTATTAAGTAAACTTTTCAGTAACTTATTTCGGATAACGTTATAGTTATTTGTTTTGTTTTTGACACTAGGATACATCACATTTCTAGGCACCGGGGTAGCGCAGTGCTTTGGTTTCTGTCTCTCACAGTGAGAGTCTGAGGTTCGATTCACGTCTGGGTGGCGACTTTAAGTCGGTTTCGCCTTACACTTGCTCATGTGAGGTATCCCGAGGCACAACGTGGTTCGAAGTCTACAGCTAAAGCTGTAGGTCCTGACATTCTTCCGCCATCCTCATCATGCTACCACCGGAGGCAATGGATTCCATCCGCTGGGTGCCTGCACCTCAGAAATGGGTTCAACCATCACTTGGTGGAAATCAGGTATCCCCCAAAGCTCATATGCCATATGGGGATCATTAGAAACGATGTGAAAGCTCTTGAAGAATGTGATTAAGTAAAAATTGTTTCATCCTATCATATACACCATGTGATCAAAGGTATCCGGACATCCGCACAAACATACGTTTTACATCTTAGGTGCATTGTACTGCCACCTACTGCCTGGTACTCATTATCCGCGACCTCAGTAGTCATTGGACATCGTGAAACAGCAGATGGGACGCTCCGTGGAACTCGCGGACTTCGAACCTGGTCAGGTGATTGGGTGTCACTTGTGTCAGAAGTCTATACGCTATATTTCCACACTCCTGAACATCCCTAGGTCCACTTTTTCTGATGTGATAGTGAAGTGGAAACGTGAAGGGACATGTACAGCACAAAAGCGTACAGGCCGACCTCATCTGTTGACTGACAGAGACCGCCGACATTTGAAGAGGGTCGTAAAGAGTAATAGGCAGACATCTATCCAGGCCATCACACAGGAATTCCAAACTGCATCAGGATCTGCTCCAAGTACTATGACAGTTAGGCGTGAGGTGAGAAACCTTGGATTCCATGGTCGAGCGGGTGATCATAAGCCACACATCATGCAGGAAAATGCCAAACGAAGCTTCGCTCGGTGTAAGGAGCGTCAACGTTACATGACTGAACAGTGGCAAAACATTGTGTGGAGTGACGAATCACGGTACACAATATGGCGATCCGATGGCAGGGTGTGGGTATGGCGAATGCCCGGTGAACGTCATCTGCCAGCGTGTGTAGTACCAACAGTGAAATTCGGAG
The DNA here is from genome assembly GCA_030765065.1 of Deroplatys truncata. Taxonomy (NCBI): domain Eukaryota; kingdom Metazoa; phylum Arthropoda; class Insecta; order Mantodea; family Mantidae; genus Deroplatys; species Deroplatys truncata. Next base: position 23,787,401 of record CM060979.1, read on the forward strand.
GTGGTGGTGTAATGGTGTGGTCGTGTTTTTCCTGGAAGGGGCTCGCACTCCTTGTTGTTTTGCGTGTCGCGATCACAGCGCAGACCTACATTGATATTTTAAGCACCTTCTTGCTTCCCACTGTTGAAGAGCAATTCGGGGATGGCGATTAGATCTTTCAAAAGATCAAGAACCTGTTCATACTGCACGGGCTGTGGCGGAGTGGTTACATGACAATAACATCCGCGTAATGGACTGGTCTGCACAGAGTCCTGACTGGAATCCTATAGAACACCTTTGGGATGTTTTGGAATACCGACTTCATGCCAGGCCTCACCGACCTACATCGATACTTCTCCTCAGTTCCGCACTCTGTGAAATTGTGAAATTCCACAAGAAACCTTCCAGCACCTGATTGAAAGTATGCCTGCGAGAGTGAACGCTGTCATCAAGGCTAAGTGTAGGCCAACACCATATTGACCTCCAGCATTACCGATGAAGAGCGCCACGAACTTCTACGTCATTTTCAGGCAGGTGTCCGGATACTTTTGATCACTTAGTTTATATTGTTATACACCGGGGTGAGGGCCAAAAGGTTTGGAGATAAAATGTTAAATTTAGTTACTCCGGCATAAACATTGGGGAACGTAACTCAGAAGCAATCAGAAAGGTACCAAGAACTTGCTGCACATACTAAAGCGGGCGTGGAATATTTTTTAAATAATTACATTTGAATTCACATATTGCTCAGGTTTATTATAAATCAAGGTGCTGTACATGGTACACAAAAAGGTTACACACAAAACACTGGGGGATGCCCCAAGCACACACACCCATCAAGCACATACACCCGTTACCTCCGAAGACTTACATTAGAAAAAGAACGCTACTCTGGCTACAACAAGCCACGCTATCTCTCACACGCACGAACGCACCCACGCACCCACCCACACCCACACACACTCACACAGCTATTCCCTCAATTGCCTTTACCCCAACTAGGAAATGGAATTGCCGCGCCAGACAATAATTAACACATAAAGACAACAATTATTTCCACAATATTATCCACAGCAATCATGTGCCCAATGCGACAATACACACGAATACACATTCATTACAATATTATTATTTAATAATCACAGGATCTTTCCAGAGGATCTAAATGAGTTTGCGAAAAATAAAAAGCTTCAGCAAATAGCTTCAAGGTAGATTAAATAGCGAAAATTGCCTCCAGAACATAACGTTTCTAGATTATGTGCACTTATATATGAAATTAAAGAGGAAACTTCAATTAATATTCTATCATTGTAGGCACAATACTTATAAAGCTTATGTTTACTAGTGTTAGGACGTTATCACTATGTCTCGATACTCGATATGATACTATTACTGATTTTTCAGTAGCGATGATGATGATGATGATGATGAGATGCGGTTTAAGGGCGCTAAACAGCTAAGGTCATCAGCGCCCTTACAAAGTATAAAATTTACAGTCCAAAACATAAAAGACGGGTAAAAAACCGCATAATTAAAAAACGGAACACAAACCCGCGATGTCCAAAAAGGTAAACAACAAAACACCAAATTCTAAAAACGAACACACTAAAAGCATGGTCAATAAAAGAGTAAAACAACGTGTCAAGAACTGTAGAATGCGAGGGACATGAGCGCCAGATGTCCACCGGGGAGTAGAGGCCCCATTAAAAAGACAATATAAAATCACACAGTCAAAAGACGGTCAGCGCATCAAATGCGTCGGGTAAAACCAATGTCACTGATAAAACGTAAAAGACATTGTGCAGCACGCGCATCGTCTACTAAAACGTTGGCTAGGCCAACAGGCAGACCAACACGAACGCGCAACGGAGCTAAAACTTGACACTCTGTTAAAATGTGACGCACCGTTAAGGGCGCATCACACTGCTCACAGAGTGGCGCGGGGTCACCACTGAGCAGTTATCTATGGCTAAAAAGACAATGTCCGATTCATAAGCGAGCTAAAAATACCTCTTCCCGACTACACGAACGAGAAGAGGTACTCCAGACTAACGGGAGAGGCTTAACCACCCGCAACTTCCGTCCACTCATCCCTCCAAAGCGAGAGGATGCGGCTACGTAAAATAACAAACAAAACTGTGGAGGGAACAACAGAGGTAAAATATCTGGGTAATAAAATCGCCGATTTGGCAGCGGCGTCGGCAGACTCATTACCTGAGATGCCCACATGACCTGGAAGCCACAAGAAGGAGACGTTGATGCCAGAGACACCAATGATACTCGATATAAGTTTATATTTATATAAAAAAACTATAAAGGCTATAGCTTGTTCGCTGAATTACGTTCTTATTAGTAGTTCTGTGTATAAACTCACGTAAACAATTATGTAAAGTATCCTAATTCTGAAATTGATCCTGTTTGACATTCTCTAGTTGGCAGCAATCTTTTTATGTTGATAATGACACAAGGCTAATAATAATAGTAATAATAATAATAATTTGCTTCCCTTTTTATATAACATATATTGTGCTGAAAACTCTCCTTTAAAGGATTTTCTATCCATATTATGCTGTACGGTATACGAAGCCAGGCTGTTGCAGTAACGTCAGCTAAATTAGCTTCATTCACAACTCAGTTAACGCTACATGTTACATGAGTACCTCCACTCCTTCCATTAATTTGCATGTTTTCATTTAGATACAAGAGTCTATGGAATGTTGCATTGATTCACCCACAGGAAACGCAGTCAAGGTCTATCAAGAACTATAGCCCGGAAACCGTTTGGAGACATGTGCTAGGCAATAGCGTCAACTCTCGACCCCTTTCATTCCTTATCTAGCATAAGTTAAATGCAACAGCTTTCAATAATACAATACTAACGATTTAAAAATATCGAAGGTTTATCTCAAAGTATTAGACATACTTCGATACCACCAAGTATCGAGATATCGACGGTATCGAGGACCTATCCATTTTTATTTTCTCTACTATGTAGTTCCTGGACACTAAGTAGAGGAAGTATTGTATTCCATTAAAATAAAGAAATCGAAGTCTAGATTTTATTGAAAATACAAGTTTTGGGTACAATGACCCCCTAAAAACCATTTTTAGTAAATGGTCCGTGTGTGTGTAAACAGCATAATTCAGACACGAAAAGTCGGTTAAATGAGAAACTTGTTATTTTAATGGAATTAATTGTTCTTTCACACAAGGCGTGTGTTGGACAGGGTTGGAAAGGTAAAATCAGATGACTGAAAAATTCAATGCCATTGTTATTTTCAGTTCAGGACGTTCCAAGAATGGGTGATGAAGATTTTGAAACAAATCCCCCATCCCTAACTACTCTTTACATAGAGGTTTTAGTTATTTTTTATTTTCTTAAAAATGGCTGTAATGATTTTGATTAAAGTATCGTATGTTTAAGCGATTTTCCTCACAAATAAAATGTATATGTTGAATTTCCTGGAAATTAGTTTGAAGACCTCTTAATTTTATTCCACAAGAAAACCTGTATCCTATTAAAGCTCAAAATGTATGTCAAGTACATTTTTTGTAGCGTTAACCATTTCGAAGATATTCCTCTTTCTTGTGTGTGTTCGTGCAAAGAGAACAGAATTCCAAAGCCATCACATAGCAACCAGCTTTGGAAATACTTGACTATCGCTTTAGCTTAATGAATTCTTCTTATACCTACAAGGAAATGTGTGAGTATTGAACGTAGGAATAGTGGAAGAGTGAGTAGAGAAGGTCATGTGAATGCAACACATCAGATTTTAAAAAAAAATCTACCGCTGCACCACTTGAAAGAAAAGGATCATAAACTGCTATACACTTTGGAGTAGAAAGGTAATTTAAGCCCAAGTCATGTGAGTATAACACATCGGATTTTTTTATTCAGGTTCCCTCAAAACATGTATTTCTGGTGAAATCCTGATTTCGAATTCGTAGGTAGCATGCCGTATCTCCTCTACTTCTTATGTACGTGGTAGAGAAAGTAAAATATGATTAAGTAAATATTCCATCTCTATATTAATAAACAAACTTATTGTATTAAGGTAGACCAATATATTTATAAGACACACATATATATCCTGTAACAATTTCAATCTGATAAGTTAGTTTCCGAGGTAATGGTTCCTCTGCTTAGAGGATTCAAGTTTTTAACATTTTAAATCAAAAGTATGCTTTTATTTTGCGAGTAGGAATGTTTGCGAAACGAAAGACCTCTTCGCAATCCTACGAGCAAATTAAAACCACTTTTAACATGTGTAGCATAATTACTATTTTATACAGCGCTCGAATTTGTAAAATATGAATAATATTATATTGATTCTTGAAATTAACAGAGACCACGTTTAGAAGAGGGTTCTTGAAATAAGAGAAATGCCTTTAAAGAAGCGAGATGTCAAATGTTTTAATGATACGGTAGCAGTCATTTTTCAGTGAAATTATTTTCAACATGCTTTACCTTACACCAGCCAATAAAGCGATTAACTGCTGCATCACATTGCTATACGCATTTTTTGAGTAAGTACTTCTATGATCCTCTTTCTGCTGCTTCTGTATTTCAGTTTCTTCTGAATTCATAATTTCCGTTATTTAATCTTTATGTGGGTTATGCTAGATAAAATAATAATGTTTTAGAATAAAGAAAGCAGAAGGCTGCCAATATAACTCTACAACGGATTTTCATACATTGAAGTATGGCGATTTGTACTGTGAGAAATGTTTGTTACGCTCCACGTATGGAAAGCCAGTTTGAAGAAGATGTATTTCTGTTGCGATGTTTGCAGCACGCTTTGGGCGTCAATTTGAAGTAGTTTGTATTGAAGGAGTTGTATTATATTTCAACTGTTGGGGAACCGAACTTGTAGTAGTTGCAACAGCATGTATAATAAAGGGTTTCCGGTAACCTTCCCCCAAGTTTAAAAAACTATTAACTTTGTAATTAAACTGTTTCTTTAAGTATTATATATTTATGTTTGCCTCGGCTGCGTCAGTATTATTGTTAGAGAATTGGAAGTATTGGCAGGGCGTGATGCAACAAGAATGTAGGCTTACCCAGATTTTAAGTTTTAATTCACTACTTTTTATTAATCCTTGACACAAATTAAATAGCACTTCACTGATATAGAGAGCTGTGAGACTCTTTTTATTAATTAATTACACTTTTTACCACGTAAAACTATTTTTCGTCTCACACGAATACATATTAAATCTCTCGAGGACGCATCTTGCATCCGGTTACTATCACTGTCTGCAGGAAACGCACTAGATTTCAACCGTCTAAACTTGTAAATTTCTGTATTTCAAGTCTCTAATTGGCTAATCCTACTCCAATAGAATACTAGCATTTAACTAAAGCTTTTTCTGGCTGTTGATTGGCTATTCTTAAACTGTCTCAAAATTTACATTATTGTTGCTCTAATAATGACTAGTAGCATTTAAACTCTCAAACTTATTATTGTTTCAAGGTTACCTCATTGTTAGCAACGTTTAACTTGTTATTCTCACAGCTCCTGCATTATTAAATTACGTAATACATTCACATAACATTGTTTGCAATGACTGTTACATACATTTTACAAATTATTACATACACATTGTTTCAAGGCGGGCGTTTATTGAATTTACATATTTATATAATTTGACTGAAATCATTTAAGTGTTAAAAATCTGATGTGTTACACTCACATGACTTTCTCTACTCTTGTATAAACTATTTTTACAAACGCTTATTGTCCATCTACTTTATGTTAATCGAGATAAACATTTGCAGACTCGTATTATTACTAATTTTCTTGTAGATGTAAGGGGAATATATATTTACAAGGACAATTTGGAAATACAGTAGCCTTTAATCACATACATATCTCTTAATAGCTGGTTGCTAGGTGCAGCACCATTCCCTTTGCTACAGATTAATACTCTTTGCATATCCAAGACAAAAAAATGAATAACGAATTCCCATTTGAGAAAATAAGTATTGAAAAATTTAAGGGAATAGCAAGCAATATCTCGAAAATGGTTCACTCACCAACAAAAATGTATATGACATAAATTGTGTATTTTAACGTGGTCTACACTTTTTGTAGTAAAATGTTTTCTATCTCTTATGGTTTACCAGTTATGCAAAAGTCTTTCACAATGGAGAATACTTTTGGAGACATTCCCAGAAAATTCAAGATATACATTTTATTTGTGATGAAAGCATCTTAAACATATGATATTTTAATCAAAATCGTTAGAGCCATTTTTGAGAAAACTAAAATTTTCGAAAGATCTTCCATGTAAAGTGCAATCTGGGGTGGGTGGATTTTCTTGAAAACCTTCGTGTCGCATCTCTGGAAGATACTGAACCTAAATACCAAGTTTGGTGATTATCCGACTGTTCGTTTCTGAGTTATACTGTTCACAGACAGACAGATATGGTTTTTTTTTGGATTCAGGGGGTCTCAAAACATGTGTTTCCGGTGAAATCTCGGTATCGAATTTTTGGATGGAATACAACACTTCCTCTACTTACTATATGTAGGAGAGAAAGTAAAAATACTGCCTCAATTGTTAACAGATATTGCGAGTTCCATGAGAAATTAATCATGGAGAAGAGACATAATGAACAGTATAACCTAAACAAACAAGTTATTAAGTATGTGCAAATACAAAGGGAAATTGCCATGAGATTGACTTGAAACCAAAGTTGGTCACAATGAAGATTATTGCACATTAATAGTTCTACTTTTATGCCTTGCTATACAAAGCATATTTTATGTTTGTGCATATTTAATAATGTACCTAAATACAGCATTAAAAATTGTTGCAAGCGCTTATTGTGTGCGTACATGCCTGTGTGTAAACAGAAGTTTCAGGGTTATGAGTACACAGCTCTCAAATTGATGCTAATGGCCTGTACGGCCCAAAAGATTCGTTCCACAATATGTTGTCTCCTCCACAGATTAAACGACAGACCCCATGAACACGAATACCGGTATTTGGTGTTGGAAGTCTGTTCAGGTTTGATGGAAATCAATTTTCACAATCCCCCAAAATGCGATGCTACCTATGCAGTAGCTTTTAGTAGCGTATCCTGGCAACAGGATTAAATTTCACTACCATCTCCATTCAGAGCGCACATTTTCCTAGTGCAATCAGGGTTGCAGTACATTATGGTGACAACAAAGATGACGGATTTGCAGCCTTGAATTTGGGATATCACTCTTTTACCTGTTCCAGCTTTAATTTTAAATACCTCCTCCCATAGTTCACTGTGTCTATGAAGAAGACATTCCTTTTATTCTATACCTAGATGTTTGCAATCACTCGCTTACAGTGGTGTTCATATTTGGGTTGGTATTACTTTTGGTTATTACATTAAATTCACACACATTCACATTCTTAGTCTTATTCATAATTCCAGATTCTAGGGAGATGGGAATAATCCCGGCTAAAGACAAATTGCCACCTTCCAGCTGGGAATCGAACACGAAACCTCTGGATTAGAGATTAGCATTCTAATCTCCAGACTACAGAGACAGTGGTTACCATTTTATCCACCTATTGTCACGAACGTGACTGAGAAGATCCGTATTATGTTCATTATTTTATATTAATTGACATTATTTTATCACAAGCCGTTAAATTTATATAGAATCACATTTGACATTTTTTTGATTTGGCTTAAGTCTTAGTAATTTGTTTACATGACATGAAGCAGTGATCTCCTACTTCCCTTGACACTTAAAAGGGATTTTACTATGCCATAATTTCCTCAGAGATGTGTGTCTTTCTGCACGTTACTTAGTGGCACCCTGTGGATCACATGATCCTTGGAAAATACTAAGCCTACGACCATATTTGGTAATAGCTGCCCCGATATTAGAATGAACCCTTCCAGGGTATTCAACCCTATATAAGCAAGCACTCAAGCTCTGCTCGCGGGGACTTTGTGTTATAACTTGGCCGGGATCGCTATGGTACACGTCGGTCGCTCACCGGATGGTTTTACTTGCCACCGCTAGCGGCTTGACAAAGTCGTGTTGAGTATTAGCTCTCCTCATCCACGACGAGACGTTTCTCAAGGTAAGCACTATAAAATAAATTGTTAATGATAATGTTAGCTAGCACCATCATCATCCCTGATCTTGTAAATCCAACTATCCCATGGTAGAAATGTAACTCTTCAGAATATAGTCAAATTGCTCCAGCCAAACGTTTCAGTTGCCTCTACCTGTATAATCCCCATAGCTATTCCCCCAGTTGCATATACCACTATTTTCATTCCTCACTATCGAAATGACGAAATCCCCGCAGGTGTCTTGAGAATATCATTTCTTCTGCATCAACTCCAGGTTGATGCATATGTTCTTAGTGTGCATGGTTTTATAAAACTAAAACATGACATCCTTTCTGGCCCTGCCTTTTATTCCATTATATTTTCTTTTAATCATGCGCAATAATAAAATATTCTAGATAGAGCATAAACATTATGATGAGTTACATTCATATGACTGTCTCTACCCTAAATCATTTACTAGTGGGTATACAAACTATTCTTATTAAAGCTAATTTTTCCTCCTACTATACTTTAATAAAGACAAACGTTTCCGGAAATGTTGCATTAAATATTTCTTTTTAGAAACAAAGGGGACAACGACAGTAAAATATTTTAGAACTTTACGCTGTCCTTAAAATTCTTTCTACTGGCGTCGCGAGAAACAATAATTGAAAATCGACAGGACTTTAAAGAATGTCTAAGTACTGAACGGTTCGAACCATTAATAACGAATATCGCGGAAATGGCTGTTGCCATAAAAGAGTTATTTAAAATAAATTGTGGTTTTTAAGAGATACGCATTTCTTGTATAGTACGTTTTGTCTATCACCTTAACGCTTACCAGTTATATAAGATCGTAGAAAAATTCTTGCGAATAAAGAAGACTTCCACAGCTATTCCCAGAAAATTCAAGATATACATTTTGTTTTTCAGGCAAATATATTTAATATGTAGCACTTTAATCAAATCGTTACGTTCATTTTTATAAAATAAAAAGAAATTGAAATATCTTACATGTAAACGGTAGTTTGAAATGGGGGATATATATATATATATATATATATATATATATATATATTATTTAAACAACTTCGTGTCGCATCTTTCGAAGGTACTGAACTAAAACATCATCTTTGGTGTTTATTCTACTTTTCGTCTTTGGTTATGCATTTTCACACACACAAATACACACGTACATTTTTCTTAAAACGCCCTTTTTATTCAGGGGGACTCGAAACGTGTATTTCTGATGAAGTCTAGTATCCAATTTTTGGATGGAATGCAATGCCTTCTCTACCTACTATGTACATACGTGGTAGAGAAAGTAAAAATGCAGACGTAACAAACAATGAGTCAAAAGGAGGAGTTGATGAGGATTATAACTCTGATGACGTAGGCAAGGAGGAAGTGAAAAATGTTGCATGCTAAAATACCCCAGTTATTAGCTCCATGAATTTCCTAGTGTTAGTGATGCAGTGTTTTTGTAGAAAGTAACACAAAATAAGTGTTTTTAAGTAAAAGTGAGAAAACTGAAGTTTTAATGATTGGATAAGCTAACAAACATATACACAAAACACAGCAAAATGAGAAATATGCTTATAATGTTACTATTTTCATTTGTAACTTATTTTTTATGTTAGCGAGGTTATTGTTCGGTGGCCATACATAAACTTTTTCTTTATATGCATAAAACAATTGATAGCTTGTACTATCGTACACAATAATAAAATATTTTATGACGGTATATGTTATTAACGTTCACAACAGCTATACAACCTTTCAGACAAGGTTCAATGGACCGCATTTTACTTATACTTACTTGCTAAGATCGCCACGCAGAGGCGCTAATGTAAATAGCTAATTTAATGAAGCAGGGATGCGCCAGTATGCTAATTGCAGTGGACTAATGCTCCACTGGCTCAGGTAATAAAAGGGAAAGGGAACCAGCCATGAGTCACTCCGCTTCGAGCTCTCAAGCAGTCAACATGGGGGAGAAGAAAACTACCAGCTCCGCAGCCGCCATGTCTTCCTCCCAGATGGGAAAGGAAGATAACAGCATAGACTAAGATGATCGTCCCACCAATTCACCGCCACCAGTCGAAACAACCAGCGCTCACTCGCCGGCCAGCTGAGCCAACCACACACCGTCGAGTCGTCCGCCGTTGTCCGGGGCGTGCATCGCCAACTCCCGGCAACCCTGCTCCTCAAAGCCGCACAGTGCTTCTGGCCGTCTGCGGCCAGGGCCACGAGAATCAGGAACGAACGGGGTCTAACACGCTCGTCAGACTGGAATTTTTGGAGGAGACCGAGTACACGGCTGCTTTGGGCGCAGGGCTGTTCTTGTTAGGGCAAACCCTGCTGCTTGAGGCCAGTCGCAATGTTTGCCATACGCCATGCGTCGCTGATGTCTGTACGGTCATCTTTCCACCGCCTATAACGCCGCACCCCGCTGCCACTATTGCGGGAATGAGTCACTCACCGCCGACTGCTGGGCGCACGACCTAACACATCGCCGCCGCTTCTGCGCCTCTTGTGGCGGCCAGGGGCACTACATCGGCCAGGCCGCCTGCCCACGCCGAACTTTTGACTACGCAGATCTTCACACCGCCTCCTCACATCCCACGCTGCCCCTGTACTACTTCAGAGGCTGGAAGACATACAGGCGGAATTGCTGCACCTCACGGAGAAGATCAGAGCCCTGGAGGAGGAGGTCTCCAAAATCAGGTTAGATATCAACCCTCATCAACTCCAACACACCTAGATTTCCGCTCATCAACTCAGTGATGCTTATGGACAAAGTGACGTACATGACTACAACGATCAGAAGGTACGTCAAGGAGGAAGCGGCAGCCCTCGTAATTACACTAACTACTTCCTGAACACCTATAACGTTACTGCTGTATATCCTCTCTGAATTCCTCTTTTTCCTTCCGGTGGAGGAGTTTTTAGTGGGTATGCCGACTATTGGCGAATCCCACACTCTCAGTTCCGACTCACATCGGGGCTGGAGTAATTAAGTGATTAAATCATTTTCTCCTCCACTCGGAAAAAAATATGAGTCAGTCAATGCAACCCAATCAACTAAGCAACATGTTTGCAATGTCGCAGGTTTTGCCTCTCAGATGAAAGTGTAAATTCTATTTATTCATTCTTCCTCCTCAACCTTCTTCGAACATAGTGTGATCCCGGTCCTAAGCTTACAATCCCGTTCTGCATCTCCGAGCTCATCAGGGTAACCTCTGACAGCTTGTCGCCTCGATGCAGATCTGTGGAGCCTGCTAAACTGTAACCGTTACCCCTGTTGACGATACCGTTCTGCATCTCGAACGCACCAGGTTAAATCCGGAAAGTGTATCTCGATTCAGATCTGCGGAGCCAAATGAAGCAAAGTCATCCTGTTCTCCTTTGTGAACCTTCACGTGGTAGATCCTGATTCGCAGCTAGAGCGTCTACGACCTGACAGGGTATATAAAGGATTTTTCAACAACAGTGTCCTATATTTAACATGTGATAGCTGCCATTGTTATTGAGTTACAACAGTCATTTTCTTCATGTGGTTACAGTTGTTATTGACAAATAGCCATGGAACGTTACAGCATTCAGCAATGTGTAGAAATTGTGAAAATTTATTATCAAAATGGATCATCTGTTCGCCAAACCTTCCGTGTGTTGCGTGAAACTTACATACTGTGCATAATCGTCCCTGCGAGAGAACGATTAGGCGTTTGATCGATAAATTTGAAAGAAGTGGTTCTGTCAAAGAACGCCAGTACGTAATCGAAGTAAGCGCTCCAACGAAAACATAGGCGCCGTTCGTGAGAGTGTACGCGAGAATGGAAACAAATCAATTGCTCGTCGAGCGCAAGAATTGGGGCTTTCGCCGAACACAACTTGGCGAATTCTGCATCTGGACTTGACTAACAAAATGGTGTTAACTCAAGAAAAATCCCGTTTAGCGACGAAGCCCACTTTTTGATGGATGGTTGTGTTAACAAAGAAAATTTCCCCTATTGGAGCAATCACAATTCAATGCAGATTCAAGAACGACCACTTCATCCCCAACAAATTGCTGTGTGGTGTGGAATTTGGTATGGTGGAATCATTGGTCCATATTTTTTCCCAAAATGAAGATGGAGAAGCTCTGTCAACGGAGAAAGATATCGGGCTCTTATAAGGGACTATTTTAGGCCTCAATTGGATGGTATGGATCTCAAAAACATCTGGTTCCAGCAAGATGGTGACACGTCATACTGCTCTGGAAACGATCGATCTTTTGAAGGAGAAGTGCAAGGTTTCATCATTTCCGTGGTGGTGATATTAACTGTTCCCCGAGGTCATGTATTTAACGCCGTTCGATTACTTTTTGTGGGATTATGTTAAATATCGAGTTTATGTCAACAAGCCAGAAACAGTAAATGATCTTATGAATAACATCACGCGTGTTATTCGTGAAGTTGGACCTAATTTACGTTCTTCTGTCATTGAAAATTGGGTCAACCGTATACGCGCAACCCAACGAAGTCGCGGCGGTCACTTAACTGATGTTTTCTTTCACACGTAATGACATTAATTATGTTCCAAAATAAAAAAGAAATATACCTCTATCATTTATAAAACGGGGTTATTTAAGTTCAAAGATAGGACAGTCTTGTTGAAAGAACCTATACAAAAAAAAACCATATAGGTTGCAGTTTTTAAATGTTTCTGATGACGTCACAAATTGTACAACAATGATATTAAGTTTTTGTGAAAAAGTTTCTTTTAAAATATACTGTTTGACGTGTCCGAGCGTTTTTTCATAACAAAACATTTCTATTTAGCTATAACAAAGTATTTGGGACTTTTTGAACACACTGTATAGTGTGTGCCAAAATATGCCAGAGATTACAATTTTGAAAGCTAAGATGTGTGATGTAGCCAGTAATGAAAGAGAAATTACCCACCGAATGGTGCGACAAAAGCTCGCAAGGTAGAGGTGAAGCGATCATGACGTGATAAATGTTTATGGTCCATTTAACCGTTACTGTTAGTGTTAGGGTAACGTAGATATCCAGATTGATATAATATTAATGTGGCAACAACATCATGATTATTAATGGCACAATAACATCTACTACTGCTTTGACAGATGCAAGATTGACAGGTTAATGATGGAGCAGCGACGCTCACATTACCATACATTTACGATTGTTAGAGGCTTTGTATCGCGAAGTACGCGTGTATTACTTTCCCTATGCTTACCTATATTAACAGACGAAGTATTGCATCCCACACAAAATCTCGAGATTCATCGGAAATATACGTTTTGTAACTCCCTAAATAAATAAAGCATCATTTTTAAGAAAATATCCGCGCGTGTGTGTGAACAGTATAACTAACAAAACCGAGTGTTACACCTACATGCCTTTCTCTATCTATTTTTCATCACAATATTCTTGTAAACGGTTATTCTCTTCATAAGGCGTTAAGCGATGCTAAATCTTTTAAGAGCGGTTCGCTACGTGATGACTGAAATTCTGTTCTGCTTGCGTGGCCAATAGAAAGCAAAAACCAATTAGCCATTTTTCTCTGAAAAAGTATAAGTATTTGAAAACTCAAACCAATACTAGAATATCTTGGAAATCGTTAACGTCACAAACAATTTTATTTGACATATGTATGTTTTAACAAGAACTACGTTTTTTATGAAGTACCATTTTATTTATTCCGTACGGTTATACCAGCTACACTCGTATAAATATCATTCAGAGTGAAGATTCCCAGGAAATTCAAGATAAAAATTCAATTTGGTTTGTCATGAAAGTATTTTAAACAGATAGTATTTTAATCAAAATCCTTAGCCATTTTTTGTAAACTAAGTAAGTTCCAAATATTTTAATGTAAAGGGTAGTTAGGGTGGGGAGATATCTTTAAAACCTTTGTATCTTATCCTTAAAAGAGAACTTAAGTACCAAGTTTTTGACTTTAAGTTAAGCTGTTCACACATGCACACGCACATATACATATACAAGTACCTTTTTCTAAAAATGCTTCTTGTTGGGTTCCTTTAACTAAAGCTTTTTCTGGTTGTTGATTGGCCATTTTATAAACTGTCGCAAAAATTACATTATTGTTTCCAAAAATTACAAGTAGTATTGTTAAAGTTTAAAATTCATTATTGCCTCAAGGTTACCTCATTGTTAGCAACTTCTAACCTATTATTCTCACAGCTCCTACATTATTAAGTTACGTAATACATTCACATAACATTATTACAGATGTATACAATAATATAAACATATACAGTGACTGTAATACATACCTTTTATATATTGTTACATCCACATATTTCTTTAAGGCGTGCTGTTATTGAATTTACATATAATATAACTAGACTGAAATCATTTAAGTGTTAAAAATACTTCCTCAAATTACGCAAAAGCTTTCTTTTTGTACTTCATGCATAATTAGCTATTATTCAATACGCTACTAATAGTCTCCTCGACTTTCAGAGGTTGTTTCTTGACGTGGCAAAGTTTTAGTTGGGCTTCTCAAGTTGTGTTCTTTCTAGAGTGGAGCTACATCAGGCTCGAGGAGGTGAGATGAAGATGATGAATATTAGAGTGATGTCCTAGGAGCTGGAACTGAGAGGGATGACTCAGGTGGCAGGGTCTCAGGTTCGCATGCAGAAGGTCCCGGATTTGTTTATTCCTTTACTAGTGTTTAACGCGCGCTCTTACTCCATACGGCACCACAGGCGGTGGGCACTGATGTTACATGAAATTAAATGACAATTGGGAAAGGAAACATTCCAGAACTAAGGTTAGATTACCTCCGTGGCATTTTCCAGTTATGAAAACAAAGGAAAACTGGGAAAAAATCTCACCCAGTAGGAACGGTACTGGCGGGATTTGAACCGCAGGCCTTCCGTTCGCGAAACAATGTGACTAATTTCCGTTGGACCGGCCACCCTGAAACTGAATATTTCCGTGGTTCTCCAAGCACCATCGTTATGGCTGTCCCTCATTTCCTCTTGTATTCCCTTTCAGATCTGGTCGTTGGCGAGATGTGATGGGTGTTCTTTAAGAGCAGAGCCGTTTCCTCCCTTGCACGATACCTTGTACCGAATCTGTCCCTCGTTCACCCGTATTTATTGGAGGGGCGTCCGGGGTGCCAAATGAAAACGATGGGGACCCGTTGCTCGGCGTTTTCCACCACTAGAACTGCCCGTACTACTTCCCTTGCCTTATCCCTCCGGGAGGTTTAGCAGCTACAGTGCTTTCCCTCCACACTGTGGCCACCACTCGCGCGCCGGCCGCCGGAACTCGGACTCTTGCCGAAACAGTTATAAGACCTTTCCATGAAATCTTATTTGACCTCACATGCCATTATTTAGTTTTTATGCCCTTAATATGGAGTTAAATTTCTTCTGCATAATAGTCGTAAATGGCCAAAATAGCACGGAATATGTTTCTGTAACCCTAAAGCTTTAGAAAGTGGCATAAACAAAAAGAAAATATGGAAAGTTTTAAGTTTTTAACTAAAATCTCACCACAGGGTTGCATTAAAGTTGTTATATCCGAATATATAATGTATATAAACTCTGTGAATAAAGGAGATTAGAGTTACAACTAAAGTATCTTTTTTAAAAAAAAAAAAAAAAAACCTTATACGTTTGGTGTGAATTTGTTCATTAAAGCGGCAGCGAACACATGAATAAAATCCAATTAAAATAGATTCCTGTTGTATAGCGACACATAATATTGGCATTACAAAGGATTCAGGATAAAGCACTGCACTAGTGCTGCGTATTAAAATCAGTTTCAATGACTCTGGCAAAATATGCACAAGAATGATTACAAAAACATTGAGAGAATATTTTATGGCTGCGGGTTTTGTCGCTTACAGCTGGAAATAATTATAATTCGTGTGAAACGAACCGTACCTCTTTTATATGACTGGTGAAGGTATAAGAACTGCATCTATAGCAAGTGTTTTCTCAACTGGAAATCAAACATTTCATTCTTAAGAAGCAGTAGACGTTCACTATAAGATACTGGAATAAGGTTCAGTACCTTAGAGAATTTACAAATTTCTTTTCTAAGTATTTTTCTGGCTTAAAAATACATCCACTGGCTCAAAGATAGAAATATTATGTATTGTATTTCTATAGAGTTTTCTACTCACTCTTCTATACACGGCTGCTACATAAATTTATTCGTCAACTTATTCCATTTATACCCCGCCTTATCTGTAATGTTCATATTGGCGACCTTTTACCTTTGGAACATATTTCCTATCCCTAATGGTGTTAAGGGGACAAGGTACTTCGTAATGGAAAATCATATTTTTTGTTTTAGGCATTAACAAAATCTCTATTATTTCCAATTTCAAGAAATATATACTCTTTGGGGCTTAGGAGGTTTTCTTCTTCTGCCTTTCAAGGATTAGACCTATCGACCAATTCCATCTTTTAACTGGCTTTCCTATGTCCCTCTTTCCTATAGGTTTATATTGTAAGGCCATCTTTGGAATCCTTCTTTCTTCAATTCTTTCCATTTTTGTTTTTCTAATTTATCCTTCGCTGCAGAAATATTCAGTTCTTGCCTAATTACTTCATTAGGGATCCTGGCAAATTTAGTGTAACCTTTAACTGCTCGTAAAAACTTCACTTCTGCAGCCTGAACATAACTGCAATCTTTTCTCATCACCCAGGATTCACTGTCATATAATAGAACAAGTATAGCCATCATTTTATACAATTTAATTTGTTTCTCTTCGTGAATTTTTAATGTTCTGCTTATAGTACCGGAGATACTCTGATATTTCTGTAATTTAATGTCTATGCCCTTATCTTGGTTAAAAGTAATATAACTTCCTAAATAGTTGAAATGCTGAACTTCCTATTTTACATCTTACTGTAACGCCCCTTTTTAGAACATTTTTATATCTTTCAACAACGAACGACTATATCATGCCCAGGGAGCAGTTCAGTAATTAACAAAAGAGACCAGGACCAAGAAAAGGCAATCAGAAAAGCTGCAGTAAACCATGAATGAAGGTGTAGATGATTATGAACCTGGAATGTACTGAAGTGTGTCAGAATTTTAATGCTCAAACTTTAAATTCAGTTTTCTCAAAACAATATTTTTGTATATTTATGTACCTTTTTATCAGAAAGTAGGAGAGGTGGAGCGCTGATTCACGTGTTTTAAGAGTAAATGTTATTATTTTTCTGGCGAATGAAATAATTTTTATAGACTGACTACATAAGCTATCAATGCAAACAACCACTTGAAATAATTGAAGTGATTTATAAAATAATTCATAAAAATTTCAGGGAAAACCATTGAGAACTTTAAGAGCAATGGTGATTTAACACACTTAAGGTGTAATTGCCATATGTTCAGACTACCTTGTGCCCTTAACTCGAGCAAAGTTGCGTCGCGTTAACGTATGTGGCTAGCATTCGGAAGGACCCGGGTTTGATCTCAAGGGTTCTTCGTGGTTTTCTAGGAGTGGTTTCTTTTTACCACGATTTTCTTTCCATTATTTACCTTTCATTCCGTTTCCTTCTCATATTTCAGGTATGCTTCTAGGTTTCAGGGCGTATGGCGGTGCCGGACAGATGAATCCCTAAGGAAACTACTTCCCGTCGACATGACAGGGCTGCTTGATTGGCTTGTAGTTCATCGCCCTCTCTCGCGCTCCAACAATGGGGTGATCTGCGAGCTTGGAAATGTTAGGGGCTTCCGCTCGTTTGTGGCCTCCTGAATGCCTACGGCCTGTAGTCCTCAGTGGTTCCTTCATATCTCTTCCTCCAAGGGGTGGTGACCCAATGAATCTCGTTAGTTCTCAGTGCGCGAGGTGTCCCCCTCCGTCCCCGTAAGGGGGGTGGGTTCTACCCCTTCAGCTGCCGTGGTGTCCCTGAGCACTCGTGGTACTTTTGACGTTATTAGAAGTAGGCTGGGCCAAACTTCCGAGCCCCACTCGCAGGGATGTCGTTTGGATTGGGTTAGACTTGGCGGGACAGTGCTTCTCGATACCTATGGGAGATTGGGTACGTCTGGACGGGGTTGTGAGACACCTCATGTCCTCCGGTACCGTCCTGGAGAGCCGGTCGACAGTTGCTAGAGATTGTGGGCACCACCGAGGTTTTTCGGTAGTCTTCCCTTTCGGGGATTGACGCGCGTAAGCTCTCAAGGGTGGGAGTGTAACTCGGATTACACCCGCTCACCAGGATCACGTGGGGGTGCAGTCCCCTTAACCTATATCTATAATTGTGCTAATTTCTTTGGGTTTTATGCATTAGATTGCACACTCATTCATACTTCCAGCCTTTGGGGAGGATAGGGAATAATCCTGGCTAGAGAAAAACTCCCACCCCCAGCCAGGAATCGAACCCGCGACCCCTCGCAAAGAAGGAAGGTTCTCTACTGACTGAGCTATAAGGTCAGCTTATTTACATCTTCTTAATCGAGATAAAGCTTCATTACACATTTACACACATTTATCTATAATTATAGGTAATAAGGCTGCAGTAGGCTAAAACGATAGTCAAATTTTTAAAAAACGGATTGGTATGCGACGGCTTTGAGATTCTATGCTCTGTGCTCAGTACAAGATAAAATTAATACTGATTTTCTACATGCAAAAAAGCATCAACATTCAAAACAAAGAATATCACGGAGATACTTAACGCCCTCAAAAATTCTTCTGTGTAGTGCCTTAAAAACACGTGGTAATTTTAATCAAAATCGTTGGAGACATTTTGAGAAAAACAAAATAACGAAAAATGTTCCTTGCAAAGAATAGTTTGGGGCGAGGGGATTCTTTCATCCAACTTTTTCGGTGTAAGCACACGGCAATTTAATTTCGGTTTCTTGTCCAAGATAGATCCCGTTTCCCTAAATCTACTCACAATGTTACGAACATTTTCTATGCGAGGCGTTCGAACAGCAGGCGGTCCATCTATAAATCACCGTCTCACTTCTCTACTAGTGTTTGTTGTCACATAGGAATTATACATGAAAATTCTGTGTGCGTCATGTACAGTGCTTTAGTGTGCATAGTATATTGACGTTTTGAAATTATAACAGTACTGACACACTATAACACTGACACACGTGGTCTAGGAGTTAGCTGTAGTCAGACGGAGGGGCCTTCGGTAACCGTAGCATAGTACCGCACGTAGGACACAGTGAGCCCTTCGTGCTTCTATTGTGATCCATGGGGGAGGGATGAAAGACACATCCGAAGCGTTACCAGATCCTGACGACAATGTGCTTTAGCAAGGATGGGGTCCCTAACAAATCCAACATGACGTAATTCTGAAGCGGACTAACCCTACCTTAGCCACATGCAACCTGGGGGTCCCTGGTGTGGATTAGACGCTCCGAGGAAGGAAGGGGGCCCCGGCAGTTCCACAAAACACCAGGGAAAAACCTTTTCAAAAT
This sequence comes from Deroplatys truncata, assembly GCA_030765065.1. NCBI lineage: Eukaryota > Metazoa > Arthropoda > Insecta > Mantodea > Mantidae > Deroplatys > Deroplatys truncata. Next base: position 23,806,868 of record CM060979.1, read on the forward strand.
GCAAATACCATCGCTCTACGGCAAAACACCAGCCGTCATCGCCTGGTCTTATAACACATTAGAGGAAGTGATGCACAGGAAATTATTCATGGTAGAAGGGAAAGCACCTTAGCATTCACCTACTGACCCGGAGAGGCCACGAAACAAACCGTGGTCAGAATGACCGGCCCGACGGGAATCGAACACGGAACCTACCAAAGGCGAGCTTCGCATGCTACCGCGGACCCATCTGTCTCGGTAACTTGTGGTCTCAGAACGTATCAACCTCTCCACATTTTTTTATTTATGGACGCTCTTTAACTGCTGTGGTCCTTAGAGTCCCATTCTATATTAGTCGTGAAAGACCGGTAATTTTGCTCAGAGACCTCTTTATCAGGCTTGAGGTTCTTTTACGTGCCGTAAATCTACGACACAGGACAACCGGCTTTACTTCCCATCCGAAGAAAGCCATGCTAAGGATTTTTACGCCCGAAAAAATCCATCGCCCTCCGCCGGGTTTGAACCCGCGACCTCGGGATCTAGAGGCTAGCATGGTAACCGCTACACCAGGGAGGACAACCTCTGTACAGCATAGACTTCGCGTCAGCTGATTAGTCGGTACACGGTGAGGAGGGGAAGTGAAGTGGGGACAGACCCGGTTATAGAGGTTGCAATATATGAGATGTTACTAAATTGTAGCTTCAAAATAAGTTACCAGAATCTGGTGATATTTGGGTTGTTAGGTTCCATTCATAACCGACACTTCCTCCACAAATACTCGCCTACTAGATGTACTGGAAAGGCTAGTCATATTATATATGTTACAATGGCGTGCCCTTTTTATATTCGCAGGTGTTCAGACTTTGCAATTCAACAATTTAGTCACCAACTGACGCTCTTATTATAATATTAATTATATTACTATTTATATTACATTAGTTATAGTTATATACATTAGGCTAATTATGCGAGCATTATAATTATTAATGATTTTTAATATTGTCCAGGTCTTACCTTTGGAATGAACTAAAATTTTGAATTAGTTTTTCAATTTTTAGAGGAAGAAGATCTCCGTAGAAAAAAAATAAACAAATTTAATTGAGAGAACGCAGACTTTCATGGCCAGAGTCGAAAATGTAATTGGAAGTATCCTCTGGGCCGTTATGCCGTGGTCTGCTGGAGGCAGGTGTTCCAGACGTTTCGTCCACAACTGCGGTGGGCATCTTCAGTAGCGCGGTCGAAGACTCGAGAAGGTATCGCAGATATGGAAACGTCTCGAACACCTATCTCCAGCAAACCACGACATAACAACCGGAGAGATTCTTCCAATTATATTTCAGAAATTTAATTGGTTTAGATAAGTTGCGGGGGGGGGGGGGGGGTATGCGGCTAATAAGTGATGTGCGCCAGATTGACCGCGCGGGATTTTTAGGAACGGTTCTGGGTTCGATGCTACCTCAGGTTGTTGCATGGATCTTGGGTCTAGGGTGTGGTGTACAACACATAACAAACCTGGCTAGTTTTTCTGCTCGTTTATTTTCTGATACCCTTTATAATCTGAACCCTGATACAACTTCGCCACATACACATACATTTCTTTGGGTTACGTATCTACCGCGGTATTGCCAATTATCGCGCCTACCATATCCGGACGCGTGCTTTGATTTTCACCGGCCGACACTTTTATATTAATTTTGAGATCGCTTTGCACTACACCCACATTTCGTTTCAGCACGGGGAATACAGGTTATTTACAAAACTCTTCTTTCTTTATTTAAAATTTTTCTATATCCCTCATTTCACCATCACGTGATTTCTACCTTATTTCTTATTGGTTGTCTACGTTAAGTTTCCACACGAACTCATCAGAGCACTGACCTTCGTTTCTATGCACCTGTTTTCCAGCAACTTAACGGTACATGAACAAAAGCGACTGCCCTTGCTCGGCCATAATGGGGAAAACCAACCCCGTTTCCTGCCTGCTGCTTTCACTAGCTCTCCAACCCATATTCATATTTACAACCAATGTTCATTTCTCAGCATGATTTAATAATACTATTCCTACTATTACTAATATTTACTTTCATATTATGGCTATCATTTTATTTTTCTAGAGGCGCAGAATGCACTGTCTGAAAGTACGCCGAAACTAAATTCAAACGTAACTATATAAGTCCTTTATGCAATTACAGTGCAGTAATTTGGAACGTTTAATAACATATTCATGTTATATAAATTAAGTCCATAGCAAGGCTCAGTGCTTAATTTAACACGTAAGGTGTATCAAGGTTACAGGCAAGAATCAGCGATTATGGCGGAGAAGGAAGGCGATGACCAAACTTTTGCAACGAAGAAAAAATGTTAAAGAGCAGTATATATAGAGAGGACCATTTAAGTTAAGACTGTAAAATACCTCCAAAACTAAGCGTTGTAGAAAGTAATGTCCATAGTAAAAGTTGGTTAATATTATGGGGGAAAGTAAATATCATTAGCCGTGTTTTATTTGGAGGACGTTGTGATGGTCGTTTTAAGGTCAATTTAAGTTGATCCTATTTGTAGTTCCCATTTAAAAATTAAATTGACCCTGAAATGACCACCATAACGTTCTTAAACAAAACACCGCCAATGGCATTTCATTTTCCCCATAACATTAACCAACTTTTACTAAAGACATTTGGTTCTACAACGCTTAGTTTTGGAGATATTGTACAGTATCTACTTAAATGTTCCACCCTGTGTGTATATATATAATAATGACTTTTCTGGTTATATGTCGAGTGACTCAAGTTGGAACGTTGACCGCCCTGACACGTGGCATCAACCAATCTTTGTTTTAGTAACCTAAAAGCCTGTATCCCCTATCCCCTATAATAAAAGCGCAGTGCAGGGAAAGCAGTTCCCAGTAATACGGCCACGAGTCGAAAAGAAGGCTCTGTATGAATACGATGCATGTATCTTGAAAGTCAAGGTTTATCGGCGGTTTGTTTCATCCAGGATAATTTCAGAGGGTCTATGGTGAATTTAGGAAGGTACAGTTGGTACGTTTGCAACACTACTAATGAGCCACAATGGAGGCAAAGGAAAATCTATTAAACAGGAGAGAATGGTGTTTAGAGTGTTTCTAAGGCAGCGCTATTGCAATCAATTCCCCTCTATGTCACAGTTCACCAAAGCAGAAAACAGGTTGCAAATCAGAGCAGGAGGAACAGGCGGTAACTGCAGCGTCAATCCAATAAGGACAGATATTCCACGGATCCATGTGCCTCGCTAATCCGCTGAGATTTCATCAACATTGCGTCGATATTCAGAGTAATACAGTTTCCCTTCTCTAATTAATTATGCTGTAGAAGCGAGGCCGGTTGAGAGCTACCTTGTGCATTTCTCATGCACGATGACACGTCCTGATTAAGTGGTCAGTATACGTGGCCTATACCGCATACGCGCTGCTTTAGCACAGTTCGGGAACGAAGCTCATATGAAAGTTGAATGAGACCGACGTATAGTGCTACGCTAAAGCGACAATTTAGGGCTTACTAATGTTATCCGGGGATTTATTCAAAATACCTAAACTATTATAGAAATTAACTCAATTTTTAACAAATAAATATATGTTACAGCAAGGAGGTGATGACAGAAGTAAAAATAGGAAGTGTTGCCTTCACATGACTTTCTCTACTTAACATTCTACAAATTATTCTTACAAAATCTGCTTCTATATACTTTTTATTAACGGAGATAAACTTTTATTACACACTTACACAATATGTAAGTTTAAGTATAGACATAGGTGAAAATTGAGTCAAATCCTTCAATATATAATTTTTTTGTTTATACGTCTATTATTAAGAAAGAATCATCTAGTTTCATATGTATTTCTGACGGCAGTCCCAGAAGTATCCGACCTGACGTATATATAGCGATTGTTGTTTGAAACAAATGACCATGGTAGAAAGTACTACCCTTCTAAAGCTTAAGTTTGAAGTTTGACGATGCTAAGTTCTTTAGGAAATGTTTGACAGGCATCATAGTAAACACACTCAGCAAATTTGTAAACATTGATAAAACTGGTCATCGTTATGTGATACAATACTTTCATTTGAAAGATCTTAGTCCAACTAATATTAAAGCTGAGGTAGATTCTGCTCTGGGGGAGTCTGCTCCTTCGTTTACAACAGTAAAATATTGGGTGGCAGAGATTAAGTGAGGCCGTACGAGCTGCCAAGACGAACATCGCAGTGGTCGGCCAAATGAGGTACCACGCTAGAAATTGTGAGGAAAATCAAAAAAATAGTATTGGATGACCGTCACCTGAAAGTGCGCGAGCTAGCACACAACGTAGGCATTTCAAAAAGTGCTGTACATCATACACTAACTGTAAATTTAGACATGAGAAAGCTGTGCGCAAGATGGGTGCCGCGTTTACTCACAATGGAACAAAAGCAGCGTCGTGAGGATGTTTCATTCGAGTGTTTGGCGATGCTTCGGTGCAATAAAGCCGAGTTTTTGCATCGATTCATAACCAAAGATGAAACATGGGTCCATCACTTCACATCTGAGACGAAGGAACAGTCAAAACAGTGAATTGAATGGGAAGAGTCGGCTCCAAAGAAGGCGAAGACAGTTCCATCTACAGGCAAGGTCATGGCGTCAGTTATTTGGGATGCGCGTGGGATAATTTTCATTGATTATCTTCATAAAGAAAAGCAATCAATGGCGAGTATTATGGACAATTATTGCAGCGTTTGAATGATGAAACCAAGCAAAAATGGTCGCATTTAGCGAAAAAGAAAGTTCTGTTTCATCAAGATAATGGACCAGTTCACACATCCATTATCGCCATGGCCAAAATCAATGAGTTAAAGTTCGAATTGCTTCCTCATGCACCCTATTCACCAGATTTAGCCCCCTTTGATTATATCATGTTTCCAAAGTTAAAGAAATGGCTTGGTGGTAATAGTTTTGCCAACAATGAAGAGGTGGAGTCTGCAGTTGATGTCTATTTTGCAGAATTCGACGGTTCTCACTATGAACAGGGTATCGAAGCTATTGAACATCGCTGGGAAAAGTGTATTGAGCTAAAAGGAAACTATGTAGAGAAATAAAGATTTTTTTTTCTAAAATATTTGTGTTTACTTTGATAGGTCCGGTACTTCTGGGACAGCCCTTGAATTTTACAAGAGGTTTTAAATGTACCTGCGTACAAGGCCAGATCTTTAGGAAAGCCTTAGGATTTGAAAGCTGCTTTTCTCGCTTTCTATGTTTCTACATACTTAAACCTTCCAAACGTTCTACAAGATGCATGATTTTGTTCAATTTCCTTCAAATTCTGTAAAGAAATACACTATACTATAAGTATAAAAATGTTAGTACTTTGGAAATGATTTTTCTTTATCAGTTATCACTGGAGAAATTATTAATTAGAATTCATAATAAACACACCAAAGTTAGTCAAATATATTGTTTCTTGTAGTTTTATGAATGATTCTCAAAAACTAAAGCATCATTAAAAATCTGTCCTCCAGCATTCTTACTCTCTCTAATACGTATAGTAAGTAGTGGAAGTATTGCATTCCAACCATAAGTTCGATACCGAGATTTCAAAGAAAATACATATTTTGAGGCGCCCTGAATCCAAATAAAGCATATTTGGAAACATCTCCGTGAGAATGTCTTTGTGAACAGCATAACTCAAAAAACTAAAATTCGGATAAATACCAAACTTTGTATTTGAGATTAGTGTATTTCAAGGATGCAACAGGAAGATTTTCAAGAAAATCCCAACCCTCCAACTGCCCTTTATATGAAACATATTTAGACATTTTTGATTTCTAAAAAATGGCTAATGATTTGGAATAAAATACCGTATATGAAAGATATTTACATGACAAATAAAATGTTTATCTTGAAACTTATGGGAATAGTCCGTCAGAAGGAATTTTGTATAGTCTTGTATAACTTATAAACGTTAAGTGATAGACAAAAATGTACCACACAAAGAATGAGATATCTTTCAAACACAATTTACTTCAAAAAATTTTGTGGCATGAGCCGTTTCTGAGATATTCGTTATTAAAGGTTTGATTTATTCAATACTTGTCATTCTTTTAAAGTTCCCATCGATTTTCAGTTGTATCTCGCTTTTGCATGGAAACAGTATGAAAATTTAAGACCAGCGTATAGCATCCAGTTCTGAAACATTTGACTATCGCTGTACTCTTTGTGTTTATAATGAAATATGTAATGTAGCCAAAGGTTTATTTGGATTAAAATGTAGTAGATAGAAAATAAACTTTAGTAAGAGTAGTTTGTATACTCACTTATAAAGATAGAGGGTAGAGAAAATCATGTGAGTATATCACATCAGATTTGGTATTACATTTGGGAATATTATGGCATATTAATAATTTGTGGGTTGCTTATTGTTCCACATTTTCATTGTTGTTTACGTTACTCTTGACTGGTAGTGGGGGATATAGCGTCTTTCTCAGTTAAGATTTCATGAGAAACGGACCGCGAGTGTAAGCCAAGCTTTGGATCGGTAGAAATCTCCTCCCACCTTCCATTTTTAATAATGTAGGAACCCCAAACGTTTGGGAAATGAATCTAGTAATGTGCGAGTAGACCTGTGTTATGGATTTTGTACACTGAAAACCCACGCCTTCTCTTAACCTCCACACCACGTTTCGGTCCTCCGCAGCCAAGTTAAGTATACATCCCCTCAATGTATGTGCTGAGTACTGAAAATTAATTTTATTTTCATGTGAACTTTTAGGCCATCCACCCGGCATGTAACAATATAACCTATAAAGTTATTACACAACTTAAATATATTGTATACGCTTATTTCTCTTGGAAACAGCAATAGATGAATTCATTCATAGCATTTGGTCTATAGGAAATGTTATTATTTATCATCGTCTCCTTCATATTATAGATTAGGCCATATTCCCCTCTCGTCTGTTTACCTCTAGTCGTTCCTTCTTTTCTGTGCAATTATATCCTATATTAAGCAATTTTATTTTAAATTTTTACACATGTAATGTCTTTGAATTTAGTGCTGTATATAAATCCTTTGTCAAATGCTTATTTCTTACATCGCCCAATCTTAGTCATTCTTTGTTTCTTCTAAGAAGTTTAATCTTTGCTCTTAACGTCATATTTTGTCACTTTTTGTCATTATTTGAAGTTGCTATTTTGTTGTATTGTTATTTGCCCCACATTTGGGAGCCAATTTGAAGTAGGTGTATATTGTTTAGTTATTTGCCCCACGTTTTGGCGCCAATTTGAAATTGATGTTGTTGCTTCACCTATGGAAAGCCAATTTGAAGTAGGAGTTGTATTGTAGTTCAACTGTTGGGGAGCCGAACTTGAAGTAGTTGCAACTGCACGTATGGTAAAAAGTTTCCGGTAGCCTTCGTCCCTAGCTTAAAAATATTAACTTTGTAATTTGACTGTTTCTTTAAATATTATATATTTATGTTTGCCTCGGCTGCGTCAGTATTATTGTTAGAGACTTGGATTTCTTTGCAAGACGTGGTGCGGCTGAAGAATGTAGGCTTACACAGATTATACTATTTACTTCACTACATTTATTAATCCTTGACATAATTTAAATAACACTTCACTGATATAGAGAGCGATGAGATTCTTTTATTAATTACTTGCACTTTTTAACACATAATCTATTTTCGTCTCACACGAATACGTATTAAATTTCTCGAGGACATATCTTGCGTCCGGTTAGGAACACTGTCCACAACCAACGCGTCCAGTTATGAGCACTGTCTACAAGCAGCTGACTTCTAAATTTGTAAACTTTGCTTCATTTTAGTTTCTGATTGGCTAATCCTAGCCCAATAGAATACCTTCATTTAACTAAAGATGTTTCTGGATGTTGATTGGCTATTTATAAACTGTCTCAAAGTTTACATAATTGTTGCTCCAATAATAACTAGTAGCATTATTAAACTTTCTTACTCATTATTGCCTCAAGGTTACCTTATTGTTAGCAACTTTTAACCTATTATTCTCAGTCTCTACATTAATAAATTACGCAATACATTCAGATAACATTATTGCATGTATACAATAATATAAACATATATAATGACTGCAATATACACTTTTTCTATCTTATTACATACACATATTGCTTTAAGGCGGGCTGTTATTGAATTTATATTATATAATTTGACTGAAATCATTTATGTGTTAAAAATACCCTGATATTTTAAGTTTCACTTCTTTAAATGTACGAAAGAACAGATATTCTATATTAATTTTAATGCTTTATTTTTAGGTACATTTATTTGAATTCATACTAAAATTATGCTTACCTTAACTGATCGACACACGTTAGCTGCCCCTAAAGGGTTTGTTGACAGTTGCAATTTGACGTTATGTAATCTTTTCAGCAAAGTTTGTGCCTGTTTTCTTTTTAAAATAATGTAAAATTTAATTTTTTTCATCTTGAAAGCATTTGCTGCTACTTAATGCAAATTAATTTATTCAATTAGGAATGTGAAAGTGTACAGAAAATGAAGGAAACAAACCTCACGAAAGGAGAGTATACTGCCCCGGTTACAACAGGAACAAAAATGCAGCAGCAAAGTAAAACAAAATCAATGAAAATTAACAAGGCTGTGTGTTTGTTTTAAGCAGAAGAGATACGAAGGTCCTGCTAAGCCTTCCACTTCAAACACGCCTTAACTGACAGTCTTTGTAAACATTTACTTTGCTAACATTTCATTTTAAGGTAGCGTACAACTATAATTCAGAACTACTGAGAATGGTGTCAGAGATGGGTTGAATACCCACACTGAAATATTAACATGGGAAGTTTCGAATAATTAAATAAACAAATACGCTTTACAGAAACTTGTCTCTCTGAAGAGCTCGGACTCGAATACCTATACCAAAAGTTTGTCCGCAATTTTTTTGGGGGGGAGGGGAGCTTAGGCTATTACTTACATTAGTAATACCCGTAAGGTTCCTAGCTATTTAATGGTTGTGGATTCATGTGCACCACCACTTCCTCCCTGTCGCCTTCTATAGGACCTTGGAAATTAACAATTCTAAATACTGAAGAAAATTTAGAAATCCTTAACTCCGCCTCAGTACTAAACTCATGTAAAGTCAACTAAAGTTCTAGCTGTTTTCACATCATTCGGGGTAAAAAGTTTATTTTTTTTTTTTTTTTTTGCTGTGCACTTCGAAAATGAAGCGGTAAATATCTTTACTTTCTCAACTAGTATTGTAAGTATGGGAGGTATTGCCTTTCACCAAAAAATTTGATATCAAGTTTTCACCGGAAATGCATGTTTTGTGGCCCCCTGAATCCAAAAATAAAGTATTTTTTAGAAAAAAGGTCCGAATGTGTGCCTGTGTGTCTGTGAACAGAATAATCAAAAACAAAAAAGTCGGATAAATCTTTCAAGAAAATCCCACACCCCAGACTACCCTTTACATAGAACATTTTTAGAAAGTTTTGATTCTCTCAAAAATGGCTCTAACGATTTTTAAGACATTTTCATGACAAATAAAGTGTATATCTTGAATTTTATAGGAATATCCCCCCAAAAGTCCTCATCTTTCTGAACGGTTTTTGCATAACAGTTAAAGCGTAAGAGATACACAAAATGTGTCTATACTAAAAATGTAGAGCTCATTAAAACACACAATTTATGTCATATACATTTTGTTTGTGGAGTGAACCAATTCCGAGATATTCCTTGTTATCTGTTTGAATTTTCAAATACTTATACTTTTTCTGAAATGGGAATTCGTTATTCATGTTTTTATGTCCTGGACAAACAAAGAGAATGGAATGCTCCACATAGCAACCAGCTTTTTAAAGATGCTTTGCTGTAGATTTTTTTTCGAGGTTAGTGTTATTGATCCACTTTATGTTCATGCTGTCATAGTGGTTGAATTTCCTGAATTCAGTGCTGGCAACCTAACCTACCTGTACGTTTCGTCTATTTTACTGCACATATTGTTACATGCTTGGGTGAGGGCCAAAAGGTTTCCAGAAAATTAATAAATTTGTTCACCCCAGCAGGCACATTGGGAACGCAACTTGCTACAGCAAGAAGACTGGGACTTTGCTGTGTAAAATTTAGAGGAAGGCGTGGGTTTTGCATTACACAAAAGCATCACATAACACACGTTACCTGGAATTTATTAACAAACGTTTGGCGACTCCACAGTACGAACTAGGAAGAGAGGATGGAGGGAGATGCCCCGAAGCCGTGGACTGACCACACGCAAGTCTTGCTACAACGCCACTTACTCTGGAGTGACGCTATATATATATCCCCCCTCCAAAAGTGTCTAGCCACGCCAGCCAGGGTTGGCGTCATACCAGACGATTTCAAACAAAGACTTCTCTTTGGCGTAGTTCGTTAAGCCGAAAAATCAAAGAAACAAATAATGCTATGTCTAGTAGCAACAATGCAACACGACAGTGCGTCTGCTATGACAATGAACTTATTGATACGCGACAATATGTGCATGAACTATATTAAATCCTTTATATTTTGACATAACTAAAGTGCATTGCAGACATAACTAAAAAAACGAATGTCAGATAAACACCAAATTTCGTATTTAAGACCATTATCTTCCAAAGATGCGACACGGAGATTTTCAATAAAATTCTCCTGATCCAAACAACCCTTTATATGGAAAGCGTTTCGTTATTTATTACTTTCTCAAAAATGTTTCTAACGATTTTGAATAAAATTTCGGGCTTTTAAGATATTAACATAGTAATATCTTGAAATCTCTGGCAGCATATGAAGTACTCCTCATTAAGAAAGAATTTTGTGATCCTTATTAGCTAAGCCCGAAAGTTAGGCAAATCATTTTTTCTGCCGGTGGATATAATAAAGATTTAAATAAGATAAACATGCTCCCGTACATTTCGGGACGATAGGGTCAGTTTTTATTTTAGATTTTTTGCCTATTTTGGCCTCTGTTGCATATTTTCAAGTTTTAAGCGTATTTTGCGTTTTTGTTGGTTATGGTTTTTTGTGATTATTTACAAATTTTGAAAAGGAGTTAAAGAATTTCAATGCATGAAAACCAAAAAAAGTTACACAAATAATGAGATGACACATTCACGTCACAAAATATTTACTGAGGATCTTGTTCCCTATGAATGCGTTTACTTGTTTTCAATCAGCACTTATCTCCTCAGACGATTCAATTAAGATCTTTAAATAGCAACATCTTTCAAAGGAATGTAGGGATAATGAATTCCAGGAAAGAGTCAGGAAGAGGGAAGGTCCTATTACCTATTATTCCTCATATGATTCTTCTTGGGACGCTGACTATAAGAGATTGTTTCGTTTTTCTGGTTTCAAATAGATGAAGTATCTAATTCAAAGATAAGAAAATCAGTTCTCTTAACAGGTAAAGTAATTATAGGTACAAATAACCTGTTAGTCTGCTGTTGAACTTGTTAAGGGCAACTCGAGTGTTCGTGATGATTTATTTATCGTGCCGAAATTCAGTTCATCGTTGATTAGTAAATTAGACAGCTTTGTTCGCGAATTCGGTTCAGAACACACATGCAAAATTTGTGGAAAACCCATTAATCATAAAAAGATATTCTATAGCTCAACATTTCGTCACAGCAAAACACAAATACAGGGTTATCAAAATGGCTGGTCCTAAGACCACTTGAATATATATCCAGTAGATAATCCCTGGAATAAATTTTCCCTGGCCTATACAAGGCTTTCTTGGACTCGGGAGTTCCCTTCTGGAATCTGTAAAACCAACCCCTGAGGACGTTTCTGCAGAAGTACACTAATGATGAGATTCCATAGAATCCACACTAAGAAAAACTTCCTTGAATGCCTACTTTGAAGATACCCTGCAGAAGACTGATGCAATCGCACGTGACATGGCCAACGTCATCATCGGAACCATTGATAACCACTGTGGCACAATTGTTTACACTTCCTTAATGCTACTCTGGCCACTTGGAATACGGTACGACGGTGTCCTGCTTTCTGTCACAGATGGACACCTTACATGATAAAGGCAGCTAAAGTCTTAGATGGTTCTCTTCAGAAAATTTTTATCTCACATGTCTAGCCCAAGGGGCTGCTTATCCTCCTGTGGATAATTTGGTTTCGAACTCCAAGAAGGTCTTCCCAAAGTTACCCTACTGAATGAGGGTCCTTAAGCACGTGGCACCAGAGCTCACGTTTCCTTCACAGCCACTTTTCACCAGATGCGGAACCTGGATCTCCACAGCCCTATATTCCAGCAACAATTTGGGCAGGATATGCGAGGTATTTGATGCTCTCTCAGAAGACGAAGCTGCTACAGCTCGTGAGGTAAAGAAAGATCTGACGTTTATAGCAGGATATTATAGTGTGCTATCGGAAGCAATTGTGACGTTGGAGCAAAAATGATGTGCTAGTGGCATCCTGGCGATATTTCAAGATGCAATACATCGACTGCTGCAAGTACCAGGGAAGAAAAGAAAAAGGTTAAACTTATGTGTGCTAATGTGGGCCTAAAAAACCTTGAGAATATTTCTTATGTCCTGAAAGGTGAAAGTTCTGTTGTAACGGATATGAGTCCTTCAGAAATAGCTTATTTTTAACTATCTCCAGTCACTTCAGTGGAAGTGGAAGTGAAACGTTCCTTTTCCATGATGAAAGTCATTCTCTCTGACAGACGACTATGACAGATGACAACCTTGAAAAAAAAATATTGGTGCTCTTAATCAAGGAAAGTAAGAGTAAGTACTTTATGTGACAAAAGCTGTTTTCATTAATAAAGATTGGGATTACTCTCTGTGAAGCCTATTTTAATTATGTTACGCCCATATTCGGTATTTTAGGTGCCTTTTTGCCTGCTCATTTCAACCAAAAAAATGCCTGAATTTCCGGAGTCTACTTATAAAGCTATGGATGCACTAAAGCTCGCAAACACAGAAAATATAGATTTCTATAAAACACACATTTTATTTCAAATAAATTTTATTTGAAATCAACCATTAAACAAAGAGATTTCTTCTTCTGTTTTAACGGATTACACTCCTCTTTGGAGGACTTACACCCCCAAGGACTTACAAACCAATGCCACGTGTCAGCAGTCTGTCGAGAAGCCAGCAAACTCTGGATCATAGCATTTCCAGGATGGGTTCCGAGGAAGGTAGAGTCGCTGCGCTAACGTGTGCGACTCGTATTTGGGAAGTCAAGGGTTCGATCTCCGGTGAACGCCCACTCTAACCTATGGGTTTTTCGTGGTTTCCCACGGGTCGGTAGAGGAATGTTGGGGTGGTTTCCTCACTACCACGATTTCCTTTCTATCATTTCCTTTTAATTCCGTTTCCCTCATCTTTCGGGTGTGCTGCAAGGTTTCGTGGTGTATGGCGGTGCCGGACAGATGGCGCGGATGCATGCTCAGTGGAAAGAGTACTCCCTGTGGACACCAGAGGGTTGCTTGATTGGTTCATTGCCCTCTCTTGGTGGCTCCGGCAGAGACGGGTCTGGGAGTTCGGAAATGTTATAGACTTCCGCGCGTCTCTGTGGCCTGTAGCCTCACCATATCCCTTCTTCCTGGAGGTGGCAGCTGCAATAGATCTGTGCAGGCCATAGTGTGCGAGGTGCCCCGCTCCGTTGAATCATCTATACTATCCAGGATGGGTGATCAGCCCAGTGCCTGACATGGAGGTTAAGAAGAAGGAAATGAAACACAGTGGCGAAAGGGATGATAGGAAAATTCGCAGGTCAAATTATCCATACCAGTATCCCCTAGCGACCGAGGAAGACCGCGAAAAAAACCTTCAGTTTGGTAAGCCCCAGGGGTTTGAACCCAGGACCTTCCTAATGCGAGCCACAGACGTTACTCGATTTTTAAATACTTTTGTCATTTTTTGAAGTACTTAAATAAATATGGGAACTGGAAACTTCGCGGCATTACAGAAACTAATGCAGAATTCGCCTAACGACCCGGGAAAGCCGCGAAAAAACCCAAAGTCAGAGTGGCCGCTTAAAGGGGAATCGAACCTGGGATCTCCTGAATGCGAGCCTCAAACGTTATCGCGGAGCTGACTTAATAAATGTTCTACTAAACAATTCTACTCTTTGTAATAACAAAACAGGTAGGCATTCTGTGTTACCAGATATTCTATGATATTTTAAAGTGGTAAAGGTAAGCAAAAACGCTACAAAAACAGTGAATACTTGAGGACCATGTTTAAACCGCATTACGGCACTTGAGATCTATGTGGTTAGTGGAGGAAGCGACAGAGGGAGACTTCAGCGGAGACCACGTACCAATATTGACAGAACAAGCAGGGGAGATAGTAAGTCACTAATTCACCGGGAGGGATCACGTGGCGAGTGCTACCATACGCTCTCCTCCTCGACACGTTTAACTTAAACAGAAAGCTCCTCTGCTCTTTTAAAGTAAAGCAGGTAGCTGCCTCTAAACATCATTCAATGAAATCGCATCAATTTTAGCTGACGCAAATTGCGGTAAGAGGATTGCAAATGGCTGGCGTTAATGGAAAACAGTGGAAAATCAGTTTAAATGCGAGGTTGAGCATTGAGGCTTTTCCTACAAAGTGTGCTTAGCTAGAGCTTAATTTACGAAAGTTTGTTTCAGGGGAGAGTACCTCTTGCAATGGAGCGCGGCACAAACTTAAGTAGCCAGCTCCTAAAGCTGGACCTGAAATAGCGTTAGAGTTTTGTTCCTAATAAAATATTCCATTATGGTATTTATGCTTATATTGTTCCTGGATCATTATTTGTAAACAGCAATGTTTGCAATAAGTGGATAATATTGGTTATTACGGCACGAGTGAATGTTTTTCACACTTGTCCTTCCTGCGACAATTTTCACGAGTGTCATTAACATTTTCCGCGGGTTGGATACACCATTTTATGCAATTTTATAAGTTGTAAGAAATAATCTAACATAACTGAGAGCGTCTTCATATGTTCGTAAATGAGACATTAGCTTATCACCCAGCAATTCATTTGTTTTCACCCGAGGTGTTGAACCAATAAGCAAGACAGTCACTTCCATGCGTACCCTTCCTGGGAGAGAAGTGAGCAGGTGGTAGGTATAGTGAAGTACCTATAATCAGTGCAGCATGGTAAGTAGTTATAAATTCAAATCTTAATTGTTCCATAAAATATGTCCTCCGTGGCGTAGTGGTTAGCAGCTAGCCTCTAATTTCCGACGTCGCGAGTTCAATCCTAGCGGAGGGCTTCCTTCGGAATGGAAGTAAAGCCGGTGGTCGTAGATTTACGGCACGTAAAAGAACCTCAAGCCTGATAAAGAGGCCTCTGAGCAAAATTTGCGGTTTTTCACGGCCAATATAAAATGGGACGCTAAGGTCCATAGGCAGTTAAAGAGCGTCATAAATAAAACTAAATTTCAATTTCTGTTCCATAAAATAGAACTCGGAATACCGGTATTACGTCATAGCTATTATTGGCACGTATGCCATAATGAGCCAATTATGCACGATATTGAATGCAGTAATAATACGTTTATAATGCTTCGCATAAAACAAATTGATAAAACTGAGCAAAACTATACTTATTTCAGTTGACAATTACTGAAATAAGAACATGTTACATTCATATGACTTACACTAACACCATCATTTATTTTTATATAACTTCTACAAACCATTTTTACTGTTTATTTCTCTACTTCGTATTAATCGAGATAAAGGTTTACAGAAATACTTTAATTATGTATTTCATTTTAAGTATAGAAAACCGAGGCGAAAACCAAATGTTTCAAAGCAGGTGGCTGTACTAGCCTTAAGATATCATACTGCTTCCGTGACATCACGAGAAACCAAGTGAATCTGACAACACTTCAAAGAATGACAAAGTATTGAAAAATTCAAATAAATAGTAACGGTTATATTCGAAATGGATGCTGCCACAAAAAGGTTACTTATTATACAGTGGTCCAAATATTATATGTTGTAAGTTTCTGTCTATCTTATAGCTTACCAATTAGACAAAGTTATGACTTTCTCTACTCTTGTACAAACTATTTTTCAAACGTTTATTCTCCGTATGCTTCATCTTAATCGAGATGTTAATCTTATTGCTAATTTTCTTGTAAATGCAAGGGGAATTGGTAGGCTTAAGCGACAGTCAAATCTTTTAAAAGTTGGTTGCTATGTGGCGCATTCCATTTCTTTGTATGTCCAGGACATAAAAAAATGAACAACGAATTCCCATTTGAGAAAATAAGTATTGAAAAATTTAAGGGAATAACAAGAAATACCTCGGAAAGGGTTCACTCAACAACAAAAATATACATGACATAAACTGTATATTTTAACGTGATCTACATTTTTGTGCAGTAAAATTTGGTCTATCTCTTATGGTTTACCAATTATGCAAAAGTCGTTCACAATGAAGAATACTTTTGGAGACATTCCCAGAACATTCAAGATATACATTTTATTTGCCATGAAAATATCTTAAACATATGATATTTTAATCAAAATTGTTAAGAGCCGTTTTTGAGAAAATTAAAATTTTCGAAAACTGTTCCATGTAAAGGGTAATCTGGGGTGGGGGGAATTCTCTTGAAAACCTTGTGCCGCATCTCTGGAAGATACTGAACCTAAGCACCACGTTTGATTTTTATCCGACTGAGTTATGCTGTTCACAGACAGACACACATATATACGGATATGTTTCCAAAAATGCTTTTTTTGGATTCAGGGGTCTCAAAACATATATTTCCGGTGAAACCTCGGTATCGAATTTTTTGGTGGAGTACAATACTTCCCCTACTTACTATACGTAGTACAGAAAGTAAAAAATACCTAATGTAGAGTTCTTAACAGACTGTTCCTTGATACGTCATGGTATACATTTCCTTTGTAGTGTAAATAATATATATATATATATATATATATACATATATATGCATACACTAATGTTTGTAAAAATTGCAACTCCAAGAAATAAACGCATGATTGAAATGAATTTTATACCACAGATTAGGTGCATGACAATTAACAAATAATTAGTTTACAGGTATGTACGTGCCCTTTGAGCCTGAACATTGAGTACTTTGTATAGCCTCCACATGCTGCAATTAGAGCCCCTAAACGCCGTGGCATGGAATCAAAAAGGTTCTGGATATGGACCTGGGGAATCTCCCTCCACGTAGTTTGAATGCAAGTCCACAATTGATTGACTCATTCACTGGTTATTGAAGCACTGTGACGAACAAGTTGCCGACCAACCATATCCCAACATATTTGACGGGCGACATGTCAGGCGAACGTGCAGACCAGGAAAGCAATGGTACTCGCCACAGAGCATTGTCCTGCTAAAATGTGGCATTAGGAGTTGCCTGAAGAAGGGGGAGTACCTCGGGGTCTAAATCTACCTTCATGTACAGGTTTCTGTTCAGATTGCACTCAACTTGTAGTTGGCGAGTTCGGTTGTTGTAATCCATGGCGCCCCAAACCATCACACCTGATGTTTGTCCGCTATGCCACTCAACGATGCAGGTCTCCCATTGCGCTCGCCATAGTACCGTCGAACACGCATGCGGCCATCACTGTAGGACAGGTTGAAGCGGAACTCGTCTGAAAACAATATCTTTTGCCACTCAGCTCGCCAGTGACGTGTCCATTGCAGTCGGAGGCGCTTTGGTTTCTGGACAATGGAAACCGACTTAATGCAACCAGTCCAATTCGCATCAGACGGCTACGAACCGTCGATGCAGACAGGTTCACATCAGTTGCAGTGCTCCAGCGTCGAGCCAATATTGTAGATGAAGCTGTACGGTCCATTATGATTATGCAGACAAGATAACGGTTATTCCGCTCGACGCTGCGTACGACCCCCTTCCATTCACTACTTCCACACACGTATCACTATCGTAGCAGCATGCCCTGTACGAGCCGAAATATCACGTCCTGATAAAGCCCCTTCTCGGAGACCGATTATTCTGCCCCTTCTGAACTCACTCATATACTTATATTGCGCCCTTTGACGTCGGCGAGGCATACTGGCACTTTCTTTCACATTTCCACCTTGTTTCACAGCTCTTCGCTAACTACACGTGGCCTTGTTGGACAAACACGACTTGACCCTGCTAGGCCTACGTGAACCCCATCTCTCTGCAATCCATATCACGTTCCATATCTCCTCCCCACCAATATGACATTTTATTCAAAATCTTTAACATCACGTTTAAAAAAATTGAAAATTCCGAAAATGTTTCGACGTAAAGGGTAATTTGGGATAGAGATATTTTTTAAAAGTCCTCTGGTCACTTTTTTGGATCATGCTGGACACACACACACACACACACACACACACACAGAAGCGCGCGCTCGTAGGTTTTTATAAAAATTGTTTTTGTTTAGATCAGAGGCATCAAAACATGTATTCTTATGGAAATATATACATCGAATTTTTCTGTGGAATGCATTACTTCCTCTACGTATGTGGTACAAAAATGAAAAGTTAGACTGATAGCGAAAAATGATAAACTCCTTAACCAGGTAGAAAAAGCTTCTGATCTGCGCGTAATAAGTGTGTTTTAACTTCATTGGTGCTATTAGGATGTGGACTGGTTTTAAAAACGTTTTAAAGAGAAAGGGCTACGTGTTGTGAGAGAAGCTGCGCGTGTACAGGATAAAATCAAAAGCACTTACGACCCTCGCTAATACAGCTTAATATTTACGCTACCTAACCTACATAAAATATAATCCGAAAAGTTTACCCCTCTGCAGAATTGAAAATTAGTAAACACAGTACCGCATTGCTTTAAACGAATACTCAGCTAAATTACATTAAAAAATCTGATGTGTTACACTCACATGCCTTTCTCTACTCTTGTACAAACTATTTTTACAAACGCTTATTCTACATATGCTTCATGTTTTGATACGGTAATTTGTATCACAAATTACTCAGATGTAATTAATGATAGTAATATGAATATGTATTTTTATGTGACATTGATTTCAGAGGTTCATTAATTGTAATTATTATTGGTAAATAATAATATACGGCTTTACTGAAACTGTCAACAATAACGCAATAATGCAGCAAGGGGGTGAGTTGTTTATCATTACCGGGAACCAGGAAGTTACGTAATGTTCCGCGCCTTTTCCGTTTAGAAGCTTCTCGAACATTTCCTAAAGTAATATGTATTCGTGGTTTTCATTGGATATTAAAATAGACGCTAATGTTGGCGCGTTTTATTAGCCAATAGTAGTTCATTTATAATCTTTAGGCGTATCTTGAGGCAAGCGTATAAATAGTGTAGGTTCAAGGGAGCGTTCCACACAGTTTATGAAAATTTCGTGTACACTACACATCGTCAGCCAGTCCTTCATTTCGTCAAGTTACGCGCAGCAGAATTACAAGAATTGTTATAAAGTATTATACAGTTAAAAAAATACACAAAGTTGAAGTACTCGAGTTAAAAGTGATAAGTAAGAAGTTATTACAAACAGTTTCAGTTTGGCGAGTATCTATCTCAATATGTAAAAAGTGTTAGTGAACGTGTTCGGCAATAAAAGTTATAAAAACAATTTTTTCATCAGTATCATTTCTGAATAAAAGATTCCTTTCCGATTCACACCCTGCAAGAGATACAAGTTCTACCAAGATAAGATGATAGCTAGCCGGAGGACAATATACATAACCTTAAATTCTTTCAGAAACTAATTGATACAAATTGCTACGCCAGAGGGAGTTACCAACCAAACAAGGAGTGACGTCACAAGATGGCAACGCGTGAAGTAAATTTGTAATACCGTTACAGTTTATCGAGATATCGAGATGTTAATCTTATTGCTAATTTTCTTGCAGGTGCAAGGGGAATTGGTAGGCTTTAAGCGATAGTCAAATGTTTTAAGAGCTGGTTGCTATGTGGCGCATTCCATTCCCTTTGCATTACCATTCCCATTTGAGAAAAAGTATAAGTATTGGAAAATTTAAGGGAATAACAAGCAATAACTCCAAAATGGTTCACTCAATAAACAAAATGTAGATGACATAAATTGTGTATTTTAAAGCGATCTACATTTTTTGTGTAGTAAAAGTTTGTCTATCTCTTATGGTTTACCAGTTATGCAAAAGTCGTTCACAATGAAGAATACTTTTGGAGGCATACCCAGAAAATTTGAGATATATATTCTATTTGTCATGAAAGTATCTTAAATATATGATATTTTAATCAAAATCGTCAGAGCAATGTTTGAGAAAATTAAAATTTTCGAAAAATGTTCCATGTAAAGGGTAATCTGGGGTAGGGGGATTTTCTTGAAAACCTTCATGTCGTATCTCTTAAAGATACTGAACCTAAATACCAACTTTGGTGTTTATCCGACTGTTCGTTTCTGAGTTATGCTGTTCACAGACACACACACACAAGGAAATTTTCCAAAAATGCTTTTTTTTGGATTCAGGGGGTCTCAAAACATATATTTCCGGTGAAACCTCGCTATCGAATTTTTTAGTGAAATACAATACTTCCCCTACTTACTATACGTAGTACGGAAAGTAAAAATGAGACACAATTTCTTCAAAAAGTGGTTTACTGGAAACTTTGTTAAACCTGAACTGGGAGTATTGCAAAGAAACACTTTTCGACAAATATTCATTATTTTAAATGCCCGTCACTACTAAGCAGTCTTGAATCCTCTATATATTCAACATAATACAGAGTTATTTTATAAGAATATCTGGAATTACATTCACATAGGTTTTTATTCTATAGACTATTGTTACACGCTATTATTATTATTCTAGCTACTTCCTGTTAATACAGATATATTTTCAATTCTCGTCTATACATTTCGTTGTATAATGCAGCAGGGAAAGCTATAATTCGATTTTTAAAGGGCGTGATGCTATGCCATGACTTTAAATTTCTATTCTCTCTGTATGAGCACGCGAAAATGTTTTTGATTGTGATACATTCACATGACTATCCCTACCCTCTATCTTTAATAGTGGGTATACAAACTATTCTTCCTAAAGCTTGTTTCTCAATCTACTACATTTTAGTCTAAATAAGCCTTTACAGAAATAGCTACATTACACATTTCGTTACAGATACAAAGAGAAGAGCGATAGTCAAATGTTTAAGAACTGGACGCTATATGTTGCCTTAAAATTCCATACTGTTTCCGTGCATTCTCGAGAAACAGTTGAATGTTGATAGGACTTTAAAGGAATGACCAAGAAATGAACAATTCGAACCATTAATAACGAATTCTGTGTTCTAGAGAGCTACATTTTTGTGTGTGGTACGTTTTCGTCTATCGCTTACGTTTACCAGTTACACAAGATTATACAAAATTCCTTCCGAATAAAGAGGAATTCACAGGCTATTCCCAGAAACGTATACATTTTGTTTGTGATTTAAATATCTTTAATATATGGCTAATATATGGTATTTTAATCAAAATCGTTGGAGCTATTTTTTAGAAAATCACAAATTTTGAAAAATATTCCATGTAAAGGGTAGTTGTGGGTGGGAGATGTTGTTGAAAATATTTCTGTCGTATCTTTGGAAGATGCTGAGCTCAAATAAGTTTAATATTTATCGAATTTTTCATTTTGTTTTTCTAAAAATGCTTTTCTTTTATTCAGGGGGCCTCAAGACATGCAATTTCGATGAAATCTGAAATTGGATTTGGTTGGAATGCAATAACTTCACTACCTAGTATGTGTTGAGGTAGAGAAAGTAAAAATAATGAATTAAAACCAATAACAAGGAATATATTGAAAATACTTCACGCCACAAAAAAAATCTGATGTGTTACACTCACATGACTTTCTCTACTCTTGTACAATCTATTTTTACAAACGCCTATTCTCCATATGCTTCATGTTAATCGAGATATCGAGATGTCAATCTTATTGCTAATTTTCTTGTAGATGCAAGGGGAATATGGTAGCTTTTAAGCGATGGTCAAATATTTTAACGCTGGTTGCTATGCGGCGCATTCCATTCTCTTTGCAAGTCCAGGACATAAAAAAATGAATAACGAATTTGAGAAAAAGTATAAGTATTGGAAAATTTAAGGGAATAACAAGCAATATCTCGAAAACGGTTCACTCAACAAAAGAAATGTATATGACATAAGTTGTGTATTTTAACGAGATCTACATTTTTTGTGTAGTAAAATGTTGCCTATCTCTTATGGTTTACCAGTTATGCAAAAGTCGTTCACAATGAAGAATACTTTTGGAGACATTCCCAGAAAATTCGAGATATACATTTCATTTCTCATGACATTATCTTAAACATATGATATTTTAATCAAAATCGTTAGAGCCATTTTTGAGAAAATTAAAATTTTCGAAAAATGTTCCATATAAAGGGTAGTCTGGGGTGGGGAGATTTTCTTGAAAACCTTCGTGTCGCATCTCTGGAAGATACTGAACCTAAATACCAAGTTTGGTGTTTATCCGACTGTTCGTTGTTGAGTTATGCTGTTCACAGACACACACACACAGACACACACACGGACATGTTTCCAAAAATGCTTTTTTTGGATTCAGGAGGTCTCAAAACATGTATTTCCGGTGAAATCTCGGTATCGAATGTTTGGGTGGAATGCAATACTTTCCCTACTTACTATACGTAGTAGAGAAAGTAAAAAAGTTATTTGACATTATTTGCTTTAACAAGATATATATATATATATATATATATATATATATATATATATATATATATTGTATTGAGATTTTGTCTAACTCTTACGGTTAACCAATTATAACAATTATACTTGCCATAAAATATCTTAAACACATGACAGTTAAATCAAAATGTTAAAGCCATTTTCGAGAAAATATAAGAATAATAAAAGTTTCTTCTCCTAAAGATAGTTATTTAACCGACTTTTGGTTTTTAAGTTATGTTCTTCACACACACCTTTTTCTAAAACTGCGAAAATTTTACAGGATAAGTTAACCAGATGACTACTAGGGGTACTGACATATTAGGACGATATACTGGCGCGCCAACTGGCTATATACATCATTAATAGCGCAAACTGAAGCGGTAAAAGCAAAAAGTTCCAGTAAACATGGCTCTGCAAACGAGCCACATGCGAGATAATTGCAAATACATGATTACAAGACGCCACTGACATCATTAACAACATCGTCCTAATTATTACAAATGAATTTAAAAAGTACACTTTTCGTTTAATAATTGTCATTCTAAGTTGCCTCAAAATTAGCTCATAGCTTAACTTAACAAGGAATACAATTCTACTTTAGTATTTTACATGTTATTAAAACTCGCACTCTTTCCTGTTAAAGTAGGTGTTCAAACTGTCGTCCTTGCAATACTGCACTAGCCTCTGTAGTGAGTTTCGAATTCTTTCAAACACCCGCGGATCATCTCGGAATTCTTGACAGGCACATACAATTCTCTGCTCCAGTACTTCAACGGCATCAACGGGAGTACTGTACACTACACCTTTGAGATGGCCCCATACAGAAAAGTCCAAAAGGTTGATCAGGTAATCGCGGAGGCCAAGGTATAGACTCTCCTCGACCTATCCATCTTGGACCATATCTCCACTTTAGATGTCTTCTTACAGTAGCAGCAAAATGTGCCGGTGCTTCATCATGCATGTACCACATGCTCCGACGTCGTCTCTCAAGGGAATATCCTCAAGCAATTCACATCATTGATGGTTGATAACTACACATTCGCAATAATCAAGTCTCACACACGGCTTGTTTGCGGACCTATGTTTACTGGAGCTTTTTTGCTTCTGTTTTACCGTATACTTTCAACCGTTTTAGTTTGCGCTGTTATTATGACACACTCTGTATAACAAGGTAATTTTTCATTATGAACACTCGATTTCCTAATCTAAGCCCTGGATTGCCGCAAAAATTCGCATGTAATCTCTTCAAAGCTCTCTAGATTCGGAGACTTATATTTAATGACTGGGATAGGAGAGAATAACAATGAATGCACCAATGTAAAGTATGGCACATGCCATTTATTAACCTGATTTTACAAACTTATGAATGTCTTTAACATACCATCTTGAAGGTTCAGGGTGTAATGAAACTAGAAAGCACACGTTGCAGTATGTCTCCACAACTTCGTAAGTGATGGCATCTTTCAGCTCCCGAAGCGTTTAAGAAATCTCATAAATACGTTCTCTTTCAACACTCTCCACAATACGAAATCGGGAACTGTAAGATCGGGTAAGCGAGGAAGACATTAAATGTCTCCAAACCTTGAGAACTCTTTTTAGTTGTGTTTAGCATCCATTCTTACTACACAGCGCACCACAGGCAGTGGGCACTGATGATGCATGCAATGAAATTATATTTGGGAAAGAAATGTTGGGAAGAACAGTTCCATGCCTACGTTTGGGATACCTCCACACCATTTGAAATTTACGAGAATAGAGGAAAATCTGGAAAACGCCGCAATCAGAGAAGACAGTCCTGGCGAGATTTGTGTGCGAGCCTCATAGGTTACTGCGGAGCCATTTCAATTGGTTCCACACCTTGAGGTGATCGATTTATTATTAATTTCGGGGGAGACATGCTGAATACGTGCCGTGTGGGATGTAACACCGTCTTGTTGGAAGTAAACATCTTTGAATCAATTCCAAGTCTTCCAGTTCAGGAATCGCTGTCAGAGCGACTCCAACTTCATTCTCAAAGAAAACTTGTCCAACGATTTCAAACTGTGCCCGACACCTTATCAAACAGTTACCTTTGGAGAATGCACGTTTTGAATGATTATCTTAGGATTATTAGCTGTCCAGTACCTCAAATTCTGCTTGTTAACAGATTTATCCAAATGACAGTGGCTTCGTCACTCATGAGTAATGTATCCGAAACATCTGGATTTTCCACCATTGCATTAAACACGATGTTGCCGAAAGTTAACTTTGTTGACCGATCCTTAGGGCGAAGATTTTGGTTCACTTAAATTTTGTATGAGTGATATTTGAGCTCACTTACGAATGCGTCCCAAAGACCTTCGAGAAACGCTCAACACTCGTTCTTCTTTAAGAGCTGAACGACACAGACTACGTTCAAATGCTTGCGGTTTAAGGCACTACCACTTGTTTCCAAATTGTTCACTCATTACATAGGTAATTGTTTACCGAGAAGGAAAGGCACTACGCCTTGAAATGAATACGCAACCTCCACGACGTTTTCACAACAGACTTAGTCTCGCGGCTGCAGCACGATGCTCTACTGACCAGCGCTCCATCTCTACCGACGTAGACACATACTACAGTATATCAAAACTAAACTGCATTGTCCCTTTTCAATGGTAAGGTAGTACCAATAGTATGGCTTGATAGTTTCCCAGGGCATAAAACGGAAACCACGGAATTTGCTACACACCAAATGGACAAACTCAAGAGGCTGTAGATATTTCGATGTTTTGGGTGCAGTGAGCATGAATGCTATTTCTTAGGCGTGAAAGGATCCATTTCTTAGTTATGTCCTTGTGGATACTCCAGGAAACACACGGCAGTCTTCATATTTCATTAATTAAGATTTTCATTTATAACATTGGAGAGAAATGTTCTTAAATGGTCATTAGACATTTTACCACTTGCATTAGTTTTTAGTTCTATATTTGGGAGAAGGTTTTTCTTAATATGCTACCTTATTTTTGGGCCAAAAGTTATTCTAGAACGCATATGTAATGAGAGAAGTCTTGTGTTCGACGCTCCAGTGAGCGAAGCGGAAGAACGAAGAGGCTGTTGCGCGCGTGGTTCATTACATCGATACGCCCGAGCAAAGGTGAAGTGAGAATTGACCTATATCACATTAGTAAAATGACAGTGAAAACTGCACGAAGATATTTATTTCTTGTTTCAGCCTCAAAATAATATAGTGGTTTACAATAGCAGATTTTAGTTTTAAACAACAAAGGAAGTAGTAACACTGACGCTAACGTTTCTTATCTTGTTACACTACCTGCAGCAAAATAAACAGGGAACATTTCGAAGGTTATGACTTCCGAAATCTTTAAAAAAACTGGATTTTTTTAACCGACAATTAATGAATAATGCCTGAAAACACTGCTTCAAGAGTCCTATTATACTATCTTTTTTCGTTCTCGTCATATATGTATTCGATAGTTGAACATACAGTCACAGAAAATTATTAGCTTTGCTGTTGTAAGAGAGGACTTAATACGAATTACGGAATTTTAAATAAAAATTGAATGACTCTTCCTACGTGATTCAGGCATTTTAAGTTAAAAGGAGTTTAAGGCTTCTAGAATTATATTTGACTATATACCATAGTGAAGTGTAATTAATTTGCAAAGTATAATCTGTGCGGATAAATGGGAGCTATTTTCCACACCATATGTTTATCAACGCGCATAAAAAATATGTATTATTCGGGTATTTCAGTTTAATGTTTTGCAGTAACATAAAAATTCAAATTATTGAGCAAAGTTGGCTTATGCTACATAGCAATAGGTAGTTACACTGTGGATCATTTCAAACCTACTGGGGTTCTAGCGGGCCGTACGGCACACGTTTACTGTGGAGATCCGACCGCTTCCTCACAAAGAAAATGAATCGCCACCCACACCGTGCTGCTGTCGTTCTAGCGTCTTGTTGAAAACACACAGGTAATAAATTCCTGTTTAGAATGGTGCGGTACAGTGTCAAGCAACAAATAATGTGACTTTTATCTGTATGGAGATTTAATACAGAAGCCATACGAGGTACGTCCAGAAAGTAAGTTCCGTTTCAATTTCTCTCCGCTGCAGCGCTGCGATCGCAGTTCCGCACATGCGCGGTAGACGCTCTGTATTAAGGAGAAGAAACGTGTGCCATTTTGAGATCACTGTCAGCCACGTACGCTTTATTGTGCTTGTTTACAATGTCGGTGTTGATTGAAAATCCCGCCGCTTATGAAATCAGATCTGTGATTCGTTTTCTGAATGCTAGGAAAGTGAAACCAATTGAAATTTATCGGAAAATTTGCGAAGTTTACGGACAAAATGCGATGAGTGATTCAATGGTGAGAAGATGGGTCCGACAGTTCAATGAAGGACGTAGTGAAGTGCACGATGAAGAACGAAGTGGGCGTCCATCTTTGGTTACAGAAGAACTGGTTCACGCGATTGATGACAAGATCCAGGAAAACCGCAAGTTTACAATTTAGTGCTCTCGCTATGGAATTTCACCAAATCTCACGATCACTAATTCATGAAATTGTTACCGAAAAACTGAAATTTCGTAAACTTTGCTCTCGTTGGGTACCAAAGATTCTTACTGAGCAACACAAAACAAACCGAATGGGTAGTGCACTTTAGTTTTTGACCCGTTATGACGAAGGCGGCGAAGAATTTCTGACACAGATAGTCACAGGAGATGAAACTTGGGTTTCTTACGACACCCCTGAAAGTAAGCGAAGGAATGGAGGCACAATTCATCCCCAGCAAAGGTTAAGCCGAAACAAATCTTGACACCTCGAAAAATGATGTGCACAGTGTTCTGGGACTGGAAAGGCATCTTACTCATTGATTTCTTACCGCGCGGTCAAACAATCAAAGCAGATGTTTATTGCGAGACGCTTAGGAAATTGCGCCGCGCAATACAGAATAAGCGCCGAGGATTGCTGTCAAAAAGTGTTGTTTTTCTTCACGACAACGCACGACCACACACTGCAAATGTGACGCAAAAACCTCCTGCAGGGATTTGGCTGGGACGTGTTTGACCATCCTCCTTACAGCCCTGACCTTGCTTCTAGCGACTTTCATCTGTTCTTACATCTCAAATCTTTCCTTGGCGGTCAACACTTCAACAATGACGAAGAGCTGAAAGAAAATGTTTCCAACTGGTTGAAGACACAGGCGGCAAACTTCTACGAAGAAGGTATACAAAAACTTGTGCCACGCTATGACAAATGGCTGCAAAATTTCGGCAGTTATGCGGAAAAGTAGTTTAAGAGTTGTAGAATTTTGTGCCATGAATAATTTTTGTGTATTTGTACACAATTTAATTTTATTACCAAACGGAGCTTACTTTCTGGACGTACCTCGTATATAAATAATCCACACACGCTCCAAGAACCTGAGAATTAGATAAGTCTAGTGCTCGGTGAAATTACAGATAGAGAGTTGCAGAAGGTGTTTAAAATTTTCTAGATCGTTGTTTGCATTCAGAAATATGGAAATCGTTTTGAATATATGGTTCGATAAAAGGTAAAATCAACGTTACGATTTCTTATTATCTCCTATTGGCACATTATTTATATGGAATAGTAGGCCTTGTGTTCTAGTGGAGGAGAAATAAAGTTACGTACATACACCAAACCCTTCGGAGTTAAGGGTGCTGATGTATTGACCTGCCCAAATTTGACCTAAGCCAGGTGAATTGGGAGCCAGGCCGCAAACATGGCCGAAGCCCTGCTTACGACCTGGGAAATTCGGAGTGGTGGAATGAAAGGTCTGTGAAGTGATGAATTTAGGAAGTGGAGTGTGATGACCCTGGAATCCTAATGGTATCTGCGTCGATTTGAGCAATCCAGTCCCAGGTGAGTTGTTCATCAGTGTCCTCCCAATTTGGCGGTTACTGGTGCTCTGGACATTCTGAAGGGCTGCCACTTCATTCTTCACAAGATTTCTGATGGACATTAACTTGTTGACCTGTAAATTAACGAAGTCCGCTGTAGTTACCAGTGGAAACCTGATGTCGACCTCGTTGTCCCAAGGATTGATGTCTATTCTAAGTCTGCTATAGTTTCTTCTATCGAGTTGAGTCTTTCGTTGGTATTCAGAATTTCCGCCTGTAGGTATGTTCTCCAGCTTCGTAGAACCATAGCTTCGGTGGTGAATGTGAAGTGGCGAGGCAGCACGTTGAGGCGCTGAAGCGGAACAGCGAGGTAGGACCTATAGAACTGCGGTATTCCATTGTCGGCGAGAGTTTCTTAGACACTCTTGGCCCGTGGAGTCACAGGTTCCACAGTACACGGGCGCGTATCAAGTCGGTAAGCCTTATCTCCACCATTGACCGCATATGGGTTTCCATAATGTGCAAGATGGCACTCGCAGCTCCCCAGTAAACGCGTGCTGTAAGGCCCGCTGGAACGTCTGGCAGGTTTGAAATGATCCGCACTGTATTTGGCGGTTTTTTAATAACTACAAATAAGGAATTCACATCAGAAATGTTCGTTTGGCACACCTTAATTTTCAAAGGCCTTTGAACAAATTTACTAGAATACAGAGCAACACTTAGATGTTTAATAGTGTGTTATGAATTAAAAATATGGGGAATAATAGCACATTGCGATAAGAGCGTATTATTACAGAACCGAAGAATAGTTTGAAACGTCGAGAACAAATCCATATTCTACTATGCATTTTACATAGTTTACAGCGAACTATTTTTTTTGCACGGTCGTGTGTTTTATTATTTTGAACGAATTGATAACAATAAGCAATGCTGCCAGTTCAACAGATGTAACTAATACGATGGCTTAGTAGGATACTATAATTTAGAAGGCTCTGAGTCAGTTGTTGAATGGTTGATGCCTCAACTCAAAGCGGGTTGTTTATAACGCAGATATTGAAGAGGGATAGAAAATTGGGAAGTTTTACATCCCACCTGAGTGTATAGGTATACTGTATGTTATTAGAGCACCAAATTTACGTTGGTAGACATTGGTTTCCTTAGAAACGAATTTCCTTCGGGAAGACGTAGAAAACACATAATCGTGCAAAAAATGCGTCACTTATCTGTGTCATGGTCTTGCTCTTACCGAAATTCCGATCACACCTACGGCTCTTTCTTAAACCTCTGACTCTTAACATCATTAGCTGCTCCGTAAATAATGAATTATCTCAATTCTCAAAGAGCGCAACAAGCAAATGTATCATGCCGCACTATTGCTGAACGCTTGAGTTGACTTACCGTACCCCAAGAAGAAGAAAACTTGGATATATCAAACTTACCTGGAAAAAAAGAAAGGTGCAGGTTAGCAATTTTAAAAAATAAAATTTTTATACTGGCTCTACTTTTTCAAAAAAGAAACAACACCGTTTCCAACCTTTAATATAACATAATTCGTTATAATACTGTTAATTTAATATCGCATTGTACAATATTATGGCACAATAATGTAAAAGCCAGCCTCATAAGTCAAAGCAAAAGCCATAGAAAAATATCAATATAAAAATCACAGCAAACCAAGGATAAATATCAATATAAAAGATGACTAAATCTGCATTTGGAAATTTACTTTTGATACAAAATTAAAAATCCTATCAATCGCTTGCTTATCATCCGCTAAGACCTCTGCAAGACTGTCCGGCAGTTGCAGCGAACCCCAATGATGTGCTAGAGCAATACAGTCAAGCAACACGTAATGGACCGACAGACCTTCGCTGCAAAGCGGACAAATAGGAGCAGGGTCACCCTTAAAAACATAACCGTGAGTAAAATTGCAGTAACCAATACGCAACCGAGTCAAAATCACCTCCTCACGACGAGATACACGAGAGGAAGTTACCCAGTTTATCGGTATGTGCTTCACTACTCTAAGCTTATTTCCGCGGGAGCTAACCACTCATCGCGCCAGCACGACAGCACCGTTCTCCGCACAACAAGCCTAAAGTCTTCCGACGTTACCCGAGGTATTGTAACATTGGGTTCTGTGGTTGCTGCCTTAGCTGCCAAATCCACAAGTTCATTCCCCGGCAAGCCAACGTGACCAGGTATCTAAGCACACTCCAAATTACCGCGCTGTGATGTAGGGTTAGTGTGTCTGCCTTATATTAATAAATCTGGAGTTCAAATCTCGGTTAGAGTCAGTTACCCGGATAAGGTTTTTCTTCGGAGTTTTAGTGTAACTCTAAGCTGTAAAATCCCGAGTTCGTTTAAGCATCATTTTTCTCATTTCATTCATTCATCGTCCTCCGAAAAGTGACGCACCAAGTTGAAGAAAGTTTAACTTAAAAAGATAAAGAAAAATACTTTGCTCACTCTCTCATCTCTATACTGAATGACATCATTTGTTTTTATTAAATATTATAGTGCTTATGGCAAATGTGCAACTAAAATTGAGCAACAGAACCCCATACATTGGAAGAACTAAAAGAAAACATTTAGGCGAAAGATTTGCTCAATTTAGGACACTGAACGCTTCAGTATGAATGGAAATTTCCTAAAAAGATGCCAGAAATATACAGACAGAGAAAGACAACACTTTCAAATTTCTAATGACCAGGTATGTGCTTATTTATCACTGTAATTGTAACTAAGTATGAGAACGTAAGACGGTACCGTAAACATTATAACAGTTCCAGCGGGAGCAGGAGTTGCGGCGGCCGGCGAGCAAGGAGCACTGCTTTGGCCGCAGTGTGAAGGAAAAGCACTGTATGAGCCTAAGAGATTGCTATGCTTTAAAGTCAAAACAAGGCATGGATAATGGATTGTCAGATTGCCACCAGTAAATTAAATTAAATTGAGTTTTATTTATGGACGCTCTTTAACTGCTGTGGTCCTAGGCGTCTATTCTATATTGAGTGTGAAAGACGGACAATTTTGCTCAGAAGCTCTTTGTCAGGCTTGAGGTTGTTTGACGTGCCGTAAATATATGACAAGGGATCACGGCTTTACTTCCCTTCCGAAGGAAGCCATGCCAAGAATCCATTGCCCTCCATCGGGGTGGAACCCGCGACCTCAGGAACTAAAAGCTAGCATGGTAAACACTACACAACGGAGGACAAGAAGAATATTGTTAGTCCAATGCTGCAAGAAGAGCATTTCACCGTTACTAAAAATCTTGGATGAGATGATGAAGTGCCGCCAGCATATGCCATCAACACGTGAGTAAGACATTTTGAACAAACGAAGAGGCCACCAGGTAAGCAGTGTTAATGCTTAACATTGCAACCAGTGTTAAATGTTCGTGACGTTTGCTACTGGAACCACCATGTTGAACAGTTGCTGTTAGGAATTAATTTTATTTTATTTTAAGTGCTATTTCTATTATTGAATATCGTCGAAGAACTGATATGTAATACACATCCGTTAATAGGACTAGTACGCTAACAAACAGGAAGAACCGACAATAAAGCTGCCAATGTTTGAACTGTTGTATCTCTAAAAGTTGCCCTCAGAATTCAAAGTAATTTATACAGTCTCTTACTGGATCATTCAGCAATATATTAGTGTGTAGAAAACCATTTTAATATCATACTTGCTTGTATAGACATCATTGTATTTTAGCGAAAAAATTAGAAAAAAAGTTCCATTTATGACTTATATACCCATTACTCAAAAACCATTTGGGTTAGATAAGAATGAAACTTTGTTGTGCTACTTGAGCACACAAATATTTAAAAAGTGAAACACTCTGTTATAGAAGTGCAAAAACATCACATTTTTTATGAAATTATGTATTATAATTATAGGACATTCTTATAATGAACCTTAAAATTTTATTTCCACATTGTTAATCACAGTAACACCACGTTAGTGGTCTAATTAATATAACTATCCTTGAGGAAGTATCAGTAAAAAGTTAAAGCTTTTTAAGTAATTTTAATTTGATATATGGGTACAAAAGACATACATAGAACTTTTTTCTTATTCATTTACACCTGATATACAATAGTGTCTATACACGAAAAAAATAGGGTTAAAATCATTTTCCATATACAAAAATATTGCTGAATGATTCAGTAGGTGACTATATAAATTATATTAGATTCTAGCTGCATATTTTGGAGATAGAAAGTTAAAATATTGGCAACCTTTCCTCTGTTTTTCTTATTCCTTCATCTACTAGTCCACTTAAGCGCATTAGAGAATCTTGGAAGTAGAAAATACGAGACGTCGTTTCGTTGTAAATTGTCATTGAGCTTCGATATCTCAGAGCATTTAATGCTCTCTTGATTCCAAGACTGTTTTTCAATTTTATTTAATAGATGAAAAAGTAATTTATTATTAAATAAATAAGTAAAAGAATATTTTAGCAACTATTCTTTCAAATCTTATTATTCTACATTTTTCTTGTTAATCCAGATCAACTTTTAATTCACATTTACAAAAGTTCATTGTGTGATACAGAAAACTAAAGTGATAGGGATAAAACTAGTTAATGGAGGGGGGCGCCTAGCCTACACTCCCAGGAGCAGCGAATGGGACCACAGGGAGGGAACCACAGGAAACGTATGGATTGCAGAGCGAGGTCGGAGCAAATCGACAGAGACGCACGGAGCTCCCTAACAGTTCCAGGCCGACCATCCGGCCACGATAAGTTCGCTCGGAGGCGTTCTTTTAGTGGCACAGGGGAAACAGGATCCAACAGTGCAGACTAGACAGGCCTACCTCTAACACGGCC
Organism: Deroplatys truncata; assembly: GCA_030765065.1. NCBI lineage: Eukaryota > Metazoa > Arthropoda > Insecta > Mantodea > Mantidae > Deroplatys > Deroplatys truncata. Next base: position 23,840,212 of record CM060979.1, read on the forward strand.
GAGAAGAGGTTCCAAATCGCAAGCCTCTGCGGCATCTGCCCGACACGACCGAACCACAGCTCCGGATTAAACACGAAACGGAAATGAAACGAGAGGAAATGGGGAGGAGAGGAAATCCATGATAGAAAACACCACTCCAACATTCGCCTGCATTAACCAGGGAAAACCACGAAAAACCAATGGTCAGAGGGAGTGATCAATAGGAATCGAAGCCGGGACCTCCCGAATTAGGCCTCACACGTTACGGTGGAGCCATCTCGCTCCGTCTAGTTAAAGCGATAGCCAGATTTTTAAAGGGCCTGTTGCTATGTTCCATGGTGTTTGAAAGTTCAAACAAAAACAAAGAATATCTCGGAAATGCATAACACCACAAAAATTTGTATTTGACATAATTGTCGTCCTCTAACGAAATCTACATTTTTGTGCAGTAAGATGTTGTGTATCTCTGACGCTTTACCGGTTATTCACAATAAAGTGGGCTTCACATTCTATTACTTGAAAACTTAAGGTATACGTTTTGTCATGCAAATAACTTAAAAGTAGTATGGTATTTAAATCAAGATCATTAGAGCCATTTTTCATAAAACAAAAAATAACGAAACACTTTCCATGTAAAAATAGTTTGGCGTGGGAAATTCCTTCAAAAATCTTCGGGTTGGATCCGCGGATTATGCTTACTTAAATACCCAGTATTGTATTTAACCGACTTTAGGCTTTTAGCTATGCTGTCAACAGTCACATAGACGGAGGTTTTTCCAAAAATAGAATACTAAAAAGGGTTCAAAACAAAGTACTCGAGTCCAGGCATTTAAATAATACATACCTAAGTTCATAAGTGGGTGGATTGATAAGTCTATGACTTTGGCGAGAGATAGGGTTCTAATCACAGGTTTCTGTTTGCACTCAAGCCTTATATATATTCTGAATTAAATGGCAGAAATCCGTCGTCATATTTTTCTTAGAAAATTGTTGAGAGCGTCTAAAATAAGCAGGCATGTGTTGCTTCGTAGAAAATGGATAAACATGAATTTCGTGTTCTGAAAAAAACACTGCATTTTGCGTGGTAAAACGGCGGAGGAAACGGAAGAAAGGCTGAAAAAGTATTATGGGGCCTCTGCCCCATCACATGGAATGGTTCACATAATTTTGATGTGGCCGTTCGAGCACAAGAGATGCCGTGCGCACAGGATGGCCGGTTGAGGACACAACAGAAGAAATGGTGACAAAATTCACGATATTCTGTTAGAAGACCGCCGAGTGAAAATGCGTGAGATAGCCATGGCCTAAACATCTCGGGTGAACGGGTGTATAACATTCAGCACAAATGTTTGGGTATGAGAAAGCTGTCAACAAGATGGGTGCCGTGACTGCTCACAGTTGAGAACAAGCGGAATCTTGTGACCACTACACAGGGACGTTTGAACATGTTCCAGCGCAATCCAAATGAGTTTTTGCAGCGATATATCAGTGTTGATGAAACTTAGATCCAATATCATCAACCTGAAACCATACAAATAATCAAAGTAGTGGATTTCCTTTGGCGAACCTGCTCCAAAGAAAACGAAAACCATTCCGTCGGCAGGAAAAATCATGGTAGCTGTCTTTTGGGATTCGCAAGGGATGATAGACATCCAGTATCTGGAAAAGGGTAAAACGATCACAGCTTCATATTATGCCGCAATGTTGGATCAGTTTCACAAGGACTTGTTAAAGAGACGATCCCATTTAGTGAAGAAAAAGTTTCTCTTTCACCAGGATAATGCACCCGTACACAGGTCAGCCATTGCAATGGCAAAATTTGTGGAATTGGGTTACGAACTGCTACCTTACCCACCATATTCTCCACATTTAGCTCCGAGCGACTTCTTCTGCTTCGCAAACCTGAAAAATTGGCTCGCTGGGAAGAAATTCACGTCCAGTGAACACCTCATGGCAGAAACAACCCATATTTTGCAGACTTCGAAAAATCATATTTTTTTGAAAGGGTTACAAAATTGGAGAAACGTTGGAAGACGTCATTGAATTGAAAGTAGGCTATATTGAGAAATAAAATTGATATGTTGGAAAAAAATATTATCTTTAAAAGTCACTGACTTATCAATCCGCCGTCGTAAGCTGTTACGGAAGATATCAGAGTTTACAAGCTATATTAGCCGATAAACAATTACTAGCCTCACAAGAGAGGCTTAAACGACGCATTAACTTCACATCGATGCGCAGAGAGTTGACGTAGAGCCGGGTAAATTGAGTTTTGTTATCGTTTATCTTGCCTTCCTCTCTTAATGCAGAGGACGAGCTCTTGTGAAGGACAAATGACGTGCATTCAAAGAGCATTACAAACGCTTTCTCTCGGCTTTATTGAGTCATTTTATTTTCAAGTTATGACGTTTACTCTTAAGATGGTATGCTACACTGGTTTTGTGTACACTTACGTGCATAAAAAGTGGCCTTTTCACTAGACCACATTACTGCTTTTTCAACCGCAAAGTACCAGGTAAACTTCCTTCCTTCCTTCAGGTAACCAACCTTTTTCTGCACTCAGCCGGTATCACTTCTCTACAGTGACCGGCGATTGCGTCCCGTGATCAGTTTTATACGACAGTTGCGTCTCTGAAAGATTTGGATTGTTTTGCCAGCATTTTAAATTCCTTGCACAAACAACATTTCCCTTCACATTTTTTACTTTCTCTACTACATATAGTAAGTAGGGTGAAGTATTGTATTCCACACAAAAATTCGATACCGAGATTTCACCGGAAATTCATGTTTTGAGGCCCATTGAATCCAAAAAAGGCATTTTTGGAAACATGTCCGTGTGTGTGTGTCTGTCTGTGTCTGTCTGTCTGTGAACAGCATAACTCAGAAACGAACAATCGGATAAACACCAAACTTGGTATTTAGGTTCAGTATCTTCCAAGGATGCGACACGAAGGCTTTCAAGAAAATCCCCCTACCCCAGATTACCCTTTACATGGAAGATTTTTCGAAAATTTTAATTTTCTCAAAAATGGCTCTAACGATTTTTATTAAAATATCATATGTTTAAGATATTTTCATGAAAAATAAAATGTATATCTTGAATTTTCTGGGAATGTCTCCAAAAGTTTTCTTCATTGTGAACGACTTTTGCATAACTGGTAAACCATAAGAGGTTGACAAAATTGTACTACACAAAAAATGTAGATCGCGTTAAAATAAACAATTTATATCATATACATTTTTTGTTGAGTGAACCATTTTCGAGATATTGCTTGTTATTTCCTTAAATTTTTCAATACTTAATTTCTCAAATGGGAATTCGTTATTTCTTTTTTGTTTTGTATATGCAAAGAGTATTAATCTGTGGCAAAGGGAATGGTGCTGCACCTAATAACCAGCTATTAAGAGATATGTATGTGCTTAAAGGCTACTGTATTTCTATATTGCCCTTGTAAATATATATTCCCCTTACATCTACAAGAAACGTAGCAAAAAGATAGAGTCTGCAAACGTTTATCTCGATTAACATGAAATAGATGGAGAATAAGCGTTTCTAAAAATAGTTTGTAAAAGAGTAGAGAAAGTCATGTGAATGTAACACATGAGATTTTTTAACATTTAACTATATGAAACACAATATTTCACGCAGCACGCCCAACGCAAAATATTGTTCTGCATATCCTTTTGATGTTTAAATTTGTAAATATCGATCACAAATAAAGGCTTCCCTTAGTCATTTGTCATCGAATCCATAGCTCGTGCACAACTGAGAATGAGATCTATAACGTTATGTCCAGTTTGACCTTTATGCTGTATATGACGTAGCAGAAAGCGTTCTATACAGTGCTTTCGTTACAGAACGTGTTCTATAGTGTTTGGCTGTGTCTTATCGAATAAAATAAACCTACCCAAGCTACCTAAGCAGGTAGCTGTGGACGCAACTGACATATCCCCCTCCTCTATTCGAATGGTTCCGAAAAACTATTCAGAGGCACAAATACATAACCAATGATCATTGTGAAATGGAAGCTTGGTTCGGGTACTATCTTTAAGAAAATCTGATATGTAACATTCACATTACTTTGTCTACCCTCTATTGGTTATTAATGGGTGTACAAATTATTCTTACGAAAAGTTATTTTCGAATATACTTCATTTAAACGAAATAAACCTTTCCAGAAATTGCCGCATTACACATTTCGCTATAGACACAAAGAGAACACCGATAGTCAAATGCTTTAGAACTGGACGTTACATGCTGGCCATAAAATTCCATACTGTTTCCATGACATCGCAACAAACACCTGAAAATCGACTGCAATAAAATTAATAAAGTTAAAACTAAAACTCTGAATTACAAAATTGTTTACTAAGTTCACTTTAGAAAAAATCTGATGTGTTACACTCACTTTCAATACTCTTGTACAAACTATTTTTACAAAAGATTATTCTCCGTATGCTTCATGTTTCCGGATATCGAGATGTTAATCTTATTGTTAATTTCCTTGTAGATGCAAGGGGAATTGCTGGGCTTTAAGCGATTGTCAAATATTTTAAGAGGTGGTTGCTATGTGGAGTATTCCATTATCTTTGCATTGCCAGGACAAAAAAAATGATATTTTAATCAAAATCGTTAGTCATTTCTGAGAAAATTAAAATTTTCGAAAAATGTTCCATGAAAAGGGTAATCTGGGGTGGGGGATTTTGTTGAAAACCGTTGTGTCGCATCTCTGGAAGATACTGAACCTAAATACCAAGTTTAGTGTTTAACCGACTGTTCGTTTCTGAGTTATGCTGTTCACAGACACACACACGTACCTGTTTCCAAAACTGATTCAGAGGGTCTCAAAACATGTATTTCCGGTGAAATCTGGGTATCGAATTTTTGGGTGGAATACAATTATTACTTCCCTACTTACCATACGTAGTAGAGAAAGTAAAAAGGCAATACGTAAATTTATTTTTATTTAACATTTTTTCAGGCATTTGGTTTCTCCTGCAAAATTGGGAGTAAAATATATTTATGCAAAATTTTCTCATTGTCTCAATTCGATAGTTCCAAGCAGCAATGAAGAGCAGTAAGATTTCCGTCGCTTGTCAACTGTCAACAGATGAGGTCTACTCCGCGGTGGTGGTAACGAGCGACCTGCGTATACGGGCGATGCTATAAAGTTTCTCACATTCTCTTAAAGTTGAAGAATGTTTTAAACACTCACTTATTGCTGCCCCTCTCATGTGCCGCAAGCTAACCTCCGTGAATGTACGTATACGCGTGAAGTGTGTTTCATAATTCAACCGACGAGCCATGCAACAGTGTGCGAGGTAAACAGTATTGTACGAGCTCATATCTAAAATTTACTTTTATTTATGGACGCTCTTTAACTGCTGTGGTCCTTAGCGTCTCATTCTATATTGGATGTGAAAGACCGGTAATTTTGCTCAGAGGCCTCTTTATTAAGTTTGAGATTCTTTTATGTGCCGTAAATATACGACACGGGACCACCGGCTTTACTTTCCTTGCCATGTTAAGGATTTTTACGCCCAAAAAAAATCGGATGCCCTTCGCTTGGTTTGAACCCGTGACCTCGGGAACTAGAGGCTAGCATGGCACCCCAAGATCAAGGAGGACGACAAGAGCTGATATCTCCATGAATACTTCAAAACGAAAAATAAATTGTTGTATTCATATGGTTTTTTCTACACACTCTTCCACAAAATCTTGTTACAGAAATTTACTATTGTATCTACTTCTTGATAAGCCATTACATATATACACATTTTATTTTTTTAGTTCCATTTATACCCTGTCTTTAACTACATTGATCATATCGGCGGCCTTTCCTTTGGAAATTATTGCTTATTGGCAATGTGTTAACTCGTGTAGCTCTTGTTGGTGGGTTTCTTGCACCTCTGGTTTTTAATCATTAGATGACACACATTCACACTCTCATTCATACTTCCAGACTCTAGGTAGGATAAGGAATAATCCTGGCTGGAAAAAAATCCTACCCGCAGCCGGGAATCTAATCCGGGACCACTTGCACAATAGGCAGGTTCTCTACCGCATTTTATTGTAGGTATAAGGAGGATGCAGAAGGAAAAAGCGATAGTCAGATGTTTAAAAAGCGAATCCCTATGTGAGGGCTTTGAAATACCAAGCTCTTTGCACCACTGCGAGAAAAAACAAATAACGACTTATCACTTGAAGAAAAAAGTGTTTGAAAATTCAAACTAAAGACAAAGAATATCTTGGAAATGGTTAACGCTACAAAAATTTTGACATAAATTGTGTGCTTCGATTAGATCTACATCTTTTGTGTAGTAAGATTTTGTCTATCTCTTACAGTTTACCAATTATACAAAAGCTATTAAGAATGAAGAGAGCTTTAAAGACTATTCAAAATCTTAGAGCAAATTAAAAAAATAAAATGCATATAAAACGTAATTTGGGGCGTGGGATTTTCTTGAAAATCTTGCATGCCGAATAATTGGAAGATGCTGAACTTAAAACAATTCGCTTTTGAGTTATACTGTTCACAGCATAAATATAAGTATGGTCGAGTTTTATAGTTCTCTTGTAATATTTGTACATTTCAGTCTTCAATGGATACGACTCCCAGAAAGCGAAGTGCGATTGTGGTATTAGCACAAAATACTTCGATGACGCAAAGAGAAGCAGCTACAAAGTTTGGTGTTGGTGTATCCACTATACATAGAATTAATCATCAGTACAAAGAGACTGGCTCCATTACACCAAAGAAAAAGGGGAAATATGGTCGGAAAAAGAAAATTTCACCAACTGATGGCAGCTTTCTCCTTAGGAAAAGCAAAACAAACCCTAGGGTCAGTGCTGTGGATTTGGCTCGCGACCTGAGGGACAGGGGAGTAGACCTAGATGCATTTAATGTCCGTCGTAGACTTTTAGCACATGGAAGAAAAGCCCGAAAACCTGTGAAGAAACAACTTCTTACACAAGCAATGCGTAAGAAACGCCTCTTATGGGCGCGTACTCACCGGAATTTAACACTGCAAGACTGGAAAAAAAGTTCTTTTCTCTAGTGAGACTCATTTCAAAGTGCAAGGTTGAGAATGGAGTATTATAGATGGAGTTGTATCGTATTTCATCTGTTGGAGAGCCGAACTTGTAGTAGTTGTAACCGCACATATGGTAAACAGTTTCCGGTAGCCTTTGCCCCAAATGTACTTTCAGGTGGCCTTTGCCCCAAGTTTAAAAAAATATTAACTTTGTAATTAAAATGTTCCTTTTAATATTTAATATTTATGTTTGCCTCTGCTGCGTCAGTATTTATTTTAGAGACATGGATATCTTGGCAGGGTTGTGATGCGACAAGAATGTAGGCATACACAGATTATAATTTTACTTCACTCCTTTTATTAATACTTGATACTATTTAAATAACACTTCACTAATATAGAGAGCAGTGAGATTCTTTTTATTAATTACTTGGATTTTTAACACGTAAACTATTTTTGTCTCACACGAATACGTATTATATTTCTTGAGGATGCCGACTAAACTTGTAAATTTCTGTATTTTAAGTCTCTGATTGGCTATTCCTAATCCAGTAGAATACCTTCATTTAACTACAGATTTTTCTGGTTGTTGATTGGCTATTTTTAAACTGTCTCAAAATTTACATTATTGTTGCTCCAATAATGACTAGTAGCATTTAAACTTTCAAACTCATTATTGCCACAAGGTTACCTCATTGTTAACAACTTTTTATTTATTATTCTCACAGCACCTACATTATTAAATTACGTAATATAGACACATAATATTATTACACATGAATACAATAATATAAACATATACAATGACTTTAATATATACTCCTTATATATTGTTACACATATACATATTGCTTTAAGGCGGGCTGTTATTGAATTATATTTTATATAATTAGATTGAAATCATTTTTATGTTAAAAATACTGTCCCAAGGGCAGGTGATTCAGTATGTGTGCCAAGCAAATAATGAATCTGCAAATTCAGCACATTTTCAACAGACTATAAAACAATCTGAGAAGAAAATGCTTTGGGGCTGTTTCACCTATGAAGGACTAGCACCTTTATTTCCAGTTGAAGACATGACGAAATGTGATCAGTACATCACAGTACTGAAGAGAGTTGTTTGTAAACTCCAGAAAAGGTTTCCGGAACCTGTCGAAATTGCTCAGCAAGATTTGGCTACCTGCCACACTTCTAAGAAAGTGAAGAAATTCTTCAAAGATAACAATGTTCGTGTGCTTGACTGTCCACGGGATTTGCCCCATAGAAAATTTGTGGGCTATTTGCAAAAAGAGACTTGCAAACTTGGACTGTCCTTCAAGAGGACGTTGGATATTAGCTTTAATTAGGGTGGTTTCATGATGATGATCTAAAAAATGTGGGTTACAATCTTGTGGAGTCAATGCGTAATCGTGTAATGGATTTATGAAACAGAAAGGAGGACTTATTAAGTATTGAGAAATGTAAATTGTTTTGTTGTTTTTCTGTTCCGATTAATTCGCACGGGAATATAGAAGTCTGCATTTTGGTTTTTCAAGAAACGTTCTACCTCAAAAATCACCTCGTTGCCATTCTGGAAATGCCCGCCACACAAATTCCTCTTCATACTAGGAAAGAGGAAGAAATCACTGGTTGTCATGTCAGATGAATACAGGGGTTGAGCAAAATTTGATAGCCAAAAAAGCAGCATGTGTGACTGTGTCCTGTAGAGAAAGAGCTGGGGCGTTGTCGTGGAGCAAACAAACCCACTTGAACAACTTCTCGCGACGCTTCATCTTGACAGCCTCCCATAACCTCGTCAGGAGATTTCGGTATTATGCTCCTGTGCTGGTTTGTCGTTTACGAGCGTAATCTGTTAGCACCATACCATGGCAATACCAAAAAAGAAACAGCATCACCTTGTCCGATGATGGTTGGGTCTTCGCCTTCTTTGGTGGTGGTGAAGCCACATGTTTCCAATGCTTACTTTGCTCCTTTGTCTCGGGATCATACTAATACACCCAGCACTCGTCCTTGATAATTAGGGCTAAAAACGTCATCTGGGTTAGGCTGACAAAACTGTAACATTTCCGCTGCTCCTTGGCCGGGCTTTAAGAATGGGCGTGAGCAGTCGTGGAACCCAGTGGGCGCCGACCTTTGTTATGTTCAAAATGTCGTGCAAGATGTTCAAAACTGATCCTTGGCTGATTTTCACTTTTTGTACTAGCACCTCGATTGTGATACGCTGATCTTCGAACACCAGGACCTCCACGTCACTTCCGATTCCCGGTTCTTCACAGAGAGATGATCAGTCATCTTCTTCTTCGTCACTCAGACTTGATTGACCACATTAAAGCATCTATGCCACCTAATCAGTCGTATCATGATGCACTGTTGTCACACACTTCCACCAACTTAGCCTGGATTACTGCAGCGTAGTTCCCCTTCAAATGCAGAAAACGAATTACCGCTTTATCAATGGGATGCGCCATTTTATTTTGGCTCCTCTAGCGGCGTGCTGCGGTACTGTGGCGCGGGGATTTCAAATTGTGCCAGGACTGCACACACGTAAATGCAAAAATAAATAAATAAATACATAAAAAGAATTTAACTTTATTTCTTCGAGGTGATAATTAAAACTGTTTGCCCATTCCTCGTAGAAAGTATATAATATTTTCTTTCAAAGAATGCTCACATTACATTCTGCTAAGAGTTACTAGTTATGACATTAATCGCATAGAATGCCTCTCTGTACCAAAATCAGTAGACAGGTGGCATATGTCCCTTTTCCACTGCGCCCCTCAGTGGTTTGCCAGTATTTCAAGCTGCTAGCTTTGGTAATGCCGTGCAATTTTGGAACTATAGTGTTCCCAGTTACAGAAAACAAAATCGCTACAGCGTTTACGTTTGAAAGGTTCCGTTAGAAGGGTTTAGGATATGCACCGTGGGGATTAACTTTGGGTCTGTGGTGCCCACACCGTGTTGTGGCGTTGTCGAGCTTCCAGTCCGCACGGATTACTCTTAACTAAATATCATAACCGAAAAAAGCCAATACGCAGTGTAGCCCGCAACATTACTGTAGCGATGTATGATGCTTTTTGCTTTAATTTTCTTTCCCAGATAGATTTTTAAATGCAGTATTGAGCGCGTCCATGGTCTACCACACTAACATTCTACAGCCTTATTTTCGCTCCTAACTCTCATGCAAAAGAGATTACCTACTTTTTGCATTGCGTTTAGTTATGATACACTGCAGCTACTAGGGTGCCTCAAAATGTGTGTTTTATTCACCTTCAGCAAAATCAAATTAGTTTCAGTAAGAAAAGAAACAAATCAAACATAACACAAAGGTAAATTGAGGCAGTATTTTTAACACTTAAATGATTTTAGTCTAATCATATAATATATATAAATTGAATAACAGCCCGCCTTAAAGCAAAGCAATATGTGTATGTAACAACATATAAAAAGTGTATATTACAGTCATTATATATGGTTATATTCTCGTGTGTAATAATGTTATGTGAATGTATTACGTAATTTAATAATGTAGGAGCTGTGAGAAAAATAGGTTAAAGGTTGCTAACAATGAGGTAGAAGTGAGGTAACCTTGAGGTAATAATAAATTTGAAAGTTTAATGCTACTTGTGATTCTTGGAAGCAATAATGTAACTTTTGTGACAGTTTATAAAATAGCCAATGCACAACCAGAAAAACCTTTAGTTAAATGAAGGTATTCTATTGGAGTAGGATTAGCCAACCAGAAAGTGAAATATAGAAAAATTTACAAATTCAAAGTTTAGTTGCTTGTAGACAGCGCTCATAACTGGGCGTGTTGGTTGTAGACAGTGTTCCTAACCGTAGACTAGATGCGTCCTCGAAAAATTTAATACGTATTCAGTGTGAGTTGAAAAATAGTTTACGTGTTTAAAAAGTGCAAGTAATTAATAAAATAATCTCATAGCTGTCTATATCAGTGAAGTGTTTTTTAAATTGTGTCAAGGATTAACAAATGTAGTGAAGTAAAAATTATAATCTGTGTAAGCCTACATACTTAGCCGCACTACTTCCTGCAAAGAAATCCATGTCTCTAACAATAATACTAACGTAGCCGAGGCAAATATAAATATATAATATTTAAAAAACAGTAACAGATTACAAAGTTAATATTTTGTAAACATTTTTGGGGCAAAGGCCAGCGGAAGGTATATTTGGGGCGAAGGCTACCGGAAAGCGGGTACTATACGTGCGGTTGCAATGAAATTCAAGTTTGGCTCCAACAGTCGAAATATAATACATCTCTTTCAATGCAACCTACTTCAAATTGGCTCCCAAAACGTGGGGAAAATAACAATACAACAAAATAACTTCTACAAATTGGCTCCCAAAATGTGGTGCAAATAAGGTAAAGATATTAAGCTACTTCAATATTCATCAATGAATACTGCAGTAACCTAACTGGTATTCTAGAAATAGCTCTTAATCCTGGATAAATGACAGTTTCACATTTTACAGGATACGGTGAATTCTTTTCTCCCTCAGGCATTGTGAAGCCGGCTGACAGCTCCATGACGGCCAATGTGGATTTGTCTGATACTGTCTTCATTAGCGGTTACTGTCGAACGCTACGAGAGCAGGCTACTAATCAAACCCTTTATGCCCAGCCAATAGCTAGCGAACAATATTTTTTTAGTACAAAGGAGAACAGAGAATTTTGTGCCAGAAGAAAAACTCTTGATATATAATTAAAAATAAATCCGCAGTTATGCACAAAAGGAAGCCTTAAATTTGCTCCTTATTCATAGATACCTTCTAATAGAAAACCGGCGCAGGTAGCTGAGGATGCTAATACACGGACTCGTGTTCAGGAGATTCATGGTTCAAATTACGCCAGCACAGGCTTTTTTCTAGGTTTTCCTCAGACCTAATAACTGTCAAATGCTTCGTAGGTACCCTAACTTACGCTTGGGACAATTCCTAGTTACGTTTCCTTTACCAACTACTAAAGGTCTGTTGCGATACATTCACTTGACCTTCTCTGCCCTCTATCTTTATTAGTAGGTATACAAAGTTTATTGTTCTATTTACTACATTTTAATCCAAATAAACCTTTGCAGAAATAGCTAAATTACACATTTCGTTATAGATACAAAGAGATCAGCGACAGTCATATGTTTAAAGCCCCTTGTACGCGATCAAACGTTTTTTCAATTCAAGAGTTTACAAGAAAAGTTTTGAAATGTTTTTCAATATGTGACTAGATTGGAAAAGACTTGGCAAGACCTGGCAAGTCTTGACAATGTCAAAAATGTGTATTTGTAAGTTGTCTCTTCACCAAACTGAAACCCTTTAGAACACATTGATAATTTATCACCCACAAAGCATTTTAATATTTGCGACACAGTATAACAATTCGCAATGACATATTGTTCTTTACTAATATTATGTAGCACTTTCACGTATTATATCCAAGGAAATCACATTACGAGTGTGGAATACGATGGAAATAACACCAACCGATAGGTTAGCCACACTATATAAAATTGCATTAATGTATACTTAGTTCAGAAAACTGCCTGACAATTATTTCTTCATATGCCTTCATCTGCTCCACCTTGTGGTAATCCATGGAGCTCTCGACGTACAGACCTGGTCAGCTTAGGTATAACCTAGTCAGTTCACTTACAACATACCTTGGCGGGTAGCCATTTTGTTTACTTTTCGCTTTCCGCCCTGTTGCAGATTTCGTGACGCACTGTGAATACTCCCATTTCATTGGCCAAAGCCATCAAATCATTGTGAAATCTTTGACCGTTTAAAGCATGTCCTTATTTGCTTTCAAGGACTTTAAAAGTATTGGAAGCAATTTGACAAGAAAAGTTATGAAGTTGTGACAACTCTTGAAAAAGTCTTGCAAAGTATTGAATTTGACAAAAATGTGATCGTTATAAGCGGCATAAGAACTGGAGGTATACACTGGCCTTAAAATTCCATACTTTTTCCATGCAAACACGAGAAATAACTGAATCTTGACAGGATTTAGAAAATGGGCAAGTAGTGAACAACTCGAACCATTAATAACGGATATCTCAGAAATTCCTTATGCCACAAAAAAGTTTATTTTAAATAAATTGTGTGTTTTAAAAAGATCTACATTTTTTGTGTAGTACGTGTTCGTCTATCCCTTAACGTTTACCAGATATACAAGATTATACAAAATTCCTTCTCTATGAAGAGGACTTCATAGGCTATTCTCAGAAAAATTAAGATATACGAGGGCTGATCAACAAAGACTGAGACTGATTTTTCCTGTAGATTCCGTGACAGTTTCGTATCTGTAACATAAATATTTGAAAAGAGCGGATTTTTATGTATAACGTTGTTAGGCGGCAGCACTCTCGTATTGGTAGGTTGGTAGTAATGCTCTATTTTGTAGACCCTACGTGCATTTCGCATACCAGACAATGGAGGTGATGCATTTTTTAAATAGATTATCACCGGTGATGATTCATGGCTGCATCGTTATGATCCTGAAGGAAAACAAGCCAGTACAGTGTGGAAATCGCCAGGTTCTCCAACACCAAAAAAGGCAAAAGTTGTTCTATCTGCAGGGAAAGTGATGGTGATCACATTTTTGACTATAATGGAATGATTTACCAGCATGCAGTTCCCCCTCACACTACTGTTACAGCAGCATACTACACGTCAGTATTGGCTACACTGAGGAAGCACATTGCAAAGAAACGACCAGAGCTTTCTCGGACTGGGTGGCGACTTCATCATGACAATGCACGCCCTCACGTCGCAAATCAAGTCATGCAGTTTCTGGTTTGATTCAAAATTACCTGTGTACCACATCCACCTTATAGCCCCGATCTTGCACCCTGTGACTTTTTTGATTCCCATCACTAAAGGCAAAGCTTAGGGATACTCGATTTGAGAACTCTGAAGCAGTGCTAAAGAAAAGTGAAGCGATTCTCAAGGACCTGACAAAGAATGATCTGCAGACGTGTTCAAGGACTGGCAGAGACGCTATAAAAGGTGCATTGAAGTAGGAGGGGACTACTTTGAAAAAGATCATGTAAACATTGAATTGGAGTAATAAACATCTGTGAAAAAAATCAGCCTCAGTCTTTGTTGTTCAGCCCTCGTACATTTTATTTGTCATGGAAATATATTTAATGTGGTACCTTAATAAAAATTGTTGGTGTCCTTTTTAGAAAATCAAAACTTTCGAAAAATGTTCCATGTCAAGGGTAGTTTAGGGTAAGGGGATTTTATTGAAAATGGCATGTCGCAGCTTTTGAAGACACCGAATCTATACTCTACTTTGGTATTTATCCGACTTTTCATTTTTGAGCTATACTGTTCAAAGACACACACACAAGGCATGTTTCTAAAAAGGCTTTTGTATTCATGGGACCTAAAAACCTGAATTTCCGGTGAAATCTCGGTATCGAATTTTTAGTTGGAATGCAATGGGAATTTGAATGCTATGTATACATATACTATTGGGAATGGTATAATACTTAAATTTTTAAACAGCCATCTTCAACTTTCTTCCTGTGAGACTTGATAATGATTCTAGCCCTCTTTTGCAGTTTAAATATATTGATACTAATTTCCCCATACTGTTACACCATACAATAGAAGTGAATGGAACATTGTAAAATAACATATTTTGAGCATTTTAAATGCTGTTCTGGCCCTTAGCTGGCAAAGAGCAAAACAGATCTTACCGAGTTTCAGGGACAATGTTTCAATGTGAGCATTCCAGCACAGATGTTCATCAACCAATTCTCTTAAGCACTTTGTATTATCCACATATTCAACTGAAATGTTCCCAATTTTGACAAAAGGATTTAAAGACTTTTCCTCATTTTTATGGCTAACGTTGAATGCCTGCTTTAGTTTCATTCATTACTTACTTCCTGGCTCAATTCAATATTAAATTTACTACTAAGCTTATGTCTGCTTCCAAGTTATTCTATTCTTTCGTTTATGAATAGGTTTGTATTATCGGCAAAAAGTGTAATATTCTCATTGGGCATGCTTTTAAATAATAAGGGAAGATCATTTATATACAAAATAAACAGAAGAGGACCGAAAAGGGAGCCCTGAGGGACTCCTGAAGCTGAGATTGTTTCTTCAGAAATAAATTTACTGATTTTCTCTCTTGCTCGTCTATAAAAGTTCTAGTATTTGTTTTTTTTCGAAATAAGCTTTGAACAAGCTATGTGCAAGCTATTTTAATGCACTTTTATACAATTTGTTTAACAGAAATTTGTGGTCAACTATGTCGAACGCCTTTGACAGATCCAGGAATAAGCCTCTACCTATTTCATTAAGGTTTACAGAGTTGGGCGCACTTTGTATGAAGGTCATTATTGCCAGGTCGGTGGACTTTGCGTTTTGAAATTCATACTGGAATTCTTTAATAATATTGCATTTCTTTAATTTTAATAGTCTTATATATAAAACTATTTCCAAGAATTTTATAAACGCTTAAAAAAATCGCTATCGGTCTGAAATGATTTATTTCGGTTGCATCTCCGTTTTTTAAGATTGGTACAATTTCAGTTATTTTAAATTGCTCCGGAAATTCACCACCTTCTAGTAATCAGTTTATTAGGTACCATAATGGTTTAGCGAAAAATGCTGCATATTTTATAAGAATGAAATTTGTACTCAGATCTAACGCCTTCATTTTTTATTTTTAAGTTTTTTAACCGTGTCTAATAATTCCTGTTCAGAGACTGGATCAAGAAAAAGCGATTTAGTGATATTTTTCAGGTTGTAGGGAATTACAGAGAAATTAACGTTTTTTTTGTGAATCTCAGGGAAACATCTATTAAACGTATTTGAAATTTTCTCTGAATTGTTTATAACACATCTATTAAACGTATTTGAAATTTTCTCTGAATTGTTTATAACACATTTTTTGCATTTCAATTGAATCTTTTTATCGAATGTCAGTTTTTATTACTTTCCATTTTTATTGCTTTCAACATGGTTTGTTGCTTATTAGAAGAACCATTGATCGTCCTGGTGTTATCTAATTTTGTATCTAGATATAAGTATGTAGTATGTTATTTATCATCCTTGTAATCTTGCATATAACTAAATAGGAATTAGGAATAAGCGGAGGTATTTTCAGTATATTAATTGAAATATAACTCTCTTTTCTCTGCTCACAGCCCCAAGAGTTTAATCAGATTTGTGATTTGCGCAGGAGAGTAAAATATTCAACGATAAAAACTAATAATTTATCTTTTTAATGTTTTTTTATTTGCTATCCTGAACAGCAATATAATCAGCTTATTGGAAAACCGCATTTTCATATTTATCGCTGCACATGCTTGTTATTAATCATTGTTTATTTTACTAGCGTGCTAATTCACACCAGATAATGCATATTTAAACCGACAGTTATTCAGAACGGATTTAATGGGTATTTGCATTTTAAGGCGAAATATTGATGGATATTTTCAGCAAAATATAGCATGGTTTAGATGCTCATACCAAGTCGTCGTTTCTTTAATACCACGAAAGTTAAAAATGTAAAGATTAGAGTTTTAATCCGAAGTGAAGGAATAGAATTCCAAGTCAAACAAGCGAAGTACTCCAACTGATTTCTTTCTAAATCGGTATATAGGAAGATTTTTGGTCCATAAAAACATTTGTAGGCGAAGTAAGGTTATGTTATGGTGGTGTTGTATTGTATTTGGACTGTTGGGGAGCCGAACTTGAAGTAGTTGGAACCGCACGTATGGTAAAAAGTTTCCGGTACCCTTTCCCCCAAATGTTTAAAAAAATATTAATTTCGTAATTTTGACTGTTTCTTTAAATATTACATATTTATATTTGCCTCGGCTGCGTCAGTATTTATATTATTTTAGAGACATGAACGTCTTATCAGGGAGTGGTGCGATTGCAGAATGTAGGCTTACACAGATTATAATTTTATTTCACTTCTTTTATTAATGCTTGACACGATTTAAATAGCACTTCACTGATATAGAGAGAACTGTGAGATTTTTTTATTAATTACTTGCACTTTTTAACACGTAAACTATTTTTGTCTCACACACACAATACGTATTAAACTTCTCGAGGACGCATCTCGTGTCCGGTTACGAACGCTGTCTACAAGCAACTGACATCTAAATTTTTAAATTTTGCTCCATTTTAGCTTCGGATTGGCTAATCCTAGTCCAATAGAATACCTTCATTTAACCAGAACATTTTTCTGGTTGTTGATTGTCTAAACTGTCACAAAAATTACATTATTGCTTCCAAGAATCACAAGTAGCATTACTAAACTTTCAAATTCATCGTTTCCTCAAGGATACCTCATTATTAGCAACTTTTAACCTATTATTCTCAGACCTCCTACATTATTAACTTACGTAATAGATTCACATAACATTATTACACATGTATACAATAATATAAACATTAATACAATGACTGTAATATACACTTTTTGTATATTGTTACATACATATATTGCTTTAAGGCGAGTTGTTATTGAATTTATATTATATAATTTGACTGAAATCATTTAAGTGTTAAAAATACTGCCTCACTAATTATATAATATAAAATATAGCAACAGCCACCTTAAAGCAATATGTGTATAATATAATACATAAAGTGTATATTATAGCCATTGTATTATGCTTATATTATTATGCACATGTATAATGATCTTATGTGAATTATTACGTAATTTAACAATGTAGGAGCTGTGACAATAGAAGCAAGATACCTTTCGTAGCAAACAGAACTACAAAGTAAAAGCCGAAAGCTGCTAACAATGAGATAACCTTGAGACAACAATAAATTAGAAAGTTTAATAATGCTACTAATAATTCTTGGATCAATAATGTAATATTAAAAACAGTTTGTAAATAGCCAATAAAAAAACTAGAGAAACCTTAATTAAATAAAGGTATTCTATTGGGGTAGGATTAGCCAATCAGGTCTTGAAATAGAGAAAATGTACAGATTCAGGCGGAAGACGCTACAAGATAGCGTACCTGATCGTTACGATACGTGTTCAATGTGAGACATAAAACTTCATTGCGGTGAGAATAATATAAAGCTTACTTGTTTAAAAAGTGCAAATAACAATAATCTCACAGCTCTACAGTAGGATATATCAGTGAAGTGTTATTTATTCGTGTGAAGGATTAATAAACAAAGTACAATACAATTATAATTTAAGTAAGCCTTCATTATTTAGTCACACCACCCCTGCTAAGAGATACGTGTTCTAAAAATTAATACTGACGCATCCGAGGCATACATATATAATATTTAAATAAACATTAAAATACAAAATTGATTTGTAAACGTGGGGGCAAAGGCCACCGGAAAGTTTGTACCGCACGTGGGACGAACACTCCAAGAAACATATCTCCTGCAATACGTGATGCAAACAGGATTAAAAAAAACCTCAAGTTTAGCTCTTCCATACGTGGGGCAGCGACACCTTCAAAATTCATTCCGCTAGGTTTTCCGTCGCAAACTTTGAAATTTGAATTCCCGTATACTGCACCGGCGCGAGTCTCGATTCCGGTTAATGCTACAACCGACTTTCATATAATTACACTGACAAAGTAGATATTTTAGTAGCCTTTGCATTACGACCAACTTTATCACCTTATCGGTGATAATGTTGTATGGAAAAGTACTAAACACTTCGCGATATTAATCTTCGCCTCAAGGAGCATTGTTTCAAGGATATTACGAAAATCCCGCTGCTGTTTTTACTTTGTCTACTACGTATAGTAAGTAGGAGAAGTATTGTATTCCACTCAGAAATTCGATACCGAGATTTTACAGGAAATACATGTTTTGAGGCCACCTGAATCCAAAAAAACAGCATTTTTGGAAACATGTACGTGTGTGTGTGTGACTGTGAACAGCATAACTCAGAAACGAACAGTCTGATAAACACCAAACTTGATATTTAGGTTCAGTATCTTCCAGAGATGCGACACGAAGGTTTTCAAGAAAATCCCTTTACCCCAGATTACCCTTTAGATGGAACATTTTTTGAAAATTTTAATTTTCTCACAAATGGCTCTAAGGATTTTGATTAAAATATCATATGTTCAAGATATTTTCATGACAAATGAAATGTATATCTCGAATTTTCTGGGAATGACTCCAAAAGTATTCTTCATTGTGAACGACTTTTGCATAACTGGTAAATCATAAGAGATAGACAAAATTTTACTGTACAAAAAATGTAGATCGCGTTAAAATACGCAATTTATGTCACATAGAGTGTTTTTGTTGAGTGAACCATTTTCGAGGTATTTCTTGTTTAGTAATGTATCCACACTTTTGTCATGCATATTTTAGTATTTCTTTAAAGCTTAATGTACCGAAATGGTGATACACAATAGAATGCAATTTCATTATAAAATCCCGGTCAAAAAGTTTTTGCATTTCTTACATCGTTAATATTTTATTCCTCAGCAGTTCTTTCAGTCTTACGATTACAATTTTATACTGTCTAGAAAAAGCTTATGTTACATTCACATGACTTTCGCTGCCCTCTATCGCTTATTACTGGGTATACAAATTATCATAGAGAAATTGTATTTAAAGTAAATTGAGTGTCTCAAAGAGATCTACATTTTTTGTGCAGAACGTTTTCGTCTAACGCTTAACGTTGAAGAAGATAAAGTGTTTCGTTGTTATTAGCACCACGCTTTGTGCGTCAATTTGAAGTAGTTTGTATTGAAGGAGTTGTATTATAGTTCAACTGTTGGGGAACCGAACTTGTAGTAGTTGCAACCGCAAGTATAGTAAACAGTTTCCGCTAGCCTTCGCCCCAAATGTACTTTTACTGTTTCTTTAAATATTATATATTTATGTTTGCCACGGCTGCGTCAGTATTATTGTTAGAGACATGTTTCTCTTTGTAGGGTTATGGTGCGACAAGAATGTAGGCTTACGCAGATTATAATTTTACTTGACTCCTTTTATTAATGCTTGACACGATTTAAATAACACTTAACTGATACATAGAGCTGTCAGATTCTGTTTATTAATTATTTACACTTTTAACACGTAAAATTATTTTTCGTCTCACACGAATACGTATTATACTTCTCGAGGACGTGTCTTGCGTCCGGTTAGGAACACTGTTTGCAGGCAACTGAACTGATTTCAACCGTCTATACTTGTAAATTTCTGTATTTCAAGTCTCTGATTGGCTAATCCTACTCCAATATAATACCTTCATTTAACTAAAATTTTTCTGGTTGTTGATTGGCTATTTTTAAACTGTCTCAAAATTTACATCATTGTTGTTCTAAAAATGAATAGTAGTATTTAAACTTCTAAATTCATTATTGCCTCATTGTTAACTCATTGTTAGTAACTTTTAAGCTACTATTCTCACAGTTCCTACATTATTAAATTACGTAATACATTCATATAACATTATTGAACATGTATACAATAGTATACAATAATATAAACATATTTAATAAATTTAATATACACTTTTTATATATTATTACATACACATATTGCTTCAAGGCGGGCTGTTATTGAATATACATACTATATAATTAGACTGAAATTATTTGTGTTAAAAATACTCCCTCAACATTCACCAGTTAAATAAGATTATAGAGATTCCTTCATAATGAAAACTACTACACAGCTATTCGCAGAAAGTTCAAGATGCACATTTTATTTGTATGTATAGGTGTTTAATATGTGACACTTTAATAAAAATCATTAGCTCGACGCAATTTTTAGAGAATAAAAATATTCCATGAAAAGTGTGCTTGGCATGGGTGGATTTTTTTGAAAATCTTTGTGTCGCGTCAATAATTTTTCTAAAAATGTTCTTTTGGATTCAGGGGGCCTCAAACGTGTATTTCCGGTGAAAATTTTGTATCTAATATTTGGGTGGAATGCAATACTTCCACTACTTACTATACGTAGTAGAGAAAGTAAAAAAGGACCTATCTTCGTTAATAAACAAATTTTTTGGCTAAAAGTATTAGTGGACATAGAAGACATGGATTTACATTATGTAAAGGCTTCTTCAGTTTCATATCCTACATAACTTATAAAATAAAGGGTTATGAATTTAGGAGATTTAACATTGGCGCTGTAGCCTTTTATTAATAACTATTATAATGCCACTATGTTAACATATAAATTATTGAGGCAGTGTTTTCAACACTTAAATGATTTCAATCACATTATATAAAATATAAATTCAATTACAGCCCGTCTTAAAGCAATATGTGCATGTAACAATATATAAAAAGTGTATATTATAGCCATTGTATATGTTTATATTATTGTAAACATGTTCAATAATGTTATATGAATATATTACGTAATTTAATAATGTAGGAGCTGTCAGAATAATAAGTTAAAACTTGCTAACAATGAGGCAATAATGGGTTTGAGAGTTTAACAATACTACTTCTGATTCTTAGAAGCAATAATGTAATTTTAGTGACAGTTTATAAAATAGCCAATCAACAACCAGAAAAAGCTTTAGTTAAATGAAAGTATTATTGGAGCAGGAATAGTCAATCAGAAACTGAAAAGGTTTACAAATTTAGAGTTCAGTTACCTGCAGACAGCTTACTAATCAGACGCAAAAAGTGTCCTCGAGAGATTTAATACGTATTCCTGTGAGACGAAAAATAAGTTTCCGTGTTAAAAAAAAGTGTAATTAATTAATAACAAGAATCGCATAGCTCTATATCAGTGAAGTGTTATTTAAATCGTGTCAATCATTAATAAAAGGAGTGAAGTAAAACTAATCTGTGTAAGCCTACATTCTTGTCGCATCACAACCCTGCTAAGAGAAACGTATCTCTAACAATAATACTGCCGCAGCCGAGGCAAACATAAATATTTAATACTTAAAGAAACAGTCAAATTACAAAGTTAATATTTTTTTAAACTTGGGGCAAAGGCCACCTGAAAGTACATTTGGGGCGAAGGCTACCGGAAACTGTTTACTATACGTGTGGTTGCAACTATAAGTTCGGCTCCCCAATAGTTGAAATATAATACAAGTCCTTCAATACAAAGCGTGGTGTAAATAACGTAACAAATAACTTCATTATAAACCAAAATAAAATTGAATGCAACATTACGAGTGTTTTGAAACAGATCCTAGAACCTGATGTAAAATAACTTCAATACAGCCGAAGCTATGCGAGCCAATATACTCTGCTGTGGCATATGTTCATGTAACTGTTCCTCGCGCAGAACCGGTAAATGTTTTTTTTTTCCGTTTGTCATATATTTCATCATCATACCTGTAATATCGCCTGCCACACCCTCCGTTCGTTTTCTGTTTGCTCACATGCAATTTTAAACGTAAACGCTTTTCGTTGGGTCAACTGATTTGGGGCATTTCTAATCATGCAGATATAACCAGAGTCAATAATTGTTCATTACAAACAGACGTCATCGCTAGTGCGGCCCTAGGCAACATAGAATTTCACGGCTCACATTTTTTGTTACCCTTCCTTGTTTGTATACTTCTGTTGACATGTGTCCATATTTTCCGGCAAGTAGTTTGATAGATGCGTTATGATCAGGTGCTTTCTTTCTTCCGCGGGGAGAGAAAATTCATTTTAACGGATTCTAAAACGAGCCGATTTTGAACCAGGGTCACAATGAAGCAGGTACACAATAGAGTACGATAAACTATTTTTTCGACAATAGCCATTTTCTTTCTTTACCACGTACCTAGTAGATGTAAAAGATATTGCATACCACCCAATAATTCTATACCGAGATTTCACAGAAAATGCATGTTTTGAGACCCCTGAATAAAACGAGCATTTTTTTAGAAAAAGGTCCCTTTTTATTTACGGACGTTCTTTAACTGCTTTGGTCCTTAGCGTCCCATTCTATTACGGGCGTGAAAGACCGGAAATTTTGCTCAGAGTCCTCTTTATCAGGTTTGAGATTCTTTTACGTGCCTTAGATCTACGACAAGAGACCACCAACTTTACTTCCCTTCCGAAGAAAGCCATGCTAAGGATTTTTACGCCCGAAAAGAAATCCATCGCTCTTCGCCAGGTTTGAACTCACGACCTCGGTAACTAGAGAAAAAGGTGTGTGTATGTGTGTGGATCTATTGTGTGTACTGTAAACAGTATAACTCAAAAATAAAAGTTAGAAAAAATGCCAAGTTTGGAATTTAAATTCAGTATTTCCCAAAGATGCGATACAAAGATTTTCAAGAAAATTCCCACCCAACTATCCTTTACATGAAACATTTTTTGGGGATTTTTTATTTTCTAAAAAATGGTTCTAATGGTTTGGATTAAAATAGATATATTAAAGATATTTTACATGACTATTATTTTCTAGGCGTAGCATGTGGTCCTCTTTATTGGAAAGGAAACATAATCTTCCATATCTTCTTTACGTTAAGCGAGACGAAAACTTACTACATAAAAATTGCGGATCTGCTTAAAACACATAATTTATTTCAAATACCTTTTTGTGGCATCTGCCACTTCCAACATGCCCGCTATTAATGTTTCGAATTGCTCAATACTTGCTCATTCTTTTAAAGTCATGCCGATATTGAGTTTGTTTCTCGTGACTGCATGGAAAAAGTATGGAATTTTAAGGCCAGCGTATACCGTCTAGTTCTTAATCATTTGACTATTGCTACTCCCTATACATATATAACGAAACGTGTAATGTATCTGTTTATGCAATGGCTTATTTGGATTGAAACGTAGTAGATAGAAAAATAAGCTTTAGTGAAAATAGTTTGTATACTCAGTAATAATCGATAGCGGTAGAGAAAATCATATGAATGTATCACGTAAGATTTTTTTGCCTACATTTATTTTTTTAAAATTAACTTAGAGAGTTTCTGTCTATATGTATAGGAAAGGAAGCGAAGCATTCACTCAAGGGTGGTATAAAAATACTGCAATATTAGCTATACGTATTCTTTTTTTTTATAATTGGTTCCTAAGCGACGGTGAAGACGAAAAGCTGAAAGTAGGTCATGATGTTCATTATACACTATTCAGCTTAGGTAATTTAACGTAATTACACAGCGCTGGAATAAACTTAATTAACATCGAGATCCCTTCTACAAAGTTTTTCCTGGCATCGAATCATAAAATCAAAGATTTAACGAAGTGGGGAAGGGCATCATATCGAGCACACACGTCATTCACCGAAGAGGATGCAAATATATTACACTGCTTTCCCAATTATAACTGCCATATACTACAACGCAGGTAGGGAGTAAAAATCTATGAGCGAGGAAGACCAAAAGCATAACTCCTTTATTTTACTGCTGGGTTATAAAAGCATTTACTCCTGCTCGTATTTAAACAAGGGTTTCTACTAGTTACCCACTTTCCCATTGTAGCCTGTCCTAAATTTTATCACGTGATGGCGAACAGTGTCTATAATTCATCTTTTCCACTGGGTTCCCATAATGCACTTCAATCGCGTCTCCAGATCAGTAGCTCGATTTCTCAAATGCTGAATGAAAGTTATTTAAACTGAGTTTATAGCGGGCGCAGTCGTACTCTGGTTACTAAAAATTAAAGGTGGTTAATGACGCACTATTTCTGTCTTCTACTAGTATTATGAGTCATATCATATATACTACTGTGTAATATTCTTTTCTTTGGTGCAAAGGCTTGGTCATCATCCTTTTTGTCCGCCATAATCACTAATTATCTATAACCTGGACTCATCTTGTGGGTTAAATTAATCCCTGACCAAGGCTAGGGACTTAAGTTATATAACATGCCTATTTTATTAAACTTTGCAAATTACTTTACTGTAATATTGACGTAAGAGTGACGACGACACCATTATCAGACGCTACGTAAAGGATGGGGCAGCGTAGCACACGATGGCCTCACGAGGTTGCGGTATCTGCAAGGGTGGTATAGGGGGTGGCAACTGAGAAAGTTAATTTGTTATATTGTTATTTTCCCCACGCTGGGCGCCAATTTCAAGAAGTTTTATTGCTGCTACGTATGGAAAGTCAGTTTGAATAAGGTGTATTATATTTCGACTGTTGGAGAGCCGAACCTGTAGTAGTTGCAACCGCAGGTATAGTAAAATGTTTCCTGTAGCCTTCGCCCAAAATTTAAAAATATTAACTTTGTAATTTTACTGTTTCTTTAATTATTATATATTTTATGTTTGCCTCGGCTGCGTCAGTATTATTGTTAGAGACAAGAACATCTTAGTAGGGAGTGGTTCGACTGAAGAATGTAGGCTTACACAGATTATAATTTTACTTCACTCCATTTATTAATGCTTGACACGATTTAAATAACAATTCACTGATAGAGAGCTGTGAGATTTTTTTTATTAATTACTTGCACTTTTTAACACGTAAACTACTTTCGTCTCACACTGAATACGTATTAAATTTCTCGATGACGTGTCTCGCGTCCGGTTAGGAACACTGTCTACAAGCAACTGAACTCTGAATTTGTAAATTTTGCTATATTTGAGTTTCTGATTGGTTAATCCTAGTCCAGTAGAGTACCTTCATTTAACTAAAGCTTTTTCTCTTTGTTGATTGGCTATTCTATAAACTCTCAAATTCATTATTGCCTCAAGGTTGCCTCATTGTTACCTCATTGTTAGCAACCTTTAACCTATTATTCTCACAGGCTCCTACACTATTAAAGTACGTAATACATTCACATAACATTGTTACACATGTATACAATAATATAAACATATATAATGTCTGTAATATACACTTTTTATATCTTGTTACATACACATATTGCTTTAAGGGGGCTGTTACTATATTTTATATTATATAATTTGACTGAAATCATTTAAGTGTTAAAAATACTGCCTCGCAACATAAGTCATGCAACTTCTGTTCCCAATCTTTCTAATCTTTAATTTACATAATTTAACCTAAACTGCATTTCCAAAAGGAAAAAGAATTAGACAAGTAGGGGATTTAACTGCGCGGCAGTCCATCGTCGTCGGCCTAGCGCGTACTTCGCGATTTTACGAGGGCTGATCAACAAAGACTGAGACTGATTTTTTTCTCAGATGTTTATTACTCCAATTCAATGTTTACATGATCTTTTTCAAAGTAGTCCCTCCTACTTCAATGCACCTTTTATAGCGTCTCTGCCAGTCCTTGAACACGTGCTGCAGATCATTCTTTGTCATTCCTTGAGAATCGCTTCACTTTTCTTGAGCACTGCTTCAGAGTTCTCAAATCGAGTATCCCTAAGCTTTGCCTTTAGTGATGGGAATCAAAAAAGTCACAGGGTGCAAGATCGGGGCTATAAGGTGGATGTGGTACACAGATAATGTTGAATCGAGCCAGAAACTGCATGACTTGATTTGCGACGTGAGGCCGTGCATTGTCATGATGAAGTCGCCACCCAGTCCGAGAAAGCTCTGGTCGTTTCTTTGTAATGTGCTTCCTCCATGTAGCCAATACTGACGTGTAGTATGCTGCTGTAACAGTAGTGTGAGGGGGAACTACATGCTGGTAAAACATTCCATTACAGTCAAAAAATGTGATCACCATCACTTTCCCTGCAGATGGAACAACTTTTGCCTTTTTTTGGTGTTGGAGAACCTGGCAATTTCCATACTGTGCTGGCTTGTTTATCTTCAGGATCATAATGATGCAGCCATGACTCATCACAGGTGATAATCGATTTAAAATTGCATCACCTCCATTGTCTGGTATGCGAAATGCACGTAGGGTCTACTAAATAGAGCATTACTACCAACCTACTAATACGAGAGTGCTGCCGCCTACCAACATTATACATAAAAAACCCGCTATTTTCAAATATTTATGTTACAGATACGAAACTATCACCAAAGCTACAGGAAAAAATCAGTCTCAGTCTTTGTTGATCAGCCCTCGTAAGTTTAACACTAAATGAATTTAACGCCTGACCGGCAAAGGTTCCTAATAGGCGCGTGGTGGACCAAGAGAGAGAAGTCAAAAATCCCCAAGTTTAAACACTCTACAAAATGCTGTTTAGTGCCTGTTAGCAACTGACGTAACCATATGTCAGCAGAAATTACGCAATTTACCCACGTGTTGGACAAGAAGCGATATTTTCCCTTAAACCGCGTGTAACCTAATCTCTGCTTATTTCAACATCCGGGAAATGACTGGCAAGAAATCTAAAGACGTTTTCCTGTAGCTATTTACACCAAGTTTGTTCTGAATATTTTAAACTGTATAAAATCATATTTATTAAAATCTGTTAAAATAAAGTTATAACATTCACAGTATGAATAACAGCTTATAGTTACTTTTTAATACGATTTCGACATTACTTAAATGAACCAAACAATTACGTTTCTTGGTTTTCCCATTTCCAGATTTTCTTCCTATAAAAATAAAACCCCGAATAAACACACTACGCCTACACAAAAACAATTCAAATTTATAATTAACTTCAGAGGTAAGACCTAATAATTAATAATAACCCAATTGTCGAATATAACATAATATTAATTAATAGTAAATGTTCGTATTATTACCTAAATAATATAACTATAAATAATAATAGATGTAATTATTATAATATATATAATAATATAATTAATACTATAATCAGAGCGTCAGTTGTGACTAAATGGTTGGCTTACAAAATTTTAACACCTGCAAATATAAAAACATGGCACCAACGAAACAGATGCAATGTAAGTAGCTTCCCTAAGAGGTGCATATTTTCGTTGGAGTTACCGGTTATGAATGGAACCTAAGAACTCAAACATCACTAGGTTCTAGTGACATATCTCATAACGGTGAAAAAAATTTCAAACTTTCACGTCGGTATCCTTTCGTACATTGCAAACTTTATATTGTTGGTTAACATCAGGGTTAATATCCTGTTATTTTAAGGCATTTCCTTTGTTTATTAGAGACGTTTGAAAAATCCCCTTTATTCAGTCCGCCAATACCTATCTATTGTTACTACTAGTGGTATTACACCTAAGTAAATAATTAACAAACAAAATGTAGGTAAACACCCAGGTAAGATATCAACTATAAAATATGATTATATTCCATGATTGCAAAAATAAATATCTGATACGTTACATACTCATAGGTTTATCTAACGACTATCGTTTATTAATGGGTATATGGGTTAATCTTACGAATGTTTATCTTTCATTTTAATCGAGGTATACCTCTGGAGAAATAGCTACATTACACATTTCGCTATAGATACAAAGAGAACAGCGATAATCAAATGTTTAACAACTGGACGCTATATGCTGGCCTTAAAATTCCATACTGTTTGCATGACATCGCGAGAAACAACTGAAAATCGATGGGACCTTAAAAAGAACTACAAAGTACTGAAAAAATCAAACAATTAATAACGGATATCTCAGAAATGACTGAAGCCACAAAAATAAATTTGAAATAAAATGTGTGTTTTAAGGATATCTGGATTTTGTGTAATAGGTTTTCATCTATCCCATAAAATGTATCTGTTACTCAAGATTATGGAAAATTCCTTCAGAATGAAGAGGACCCAAAGGCTATTTCCAAAAATTTCAAGACATAGATTTTATTTTTCATGTAAGTATCTTTAATATATGGCATTTTAATCGAAATCCTTAGCCATTTTTGATAAAATTAATCATTTCGAAAAATGTTCCATGTAAATTTAGTTTTGGATTGTGGGATTTTCTTAAGAAATTCCGTGTCGCATCTTTGGGACATACTAAACATACATATCACTTTTTTATTTTGGGTTATGCTGTTCACACACACACACACACGGAGCTTTTTTCTAAAAATGCTTTTTCTGGGTTCAGTAATCCTCAACACATGTATTTCCAATGAAATCTCGGTAACGGATTTTTGGTCGGGATGCAATATCCTCTCTATCTACTATGTACGTGGTAGAGAAAGTAAAATACGTGGGTACATTAACTAACTAGCAATAAATTCAGGAAATGCGATTTTTCCACCATGATATCACGAGAAGTGACCGACACACGGATGTCCCATGTCGTTAAGGCATGGACTCGTTAAAGGAGGTCCGCGGTTCAAATCCTGCCAAGATCATCCTCCGTGACTGAGGTTGTTACTCGGTTTTCTTTAGCCCTAATGTCGGTCGTCCTCCGTGGTGTAGTGGTTACCATGTTAGCCTCTAGTTCCCGAGGTCGTGAGTTCAAACCCTGCGGAGGGCGATGAATTTTTTTCGGGCGTAAAAATCCTTAGAATGGCTTCCTTTGTGGTTTTGTTTCGTAGATTTACGGCAGGTAAAAGAACCTCAAGCCTGATACAGAGGTCTCTGAACAAAATTACTGATGTTTCACAGCAGTTAAAGGGTGTCCATAAACAAAACTCAATTTCGTGTCAACCTTAATAACTGGCAAATGTAAGTAAATTACCCTAAAATTAGGCCTGGAGCGTTTTCTTCCCAAATATCCGTTATCAATTATCACTTCATTTCAAGTATCATCAGCGATCTTCACCTTTGGGATCGTGTTTAGCAAGAATGAACGTTTAACGTTACTACACAACGGGAAGTGAATGAAAAAACACTATAGTAGAAATAAGTTAAACTTTTCTTAGAAATCACGAATATTATTGTTCAGCAACTTGGAAAAAACCCTTGGGAGGAGTCATTGCTTGGGCGGACATGTCTCTTCTACTCTGCTTTTTAGTCGCTGCTTAAGAAGCGCACATTATTATTCGCCTAGCCCGTGCTTTATTTTATTTTATACCCACAACTCGTTTATCACTTAATCACACCACTGTTGTAACTGTCCGACTGTAGAGGTAGGAATAAAGACACAAGAGCATTGCAACAAAAATGCCGTGTTTGTAGTTTGCTTGACAGGCCACGCAAAGAGCAAGGTACAGAGGACGTGAAAACAAATCGTTGCATATAACTAGCGATAGATTTTCACATACATGATGTATTATCACGGGATATTTCCAAAAGTTAATTCACACTTTTTAGGATATTTCATAGCCTTCACTGCCCCCATCTATCTCTTCAAGAAAAAAAAGTTTCTCACCCACTGATTTTCGTAATATAAATTATTTCAATTAAAGCTTTACAAAGATAACTAGCGGTTTTAGTTTTGTTATAGGGAGACCAATCACACATCATTATCATATCAAAATTGTAATATTTAATATACCTCTTACAGAACGGGAATAAGGATTTTAGATTTTGAGTTATGACGATGTAAACAAGATCCTATTAAATTATTCTACACTATAAATTTGCTGTGTTCACAATAGCGACGTGATACTGGTTTCCCACGTATCAGCCCACCTTCTCTTAAGACACCTCATTGGATAACGCAGTAGCTAAAGGCAAAAGACAAATAGAGTTGGAGGGGGCGATTTAACCCTCCTGAATACTCGCACAGATCGTAGACCAAGGGATTTTAGTAAGTTTTTATACTACAGAAAACTGTAACGCAGTACGGTGCACGTTTGTTTTCTTTGTGGGGCATTTGTTAAATCTCTACGCTTCTAGTGGATGAATTCTTATTTTCTCAACTTTCTTTAAGGCACACAAGAGAGTTTTCCATACACATTCCACACTGTTCTCTAAAATAAGCGCTTTTTTGGCTTCTAGTGTAAGGTTCTACGAAAAGCAAGGATATCCATTTCATGTTGTGGGATATACATAATTTAATAATCGTAATACATTCCATCTTCTGTAATTTTGGCTTCTGAGACACGTTAATTTCATTCCATATGTTGATTTCATCTAAATACTGTGATAATGTGTATTTTCCCCATGAAACAGTAATCAGTAAAAACAAACAAAAAATGCCCATTATGGATGTATGTTTTTGTGTGCAAGAGAGAAAGAAGAGAGAGAGCGTAGCAGCACTGGTAGTAGTTGGTTATGTAAATCTGCCTTAATTAGCGTATTCAGAGAAGCTTTGTGAAAATTCCTGGGCCCTCTCACGTCCTCCATACAAAACTCGACGCCACTGTTAATCCTATTCCCCTATGGCAAGCAACTTGCCGATAGTATAACGTCCGCTGTTAGTACAGCTCTTGTTTTTATGATGGTGATGAAGGTTTCGGACTCCGACGAACATTGTTCGCATGTCTAATTACTTGATGTTGCTATTTAAACATACGAGGAAGGCACCGGTTTCCACACACAAGCCCTAGTGGGTCACAAAACACTGCCATTCTATCAAGCCTTTCCCTTTACTGCCCAAAACGTGTTAAGCACACAATCTGATTAAGCAATGACTCCCCCCCAAGTGTGCATCTACACAATCCTCACAAAGGAAAGTGCAAATTAAATGCTGTATACGAGAGCAATTCTTTCATCATATCATCGAGGGCCAAACAAATCTGGCATGTTGCATTCACATCACCTACCCTCCTCGTTCTTTATCAAACTATTCTTACAACACCTCATTCTTTATCAACTTCTTGTTAATCGAAATAAACTTTCATGACATATTTAAACATTTCATTGTAGGTACAGTGCGGACCATTTAAAACCTGTCGGGGCACTAGCGGGAGTACGGCGCGCACCTACTGGGGAAATGCGAGTGCGAACACGCACGATATTAAAACTTATGTGCGGTGAATGGCAGACATACAAGTAATGCGCCAGTGGGAGGCAATGAGCAAACGTAACGTTGCTCTTACGTTTTATCAAGCATACTTTGAAAATTACGTCCATTTTGGATTGGATTGTGAAGTGGAGGGTATAAGGCACCGATCCGGTGAATCCGGATATTGTACCGATACCCCACGAGGGAGCGCCCCTGGGGGTGAGAGATGAGATGAAGGGAGAACCGGACGGCACAACAATAACAGGGTCCCTACAATTTCCAGACATAGACGCCTCAGATGTGTAAACCGGGGACCTACATAGTGGCCAACGCTTCCCCAGGCGTCATTCCTTATACCCCGAAGGCTGAGGGGCGGAGAAAATACACGGTGAATCATCTAAAACTTGCACCGCAAATATTTCGGAAATGGACAGTGCTATTGATGTGCAGTTTTCACAGCATTGATTGGTAGCTAGGGACTCGTACATTTAGCCTATAAACAGATTTTAAGGAGACTGAGAAAGTGTATTTTTTGAGCAAACATACAATTTTTAAGTGGAATAATGCCTAGTTACATCAAAAGAATAAAGGTAGGCTAAATTAGAACGTCAAAGTTAACACCTGCAGACAGCAGTACTACCTCAGTGACCTTTCGCTTTCTACCTGCACTGCCCCTTTCAACATCAGTGATGCAGCAACTTCTTTTGCACTTATGCATGCAGGAAACATAAAACAAAAACTTCTGTCACAAAGGATACTGGTATATTTCGTCATACAACTGTCTTGAACATATGGTATTTTAATCCAAATGATTAAAACCCTTGGAAGATTATCTTTCTTTTTTTAGTTATGTTTTCACACACACACACACATATTCATTCCGAAGGAACTTTTTATAATCTTATGTAACTCCTAAATGTCAATCAGTAGATGAAAACGTACCACAAACAAAACTATAAATCTCTTTAAAACACATCATTTATATAAAATAATTTTTTGTGTCATAAGCCACTTCTGAGATATCCCTTATTAATGGTTCGAATTATTCATTTCTTGGCCAACCTTATTAAAGTTTGTGAAATGCTTTAACATTGTAGTTTTATCTAGAAATCTTTGGTGTATGCAACCCCATTAATTATGTACAAATACTACAGGAAGGCATCACCAATGTCTGCCAGAGCATCCGTGACTAACCTGGAGACTTTCAGAGGGCGCGCCATTCCCAATTGTTAGTTAGGTATCCGAGATGTACCTTGTGCAGTTAACACACTAACAAAAGCTGTGGCACAAGGTAATCGGGAGGCCGGCCCCGAACAGTCCAGATAAACAAAGATAAGTAGCCCTCCCGTCAGCGTAAGCACCGGAGGCGCTATCATCAGATAACTATATTCTTCTGGATGTTTCCCCTTCTCGAACGTTCTGAAACTCTCTCGCAATTTAAGAGTCAGTATATTGGTCAGTGAGTTGGCGAGTGCATTTCTGGTACGACAAAGGGTGATGACTGCTGAGACGTGCAGCGAGTACTGCATCCGCGATTATTGGGAAGTCTTGTGTTCGACTCCGCAACGAGTGAACCGTCCGGAAGAAGAGACTACATCGTGCACATTTCGTCACGCCGCTACATCACGAAGAAAGTGAAGTAACATTGAGAACTTGGAAAAATCAGTTAAAAACTGGAAAAAAAAACTTTTAATCCTCCTTTCTTGTGACAAGGATTAAAAGCTTTGCAAATTACGCTTCAAGTAGAATTTGATAATAGATTAGAGTTTCGATTACATGTGTTCACTTTCATTTGGAATCCATAGTGTTTATATATATATATATATATATACACATACATATATCTCCATAGTATCTATGGTTTTCCCATTGGTGAACCTAATTTATTTTACTTCCCCTTTTCCTATTCTCTGGCTGCTATAACAACGCCCGAAAGCTATGCAACTTCAGAGAAGTTGCCAGGTTATCAGGGGTAGTGAGACATTCCATCGCGTCATTGGTGTCGGTGCCTTCAGTGATGTGTGAATCTAGAAATCCCAACCGTTTAAGGAGATGGTAAATGTAGTTACGCCCTGTTATATAGGCTATTCAATCTCACATCGTCCGGAATATAGATATAGCCCCAACTATGACCTGTATTTCTCCCAAAAGTTTGATATCGAGCTTTCACTGGAAATACATATTTTGAGACCCCTGAAATAAAAAAAAAACATTTTTAGAAAAAGGCCCATGTGTATGTATATGTGAACACCATAATTCAAAAATAAATTGTCCGGTAGAGAAAGTAAAAGGAGAACATGATATAAAATGTACGTATAGTCACCTATTTTGATACAAAAAAAAAAACATACAAATAAAATCTTTCAGCAATTAAACAACCGCGGTAAAACACTGGGTTTATGGGAAGGAACAAAACTTGCGCAAAATCATAAAGGAAAAGCATATTGCGATGTCAGTGTAGAAAGGGCATTTAAACAGAGTATAGGAAGAGATTGAAAAGACGAGGCGAAATGGAGTCTCTTCTATTTCCGATAATCTATTACGCATTTCACTCATCGTATTGCACACTATTATTTTAATGATCGAGTGTTTTTATTATCTTTAATGAATAATTAATATAAAAATAAACAATTTCTAATTTTCTCGCTCCTCCATAATCTCGGACTTCCGGTAACGCAATTCTGCCAATTTAACAGCTATAACTCATACGAGGGTTACTAAAGATGTTATAGTTTCAAATGAATTCTTCTCTAATAAAACCACACTTATGCTAGTTCCAAGTATTCTAAGTTCCAGAAAAGTAATCCATGAGGATGCTGGAGCATAATGTGTGTAATACATCTGTGAAAACCACATTTTTAGCTCAAATAGCTTTCATAGTACGAATGAACAGTTACACTAATATGTTTTATCGTAACCACATACGCACTGAAATGACTATCATATATGTATATACAGGATGGACCATTTAAGTTTATACTGTACCATAATTTTCAAAACTAAGCGTTGTGGAAAGAAATGTATTTAATAAAGGTTGCTTGATATTATGGGGGAAAGTAAATGCCATTAGTCGTGTTTTATTTGGAGGACGTTGTGATGTTCACTTTAGGGTCAATTTAATTTGAGCTTAACTTTAGGCTCCCGCTTAAGAAAAAATCAAATAAATTTCTTTCAACAACGCTTAGTTTTGGAGATATTGTAAAATATATCTACAGATATATAAAATAATCCATCGCCCTACAGTACTATGTACACATGTATATATACATGTATATATATATATATATATGTAATGATGCACATAGTACCGTAAGAAGATGGAATTTTTTTCGGGCGCAAAATCCTTAGCATGGCTTCCTTTGGAAGGGAAGTAACTTAGTGACCCGTGTCGTAGATTTATGGCACGTAAAATGACCTCAAGCCTGATAATGAGACCTCTGAGAAAAATTACCTGTCCTTCATGCCCAGCAAAGAATGGGACGCTAAGGACTACAGTAGTCAAAGAGCGCTCATAAATAACACTCAATTCATTCTACTGTAAGGCGAACTATTGCCAGAATGGTGCTAAAGGAATTGTGATGAACAATACGAGCCAACAACTCACTTAAGCTAACAAGCAGAATGCTCCATCAGGAGAACGTCAATCGTGATGTGTTTATGACGCGTAAGCGTGTGGGCCTTAAGTTTACCCTTCAAAGTTCAAATACTTCAAATCAGTGATCAGTTGCTGCTTTAAGTACAATAGAACAGGCATGGATTCGTGCAATGACATTAAACGGTGAATTTAGTGGCTATCGGAGAGGCAGATATGGCCAAAACATCGTGGTAATAATTCTATGGTATACACGTTTTTTAGAAGATACAACAAAGGAAGAAGGAAATCAACTCCAGTTCAAAAGGTACTCAGGAACTTACTGCTAAAGCGTGTGGTGTAGTCAAAGCAAGTGCGTCTCGCGAGGTGCTTGCATTACCTAGACAGTGTGCGATTGAGAGGGCAATATGAAACAAGGGGGGGTTACAAAGTAGCAACACATACTGAATAACAGCGTCTGATTCGCTGGAGAGTAAAACTCTTCCCATTTGAAAGGTACTGTGGAGTCTAATGAACTGAAATGTTGTGATAGGTCGATTCCGTTTTCCTGAGACTATTACTGCAAGAATAACAAAACTATGTAAAATTATCATCCAGGATGGGAGTTTACGAGGAGCCTGTCTGTCAGCAGGAAGCATCTTGGTAAGGAGGCAGAGAAGAGGGAGGAGCAGGATAGTCCAGATTGGAGAATTAATGTCAGCGGGGTCAGAGTAGCATCCAACATCTCGCACGCCCCCTACACAAAAAGGAAAAAAACCGGAATCCAATCACGCAGTCCACCATTTTTCCACTGAAGGGAGAGTGTGAGCGAGAGAGGGAGAAGAAAGTAAAGGGATTGCCAGAGTAAAGGGAAGGGTAGAAGAATGAAAAGTAGCAGCTCAACTGGGCGACGGAGGTACTGTGTGGGAGACGGCGGTTAAAATGTTCCCCTGTTAACACGCATTCTTTTTCATGCTCATTTCATTTGCTCGCCTTCTGGAAGCGTAAACATTCTGCGTTCTGTACCACTCTTGTCCACGCACATGTGTTATAGTACTGTACTTGGAATCAGGATACTTCAGTTCTGTCTGAGCATGTATAAAACTCATCTTATTGTGGGATGATCTACGCGTTTAAAAGTCATCAGATTAACAGTCATTGCTACAGATATATAAGTTCAAAGTGACACAGAAAAAAATATGATGTGTTGTGCATCCACATGATTTTCTCTACTCGCTCTTCTACAAACTATTCTTATAAAAGATTATTTCTTGTTAATCTGGACGAACTTTCATTGCCATTTATACATTTCGTTGTAGACGTACGATACAGCAGATAAAGCGGTAGAGTTACAAAAAATCTGAAGTGTTACATTCACAAATTTTCTCTATCCTCTATACAGGCATACAAATTATTCTCACGAAAATTTATTACCTTCTCTACCACGTACACTCCACGTATTGCATTACACCCATAAATTTGATATCAAGATTTCACCGAAAATATATGTTTTGAGGCCGCTGAATCCAAATAAAGCACTTTTGGAAACATGACCGTCATGTGTGTGTGTGTGTGTGTGTGAACACCGTAACTCAAAAACAAGAAGTTCGTTAAAAACCAAACTTGGTATTTAAGTTCGATATTTTCCAAAGATGAAGCACCCAGCTTTTCAACAAAATCCCCTCAATCAAACTAACCTTTACATGAACATTTTCCGGAATTTTTGATTTTCTAAAAAATGGCTAACGATTTTGATTAAAATCCCATATAAGAAATACAATTACATTAAAAATAAAGGATATATCTTGAATTTTCTAGGAAAAGTCTATGAAGTCCTAATCATTCGGAAGGAATTTTGTATATTTTGTATAATTGGAAAACGTTAAACGCTAGACGAAAAGTACTACATAAAAATTGTAGATCGCTTTAAAATACACAATTTATTTCCAATAAGATTTTTTGTAGCATAAGCCGTTTCCGAGAAATTCGGCATTAAAGGTTCGAATTTTCCATTTCCTGGTCCTTCTCTTGAAGTCCTGTCAACTTTCCGTTGTTTCTCGCGATTGCGTGGAAACAGTATGGAACTTTAAGGCCAGCATATAACGTCCAGTTCTTAAACAGTCGACTATCTCTGTTACCTTTGTATCTATAACGATAGTGTAATATAGCTATTTCTAACTTTTTATATTCGGGGGTTTCAAAACATGTATTTCCAATAAAATCTCGGTATCGAATTTTTAGGTGGAATACAATTCCCCCTCTATCTGCTATGTAGGTGGAAGAGAAAGTAAAAGCAAGTGCCTATGGGAGGCTTTGAAATTCCATGTTTGTTGCACGAACAAGAGGAAACACGAACAGCACCTTACCACATGAAAAAATCTGATGTGTTACACTCACATGACTTTCTCTACTCTTGTACAAACTGTTTTTACAAACGCTTATTCTCCATATGCTTCATGTTAATCGGGATATCGAGATGTCAATCTTATTGGTAATTTTCTTGTAGATGCAAGGGGAATATTGTAGGTTTTAAGCGATAGTCAAATATTTTAACGCTGGTTCCTATGTGGCGCATTCGATTCTCTTTGCATGTCCAGGACATAAAAAAGATGAATAACGAATTTGAGAAAAAGTATAAGTATTGGAAAATTTAAGGGAATAACAAGCAATAATTCGAAAACGGTTCACTCAACAAAATAAATGTATATGACATAAATTGTGTAATTTAATACGATCTACATGTTTTGTGTACTAAACTTTTGTCTATCTCTTATGGTTTACCAGTTATGCAAAAGTCGTTCACAATGAAGAACACTTTTGGAGACATTCCCAGAAAATTTGAGATGTACATTTCATTTCTCACGACAATATCTTAAACATATGGTATTTTAATCAAAATCGTTAGAGCCATTTTTGAGAAAATTAAAATTTTCGAACAATGTTCCATGTAAAGAGTAGTCTGGGGTGGGGGATTTTCTTTAAAACCTTTGTGTCGCATCTCTGGAAGATACTGAACCTAAATACCAAGTTTGGTGTTTATCCGACTGTTCGTTTCTAAATTATGCTGTTCACAGACACACACACACACACACATACACACACACGGACATGTTTCCAAAAATGCTTATTTTGGATTCAAAGGCTCTCAAAACATGTATTTCCGGTGAAATCTCGGTATCGAATTTTTGAGTAGAATACAATACTTCCCCTACTTACTATACGTAGTAGAGATAGTAAAAATCTGATGTGTTACACCTACTTACTCTACTCTTATACAAACCAGTTTTACAAATGCTTATTCTCAGCTACTCCATGTTAATCAAGATGTTAATCTTACTGCTAATTTTCTTATACGTGCAAGGGAAATATGGTAGGCATTAAGCGATAGTCAAATATTTTAAGAGCTGGTTGTTATGTGGCGCATTCCATTCTCTTTGTATGTCCAGGACATAAAAAAATGAATAACGAATTCCCATTTGAGAAAAAGTATTGGAAAATTAAAGGGAATAACAACGATTATCTCGAAAATGGTTCACTCAACGACATAAATTGTGTACATTAACGCGATCTACGTTTTTTGTGTAGTAAAATTTTGTCTATCTCTTATGGTTTACCAGTTATGCAAAAGTCGTTCTGAATGAAGAATAGTTTTGGAGACACTCCCAGAAAATTCAAGATATACATTTTATTTATCATCTCTGGAAGATACAGAAGCTAAATACCAAGTTTGGTATTTATCCGACTGTTCGTTTCTGAGTTATGCTGTTCACAGACACACACACCGACATGTTTTAAAAATGTTTTTTTCTGGATTCAGGGGGCCTCAAAACATATAAATCTCGGTATCGAATTTTTGGGTATACTTCCTCTACTTATTATACGTGGTAGAGAAAGTAAAAATTACATGTGACATAAATTATGTATTGTAACGAGATCTACATTTTTTGTGTAGAAACATGCCTTATTTCTTACGGTTTACCAGTTATGGAAAAGCCATTTAGAAAGTAGAGAACTGTTATAACTTTTATAAAGGATAGTTTTATGCGAGAGAATTAGCTTGAAAATCTTCGAGTTGGATCTTTGAAGGATGTTGAATTTGAGTACCAAGTTTGGTACCTAACCACTTTTCGTTTTTATGTTAGGTTGTTCACACATAAGCGCGCGGATCTTTTCGAAAAAGGCCTTTTTGGATTCAGGGAGCCTCAAAACGTTTATTTCCAGTGAAATATCGGTATATAATTTTTGGGTGCGGGGGAATAACCTCTTTTTATAGGTTAATAAGCGTTGAGCATGTCTAAAAACTGACTTTCCAGTTTGAGCCCTGATATATCGGCAACTTCTCTGCCTTAAT
Organism: Deroplatys truncata; assembly: GCA_030765065.1. Lineage (NCBI taxonomy): Eukaryota > Metazoa > Arthropoda > Insecta > Mantodea > Mantidae > Deroplatys > Deroplatys truncata. Next base: position 23,879,700 of record CM060979.1, read on the forward strand.
TGTGTTACTTCCCCTCTGCAAACATTGCAGCTTTCGCCTTTGGTTTAGATCGTCCCGCTGTACAACTAAGGCGGTGAAGTTGCCTGCACTCTAAGAGCTTCGTATGTACGGGTTCCTGAAGAAGTTGATAACTTGGCATGTGAAAGGTTTCTGCACCTCATACACTGTAGCTACCACCCGAAAGGAGGAAGGGATGAAGTGAAGGAACAAAGTTTGGTATTTATCGTCATTTCTTTTTATGATGTTGTAGACAAATAGACACAGACACGAACCTTTTTCTAAAAGTGTCTTTTTTTTGTTTCAGAAGGCCCCAAACCATATATTTTCTGTGAAACCTTGACATTAATTTTTGGGTAGAAAACTATACTTCCTCTTACCTACTGTTGGTAGATGGTATAGAAACTAAAAGGAAACAATACAGACAATAGGGAAGAACTAAACACCTTTCAATCGAATGAAAAGGTAAGAACGTATAGAGAAAAATCTGATGCGATACATTCAAATGACTTTCTCTACGTTCTATCGTTTATTAGTGGGTATACAAGCTATTCTTCCTAAATTTTATTTTTCTATCACTACGTTTAGTACAAATACACCTTTTCAGAAACAGTTACATGACATATTTCGTTATAGATACAAAAGGAACAGCGACAGTCAGATGTTTAACAGAAACGGCTTATGCCACAAAAAAGTAATTTGAAATAAATTGTGTGTGTTAAAGAGATTTACATTTTTTGCGTAGTAAATTTTCGTCTATCGCTCAAGGATACACGAGATTACAAAAATAGGCTATTCCCATATAATTCAAGATATAAATTTTATTAGTAATGTGAATATCTTTAATATACGGTATTTTAATAAAAATCATTACAGCCATTTTTTAGAAAATAAAAAATTTCAAGAAGTTTTCTATGTAAAGGTTAGTTTGGGGTGCGGAAATTTTGTTGAAAACCTTTTTGTCGCATCCTTGGAAGATATTGAATCTAAATATCAAGTATGGTATTTATTCGACTTTTCGTTTTTGAGTTATGGCGTTCACAGACACAGAGATACACGCACGCACACACACACATGTTCCCAAAACTGCTTTAATTGGATACAGGAGGGATCCAAACATATATTTCCGGTGAAATCTCGGTATGAAATGTTTGAGTGGAATGCAATCCCTGCCCTACTTATTATACTTAGTAGGAAAAACAGAAATGAAAAGAACATATGAGACAACGTAGCTAAAATTTCTTTAAACTATAAATCAGAGAGCCACCAAGGCAAACCAAGTTTAGTGAAGAGATGGACAGACCAAATAAAGTAATCTAAAGGTTGGTACAGCCTCTAACCTACACCTTGTGGTAGATGTTTAACTTAAGGTGACCTAGGACAGATTATATGATATTCTACAATTCTTTTTCAGTCTTTTTAAAATTTTGTATGTTAGTTTCCCTCATTATAAATAGCACTATGTGTAAATTTCAATAAAATTTATGAAGTAGTTTTTTCAGATATGAGTTATTTTCTGTTTTTCATATCACGTAACCTATTTGAAAATCATGAAATACTCCTCGCGCGACAAATTTTATTTTTCATCAGTACCACTTTGTCACATTAATATTTAAACTCCTAACAAATTATCCTAGTATTATTTTTTTCATTTTGTGTTTTGAATAACAAATTATTAATTATAATTATTAATGCAGATATTACAGCCGAAAAAGTAAAAAGTTTTAGGATTAATAGCCCACTGTGTCTAAGTTTTACGTAGTAGCCCAAAACTGATACTTCAACTTCTTTAGATAGAACAGTAGAACTATTATGCCAAGTTTCATGCAAAACTAAGGAAAACTGTCCCGCATGGGACATTTGACATATTGAAAAATGTCGTTCTAAGAAAACTTAAATTTTATATTGAAAACCTTTATACAGGCTAATGTACCTGGTGTAAAGGGTTAAAATTGTCCAGAACCATAGCACTCTCCCTCCTCCTTTTCCTTAGCCTCTTCTGATTGCAATTTCAACACCTTATTTTTCTTTCTGGTGGACTTCTGCTGTTCTAATGTGGTTATCTTGAACTCCTCTTTTCCTCTTCTTGGCCTAGCCTTGTCATAAATTATTTGAACTGCTGTTTTTGCCTCTGAGAGTTGACGTCTATCATTTTTTAAAAATCATTTCTTCATATTCTGACCAGTTTTGATACCCATTTTTTGCATAACTTTAAACCTACCACTACATCCTTCAAGGATACCCAATGAGGTGAAGTGTATTCTTCTTGGAGTAAGAATAAAAATAAAAAAAATTATTACTTTGGGGTGCGAATCTCTGACTATGCAACGTAACCATATCATGTCACAATACCTTAACACGCTTGGCCATCTAAACACAGCATTGTCTGATCTTATTAATATTGTGTGTGATTTTTTTAAACTTAAGTGTAAAATGCATATGTGTATCCAATCAAAACCCGTCAGCATCCAGCCATGCCGTCACACCGCTTGCTTTAGTTGAGCCCTCCCCATCCTTTACCACAGTTTCAATTGAATGCAGAATATGCATTTTACTGGGTTTCGATCCTACGATCCTTGGTTTTGATAGATTAGCTACTGCTAGACCGCATGGCCATAAATCTCGATGTCGAAGTCAAGTTGCAGATGGAAGCACATTGCAGGAGGTTGTGGAAGATGGGGGGCGTGACCTTGCGCCGCCATATTTAAATGTCCAATTTAAAGGCTTTCTAATCGTGTAACATCCCATATTATATATATCATTTTAAAGCTAAGGAGTTGTACTTTTATTGAATAGAAAACAAAAAATAATAAATATTTTTGCGGAAACTCACTTCTCGGTGTACTTAATCCATTACCCACCCTCTTGGCACACTGACTATGGCGCAAATTTGAATTATTTTTGGGAAGGAAAGTAACTATTTGCAAGTGAGAACAAAAATAGGCGTGGCAGGCATTTAAATTTCCGTGCATGGTTATTAAAACGCCTGCCAAACCCTTTAAAAAAGTTTTTATCACTATCAAACACATTTAAATGTTTGACTAACATTATAAAGGGTTAAGTTTTGCAGAAATCAAAAAACTGAAAATGTTGGCCATTTTGACTAAACAATCTGTCCTAGGTCCCCTTAATACAGTGGAGGAAAAAATTAATCAATAAATAGGCAAGAATTACCAGAAGGAACTACTAATAATACTCCGAAATACTTACCATCAGCTGATTATAAATGGTAATGATGAGTGAAGGGAGAGAAAAACCCAAATTGTGAGTCACCGAGACTACTAAATGACGTTTTAACATGCATCACTGCTGTTATTAAAAAGGCAATATTCAGAAAAGGGACAAGTAAGTCAGGTAATGTATAACAGGTTTCTGTTTCAGAAAAATCCAAAAGCAAGAATTAAAGTGAAAGGATTTTACGTCTGGAAGGTCAAGTTTTTCGTTTGGAACTAACGCGTAGAAGTAGAAAATCTTGCGTTGAATGACATTTTTAATCTCCGAAGCTAAACACTGGACATAAAACCTCGAAAGTGGAAATTAAAATGGCAAATGAGAACCACAGAGGGACCTTTTCATACAGCTTTATAGCCCCGTTCTCGTTATAATGAATATTAAAGTCGACAGCCGTCAGCAGTAACTAAGCCAAAAACTTTTGGTTCCTCGTGAAAAATGAATAGCAGTAAATGCATCTGCAGAACAAATTACTTTTAAAGTCCAGAATTGATAACACACTTAATTTGAGAAGGAAACTAGCGCTTGATTTTAAATTCTGAAGTTCCTTTCCCTTTAGAGGCTTGATTATAAAACTTTCGCTAAATCATAACACAATATTAAAACATAATACTAAAGCAGAATAATAATTTTACTGTTGGTATGAAATGTCAATCCCGGTGCGAGGTTTTATACTTTTCTAAGCCTGTAAAGTATACATTAAAAGTAAATTGTCAAACTCATCAACAATTTGGTTTTTAATCTTGTCCTTTCTTGATTTATAATTAGACACCATTGTAATAAATATGTGAAATTACTGATATAAAAGTTTATATATTATTGTTGTAAGCCCTTTCTTTTATATTTTCTTATTCTATACGTATAATGCAAAGTAGTCCGCATAGTGTTATACAGGTGAGCCAAAAGACTACGAACCGCCTGCGTGGTGTTTTTCCGGTCCGCTTCTTTGGCGCTCGTTGACGTCTGCCGCTATCACAGAAAGGCGCGGGTGAAACCATACAACATTTTTAAAACTACTTTTAAAGGCTTTACTTACCAACTTTATGAAAGAAGATGCTGAAACTGACCACCGTCGTTGTCCATACATTTTTGGCACCTCTAGGAAACTATCCATCACTCGCCGTAGTTCACGTTGAGAAATGCTGGCAATTTCCTGGCGGATATTTTGTTTTAGTTCTTCCAGGGTGTGTGGGTTTGTCTTGTACACTTTGTTTTAAGTTACCCAGAGATGCAAATCCCAGGGGGTTAGGTCGGGGGGCCGAAGGTGCCATTAATCTCTACTAATAATTCTGCCCTCAAACACACTTTCGTAAAGTTGTTAACAAATAAAACTGAAAAGAACACAGAACAATTCTAACAATACGAGAAAATAAATATAACTAAAAAGTACACAGAACATTAAAATTCTAACAATTCTAGATAATAAACCAAACTGAAAGGTGAACAGAACAACTCATCAATTTGAGACAGTAAATAAAACTGAAATGTACACAGAACAATTTCATCGATTTGAGACAAAAAATAAAACTGAAATGTACACAGAACAATTCTATCGATTTGAGACAATAAATAAAACTGAAAAGTGAACAGAACAATTATAACAATTCGTGACAAAAAATAAAACTGAAATGTACACAGAACAATACTATCGATTTGAGACAATAAATAAAACTGAAAAGTGAACAGAACAATTATAACAATTCGTGACAAAAAATAAAACTGAAATGTACACAGAACAATTCTATCGATTTGAGACAGTAAATAAAACTGAAAAGTGAACACAACAATTTTAACAACTCGAGACAATAAATAAAACTGAAATGTACACAGAACAATACTATCGATTTGAGACAGTAAATAAAACTGAAAAGTGAACAGAACAATTTTAACAACTCGAGACAATAAATAAAACTGAAATGTACACAGAACAATACTATCGATTTGAGACAGTAAATAAAACTCAAAAGTACACAGAACAATTGTAGCAAGGCTGGCCTTGTAGCTAAATTGGTAGGGCACCTACCTACTGTGAGAGGGGCTCCGGGTTCAATTCCCGGCTGCAGGTGGCATTTTTTCTCTACCCAAGACTATTCTCTATCCTCTCCAGAGTCTGGAAGTATGAAAGAGTGTGAATGTCTGGGATCTAATGAGTAAAATCTAAAGTTTACTAGAAATCCAACGATAAGCGAAGACGAGCTAACACCATTACCTATAATGTGTCCCAAAGGAAAGGTTACCGATAAAACCATTTTAGTTAAAGGCGGGGTATAAATGGAACTTAAAAAAAAATTTAACTGTTAGAGACAACATATAAAACTAAAAATTACACAGAAAACATGACATTTGTGAACACTAGCTAAAATTATTACGATTGCTTTTATTTTGGCGTATGCAAACCTCTTTCGTTTTACGCTTTTAAGCACTTTATTAACCTTAGGGTTCTTCATCTCAAAGACCAATAGTCAGACATTTATTTTAAATTCTTTGATTCATACAAACAGAAATGTACCCAAGCGGTGGTAGTTGACTAATTTTTACTTTCTCTGCCACGTACATAGTAGGTAGAGAAGATATTGTATTCTACCCAAACTTCTATACAAAGATTTCACCGAAAATGCATATTTTGAGGACTCCTGAATCCAAAAAGCATAACTCAAAAACGAAAAGTCGAATAAATACCAAACTTGGTATTTAAGTTCAGTACCCTCCAAAGAACGAAGACTTTCAAAATAACCCCCCACTCGATCTACGCCTTAGATGGAACATTTTTCGAATTTTTTTTATTTTCTCAAAATTGGCTTTAACAATTTTGATAAACTATCATATATTAATGATTTTTACATGTAAAATAAAATGTAGATTTTGAATTTTCTAGGAACAGCCTCTGAAATCGTCTTCATTTGGAAGGAATTTTGTAGAATCTGGTATAACTGATAAACGATAAGTGGCAGACGAAAACTTACTCACGAAAAATGTAGGTATCTTTAAAACACATAATTTATTTCAAACAACTTCTTTGTGGCATAAGCTATTTCCGAGATATCTTTCATTAATAGTTGGAATTGTTCAACACTGCCACTCTTTTAAAGTCCTGTGGACATTCAGTTGTACTTCATGCAAGAAGTAATATAAGGCCAGTATATAGCGTCTGAAACATTTTATTACCGCTATTTGCTTTGCATGTGTAACAAGATGTGTAATGTAGCTATTTATGCAACGGTTTATTTCGATTAAAATAAAGTAGACAGAAAAAAACTTTTGATTTGATACATTCACATGACTTTTTCTATCCTCTATCTATTTTGTGGACACACAAACTATTATTACTAAAGCTTAGTTATCTATATACTATATTTAATCCAAATAAACCTTTTAAAATAGCTACATTACACATTTCGTTATAGATACAAAGATAACAGCGATAGTTAAATGTTTAAGAACTGAACGCTATATGCTGGCCTTAAAATTCCATACTGACTTCATGCATTCGCGAGAAACAACTGAAAATCCATGGGACTTCAGAAGAATAAGTATTTAACAATTCGTACACTTAATAACGCATATCTCACAAACGGCTTATGCCAAAAAAAACTTATGTTAAGTAAATTGTGTATTTTAAAGATATCTACATTTTTTCTGTGGTACGATTTCGTCTATCGCATAACGTTTACAAGTTATACAAGATTATATAAAATTCCTTCCGAATGAAGAGGACTTCCTAGACACTACCTAGAAAATTCAAGATATACATTTATCTGTCATGTAAATATCTTTAATATATGGCATTTTAATCAAAATCGTTACACACATTTTTTAGAAAATCAAATTTTTCGAAAAATGTTTCAGGTAGTAGGTAGGTGGTAGGGGGATTTTCTTAAAAATCATCGTTTCGCCTCCTTGGAGGATACTAAACTCAAATACCAAGTTTGGTATTTATGCGACTTTTCGTTTTTGAGTTCACATACAGACACATGAGGATATATTTCCAAAAATGCTTTATTTGGATTCAGGACACTTAAAAACATGTATTTTCGGTGAAATATCGGTACCGAATACTTATTATACATAACAAAAAAGTAATAAGCTTCCGAAAGATATGTTTTTATACGCATTAATAAATTACAGGGTGGAGAGTGTCATGTGAATGTAACAAATTAGCCTTTTTTTCCTTTCTCTACTACGTATAGTAAGCAAGGGAAGTATTGTATTCCACCCAAAAATTCGATACCCAAATTTCACCGGAAATATATGTTTTGAGACCCCCCTGAATCCAAAAAAAGCATTTCTGGAAACATGTCCGTGTGTGTGTGTGTTTGTGAACAGCATAACTCAAAAACGAACAGTCGGATAAACACCAAACTTGGTATTTAGGTTCAGTATCTTCTAGAGATGCGACACGAAGGTTTTCAAGAAAACCCCCCACCACAGATTACCCTTTACATGAAACATTTTTCGAAAATTTTGATTTTCTCAAAAATGGCTCTAACGAGTTTGATTAAAATATCATATGTTTAAGATATTGTCATGAGAAATGAAAAGCATATCTCGAATTTTCTGGGAATGTCTCCAAAAGTATTCTTCATTGTGTACTACTTTTGCATAACTGGTAAACCATAAGAGATAGACAAAGTTTTGCTGCACAAAAAATGTAGATCGCGTTAAAATACACACTATATGTCATATATATTTTTGTTGTTGAGTGAACCATTTTCTAGATATTGCTTGTTATTCCCTTAAATTTTCCAATATTTATACTGTTTCTCAAATTCGTTATTCATTTCTTTTACGTACTGGACATGCAAAGAGAATGGAATACTCCACATAACAACCAGCTCTTAAAATATTTGTCTACGCTTAAAGCCTACCAATTCCCCTTGCATCTACAAGAAAATTAGCAATAAGATTAACATCTCGATTAACATGAACCATATGGAGAATAAGCGTTTGTACAAGAGTAGAGAAAGTAATGTGAGTAACACATCGGTTTTTCATTTAATACGAAGAATATGACTGGTTTTCCTGGCATAACTGACAGACCTCTCAGATAAAAGAGAAGTTTTTTGGAATTGTATCGAGATAATTTCTAAATCTCCATTATCGTTATGGAAATATCCTAAAAAATCAAGAATATTCTGTGTGTTTCAGAATTCGTGCTTGAAATTAAATAGCACAAATGATAAAACCAGCAATTCATGACAAGTTCTTGGAGAAGTAAAACTTTAAACTGGAATTAGGAGCCAGAAACGTCTCTTGTGATGAAGAACACCGACTCTCTCTTAGAGGAGTTTGTAAATTTTGCTCTGTGACACGTCCATGTTTCGCCACGCGAAGCGACAATGTTTATTTGTTAGGTAACAGGGAGACGATTACCTGTGAACCGCACCAATGAATACAGTTTACAAGGTCAATGCGCATTTGCCAACGTCCATCTCCATGGTGTGAGGGCAGCATGTCTACCCTAAAGCAAAAATGTTCCCAGCTTAAACCGAGTTAGTGAAATTGTCGAGCATAGTAAGTACTGGAAAATTCAAACAAATAACAAAGAATATCTCGAAAATGGTTCACTGGACAAAATAATATATATGACATAAATTGTGAGTTTTAACAAGATCTACATTTTTTGTGTAGTAAAATTTTGTCTATCTCTTACGCTTACAAGTTATACAAAAGTCATTCAGAATGAAGAGGACTTTTGGGGACATTCCCATAAAGCTCAAAATATACATTTCTTTTGCCATGAAAATATCTTAAACCTATGTTTTAATCAAAATTGTTAAGAGCCATTTTTGAGAAAATCATAACTTTCGAAAAATGTTCCATTTAAAGGGTAGTCTGAAAAATCTTCATGTCGCATCCTTGGAAGATATTAAATTCAAATACGAAGTTTGGTATTTATCCGACTTTTACTTTTTGAGTTATGCTGTTTACAGGCACACAGACAAGTTTCCAAAAATGCTTTATTTGGAGTCAGGGAACCTCAAAAAATATATTTTCGCTGAAATTTCGCTATCAAAATTTTGGGTGGAATGCAGTACTTCTATTTACTATACGTGGTAGAGAAAGCAATAAAAATAGAGCATAATTACGTCATTGAAGCCTGATGCTACCTGACCAATAAGAAATCACTTAAGTTATGCTCCAAGCGTGGGGTAGTTTAGTATAAATACAGCGAGAAATTCTTGTCAGTGCCCCAGACTCGACATGTAATCAACGCCGAATCCACGCTAGAAAGTGATAGAAAATGCGCGCGCATATATTCTTCCGCGGACAATGAAAGTGCCGATGCTTATATTCCAGCGAGATTAATGTTAATACCACGACGGTGCCGATTATGATCATACGTATTTAAATATGCATTGTTGCGTAAATCAGAAAGATACGCGAGAATCAATTATAGTTCGTTGCGCGATATAAAATACAAAGTTAGCAACGCCAGGAATATTCTTAACAGTAGCACGTGTTCTGTGAACGTGTAAAACAGAGAACATTATACGGATTTATACAGTGTTTTTTCAACTAAGGTTCAGTTTCAGTTTAAATTTAAATACATGATTGTGTTAGCAACTTATCCAGTGATCCAGTTACCTGTCCACGATCTTCGTTACCGCTAGCAAACCGTTAGCAAAGATTTATGCCTCTACACTGAGAGAGACCTATCCGAGGTAAACCTTTATTTAATGATAACACAGTAATACGACGAAGATTGGCTGCAGAAGCAGAAGCCACTTCCTAACAGGGGAAACTTCGTTGAGACCAGCGGTCAGCCAACCGCAGACTGCGACACGCCGATCCAGCCTATTCTTTCGACACAGCCTGCTGTAAAGTTAATGTGAATAAGAATAAAACATTGACCTTCAAGAATGATTCGGTTTATAGTAGGGAAAAGACATGGTCATATGCAGGACAGACGCTGGACAATGTTAAAAAATCTGAAGTGTTACACTCACATGACTTTCTCTACTCTTGTACAAACTATCTTTACAAACGCTTAAACCCGTATGCTTCATGTTAATCGAGATGTTAATCTTATTGCTAATTTTCTTGTAGATGCAAGGGGAATTGGTAGGCTTTAAGCGATAGTCAAATATTTTAAGAGCTGGTTGCTATGTGGAGTATTCCATTCTCTATGGACTACCAGGAAAAAAAATGAACAACAATTTCAGAAAAAGTATAAGTATTGAAAAATTTAAGGGAATAACAAGCAATATCTCGAAAATGGTTCACCCAACAAAAAAAATGCATATGACATAAATTGTGTATTTTAACACATCAGATTTTTAAAATAGAGTAATCAGTTAAGGCTATGGCCCTCCTGATCCCCTGATTTAACTGCATGGGATATTTGTTGATGGTGAAACTTGAAAAATAAAACAATATGCAACAAATCCCCATAAGAGAATTCATTCGTTTTCGGATATTGAACCGTCGAGTGTGAATGAAAATTTTCTGAGAAAATGCCAGAAATATATTGGTAGTGAAGGACATTTCCAACATACTTTATGATAGGTATGTGCTTATTATCATTGTAATTATAATATGAGAATGTGAAACTGTTGCGGGGATATTATACCCTTTTAAACCGAGCCGAGGCGGCCGGCGCGCGAGCCGCCGAGCGGTAGCTGCGGTGCGAGGGAAAAGCACTGTAGCAGGAAAAGCAATAAGCATACGAATAAAACAATGGGACAATCTGCATTTACCCAAATTAAATTAAAATTAAACTTGAGTAAAATAATTTATTTCACACGCTGCAATGAATCCCATCTCATTAAGCATCTGCAATGGGAAAGCTGAAGCGGGAGCAAGCAAATTATTTTCTGGAGCAATAGCTAGGTAACACCTATGTTGTCGACTATTTGCTAACCGTTTTCAATGTTGAATGTCTTCTTGTTTCGAGCAGAAAATACGCTTTAAAGCTGGCAGGGATAATCCGTCCCATTTCTCATATTCCCCGTTCCTCTTAACACAGACGCATTAAAGTCTGGGGAAGAAACTAGGGCAAGACAGAGTGCTTTCACCAAGTGTATTTCAAAGTTTAACTTCATGCCATTTGCAAACTTGAGTTCTCAGTGAAACAGCGTGACGTCTCAGGAAACAGCAAACAGCCTCCTTGGTGCTATTGCTCAGGGTCTTAACTAGCTTCTTGGTGAATGAAGCAATTTGGGTCAACCTTAGGTGTTTACTTCTCAGCGTAGTAGCAGCATTTAACGTCTCTTTTCTGTTTCTATCTCACAAATTATTTTTGAATGGTTGGTGGGCCATATAAAATCATAAAAAGTCTAATCAATTATTTTCTTCCTTATATTTTGATGTTTAAAGGCACTAAACTTTCCATGATTATTTAATATTTATACGAAAGCTTTAAAGAAACGTTCTGACATTGAGAATATTTTTCGTGGGCCCAACAGGCAAAGCTAGGTCCCAATGCACGTTTTCTCTAATTTTCATTTTTAAACCTTAAAGAGCATCCAACACATTTTTTTTCAAATTTACTTTAGTATTAAGTGGACTGAGAAGTGTTACATTCACACGACTTTCTCTACCCTCTCGAAGTTTATTTTCTTCATTTTAATGAGATAAGACTTTGCCGAAATAGGTACATTATACATTTCCTTGTACCTACAGATACAAACGGAATACCGATAGTGAAATGTTTAAGAAGTGGTATGTTTACCTTAAAATTGAACACACTTTCCATGCAATCGCGAGAAACAACTGAAAATTGACAGGACTTTTAAAAGAATGACCAAGTATTGAACAATTTGAACCATTAATAAAAGTATCTCAGGAATGCCTTATGCCACAATAAACTAATTTTAAATGAATTGTGTTTTAAAAACCGATCTACATGTTTTTGTAGTAGGATTTCGTCTATCGCATAACATTTACCAAAATTATACAAGATTATACACAATATCCTTCGAATGAAGGGAAATTCTCAGGCTATTTCTAGAAAATTCATGATATGCATTTTATTTTTCATGCAAGTGTCCTTAGTGTATGACATTTTAATCAAAATTGTTACGGCCATTTTTAGAAAAACAAAAATTTAGAAACTTTATCATATAAATGGTAGTTGGTTGGAGCGGATTTCAAATTAAATGAAATTGAGTTTTATTTATGGACGCTCTTTAACTGCTGTGCTCCTTAGCGTCCCATTCTATATTGGTCGTGAGAGACTGGTAATTTTGCTCAGAGGCCTCTTTATCAGGCTTGAGGTTCTTTTACGTGCCGTAAATCTACGACACGGGACCACCGGCTTTACTTCCCTTCCGAAGGAAGCCATGCTAAGGATTTTTACGTCCGAAAAGAATCCATCGCCCTCCGCCGGGTTTGAACCCGCGACCTCGGGAACTAGAGGCCAGCAAGGTAACCACTATACCACGCAGGACGACGCTGCATCCTTCAAAGATACTGTACTTATATACTAAGTATGTTTGTTTTCCGACTTTTCGTTTCTGAGTCAGGCTGTTTACATACAAACACAAATACACACACATATATATATATATATATATATATATATATATATATGGATCTTTTCCTAAACATAAATGTTTTTTTAAGGTTCAGAGGCTTCATAGAATAGATTTCCGCTGGAATCTCCACATCGAATTCTTGGGTGAAATGCAATACTTCCCCTACTTACATACGTAATAAAAAAAGTAGTTAAAAAGATTGTGATTATTTACGATGAAACAGTGTTTTTAACACTTAAATGATTTCAGTCAAATCATATAATATGTAAATTCAATAACAGCCCGCCTTGAAGCAATATGTGTATATAATAATTTGTAAAATGTATGTAACAGTCATTACATATGCTTTTATTATTGTAAACATGATCAATAATGTTATATGAATGTATTACGTGCTTTAATAATGTAGGAACTGTGAGAATAATAAGTTTAACGTTGCTAACAATAGGTAACCTTGAGGCAATAATGAGTTTGAGAGTTTAAGTGTTATTTGTGATTCTTGGAAGCATTAATGTAATTTTAGTGAGAGTTTATAAAAAACAGCCAATCAACAACCAGAAAATACTTTAGTTAAATGCAGGTATTATATTGGAGTAGGATTAGCCAGTCAGAGACTTGAAATACAGAAATTCACAAGTTTAGACGGTTGAAATCTAGTCAGTTGCCTGCAGACAGTGATAGTAACCGGATGCAAGATGCGTCCTCGAGAGATTTAATATGTATTCGTGTGAGACGAAAAATAGTTTACGTGTTAAAAAAGTGTAATTAACTAATAAAAAGAATCTCACATCTCTCTATATCAGTGAAGTGCTATTTAATTTGTGTCAAGGATTAATAAAAAGGAGTGAATTATAGCTTAAAATCTGCGTAAGCCTACATTCTTGTCGTATCACGCCCTGCCAAGACTTCCATGTCTCTAACAATAATACTGACGCAGCCGAGGCAAACCTAAATATATAACATCTACAGAAACAGTCAAATTACAAAGCTATTATTTTTAAACTTGGGACAAAGGCCACCTGAATGTACATTTGGGGCGAAAGCTACGGAAAATGTTTACTATACGTGCGGTTGCAATTACTACAAGTTCGGCTCTCCAACAGTTGAAATATGATACAACACCTTCAATAATAAACTACTTCATCAACGATTAAGAATGTATATGGTTTATTGGTCATTTAAAACATTTAATCATTTAAAAAAAGCATTTAAATATACTACGCATCGCTGCAAACTTTGGAGCTCAGGCCCATTTTATAATTTAATATAACACGTATTTATCTGCCAAAACTGGCATCACAAGCCTCATCCAAGGAGTCCCAGGTGAAGAGACATAGAAATGCAAATCATGATGTATGCAGTTGATAAGTAATTCCCTGCAATGCTATAATTTTAGTCTCACCTGTGAGACTCAATTCCAACTGCAATTAACTCTAAACTACGTTTTCCAAACATGTATTCCCTAAAATTATGAACGCTCCAAACCTGAAATTTTGCCGACTTATATGAGATTATCTATCCAATACAATAAACTAGTTATATTTTTACTTTCTCTACTACGTGTAGTAAGTAGGGGAAGTATTGTATTCCACCCAAAAATTCAATACCGAGATTTCACCGGACATACATGTTTTGAGGCCCCCTGAATCCAAACAAAGTATTTTTGGAAACATGTCCGTTTGTGTGTTTGTGTGTATGTGTGTGTCTGTGAACAGCATAACTCAGAAACGAACAGTCGGATAAACACCAAACTTGGTGTTTAGGTTCAGTATCTTCCAGAGATGCGACACGAAGGTTTTCAAAGAAATCCCCCCACCCCAGATTACCCTTTACATGGAAGATTTTTCGAAAATTTTAATTTTCTCAAAAATAGCTCTAACGATTTTGATTAAAATATCATATGTTTAAGAGATTTTCATGACAAATAAAATGTATATCTTGAATTTTCTGGGAATGTCTCCAAAAGTATTCTTCATTGTGATCGACTTTTGCCTAACTGGTAAACGATAAGAGATAGACAAACTTTTACTACACAAAAAATGTAGATCGCATTAAAATACACAATTTATGTCATATACATTTTTTTTGTTGTGTGAACCATTTTCGAGATATTGCTTGTTATTCCCTTAAATTTTCCAATACTTATACTTTTTCTCAAATTGGTTATTCATTTTTTTTGTCCTGGTAATGCAAAGAGAATGGAATACTCCACATAGCAACCACCTCTTAAAATATTGCACCATCCCTTAAGGCCTAGCAATTCCCCTTGCATCTACAAGAAAATTAGCAATAAGATTAACATCTCGATTAACATGAAGCATATGGAGAATAAGCATTTGTAAAAATAGTTTGTACAAGAGTAGGGAAAGTATGCGAGTGTAACACATCAAATTTTTTATTATGCCCTGGACATGCAAAGAGAATGGAATGCTCCACATAGCAACCAGCTCTTAAAACATTTGACTATCGCTTAAAGCTTAGCATTTCCCCTTGCATCTACAAGAAAATTACCAATAAAATTGTACAAGAGTATAGAAAATCATGTGAGTGCAATACATCAGATTTTTTCAATATGAGTTATGGAAAATAATTGATTTGAACTGAAGCATTTAATATTTTTTAATTAGTACACAACCGCTTTTAAATCCGCAATTCCTGAATCTCCCCTGAAAATTTCAAATTCGTTAGTTACCATCTGTCTAAGGAGCATTTTGAATAGTGAAAAATGCTAAACAAAATTGAGAAAAGTTGAGTTTAAAGTTCAATGCGCTGTTTTAATTAAATGATAGATAACCAACTAAATATCCAGTTGTTATTAGAAAACACAATTCTGCAGTGTGAAGTTATTAGTTAAAACGCTCACATTTTTTTAGCAATTTTCACAGATGCATTACCTTAGGTAATAAAGCAAAAGAAAAACGAGTTTACTACTGTACAGGAAGCGACACACATTACACGCCAGCTCTATGAAGAAAAGCAATTTGCTGACTGACGAGAGGCGCGCACATTCATCTGTTTGCAAGAGTTCCCAGTAGACCTGAAGGCAAGGTGTGTGTATGTGTAACGCGCGCGTCGTTAGCTCATCGCCTGCCAACACCAGAGGGGCTCTCCTCATAGCGTTATAATGTTGCTGCAGTGGTAGGTCCATGTCGTCGCTTCTTGTGCCGCCGCCGCCCCCCGCCCCCGATCCCGCAGCCTCAGCTAGCTAGCTACTTGATATGCATTGCGTTTTCGGTCCTTTTGTTTTCACATAGCGGCGGCGGCAGACACTTTAGTTAGCGTTGATACATCGAGTGAGCAGAGGATGGGTGGGTCATGCCTTACAGGATTATCTAGATGCTCTGGGTACACGCGGGGCATAAAGTTTGTTGCCTTGCCCCCCCCCCCCAACTCAAGAAGACGCAGCACGGAGGGATGGTAACTTCGGCATGGCGGTAAAAGGATTACATCAACTCTTCTCCAAAGAGGTGTCCCTGTAAACATAGCTGACACCTCCAACTGGTCGCTATGACCTCAAGTTCAACACAAACTTCACCGGGGTGATTCCCCCTAACGCAATTTGCCATACTCATCTTCACATGAGCCTATCGTTGGCAAAATTAATCGATGAATCAGAATTGCAGGCGAGAAGACACAGTAGGGTTATTAAAATATGACCGACAACTATGTTAACTGCGAGACAAACTGTCAGTGTCCATAATTACATTTAAACAAATCCGGTTTGTTACCTTCAAATAACTTCCTGTACTCCTCTACAAAAGCTAGTTATTCTAGTTACTTCTTCTACAAATAGATAAATTTTCAGTACACATCTCGTCACTAAACGAGGTGGCGCAGACGGTAGCGCGTGAGACTCGCATTCGAGACGTCGTGCGTTCGATTTCCGGGCCGACCTTCCTGACCCACGAGTTTTTTCGGGGTTTCCCCGGGTCGCTAGGCAAATGCTGGGAATGTTAACTACATCCCTCGAATTTCCTGTCCCTCCATTTCACCTCAATTCTCATTTCACTTCATCTTTCATCTGCTTTGTTGTTTTAGGGTTGCAAGTGTCAGCGGGAGTCTCGACGTTGCATGGCAGGGGAAAAAGGATTCTCCCCAGTGGGAGTGCAAGCCTGTAGGGGGGGAGGAAAGCCCGTTGTACCAGCTGCCACCGGGAAGTTTCAATCTGGAAAACATAGGAATCCTGCTCTCTGGTCTGCTGTGCCTTCTGATCCGGCCGCCCGCTATACCCTCTCACCTCATCCATCCCTCCCTCCGGCAACCCTTTAGGAGCCTAGACACAAAAGATCTCCTTAGGTGGAGGTGCCAAGTCCCCCCTCCCCCCGCTACTTGTCATACGTCACACACATTTCGTTATAGCTATAGTAGATAAAGCGATAGTCAGATTTTCAAAGAGCGTGTCGCTATCTGATGGCTCTTTGCATGGGATTTCAAAGCAATAAGCACTTGGTTGTGAAAAGTATAAGCATTTGAAAAGTCAAACCAATAAGAAGGAATATTTCGGAAAATATTAACTACGTTCTTCACAAGCCACTCAGTATGAACAGGATTTAACGGGCTATTTACAGAAAATTCAAGATATCAGTTTCATTTGTCATGTAAAGTTACATGCTTTAACGAGATCAACATTTTTCGTGAAGTAAAATTTTGTCTATCTTTTATGGTTTACCAATTGCACACAAGTCGTTCAGAATGAATAGAATTTCACAGGCCATTTCCAGAAAATATAACGTCTAAATTTCATTTGTTATGTAAACATGTTAAATATATAATGTTCAATCCAAATATTTATTACAGCCATTTTTGAGAAAATAAATATAGCCGAAAAATGTTTCATACAAAGTGGAGTTTAGAGTGGGAACATTACTTTGAAAAAACTTCGTGTCACATCCTTGGAAGATACTGAACTTAAATACCAACTTTGTTATTTAATAAACTTTTCGTTTTTGAGTTATGCTGTTCTCAGACACACATGGGTCGTTTTATAGAAATTTATTTTGGGGTGAGGTGTTTAGGGTCTCAGACACACATTTCCGGTGAAATCTCGACACCAAATGTTTGGGTGGAATGCAATACGCCTTCTTACTATACATAGGTGGCCGCCGGATACCGGCAGCTTAGGGTAATATAGATTTAGATTAATTTAGATTAGTTAGTAACTGGATACCATTAATTGTATTTGAGTGTTAAATATTTAAATAATATATATTAATTTATTGCATTTTGAAATATTAAATGAAAATAGATTAAAATAAATTTGAAATGTAACAAATTGGATTAAAATTTATAAGAATTTTATTTTAAAATGTTTTATTATTATTTTGATTAAAGTAAATTTGATATTTTGTAAAACTTAAATAAATTTTTTAAACTACTAATTTTATTATAAATTTTCATAAATTTTTGTAAAATTATTTAACTACAGAGACACGTTTACAGGATTTAGATATGTACATTGAGAAGAAGTTTATTTTTACGTATGGAAAAGCGGATTTGAAGTAGGAGCTGTATTATATTTCAACTGTTGGGGAGCCGAACTTGAAATTCGTTGCAACCGCATGTATAGTAAATAGGTTCCGGTAGCCTTCGCCCCAAGTGTACTTCAGGTGGCTTTAGCCCCAAGCTTAAAAATATTAACTTTGTAATTAAACTGTTTCTCTAAATATTTAATATTTATGTTTGCCTCGGTTGCGTCAGTATTATTGTTAGAGACATGGAAGTCTTAACAGGGCGTGATGCGATAAGAATGTAGGCTTACACAGGTTTTAAGTTTTAATTCACTCCTTTTTATTAATCCTTGACAGAAATTAAATATTCACTGATATCGAGAGCTGTGAGATTATTTTATTTAATACTTGCAATTTTTAATACGTAACTTGTTTTCGTCTCATTAGATCTCTCGAGGACGCACAAGCAACGCATCCAGTTATGATCACTGTTTGCAGGCAACTGAACTGCTTTCAACCGCCTAAACTTGTAAATTTCTGTGTTTCAAGTCTCTGATTGGCTAATCCTACTCCAATAGAATACCTTCATTTAACTTAAGCTTTTTCTGGTTGTTTATTGGCTATTTTATAAACTGTCACTAAAATTACATTATTGTTACTCCAATAATCACTAGTAGCATTTAACCTTCCTTACTCATTATTGCCTCAAGGTTACTTCATTGTTACCTCATTGTTAGCAACTTTAAACTTATTATTCTCACAGCTCCTACATTATTAAATTACGTAGTATATTCACATAACATTATTACACATGGATACAATAATATAAGCATATGCAATGACTGTAATATACATTTTACAAATTATTACATACACATATTGCTTCATGGCGGGCTGTTATTGAATTTACATATTATATAATTTTACTGAAGTCATTTAAGTGTTAAAAATACTGCCTTAACATTTAATAAACAATTTTAAAATTGTATTTGTTGTTATATTACATTATTTTATAATTACTCTCCACAATTATAGTATTTAAAATTATAAATATTTTTGAGATTGAATAAATTACAAGGTCTGATAATATATGCCCTGGTTTAATAAATTAGATGCCAGGGTTTAGTATTACAGATTTGATTTTTATTTTTGATGTTTTATACATTGGAGAGAAAGTAAAAACACATACCTTGAGGAAAATAATAGAATACACAGAATTAATGATAGCGTTTCAGATTTTGTGAACAATAAAAACCAACACAAAAACCTTAGTTTTGAAACCCGGACACCAGGTCTAGAAGCGTATTCTAATGGATGATCTACAGATTCACATACAAATGTCCAAGAAAAGCGATAAGTTCGGAAAGTTACTCTCTGAATTCAAACACGAATATTCTAAAAATATACGTGAATACCAAATTTTCCAAATGACACCCCTAGTAAAATCGTAATAAACTAAAGCTCTTGCAGAAGCCACTAAAATGAACATTCATATTTATAGTACACCGATGCTGTTTAGAAGGGAATTGGAAACCTATTTTAACTATTCGCTGCGTCCTTGATACAGACCGATAACTAAACCTAGATTCAATCGAGTCTGTTTATCGTCTTGTCCAACGCAACGCTTATTTAGGTTAACATCAAAATCTGAGGTTTCGTTTTTCTTTTTGCAGTCTCCAATACTTCCCTTTCCTGGTGTATGGCATCATGTACCAAAGGAATCATTACTGATGTTTGTAAACTGTGCATCCATTTATCATAATATTAGACTTAAAAAAAAACCATTACATTCACAGGACTTGCTATTCCCTCTATCGTTTATTAGTGAGTATACAAATAATAATACTTTGTAAAACTTCATTTTCTATTTTATTTTAATCGAGATAAAGCTTTCCGGAAATAGCTACATTGCACATTTCGTTGTAGATACAGAAGTAATAGCGGTAGTCAAATGTTTAAGAACAGGATGCTATATGCTGGTCTTAAAATTCCATACTGTTTCCATACAAAATGGTAAAAATCATAAAACTAAAAAGAATCTGTAATATATCATCCTGGAATCCATTTGCCTACTGTTCATCATTTAATACATAACACTATTTTGTTTCTATTTATAATTGCACATATACTATTCCTAACCTACTAACTAAACTAAAGTAATGTAAACTAATAGAACAAATCTGATGTGTTGCAATCACACGACCTTCCCTACTCTTGTACAAACTATTTTTACAAAGACTTATTCTCCATCTACTTAATATTAATCGAGACAAACTTTGCAGAAACTATCTTATTGCTAATTTTCTTATACGTGCAAGGGAAATATGGTAGGCTTTAAGCGATAGTCAAATGTTTTAAGAGCTGGTTGCTATGTAGAGCATTCCATTCCCTGTGCATGTCCAGGACATAAAAAAACGAATAATGAATTCCCATTTGAGAAAATGTATAAGTATTGAGAAGTTCAAACAAATAACAAGGAATATCTCGGAAATGGTTCACTAAAAAAAAGTATATGACATAAATTGTGTTTTTTAACGAGATCTACGTGTTTTGTGTAGTAAAATTTTGTCTATCTCTTACAGTTTACAGCTATCCAAAATTCATTCAGAAGGAAGAAGACTTTTGGGAAAATTCCCAGAAAATTCAAGACATACATTTCATTTGCCATGAAAATATCTTAAACATATGATATTTTAATCTAACTCGTTAGAGCCATTTTTGAGAAAATCAAAATCTCCAAAAAATGTTCCATGTAAAGGATAGTTAGGGCGGGGGAATTTTCATGAAAATCTTTGTGTCACATGTTTGAAAGATACTGAACCTAAATTCCAAGTTTGCTATTTATCCGACTTTTCGTTTTTGAGTTATGCTGTTTATAGGCATTTTTTTACATTTAGGGTGTCTCAAAACAAGTATTTCTGGTGAAATATCGATATCGAATTTTTGGGTGGAATGCAATACTTCCCCTACTTACGACTATGTATACGTAGTAGAGAAAGCAAAAAAGGTGTCTTTTTTATATTCTACATAATTCTGTGATCCCCTTTCTCATTCGGGATTGTTGATATTCGGAACGATGAAATTTCCCAGTCAGCATTTCTGGTACTGTGCGTAGCTTGTGTATCTCTGTCGAGTACTGGAATCACGCCAGAGCTGCGCTACGTGGCCGAGATATTTATGTGGGAGTTTCCTCAAAGGCACGAATGTTAGATTGCTTTGCAAGCTTCTGAATACATACAACTCTGATATCTTTCGTTCTTCGCCAAGAAAAACAGTAATTATTCAAGCTTGTTAAAGTGATTAATGCAAAGTGGATATTTGGAAATAATCACTTTTAATATTCTAAAAGTTTGTGTAATTTTTTTGGTTTCTTACAGGACCAGCTCATAATTTTCATGACTAAAGATAATGTTTTACTTTTTATTCCTCTGGTGAATTATTTCGTTTGCTTCTTTGACTCAATACTTATTTTATTTAAAAACTCTCATTAGTTGACTCACATACGTTTATCTACTCATATATATTTCGTTGTAGATATAAGAAGAATATAATAAGCTAAATCGATTGTCAAATCTTTTCAAAACCAATCGCTATGTAATGGCTTTGAAATTCTGTTCTCTTTGCATGAACAAAATTAATAGCGATTTGCAGCCGAGAAGAGTATAAAATATTTGAAAATTTAAATCAATAACGGAGAACATCCCGAAAATGATAAGCGCCATAAAAAAATGTTATTTAAAAAATTGTATGCTTTAACGAGACCTACATTCCCCCACCCACTTATTATGCAGAAGTCATTCAGAATGAAGAATTCTTCATAGGCTATTCCTAGAAAATTCAAGATATAAATTTCATTTGTCATGCAAATATATGAAACATATAGTATTTAATGAAAATCGTTAGGGACATTTATGAGAAAATCACAATTTGCGAAAAAATGTTCATGTAAAAGGTAATTTGGGGTGGGGGATTTTCTTCAAAATCTTAGTATCAGTCCTTGGAAGGTCCTGAACTTAAATAGACCGACTTTTCTATTTTTGAGTTACACTATTCACATACACACGGATCTCTTCCTAAGAACACTTTTTGGGGTAAGGGGGCCTCAAAACACGTATTTCTGGTGAAATATCTGCATGAAACTTTTAGGTGGAATACAATACTTCCACTCCTTTAAGCGCATAGTACAGAAAACTAAATCACCTATTTGTCACACAATCGTAATGCCTATTTTTAGTTGACCACAATATAATACACCGATTACATGTATCGTAACTGAACTATAATGCCATTCATTATACTTCAACGACTCATTATGATGTTACTCGGCGACGCGTCCAGCTCTCCCATACCTTTTAACACCTTCACAGCAGTAGTCCACTGGTACTCATTCGTCAGATAAATAATAAAATGTATTTAAAATAAAATAAATTCGGAGATACTTTCGAACATGTGACTGAGAGATGCGAGAATTTTTTTCAAGTCCAAAGGTTCTCCAATGTGCATGGGCAAGCAGACTGAAACGACCGAAGGATTTTTGCTTCTCGCATAGCAGCCAACATGTGCTTCATTTGTAACAACCATAGCCAACCTCTGAAAATAATTCCCATACATGTGCACAACAAACGTGTACTATCAGCTGGAAGCGATTAGCGACCGCTCAGTTTTGAAAAGTCCTGACCATCTTTCTCTTGGGTTTTATTGCTTTACAATCACAGCCATGCATTGGAGACACTTTATTGTACTCGGAGAAGCAAAGTTTGTATGTTCTTGGGGATATTTTTGCAAGTAATGAAACTTTTAAGAATGGCTCGTCCGATTAATAAGACACATCTGTCGGTTTACCTCACTGACACAGAGAACACCTAGATGCTCACATTTGTCAGTATTTGTGACATGCTGATACCAAGGACCGTTCGGCAGATCCTATCCAGGAACTAATGGAAGACATTAGGCAGGCCCTGTGGTGTAGCGATTAGGTTTAGCTAAAGTTTTGTCTAGGTGTATTTAAGTTAACGAGCTAGTGTTTAGTGTACATAGCTAGTCGGCATAATTTAGGGACAATTTATATAGTTATTTTATGAAGCAGTGTTTTTAACACTTAAATTATTTCAGTCAAATTATATAATATGTAAATTCAACAACAGCCCGCCTTGAAGCAATATGTGTATGTAATAATTTGTAAAATGTATCTAACAGTCATTGAATATGCTTATAATATTGTATGCATGTTCAATAATGCTATATGAATGTATTACATAATTTAATAATGTAGGAGCTGTGAGAAATAGGTCAAAAGTTGCTAACAATGAGGTAACAATGAGGTAACGTTGAGGCAATAATGAATTAGAAATTTTAAATGTTACTTGGATTCTTGGAAGCAATAATGTAATTTTAGTGACAGTTTATAAAAATAGCTAATCAACAACCAGAAAAAGCTTTAGTTAAATGAAGGTATTCTATTGGATTAGGAATAGCCAATCACAGACTTGATATACAGAAATTTACAAGTTTAGTCGGTTGAAATCAGTGCAGTTGCCTGCAAACCGTGTTCCTAACCGGACGCGAGACAAGTCCTCGAGAGATTTAATACGTATTCGTGTGAGACGAAAAATAAGTTTACGTGTTAAAAAAAGTGTAATTAATTAATAAAAGAATCACACAACTCTATATCAGTAAAGTGTTATTTAAATCGTGTCAAGCATTAATAAAAAGGAGTGAAGTAAAATTGTAATCTGTGTAAGCCTACATTCTTAAGTCGCATCACAACCCTGCGAAGACATCCATGTCTCTAAAATAAATACTGACGCAGCCGAGGCAAACATAAATATATAATATTTAAAGAAACAGTAAAAATACATTTGGGGCGAAGGCTACCTGAAACTATTTACTATACGTGCGGTTGCAACTACTACAAGTTCGGTTCCCCAACAGTTGAAATATAATAAAACTCCTACAACAATATAACACCTACATTTAATATACTGACAGAAAGGAGTGGTGGCTGCATTGCTTTCAGTGATGCAAGATAGAGAATTGTATTCTTCAATATGGCTACATGACTAGTAAATAAATAACTAATAATGCTTAAGTTATGTTAATAAAACATTTTCCAATGAATAAATAATTATAAATACATATTATACCAGAGAATTTGAAGCTGTACTTTTAAAAAATATGCCACTAACGTTGGAAAGTTGAACCAATAAATTCTGTCTATAATAACTTTAATATAACAAATTTAGTTCATTTCCTTTGTTTCAATATCATCAATACACGTTACCTGCAAAAAAAATAAATAAAAAATATGGCCTGTACTCAACAGTCCTGTCATCTACTCTACAGCAGTGCAACACTGGTAGAACGACCATACTGTCAATGTTGCAGTACTCAAAACACGCTCAGGGTCTTGCTATCATGCTGCCATCCGATCAGTATTTAGTTAAAAGTAAATCACTAACGCTCGTTTCAAGAACATACTCGCTCTTAATTAATACAAGTATAGTCTTGCTGCATAACATACCAGTATTCCAGAATTCTACCTGGACATTCATTATAAGGATTTACTGGCCAAATTTAAATTAATTAAACTGAATAACAGAAGAAAGATTTCTTTTATTTTTAGGCTAGTGATACGGGAATAAGAATGCTGCAAGTTGCAAGGAAGTATTGGGAATGGGTAGGGTTCCGCATGAGCACCCCGATATTGGCTGTAGTAGAACGTGCTGCTGCGGAAGGGCAGGAGCGGGTGTCGGAAGTTGCCAGGACCCAGCCATGGCCGAAACCTTGGCTGGATCTCTGGGGAATAGGCGAAAACTGTATTGTATAATATCAACTTGCACTGTGGTGCTTGGGAGTGGCCTCTAAAAAGGCCACATGTTTCTGACTGGGTCATTGCCCCAATGGGGACCCATCCTGGTGTTAAACATTCCTGGATTTTGTTGAAGCAGCCGCAGTAACTCGGCACTTTCGCCGTACGTTGGCGGGAGATCGCTGCGAGTTCCCACAACTGCGGCGCTATGTCTTTGCGTGAGTTGTAGGAGCGGTGGCATTGTGGCGGAGGTGGAGTTTAGTGAGGTGGCTGGGTTTTGCTGGCGGATGTTTGTGGCTAGGCGCTGGTTCAGTCTGTATACCTTGGTCAGCGCTGGTAGTGGTGGAGTGTTGTTCCAGTTGAGGCGTCCGTGTGGATTGTTCCATAGTGCTGCTGTATGGAGTCTGGAGAGTCAGGGTGGTCTTGGTGGTCAAGCCCGTTGACTGTGTGGCAAAGACGTTTGAAGTGTCTAGTGGTACAGTTGATGGCATGGATGTTAGCAGCTAGTTGCTGTTCCAAGTATCTTAGCCGTGCTGAAGCGAAAGATATGAATATATTGAGGTGGTGCGCTAGCGCCCGGAGATCTTCAAGCATGGAGTCAATGAAGTCACGGAGCGGGTCGTCCAAAGAAGGAACGGCTGCAGTCTAGTCCCGGTAGCTCTCTGGGTGCAGGATGTAGTTGGTGTGGCTGTGTTAGCGTTCGTCGCCTGTGGCGGTTGTTGTTGAATTGGAGAAGCTGACGTTCTTGGGAGCAGATTCGTCAGCGGTGACGGACATGGAAGCTGTCGTTGCTGTGTATGTGCTCGAGGAGATAGCGGGTTAGAAGTGATCGCCGCGACCGCACGTGGGGCAGTAGCAGCGGCGGGACAGGTCGTACTCGATGCAGTGAGCGATGATGACGGGCGAGCAGCAGTAGTAACAGCAGGGATGTAACGAGGGAGATTGCATGACAAACTCTATTATATAAGTTAATAAACAATCTAGTGGATAATACAACATTTGCTTTATACCTTAATTTTAACATAAACTTGCATTGCGAGTACGACCACTGTTTGTGTGCTAAACTCCGAGGTCAGTAGCTTTTAAAGAATTCAGTATTATTAATTATGTATCTTACATACAATAAAATGTTGATTAAATTCAGCCACTTGGATTTTTATACAAGTTTTGTGTATTTGAAAGGCACCTTTATAAAGCTCTTGTCTAATTATTCATAGTTTAGTTTGTGTGGATGCGTATGTGTTTGTGCATTGTGCGGTCATTTTAAGGTAAGGCTACAGACCGGCTATATGCGTAGCACGCTGTACTGCAGTGACTTCATACTTCACGACGCGTTAGGGTTATCTGCTGTGTTTAGTCGCTGCTTTGTGTTTGTGCTGTAAAGAGAGTTGCGCACCTCAAAGGTGAATGTTTATGCAAGACATCTGTGTTGTGTGTGATTTGTTTAAGAGTGTTAATGTCTTGCTGTTAGTTCACTACAATGCCTGCAGACAAATTCACGCTTTAACAACGAATTTTTATTTTAGAAACACACGTAAAAACCGAATCATGTAGACAGCTATGTACACAATTTCAGGGTAAATTTCCTGGGATTCCAGTTTCTAGTAGAGACGTCTGGTTAATAGGTTTAGGACAACGATATCGCCAAACGCTAAACCTAAGAAGGGAAAACGAGATGTGCCCTCCCAAAAGAGAAAAAAAAACTGACAAAATTGGTGCATCTACTTGTGAGGAACCCTTAGAATTAAAGTTTATGGGAACAATTCCCAACCATAGACGACAAAGGTTAGTATTTATTATAGTGCATGTTAATACAGAGAGAGCCAAAAACTACGAACCGGCTACGAGGTGTATTTCCTGTCCGCGTCCTCGGCGCTTGTTGCCACCTGCCGCTTTCATAGAAAGCCACGGATGAAACCTTACAACATTTTTAAAAGTACTTTTAAAGGCTTTACTTAGCAACTTTATGAAAGGAAATGCTGAAACTGGCCACCGTCGTTGTCCATACATTTTGGCACCTCTTTAGCAAACTATCCATCACTCGGCGTAGTTCACGTTCAGAATTTTCCTGGCGGATATTTTGTTTTAATTCTTCCAGGGTGTGTGGGTTTGTCTTATACACTTTAAGTTACCGCAGAGATAGAAATCGCAGGGGATAAAGTCGGGGGATCAACGGGCCACAAATCTCTACTAATAATTCTGTCCTCAAACACACTTTCAATTGTTCTCATCGAAATATTGTCCGTATGAGTTGTTGCAAAGTCTTGTGAATAAAGAAACAATCACGCTCCCTGTGTCAATTCTCTAAAAAAAAGGGGGGGGACAAAATTGTATTCACGTATCTTTGTACCGGCGTTTACTGTTGACTCGAAAAAAAATGGCCCTATAACTCTTTCTCAGCTCATGGTGCACATATCAATTTTTTTGTCATGAAGGGGTACTTCATGAACAATATTAAGTTTGTAAGACCTCCATAATGATTATTTTATGTACACACATATCCATGAATGTGGTACCAAGCCTAATCCGTGAAAATGTTTAAATGTGGTTCTATTTTGCCATTATGTACACCTTTCAGAGCCTAATTACAGGATCACCTGGTTGAAGAGCATATGCCACATTTATTTTATATGGTTTAACTTCAGAAATTTGGTAGATCTTCGGGCAGAGCCATAAGAAATGCCTAACTGTTGTGAAAGACACCAAAGTGATTTTTGGGGGGAATTCTACAAACGATGACCGATGTCGTCTAATGTTTCTTCGTTAAGAATCGTACGCCATCTTTTAAATTTCTTAGCCTGAACGCTTCCTCTGGCCTAAATTTATTGTAAAGTTCATGGATTCTTCTACAGCCTGGAACTTTTACACTTTCTGCAAATCGTACTTTCACTTGGCAAGCTGACAGAGTTAACACAGACGAATCATAAATAAATACACGCTGTACAGTAGAAAACATATACTGAGCCATAATATACGTTGTGACTAAGTACAGGACAAAATAATATATAACTCGTAATAACTGAACTACATCACATCACCGTCAACTCAATACTGCACTTCGCACTGCAGAGCTAAACCACGTCAACAGCGTGGCCTTGTTTATAGCAGCAGCGCGTTATGTTTCCACACGCCCAGTGGAAAAAAACCGCATATCCGATTCGTAGTTTCTTGGCTCTCCTGTTATTACTCATAGTAAGTAACACGGGAGTTACACAACGAAAAACTGTGCATGTAATAGACAGTGTGCGGAGCACGCATACGTGCGATCCCTGGCCTCACCATAAAACTACCGCACTGTATGTATGTAAATGTATGTGAATATTTGTATATATGTATGCATATATATTCATTTGTGTTACTGTACCTCTACTTTCTGTAAATGGGACGTACGTCCTGTTGAGTAAATAAATGATGTCTCCGCAGAATATGTCCACTCTATTTCTGATTGCAAATATTTTATCTTTTGCAGAAGCTGTCAACATCAAGCAGGCACAGGCTGCTTCCTTTGCTGTGTCTCTCACACCCAGCGTGTGTAAGAGCAGCCACGAAAAACACAGAACGCATCATAGCCGGGGATGTTGTACGGTCGAGTTATGTAAAATAGTAAATTCGAACATTCATGCCGACGAATTCATTTGCAAGTCCATTAATTTATTAGTTGCAAGACCTGACTGTCATGTAGCGCGTCACTCTGTCACTCTCTCCAAACAGAAGCCCGGCCGGCACCGCATATAAACAACGGCACAATGAGAAACGATAGTGTTTTCAATTAGAAATTTGACAGGGGTCTTTAAAAAAGTATAAACCTGGCACCATCGTATTGCTTTTGTTTCGTACTTCCCATTCATCCTTTTGTTTCCTTCCATTTAAACCTCGGAATCTGAGTTTTCCTGCTTTCTTTTCTGGTGTACCCGATTTCTGGTTAGTTTACACTGATTTGATACGTAAAGTCAAGTACATGGAATTGTGCCGATATAATGCAAAGTAAAATTAAATTAAATTGAGTTTTATTTATGGAGGCTCTTTAACTGCTGTGGTTTTTAGCGTTCAATAATTTTGCTCAGAGGCCTCTTTATCAGGCTTGAGGTTCTTTTACGTGCCGTAAATTTACGATATGGGACCACTGGCAATACTTCCATACCATGCTAAGGATGTTTACGCCCGAAATAATCCATCGCCCTCCGCCGGGTTTGAACGCGCGACCTTGGGAAGTAGAGGCTAGCATGGTAACCACTATACCACGGTGGACGACATAATGCACAGTGGTTTATGTTGGTAAGGAAATAATAAACCGCCTGTGCCACTCCCAGTGCCCCCTTACCTGATTCTAGCATCCACTTAATATTTGTCTTACTCCCGGCTTTACCAACCGAGTGAGGTGTTGCCGCGGTAACCCGTAGGTCGGTCGGTTCCCCAGCGACCGCCCAGGATCGCCCACGTGTTTTTCGTGGTTTCCCCCGGTCGGCAGGCGAATGCTAGGGTGGCTCATGTTCTACCACAACTCTCCTGTCCCTCATTTCCTGTACCCATCATCTTCCTCGCCGTCTGTTTCATGGTTGTAGGACCAGGAAACGGCATTCCCCGGGTTGCGGCTGGGCGTAGCTATGAAAGTTTCTTCCTGACTTCATCCAGGGACCGCTCGGTTGCATAACCGCCTCTGGTTGCTTTCATGCAGGCGCTACTTCGAGGACTAGGGAACCTCGGGCCCAATGGGCGGGTTGGGGCGGCATTGGAGGCGTTCAATCTGGAAACATTAGAGACCCCGTCCTTGCCTGCGCACATCGTCATCCAGATCTGTTCGCGCCTCGGGTCTGTCCCCTCATCCCTCCCAAGGGTTAAAGGTAGAAGAACAAGGGACCGCATGCCCTACGTGCAGTGCTCTGCCCTGGTTTTGGGGGGCCCCTTCCGTTCGTACCTTTACATTTACCTCAATACCTCTCTTTACCGAGTGAGATGGCTCCGCTTAACTTGCGAGGCTCGCATTCGGGATGACTGGGTTCGATTCCTGGGGCCAGTCGCTCTGACCATCGGTTTTTCGTGGTTCTCCCTGGTTAGCAAAGAGAATTTTGGGGAGGTTTCTCTTCTAATACGAATTTCCTCACACATTTCGAGTTCGCTTTATGTTTAAGGTAGATTTAAGGGCTCTGCAGTGTTGATTGTTGTCGGATGGCGCAGATGCTTGCTTGTTGGAAAGTTCATCTCGTCCCTGTCAGACGACAGTTTCTCCGAGTCACCTTAGATGGGTCAAATCTCGCCGGTTCCACCAGAGACAAGCTTTTCCGAGCAGCCTGAAATCCATAGGGACCTCTGCGCGCCTCTGTCGGTCGGCCTGCTTTTCCTCATCTGTTCCTCTTGGGAGTGGCAAGCAGAAAAGATCGGTGTGGGTCAGGAACGAGGTGTCCCCTGCGTACCATGGCCATACTATCCTCATTTCCTTCGTTCCTGTGCTTCTATCCGACCTGTGTTCATAACTTAATGTTCGAATATCAAACTTTTGATATCAAACCAATACGAGACGGACTCATCCAGGGACTGGGATTGCCTTCCACCCATACAGGTGAAATGTTACCGTACTCCTTCCTTTCGCCGCTCACCTAGGCCTGACCTTTATTCATAGGCTATTGCAAGAGTCAGACTTCAATTCAAACCAATAAGAGATTGTCTCACCCAGAGCTATTGTGGAACATAGATAAGGAGATTCTGATAACATTAAAAAAACTAATGTGATGCATTCATATGAGTTTCTCTACCCTCTAAAGCTTATTAGTGGCTATACAAACTATTTTTACTAACGTTTTTTCTGTCTACTTTATTTTAATCAAAATAACATTTTGCAGAAATAGCTACATTACACATTTCGTTATAGATACAAAGGGAACAGAGATAGTCAAATGTTTAAAAACTAGACGCTAATCACCGGCCTTAAAATTCCATACTGTTTCAATTGTGCTATTTTCTCCCCTTCTGCAAGTTTGAACTACGCCCACAATATCAGAAAGACATATTCAAGACGGCGCGGGTTGGGCGTCGGAGTATGCCATTGGCGAATAAAGTCGCCAATAGTGAGGCGACGGCAGCACTTCAACGGAGGAAATGAGAACTTTTCAGGTTCTCCTAGCATGGGTAACTTGGCACGAGTAAGAAGACGAGGAGACTCTGACAGGCACGCCTACCGGTAGCACGCAAATACGAAATGCGAGTCAAAGTGCACTATTTTTTGGGGCTATTCAAAATTTTCTAATCAACAGCTTTGGTGAATAACCTTTCAAAATTAATTAACTTGAAGTGACAGGTAGACAGGGGGTGCAGACAAGGCTGTAACGTTCTCTTATATGAAATGCATAAACAAATTTTGTTACGTTGGGGGAAAGCATGATTCAAACGCTACCTATACAGTGATAATCTATAATGTTAAAATACTTTTAAAAATTGTAACGGAGTCAATATATATTGTATTTCGTTAATCATGTAATAGTGTAGAATGTATCTTTGTCTTGTTAAATATCTACCATTTTTCGAATGAAAAGATAGTAACGTAATATGGCAAATACTGTGTTACGCGAGAAGCCAGTCACAATTACTATGTGATAGAAGCATTTATGTTATTGTAAAACAGTGATAATAGGAGAAATAAAATAGGAAAAGAGATATTCTTGTTTTTTTTGTAAGTTATTCCTACATATACCAAGTAGGGGAATTCGTTATACTGAGAATCCTTCTCATTTTTACATACATATATAACCGAGTTATGGGTTAGGTAGTAATAAATAAAAGTAACACCATGTGCTCAAGAGAAAAACTAAGAAATCAGCAATTCTAACCTTTAATAACGGATATCTCATAAATGGCTTATGCCACAAAAGTCTTTATTTAAAATAACCTGTGTGTTTTAAAGAGATCTACATCTCTTGTGTGGTACTTTTTGTCTATCGCTTAACGTTTACCAGTTACACAAGATTATACAAAATTTCTTCCAAATGAAGTGGATTTCACAGGATTAAATATATACATTTTATTTTTAATGTAAATATCTTTAATACTTGGTACTTTAATTGAAGTCATTAGAGCCATATTTTAGGAACTTATAAATTTCCCAAAATCTCCATGTAAAGGGTAGTCTGGGATGGAGGAATTTTCTTGAAATCCTCGTGTCGCACTTTTGGAAGGTACTGAAACTAATTACCATGTTTGGTATATATCTGTCTTTTCGTTTTTGAGTTATGTTTTCACAAACACACACACAAGAAACTTTTTCTAAAATTCCTTTTTGGGATTCAGGAGCTTCAAAACATATATTTCCGGTGCAATCTCGATATCGAATTTTTGTGTGGAATACAATACTTCCCCTACCTACTATACGTAATAGACAAGGTAATAAAGAAAAACTTTATGGGAAACCATGTTTCCGTGCACTCGAGCGTGCACACAAGACACCCAAGCTCGAGACGGGACTAGAGTCTTCGAACGAAATGTCAAAGGGAAATACATCAGCGAATGTGCCATGGGGACAGACTTCGATGGACCAGATGGAACACCAGGCATCCTCCAAAGATGGTGAAAACCATGACTGTTCACTCTTCCATGGCTGTAACAACTTGGGGTATACGTTAGAAGCTAAGATAGCTGTTGAATACAACTAAAGTTCATTTTACAGGCAGGGCTCCGAATTTAAACCGAAAAGCTTCCATTTGTTTACTAAAACAATCTGATGTGTTACATTACAGGACATCGTTTACTTGTATACGGCTGTACAAATTATTCTTACGTAACCTTATTTTGCTATCTTCGAGGGCAGTCCCAGAAGTACCCGAGTATATATAACGGTTCTTGTTTCAAACAAATGCCTGTGATAGAAAGCACCAGCCTTATACAGCTTAAGTTTGAAGTTTAACGATGCTATGTTGTTTAGTAATTGTTTGACAGCCATTAAAACTCTCTCAGCGAATTTCTAAACATGGATAAAACTGGCCATCGTTATGTGATACAATACTTTCATTTGAAAGGTCTTAAGTCCAACTAATATTAAAGCTCAGCTAGACTCTACTCTGGGGGAGTCTGCTCCTTCATTTACAACAGTAAAATATTGGGTGGCAGAGTTTAAGCGAGGCCGTACGAGCTGCCAAGACGAACATCGCAGTGGTCGACCAAATGAGGTGACCATGCCAGACTGAAAGTGCGCGAACGAGTAGACACCGTAGGCATTTCAAAACGTGCTGTACATAGCATACTAACTGAAAAATTAGACATAATGAAGCTGTGCGCAAGATGATTGCCGCGTTTACTCACAATGGAACAAAAGCAGCATAGTGAGGGTGTTTCAGTCGTCTGTTTGGCAATGTTTCGCTGTAATAAAGCCGACTTTTTTGCGTCGATTCATAACCATGGATGAAACATTGGTCCATCACTACAAATCTGAGACGAAAGAACAGTCAAAACAGTGAATTGAAAGGGGAGCTCAAAAGAAGGCGAAGACACTTCTATCTGCAGGCAATGTCATAGCGTCAGTGTTTTGGATTGTAGGTGGAACAATTTGTATTGATTATCTTCAAAAAGGAAAAGCAAGGAGTGTTTTAAAGGTTATTGCCAGAAAAATAAAGATATAACTTTTGGAAAAAAATGTTTCATGTAAGGCCTAGTTTGAAGTGGGAGATATCTTTTTTTCAAAATATTCGTGTCGTACCTTTTGTGGCAGTATTACTTTTAATGTTATTACTTGTGATGTTTATGTTTACTTCATGTGAAGCCATCTTGTGACGTCATTCATTTGTTCGGTTTGTAGCTCCATCTGGTGTTAGCAATTTGTGGTAGTATTAGTGTTTGTTTGAAAGAATTTTAATTTTTATTTTTTTATTTAATTCTGTTTCACTGTCCTCCGGCTAGCTATTATTTCTCGGTCGAACATGTCTCTTGATCAGGGTTGTGTAAACGGAAAGGAATCTTTTATCCAAAAAGAACACTGATGAAGAAATTTGTTTTACACATTTATTGTCGAACACGTTAACTATCACATTTATACATTGATCTTGACACTCGCCAAACTGAAACTGTTATAATAACTTCTTACTGATAATTCTTTTTAATCCACGTACTTCAATCTTTTGTATAATTAACTTTACCATACTTTAGATCTTTCATAATTCTGCTGCGCGTAACTTGTGAATCTATATCGGATGTATGCCGTATTAATACTTTCGACGAATTGACTGACTGAAGAAGACGACGTGTAGTGTACACAGATTTTTGATGAACTGACCGACTGAAGGCGACGTGGAATGTACTAAGAATTTTGATGAACTGACCGCGATCTACCTCTGACTTGGCTTTTTATACACCCACTCCCCGATATGCCTAAAGATTATAACTGAATTACTATTGGCTAATAAAACGCGCCAACATTAGCGTCTATTTTTATATCCAATGAAAATTATGAACACATATGCTCTAGGGAAGCATTCCAGAAGGTTCTAAACGGAAAAACGCGCCAACATTACGTAACTTCCTCGTTTCCAATAATGATAAACAGCTCACCCCCTCGCTGCATTATTGCGCGCTATTATTGACAGTTTCAGTAAGGTCGTATAAACTTACTTATCAACAATAATTACAGTCAAGAAACATCTCA
Source organism: Deroplatys truncata (assembly GCA_030765065.1). Classification (NCBI taxonomy): domain Eukaryota; kingdom Metazoa; phylum Arthropoda; class Insecta; order Mantodea; family Mantidae; genus Deroplatys; species Deroplatys truncata. Next base: position 23,914,281 of record CM060979.1, read on the forward strand.
AATCAATGTCACATAAAAATGCATATTCATATTACAATCATTATTTACATTTAAGTAATTTGTGATACAAATTACTGCATCACTTTGGAAGATGAAAGAACCCATTGCACTACGGACTATGCAGGGCCTTGGTCTGGCCTCACGCCCACATACGACAGCAGAGGTGGACGTTCATCCAAACGATACGGGGAGCAGCAATGGCCAGTATCACATATCCCCTAGCCGGAATGTTAGCTTAGCTCTCGAGGCCGGAGTCGCTACCTATCGCAGCTCTTCACTTTTCTCGTGAGCTGAGTGGGCAACGGCCCTATATCCGGGATTTAATATCCACACCTCCCCGGGTGGAATGGAACCCAAAGTCATTCCGTGGCGGGAACCAAGAAGCCACGTTCCAGCCTACCTGCCACGGCTCAGGACACCTTTGAAAGATATTGAATTTAAGTACCAAGTTTGGTATTTGACGAGTTTTGGTGTATATCTTAAAACCAACTTCGTATAGCGGTTATCATACCTCCTCTCCACATGCTGTTTCCAGTTGTTTTGATTTTCTTTAATTCTTTCTAGTAAATTCTTAATTCTTTGCGCGTGTCTTCACTTCTCCTTCTGTCATTTAATGTATATCCTGCAACATGTCTTAAAAAGCGCATCTCTTCTGCTTCTATCTTTCTCTCCAAAGAAGATAGCATCCCTTCCCTCGCTAGTTCCAGGTCACACTGGCCCGATTCAGGGTCCCTTACACAGGGTTAGTGTGAAGACCTCAACGGATATGTCGATGTGTGGAAGAGGCTCCCTTTCTGCTGGGAAAATAATAAGCAGATCCACATCCCGGGTAAAAAGGATAAAGTACTCAACGGTCGAAACTAAGAGCGGACGAGACAACCTTTCCTTTGGGGGAATACAAAGGAAGACTACGATGTATAACCAAACATTGGCAGCCCCAAAATACATCTTACCCTGCAGAACGCTAGTTACGTGCTCAGGGGAAACTAAATTACTAAAAGTCTCACAAGAAGAAACGAAATTTAAAAAATACCAAGAAAGAGACAAAAATAAAAATTTACAAAGTGATGGCTGTTCCAGTGTTAACGTATGGATCCGAATGTTGAACAATGACCAAACAAATCGATTAATAAAATTAATTGGTCTTCTACACACGCCGTGTGTTAGACAGGTTTGGAAAGGTAGAATCAGACGACTGAAAAATTCAAAGCCATAGCCGGGATTTGAACCACGGATCTCCCTGTCTCCGTCCGGGTGCTCTAATGACTGAGCCGCCATGGCAACATGCCGGAACGACAATAAATTCTCCAGCTGATTCGTGTTTTTCCCGGTAAACCAAAGGAGATCTCAAATTGTATTGAGATGACATACCGCAATGGCTACTTACAATGTTGTAAGTACTTCAAGTCCCGGGCTTCATAGTTTCAACCGGAGACCGGGAGATCCGTGGTTAAAATCCCGGCTATGGCATTGAATTTTTCAGTCGCCTGATTCTACCTTTCCAATGGAGTAATAGTCCCAAAACATGTATTTCCGGTGAAATCTCGTTATCGAATTTTTGGGTGGATCGCAAGGTAGGTAGTGATAACGACTTTTGTGTCACGTTCACTTTGATATACCATAATACTGAGAATACTATGACGTAGAGACTTAGAGGTGTTTACATACAAGTTACGAGCACATTACGTTAGTAGACACATAATATTCCCGCGTAATGTATGTCACAAATTCGATGTACTTCACTACATGATGTTGATATTATCGGCATGTCATTCAGCAATGAAACTGTTTGCAGAATTTATTAGTTTACATTTCAGCGGTCGTAATTTACTTTTTTTCCAATTTAGGACCGGTTTAAGTGAAAAACTAAAAATAATTAAAAACGTCCATCATGCAGAAACGCTGAAGTTTAAATGACTAGACATAAATTAGCAGATGTCAACCTAGGACGATGGCTAGATTGGATTTATATGAGATGGACTCAATATAGAATTTAATCGATCGCCGAATGAAACCATGAGCATGCATAAAAGCAGTGCTAGATACGATATGCTATTCTGGCCTGACAAATGAAGGTAAATCTAATGTTTTAGGTTTCGAAAGGCTCCGATGTTTACTTGAAGCGCGAAAAAAGTCTGTTACATTCACATTACTTTCTCTACCCTCTATCGTTTATTAGTGGCTATGCAAAATAGTCTTACGAAAGCTTGTTTCTATATCTACCTACTTTGTTATAATCCAGATAAACCTTTGCAGAAATAGATACGTTACGCATTTACTTATACATACATAGGCAACAGCGATAGTCGAATGTTTAAGAACTGGACGCTATATGCTGGCCTTAAAATTCCATATTCTCACCATGCAATCCCGACAAACAACTGAAAATCGACATGACTAAGTATTGAATAATGGGAACCATTAACGAAGGATATCTCGGAAATGGCTTATGCCACAAAAAATTATTTCAATAAACTAAGTGTTTTAAAGAGATCTACATTTTTCGTACCGCATGCTTTTGTCTTTCGTTTAACGTTTGCCAGTTATACAAGATAATACAAAGTGCCTTCAGAATGCAGAGGACTTCACGGACTATTCTCAGAATATTCAAGATATACATTTTATTTATCATGTAAATGTCTTAAATATTTGGTATTCAACAAAATCATTAAGGCCATTTTTGAGAAAATAAAAAAAAATCTTATGTATTACACTCACATGACTTTCTCTACTCTTGTACAAACTATTTTTACAAACACTTATTCTCCATCTACTTCATATTAATCGAGGCTTTAAGCGATAGTCAAATGTTTTAAGAGCTGGTAGCTATATGGAGCATACCATTCTCTTTAACGAATTTCTATTTGAGAAAAAGTATAAGTATTGGAAAATTTAAGGGAATAACAAGCAATATCTCGAAAAATGGTTCACTCAACAACAAAAATGTATATGACATAAATTGTGTATTTTTTGTGTAGTAAAACTTTATCTATCTCTAACGGTTTACCAGTTATGCAAAAGTCGTTCACAATGAAGAATACTTTTGGAGACATTTCCAGAAAATTCAAGATATACATTTTATTTGTCATGAAAATACCTTAAACATATATTTTAATCAAAATCGTTAGAGCCATTTTTCAGAAAATTAAAATGTTCGAAAAATGTTCCATATAAAGGGTAATCTGGGGTGGGGGTATTTTCTTGAAAACCTTCGTGTCGCATCTCTGGAAGATACTGAACCTAAGTACCAAGTTTGGTGTTTATCCGACTGTTCGTTTCTGAGTTATGCTGTTCACAGACACACAGACAGACACACACACGGACATGTTTCCAAAAATACTTTATTTGGATTCAGGGGGTCTCAAAACATATATTTCCGGTGAAATCTCGGTATCGAATTTTTGGGTGGAATACAATACTTCCCCTACTTACTATACGTAGTAGAGAAAGTAAAAATTAATGAATGTTCCATCTAAGTTGTAGTTGGAGGATTTTCTGGAACTGAATTTTGGGATTTATACGCGTTTTCGTTTTTGAGTTTTGAGTTTTGTGTTCATAGACACACACACGCACACACAGATATTTTTCTAAAAACGTTTTTCTATTCAGGGTACCTCAAATTATGTATTTCCAATGAAATCTCGAGCTCGAAATTTTAGGTGGAATGCAATTTATTCTTTACCTATTATGTACGTGGTAGAGAGAGTAAAAATAAAACAAAAGCACCTTCTGTGTTACACTCACATGACTTTCTCTACTCACTATCCTTTAAACTTATATATCCTTGATGAACTACTCATACGAAAGTCTTATTTTTTTTATCTAGTTGCTTTTAATCGAAGTATGCATTTGCAGAAGTGTTTTCATCATGTATTTCCTTCTACGTGCAAGACAGATAGACGAAACTGTATCGACAGTCAGATATTTAAAACCGCGACGTTATATGCCTGGTCTTAAATTATATGCTTTATCATGATATCGCGAGAATCAAATGAATAGCAATAGCACTTTAAATAAATGGCAAATTGTTGTATAATTAATATAAATAATAATATAAATAATAGTGGCAAACGCCACAAAACGTTATTTGAAGTAAATTTTATGTTTTAAAGACATCTGCACTTTTTGTGCCGTACGTTTTAGCCTGTCTCTTAGTACCGGTTGTACAAAGTTATATAAAATTTTCTTCGGAAAGCGGACATTTCCCAGAAAGTTCAATACATACACTCTGTCATGAAAATATGTTTAACATGTGGTATTTTAATCAAAATGGGTCGACCATTTGTCAAGACAAAAGACTGAGTTATTCAGGAAACGTTGTGTGCAAAAAAAGGGGGGATGAATGTGCCCCTTAATGGTGCAGAGAAATAAAGACGAATATAAAAGTGTTATAAACTACTTCAGAAAGAAATGCTGATACCCCAAGTCCTTTATGATTCATACACTTTCGTCTATCAATTTCCTTGCGAAACTATAGCTTCTACTTTTTCTACCACATGCAAAGGTAGAGAAAGTAGGTATTGCATTTTATCCAAAAATTCGATATCGAGATTTCGTCGAGGACCTTGTATGTGTATGTGAGCGCATAAATCAAAATCAAAAACTCGGATAACTACCAAACCTGGTATTTAAGGGGACAAGGTACTCTGAAACAGTCAAAAACATTTCTGTTTTAGACACTAATAAAATGCTAGTCTGCGTTTCTTTAAAGCGGTCATGCAACGCCCCTTTTAGAACATTTAACATTTTTGTATCTTTCAACAACGAACGACTAACCATGCCCAGCGAGCAGTTCAGCAATTATCAAAAGAGGCCAGGACCAAGAGAAGGCAATCAGAAAAGCTGAAGCAATCCAGGAATGAAGGTGCAGATGATTATGACCCTGGAATGTACTGAAGTGTGTCAGAATTTTAATGTTCAAACTTTAAATTCAGTTTTCTCAAAACAACATTTTTGGATACGTATGTACCTTTTTCTCAGAAAGTATGAGAGGTAGAGAGCTAAAATTTTCAGTACATGTATAAAACACACAGTTAAACTTTTTGAACCACAATCATAGTTTTATAATGTATATTAGTGATATTAAGAAAGCAACAAAACTGCAAATTTTCCACATTTTTACTTTTTTGACTTTGCAAATATTTTTTTTAATTTCTAGTGAACTGATAAACATAACTAAATAATTGAGGTTCAGAATTTGGCTGATTATACTAAGAACAAGAATTCAAAAGTTTGATTTTGTATTGCAGGTAGTATCAGAGAGAAAGGTACATGAATTTACATGTTTGAAGAGTAAATTTTATTATTTTGCTGCTGAACGAAATAATTTTTACGGACTCAACTACATAACCTTTCAATGCAAACAACCACTTGAAATAATTGTCGTGAATTTTTAGAATAGTTCATAGAACTCTCAGGAAAAAACTTTGAGAACTTTAAGAGCAGTGGTAATTAAACACACTTAAATTTCCATGTGTTCAAACTACCTTGTCCTCTTAAGTTCAGTTGCTTTCAAAAATGCAACACTAAAATTTTCAAGTACCATTTACATGGAAAAAATTTTTCAATTTCCTATTTTTGCAAAAATGAATCCAGCTACTTTAATTAAAGTGTCATATATTAAAGATATTTACAAGAAAACTAAAACGTATATCTTTAGTTTCAATAGCCTGTGAAGTCATCTTCATTCGGAAGGAATTTTGTAAAATCTTGTATAACTGTTAAACGTTAAGTGATACACAAAAAACGCACTAGACAAAAAATTAGATCTCTTTAAAACACACAAGTTATTCCAAATAACTTTTTTTGCGGCATAAGCCATTTCCGAGATATCGTTACTAATGGTTCGAATTGTCCAATACTTTCTTTTAAGGTCCTGTCGATTTTCAGTTGTTTCTCGCGATGTCATGGAAGCAGTATGGAATTTTAAGGCCAGTGTATAGCGTCCAGTTGTTAAACATTTGACTATCGCTGTTCTCTTTGTATATATAACAAAATGTGTAATGTAGATAATTCTGCAAAAGTTTGAAGCGAAGTAGAAAAATAAACTTTCGCAAGAATAGTCTGCATACCCACTAATAAAGTACAGAGGGGTAAAGAAAGTCATATGAATTTAACATCCAATTTTTGAGTATAAAATCAATCAAGGATGAACTAAAATGTACTTATGGTTAAATTGAGGTTTAAGGTAGCGCATGCAACCTTGAGGAATGCCTACCAAGTGAAATTAACCATCCTGCACGATTCTCCTTCCTTGGGCGTTAGAGTCCAATGAACGGAGGGGTGAAAACAGTGAATAAATGAAAAGAGCCGTTACGCTGACCCTTATGCGGCAGGGTGTATAGTTCTTTCCTCTGCAGGTTGTTGCGTACATTAAGGTAAAGGCGAGCGGACATTATCATTATCATAAAAGGGAATGTCCTGATGCAATCGACCTCCCGCTTTAAGCGTATACTTCCGGCCAACACCGCCTTCCTCTCTCAACGACCGGGGTTCCGAGCTTTTATTTGGCTAAAGACCTGTGTTATGCCGGAATTAATATTTGAAGCCTGTCGCTGATGTACTTTTCGTGTTTATGCAGGTAATATAATGTTAGTCTGCAAGCTGTGACTGAGTAGATCTCTTAGCTCTAAAACATATAACGCCAGACTATTGTTTAAAAAGATATACATATCAAATCAAGCACACAATCCTAGGAAAAGTATACATCATGCATCATATTGAAGTAGAATATTTGTGTTGGTAGTTGGAAGATGCTTCATGTTTATCTGCCCCACGTATGGGAGCCAATTTGTCGCGGCATCGTTCGTGTTATCTATTGCTGGGCGCCTGTTATTGTATACTAGTTTGAATTTTGGGTTCTTTGTCCTCCGGCTAGCTATTATTACTACTCAGTCGAGCATATCTCTTGAAAAGGGTGTGTAAACGGAAAGGATTTGTTACTGAAAGATAACACATAAAATAATTTGTTTTTACACTTTTATTACCGTCACAATTAATTAATTTCACATATTGACTCCTGATACACGCCAGACTGAAACTGTTATATTTTCTAATATCACTATAATCACTTATTTACTGCACATTATTAATTCGCGTATTTCACATTTATAACTAACTTTACGACGCGAGAGATTCTGTAGAATTGCGCGACGTATAACGCGTGAACGATTCTCTTAAACTGTGCGACGTATAACCTTTGTATGATTCTATTGGACTGAGCGACGTTTACCTCGTGAATTATTCTGTCCAACTGCGCGACGTGTAATGCGTGAATGATCCTGTTGAACTGGACAATACTTGCCTCTGGCTTTAGCTTTTTATACTCCCTCACCCCAATATGCCTAAAGATTATAACCGAGCTGCTATTGGTTAATAAAACGCGCCAACATTAGCGTCTATATTTATATCCAATCAAAATTACGAACACATATGCTCTAGGGAAGAAATTCCCTCCATTTCTACAGAAATGCGCGTTACTCTGACGTCATTTGTTTGTCTCTTCTAATTGATAAACAACTCACCCCCTCGCTCATTGTTGCCCGCTCTTATCGTCAGTTTCAGTGAGGCCGTGTAAACTTATTTCCTAACAATGCTTATAATTAACAAACATCACAAATCAATGTCATACAATAATGCTTATTTACACTACAATCACTCTGGCATTTACATTGTTGTGATATAAAATACTGCCACAATATGAAACTCTACAGAAGGCGGTGTCAAAAAGTAACTGGAATTAGTTTTTCCTGTGTAAACACGCACGTCCCGAAATTCACCAATTATGATAACGGAGAGATCTGACCTTGATATGCTGTGATATGCGCCACATTACCCACGAGCTTTTCAGTTTGACAGAGGGAGCCATTGTGTAAGCAGGTGTTTCAATGACCCAGTATGGATTTCAAGTTAGTTTTTCTTTTTATGGTGTTAAAAAATCAGGAACTGAAACGCTGCAAATTATACAAGAAGCAATTCTTATTCTTCTATCTACTTCACGTCAATGAGATAAACATTTACAGAAATGGCTTAATTACATGTTTACTTGAGGTAGAAGGGGAACAAGGGGATAGAGTAGGGTAAAGCGATAGTAAATTCGTTTAAAAACGGGGCGCTTAAAAAAATCTGGTATGTTCTGCCCTTTATCGTTTATTAGTGGGTATACAAATCATCCTTACGAAAGTTTATCTTCCTATCTACTTCATTTCAATCCAGATCAACCTCTGCTGAAATAGCTACGTTAGATATTTCATTATAGATACAAAGGGACCTGCGATAGTAAACTTTTTAAGAACTGGACGATATATGCTGGCCTTAAAATTCCATACTGTTTCCATGACCTCGCGAGAAACAACTGAAAATCGATGGGACTTAAAAAGAATGACAAAGTATTGAAAAAAACGAACCATTAATAAAGGATATCTCGGAAATTGCTGATGCCACATAAAAAGTTATTACAAACAAATTGTGTGTTGTAGATGTCATCTGCATTTTTTGTACAGTGCGTTTTCGTCTATCGCTTAACGTTTGCCAGTTAGGTAAGATGATTATTCAAAACTGCTTCCGAATGATGAGAACTTTACAGGCTATTCCCAGAAAATTGAAAATATACATTTTATTTGTAATGTAAATATCTTTAATATAAGATGTGTTAATCAAAATCGTTCGTCATTTCTTAGAAATTAAAAAATTTCGAAAAATGTTCCATGTAAAGGGTAGTGTGGTGAAAGGGGATAAAGAAAACCACACCACATCTACCCAAACACACACACATTCGCATAGACATATAAATCACAATTAAACAAGTATTGTACATAATAATATAATTCACCAAGAAATATGTTAGAATATTTAACTACCAAGAATTGTACAAAAGCAGATTGTAACTTAGATATGTAAGGGACGGGCGAACTAGCTAATTTCAAGTAAAGGATAATTCTAAGTAGAGCCCACCTTTCATCGAGCTAATGAGCAAGGAACTGTAAGCAATAAGGAGAAATAGAAAGAGACTGATAGAGAAAGGAATCAGACGGAGAAATTGAATCTGCTGGGACGCATATGCGAAATCTTTTGGAGCAAAATATTCTCATACATAATAAGGTAACGCGGTCTGAGAACCAATTAGAAATGTCGTTAGATTTTGAGGCGCAAAGTTAAGCGTCACTAGGCTTAGGTATAAAAGGGGAAAGAAAGCCCCAGATTTTCACTCTCTTATAGAGTCTCGTCGACACACAGTTATACTCTCTGGACGACGGATGCACGTGTGTACATATGGGTGGGTAGCGTGTGCAGTTAGAGTAGGCTCCTAATTATTATAATGGTGGGAATTGTTACAATGGAAAAACTGGTCGCCCATAACTGTTTATTTGATAATACACCACATTTTTAAGGGAAATGCAGTGTATTTTAATTTGCCTCACCTACTAAAACCCTGAGACCAGTGAAATGAGTTAGACAGGTAATTATTAGGAATGGAGACAACAGCCGACGAGCAGCAATAGCCGGAGACAAGCACATTGCATCAGAGGGCATCAACCAGAGGAACAACGCTTTCCCGCTACAGTGGGATGGGGGATTTTCTTGAAAAACTTGGTGTCGCGTCCTTTGGAAAGTACCGAACATAAATGCCAAGTTTGTTATGTATTCGAATGTTCGTTCTTGAGTTATGCTGTTCAAACACACACACACATTCACACAACGGATATACACAAGGACGTTTTTTTTATAAAAAAAATGCTTTATTTGGATTCAGAGGGCCTCAAAACATGTATTTCCAGTGAAATCTCAGTATCGAATATTTGGGTGGACCGCAATACCTTCTCTATCTACATGTACGTGGTAGAGAAAGTAAAATATCTGATGTGTTACATTCACATGACTTTCTCTACTCTTGTACAAACTATTTTTACAAACGTTTATTCTCCATATGCTTCATGTTATTCGAGATATCGAGATGTCAATCTTATTGCTAATTTTCTTGTAGATGCAAGGGGAACATGGTAGGTTATAAGCGATAGTCAAATATTTTAAGCGCTGGTTGCTATGTGGCGTATTATATTCTGTTTGCATATCCAGGACATAAAAAATTGAATAACGAATTTGAGAAAAAGTATAAGTATTGGAAAATTTAAGGAAATAACAAGCAATATCTCGAAAATGGTTCACTCAACAAAAAAAATGTATATGACATAAATTGTGTATTGTAACGCTGTCTACATTTTTTGTGTAGTACAATTTTGTCTATCTCTTATGGTTTACCAGTTATGCAAAAGTCGTTCACAATAAAGAATACTTTTGGAGACATTTCCAGAAAATTCAAGATATACATTTTATTTGTCATAAAAATATCTTAAACGTATGATATTTTAATCAAAATCGTTAGAGCCATTTTTGAGAAAATTAAAATTTTCGAAAAATCTTCCATATAAGAGTAATCTGGGGTGGGGGGGATTTTCTTGAAAACCTTTGTGTCACATCCTTGAAAGATACTGAACCTAAATACCAAGTTTGGTGCTTATCCGATTGTTCGTTTCTGAGTTATACTGTTCACAGGCAGACACAGGCACACAGACACACACACGGACATGTTTACAAAAATGCTTTTTTTTGGATTCAGAAGATCTCAAAACATATATTTCCGGTGAAATCTCGGTATCGATTTTTTGGGTGGAATACAATACTTCCCCTACTTACTATACGTAGTAGAGAAAGTAAAAAGATGAATAGCGATTTTACAGTTGGAGAAGTATAAAGTTTTTGACAATTCAAACGTATAGTAAGGAATGTCTCGAAAATGGTTAATACAAAAAGAAACCTAACAAACAAATATTATTTTAGATAAACTGTGATTTATTGAGAACTGCATCTTTTGTCTACTAAGTTTTTGTTTATCTCTTATAATTTACAAAACTTATTTCAGAATGAAGATGACTTTACAGGATATTACCAGAAAATTCGAGATATACGTTTTATTTATCACAAAAATATCGTAAATATAACGCATTTTAATAAAAATCGTTACAGCCATTACTGAGAAAACAAACATTTTCGAAAGATTTTCCATATAAAGGTTAGCATGGGAAGGGGGATAGTTTTGAAAATTTTCGTGTCTTATCCTTGGATAATGCTGAACTTAAATTCTAAGCACGGTATTTGACCGACTTTTCGTTTTTTGAATTACGCTGTTCACACACACGGCCGTTTTTTAAATAGGGGACCTCAAAACGAGTATTTTCCGTGAAATATCGTATTGAATATTTGAGTGGAATGTAATACTTCCTCTACTTACTATAGGTAAGCAGTATATAAATAATAAAGTGTAATAATGTACAGCACAACAATATATACGTACTGAGCGGAATGGCTCAGCGGTAACGTTTGTGGCCCTCATGGGAGGTCCCGGGTTCAAATCTGACCAATCTGACTGGGCTTTCTTGTTGTTTTCCTCAGTCGCTAAGGTAAATACCGACTTGGATATTTAATACTACGAATCCAAAGTTCCATATATATAATGAAAGCAGGTGGACGGCACCCCAATGCAATCTGTCCGGCACATATAGAAGCAGAGATACAGTGCGGCGGTATCGTGTATTAATAAAGTTTATGTGTAATAAAATTATTAAAGTTGAATTACTTATGATTTGTTTTATTTAAATTTATTTATCTATGCCTCGGCTGCGTCAGTGATATCTGGTAGAGCAAGTACCTCTAAATAGGGGTGGTACGGCTTAGGAATGATTTTACACACTTTACACCAATTATAATTGTAAATTTTTACTTCTTTATTACTCCTTCACGGCAGTTAAATAACAATTTACTGACGTATCTAATATGGAGCTGTGAGATATTATTCCTAACTACCTTTTTTTAAAAAAAACGTCAAAATTATCTATTATCCGCACTGCACTAAATTCTCACATCTGCACACCCTAAGATACAACCACTGAACTGAACTGTTTGGGCACGCTACCTCTTAGCGACCACAGTTTAAATTTTCACATTTTTATCTTTCTAGTTTCTGGTTGGCTAAGCCTACTCTAACAGAACACCTTTAGTTTTACTTTAATTGTCTTTCTGTACCCACGTAACTAGGCTTGCCAGATTGAACTCGAGGCAGGCCCGAAGGCCAACCAACGGGGAACAGACATTTGAGTAAATAGTGACAGAAGCTTGAAACCAAATTTAGCACAATTATGTAATATATGGCAAGAACAATTTGCTTTGATTAAGTTTGCGTTTTCTTCTTTTAATCTAGTAAAAACAGAATTATGTTTACCGAAATTAACTGAAGCATTGTCGGCTGAATAAGAAACTACATTGTTTAGTGTTGAACCATTTTCCAATAAAATAGATTTTAGTTTATTTGAAATGGTTTCTGCAGATTTGTTTACATCTTCATGGAAATCAAGAACTTCGTTACATTTTCCTTTATCTTTGGAAAAGTACGTTACAACTATCGGGTAATGTTTTTATTGCCCTTATTTTAAGCGTCTGAACCTAATAAAAATGGAACACTTTGCTTTAATTCGCTTAGTAGCTTCTCTTTAGCCTAAAGCAGAAGCACATGTTTTACTAAGGCCTCGCTTTTAGTTCGGTCACGTCTTACTTTCGTTGCTACGGAAGAGTCTCTGAAAACACGTGGATATAATTTATTGCCACAATCTTGAGAATTGTAAGAATGGTGGTGAATCACACCATGATAAGTAAAAATTAATTCCGTTGCAGCGATTCTATCATCTTCTGCAGAAAATTGTTTTGGTAAGAATTTAAGAAGAGATTGATTTTGCTTTTGTGTGTTAATATTCGCTTTGTGTCTTTATGATTGTTAATGTTTATTCACCGCCTTCACGCCGTCATATTTAACAGTAAATAAGATACTGCATATTCTGCACTTGCACTCGTCACTATCAACTTTTTGTAACCACTCTTTATAATTTTCATCCTGCAACCATTCTTCACGGAACGAACTTACGTATCGCCTCTTCATTTCATTGTTATTACTCACTATCACAGAACAACAAACTATTCCGAATTATGAAAGGTAGTGACAGTCTATCCACTCACGACCCGATCGTTCCAATGATTGCCGGTAAGTGCCAACTGACTAGCGACAATGAACGAGCGAACACCAGAAATTGCCGTTGGCGCGGCTTGCCAGTGTTTCTTTAATGTCAGCCGAATACTACAGACGCAACAATGAAAAGTTGCAAGAATAAGAACAGAGACATAGCGTTTTGTTACAATTAGAAATTAGCATTAGAACTAAATTATTCAAAATGATTAATGAGTAAGGTGACATTCAAACCCGTAGATTAAAGTCATTTGCCCCGTATACCCGGAGAATTCACTCCAAACACGGGCACTCCGGGCGTCGACCGGAGATCTGGCAACCCTACACGTGACCAATTACAGACTGTTTTAAACGTTACAGCGGTATTGTTCCATGGACTGTTGGTAGCCTTTTTTAACTTTTTAAGTTATTGTTGTCTCTGGGCTACCTTATTGTTAGCAACTTTCGGCTGCCATTTTGTGACTCCGTTTGCTACGAAAAGAAGCTTGCTTCTATCCTCACAGCTCCTACATTATTAAATTAAGAAATACATTCACATAACATTTTATACATGTACGTAATATTATAAACATGATACAATGGCTATAATATACACGGATTGCTTATAGGCCGGCTATTATTTTTATACTGTAAAATTAGACTGATACCAGTGAAGTGATAAAAAAAATACTGCTTTAACAGTTGCCTAGCACCAAGGCCTCTGTAGACACGAAGCAAGACGGTGTGGTACAGGGTGAGACCTAGAAAATTAACTTTGCCACACACCGACCCACGAGGTATCTCTTAACAGATCCATCCTGATATGACCACGTAGTTAAAGGGACATAAAATAGAGAGGATACACATAAGCAAGCAAGCAAGCAGATAACAGCGATAAGGTATGTAAAGTGCGGGGTGAAACGAAGCAAAAAGGAAAGTTTGTTAATAGCCTTGCACTTGTTACCTAAGGTACGCGTGCATGCCTTATCAAAGTACGTAGAAAATATGTTTGTAGTAACATAAGAAACTTTTGATAGAGCTTGTACGTGGAAAGATGTACGCGTGTACACAACGAGATCTCTCTAATCTGTTCCCTTTATTAGTTTCAGCTGAGAACAAACACTCTACATCGTGATGAAGGTGGAGTCGGGACCTCGGGGTAGGAAAGCTGTTGCTATTACGTTTAAGTCCAGGCGCAGTTCCAACACGCTGTTTAACCATAAAGCCAATATGAGCCATCCAGCTACGTATAAAATAACCCCTCAAGCTACAGTGTCGAATAGGCGTTGTTACGTCATTCTTGTCAGGCTCGGTGAATGTTACTTTCTTACATTCATCATCGTCTTCTTTTATTGCATTCCACTCCAATATTCGATACCGAGATTTCACTGTAAATGCATGTTTTGAGGCCCCTGAATAAAAAAAACATTTTAAGAAAAGCGCTCGTGCGCGCGTGTTTTTGAAAAGCATAACTCAAAGACAAAAAGTCGCTTAAACAGCATACTTGGTATATAACTTTGCGACAGGAAGATTACCAAGAAAATACCTCCATCTCTCAACAAAAAGAACTTCGCTTTAGATAGAAAAATGTCTTTATTTTTGATTTTCCAAAAAGGCTCCAACGACTATAACTAAAATATCATATATTTTAAGACTTTTGCATGATAAATGAAACGTGTATCTTGAAGTTTCTGAGAACGGTCTCTGATGTCATCATTGTGAATGACTTTTGCATAATTGGTACACTGTCAGATATAAGCGAAATCTTACCACCACCACCCCCCACCCACACACAAAATGTAGATCTCAATTAAAGCACACACATTACTTCTAATGATTTTTTTGCGCCGCTATTCATTTCCGAAATATTCTTTATTACGGGTTTGAATTTTCTGATGCTTATAGAAGTAGAGGAAGTATTGTATTCCACCTATAAATTCAATACCAAAATTTCATCTGGAATACATAAAATTCCGTTTTGTGTGATAACAGCAAACTTGAAAAACGAAAAGATTTTCAAAAAAATGATCCCACAGCAAACCACGCTTTGCATGTAAAGATTTTTGTATAATTTTATAAAAAAATGGCTCTAATGATTTTGAATGAGATATCACATGTTTAAGATATTTGCACATGACAAAATGTATATATTTAATTTTCTGGGTATAACCTGCAAAGTCCTCTTCATTCTGATTGACTTTGTATAATTAGTAAAACGCAAGTTTTAGACAAAGTCTTATTACACAAAAAATTTGATCTCGCAAAGCACACAATGTAATTCAAATACATTTCCCCGTGGCGTTAGCCATTTCCGAGATATTCTTCGTTATTGGTTTGAAATTCCTGATGCCTTTACTTCAAGTGGTAAGTCCCTATTCGTTTCTTCGTGGTCATGCAAGAAGCGTAATAACGATTTTACTTTGAGCTGGAGCCCTACAACGAAATATGTGGTAACAGTTTCACATTTTCCACCTGGTTAAGATGTTAAAGTTAGTGACTCTATGAACGAAAATATACACACTAATGGCTTAAGAGATGCCAACACTTGGACAAACTGTAACATACCGGCTCTCTCGTTTGAACACATCTTGTACTGTGAAATCATCGCTGTATGTCAACAAGTAGTTATCCACTTCTCCTTCTAAATATTGTTGTACACCGTTGTTTGCAGATAAAATATTACACTTAGTTACCCCGACATAAATATTGGGGGGTCGTAGCTACAGAGGCAAACAAGAGATACCAGGAACTTGCTGCACAAAGCTAAAGCGGGCATGGGATATTTATAAATACATATAAATTTACATTTAACTCTGGTTTATTATAACTTGGTGCTGCTACATAATTTCCAGAAGGTTACAGACAAACAATGCGGGAGATGCACCGCACTCTCACGGACCACGCACGCACATACATTCACACAATCTGAAGATATACATTAAACTGACTACTGGTGACGCCACGCTCTCAGACAAAGAGGGTCTTCCCTCAACTTGCCTTCACCTCCCTTGACTAGGGAAATATGCCGCGCGGGACAAGAATTCAACTCACAAATGAAATAATTAGTTCAACAATATCACTATACACAGCAATAATGTGTCCGTCGCGACAATGCATACACATACCTACAATACACCCGTTAAGATTTCATCTGTATGCATCAAGTTTAAGATTTAGGCGAGCGTGTAAGTTCGCGCTCGCCTATTTTACTGCGCAGTTTATAATATCAATTAATATACAAACACACTAAGTTAAATCTAATCTCCAATAAAACTCCACGCAGCACCCTGTCGTTTCAGTGCGGCTCGCTAAGGCCTGACACCTTGCGTTCGCCTCATAGTCGTATCTTTCTATTACTTTTCTACTACGTATAGTATTGCATTCCACCCAAAAATTCGATACCGAGATTTCACCGGAAATACATGTTTTAAGGTGCCCTGAATCCAAATATGGCACTTTTGGACCTATGTCCGTGTGTGTGTCTGTCTATAACAGCACAACTTAAAAACGAAAAGTCGGATTAGTACCAGACTTGGTATTTGAGTTTACTATCTTCCAAGGATCGACACGAAGATTTTCAAGAAAATTCCCGCACCCCAGAATACCTTTACATAGAAAATTTTTCGAAAATTTTGATTTTCTCAAAAGTGGCTCTAACATTTAGATTAAAGTATTATATGTTGAAGATATTTTCATGCCAAATGAAATGTATATCCTGAATTTTCTGACAATGCCTCCAAAAGCCATCTTCATTCTGAATGACTTTCACTTAACTGATAAACTGCAAGAGATAGATAAAATTTTACTTTACCAAAAACGTAGATCTCGTTAAAACACACAATTTTGTCATAGTCATTTTTGTTGTCCAGTGAACAGTTTCCGAGATATTCCTTGTTAATTGTTTGAATTTTCCAACACTTATGTTTTTTCTCAAATGGGGATTAGATCCTAACGTCAGTTTTTGGGATGTGTGTTGACTAATTTCATTGATTATCTTCAAAAAAAAAAGCAATTAATGGCGAGTATTATTCAAACTTATTGCAGCGTTTGAATGATGAAATCAAGCAAAAAACGGCCGCATTTAGCGAAAAAGAAAGTTCTGTTTCATCAAGACAATGCACTACTTCACACATGCATTATCGCCATGGACAAAATCAATGAGTTAAAGTTCGAAATGCTTCCTCATGCACCCTATTTGCCAGACTTAACCCCCTCTGATTATTTTCTGTTTCCAAAGTTGAAGAAATGGCTTGCTGGTAAAAGATTTGCCAAAGAGGAAGAGGTGGTGTTTACAGTTGATGGCTATTTCGCAGAACTCGACGGTTCTCACTATAAGCAGTGTATCGAAGCTATTGAACATCGCTGAGAAAAGTGTATCGAGCTGAAAGGTGACTGTGCAGAGAAATAAAGATGCTTTTTCCCAACATTTTTGTGTTTTCTTTGTTGGGTCGGGTACTTCTGGGATAGCCCTCGTATAATAGGTAAGTTTTCTTTATCGTGGTTTTCAAGAAAACCATTCACCAGCGAGCGGTAAACATTTTACTACGATTAAACGCCGGTAAAGTTGAAACTCAGGTTGGTGGAACAGAAATACGACTTTACCGCGGTATCCTCTTAACCGGGAATGATGCACTCGGTCTTTAGTAAGGAAGAATACCGAAATATGCAAATGTATAATGAAGGTTTGTAAGAAGTAGACAGAAGAATAAGCTTTTGTAAGACGTTTGTAGGAGAGTGAACAGAGAAAGACATATAAATGCAACATAGGATATTTCCTTCCTTAAGTGCTGTTATGAATGCTGTTTCTATAGCGCATCTCCGCTAAGACAGTACAGGTTCTGTTCCGGAGCAATGTTTTCCATGCTCCATTGAAGGATTTTCTTCAGCTCTGTTAAATAAACTTTCATGTTTAAAAGTTTCTGCAATTTCTCAACACAAAATAAGTGGCAAGCTACCAGCCAATTAGGAGCATGAACAGGAGGGACTACATTCTGCAGAATAAATAAATATGACTGCAAGCAACTGTGCGTTGGCAGCAGCCCTAACTAAAGGGCGAAACGCTGGTAATTTTTTTAAAGGTGACGCGGCCATTCCGGAAGACAGTCAATTACTCATATTATGGACAACGGTCGTGGAAGCCTACAATTTTATTTACTGTTCAACCTTGACAAAATTGCATTCAAATGGGTGGAATATTTTCGAACAGTAAGTAATGAATGATGCGCCTACTCTGCTTTGCTTTATTCCACCCTACTGCGTTAACCTTGTTTTTTCCCGCCCTTTTCTTTTTTCGATGACGTCCTTAGAGGTCCCTCATTCATTACTTTCTTACCCTATACACTACTGTAGCCTTAGCCATTTATTTCGTTGGCTTATTAACACTCATTTTGCTTGAATAAATTAACATAATTATTTTCCGTTTCCTCTTACTTTACCAACATTTCGTCTCTCCCTAGTTTCTCTCTCTATAACTATAAATATTTACGTAAAATGTTAAATAAATCATCTACCTAACAGTTTACAATGTTCCACACGCTATAAACGTACACACTTTCTTACAACTAATATTAATCTCAACTAAATGTTGACATTTGTTTGCCATACACGGTTAATGCAAGAATTTACAGAAATCCGGCTTCTTTTAAAACTGTCTCCAACCCTCCTCAGGATTTTCTCTCGCTTGGTTCCCGTTATAAAGCCAATAACACAGAAGTTTCTCGCTGGCTGACTTTTTCTGCATAGGTATATAATTTTCCGAAAGTATTTAATTTAAAATATTATAACGCTCATCTTATTAAAGATAGAAAATTAAAAGCATTCTCACTTACGCTAGCTAAGAAAAAAATGTTGCTTCTACCCCTTAGTTTATTAGTTACTGCATGATAAGCATAGAAACAGCAAATATCGGGCTTTTATTGAAAAACGCGTTTTGTTTAGAAATTTGGACTCACAGAAATCTATAAAGGCTCTAAAATTACATAATCTGATAGAGAATAATATTCTGCATAGGATGCGTTCAAAGCTTAACATTGTAACAACTGAATATTGTGGCGTATTAGTAGGTATTAGTAGCTATGGTCATGGCAGACACATTATTGCGTCGTATTGGCGACAGCATTGTTGGCGTAATTCTTTCGACTTCGGGTTTGCAGTTCGGTCTGGCACGGCGACTCGCCGCCTCTAGCTGGCGAGCTTAGCTAGCGGTGGAGAGAGGAGGGGGTAGTTTAGCGTTTCCTTCTTTGTGTGTGTTGAGCGTCAGTCTGGCTTGAGAGTCGACTGTGCGAGTTTGTGTGAACGAGTGTAAATGTAGTTCGTGTGTGAAGCATTTATCTCTTTGTGTGATGTAGGGACACCATTATAACCTTTTATTGAAAAACCCACAGGTAATGTGAATAATATGAAATCTGTGTAATTTGTTATAAATACCCCACGCCTGCACCGGAATGTGAACATCAAGGTCCTGGCCCTCTGGTTGTACCTATAGCTACGTTTCCTCATATGCATGCTGGAGTGAAGCAAAAACTAATTCAGATGCTTACATATTTTGCAATACATCCTGATAACCATTAAAAAGGTCATCAACATTTCTACAAATGCATTGGGAATAACAATAAGGTTCACAACATTGTTCCAACTGAAACATTGTACAAAAAAGGCTGCTGCCAATATTTCTTTATTATTTATTATTTATTATTATTATTATTATTATTTCATGCTTCATTTTGCATGTACTTCTCCATTTATTAGTTAATCGTACCTTCAGGTGGGCTATACACACATTACTTCTTTTAATAATGTAAGCTATGTGAAAATGTTACAGAGGTTTACAAATTTGTTGTCGACAGCATTACTATCTATATCACTACAGATGCCTTAAACTTATTTTTGCGGATCATTACCGAATAGTAGATACACACTCAAAGTCAAGTTGCTAAATCCATAAATCAATTTCACTATCAATGTAAAGAAGCTTAGGAAGAAAGGAAAGATCAGGAATGGCATGGTTTAGACAGGGGGGCTGGAGGGCACAGAAAATGTCTGACGATTCTTGCAGGAGAATCTGCCCATTTGATTTGGATGAGGACTGGGTACATATTTTGGCGGAATGTGCACAGTGGGAGAACCAGCAAACAATTAAACTCAAAGAAAAATTGTTAAGTCCGTCAAGAAAGAGATTGGCATGTTGGGATCTACTGGCTGACCAGAGGAACTGGCAAAACATGGGCAATTTCTTGGCTAAAGTGCGCGAATCTGGGTCAAATTTGTTCATTTAGACAAAGGTAAATTATCTCTATTTTCCTTTTTCTTGCTTCTTTTTGTTTTGTTTTTCTGTTGTTTATTTTGTCACCATACTTTTATCTTAAATATGCATGTACGGTCAATGAACCATGCACTAAATAGCTGTGTAATAAATTAAAATTAAATTGAGTTTTTATTTATGGACACTCTTTAACTACTGTGGTTTTTAGCGTCCCATTCTACATTGGGCGTGAAAGACCGATAATTTTGCTCAGAGGCCTCTTTATCAAGCTTAAGGTTCTTTTACGTGCCGTAAATCTACGACACGGGACCACCGGCTTTACTTCCCTTCCGAAGGAAGCCAGGTTAAGGATTTTTACGCCCGAAAAAATCCATCGTCCTCCGCCAGGTTTGAACCAGCGACCTTGGGAACTAGAGGCTGGCACGGTACACTTCTTGTGTAATAGCTTCAGTAATTTGAAACCAATAAAGATAACTTATTTATCTATTTGCTGGGGTGATTAAAATCTAATATTTTGCTGGAAACCTTTTGCCCCTCACCCCAGTATGTAACATTTTTACATCATGCTATTAGCAACTTTTGCGACAACGTGACAGCAGAAAAGGACGAAGCCAATTCCAACATGTATGTGTTAGACAGAGACAGAAATATTACATTTACCTCCATATTATCTTTTAAGGTTGAGACAAACTATGATCATATCTTGCTGCTATAGTGCAATCGTATGCAACAAGAATAGAAGCAACAGTAGCAACGGATTGATTGCACGCTAATGTAAAGCGACAAAAAGATAACCATATGCTAAGTCAGTTAATGCAACTTAGAGCTTGTTGGTTTGCTATTGGGTTTGTGCTTAACTATGTTGGTGGCGTTTGTGGTTCCCACAAAACAGGAATTGCGGACTAAAGTGCATTTGCAGATAATTGGAACTTCCTACCGGGCGCAGTAGCGGTGTTAGTGCCGCCTGACAGCAAAACAATATCCACAAAATGGGATTGGCAGTAAATTCACTTCATTGAAGCAATGCATTCAACAGACAATTGCCACCACTATAGGCTATGACCTATATATGCTTCTCGTTACTTTCTAATTCAGAATTACCTACTCCAACTCACTTCTTGTCATTTCAAACAATTATTTAGAATTAGTCATAATATTGGTTCGATAGATTTTAAATGAATATAGTGAGAATGCCAAGAAACTCATCTTAGACAGAGGCATAATTCACATGTCTGTTGTTCAAGAAACATGCAGTACTAGCCACGGACAAACTAATACGATAACCCATTAATATAATAAAATATCTAATTCACAGCTTCTCAGCATCAACACATTAATAATTCCTTTCTTTAATATTTTTGTCCTAAGTTTTACGTGTTATGTATTTTCTTTGATAACATTGTAGTGTGATAATTAAAAGGGTGTTAAAACACATATATTAATAATGCACACACGGTAGAGAATAAGTATATAACGTTATAAATAAAAAATCCGATGTGTTACACTCACATGACTTTCTCTACTCTTGTACAAACTATTTTTACAAACGCTTATTCTCCATATGCTTATGTTAATCGAGATGTTGACCTTATTGCTAATTCTTTTGTAGGAGCAAGGGGAATATGGTAGGCTTTAAGCGATAGTCAAATGTTTTAAGAAGTGGTTGCTATGTGGAGCATTCCATTCTCTTTGTATATCCAGGACATAAAAAAATGAATAACGAATTCCCATTTGAGAAAAAGTATTGGAAAATTTAAGGAAATAACAAGCAATATCTCGAAAATGATTCAATCGACATAAAAAATGTGTATGACAAATTGTGTACTTTAACGCGATCAACATTTTTCGTGTAGTAAAATTTTGACTATCTCTTATGGTTTACCGGTTATGCAAAAGTCGATCACAATGAAGAATACTTTTGGAGACATTCCCGGAAAATTCGAGATATACATTTCATTTGTCATGAAAATATCTTAAATATACATATGGTGTTTTAATCAAAATCGTTAGCCATTTTTGAGAAAATTAAAATTTTCGAAAAATGTTCCATGTAAAGGGTAATCTGGGGTCGGGGGGATTTTCTTGAAAACCTTCGTGTCGCATCTCTGGAAGATACTGAAGCTAAATAGCAAGTTTGGTGTTTATCCAACTGTTCGTTTCTGAGTTATGCTGTTCACAGACACACACACACACTCACACACACACACACACACACGGATATGTTTCCGAAAATGCTTTTTTTTATTTATTCAGAGGGTCTCAAAACATATATTTCCGTGAAATCTCGGTATCGAATTTTTGGGTGGAATACAATACTTACCCTACTTACTATACGTAGTAGAGGAAGTAAAAATATAATATAAGAGGGAAAGGCCATTGTTAGCTATATAATCAGCAATATAAAATTAAGAGAAATAGAGTAGTATCTCCGTAAGCATATAACGAACCTTGGATTCATAATTAGGGCGATGGAAGCCTGTAAGCACACATACATATTATATATATATATATATATATATATATATATATATATAAAACAGAAACTTTTATTGGGTATTATTGGGCAGTAGCACCAATCAGGTACATTGATACATGCCTATAATTCAAATACGTACGTTAAGAAAACGGTTGAAGGGAACGCTAACAGAAGCTTGTCAGTGTTCGAGGAGGAAGGCCGTGGAAGAAGGAAGGTGTCTCTAAATAGACGCTAAAACTACGTATTTAAAATCTACCAGTTATACATATTTTAACATGACAAAGGTAATAGTGAATTGTGAACATGTACATGTGGTTTATCTAAACTAAAAGTGAAATAATTAAATAGAATACGTGTGTGCAAAAAAATTTTAACATTCTCCATACCCAACTCTGACAAGACACAAGTGCTCTCCGACACAAATACGCAGTCGTGGCATAATTATAAAATAATAATTATAACATACTAACACACACACAAGAATAGATATTCGATCATTAGATTCCAGCCTACGAGAACGTCGTGATACGTCACAAGAGTACAGGCATCAAGATGACCTACAGGTATGTAATACAGAATCCATAATCATCTACGTTGTGGGGTCCTACCAAGAAGAAAGGCAAAAGTTCCAAATTTACTGATAGTTAAGATGGTAAAATATCCTATGTGTCACATTCTTTCTCTATTTATTTTTCAACAAGCTATTCTTATAGAAGATTATTTATCTATATATTTCATGTTAATTCAGATCAACATTTGTAGAAATCATTTTATTACATACTTCCTTGTAAATGTGGTGGGAATATGGGAATACAATAGCTTAAACGATAGTCATATCTAGCAACAGCGGATCGCTTTGAAATTCCTTTCTCTTTGCATGACCGGGAGAAGAAAGCAGATAACGGCTTCACATTTGAGAAAAATCTTGTGTCACATTCACATGACTTTCTCTACCCTCTATCAATTATTAGTGAGTATGCAAACTGTTCATACATTTATATGTTTCTAATTCATTTTAGTCCAAGCCAGCCTTTGCAGAAATACTTACATTACACATTTTATTATAGACACAGAGAGAAATGCAATAGTCAAATGTTTAAGAACTGGACGATATATGCTGGCCTTAAAATTCGATACGCTTTCCATACGATCGTGAGCAATTTGAACCATTAACAACGAATATCTCGGAAACGGTTGATGCCAAAAAAAGACTTATTTGAAATAAATTATGTTTTAAAGAAATTTTTTTCTGTAGTATGTAGTACTTTTTCGTCTATCCCTTAACGAAACCAGTTATGTAAGTTAATACGAAATTACTTCCGAATGAAGAAGACTTCACAGGGTATTATCAGAGAATTCAAGATAGGCATTTTATATGTCATGCAAAATTTTTGAAAAAAATTCCATGTAAAAGATATTTGGGGCGAGGAATTTTCTTCAAAAACTTCGTGTCCTATCTTTAGAAGATACTGAACTTAAATACCAAGATTGGTATATATTCAACTTTTCGTTTTTGAGTTATGTTGGCCACACACACAGACCTTTTTTCAAAATATGTTTAACCAGGGCCTCAAAACGTGCATTTCCGGTGAAATTTCGGTATAAAATTTTTGGATGGAATGCAATATCTTCTCTACCTTCTAGATGCATGGTAGAGGCAGTAAAACAAAAGATAGGGACTTCCTATTTAAGAAGACTAATAAGTATGTGAAAATTCAAACTAATAACAAAGAATATCTCGGAAATGGTGAACGCTACAAAAGAATTTGACATGGACTGTGTCCTTTTAACGAGATATACATATTTAGCTCTTACAAAAGTCATTCAGAGTGAAGAGCACTTCATAAGCTTTTCACAGATAATTCAAGGTATACGACAGTACATTTTGTCATGAAAGTATTTTAATCAAAATATCGTTAAGAGCCATTTTGGAGAAAATAAGAAACAAGGACAAATGTTCCATGTAAAAGGTCATTCGAGGTCGGGGTTCTTGAAGATCTTCGTACAGCATCCTTAGTTGATGCCCAAATTAAATACAAATTTTGGTAATTAACCAACTTTTAATTTCAATTATGCTATTCACACACGCGCACGAACAGTTTTATAAAAATCTGATGTGTTGCATTTACATTACTTTCTCTATTCATTCTTACTTTCTCTACTACGTATAATAAATAGAAGTATTGTATTCCACCCAAAAAATTCGATAAGGAGACTTCACCGGAAATACGTGTTTTGAGGTACCCTGATTGCAAAAAAAGCATGTTTGGTAAACTGTAAGATATAGACAAAGTTTTACTGTACGAAAACTATAGAACTCGTTAAAACAGATAATTTATGTCATATACGTTTTTTGTGGAGTGAACCATTTCCGAGATACTCCTTGTTATTTGTTGGAATTTTGCAATATTTATAGTTTTTCTCAAATGGGAATTCCTTATTCGTTGTTTTTTTATGTCCTGGACATACAAAGAGAATGGAATGCACCACATAGCAATCAGCTGTTAAAAGATTTGACTATCCTTAAAGCCTACCGTATTTCCCTTGTACCAACAAGAAAATTAGCAATAACTTTCTGCAAGTGTGTATCACGATTATCATGAAGTAGATGGGGAATAAGCGTTTGTAAAAATAGTTTGTACAGGAGTAGAGAAAGTCATGCAAGGGTAACACATCAGATTTTTGTGTTATAGTGCTGAAATCTCGGTATCAAATTTGATATTATATTTGTACGCATAAACTGATTTATTCATATCCTCGTGTGATGAAGACAAGAACCACAACATAGTTTTATTTACCCCAGCTACTTGTTTCTGTCGAAAAGGCAATCAGCACATGTTTTTAAAGCGTTTACTTTTACATACTTCATAATGTAGCAATTTCAGTTCCTACGCGATGACAAACTCGTTTTTTTGATTGTGGTTCCGTAATTTCTCGCGTCACCAAACATGTTTCGTTACAAAAGGTTGCAGCGAAAAGGGGAGGAAATAAAGCCTTTGTTATTTGGGGCGCATAATTTAAATTATCACTCCGTTTTCATTCCAAGCTCTATTCTGCATTAGCACATTTGGTCGCTGCAATATACAGGATTTCCAGCTAGAGAACTAAAACAGACGAGAGTCTACGGGCGGGCTTAACTGGCTAACGGCGTTTACTGCTGTTGAAGATGACGTCACTAGGTCCTGGAGACGCTTATTTGTACTACACGGGTTTAAGGGATAAATAGCGTTATTAAGCCCCATTCGCTGTATATGTATGTTAACCCCTTTCTTACAACAGAACTGAATTTAAGAGCATCCCACTTCTACAGGGTGAATTAGAAATGTCTTCTTACCTTTAAAGCAGCACTGAAATTTGCCAGGTTTTTACCTTCTCTGGCAAGTATTGCACTGCACCTAACGTTCGATATCGAGATTTTGCCGGAAATACATGTTTTGAGGGCTCCTTGAATCCAAAACAACTGATGTAATACATTCATATGGCCTTCTCTTTCCTCTATAGTTGATTAGTGGGTATACAAACTATTCTTAAGAAAACTTATTTTTCTATCTACAACCTTTTAATCCAAATAAGCCTTTGCATAAATAGCTATATTACACAATGCGTAACAGATACAAAGGAAATAGCGTTAGTTATATGTTTAACAACTGGACGCTGTACGCTGGCCTTAACACTCCGTACTGTTTCAATGGAATCGCGAGAAACAACTGAACTTTGACAGTGAAGAAGATGGTTTGTTACGCTATTTTTTACCACGCTTTGGGCGTCAATTTGTAATAGTTTGTATTGAAGGAGTTGTATTATATTTCAACTGTTGGGGAGCCGAACTTGAAGTAGCTGCAACCGCACGTATGGTAAACGGTTTCCGGTAGCCTTCGTCCCAAATGTACTTTCAGCTGGCCTTTGCCCCAAATTTAAAAAAATATTAACTTTGTAATTTGACTGTTTCTTTAAATATTATATATTTATGTTTGCCTCGGCTGCGTCAGTATTATTGTTAGAGACACGTATCTCTTGGCAGGGTTTTGGTACGACTAAGAATGTAGGCTTACACAGATTATAATTTTTACTTCACTCCTTTTATTAATACTTGATACGATTTAAATAACACTTCACTGATATAGAGAGCTGTGAGATTCTTTTTATTAACTAATTACACTTCTTAACACGTAAACGTATTTTTCGTCTCACACGAATACGTATTAAATCTCTCGAGGACACACAAGCAACGCATCTAGTTATGAGCACTGTGTGCAGGCAACCGAATAGATTTCAACCGTCTAAACTTGTAAATTGCTGTATTTCAAGTCTCTGAGTTGCTAATCCTACTCCAATATAATACCTTCATTTAACTAAAGCTTTTTCTGGTTGCTGATTGGATATTTTTAAACTGTCTCAAAATTACATTATTGCTTCCTTCAATAATGACTAGTAGTATTTAAACTTTCAAATTCATTACTGCCTCAAGGTTACCTCATCCATAGCAACGTTTAACTTATTATTCTCACAGCTCCTACATTATTAAATTACGTAATGCATTCACATAACATTATTGAACATGTTTACAATAATATAAGCATATGCAATGATAGTTACATACATTTTACAAATTTTTAGATACACATATTGCTTCAAGGCGGGCTGATATTGAATTTACATATTATATAATTTGACTGAAATCATTTAAGTTTAAAAATACTGCCTCAACAGAACTTTTAAAGAAGGTGTAAATATTCAACAATTCGAACTATTAATAACGGATATCTCGGAAATGCCTGATGCCACTAAAAATTATTTGAAACAATTTGCATGTTTTAAAGGTATCTACATTGCTTTGTAGTACGTTCTGGTACAAGATTATACAAGATTCCTTTCGAATGAGGAGGGCTGCAAAGGCTATTCCAAGAGAATTCAAAAATTGAAATTAAGTTTTATTTATAGACGATCTTTAACTGCTATGGTACTTTGCGTCCCATTCTATATTGGGCGTGAAAGACCTATAATTTTGCTCAGAGGCCTCTATCAGGCTTGAGGTTCTTTTACGTGCCGTATATCTACGACACGGGACCACCGGCTTTACTTCCATGCTAAGGGTTTCTACGCCCGAAAAAAATCCATCGCCCTCCGCCGGGTTTGAACCCACGACCTTGGGAACTAGCATGGTAACCACTACACCAAGAAGGACGACAAGAGAATTCAAGATACCGTTTTATTTGTAATGCAAATATATTTAATATATGGTATTTTAATCAAAATCGTTAGCCATATTTTAGAAAATAAAAAATATAGAAAAATCTTCCATGTAAAGTGTACTTTGGGGTGGGGGAATTTTGTTGAAAATATTCGTGTCGTATTCTTGGAAATAATGTTTATCTGACTTTTCGCTTTTGAGTTCAGAGACAGACACATACACGGACATGTTTGCAAAACATGCATTTTCATTGAAATCTCGATGTCAAAATTTTGGACGGAACGCAATGCTTCCCTTTATTACTATATGTAGTAGAGAAAGCAAAAACATTTGTAATCATGGAGCCCCAAAACATGCATTTGCGATGAAATCTAGATATCGAATTTTTGTATGCGATGCAATACCTTATCCACCTAATGGGTACGATAAAACATAGACGAGAACGTGCTACGCAAAATATCTGATGAGTTACATTCAGATGACTTTCTCTAGTCTCTATCCTTTATTAGTGGATATACAAAGTTATCCTACTAACGCTTTTTTTTTCTATCTACTACATTTTAATCTAAAGAGAATGGTAATGGAATGAGAATGGAATACTCCACATAGCAACCAACTCTTAAACTATTTGACTATAGCTTAAAGCCTAGTAATTCCCCTTGCATCTACAAGAAAATTAGCAATAAGATTAACATCTCGATTAACATGAAGCATATGGACAATAAGCGTTTGTAAAATAGTTTATACAAGAGTAGAGAAAGTCATGTGAGTGTAACACATCAGGTTTTTAATGCAAGAACTGTTATAATAGTGACTGAGTGTAGTCTTACCATGGAATATGTTGTTTTGTATTATATTCTGAAGTTCTTGCACCAAACATATATTTTTAAAACAAAGTCACTGTCAAAGTAACTTAAGATGGTACAACTATGCACAAATCGCATTAATATGTGAAATGCCATGTATGGGGTAACATTGGCATTTTAAAACTTGTTTTTCTTACTCTACAAACAAGCAAACCATGAAAAATAAGTCTTGGATAAAAGCAGAACAGGTGTTTGACTGCCTCTGTGCTCTGGTAGTTAGTATACGTAGCTCTGGTAGTTAGTATGCATAGCTCTCAAGTACAGAGGACCTGGGTTCGATTCCTGACTGTAAGATGGGAAGTACCTTAGAGTCTGAAAGCAGGAGTGAGACTGTAAAATTAATAGAAATATGACATCTGCTGCCCAATTGGACTTTGACGATCAAAGGCAGTAAAACGTCACGATTTAGTTAATTTGGAAATATACATGGACATAGTATAAATGTGAGAAAACGGTGTAAAGAGCTACCGATGGTCCCCCAATCTTACGGTAGTGCTGAATGTACTAAATCTTATGTAACTCGACTAGGGCGAGCAGTAAGTGAGCTAATATTATGGGCCGAGTCAAGTGGGGAGCTTATTAGCTCATCCATTTACCCTTCTCTCAATAACCCTTTAATTACAAGGTGTAAAACGGTGCTGTTGTGTGACGACAGTGTGTAGTGTAAACTGCTAACTGCGTTGATCAACACTCGCATTACTTTTGTTTTCTCATACTAAACCAGTACAAAAATCGAAGGCTCAGATCACTAGGCCAAGTTATTTGGCTAATGTCTTGAAGCCTTTTCCCATCTGTGACCGTGTCTGTGGCCAAGTGCAGCAAAGTTTCAAATTGCGATTTATACTGACATCATACAGCTAATTTCTGTGATTTTACGGTTTAAATAGCTGGTTATTGGGCAATTTTAAGACGTAACAGCTGCAAGAACGTTATATAGCAAAGCGTCAAAAGTTGGAAGACACAGCAGGAGTCTTATTGTCTGGATTGTTACAGTACAAAGGAACCTTTCTCGGTCGGCTTGAATATGCTAATGTTGGAAATCGGTGGAAGATACTTTTACGTGGTTCTAAAGAGATCTTCTCGAAGATGATTTCCATAAAGAAAACATTTCTATATAACGAAAAAAAATATCAAACAATCCGAGAAAACGTATGTGGACAGACAACAAAATCTCCTTCGGAACTTGTGCGAGGCACGAAAAGTGTAATACTAAAGTCTATGGGAGCAAAACGCCATCCACTAGGAAGCTTAAACGAAAGGTTATCAGAAAAGTCCTATGTGTTGCACTCACATGACTTTCTCTACTCTTGTAAAAACTATTTTTACAAACGCATATTCTCCAGCTACTTCATGTTTATCGAGATGTTAATCTTATTGTTAATTTTCTTGTAGATGCAAGGGGAATTGGTAGGCTTTAAGCGATAGTCAAATCTTTTAAGAGCTGGTTGCTATGTGGAGTATTCCAAAACGCATACCGAATTCCCATTTGAGAAAAAGCTTAAGTATTAGAAAATTCAAACAAATAACTAGGAATGTGTCGGAAACAGTTCACTCGATAAACATTGTATATGACATAATTTGTCTCTTTTAACTAGATGTACAGTTTTGGGCAGTGATACTTTGTCTATCTCTTACGGTTTACCAGTTGTACCAAAGGCATTTAGAATAAAGAAGACTTTTGGGGACATTCCCAGAAAATTCAAGATACACTTTTCATTTGCCATGAAAATGTCTTAAACATATAATATTTTAATCAAAATCTTCGAAAATACTAAGTTTGGTATTTATAGAAATTTTTATTTTTGAGTTGTACTGTTCACACAACTGGACATGTTTCCAAAAATGCTGTATTGGGATTCAAGGCACGTCAAAACATGTATTTCCGGTGAAATCTCAGTATGAAGCTTTTGGGTGGGATGCAATACAGTGGCGTGTATGTGTGTGTATTGTCATGCCAGACACATTATTCCTTCGTTAGCGACAATATTGTTGTGGTAATTCTTTGGGCTTGTGTTTTGAAGTTCGTCTGGCGTGGCGACTCGCCACTGCCTACTAGCGATGGAGAGTGGGGAGATGTAAGCGTTACTTTCTTTGTGTTGTGTGGTGAGCTTCACTGCCGGTCGAGTGTCTGGTATAGAAGGATGTGTGTGAATCGTGGGAATGTAACCTCGTGTGTGTAATATCTCCCTTCAATTTCTTCCTTTTAATCTTTTGTGTGTGATGTAGGGGCACCGTGTATATATTCAATAAACAACAGGTAATGTGATTAATGTGAAATTATGTGTATTTTGTGATAACTATCCCACGCCTGCTCTGAAATGTGTTTTTAAAGTTTCTGGTCCTCTCGCTACCTCTGTTACTAGGCCTCCCAATGTATATGCTGGGGCAATTAAAATTTAATATCTAGCTGCAAACCTTTTGGCCTTACCCCAGTATATAACAATACTTCCCCTTCTTACTGTACGTAGTAGAGAAAGTACAAATAGAAAGTTACTATTCACTTTTAATGCATCATTCATAATGGATACAGTTAACCCTAACCTTAAAATAAAATTAAGTGCGAAAATAGAAGTTTGGGAACTTGAAGTTTTTCATCGAAATGCAGAGTATATAGCATTTTATAAATATCCTGTACATCATATAGTATATTTTAGGTTTATGTTTTACTTTCTCTAACACTTACATATCTATAGTAAGTGTAGGAAATAGTGCATTCCATGCAAAATTTCAATGCCACGATTTCACGGAAATACACGTTTGGAGACTCACTGAAAAAAAGTATTTTAAGAAAAACGTCTTATGTTTGTCTCTCTCTCTCTCTGTCTGTTTGTCTGTGAAGAGCATAACTAAAACGCAACAATTTGGGTAATTACATGTAAATTTTTTCGATATTTGCTACTTTCTGAAAATGTCGCCAATGAATTTGATTAAAATATAGTATGTTTAAGGTCTTTGAATAAAAAACGTATACCTTGTATTTTCTGGGAATAACCAGTGAATTCGTCCTCACTCTAGATGACTTTTGTATAATTGTTAAACAATACAAAAAAATAGTCCTACCGTAAAAAAGCATAGATCTCATTAAACCACACAATTTGTCATACAAAATTTTTTTTTATTGATTTGAACTTTCAAATACCTTTCGCTATTTGCTTTTTTCGTGTTCATGGAAAGAGAAGAGAATTTCAAAGCCATAGGTTCTTAAGATGTTTGAATATCGTTTTAGGTAACTCTATTCTTCTTGTATCTACAAGGAATGTGTGGGTGTGTAATGAAGGTTTATTTAAATGAACAATAAGTAGATAGAAGTAGGTTGTAAGATAGAAGATCGTAGAAATAGTATGTAGAAGAGTGAACAGAGAAAGACATGTGAATATACCACGTGTGAGGAACAGTTTGCTGAGTACTTCTTAAGGTGATAGAATAGTATAAGCATCCATTCAAAGATTTGAAGGTTTAGTCTCGTATGAGCGAGGTTCTTGCTGTACTAAGGAAATTGTGCAGACTAGCTGTAGACGGATGGCGTGCAGTAAGCATACGGTGGAGACAGACGTCCCAATAAGGTCGACCCCCAGAAGCAGCAATGTCTGCTAATATCATTATGATTGTAGTTATGGAAGACATTGTCGAATTTTCGCAGACTATATTTCAAGCGTAGGTACATGCAAGCAGATGATGACGCAGTGTTTCTTAGATACAGTAGGAATTCTGTCGTTTACCACCTTATAGGTATAGGATATATAACCAAAGAGGTCACACACCACAATCTACACAGATATGTGTGTAGGTGTATCATAATTAATAGTGTAAACTGAAACAGTTGAAAGTATACGATAATAGAAGCAAAAAAGTCCCAGTAAACATGGGCCCGCAAAGAAACCGTGTGCGAGATTTATTATGTGAATGTGTGGTTATGAGGCGCCACTGACGTGAACTGCTTGAGGATGTTCCCCTTCAGCAACGTCGATGTATATGGTGCATGCATGATGGAACACCGACACATTTTGCTGCTACCGTAAGAAAACGTCTAACGTGGAGATATGGTCCAATATGGATAGCTCGAGGAGGTCTTGTACCTTGGCCTCCCAAGATCAACTTGTCTCAATCCTTTGGATTTTACTGTATGGGGTCATCTGCACTCCCGTTTATACCGTTGAAGTACTGGAGCAGATACCTGTACGTGCTTGTAAAGAATTCCGAGATGATCCGGGGGTGTTTGAAAGAATTCGAAAGTGTCTGCAGAAACGAGTGCAAGGACAACATTTTGAATATCCCTTTTAGCAGGGAAGTGTGTACAGTATTGATAATATTAACATACTAAAGTAGAGTTGTACTCCTTGTTAAATTAAGTTATGAGTGCAGCTTAAGGCAACTTAGAATGGCAATTATTAAACTAAAAGTTTACTTCTAAAAGTCTTTTGTACTAATTAGGACAACTCTGCTTAATAAAGTGAATGGCCACTTGTAATCACACATTTTGCGCATGGCTTGTTTGCTGACCCATGTTTACTGGAACGTTTTTGCTTCTACTACCGTATATTTTCAAACGTTTCAGTTTGCCCTATTAATTATGATACACTCTGTGACACATAGGCCACAGAGACGAACAAAAGTTCCGGAGTTGCTGAAGCTGCCCAGAGAGGGTGATAAATGATCCATATTACCAGAGAGCCCTCTGGTGTCCATGAGGAATACTTTTTCCCTGGAGCAAGAATCTTTGTCATCTATCAAGTTGGTTATAGATATAAGAAGAGCGAACGGTTTCGTCATATAACTAGATATTTCTGGAAGTTTCTTCCCCCATCTCCCGCAAACTCTCTCGAGGCTACTGCGACTATATATCGGCGAGCGTGCTCAAGACAATTTATTTTCTGTAGCTGATGCGACAAAGTGTTCTACGAATCAGTGAGGGGTCCTGTGTTCGACAAGAATAAAGATGTGGCTGCTTCGGGCGTGTTCTATCACAACATACGTGTAAGAAAAGGAAAATGAAGTGACGGTGAAAAATGAACTAAGTTACAATATGCTTAGCATCCTCTTTCGCAATTGTATCATCGCTGGATTCGCTGCGTTAGAAGGCACCTAATCGTTACTGTTACATTCTGAATTATTTATTGACGTCTGCACTTCGACAAAAGGACAATACAGACACCAAAACTTGTGATCTCAAAGTTGGAGAGACGACACACTATCTGAATAATCTATACGGAACTTCTGGACAGGTTTCTTAGACATCTACACAATTAGAGACGTCACCCGGTCCTCAGTTGTAAAGGGAATCTAACCCCAAAGCCTTTGGGATTATCCAAAAGCCTGGAACCTCTATGCTCTAGCATCTCTCTCTTTTGGATACCAAATTTCCTATCTACAAAAATTGATATGGGAAAGCATCACAGTCAATTACAAAACACAGTTCTCTGTTACGTTTAACGCATTGTCATTTAATAGCGTATTGTGATACTAGTGCGGCAAGTGCATCATTGGAGTACGAGGAAAAGCAAACATACGAGACGAGGTCTCCTTCCGAGATACTCCAATGCATTTAACATACATTACATACTATGTTTTCGACGATAGTGAATAACAGAAATAGTACTTATACGGACATATAATTAAAAATGTACTATAGGTATTGATAAACGTTATACACTGCCGTTTGTGAAAATTGCAACACCAAGAAGGAGACACATAAATTTAATACGTTAGGTACATGTCAAGTAACAAATGATAAACTTTTCATGACTTTGAGCCCTAATATTGAGCATTTGGTGTGGCCTCCATGCACTGCAATTAGAGCTGCTATACGCCGTGGCACTGAATCAAAAAGGTTCTGAATTAGTTCCTGAGGGATTTCCCTCCACGCAGTTTGTATTCGAGCCCACAAATCCGTGACACTGGTTACTGAAGGACCGTGACGCACCAGGTACCGACCAAACATATCGCAGACATGTTGGATGGGTGACATGTCAGGCGAACGTGCAGGACAGGGAAGCGATGGTACCTGTCGCTCTTCGAAAAAGGCTTGTACATTCCTCGTAATATGTGGCCGGGCATTGCCCTGTTGAAATGTGGCCTGTGGAGATGCCTGAAGCAGGGGGAGTACCTCAGGCTCTACAACCACCGTTAGGTACCGGTTGCTGTTCAAAGTGCCCTCAAATTGTAGGAAGCGAGATAGGTTGTTGTAAACAATGGCGCCCCAAACCATCACGCCTAGTGTTTGTCCGCTATGTCGCTCAACAATGCAGTCCTCCAGGTTGCGCTCATCACGGTACCGCCGGACATGTATGCGGCCATCACTGTAGGACACGTTGAAGCAGGACTCGTCCGAAAAGACTATACATTTTGCCACTCAGCACACCAGTGACGGTGCTCACGTGCCCATTGCAGTCGGAGGAGCTTGTGGTTTCTGGACAATGGAAGCCGACGTAATGGCATGCATGCAACCAGTCCAACTTGCAGCAGATGGTGACGAACCGTTAATGTAGACAAATTCACACCTGTTGCAGTGCTTCAGCGTCGAGCCAACACTGTGGAGGAAGCTGTACGGTCCGCTATGGCCATGCGGACAGGATGACGGTCATCCCGTGCAGTGGTCATGTTGCGTGATCCAGTACCGGCTCTTTGCTGCGTACGACCTTCATCTATCCACTGCTTCTACACACGCATCACTGTCGTAGTAGCATGCCCTGTACGAGCCGAAATGTCACGGTATGACTAACCCGCTTCTAGGGGACATTGTGCCCGTTCGAACTCGCTCACATGCCGATATGGCTCCCTTTGACATCCACGAGGCATACTCTTCTCTTTGTTTCCACCTTGTTTGACAGCGCTGCACTGACTACACTGGGCGCAACACTGACCTTGTCGGACCGACACGAGAGTGTTCTACTCGGCCTATGTGTAACGCATCTCTCTGTAAACTTAATCACTTATTGCTTGCACACTCTTATACACTTCTAACAATTTGGAATTATTCGGGAAATTCTTTCTTGGTGTTGCAATTTTCACAAACGGCAGTGCACAACGGAGGGAAATACATTGTGCACTGCGATTTACGTAGATCTCATCTTGTTACTGTCCTCCTGGAGGAAGGAATGAAGTGAAGGAACCAAAGTAGGCTATAGGCCACAGGGACACGCAGATGTCCCTAACAGTTCTAGGCTCGAAGACTCGTGCTGCTTCTGGAGCTATCTAGAGAGTAATAACGCACTAATTGCTGGTTCCAGCAGTATTGGGGCAAATTCCGATCAATTATCCACGTCTATTGTTGACCTTAAAGAATAAATTATAGCTCATACTTATCTGCTGCATGAAGTAAATTGTGAGTAAATATTAACAAATAAAAGGGAAGTAAGGACCCAGGTAAGATTATTGTAAAACTCAACAGTTATCAAATATGATTACACTCTGTGTCTGCAATAATATAAATATCAAAAGCTAGAAGATTTAATATAGCTCATGCACATAGTTACTGTAAAGTATGTAAACACGCAGATAAGTTAGATTACCAGCAACTTTCCACCATGACGAAATGAACAAGCAGCGGATAAAACACACTATCGTCCTAAAACCGGTTTTACGTTATCTTGATTAACGAGATATGAGAAAAAGCATAAAATTTAAGGGACAATTTGCATTAACTAAAGTTAACTTTTCCAGAATATAAAGAAACTAGGTGGAAAACAGAATGTCATACCATTTAATTATTGTATTAAATACCAATATTCTGTAGTCGATATTTCAACTGTTCGAAAGCATCACAAGTCGGCTGTTACCATAACACCATACAAACATACTAGTTTGTGAAATGGCAGGGAAAGACGGTTAACGATCAAGAAAAGGGCAATGCTGTATTATTCTACAGGAAAAAAACAGAGAGTAGTGAAGACACAGAAACGTTTTCGCGCTGACTTTGGTAGAAGGTTACAAACAATCGGGCTCACACAACACACGCGCATCTCCACAATAATGATTTTATTGTATGACACAAATTAACACTGTACATAACATATTTTAATGCATTTATAACAATTGTTTGCACCTATGTTTATTATAAATAAGTTACACACATGCATCCTAATTGAGGCATTGCCTCCGTTGCCAACATTGGCAATCCGAACTTAGGAGAAGGTACAGAGTAATGACAACACCCGGCAGGTCCCTAAGCCTCGAAGTCTTGTCCAGGTTTGAGGGTCCTAAGCCGCAAAGCGCAGCCAACACATATTTTTATAAGTAGAGCAGTAACAGAGCGTAGCCTTGGGATCTGTAAAGCTGAATCCCTGATCCAGGATTGTTGGCGACATTGATTTAGCAGCCTTTTGTCGATACTTTAAGAGGCCCACCTTCCATGTGAAAATGGTGCCAGTTTCTGTTATACGGGGTGATTTATGAAGAACTGACACATTTTTTTCTTTAATTATTCTATTCAAAATTCACTCAATGCCCCAATTTTAGCGCCAAATTAAGCAGAATGCTCTAAATTTTCGATTGCCTATCACTAGATGCACAGATATTCATGTTTTATTCGTAACTGTTAGTTTTATTTTCGGCAACTGTTTTTGAGATTTTGTTGTAGTCAACGTGAAAATGGAGTACACATTAAATGAACGACTCTTCCTTGTACAGCAATACTGGATTACGATTTCAACTACATCTACTCAAAGGGCTTACGAGAGAATTTGGTGTTCGGAATCTTCCACAAAGAAACACCATACTGTGACTGGTAAACAAATTGGAAACAACTGGATCTCTAGTGACTGAAAGAGGCAAAACTCGATATCTAGGCTTCCCAAGGTTGTTTTTGTTGACGTAAGAGTACGGCTGGATGAGTCACCGAAAAATCATTAAGACGTTTGTCGCAGAAGAAAGGGTACAGCTACTCAATGTGTCAGAGAGCTGTGAAAAGTGCAGGCCTAAAGCCGTATAGGATTACGGTTGTCCAACAGTAACAGGAACTAGATAAGGATAGACGACTGAATTATTGTCGTTAGTTTCAGGCGTTCATTGTGCAAAATCCTGCCGTATTGTCCATCACATGGTTCACAGATGAAGCATGGTTCCATTTATCCGGATATGCACATATGCACCCGGTTAAAATCGGAGTTTGGTGCGCAATATCCGCAAAGAGAATAGTGGTACCATTTTTTTGTAAACAATGTGAACACTACAGGGTACCAACGGATTTTTATGGAGTTTGCTGAGGAACTAAACGACGTAGAGCTAATTCAAGGATATTTTCAGCAGGACGGCGCTACATGCAATACATCAAATGAATCCATAGCACTAATTGCAAGTTTCTTTGACCACCGGATCATTTTCAAAGAACCTGTGGCCACGAAGAACTCCGGACTTATTTATATGGGGTTACTTAAAATTACAGGGTTTATACTACACGTCTCCAGACATTGGAGGATCTGAAGCACAACATTACACAGGAGATTCAAGCTATTGACAACAGAGTCCTCCAACGAGTGACCAGTAACATGAAACGACATGTTGAATTGTGCTTTATGTTTGATGGAAGACATTTTCAACATTTCTTATACATGTAAATAATCTCCAAAAATTGCTCTGCATTTCAGGTAAAATAAGTTGTGGCTATCATACCTCGTTTTAAAACAATTAAAGATATAAGTGTGTCAGTTCTTCATAAATCATTCTGTATATCTGCTGCCGTTATAAAGGGGTAGGCGGGTGGTTTGGATGATTTGTTTTGGGCAAAATCTAGTGCTTAGCTCCCTCCTTTTTCATTCCGGATTATTGTGGATGCACTCTGTCCTCGATTTCGTAAATATTTATGTTGTAAAACGTTAAGTATCATATGCGTAAGTGGAAACCAGATAAGTTTACAAAATTTTCCAACAATTTGAAACTGATTCTTTGTTAGAGAAAAGTCATCCGCTCCCCTCAATATCCGTACTCCTGAAAACATCCAGAAGTTCGTGTAGTCTTGAATCGAAGTTCTTACAAATGAACAAGGAGGACTTCTGGTGAGTTGGGAGTCCACTGGAGTATTCTTTCCTTTTAGCAAGCATCCACGCCATCTATTCGGCACAGACATACGCCACGAAACCTAGAAGCATACGTGAAAGATGAGAAGGAACCTGGATTAAAGTAAAATGACGGAAAGGAAATCGTGGTAGAAGAGAAATCACCCCAGCTTTAACCTACCGACACGGGAAAACCACAAGGAATCCACGGTTAAACTTGTCGAACCCGTGACCTCCCGAATGCGATTCCCACGCGTCAGTATGGACCTATTTCGCTCGGTGTCGTCAGAACAATCACTGAATATAACCTCTCCAACACAAGGGAAGCGCTTCTAGCCTTTCCAGACACTTCGAAAGAGTAATAACGAAGATATCAGAGTCGCTGTCAGTTTTGCCGAGCAACTTCTAGAGTAACTTCACAAACCAACTAGCTACCTTTGAATTCCCACCTCTAGGTCAGGCTTTCAGTAAAGGATTAACTGTCTGTGTGGTCAGCAAGCTTGGACCATTCAGGTGAAAATAAATCAATGAACCGTGCCTGTCTGAGGTTGCTGATACACATACGCCCTCCCTTTTTGCTCACGCGCACACACGCACAAAGGTAGAAATGATCTCTTGCATGAAGCGTTTGATATACCACGGTCATGTTTATATAACAAACACCAGTCAATCCTCTAAGGGTAGAGCATCCATAGCGGAGTGGCTTTTGATGAAGCTCTGCAGAAAAAGACGGGCATTAAGTAGCAGAGGTCGGCACATCGTTAGCTCAGAATCTACAGCACGTAAAGGGAATTAGAGCACTGACGATTCCAAAGTTATTAGCTTGCACAGACAGAAGCGTTTTCGTTTTCGTCTTCCACTTCCTATAACACTGTCTTTCATCCTACGCTACTTTGTCCTGCAACTTATCACTTCTGAAAAACGTTGTACGAGGATGTAATTGCTTTCTCTACCATTAGATAGAGAAGGTATTGCATTCTACCAAAAATTTCGATACTCAGATTTCACCTGAAATGCATGTTTTTAGGTCCTGCGAATACAAAAAGTATCTCAAAGTTCAGTAGGGGAAAGGTCCCTAATTTGAACCGCCTCTTAAATTGAACCGCTCCGATGTTTTCCAAACTGTTCGACAGATGGCACCATAATCCTAGAGAAGCGTTGCGTGTACAGCTATGAATGTTTGGAGTTTTTGACTTTGCATTCTGAGCTGTGGTTTCAGTTGTATGAAGTGTTTTGTGTTTTTGGTGCTTCAGAAGTAATATTTGACTCATCTAGCTAAGCTTATACGATCAACTAGGCAAGTTTGAGATGATCTATATATATTACACATTATGAAGTGTTTATTTAGCAACAATATTTATGCATACATTTTTTCAAGAAGCGTCTCTCCTAGTCACATAGATGCTAAAGCTTCCAAAGTGGTGTGGCTCTTAAATTGAACCACTGTTTGAACCCTATATTGAACTGGTCCAATTTAGGAAATCTATTGAAGTTCTAGGATTGCCAACTGCGAATAGTATGTCATGTGAATAAATATCCATATAATATGCTAAGTTAAAAAGAATCATGTTAAAAACAGTGGATGACATGAATATGTGAATTGTGACTTGTCTGAAATGGACACGATCCGGTGTATGAGTTGTAGGATATAGCTTCACCAAAAGTGTGCAAAAGTTAGTGCCAAGAATAATGTGTTTTATTGTGAACACTGTGTATAATTGGACTCTTTTGTATCAGAGTAAAAGTTGGTAAAACCTCTATATTTTTTCAAATAATACCTATTCTAAAACCAAGTGATTGTCATTATATAAAAATTCAAAATGCTCAAGGAAATTGCTATTCTTATCACAACTTTGGACTCTATCTTTGTTGCTGATAGCATATTTGTTTTGAATGTTCAATAAAATATGTGTATTTTGTATTAATAAAAATACTTTTAATCTTAAAAGTATGTGGTTCATTTTAAGACACGGATGGTTCAATTTAAGGAGCATGTTCCTAATTTGAACCGATTTACACCATCTCACTTTTTAAATGTTATTTAATTGATACTTGTATTGATTTTAAATTGTGTTGAGGATATTTATAGCGCAAGCATTTGCCACTTTAACGCTTGTGTTTCTGAAAATTTTGATTTGAAATTATAATTCTTATTTACTATTTAGGCTCAAGTGGTTCAATATAGGGACCTTTCCACTACGCTCCAAAGATACGACACGAAGATTTTCAAGAACATCCCTCCACCACTTTTATATGGAACACTCTTCGAAATTTACTATTTTCTCAAAAAATGTCTAACTATTTTGTTTAAAATACCACATATTAAAGATATTTGCATGAAAAATAAGATATATATCTAGAATTTTTTGAGAATAGCCTGTGTAGCCCTCTTCATTCGGAAGATATTTTGTATAATCTTCTGTAACTGGTAAACGTTACGCAATACACGAAAACATACGACACAAAAAATGTAAATCTGTTTAAAACACGCAATTTACTTCAATTAAAATTTTTGTGGTATACGCTGTTTCCGAGATATCCGTTATTAACTGTTCGATCTGTTCAGTACGTTGTCATTATTTTCAAATCCAGTCGATTTTCGGTTGTTGCGATTGCATAGGAAGAGTGTGGAATTTTAGGGTCAGCATACAGCATTCAGTTCTAAAATGAAGGGTCCAGGAAAAAAAGTAAGTAAGTCAATTTTTCCAAGAAACTCAGAAAATGAATTTTTAATTGTAAAACGCAATGGGCGATTCCTATACAAAGTAATTCTTTCAAAAAAAGTGAAAAATCGAAGTTCCAGATGTAGTGAACCAAATAAAATGGTGCTTAATGTCTCTTATATCAATAATATCACACAAAACAAAAAAAGTTCACTCCAATCGCACTTTTTTTAGGAAACAAACCCGGCAAGTCTCCTGAAACAGAAAGAAAACCAGGCATGGGAGCTATCCGAGATTTTGTTTTGTAATTATGATTGTATTACCGTCATGTAAATACTATTCGTTATTATTATTATTATTATTATTATTATTATTATCACAACCGTGGAAACTCTCAGTTATCTCACAGGTTATCAGTTATGTGCCAATCCTTGGAAAAATTTCACTGCTGGTTGACCAAAGTATTTCATGAGAGTCATTATATATTGATACTTAGCTTTGGAAATATGTAGAAGATCTGTGTACAAGACAAAAATTTGTTACATATATTGCATATAACCAATTTTATCAGAAAATTTGATGGATAGAATAATATTCCTACTAAAATTACCTGAAAAGGCCAAAGAAGG
Source organism: Deroplatys truncata (assembly GCA_030765065.1). Classification (NCBI taxonomy): domain Eukaryota; kingdom Metazoa; phylum Arthropoda; class Insecta; order Mantodea; family Mantidae; genus Deroplatys; species Deroplatys truncata. The sequence continues at coordinate 23,956,404 of CM060979.1, forward strand.
TAGCTCAAATTCTCCTGACCTCTGTGTTGAAGCACCTTTGTCAGGCTTTCTTAGGATACTGTATACCATCGCTCCATTATATGTAGCTCTTCAGTTGAATAGATGTGGATGGACGGGTGAGGCCCCAATTTCCTTCACAGGCTGCGTCTTAAACGGACCATTCAGTATATATTTTTGATCTAAAACTTTTTCCAATCATACACCATTTCCTGACATTCATAACAATCAAAGACGATAGTTTGGTTCTTGAATTTGCAATCATTCTTTTGAACTCCTCTGGGGTTTCAAATTCCAAAGACAAACGTTCTTATCACATTCTATGTATGAATGACCTCGTTTTGGAAATTTGATCCTGATGTTTGTCAAGCCATTATGAACACGTAATACATGAAGCGAAAAACATGCAGCCCTCCAGCAGAGTCACAAAACACTTGAAGCTTTTCAACCTCGTCATAAAGATAGTTCATAATGAAATGAAAGAGAAAGGAGGCTACCTCGTTGCGAGGACCTTTTTTTTCAATACCCTCGTGATACACATGGAAAGCTGACTGACATGTAGAGAGAATGTGGGTGTTGAAGGAATGCATTGATAGCTTGTAGTACACGTCGTTGGTATTTATATTCGGTATTGGAACATTTTTAGTAAAATCCAACAAAATTAACAAAATTAAATGGCGGGATAGGCCGTACTGCTGTCTGTTGGCGGGCATCTGACTTACCTAGTTCTTTCGTTGGAACAGTTGACATGCCTGCTTCTTTTCCTGTACGACGAAACTTAACGGCAAACAAATCCATGACTAACCAGTTTCTTTTCCTGTTCCATAGACCTAAAGGATGGCTTTTTCCATAGAGTATCCAAAAGCATATCAAACTCATTTAGCAAAAAAAAATGTGACTTACCTGTTTTTACTTTCTTTACTACGAATAGTAAGTTGAGGGTGGCTAATGTTATTTGTGTATGTGTGTTTACTTCCCGCGGTGAAGCCATCTTGTGACGTGATTCTTTGTTAGGTTTGTAGCTCTATCTGGTGTTAGCAATTTGCGGTAGTATTAATGTTTGTTTGAAAGAATGCGACTGTTATTTTATTCAATTTTGGTTCTCTGTCCTCCGGCTAGCTATTATCTTTTTTTTTGGGTCGAGCACTTCTCTTTATACAGGATGTGTAAACGGAAAGGAATCCAAAGATAACACTGATGAAGGAATTTGTTTTACACTTTTATTGTCGAACACAATCACTATCACATTTACACATAGATCTTGACACCCGCTAAAACTGAAACTGTTATAATAACTTCTTACTGATCACTTTTAATCCACGTACTTCAACCTTTTGTATAATTAACTTTACAGTACTTGAGATTTTTCATAACTCTTATACGCGTAACTTGCGAATCAATAGCCGACTTGTAATATTTCTGCTGGACTGAAGACGACGTGTATCATACAAAATATTTTCGACGAACTGACGGGAATGCGACGTGTAGTGTACAAAGAATTTTGATGAACTGACCGACTGACGGACTTTACCTCTAACCTAGCTCTATTTATACTCCCACTACCCGATATGCCTAAAGATTATAACTGAACAGCAATTGGCTAATAAAACGCGCCAACATTAGCGTCTATTTTTATATCCAATGAAAATTATGAATACAGATGCTCTAAGGAAATGTTCCAGAATATTCTAAAAGAAAAACGCGCCAACATTACGTAACTTCCTCGTTTCCAATAATGATAAACAGCTCACCCCCTCGCTGCATTATTGCACGCTATTATTGTCAGTTTCAGTAAGGCAGTATAAACTTACTTCCCAACAATAATTACAATCAACAAACATCTCAAATCAATGTCACATAAAAAATGCATATTCATATTACAATCATTATTTACATTTAAGTAATTTGTGATACAAATTACTGCATCAAAGTAGGGGAAGTATTGTATTCCACCCAAAAATTCGATACCGAGATTTCACAGGAAATATATGTTTTGAGACCCATTGAATCCAAAAAACATTTTGGAAACATGTCCGTGTGTGTGTGTGTGTGTGTCTGTGAACAGCATAACTCTGAAACGAACAGTCGGATAAACACCAAACTTGGTATTTAGGTTTAGTATCTTCAAGAGATGCGACACGAAGGTTTTAAAGAAAATCCCCACATCCCAGATTACCCTTTACATGGAACATTTTTCGAAAATTTTAACTTTCTCAAAAATGGCTCTGACGATTTTGATTAAAATATCTTGTGTTTAAGATACTTGTATGACAAATGAAATGTATATCTCGAATTTTCTGGGAATGTCTCCAAAAGTATTCTTAATTGTGAACGACTTTTGCATAACTGGTAATCCATAAGAGATAGACAAAATTTTACTGCACAAAAATGTAGATCGCGTTAAAATACACAACTTATGTCATATGCATTTTTTTAGTTGAGTGAACCATTTTCGAGATATTGCTTGTTATTCCCTTAAATTTTCCAATGCTTATACTTTTTCTCAAATTCACTATTCATTTTTTTTGTTCTGGTAATGCAAAGAGAATGGAATACTCCACATAGCAACCAGCTCTTAAAATATTTGAATAAGGCTTAAAGCCTACATTGCCCCTTGTATCTACAAGAAAATTATCAATAAGATTAACATCTCGATATCTCGATTAACATGAAGCATTTGGAGAAAAAGCGTTTGTAAAAATACTTTGTACAAGAATAGAGAAAGTCATGTGAGTGTAACACATCAGATTTTTTTTCCTGGATCCTTCAAATATGTGTCTATCGTTTTCCCTTTGTATCTATAACGAGGTGTGTAATATATCTATTATTTCATAAGTTTATCTCGATTATAGTGAAGCAGGTAGAAAAAACAAGCTCTTGTAAGAATGGTTTGCATACCCACTAATAAACGATAGAGGATAGAGAAAGTAATGTGAATGTAACACATAAGAATTTTCTTTTAGTTCTGTTCACTTACTTGTGGTAAATAGAGGAATAATTGCACTCTACCCAAAAATTTGATAACGGGATTTCATCAGAAATAATAGTAACTTAGCAAAATAATTGCAGAAAATAATATCCGCATATTATCGGTATATAATTCAAGAAGTTTGAATTTGAAATGTTTGTCCGGAAAGATGGGGGTAATTAGGCAATCAGGATAGCGGAGTCATTAGTGAGCCGAGAAATAGCGTGCACACTAGCTTCAAGATTTCTAAGAACGCACAGTTAAGTTATAAGCTCAGTACGTTTGCAGTCACGTAGCCAGAAATTCTGGAAAAGAGAAAGGCATTTACATTCTGGGAGTTTAACCAGTCTCAGTTAGTAACAAGGTCAGAAACATAAGAACATGTAAGAAATGAAGACTAGCTGCGCGTGAAAAATCACGTTGGTGGGAGTAATTCTAAAAAGGTAGAGCTAAAATTAATAAATATTCGTGCATCTAGTCCCGAGGATTACTTGCTCGTGCGATTGTTTAAACGCCCAGTGACGCGGTTATTTGAGTTGCGCCTAGCGTGAGGGATCCTGCCGGTAAACATTTTAGTAACTCAAGGCGAGTTCGCGTCTAGTTTCTTGTATTGCGAAATCGGTTATTTCAAACCATAAAGCACATCCTGCAGAAATTAGCAGGTATAATGATTAACATGTTATAGTTTCGAGTGATGCAATTCAGAGTCGATACATTTCTTTATTTCAAACGGTCTGTTGAACTCAGTTCAAGAACTCAAATATTAATTCACAATAAATTTCTCAGTCAATTTAAACCGGCGTTACTCTGTACAACACATCCACGCATACCCTGAGGAAAAATACTCATAGCCCTACCATTGGAGCAGCCGGCAGAAGAATCAACAGCAGATATTGGAAACAACGACAAAAGGTGTCATCTCGCTTCCTGCTTCAAATTGTTGCAACATCACGGCAGTCACTTCTTGCTTCAAGGAATACATTTTGAGGCTCCCTAAATCCCCTAAAAAAACATTTTCGAAAAAAGGTGTGTGTGTGTAAACGAGTTACTCAAAAAAGAACGTCGATTAAATATCAAACTTGGTATTTAAGTACAGCATCTTCCAGGGATGGTTATCAAGAAAAATTCTCCAGCCCAAACTACCTTTTACATAAACTGTAAGCGATTCTTTAATTTCTCAAAGATATTTACAAGACAAATAAAATGTATATCTTGAATTTTCTGGTAATAGCCTGCGAGTTTCTCTTCATTATTAATGACTTTTTATAGGATATAAACCTTATAACTTACGAAAACAAAACGTTTAGATGTTATTAAACCACACAATTTATGAGAAATAAAAATTAGATCGCATGAAGAAGTTATTTTGTTGTATTGTAGTTCAACTGTTGGGGAGCCGAACTTGAAGTAGTTGCAACCGCACGTATGGTACCCGGTAGCCTTCGTCGCAAAAAATTAAAAATATTAACTTTGTAATTTGACAGTTTCTTTAAATATTATATATTTATGTTTGCCTCGGCTGCGTCAGTATTTATATTTGTTTTAGAGACATGAATGTCTTAGCAGAGAGGTGGTGCGACTGAAGAATGTAGGCCCACACAGATTTTAATTTTTACTTCACTACATTTATTAATCCTTGACACATTTTAAATAACACTGATATAGAGAGCTGTAAAATTATTTTATTAATTACTTGCACTGTTTAACACTTAAACTATTTTCGTATCACACAAATACGTATTAAATTTCTCGAGGACGCATCTCACGTCTGATTAGTAACACTGTCTGCTAGCAACCAACGCGTCCAGTTATGAGTGCTGTCTACAAGCAACTGACTTGAGTTCTACCGCCTAAATTTGTAAATTTCTGTATTTCAAGTCTCTGATTGGCCAATCCTAGTCCAATAGAATACCTTCAGTTAACTAAAGCTTTTTCTGGTTGTTGAATGGCTATTTTATAAACTGTCACAAAAATTACATTATTGTGGCTCCAAGAGTTACAAGTAGTATTGTTAAACTTTCATATTCATTATTGCCTCAAGGGAACCTCATTGTTACCTCATTGTTAGGAACTTTTAATCTATTATTCTCACAGCTCCTACATTATTAAATTACGTAATACATTCACATAACATTATTACTCATGTATACAATCCTATAAACATTTACAATGAGTGTAATATATAACTTTTTCTGTATTGTTACATACACTTATTGCTTTAAGGCGGGCTTGTATTGAATTATATATTATATAATTAAACTGAAATCATTTAAATGTTAAAAATACTGCCTGGCAATAATTATTTCAGAGATAATCTTTATTATTGGTTTGAATTGTCAAATACTTAATACTTTTTATCTGCAGTCACTAGTCATTTTCTTTCTTTTTTCTCGTACTTTTGCACAGAGAAATTGTACTTACTACCAGTAACTTACAAAGGAGAAGGAAAAGGAACTCAACATAAAGTCCGTTTTTTCGAATTCTGTTGCACTGCTATAGTTCTTAGGAAATCTTTAGAGCCTTTAAAGAGAAAAAATAGGTGTTAACATTTTAAGGAGCACACGTAAGCAGATATAAAAAGTGAAGAAAATGAAAATAAAATAAAACAGTGAAAGAAAAAGTTGAAACAAAATATAAGGGAAAAATGGCAAGACGCTGTGTGGGTTTTAACCCTTAACTTGCTTTTGTGTCTGTTTCCTATTTTTCTGTTCTTTGACACTTTACCCATCTTCAGTATTTATTACCTCCTCATCCTTTGTTTGATGACTCTGCTTTCGAACTGACTTTTTACCCTACGGTTTTTCTCCTTCTCTCGTTTTTATTTTCCTTTATTTTTCCACCTTTTCTATCCACAACAGCTTTTCTGATCTCTGCAGTCTTAGCTCTTTTTCTCTGTTGCTATCACTTTCACCCCTCTCGTTTCGTTGTTTACTAGCGATGTTACCGTAACTGTTTTCAGTTTGCAATAGAAGTACATAGCTGTTGCTGCACTAATTGTGTTTTTGGCTGGAGTTCTTCCAGTGTCTGCAAGAATAACACATTCTCATACCAACATTTGGGTAATTATTCTGATGTCTCAGAGCAGCTTACACCATGAATTTAGTCAAAATTTTCAAAAAATGAAAAATATTAGATTTCGTCTCCAAAAAATACTTCGATCCTATAGCTTCAATTACATATTATGTCTCTTATTTTCAGAGCTTTTTATAGCTTCAACGCGTGACCATTTAAATGCCCATGAGCACCCTTTCTCAACCACGCACATAGTAGGTAGAAAAGGCACTGCACTCCACCCAAACATTCGATACCGAGATTGCACCAGAAATGGGTTTTGAGACCCACTGATTTCAAAAGAAAGCACTTAAAATAATCTATGTTACACTCACATGACTTTCTCTAATCTTGTACAAACTATTTTTACAAACGCTTATTCTCCATATGCTTCATGTTAATCGAGATGTTAATCTTATTGCTAATTTTCTTGTAGATGCAAGGGGAATTGGTAGTTTTTAAGCGATGGTCAAATATTTTAAGAGCTGGTTGCTATGTGGCACATTCCATTCCCTTTGTATGTGCAGAACATAAAATAATGAATAACGAATTCCCATTTGAGAAAAAAGTATTGGAAAATTTTAAGGGAATAACAAACAATATCTCGAAAATGGTTCACTCAACAAAAAAAAATGTATATGACATAAATTGTTGGAAAGAGAGAATCAGACGACTGAAAAATTCAATGCCATAGCCAGGATTTGAACCACGGATCTACCGGTCTCCGTCCAGTTGCTCTTACCACGGAGCTACCACGGCAACATGCTGACACACAGCGCCGGAGCCAACCTGTAACTGAAATAGAAGATGAAATGCGAGGGTATGAAGGAAGAGAAATTCGGGGGAGACAAGCATTCGCCTAGTGACGCGGGGAAAAACCCGATAAAACCCATGGGTCAGGAAGTAGGGCCGCAAGAATCGAACCCATGACCTCCCAAATGCAGACCACAGACCCAACCGCCTGTGCTATCCAGCTCGGTCTTTGTATCATAACTATATGTGTAATGTAGCAGTTTCTGGAACGCTTTATCTCGATTAAAATGAAGTTGATAGGGAAATAATCTTTCGTAGGAATAATCTTTGTACCAGTATTGAACGATAGAGGGTAGAGAAAGTTACGTGAATGTAAACATCAGTTTTTACTTTCTCTACTACGTATAAGTAGGGGAAGTATTGTATTCCACCCAAAAATTCGATTCCGAGATTTCACCGGAAATACATGTTTTGAGATCCCCTGAATCCAAAAAAAGCATTTTTGGAAACATGTCCGTGTGTCTGTCTGTGAACAGCATAACTCAGAAACGAACAGTCGGATAAACACCAAACTTGGTATTTAGGTTCAGTATCTTCCAAGGATGCGACACAACGGTTTTCAAGAAAATCCCCCTACCCCAGATTACCCTTTACATGGAACATTTTTAGAAAATTTTACTTTTCTCAAAAATGGCTCTAACGATTTTGATCAAAATATCACATGTTTAAGATATTTTTATGGTAAATAAAATGTATATCTTGAATTTTCTGGGAATGTCTCCAAAAGTGTTGTTCATTGTGAACGACTTTTTCATAACTGGTAAACCATAAGAGATAGACAAAATTTTACTACACAAAAGATGTAGATCGCGTTAAAATACACAATATATGTCATATACATTTTTTGGTTGAGTGAACCATTTTCGAGATATTGCTTGTTATTCCCTTAAATTTTTCAACACTTATTTTCTCAAATGGGAATTCGTTATTCATTTTGTTGTCTTGGATATGCAAAGAGTATTAATCTTTGGGAAAGGGAATGGTGCTGCACCTAGCAACCAGCTATTAAGAGATATGTATGTGCTTAAAGGCTACTGTATTTCCAAATTGCCCTTGTAAATATATTATCCCCTTACATCTACAAGAAAATTAGCAATAAGATAAAGTCTGCAAATGTTTATCTCGATTAACATGAAGTAGATGGAGAATAAGCGTTTGTAAAAATAGTTTGTACAAGAGTAGAGAAAGTCATGTGAGTGTAACACATAAGATTTTTTTTACTAATGTTGTTTAAACTCAAATCACCGCGCTGCCAGGTGGAATAAATAAACTAACAGAGATCACGTTTAGAACGCGGTTCTCGAAACAAGAGAAATTACATTAAAAAGCGAGATGTCAAATGTTTTGTTCATTCGCTAGCAGTCATTTTCAATGAGGTTATTTTCAACATCTTTTGCCTTACACCAGGCAATGAAGCGATTAAATGCTATATCAAATTGCTATCAGGATTTTTTTTGGGTAAATACACCTAGTGTTATTCTTTCTACATTTCTGTAATTTCACTTCCATTTCAGTTTCTTCTGAATTGATAATTTCCGCCATTTATCTTTATGTAGGTTAGTTAGATAAAACAACAACGTTTTAGATCAGCAGAGGAGTGCCAATATAACGTATAGGTTAACTCTACAACGAATTGCGATAAATTGAAGTATGACCATTTGTATTGTGAACAGATACTGCGAGCGCCATGAGAAATTAATCATGTAAAAAGACATAATGAAAATTAAAACGCAATCAAACCAAGTCGAGTTCTTAAACATGTTCAAATACAACGAGTAAATGCCATGTGATTGGACTTGAAACCAAAGTTGGTCACAATGAAGATTATTGCAATAGTGCGATATCTAAAGCTTCTAGCTCGTGTAGACTGTGTTAGAAGCTCTACTTTTAGGTCATGCTGGCTAAAAAGTTTATATAGTACAAAATGTAATAGTAAAATGCTCCTGTAAGTAATATGGGTCGTAAAGTTTAAATGAATATTAAACCCAAGTGAGAATTATATTATTAATTATTTTACGAGAGTTATTTAATGTCATTTATATGTATATGTGTATTGTTATTAAAGAACTTAAATTTTCTGGCTTGTTTCAGTTCGCTAACGCCTTGTAGTTGAAGTAACTTATGGTAACAATCTGTCTAGTAATGATTTTGAGTTCGAAAGTATACTTTAACACCATCGCTCCCCAAGTGGTAAACTGACCCATTCACCACTTAGCCTAGCACTCTGGCGGAGGGCATCGGTGTAGGATTTGGCCTAGTAGACGCCATATTTAAATCGCTGTTTAAAGGGCTTAAACATTGATAATACCTATAGTGTGAATATATAACTGGTTTCAGAAAATCTCGGAAATTTTGACAAATGACGAAACAAAACTTCGGTATTTTGAGCCATTTACATGTCCCATTACCCTTAATGCTTAGAAATTTCTATGCCTGGCGATTGGTTAATATCCGAGGCATGCCCAAATGTTATTCGTCAATATGAAATAGGCAGTATAGGAATGGAATAGTCAATACATATAAAGTTAAACATAATATTTTACTCCATCTGTAACTATGTTTTACAGAGCGCCGAAAGTATTGACTTAAAAGCGTCTCAACTTTAGGGCGAGGTGGTACAAATTCAAGCAAATAAACACTGACGAGAAAAGCAATGGAGGTTTGCAGAGGAGCGGGAGGGGAGGGCTGCAACGGCGGTGACTGGAAAAGCGAACGAGGTTACATTTCGTTCCCACTCCACTCATTTTGAAAACTCTGCATCTCGTTTGGAATATCGAGGTCACTGGTGCGAATGCATCTCTGTGCGTGTATTCGAAGGTCAGTGCCCGCGCTGGTCCTACCCTCTCTGTATAATGCATATTTTTACCCCCCTAGGCGCAAATCTAAACCGTAGTCAATCAAAAGCGTAGCGCATAAAATCGAGAGGAAATTTGTGTATGTGCCCACACTAGAGAAAATATTCGCCTGGTTGTTCTCTCTGCCACTTCAGATGTATATAACAAGCCCTCCAATCTCTTTTTAGTTTTTCTAACAAGTGTTCGACGCCTGCTAAATGAATGCATTTCCTACAAAACAACACTTTGTGAATAGAATTTGTTGCATTCACATGACTTTCTGTACTCACTCTTGAAAGAAAACTAATTCGCTTATATTATACCTATTGTTTGTCTAGATAAACTTTTAAATTCACATTTATACATTTTGTTGTAGGATGCAATATAACGAAGAATTTTTCATGTAAAGGGTAAACCGGGGCAGAGCACCGCAAATACACCCTTTTTGCTTTCAGCGTGACTCCTGGGAGAAAGGAATGAGGCGAGAGACCCGAAGGACGACCAAATACGGATGACGGCTCCTTAACGTTTCCAGATAGAATGCATCCGACGCTACCCATCCTGGCCACAAGACATCGAAACCTCCGGCAGTCCCCCCGGGGATGGAGCCCACTCCGAACAGCTCCCCCAACCCGCGACGCTAGGCTAGAAACCTCTACAATGCGCAAGCCACCCTCCAGCCGAACACCGCCGCCTGCCCTACAACCCTGAAACAGATGACAAGGAAGATGATGAATACAGGAAATAAGAGAGAGGATAGTCGTGGTAGAAGCTGGATCACCCCAGCGTTCGCCTGTCAACTCGGGGATCGAACCCTGGACCTCTCGAATACGAGTCGCACTTGTTACCGCTGCGCACGATGGTTCGTATCTTTTTACTTTCTCTACTACGTACAGTAAGTAGGGGAAGTATTGCATTCCACCCAAAAATTCGATACCGAGATTTCACCGGAAATACATGTTTTGAGACCTCCTGAATCCAAAAAAAGCATTTTTGGAAACATGTCCGTGTGTGTGTCTGTGTGTGTGTGTCTGTGTGTGTGTGTGTCTGTGTGTGTGTCTGTGTGTGTGTCTGTGAACAGCATAACTCAAAAACTAACAGTCGGATAAACACCAAACTTGGTATTTGCGTTCAGTATGTTCCAGAGATGCGACACGAAGATTTTCAAGAAAATCCCCCCACCCCAGACTACCCTTTACATGGAACATTTTTCGAAAATTTTAATTTTCTCAAAAATGGCTCTAACGATTTTGATTAAAATATCATATGTTTAAGATAATGTCATGAGAAATGAAATGTATATCTCGAATTTTCTGGGAATGTCTCCAAAAGTATTCTTCATTGTGAACGACTTTTGCATAACTGGTAAACCATAAGAGATAGACAAAATTTTACTACACAAAAAATGTAGATCGCCTTAAAATACACAACTTATGTCATATACATTTCTTTTGTTGAGTGAACCGTTTTCGAGATATTGCTTGCTATTCCCTTAAATTTTCCAATACTTATACTTTTTCTCAAATTCGTTATTCATTTTTTTATGTCTTGGACTTGCAAAGAGAATGGAATGCGCCGCATAGCAACCAGCGTTAAAATATTTGACTATCGCTTAAAAGCTACCATATTCCCCTTTCATCTACATGAAAATTACCAATAAGATTGACATCTCGATATCTCGATTAACATGAAGCATATGGAGAATAGGCGTTTGTAAAAATAGATTGTACAAGAGTAGAGAAAGTCATGTGAGTGTAACACATCAGATTTTTTTTTAAGAGACACCAAAATAACTCATGTCTAATGTTCTTTCCCTCACATTATTTACAGCCACGCAAGAAAGTCAATATATATTGAATTTTTTAGTCTGTCGACAACACGGCTGCAGAAAATGTATCTTTGAAGTACTCCTTGACTGTTAATAAATGATTCAAAGTTTGAAAAGTAACGGCCACAAACAGCATCCTTCAGTGCGGTGAATGAAGGGGAAAAAAGCAAAGAAATACACATTACATTTGCAGTACTGAATGATATAGCATAATGTCGACAAGTTTCAAATATTTCTACTGCCTCATGCCCTCTGCTCTTTTTTGAAACATATTTCATGATTTTACTTGGATTTTTTCCCCTTATGGATCCAGTAGTTTTATTTTACATTGTTTTCTTTCGTGATTGATGTTCGTTTTAAAATTTCAGAAGTCTTCATCCTCCGAGAAAAATTACAAAATAAGTCACGTAGTGTCATAGCATAATCCAAGTTAGAAAATTTACCTCCAGGAAGATGAGGAAGAAATAATCTCCCTATAGAGATACCAATACACAAGATAAATGCAGTACTTTGGCTTTTTACCCTGTGGCCACCGAACGTGGCAGCCGTCGCGCCTCGAACTCCCCCCCCCCCGCAAACGCCTCACGTTCTCATAGTTACAATTACAATGATAATAATTGTTTTCCTTCTCTATCCGCGTCTCTCTGGCATTTTCTCAGGAAGTTTTCATTCACACTGGAGAGTTGAATATCCGAAATAGTGAATTTCTTGCCGTAATTCTTTACCATCTTCAAAAATCTATTGAAGTAAATATAATGACTTAGCAGCTAAATGTGCGGTACCAAAGCCTTGTTTAAAAAACCCAGACTGATTTTCAATGTTATTCAACTGTTCAAAAAATGGTGTAACTCAATCCTGTACCCCTCTGCGTTTATTTTTCTTTCTTTCTTATAAAATATACTTATTATTATACTGTAAGAATTTACTGCACACTTATTTTCGCGTTAAACAAGGGAATCTGGTGTATGAAATTGGGTTCCCTGTACTCCAATATCCGTTATTTTGCGAAGAAACATAGCCATATATGGAAACATGCTTCGCAAAATCCAATTACAGAAATTTTCTTGCCTGAAGATCACATGGAAAAAATTCTCCATTTTATGCATACACATGACTTTCTCTGCCCTCTATCTTTAATAGTGGGTGTACAAATTATTCTTACTAAAGCTTATATTTCCATATACTACATTTTAATCCAGATAAACATTTGCTGAAGTAGCTACATTACACATTTCGTTATAGATACAAAGAGAACAGCGATAGTCAAATGTTTAACAACTGGACGCTATATGCTGGCCTTAAAATTCCATACTGTTTCCATGACTTCGCGAGAAACAACTGAAAATAGGTGGGACTTTAAGAATATGCATTGAAAAATTCGAACCTTTAATGAAGGATATCTGAGAAACGGCTTATGCTACGAAAAAGCTTGTTTTAAATAAATTGTGTGTTTTAAAATTTTGTGTAGTACGTTTTCGTCTATCGCTTAACGTTTACCAGTTATACAAGATTATACAAAATTTCTTTCGAATGAAGAGGATTTCAAAAGGCTATTCCCAGAAAAACCAAGATATGAATTCTGTTATGTAAATATATTTCATATGTTTATTTTAGGCAAAATAGTTAGAATTTCTTTTAAAAAAATAAAAAATTTCGAAAAATGTTCGTGTAAAGGGTAGTTGGATGGGGGATTTTCTTGAAAATCTTTGTGTCGTATTCTTGGAGAATACTGAACTTAAATACCAAGTTTGGTATTTCTCTGGCACTTAGTTTTTGAGTTATGATGTTCACACACACATACACATACACCCACACATAACGGAAAATGTTTCCAAAAATGCTTTATGCGGGTTCATGGGGCCTCATAGCATTTGCGCTAAATCTCAGTATTGAATTTTTGAACGGAATGCAATATATTGTCTATCTATTATGTGCGTCGTAGAGAAAGTAATAAGTTGTATAAAACAAACCCTTGTAACTTTATTTTAAGAACCAGAGGAAAACACCAGGCGAAAAATTTACTCAATTTCTGACATTGATCTCTCTAGTGTAAACGAAAATTTTCTGAGATGCCACAAATGTGTTGGTAAAGCAAGACAACATTTCTAACACATGATATGATATGTGCTAATTATCATAGTAACTAAGTTTATACACTGCCGTTTGTAAAATTGCAACACTAAGAAAGAATTTCCCGAATAACTGCAGTGGAAGTGTAGAAGATTGTGCAAGCAATAAGTGATTAGGTTTGCAGAGAGATGGGATGCACGTAGGCCGAGCAGAGCCCTCTCGTGTCGGTCCGACAAGGTTAGCGTTGCGCAAAAGTAGAATAAATACCTAACAGCAATTTAGGTTCAGTACTGTAAGAAAACGCGACTCAAAGATTTTAAACAAATTCCCCCAACCCCAAACTTCACTTTACATAGAATATTTTTCGAAATTTTGATTTTCTAAAAAATGGCATTAACGAATTTATTTAAATTACCGCATATCTAAGATATTTACACGACATATAAAATGTACATCTCGAGTTTTCTAGGAATAGCCTGTGAAGTCCAGTTCATTTGGAAGAAATGTTACATAATCTTATATAACGGGCGGAAAGATGGCGTGGATGCTTGCGTATTGGAAAGATTTCTCCCTGTGAACGCGAAGGTGCATTGTGCCGCCCATTAGGGCCGCTTCGTCGCCTTCTCTCGGGATTCTTCACCTCAACTGGGGAGCGGTGTTCCACCTAGAAATATTAGGGACTTCTTCGCGTCTTTGTGGGCCTGAATCTCCTACGGCTCCTTTACCTCATCCCTGCCTCCCGGGGGTGTAGTCACAATAGATCACAATGGTAGCCGTGGGCGAGGTGTCCCCCTGCGATAAACACATCCTACCGCCATTGGGCTGATCACCCATCCTGTATATGCTATGATCCAGAGTTTGCTTGCTTCTCGACAGGCCACAGAATGACAGTTTAAGTCCTGAGGGGTGTAATTTCTACAAAGAGGAAGTAGTATGCCTGGTTGTACTTAAGTGCATCATCTCATTATTTTAGTCACAAAATTGTAAAGTAATTGTCTGTATATCAAACGCAAATTCTAGGCACTTTCCTTTACACCTTTCTCTTCCACCCCTCTCTGGTTGTCTGCATATAGAGTTTTATTTTGTCGTTTTGAATTAAAAAATTACAGTCTGGAAATGCAATTTAATATATATACAATATATTCTAAGTGGGGGGAAAATCCGTAGAATATTGTGACTAAATACATAAAGGTAACAATAAAAATACAGACAAAAAGTAATATCATTTGGAAACTAATGTAAAAAGTACTCCTTTTTTATCCGTGTTTTCACTGTATGTCTTTTCCATTATCCGCAAACCGAGTAAAGAGCTTCACGCTCCAAACAATATCATTGACGTTATTTGTGTAATTAAAATAGCAAATGACCTACAAAATATGCGCATATTTATTGTACATTTTATTCATGCTACAAAAACTGAAACCGTTCGCTTTAATTGCTTCAATGCTTTTTCAGCGTCAATGAACATTCGAAACGTGTATATGTACTATTGCAAAAGTAAATGAGATCTGTTTCTAGAAACTTTATTCCCACGATTTTGAGGACGCACCTTCCAATTGTAGTTAAACTGTTAGCGTTTTGTCAAGGTAAAAACTATTTCCCGTATAAAGCCGATGGTTTTTTACAGTACCTACTACGTATAGTAAATAAGGCGAAGTATTATGTGCCACCCAAAAATTCCGATATCGAGATTTCACCGGTAATATATGTTTTGAGGCCCCTTGAATAATAAAGAAAGTTTTTGAGAAAAAGCACCGTATGTGTGTGTCTGTGAACAGCATAACTAAAAAAAATCTGATGTGTTACACTCACATGAATTTCTCTACTCTTGTACAAACTATTTTTACAAACGCTTATTCTCCTTCTACTTCATGTTACACGAGATAAACATTTGCAGACTCTATCTTATTGCTAATTTTCTTGTAGATGTAAGGGGAATATATATTTACAAGGGCAATATAGAAAAACAGTAGCCTTTAAGCACATACATATCTCTTAATAGCTGGTTGCTAGGTGCAGCACCATTCCCTTTCCCACAGATTAATACTCTTTGCATATCCAAGACAAAAAATGAATAACGAATTCCCATTTGAGAAAATAAGTGTTGAAAAATTTAAGGGAATAACAAGCAATATCTCGAAATAGGTTCACTCAATAAAAAAATGTATATGACATAAATTGTGTATTTTAACGCGATCTATATTTTTTGTGTAGTAAAAGTTTGTCTATCTCTTATGCTTTACCAGTTATGCAAAAGCCGTTCACAATGAAGAATTCTTTTGGAGACATTCCCAGAAAATTTAAGATATACATTTTATTTGTCATGAAAATATCTTAAACATATGATATTTTAATCAAAACCGTTAGAGCCATTTTTGAGAAAATTAAAATTTTCGAAAAATGTTCCATGTAAAGGGTAATCTGGGTTGGGGGATTTTCTTGAAACTCTTCGTGTCGCATCTCGTTATCGAAGTTTTGGTTGGAATACAATACTTCCCCTACTTACTATACCTAGTAGAGAAAGCAAAACTGATGTGTTTCATTCAAAGAAGTTCCTCTATTCTTTTGCAAACTATTGCTTATTCTCCATCTACTGCGTGTTAATCGAGATAAACATTTGCAGAAATTTATCGCTTTAAGCAATAGTCAAATATTTAAAGAGCTAGATGCTATGTGGAGTATTCCTTTCTCTTTGCATGTTCAAGGTATAAAAAAGCGAATACTAATTCCCATTTGAGAGAAAGTATAAATATCGGAAAATTCAAACAAATGACAAGAAATATCTCGGAGATGCTTCACTCTACACAAAATGTATCTGACATAAATTGTGTGTTTTAACAATATCTACATTTTTTTGTGTAGAAAAAAATTGTCTATATCAAACGTTTTACCAAGTATGCAAAAGCTATTTAGAATGAAGAGGCCTTTTGGGAACATTCCCAAAAAATTGAAGTTATACATTTTATTTGTCAAGAAAATATCTTAAACATATGATATTTTAATCAAAATAATTAAGAGCAATTTATGAGAAAATGAAAACTGTAGATAAATGTTCCATGTAAAGGGTAGTCTGGGATGAAGGATTTTTTTGAAAATCTTCAAGTTACATCCTTGAAAGTAACTAAACTGAAATACCAAGTTTGGTATTTACCCGACTCTTCGTCTTTGAGTTATGTTCTTCACAGATAAGACAGACAGACAGACAGCTACACCCACGGAGAGGCTGTTCTCAGAAAATTCAAGAAATATATTTTTATCATGTAAATATAATATATGGTGTTTTAATCAAAAGCATTAGCCATTTTTTAGAAAAACAAAATTTTCAATAAATGTTCCATATTTTAGTTGGAGGTGGGGGATTTTCTTGAAAATACTTGGAATATTTCAATACTATCCAATTAATCAGTTCATGTTTTGATTTGCTTGAATATATATTTTTAATAAAGAGCTATTTTGTTTATGATTAGGAAGAATTTTATTTAATAAAATTAAAAGCATAGATGAATGGAAAAATCGTAAAGAAAATGGATTTAATGTTTCTTGAAATGAACAAGTAAAATGCCACATATTATTTTAAAAATTTAAAATTCATTTATTTTGAACTTGAATACCAAATTTGGTACTTATTCAAATTTTCGTTTTTACTTTCTCTACTATAAATAGCAACTAGGAGAAGTATTGCATTCCACCCAATAGCTCGATACTGAGATTTCACAGGAAATACATACTTTGGGACCCCCTGAATCCAAAAAGGCATTTTTAGAAAAACGTACGCGCGCGCGTGTGTGTGTGTATATGAACATCACATATCAAAAACGAAAAGTGGTATAAACAGCAAACTTTGTATTTAAATCCAGTACTTTCCAAAGATAGCACACTAAGATTTTCAACAAAATTCCCACCACAAATAACCTCTTACAAGGAACTGTTTTCGAGTTTTTTTATAAAAAAAAGCCTTAATGATTTTGATTAAAATATCACATATTAGAGATATTTAAATGAAATATAAAGTGCATGTTGCATGGTGTTAGTGTTTGTTTGAAAGAATCCTACTGTTTATTTGCCGTACGTATGGAATACAATTTGTCGCGGTCACTTCGTGTTATCTTTTACTGAGCGCCTGTTATTGTGTTTAATTTTGGGTTCACTGTCCTCCGGCTAGCTATGATCTCTCGGTCAAACACTTATCTTATACAGGTGTGTAAACGGAAAGGAGTTTTTATCCAAACATAACACTGATGAAAGAATTTGTTTTACACTTTTTATTGTCTTAAAACATTATTCACTTTCACCTATTAATCGTGACACTCGCCAAACTGAAACTGTTATAATAACTTATTTACTGCACATTATTAATTCGCATACTTCAACTTTTTATGTAATTAACTTTACGACACGAGAGATTTTTCATAACTTTGCTACGCGTAACCTGCGAATCGATAAACTATGCTATGTATTCATAATGACTGTTTCTGTTGAACTCGGCGACGTGTAATGAACAAATGTTTCCGATGGACTGGAGGGATCTACCTCTGACTTAGCCCTTTTTATACTCCCACACCCCGATATGCCTAAAGATTATAACTGAGCTGCTATTGGTTAATAAAACGCGCCAACATTAGCGTCTATTTTTATATCCAATGAAAATTATGAACACATATGCTCTAGGAAAAAATGTTCCCGCAAATTCCTAAGAAAAACGCGCCAATATTACGTCATTTGCTCATCTCTAATAATGATAAAAAGCTCACCCCCTCGCTACATTATTGCACGCTATTATTGTCAGTTTCACTAAGGCCGTATAAACCCACTTCTCAACAATGCTTACAATCAACAAACATCTCAAATCAATGTCACACAATAATGCATATTCACACTATAATCACTCTTTACATTTACATAATTTGTGATACAAATTACTGCGTCAATGTCTTAAATTTTCTGGGAATAGCCTTTGAAGTCCTCTTCATTGGGAAGGAAATTTGTATAATCTTGTGTAAACTATTTTTACAAACGCTTAGATATTCTCCATCTACTTCATGTTAATCGAGATGTTAATCTTATTGCTAATTTTCTTGTAGATGCAAGGGGAATTGATAGGCTTTAAGCGATAGTCAAGTATTTTAAGAGCTGGTTGCTATGTGGAGTGTTCTAGTCTCTTTGCATTATCAGGACAAAAAATGAATAACGAATTCCCATTTGAGAAAAAGTATAATCAATGGAAAATTTAAGGGAATAACAAGCAATATCCCGAAAATAGTTCACTCAATAAAAAATGTATATGACATAAATTGTGTATTTTAATGCGATCTACATTTTTGTGTAGTAAAATTTTTTCCATGTCCAATGGTTTACCAGTTATACAAAAGTCGTTCACAATGATGAATACTTTTGGAGACATTCCCAGAAAATTCAAGATATACATTTCATTTGTCATGAAAATATCTTAAACATATGCTATTTTAATCAAAATCGTTGGAGCCATTTTTCAGAAAATTAAAATTTTCGAAAAATGTGCCATGTAAAGAGTAATCTGGGGAGGGGGGATTTTCTTGAAAAACTTCGTGTCGCATCTCTGGAAGATACTGAACCTAAATACCAAGTTTGGTGTTTATCCGACTGTTCGTTTCTGAGTTATGCTGTTCACAGACACACACACACACATGAACATGTTTCCAAAAATGCTTTTTCGGATTCAGGGGGCCTCAAAACATATAATTTCAACGAACTAGATGAAGCTATGTGAATGGAATATATCCGAGTTTTTATATTAGCAAATTTAACTCCCCTTAAAGAACGTTTTTATTTTAAATAATTTTGTTTTATGCCGGTTTCTCTGTTGTTGAATAATGTGATAATCTTATATCTTTTATTTATCTGGTGAAGTGTGTGTTGCACAAACAAAATACTTGCTCTTTGTCTCTTCCCCTCTCTTTCTCTTTCTGATGATGCTATAATTTATGCAAGTGTTAGTTACGTTAATTGTAAAATGAAAGATTCTGTAGAAGAAGATATACAATGGTGAGCAAAAGTAGGTGCATAGTAGGCATAGGGTAATGAAGTATGAAGTATGCAAAGAATACCTAATACGATATAGATTATGAGGTAATACGTAATATTATATCACTCTTGTGAGTGTTCAAGCTATTGGTCTTCAATATTTATAGAAATTCAACCACATATTAATACTCATTTCTGTATTTATATAAATTCCATGTCTACCTAAAGAACTGAATCGTGTCATCAGCAGTATGTGGTCGTTTGGCATAAAATTTTAAGAACTTCCCTAAGAAAGAAATTCATAGAGAGGTAAGATACTGAAAGCGTATATACCATACATATAGAAATTGTACATAGTAATAATATAATTCACCAAGAAACATCTTAAAATATTCAACAACCAAGACGTGTACAAAGCAGATTATAAGAAACGGGCGAGCTAACAAATTCCATGTAAAAGATAATTCCAGGTACAGCCCACCTTTCACCAAGCTAGTGAACAAGGAGCCGATAGTGGTAAGGAGAAAGAGATAGATAGAGAAAAGAAAGAGACGGAGATATTGAACCCGCTTCCCAACGAGCCATCCTGGCGCGTAAGCGCAAGACTTTGGAATAGAATATTCCAATACATGTTAAGGTAACGCGGTCTGAGGACCAATTAGACACGTCGTTACATTTTGAAACGCAGAGATAAGCGTCACTAGGCTCAGGTATATAAAGGCGAACAAAGCCCCAGATTTTCTCTCTCTTCCAGAATTTCCTCGACACAAAGTGTTACGCTCTTGACGACAGATGCTCGTGTGTGCATATGGATGGGAAGGCGTGTGGAGTTAGTTTAGGCTCCTGATTGATTCACATGGTGGGATTGATATAATGGGAAAAGCTAGCTGCCCATAAATATTTAAATTGTTAATAAACCACATTTATTAAGGGAAATACAGCATATTTTTAATTTGCCTCACCCACGATAACCCTAAGAACCAAGAATTAACTATATAGAGAAAGGTTAGGAATGGAAAACACAGCAGCCGACGATCATCCATAGCCGAGGACAAGAACACTGCAGCAGACAGCATCAACTAGATCAACGATTTCCCGCTACGATATCTTGGGAGGATATTCAGTTGATTCCCTTCTTCCTATTCGCTTATTTGGAAATTTAACTAAAAATTGTGCAATGAGCAGGAGCCCCATTTTGAGGGAAATAGAACTCTTCAACAACTGTTGTTCACCCATAATATTAAATGTAAAGGGTATTCAGATTTATTCGGCCGTTGTCGCCAGTTGGCTGTCTGATCATGACGTCAATACCTTGAAGCGAGTATATCACTACTTCCTCTAGCAGAGGAGTAGCGAAAGATGAGTGGAAGAGGTGGATGTCAACTGTTTTGAGGTCAATTTAGTGAAATAGGACTTGTATCGCACCTTCCCAGTATTTACATTTGGAACTTCTTTCGCTTGCGTCTCGTAAACTCTCATGTATGCTGAAAGGTAACTCAAATAATTGGACGATTTTTTGTAGTGTAATATGTCTCGGTTTAGCACTCTACCATGCAAATTCTGTGACCGGCGGTCACTTTCATTTTGTGTGCAAAGAACACATGAAAAGTTATAGTGAAAAACGGTACATCAACCTGTTTACGAAGTAGGAAACGCATGCAGTCCGAAGTTCATTCGGCACCTTCCCTTTGAGACAAGGGGCTCGCTTAACTAATAATGATATTCATTTAAACCAATTGGCAGTAAAGGCCAATAAAATTGGAGACTCGTTATAATTGCATATCTACCCTTTACCCCTGTATGTTTTGAAATCATTCATCATATAATAATGTCCATAAGAGCACATAATTGTCTTCTGCGACAGTAATATATACTGCTCGAAAACGCGGAGATATTCGGGAAGAAACAAAACTAATTCGTAAAGAGTATAAGCCTGTACATAAACCTAAATACTAAGCAGCAAAAGTAGTTTACCAAAAGTGTAGAAAAGAAAGCGGCCTGCAGCCTAAGGTTACTTCAGTTGATCTAATTGCGGAACGATATTTGTGCAAACTTTCTTATCAGATCTTAAGTAATGCTTATAATTAATGGTTAGTAATAATAAGTACGTATAGCCCCCCAAGGCATCGGCAACTTCACCGACTAAGCTGTACAGCGGTACAGTCTACACCAAAGGCGAAATCTGCAGATGCTTGCGAAGAGGAAGTAACTCACTCCAGTATTAAATGACAAGCTATCAGCTAGGCAGAGAAGTTGCAGATATTTCAGGGGTCGAACTGAACAATTGACTTTATCATAGCTCTACCAAAATTACTGCTTGTAGGCATGCGCAATGCGCTGTACACATATACATTCATTATACAGGTGTAACCGTTTTAAGCGTTTGTTTTTAAATTTGTTTTTAGCTCAGCTAGGCGATATTTATTTCCCCGAAAGACAAATCACCAATTTTAATTATACCCAAGTGGTAGTTCATTGATATTTGTATTAAAATGTACTAGATAGAAACACAAAACTTTAGTAAGAATAGTTCGTAGAAGCTATATATAAAAATTGATATGACACATTCACACAGCTTTCTCTTAGCTCTATCGTTCATTAGTGGGAATACAGGTTATTCTTTCGAAAGTCTATTTTCAATTTAATCGAGATAAGCCACTACGGAATCCGCTGCATTGCACGTTTCGTTACAGATACAAAAGGAATAGCGACAATCAAATGTTTAGGAACTTGATACTATGTGCTGTCCTTAAAATTCCATGTTCTGCTTGAAATCGCGATAAACAAGTGAATATCGAAAGGACTTGAAAAAATTGGCAATGTATTGTACAATTCGAAACATTAATAACGCATATCTCGGAAATGGCTAGTACCACAAAAAAGCTCTTTAAAATAAGTTGTGTCTTTAAACAGATCCACATTTTTTGTGTAGTACGTTTCTGTCTTCGCTTAACGTTTACCAGGAATGCAAGTTTATGCAAAATTCCTTCCAAATAAAAAGGACTTTACAGTCTATTCCCAGAAAATTCAGGGTATATATTTCATTTTCAATGTAAATATCTTTAATTCATGGCATTGTAATCAAAATCTTTAGAGCAATTTTTGAGAAAATAAAACATTTCTAAGTTTGGGGTGGGGGTTTCTTTAAAATCCTCGTGTCGCATCTTTGGTAGGAGCTAAACCTGAATACTAAGTTTGGTATTTACCCTACTTTCGTTTTTAGAGTTATGCTGTTCAGAGGCACAGATACGTTTTTCTAAACACCTCTTTTGTATTCAGAGGGACTCAAAGTATACATTTCCAGTGAAGTATCGCTATCTAATTTTTGGGTGGAATGCAATACCTAGTCTACCAACTGGGTACGTTACACAGAAAGTAATAATAATAATAATAATAATAATAAGTGACACTGTGTAGAAAAATTATGTGTATTGTGGTGTGTATGTGTGTATTGTCACGCCAGAGACATTATTGCGACGTTGACGACAGTATTGTTGGGGTAATTCTTTCGGGTTTGACTTTGAAGTTCGTCTGGCGATCCTAGCCAGAGGTGGAGAGAGTGGGGAAATGCGCGTTACTTCTTTGTGTGTCACTTTTGGTCGAGTGTTGCGTCTGAAAGGTTGTATATGAAGTTGTGTGAATATAACCCCGTGTGTGTAGCATCTCCCCTCAATTTCTTCGTTTATATTGTGTGCGATGTAGGGGCACCGTGCTTATACTGAATAAACCAACGGCAATGTGATTAATGTGAAATTCTGTGTATTTTGTTGTAACTATCTCACGCCTGCTCTGGAATGTGTTGTTTAAAATTTCTGTCCTCTTGCTGCCATGCAGCTATGCTACAATGTGCATGTTGGGGTAACTAAAATTCAATATCTAGCTGTAAACCCTTTGGCCTTGACCTGGTATATAAGATTTGACACATTTTTTAGAGGCCTCTTTTAAGCAGTCAGCATACAATGAATAAAACATGCTTTGTGGGTAAAATACATAAAATATCTGGGTCAGAGGCAGTATTTCGTCTTAGTTGAAGTTAGGGAAAGCAAAATGACGAAGTTCCTAGCATGCTATCACATGTTTTCAGAAATGGCGTTATGTACTTTCCTGAAGTTTCCGTTTGGTTGGCCATGAAATGGAAACATCAACTCTTGCAGTTTGTAAGTGAAACTCTCAGTTGTTTACCCTTATATTTTAAATTTACTGCCAGGCTTGGCGAGTGGTTCCATACGCCTTTTATCATCTCGAGGACCCTCGTGCTTCCATATTAGCATCTTACATCTTCCCTGCTCCTTCGTTTCAAAAATAACATGAAGCTCAGTCTAAATGCTACTAGGCTAACAAACTTGGTTTACGTAAAGTTAAAGGATTAAATATTATAAAGAAGAACGTAATTACTTAGTCATTAACTTCCTTCCAGTGGAAGCCAATTAAATGTATTTACTGAAAATGCCTAACTCCTTGAATCCTCTTTGCTCTGTGTTTACTCTGGCATGGTTAACAGAGAACTTTTAGTCCGCATTCTGTTATTTTCCTTTAAGGGGAAAAATGAGGAGCTTCCAGAACTGAATTTGTCTCTCTTAATAATTTGTACCTGATTATTTTGTTGCTACAAAGCTGGTTTGTTCGAGTACGACGTAAAAGTGAAAACAACAACACTAATGATTGTATGAAACACGACAATGAAAATACGCACAGAAAAGTAATAGCCTCTTACAAGAGACACGCAACTGCCAAAGTTCACCTGCTAGTGGTGTATGATTTGATAATATACTTACTTTTTTGGTAAAATTCTGCACAAAAATATTACTGGAATTTTACAACCCACTATCGTTTATTACTTTAACCGCCACGTACTGGGAGTTGGAGAATGTATTGTATTCGAACCAAAAATTGGATACCGAGATTTCACCGGAAATAATGAGGCAGTATTTTGAACACTTAAATTATTTCAGTGAAATTATATAATATATAAATTTAATAACAGCCCGCCTTAAAGCAATATGTGTATGTAAATGTGTATATTATTCTATACATGTTTAATAATGTTATGTGAATGTATTACGTAATTAGTAATGCAGGAGCTGTGAGAAATAGGTCAAACGATGCTAACAATGGGGTAACATTGAGGCAATAATGAATTTGAAAGTTTAATAATGCTACGTGTAATTATTGGAATCAATAATGTAATTTTTGTGACAGTTTGTAAAACAGCCAAACAACAACCAGAAAAAGCTTTAATTAAATGAAGGTATTCTATTGGACTAGGATTAGCTAATCAGAAACTAAAATGAAGCAAAATTTAGAAATTCAGAAGTCAGTTACTTGTAGACAGTGTTCCTAACCGGACGCGAAATGCGTCCTCGAGAAGTTTAATACGTATTCAGTGTGAGACAAAAATAGTTTACATGTTTAAAAGTGCAAGTAATTAATAAAAAAAATCTCACAGCTCACTCTATATCAGTGAAGTGATATTTAAATCGTGTCAAGCAATAATAAAAGGAGTGAAGTAAAATTATAATCTGTGTAAGCCTACATTCTTCAGTCGCTCCACTCCCTGCTAAGACATTCATGTCTCTAAAAAAATATAAATACCGACGCGGCGGAGGCAAACATAAATATATAATATTTAAAGGAAACAGTCAAAATTACAAAGATAATATTTTTTTAAACATTTGAGGCGAAGGCTGCCGGAAGCTTTATACCATACGTGTGGTTGCAACTACTTCAAGTTCGGCTCCCCAACAGTCGAAATATAATACATCTTCTTCAAACTGGCTTTCCATACGTACCAGCAAAATAACTACTTCAATAAATGCTTTAAGATCCCCTGAATCCAAAAAAAAAAAAAAACATTTTTATAAAAGGTCCGTGTGTATGTGACTTTGAACAGTATAACTCAAAAGCGAAATGTTGGATAAATACGATACTTGGTATTTGAGTTTAGTATCTTCCATGGATGTGACACAAAGATTTTCAAGAAAATCTCCCAACTCCAGACTACCATTTACATGGAACATTTTTTTTTAAATTTTTGATTTTTTCAAAAATGACTATAACGACTTTTATTAAAATATCATATGCTTAAAATATTTTCATAGTAAATTAAATGTATATCTTGAATTTTCTGGGAATGTCCCCAAAAGTCCTCTTCATTCTGAATGACTTTCGCATAACTGGTAAACCATAATCGATAGACAAAATTTTCCTACGTTAAAACACAATTTATGTCATATATATTTTTTTGTCGAGTGAACCATTTCCGAGATATTACTTGTTATTTGTTGAATTTTCCAATACTTTTTCTCAAATGAAAATTCGCTATTCGTTTTTTTATGTCTTGGACATACAAAGAGAATGGAATGCTCCACATAGCAAACAGCTGTTAAAAGATATGGCTATCGTTTAAAGCTTACCATATTCCCCTTTTACCTAAAGAAAACTAGCAATAGGATAGCTTTTGCAAATGTTTATCTCAATTATTAACATGAATAGATTGAGAATAAGCGTTTGTTAAATAGTTCATAGAAGAGTAGAGAAATCATATGAGTGCAACACATCAGATTTTTTTTTTTTTGAGTGGGACGAACATATATACGGTATTTTCATTATAGTTCGATTTTAAAACCCATAAATTAATTTACCAACGAGTACACAGTCCAAATTGAGCTGCACAAAAGTTTGCAAATGCTTTGATGAAGCCAGTACTAACAAATCGGTTATGTCTTATAAATGATTACTTGTCGGCAGCAAAAATGCACTGGTTAAAGCCGTTAATCTTTAATGCAGCCTATTTTGTACGTTAACGCTCGATTAATTTTTGCTAGATTTATGTTGAAACAAACCTGCATTGTTGTACGTAAAAATGGTCGTCAACCGCTTTCCCTCCTCCTGTTCGCCATTGTTAATTTGATTGCACCAAATCATGTTAATATTGATTAACTAAACATCAACCGGATATGATGTTAGCTTAGAAATGAAACTATATTTAGCGAGAGTTTAATTTTAACCGCAATCCTTGTTTCTCTATTTGAAACCCGACAACTCTTATTTATTTTGTTTACGTTGTTCTGCCGACCTCAAAGCTGAATGAACCTTGCTGTAAGGTAAAACCTAAAGTTTCCTATTGTCTTATTGTGTATGTTTACTGAATTAGTATTTCAGTAATCTTTTGTTCACAATTTTACATTCCATAGTATTTGTGTTATATAATTTTATCAACAAAAGTCAGGGGAATATTTAAGTTTAAACTACAGGAACAAAGCCCTTTGTAGAAGGTATGAAATAAATTATGGACTTCAATGCACATTTGCCACATCACGTTTCCAGACGCACAAAGAAGCGTTGTAGATATGGTATAGCACCAGAAAAATAGGAAGAATCAATTGGGTTTGGCAGCTGTTGCAAAATACCAAACATTCCATTTTTTTCCCAGTACAGCAACATTATTTAGGGGAATATACACCTGGCAGGGCGAGCAATGAACAGGAATCAATAATTTCGATTATGTAATATAATACTGTAAAATAACTTTTATTATAAAATGTAGGCTTATCTAAGGAAACATTTAATTAGCCAGGAAGCAAGCTAGCAGCAGGATTAAAGGCCCACAAGCAAACACATGCTAATAAATATAGAATGCTATCACTTTGCAATTAATGTTTCCATAAAAATAATCATTATTATGTGTCCCCTTTATAAACTAAAAATCAGAATATTTTTCTTGCTGCAGAGGCTTTTATATGAACTACCTGAACAAAAGTAAGTAAAAAATCTGATGTGTTACAGTCACATGACTTTCTCTACTCTTGTACAAACTATTTTTACAAACGCTTATTCTCCGTCTACTTCATGTTAATCGAGATAAACATTTGCAGACTCTCTTATCATCTTATTGCTAATTTTCTTGTAGATGTAAGGGGAATATATATTTACAGGGGCAATATAGAAATACAGTAGCCTTTAAGCACATACATATCTCTTAATAGCTGTTGCTAGGTGCAGCACCATTCCCTTTGCCACAGATTAATACTCTTTGCATATCCAAGACAAAAAAATGAATAACGAATTCCCATTTGAGAAAATAAGTATTGAAAAATTTAAGGGAATAACAAGCAATATCTCGAAAATGGTTCACTCAATAAAAATACTTTATATGACAAAAATTGTGTATTTTAACGCGATCTACATTTTGTATATAGTAAAATTTTGTCTATCTCTTTTGGTTTACCAGTTATGCAAAAGTCTCTCACAATGAATTATTTTGGAGACATTCCCAGAAAATTCAAGATATACATTTTATTTGTCATGAAAATATCTTAAACATATGACATTTTAATCAAAATCGTTAGAGCCATTTTGGAGAAAATTAAAATTTTCGAAAAATGTTGCATGTAAAAGGTAATCTGGGGTGGGGGGGATTTTTTTGAAAACCTTCGTGTCACATCTCTGGAAGATACTGAACCTAAATACCAAGTTTGTTGTTTATCTGACTGCTTTTTTATTCAGGGGGCCTTAAAACATGTATTTCCGGAGATATCTCTGTATCGAATTTTTGGATGGAATACAATAGTTCCCCTACTTACTATACGTAGTAGAGAAAGTAAAAATACACCTGGAAGTGTTCACAAACACACACACACACACACAAACTTAATACGGACCGTTTCCTAAATTTTTTTATGCAATCACGGAGACTGTTTATTTCGATGAAATCTCGGTATCAAGTTTTAGGGTGGAATGCAATACTTCCTCTACTTTGGGTAAGCAACAAAGAAAGTAAAAATTCGCGCTTGCTTTCACTACACGACTGTACAAAAGACATGCCATTAAAACCGGACAGAATGTGTTACGTTGCTCGCAGTCTCCCTTAATAGCCCACAGAAATTACTGTCATATTATTAACATACATAATGTAGTTCAGGTGACCATGGTACATCATTATTTTAATTCTCCACATCAGCGGAAGTAATGTAAAATCCACCAGAGAGCACAACATATTCTTGTTTTTCTAAACTGTGCACATAATACACAACATTACATTAAAACCCCTGCTGCTTATGCAAATCGCTTACACAGAGCAATACTCGTGTATTACAGAAAGAAAAATAAATGTGTTTGTAATTACTTCACAAGCTTTAGCCTTTATTTTACATACCATCTGTTTAAAAATAGCGATATTCTTTGTGTGGTATTTTGCGTACCATGCTACAAACTCCTCCTGATGCTCAAAGTTGAGGCAGTATTTTTAACCCTTAAATGATTTCAGTCTAATTATATAAATATATAATTCAATAACATCCCACCTTAAAGCAATATTAGTATGTAACAATATATAAAAAGTGTATATTACAGTCATTGTAAATGTTTATATTATTGTATACATGTTCAATAATGTTATGTGAATATACTACGTAATTTAATAATGTAGGACCGGTGAGAATAATAGTTTAAAAGTTGCTAACAATGAGGTAACCTTGAGGCAATAATGAATTTGAAAGCAATGCTACTAGTCATTATTACAGCAACAATAATGCAAATTTTGAGACAGTTTAATAAATAGGCAATCAACAAGCAGAAAAAGTTTTAGTTCAATGAAGGTATTGTATTGGAGTACGATTTGTCAATCAGAGACTTGAAATACAGAAATTTACAAATTTCGGCGTTAGAAATCAAGTCAGTAGCTTGTAGACAGCGCTGATAACTGGACGCGTTGCTTGCATACAGTGTTCCTAACTACACGCGAGATGCGTCCTCGAGAAGTATAATACGTATTCAGTGTGAGATGAAAATAGTTTACGTGTCAAAAGGTGCAAGTAATCAATTTAAAAAATCTCACAGCTCTCTCTATATCAGTGAAGTGTCAAGCATTAATAAAAGGAGTGAAGTAAAATTATAATCTGCGTAAGCCTACATTCCTCAGTCGCACCACAACCCTGCAAAGAGAAACATGTCTCTAACAATAATATTGACGCAGCCGAGGCAAACATAAATATATAATATTTAAAGAAACAGTCAAATTACAAAGTTAATATTTTTAAACTTTTTGGGGCAAAGGCCACGGAAAATTACATTTGGGGCGAAAACTACCAGAAACCGGTACCATACGTGCGGTTGTAACGAATTAATACAACTCCTTCAATACAAATTACTTCAAATTGACTCCCAAAGCGTGGGGCAAAATAAAAACGTAAAAATAACAATACACCAAAATAACAACTTCAAATTGACGCCCAAAAAGTGGGGCAAATAACAAAACAATTCAACAACTTCAAATTGGCTCCCAAAGCGTGGTGCTAAAAATAACATAATCAATAAAGAACCGTATCTCAAAGTCAGGGTGGATATATTTTCTAAACGAATATCTCTGTGCACGATTTAAATTGCTATTACTTCAATATACATTAGATATTCTTTATTCCTTTTCATAATTTTAATGTGTGGGGTTAAATTTCAAAACTGTTTTTGTAACGCCTGAAATCTGCCGCAAAACAAAGAGGGATAGTATTAAAAGTATTATCCAAACTGGACATTTATTTTACAAAAAAATGAGCACCATATTTTTTTCTATTTGTTTTATGTCGCTTTAACTGTGATATCTTGCGGGCTGGTATGTAGTGGGGAGTTAACCTTCTATATCTCATTCCTGCTCCATACCATCTTGCTTCCTAACATGTCCACAGAGGCCTTAGTGTTAGGCAACTTTACCTCTGCTTCTGCACGAGCCGGAAAGATAGTATTAGAGTGCTATCCAGTCTACCTCTTTCATGATATATAGGCAAGTTTTCTTTTTTATGGACGCTCTTTAACTGCTGTGGTCCTCAGCGACCCATTCTATATTGCGCGTGAAAGAGCAGTAATTTTTTTCATGTGCTTACAGTTGTTATTGACAAATAGCCATGGAACGCTACAGCATTCGGCAACGCGTAGAAATTGTGAAAATGTATTATCAAAATGGATCAGCTGTTCGCCAAACCTTCCGTGTATTGCGTGAAGTTTACGGTGTGCATAATCGTCCCTGCGAGAGAAAGATTTGGCGATTGATCGATAAATTTGAAAGAAGTGGTTCTGTCAACGATCAAAGAACGCCTGTACGTAATCGACGTAAGCGCTCCAACGAAAACACAAGCGCCGTTCGTGAGAGTGTACGCGAAAACGGAAACAAATCAATTGCTCGTCGAGCGCAAGAATAGGGGCTTTCGCCGACCACAACTTGGCGAATTCTGCATCTGGATTTGAAGTTTCGCGCTTACAAAATGGTGTTAACTCAAGAACTAAAGCCCAACTACCATAGGCTGCGTCGTGTATTCGCTGACTGGGCTATGGAGCAATTGGAAGCTAACCCGATGTTTGTCGAAAAATCATATTCAGCGACGAAGCCCACTTTTGGATGGATGGTTGTATTAATAAACAAAATTGCCGCTATTGGAGCAATTACAATTCAATGAAGATTCAAGAACAACCACTTCATCCCCAAAAGGTTACTGTGTGGTGTGGATTTTGGTATAATGGAATCATTGGTCCATAATTTTTCCAAGATGAAGATGGAGAAGCTCTAACTGCCAATGGAGAAAGATACCCGGCACTCATAACGGACTATTTTGGGACTGTTATATGGTATGGACCTCAAACATCTGGTTTCAGCAAGATGGTGCCACATGTCATACTGCTATCGAAACAATCGACCTTTTGAAGGAGAAGTTCAGAGATTTCATCATTTCCCGTGGCGGTGATGTTAACTGGCCCCCGAGGTTATGTGATTTAACGCCGTTGAATTACTTCTTGTGGGGTTATGTTAAATCTCAAGTTTATGTCAACAAGCCAGAGACAGTAAAAGATCTTATGAATGACATCACGCGTCTTATTCGTGAAGTTGGACCTAATTTACGTTCTTCTGTCATTGAAAATTGGGTCAACCGTATACGCGCACCCAACGAAGTCACGGCGGTCACTTAACTGATATTCTCTTCCACACGTAATGACATTAATTATGTTCCAAAATAAAAAATGAAATAAACCTCTATCATTTATAGAACGTGTTTTATTTAAGTTCAAAGATAAGACACCCTTGTTGAAACACCCTATACACACTATTCTTACGAAAGCTTATTTTTCCATCTACTTCATTTTAATCGAGATAAACCTTTGCAGCAACAGCTACGTTACACATTTTGTTATAGAATGCAAAAGGAATGGTGACAGTCAAATGTTTAAGAAGATATAAAAAGTGATTAAAAACCGAAAATCTACAGGACTTTAAAAGAAAGACGAAAGTCGTTGAACAATTCGAACCATTAATAACGGATATCTTGGAAATGGCTTATACAAAGAAATTGGAATAATTGTGTGTTTTACAGAGATCTGAATTCTTTTTGTTGCACGTCTACGTCCATTGCTTATCGTTTACTAGTTATAGTTTACTAAATTCCTTCCGAAAGAAGAGGACTTATCAGCTTACTTGAATAAAATTGAAGATATACCTTTTGTTTGTCATGTAAATATCTTCAATATATGGGGTTTTAATCAAACTCATCACAGCAATTTCTTAGGAAATCAAAAATTTTGAAAAATATTCCATGTAAAGGGTAGTTTTAGGTGAGGGAATTTTCTTTAAAATGTTTGTATCGTATCTGTGGAAGGTACTGAACCGTAATACCAAGTTTGGCATTTATCCGAATTTTCGTTTTTGATTTATGCTGTTCGCAGACACACGCACAGATGGACACACATACATGGACATTTTTCTGATATTTTGGGGTTAAGAGGTCTCAAAACGTGTATTTCCGGTGACCTCTCGGTATCAAATTTTTAGGTGGAATGCAACAACTTCTCTACCTACTTCAGAAACCCGGCGAATGGCGCTGGATTTGCGGGCGTAAAAATCCTTAGCATGACTTGCTTTGGACAGGAAGTAAAGCCAGTGGTCCTCATGTCGTAAATTTACGGCACGTAAAAGAACCTTAACCTTGATAGAGGCCTACGAGCAGAATTTCCGGTCTTTCACGTATAGTATTTATAGAGCGTCCATAAATTAAACACAATTAATTTTTCTACCTAGTATGTACATTGCCATGCATAAAAAGTAGTCCATTCCCCTGAATCGCCATAGTGCTTTTCTCTCCGTAAAGTTGCCATCCTCAGGTAGCCAACTTTTGACTCTACCCAATCGGTATCAGTTCTCTACACGACAGGCCTGAAAAACAATACAGGGACATACAAACTAACCAATGAACGATGTTTATAAGTTATGTGGAATGAAGGCGTGTTTCGGAGACCACCTCAATGTAAGAGTTTCGCTATGATTGGCATACAAGCTGAGGCAGTATTTTTAACATTTAAATGATTTCAGTTTAATTATATAATATATAAATTCAATAACAGCGCGACGAAAAGCAATATGGGTATAAAATAATATATACAAATGTATTTAACAGTCATTGTATATGTTTATATTATTGTATACATGTTTAAAAATGTTATGTGAATGTATTACGTAATTTAAAAATGTAGGAGCTGTGAGAATAATAGGTTAAAAGTTGCTAACAATGAGGTAACAATGAGGTAACCTTGAGGCAATAATGAACTTGAAAGTTTAACAAAACTACTTGTAATTCTTGGAAGCAATAATGTAATTTTAGTGACAGTTTATAAAATAGCCAATCAACAACCAGAAAAAGCTTTAGTTAAATGAAGGTATTCTATTGGACTAGGATTAGGCAATCAGAAACTAAAATGGAGAAAAATTTATAAATTCAGAAGTCAGTTGCTTGTAGACAGTGTTCCTAACCGGGCGCGAGATATGTTGTTGAGAAATTTAATACGTATTTTGTGTGAGACAAAAATAGTTTACGTGTTACAAAGTGCAAGTAATTAATAAAAAAATCTCACAGCTCTCTCTCTCTCTCTCTCTCTCTCTCTCTATATATATATATATATATATATATATATATATCAATGAAGTGTTATTTAAATCGTGTCAAGCATTAATAAATGGGGTGCAGAAAAACTTAAAATCTGTGCAAGCCTACATTCTTCAGTTGCACCACTCCCTGCTTAAACATTCATGTCTCTAGAAAAAATATAAATACTGACGCAGGCGAGGCAAATTTAAATATATAGTATTTAAAGAAACAGTAAAAATTATAAAGTTAATTTTTTTTAAACATTTGGGGCGATGACTACCGGAAACATTTTACCATACGTGGGGTTGCAACTACCTCAAGTTCGGCTCCCCAACAGTTGAAATACAATACAACACCTCCTAATATAACCATTCTCATAGGAAAGGCTAAATACATTACAAATAATTCGGTCTTTTAAAGGAATCGTGGAGAATTTGTTTCATGTCTGGTTAAACTCAATGAGAGCTTTTTCATCAGCGACATGGAGACGAAGGTTAAGTTGTTGCCGCTACTAAACGGCAACAAGAAAACTCCAGTGTAGCATAAGGTTTAAGTTGCAACGTTACCCTTCGGCAGTTCCGCCATACTTAGTGTGAGGTAACGTGCCCTGCCAATCCAGCGGCTAGAATTTAGCTCGAAAAATAGAAGTGGTCACACTGATAGGGGGTGTGGCTATATTTTTTCAGTACCAAACTAAACATCTCCGTTCCGTTATGGGCAACACTTTACCAAACCAGTGGTAGAGAAAATAAAAACATGCGAACATCTAATGTCTACGTATCTCGCTGATCTCAGCTGTAGAGCATCGGCTTGGACGAAGACCCTGTTCCTGGGCTTGACACTGAATTATTCCAATCTGATACAACTCACAAAACCCAGCAACGAAAATTCCGAAAGGCTTCGCCTGCAGGACACGGTTACCGTCGCTGATACCGCAAAGGGAATCTGGAGGAACTCAAAACGCTTAGAGAAGCTCCGTCAGAGAGGCTTATGCAAGTAATGGGGCTATGGCATACACATTAGTAATATATCGTGTTAGAGTGCATAGCATTATTGAACACAGCCTGCTGTCGTACCTGTTCAAAGGACACACGTCAGAGCGGCTGTTCCCGGACGACCATCCGTCGCGAGGATTTCCTGCCGTGAATAGAGCTGCATGCCTGAGCTAATTACATTGCTAATTAAACGGTCATTGGCAAAACGTTTCGCAGCAATGGCACTTAGCAATTTTGAAAACAATGCTTAAAAGACTGATGTGTGCATTCACATCACCTTCTACTCACCTTTCCACAGACCATTCTCTTCTTTGGCATGCTTCAACTTTTTTACTTTCTCTACTACGTATAGTAAGAAGGGGAAGTATTGTATTCCACCCAAAAATTCGATACCGAGATTTCACAGGAAATATATGTTTTGAGATCCCCTGAATCCAAAGAAACATTTTGGGAAATATGTTCGTGTGTGTGTGTGTGTGTGTGTGTGTGTCTGTCTGTGAACAGCATAACTCAGAAACGAACAGTCCAATAAACATCAAACTTGGTATTTAGGTTCAGTATCTTCCAGAGATGCGACACGAAGGTTTTTAATAAAATCCCACCACGCCAGATGACCCTTTACATGGAACATATTTCGAAAATTTTAATTTTCTCAAAAATGGCTCTAACGATTTTGATTCAAACATCATGTGTCTAAGATATTTTCATGAAAATGAAAAGTATATCTCGAATTTTCTAGGAGTGTTTCAAAAAGCATTCTTCATTGTGAACGACTTTTGCATAACTGGTAAACCATAAGAGATAGACAAAATTTTACTACACAAAAAATGTAGAACGCGTTAAAATACACAATTGGGAATTGGTAGGCTTTAAGCGATAGTCAAATATTTTAAGAGCTGTTAGCTATGTGGAGTATTCCATTCTCTTTGCATGTCCAGGACATAAAAAAAATGAATAACGAATTCCCATTTGAGAAAAAGTTTAACTATTGGAAAATTTAAGGGAATAACAAGCAATATCTCGAAAATGGTTCACTCAACAAAAAAAAAATTCATATGACATAAATTGGGTATTTTAACACGATTTACATTTTTTGTAGTAAAATTTTGTCTATCTCTTATGGTTTACCAGTTATGCAAAATTCGTTCACAATGAAGAATACTTTTGGAGACATTCCCAGAAAATTCGAGATATACATTTTATTTGTCATGAAAATATCTTAAACATATGATATTTTAATCAAAATCGTTAGAGCCATTTTTGTGAAAATTAAAATTTTTGAAAAATGTTCCATGTAAAGGGTAATCTGGGGTGGGGGGATTTTCTTGAAAACCTTCGTGTCGCAACTCTGGAAGAATACCAAGTTTGGTGTTTATCCGACTGTTCGTTTCTGAGTTATGCTGTTCACAGGCACACAGACACACACACGGACATGTTTCCAAAAATGCTTTTTTTTGATTCAGTGGGTCTCAAAACATGTATTTCCGGTGAAATTTTGGTATCGTATTTTTGGATGGAATGCAATACTTCCCCTACTTACTGTACGTAGTAGAGAAAGTAAAAAGAAGAGGTAGTAAGTGCTTAACAAGTTTATATATATGTAAGGCGTAACATGTTGAGGCTATCTCTTTTTTGAAAATTTCAATACTAATACGTAGCTTCTACAAATTGATAAGTAATTACAGACTAACATTGTAATCTACAGAGCGAGATAGCTCCACGTTAGCTTGTAGGATCGTACTCGAGAGGTTCCGGATTTGACCTCCGTCGACCGTCCACTGTGACCTTGGATTTTTCTTGGTTTCCTCTGGTCGGTAGGCGAATACAGGGCTGGTTGCTCCTCTATCGCAATTTCCATTGCATCATTTCCCTTTCATTCTGCTTCCTTCTCGTTTTTCAGGAGCGCTTCTAGGTTTCGTGGTGTGTGACAGTGCGGATAGATGTCGTGGATGCTGGCTCAAAGAAAAAAGTACTCCCGTGGACACTAGAAGGCTCTAGGCAACTCTAGCAGAGGGACGGGCCTTCGGGCCTGAAACTGTTAGGGACTTCCAAGCGTCTGTTTCCTGTCTACCTGCGGCCTGTAGCCTCCGGTGGTTCCGTAACTTCATTCCTTCCCCCTGGGGGTGGCAGCCGCTGTAGATCTATGTAGGTCACAGTGCGGGAGGTGTCCCCCCCTCCGTTGTATAACTATGAGTTTAAATTCTGCACTATAAAGTATCCAAATGCCATTCTTCGAAATCATTTACATGGTAGGGTTCTTAAATCTATTCCTATAGCCCGCACGCATTTTTATATTTAAATTATATTCAATTTATAACTTACAAGGGTTGGATAAAAAGTACTGAGAACTATTTTTTTTTTCTGAAATGACTTTATTGACAGAGGTACGTATAGT
This sequence comes from Deroplatys truncata, assembly GCA_030765065.1. NCBI lineage: Eukaryota > Metazoa > Arthropoda > Insecta > Mantodea > Mantidae > Deroplatys > Deroplatys truncata. The sequence continues at coordinate 23,993,253 of CM060979.1, forward strand.
ACACACCTTTAATATAATCGCTCCCGTTATTTATGACCTTTGCCAAATGTTCGGAAGGCGTCCTATACCATCTGCGCGTCTATTTCTGTTGATGTCCCGTATCGGCTGCCCTATAGCATGGATAATGTAATATCTGGTATTGTACCAGATCTCACGCATGGTTCTTCACTTTAGCAAAGAGATCGTAATAACAGGGACTAATGTTAGGCGAGTACGGTGGGTGTTCTAGAATCTCCCATTGCCAGAGCCGCAAGAGGTCCTGGACAGCAGCAGCGGTGTGGCGTCTTGCATTGTCATGCAGAAATGATGGGGTGATCTTCCATGAAATGTCGTCGCTTTCGCCTGAACGCTTGACGAAGGTGGTGTTGCAGGCAGCGTCTATTGTGACCCTTGGTGGTACAGCGTGATGCAGTATTACCCCATCAGTGCCATACGCCACAATGAACACCACTTTCACAGCACTTTGTGTAGCGCGCAATTTCTTTGGACGAGGAGAACCGGGATTGGCGCTTCAAGTTTGGTTCGTACGAGCGCGCGCCCACCGTTTCATCTATAGTAACGATTCGTCGAAGAAAGTCGTTACCTTCCCTTTGGTACCAGTCCAACAAATCCTGTGCGACTGCATAGCGGTGCCATTGTTGCACTATGGAAATCACATGGGGTATCCAAAGTGCTGCTATTTTGCGGTAACCGAGAATGTCGTGCAGAATGTGGAGTACAGTTTTATGGCATACCCCGACTTCTGCTGCTAAATCACGCCCAGCCCAGCGAGGATCAACATCCGAAAAGGAAGCAAGGAGTTGAACAGTTCAACATGACGCCACACCGTTGCTGCAGCCCAGGACTTCTTGCGACGTTGGAAATGGGAGATTCTAGAGCATCCATCGTACTCACCCGACACGAGTCCCTCTGATTACTATTGCTTTGCCGAAGTGAAAGATCCACTGCGAGGGATCCTGTACAACACCAGGGATGACATTATCAATCCTATAAAGCGGTCATTTGAGAAAGATATTCTACTAGCCCCACGTATGCACGCCAATTTGAGAAGATGGTTTGTTACGTTATTTGCACCACGCTTTGGGCGTCAATTTGAGGAAAGGTTGTATTGAAGGAGTTGTATTATATTTCAACTGTTGGGGAGGCGAACTTTTAGTAGTTGCAACCGCAGTATAGTAAACAGTTTCCGGTAGCTTTTGCCCCAAAAGTACTTTCAGGTGGCCTTCGCCCCAAGTTTAAAACAATATTAACTTTGTTATTCGACTGTTTCTTTAAATATTATATATTTATGTTTGCCTCGGCTGCGCAGTATTTTTGTTAGAGACTTGTTTCTCTTAGCAGGGTTGTGATGCGACTAATAATGTAGGCTTACACAGATTATAATTTTACTTCACTTCTTTTATTAATGCTTGACATGATTTAAATAACACTACACTGATATAGTGAGCTGTGAGATTCTATAATTAATTAATTAATTACACTTTTTAACACGTAAACTTATTTTTCGTCTCACACGAATACATATTAAATTTCTTGGACACTTTTTGCGTCTGGTTAGTACGCTGTCTGTAGGCAACTGACTTCTGAATTTATAAATGTTTCTCCTTTTCAGTTTCTGATTGGCTAATCCTACTCCAATAGAATACCTTCATTTTACTAAAGCCTTTTCCGGTTGTGATTGGCTATTTCATAAACTCACTAAAATTACATTATTGCTTCCTAGAATCAGAAGTAGTATTGTTAAACTCTCAAACTCATTATTGCCACCAGGTTACCTCATTGTTACCTCATTGTTAGCAACGTTTAACCTATTATTCTCACAGCTACTACATTATTAAATTACATAACATTATTACAAACGTATACAATAATATAAACATATACAATGACTGTAATATACACTTTATATATTATTACATACACATATTACTTTAATGCGGGCTGTTACTGAATTTATATATTATATAATTAGACTGAAATTATTGAAGTGTTAAAAATACTGCCTCACAGTACGGGATATCAACAGAAATATACGCAGATGTATACGACGCTTCCCAAACATTTGGCGATTACGGGAGCGATTATATTGAAGGGGTGTAACTATAAGTAAGTCTGTCGATAAAGTGATTTCAGAGAAAAAAATGGTTCTCATTACTGTTTATCCAGCCCTTGTATTACAAGAATGAACAACTACTGTATACATTTTATATTATGCTTTATCAACCTAATTTAATTTTTTGTCTATTAGGAGTATCTGTGTGTTATTCTGCGGCTTTATAGCAAATCCATTTTGAGTCATAATTTTAAATAAACAGAATAATAATAGCAATAGTAATAATAACTGATGATGGCAAATGTAATTTGAAAGTACCCGCCGCAAACCTTTTGAAGCATACAATTAGCATTCAGGAACTTTCCCCCCCCCCCCTTCACTGATTGGAATTTTATTCCACTCGTGTTTCTGATTCATATCTTCATCAGAGCGAATGTCATGGATGTGGCAACACTGTCTAGGGCGCAAAGTGTGCGTTGCGGGTTGTAGTAGGGGGCCGGCCTAATAACCATACATTACAGCGGTGTCCAGCACAGTCGCAGCGTACAGGCGAGGACACGTGCAAATGGGGACCGCACATACACACCTGTCGCAACACCCGCTACAATCGATCAATCGACAGGTGTCTCGCACATCCCCTACTGGGTGCTACTTGCAATAAAATCTATTGGTCAACACCTTACTTACGTGCAAGCTAGAGAGTGAAGGAGTAGTTTAAATTACTGAATTAAATAAGAGTGATTAAAATTCAGACAGAAATACACTGCTAAACGCTGACAACCTTAAAACTTCTAAATAGGCTTATCTATATGTATAAGTTAGCTTATGGTTCTGCAGCTGGACTTAGTGCAAATCTGTAGTCTATTTTAGCACTGGTGTGGTAATTAATTGTTCTCCCTATGATTGATCTAACAGTTGGTCGAACTATGAAGAAGTAGTTATGTTGTATTGTCTTTAGCCCCACGTCTGGACGCCAATTTGAAGAAGTTGTTTTGTTGTAGGAGTTTGCACCACGCTTTGGGTGTCAATTTGAAGAAATTTTTATTGAAGGAGTTGTATTATATTTCAACTGTTGGGGAGCCGAATTTAAAATTCGTTGCAACCACACGTATAGTACCTGCTTTCCGGTAGCCTTCACCCCAAATGTACTTTCAGGTGGCCTTTGCCCCAAGTTAAAAACAAATACTAACTGTTTCTTTAAATATTAAATGTTTATGTTTGCCTCGGCTGCGTCAGTATTATTGTTAGAGACATGGAAGTCTTGGCAGGGCGTGATGCGACAATTATGTAGGCTTACGCAGATTTTTAAGTTTTAATTCACTCCTTTTTATTAATCCTTGACACAAATTAAATAACACTTCACTGATATCGAGAGCTGTGAGATTATTTTTATTAATTAATTACACTTTTTACCACGTATTTTTCGTCTCACACGAATACATATTAAATCTCTCGAGGACGCATCTTGCATCCGGTTACTATCACTGTCTGCAGGCAACTGACAAGATTTCAACCGTCTAAGCTTGTAAATTTTTTTATTTCAAATTTGTGATTGGCTATTTTTACTCCAATAGAATACCTGCATTTAACTAAACCTTTTTTCTGGTTGTTGATTGACTATTTTTATAAACTGTCACTAAAATTATATCAATGCTTCCAAGAATCACAAATAACATTTAAACTCTGAAACTCATTTTTGCCTCAAGGTTACTTCATTGTTACCTCATTGTTAGCAACGTTTAACTTATTATTTTCACAGCTCCTACATTATTAAATTACGTAATATATTCACATAACATTATTCCACATGGATACAATAATATAAGCATATGCAATGACTGTTACACACATTTTACAAATTATTACATACACATATTGCTTCAAGGCGGGCTGTTATTGAGTTTACTTATTATATAATTTGACTGAAATCATTTAAGTGTTAAAAATACTGCCTCACACTGTTGTGGTAATTAATTGTTCTTCCTTTGATTGATCTACAGTTGGTTGAATTATGAAGCCCGGGACTGATGACCATGATAAAATCGAGGATCACTGAATTGTGAACAAACCTTAACCACGGTTAAATTGTAGTTATGGCGCATCAATGATAATTCTCGTTCAACAAACCGTCATTCAGGTGACCGTACACTTTTTTTGCTAAACGCTTATGATTCTACGAGAATTACTCAAAGAAAAGCATCCAACGAGGTTGTAGTACAATTACAATCTCGTAGTCTTCATCGCTTCGTGTTTGCTTTGATTTTGAAGTTTTGTATGATTGGACATTCGTTTGGCGATAAACCAAAATATAAAACAAAAAGTTCTTCTTAGCACGAGATAGCCGTTTTGCTGGAACTCCAATAAAATTGAATGTAAGAAAACTCACTCATGTTCTTTAAAGGACAAGTTGGAGGCATGGATGTAGTTAGTCATGCATTTCAACATGACACAGCAGAGTTGTAATAACTAAATAAGTAAATAAATCTCATTTGTCAAAATAGCGTCAGTTCTGATCTGTAAACGATTGGGAAATTAAAAAGTTATTTGTAAACTACAGCTTATCTAGCATTTTGAATACTGCAAAATTTCTTAACTCGTAATAATGATGTGACGTAAATTGTAAGTTTAAAAGCGTAATAATTGTATTTGTATTATAGTTTTATATTGCCTTAGCTAACGTTGTTAAAATGATGATTGAAGTTTAACATATACGGATGTAATATGCAGTGTATATTTCGTACGACACCCTAAAATTGACCAATTTGATCCATCACAGCTCTTAATTCTGCCTTCCACGAGAGGATACAAATCGTGGACAAGAAGAAGCAGTTGTATCTGACACATTACTGATAATACGCAACGCCGTTGTTAGGTGGATGCTAGAAAAATCCCCCACTACAATAGTAAAAGCTCCTGTAACGTATTATCTACTTGTTTAAACTGTATTCATGGTCAAGCAGGGTGATGCAGGTCGTAGGGCACTCTAACCTCGCAATCGTTTCACTTACTATTGTTCAGCAACTTAGAAACACCCTTGGGTAACTCACCTGGTCATATATTCCCACCTCACTAACTGCCTAGGGCGGGGATGCCTCCCTTACTCTGCCTCTGAGTCACTGTTTAAGCTCCACACGCCATTATTTTGCCTAGCCTGTGTTTTATTTTATTTTATACTCACCAAATCGTTTACCACATCACTGTTGTAGCTATCCAACTGTAGAGGCAGGACTAAAGATACAAGAGCATTGCAGCAAAAATGCTGTGTTTGTACATTGCTGTGACAGGCCACGCAATGAGTGCAGCGGGTGTAAAAGCAAATGTTTGCATACAACTAGCGATAGCATTTCACATACATGTGGTAGTATCATGGAACATCTTCCAAAAATAAATTCACACTTTTTAGGGTACTTCATAACCTTCACTCCCCCATCTATCTCTTCAAGGAACTAAGACAAGTAGAGGGGCGATTTATCCCACATTTATAGTCGCGCAGTCCATAGATCGAGGGATTTTATTAATTTGTTATACTATACCGGTATGTCATCATACTAGTTCAGTTGGTTAGAGCACCGGACGGAAACCGGAGGATCTGTGGTTCAAATCCTGGCTTTGGTATTGAATTCTTCGCTCATTTTATTCTACATTTCCAACCTTTCCCTACACACAGCTTGTGTGAAAGTATAATTAATATCCGTTCGCATATACAGCTTCATTACACATTTCGTTTTAAGTTCAAGGGTGATAGAGGAAGTCGAATCGATAGTCAGATGTTTAAAACCAAGGTCACTATATCTTGGCCTAGAAACTCCATACTCTTTCCGTGAGAGAAACAACTAAATAGCCCAAAACTTTAATAACCCACAAAATTATTGAAAACGTCAAACCAATAATAAGCGATATTTTGGAAGTAACTGATGCCACAAAGAAAGGGTATTTGAAATAAATGGTATGTTTAAATGAGAACTGCATTGTTACTTTCTCTACTACGTATAGTAATTAGGAGAAATATTGCATTTCACCCAAAAATTCGATACCGAAATTTCGCCGAAAATACATGTTTTGAGGCCCCTGAATCCAAAGAAAACCATTTTTAGAAAAAGGTTGGTGTTTGTCTGTGAGCAGGATAAATCAAAAATGAAAAGTAGGATAAATATCAAACTTTCAAAAATGCGACAGGAAGATTCTGAAAATCCACCAACCCAGACTACTCTTTAAATGAAACATTTCTTGAAAATTTTGATTTTCTAAAAAATGGCTGTAACGATTTTTATTAAAATGGCATATATGAAAGATATATACATGACAAATAAAATGTATATCTTGGGTTTTCTAGAAATAACCTAACGAGTCCTCTTTATTCGGAAGGAATTTTGTATAGTCTTGTATAACTAGTAACCGTTAAGCGATAGACGAAAACATACTAAACAAAAAATGTGGATCTCATAAAACACACAATTTATTTAAATTCAGGTTTTTGTGGCATAAGCCGTTTCTGGGAGATTCGTTATTAAAGCTTCGAATTGTTCATTTCCTGATCATTCTCTTAAAGTCCCTTCAACATTCAGTTATTTCTCGCGATGTTATGGAAACACTGTGGAATTTTAAGGCCAGCATACAGCGTCCTGTTCTTAAGCATTTGACTATCGCTGTTCCCTTTGTTTCTATCACCAAATGTTTAGTGAAGCTGTTTCAACAAAGGTTTATTAGGATTAAAATGTAGTAGACAGAAAAAATCTGATGTGTTACACTCACATGACTCTCTCTACTCTTGTACTAACTATTTTTATAAACGCTTATTCTCCATATGCTTCATGTTATTCGAGATATCGGGATGTTAATCTTGTTGCTAATTTTCTTGTAGGTGCAAGGGGAATATGGTAGTATTTAAGCGAGAGTAAAATATTTTAACAGCTGGTTGCTATGTGGCGCATTCCATTCTCTTTGTATGTCCAGGACATAAAAAAATGAATAACGAATTTGAGAAAAAGTATACGTATTGGAAAATTTAAGGGAATATCAAGCAATATCTCGAAAACGGTTCACTCAACAAAAAAAAAATGTTTATGACATAAATTGTGTATTTTAACACGATCTACATTTTTCGTGTTGTACAATTTTGTCTATCTCTTATGGTTTACCAGTTGGGCAAAAGTCGTTCACAATGAAGAATACTTTTGGAGACATTCCCAGAAAATTGGAGATATACATTTCATTTCTCATGACATTATCTTAAACATATGATATTTTCATCAAAATCGTTAGAGCCAATTTTGAGAAAATTAAAATTCTCGAAAAATGTTCCATGTAAAGGGTAATCTGGGCCGGGGGGATTTCCCTGAAATCCTTCGTGTCTGGAATATACTGAACCTAAATACCAAATTTGTTGTTTATCCGACTGTTCGTTTCCGAGTTATGCTGTTCACAGACACACACGGACAGAAACACACATGAACATGCTTCCAAAAATGCTTTTTTGGATTCAGGGGGCCTCAAAACATATATTTTCATTGAAATCTCGGTATAAAAGTTTTGGGTGAAATACAATACTTCCTCTACTTACTATACGTAGTAGAGAAAGTAATAAGCTTGAGTAAGAATAATTTGTATACTCATAGTAAACGATAGAGGGTACAGAAAGTCATGTGAATGTATCACTCATATTTTGTGTGTAGTACTTACGTTTCTGTCTTTTAACGTTAACCAGTTTCATAACATTCCGTTGGATTGAAAACGATTTCTCAGGCTGTTCCCAGAAAGTTCAAGATATGCATTTTATATGTCATGCAAATATCCTACACATATAGTCGTTAATAATCATTTTTGAGAAAATCAAGAATAACGAAAATGATTCCACATAAAGGGTAGTTTGGATGGGGATTTTATTTCAAAACATTATATCGCATCCTTGGAAGACGCTGAAATAAAATGCCAAGTTTGGTATTTAGCTCATTTTTCGTTTTTCAGTTATGCTGTTCACAACAGACCGTTTTGTAAAACTGTCTTAAAACGTGTATTTCCTATGAACTGTGTCGACTTTTTGGGTGGGATGCAATAATTCCTCATAGGTAAGTATTAGAGAAAGTAAGTCGTCTTACGTGGTGTAGTGGTTATTATGCTAGCCTCTAGTTCCCGAGGTCACGGATTCAAACCCGACTGAGGGCGATGGATTTTTTTTTCAAGAGTAAAAATCCTTAGCATGGCTTCCTTCGGAACGAAAGCAAAGCCGGTGATCTCGTGTCGTAGATTTACGGCACGTAAATGAACCTCAAGACTGATAAGGAGGCCTCCGAGCAAAATGACCGGTCTTTCACGCCCAGTATAGAATGGAACGCTAAGGACCAGAGCAGTTAAAGAGCGTCCATAAATAATCCACATTTAATCCAAAGGAAGTAAAAGTTGATGCATGTTGTAAATATTTGTATAGCAGCGTTTTCCCTCAATGGTGTTACATGTATGCAGTTACCTCTTAAGTCTGTACACCCAAAAATATTTTAAGAAGATTCAGAAATAATTTTGTATTACTTTGGTGTAGGTTATACATTATACACCTGGCTGAAAATGACGTACAAGTTCGTAGCGCCCTCCATCGGTAATGCTAGAAGTCAATATGGTATTGGACCACCCTTAGCCTTGATGACAGCGTTCACTCTCGCAGGCATACAATCAGTCAGGTGCTGGAAGGTTTCTTGGGAATGGCAGCTCATTGTTCACGGAGTGAGGAACTGAGGAGAGGTATCGATGTAGGTCGGTGAGGCCTGGCACGAAGTTGGCGTTCCGAAACATCCCAAAGGTGTTCTATAGGATTCAAGTCAGGATTCTGTGCAGGCCAGGGATGTTATTGTCGTGTAACCACTCCGCCACAGCCCGTGCTCGATCGTGTTGAAAGATGCAATCGCCATCCCCGAATTGCTCTTCAACACTGGGAAGGAAGAAGGTGCTTAAAATATCAATGCAGGTCTGCGCTGTGATCGCGCTACGCAAAAACAACAAGGTGTGCAAGCCCTCTCCAGGAAAAACACGACCACACCATAACACCACCACCTCCGAATTTCACTTTTGGCACTACACACGCTGGCAGATGACGCTCACCGGGCATTCGCCATACCCACACCCTGGCATCGGATCACCACATTGTGTACCGTGATTCGTCACTCCACACAACGTTTTGCCACTGCTCAATCGTGTAATGCACTCCTTACACAAAGTGAGGCCTCGTTTGGCATTTTCCTCCGTGATGTGTGGCTTATAAGCAGCCGCTCGACCATGGAATCCAAGGTTTCTCACCTCACGCCTAACTGTCATAGTACCTGTAGTGGATCCTGATGCAGTTTGGAATTCCTGTGCGATGGTCTGGATAGATGTCTGCCTATTACTCTTTACGACCCTCTTAAATTATCGGCGGTCTCTGTCAGTCAACAGACGAGGTCGGCCAGTACGCTTTTGTGCTACATGACCCTTCGCGTTTCCACTTCACTATCACATCAGAAACAGTGGACCTAGGGATGTTTAGGAAATCTCGCGTACAGACGTCTGACACAAGTGGCACCCAATCACCTGACCACGTTCGAAGTCCGTGAGTTCCTTGGAGCGTCCCATTCTGCTGTTTCACGATGTCTAATGACTACTGAGGTCGCAGATAATGAGTATCACGCAGTAGGTGGCAGCACAGTGCACCGAAGATGAAAAACGTATGAATGTGGGGTGTCCGGATACTTTTAATCACATAGCGTATAACGGAGGGGGACACTCGTACAGTTAATGCGAGCTACACATCTCTACTATTGCTATATCTCCCAGCAGGAAGGGATGAAGTGAAGGAACCACAGGAGTCTACAGCCGCAGGCAGAAGGCCACAGAAATGTGCGGAAGTCATTATTTCTAGGCTCGAAGACCTGTCCAACTAACTAAAGAGGACCACGAATAACCTGTCGACCAAGCAGCCCTCTAGTCTGCACGAGGAGTACTCTTTCCTGTAAACAAGCATCTGTCCGACACGGCCATACGCCCCGAAACCTCAAAGCACACCTGACAGATGGGAAGGAAATCGTAGCAGACGAGCAACCACACAAGGATCTCCTGTCGACCAGGGAAAACCACGAAAAACCGAAGGTCAGTGTGGACCGTCGGCGGAAATCGAATCCGGGATGTCCCGAATGAAAGCCTCGCACGTTACTACGGTGTCACCTCGCTCGGCTTGTCCTACTTAGCATAAGCTCTGTTTACCTTCCTATATGTAGGACTTACAGATGCGTGCCTAGTGTCAGAGCTATGTCGAGATGCAGACACTTTGTATCAGATTGAATATCCAGGTGGTTAACAGCCTAGTGCCTGGTAAGAGAGCGAGGAAGTGCATTATTTAAAATGATAGTGAAATGGATGAAAGAAAAGGTGGTGATGGAGCGGGGAAAACCGGAGAACACAGAGAAAACCCGCCCAGACACCGCTGTGTCCACCACAAATCACACTTGCGGGTCCACGGGATCGAACCCGGGCCGTCTATGTGAGAGGCTATGGCGCCGCCTACCTATGTATACTAGTATATGTATGCATATTCAATGAGAAGAGCTTCTTCATGTTCAATGTTGCTAACTAACGAAACTGCTTTTCTGCATTATACTCCTGGGAAAACAACCACCAAGATCTTCAGATATGATACACAGACACTTCTTGCCCTGCAGCGTGTTATGGATTTTGTTTAATCTCCCGATTAATTCGAGACATGTATAATACAGAATTCCTTAAGCATCTAACTCTTGTTGACCTAAGCGCTTAAGCAGAACTAGAACTGAACTAAGAAAGTAGGAGCGTTTAAGCATTAGGCTATGAGGCAGGCAGCATCTACCATATTTACCTTTATAAGCGAGGACTACATTGTAGAATTTAAATTATGCAAACATCTCTCATCACCGGGTATAGGAATTCTTAAAGCAGTTGATTTAAAGTTCTCCCTACTCAAACTGTTAAACACTACAAAAGATGCAAAACAACAAAGGTCAAAGGGTCACTAACAGGCAGGTAAAAGCAGGTTCGCTGCAAACGCCAAAGGAGGGAGCTGGTTGCGGTCACTGGATGCGTGTACTCCACTGACGGGATGCATAAAATGTTAGATGTAATATGAGCCGATAATTCTGATGTTCAGAAAAGAAATAGTCAAATATCACTCATTAAAATGTTATCAGATGTTCAAAATTGACCACATGCCACAGTTTTGGCGTTATGGAATTGAAATTAGCACCACTAGAAAGCCCGCAAAAACTGCCACTATGTTATAAACGGTGTACATAGTAATTAATAAATGAGCCCGTAATCATGCAGTGTTACTTGCAAGATCTCCCGCAGAAAATAAAGTTTAGGCGACAGTTCGTGTCTTTGTTATACAGGGTGAATCACCTAAAACTTGCACCGCAAATATTTCGGAAAAGGAAAGTGCTATTGTGCAGTTTTCACAGTATAAATTTTAGTCAAGAGGCTCGTACATTTAGCCTATCAATACATTTTAATAGTAATGAGAAGGTGTATTTTTTGAACAAACATACAATTTTTTAAATGGAACAATGCCTAGTCACATTAACAGAATAAAGGTAGCGTAAATTAGAATGTCAGTGGAGTTTCTTGCAAGATTCTAGTGCAAGTTGTTTACGAGAAATCTTATTTTGAAGCTTTTACGCACCAACACTGTACATCCAGTGGTAGCACAAACTAAAGAAAAACAAAAGGGAATTACAATACTTCTGTGGATTCTTACAAGTAAAGAAAATGTAGTCCTTCAAAGGTTGTGTTCAAAATGACCGCCGGCAGCTTCAATACACGCTTCCAGTCTGCTAGGGAAAGACTGCTGCACACGTTCTAGTATTTCGGCGGAAATTTCAGAGCACGCAGCACTAATACGTCGTTTCATATCGTCTGGTGTAGTTGGTACTCCTTGTAGACAGTGTCTTTCAGCCTTCCACACAGAAAAAAGTCTAAAGGGGTCAGATCCGGTGAACGTGCCGGCCAAGTACAGGTCCCCTTCGTCCATTCCAACGATTTGGAGACAATCCCTTAAGACAATCTGTAGTACTTCGTGCACTATGGGCTGTTGGTGCCACAGGCTCCTCCTAGTCTGTAAAGGAACGTCTTCTAGCATCTGTGGCAGATGGTCTGTTAGGAGGCTGCGATACTTGTGCGAGTTCATTGTTCCTTCTATGAACAAAGGGCCTATGAGCTGATGGTTCACTATCCCACACCATACGTTTAAACTCCATGGACGCTGACGTTCCACGTGACGAAGCCGACGGGGATTGTCAACAGACCAATAGTGCATGTTTCTGTGGTTTACTGGCCATGATTAGTAAATGTTGCCTCATCACTAAACAAGATACATGGTGAATCTGGAGTATCATGTCTTAATGCCCATGTACAAAAGTTAATACTATACTCAAAATCGTTTCCATGCAGCTCTTGATGGAGAGAGATATGATAGAGATGGAAGCTATGTCGATGGAGAATGCGCAGTATACTTGCCTGACTTATGCCACTTCCACGTGCGATTGTGCGGGAACTAATTTGCAGATCTGCAACGGCAGCCAAAACGTTAATTCCTGCCTCATCTCCAGTCACTTGTTTGTTTCTGTTACGTTTTCTAGGTGTTACAATACCACTTTCACGTAATTCGTTGAAGAGGTTGATAAATAATTGCAGAGATGGTTGACGTCTATTGGGATACGTTTCCGCATACACCGTACAGGAACGAACTGCGTTCTTCCTACACTCCCCGTACACTATGAGCATGTCGGCTTTTTCTGCATTAGTAAACCCCATTTTCCACTCACGACTTATTGCTTGAACTGTCACAACCTAACTGACCAGAAAGTCGCAATACAACCAATGAACAGAAAACACAATGCAAAGAAACATAACAACATCGTACCTAGCAACTAAGCAGGTTAAATGGGACAAACAATTGTCGGGGTAGAAACTTTTCAAAATACGATTTCTCGTAAACCACTTGCACTAGAATCTCGGAATAAAGACCATTGACATTCTAATTTACCCTAACTTTATTCCGTTGATGTAGCCAGGCATTGTTTCATTTAACAAATTCTATGATTGCTCAAAAAGTACACTTTCTTAGTATTACTAAAATCTGTTTATAGGCTAAATGTACGAGCACTGACTACCAATCAATGCTGTGAAAACTGCACATCAATAGCACTTTCCATTTCCGAAATATTTGCGGTGCAAGTTTTAGGTGAATCACCCTGTATTTCAAGCAAATAGCCATCATTGGTGAAGCAGCCGCCTATCTCTTCTGGATGCACAAAGAGAAGTATTCTTGCACTTAGCTCCCTGCCTCTAAACAACGCGAATTGAAGCGTGTGCCAACTTAAAAAAATCTGTTACATTCACATGACCTTCTCTCCCTCTATAGTTTATTAGTGGATACACAAACTATTTTACGATAGTTTATTTTCCTGCTACATTATTTTAATCAAGATAAACCTTTCTGGAAATAGCTGCATCGCCCATTTCCTTATAGATACAAAGGGAACAGTGGTAGTCAAATGTTTAACCCATTCAAAAGTACCCAATTAGATGAGGAGGGGTGTTATAAGTCGTCCTCTTGAGATAGGAATAAAAATAAAACAATAAAAATGTTTTGTTACTTTGGATCGCGAACCTCTGACCATATGCCTTAAAAAGCTCGGCCACCCAAACTCGTGATAGTTGCAGCAATATCTCATCTCATTAACTGCGTGATATTGTGAGAGGTTTTTTAACATAATAAAAGGATAATATGCACATATATACATTCAATCGAAACCCCTGAGGATCCAAACACGCCGTCACCGCTTGCTTTAGTTGGGCCCTCCCCGTCCATCAGCACAGTTTCTATTGAGTGCAGAACATGCATTTTACTGGGATTCGATGCTGCAATCCTTGATTCTGATAGGTTAGTTACGACTATCGTACTTTATCGTCCTCCGTGGTGTAGTAGTCACCATGGAGGTCGCGGGTTCAAACCGGCGGAGGATGGGTGATGGATTTTTTTTGGGGTGTAAAAATCCTTAGCATGGCTTCCTTCGGAAGGGAAGTAAAGCCCCGTGTCGTACATTTATGGCACGTAAAAGAATCTCAAGCATGATAAAGAGGCATCTGAGGCTCGATATAGAATGTGACGCTAAAGACCATAGCAGTTAAAGAGCGTCCATAATTAAAACAAAATCCAATTCCTATCGTACCTAAGACCGCATGGTCATAAGTCTCGAAGTCAAGTACCTTCCAGTTATTTAGCAGTATTTAAAATTGCTGCACAGTACGTCATATTACGTCCATATCGGTGAAGGGGTTAAGAACTGGACGCTACATAGGGAAAGGTCCCTATATTGAACCACTTAAGCCTAAATAGTAAATAATAATTATAATTTAAAATCAACATTTTCAGAAACACAAGCGTTAAAGTGACAAATCCTTGCGCTATAAATATCCCCCAACACAATTTAAATTTAATACAATTACCAATTAAATAGCATTTAATAAGTGATATCGTGTAAATGGTCCTTAAATTGAACCACCCGTGTCTTAAAATCAATCACATACTTTTAAGTATAAAATTATTTTTATTAATACAAAATACACATATTTTATTGTACATTCAAAACAAATATGCTATCAGCAACAAAAGTAGAGTCCAAAATTGTGATAAGAATAGCAATTTCTTTGAGAATTTTGAATTTTTATATAATGACAATCACTAGGTTTTTGGAATAGGTATTATTTGCAAAAATATAGAGGTTTTACCAACTTTTACCCTGATACAAAGGAGTCCAATTATACACAGTCTTCACAATAAAACACTTTCTGGTTGGCACTAATGTTTGCACGCTTTGGTGAAGCTATATCCTACAACTCATACACTGGATCTTGTCCATCATTTCAGACAGACAATTCACATATTCATGTCATCCACAGTTTTAACATGATTCTTTTTAACTTAGCATATTATGTGGATATTTATTCACATGATATACTATTTGCAGTTGAACAATCCTAGAATTTGAATATAGGGTTCAAACAGTGGTTCAATTAGAGCCACGCCATTTTGGAAGCTTTACCATCTATGTGACAAGGAGAGACGCTGCTTGAAAAAACGTGTGCATGAATATTGTTGCTAAATAAATAATTCATAATATGCAATATATAAATCATCTCAAACTTATCTAATTGGTCGTATAAGCTTAGCTAGGTGAGTAAAATATTACTTCTGAAACACACATACAACGGAAATCACAGCTCATTGCTGATACCACAAAAAGTAATTTTAAATAAATTGTGCGTTTTAAAGAGATCTACATTTTTGTGTAGTATGTTTTCGTCTATCGCTTAACGTTTATCAATTGTACAAGATTATACAAAATTCCTTCCGAATGAAGGGGTGATTTCCAGAAAATTCAAGACACACATTTTATTTGTTACTGACCTTGAAACTTACGGAAAATGTTCAAACTCATCAATAGTAAACGCCTATTTTCACGAACCTTCTCATCAACTTTTTGCGTCAAATCTTCACTCATGACAGCAGGTCGTCCGGATAGATGCTCAACGTGAACGTTCGTTCTTTCTTCATTGAACAGTCTGCACCGCTTACGCACATTTCCATTATTTATCACACCTTCCCCATATAGTGCACGGCGACAGAGGTCTGTGATGACGGTATTCGAAAGGTAGTGTTTAGGTATTAGTGGTTACTATGTAGAGAGCTAAAATAATGTTCGCATTTTCATTTCCTATAAAAGTGATGTTCATAAATAAAATATTTCGGGTGGTGTAACACTACAGCTTTTAGTTAAAAAACGACCTTCGTAAAGTATCACCTCAAAAGTCAATCTTCCCGAGAGAGAGAGAGAGTTATCTTCCAGGAGATACGTAGATCATGCATTTCTACCAAAACGGTTTGCAAAGCATTCCCAGGAGGCCTGAAAAATATGTATCCTGACATTGAACAATCACATAATGAGCAGTGTTAAATTGCACTGCAGAGCGCGTATATTAAAAGTAGTTAGCATTAAAACAGAGCACGACTAATGATAATGCTACTAATGATAACCGCAGCGTCGGGTCGTTGAAGTCAATGATGGCAATAACCATTATAAAAATATGTGCTTGCCTAATTCAGTAGCATGGAGTCAGGAGTCACTGTACGCTGTTGCTGGCTACAAATGTTAAACTGTATAATATGAAAGTGTAGACATATAGAAACATCTTATCTGTTGCATTCATGTGACTTTCTCTACTCATTTTTACAAACCATTCTTGCAAAAGCTTATTTTACATCGAGTTGATTGAAATAAACGTTTGAAAACATAGCTCCTGTATATAAACATTTAAAAAGTGGTCGCTATATACTAGCCTTAAAATTCCATACTCCTGATATCAGGAGAAACAGCTGAATAGTGACACCACTTCGCAAAAATGACAAAATCAATGAAAAATGCTGAGGCAGTGTTTTTAACACTTAAATGATTTCAGTCAAATTATATAATATATAAATTCAATAAAACGCCGCCTTAATGCAATATGTGTATGTAACAATATATAAAAAGTGCATATTACGGTCATTGTATATGTTTATATTATTGTAAACATGTTCAATAATGTTATGTGAATGTATCACGTAATTTAATAATGTAGGAGCTGTGAGAATAATAGCTTAAAAGTTCCTAACAATGAGGCAATAATGAGGTAACCTTGAGGCAATAATGAATTTGAAAGTTTAACAATTTTACTTGTGATTCTTGGAGGCAATAATGTAATTTTTTTGACAGTTTATAAAATAGCCAATCAACAACCAGAAAAAGCTTTAGCTAAATGAAGATATTCTATTTGATTAGGAATAGCCAATTGAAATACAGAAATTTATAAATTTAGGCGGTGGAAATCAAGTCAGTTGCTTGTAGACAGTGTTCCTGACGCGAAATGCGTCCTCGAGAAATTGAATATGTATTCGTGTGAGACGAAAAATAGTTTTACGTGTTAAAAATTCTCACAGCTCTCTCCTCCTATATCAGTGAAGTGTTATTTAAATCGTGTCAAGCATTAACAAAAGGAATGAAGTAAAATTATAATCTGTGTAAGCCTACATTCTTCATCGCAACACAACCCTGCAAAGAGAAGCATGTCTAACAATAATACTGACGAAGCCGAGGCAAGCATAAATATATATAATATTTAAAGAAACAGTCAAAATTACAAAGTTAGTATTTTTTAAACATTTGGGGCGAAGACTACCGGAAACTTTTTACCATACGTGCAGTTGCAACTACTTGAAGTTGGGCTCCCCAACAGTTGAACTACAATACAACTACTTCAAAATCCGTTTACCATACGTAGCAGCAACAAAAATTCTTGTTCAATGCAAACCAATAATAACTAATATTTCGAAAATGGCTGATGCTAGAAAGTAAATGAGCTTTTAAATAATTTGCAAGAGATCTACGTTATTTGTGAAGTAAGCTTCCATTTTATCTCTTTACTGTTATACAAAATTCTTAAAAGCTACTTCCAAAACATTCAAGGTATACATTTTATCTGTCATGTATGTTTAATGTATTGTACATTATTCAAATCGTTAGAGCTGTTTATGAGTAGTTTGGGGATAGAAAGGTTTTCTGAAAATCTTCGTGTCGCAACTTTGGAAGATACTGAACCTAAATACCAAGTTTGGTGTTTATCCGACTGTTCGTTTCTGAGTTATGCTGTTCACACACACGGACATGTTTCCAAAACTGTTTTTTTTGGATTCAGGGGGCCTCAAAACATATATTTCCGGTGAAATCTCGGTATGGAATTTTTGAGTGGAATACAATACTTCCTCTCATGTACTTAGGCAAGTGGCGAAGAATGTAAAAGTATGTTCAGGTTCACAGAGATTCCTAAGCAGCTATGTCACCCGGAACTGGAAATCTGGATTGAAATGAATAATTATTTATCTGTTATTAAGAATGATACTCGCTTATAAGTAGAACCAAGTTAAGGATTTATTTTGTTTAAAATAGGTAGGAAAAAGAACACTTAAAATACTGAAAATAGGCATTTATTAAAGGGAAAAAAGAGAGAATCTCGCTATTTATTAACGAAAATAGCTATCTAAGATAATAATTTATTTATCACATAAATTACGTTATCTTTACTGGATTAAAAGCAACAAAAAGATTTTTTTCAAGGTTTAAGCTGCCAGAGAGAACATTTTTATCACGGGAAAAGAACATTCTGCTTCCAATTAAATGGATAAAGCATATTAAAAACAAGCTATTTCGAAAGGACTCGTACCAGCTACAACAGAACTTCCACCTTTTAGGACATCACAAACATTCTCAAGTTTTATAGGTTTACATTAGCATTCATAACACGTTTGAAGTTTACATTAACGCTGGTACTTGCAGCAATTGAATCATTGCATCTTCAAAGATTGCCAGGTACCACTTTTTTTCTCCAACTTCAAGAATACTCCCAGTAACACACTATAATGTCCTGCTATAGACGCCAGATCGCTTTTGAGTTCACTTTATAACAAATTCTTTACCTAGCGAGCTGCAACAGCTTCGTCTTCTGCTAGAGCATCAAATACCTCACATATCTTGCCCACATTGTTGCTGTAATACATGGTTGCAGAGATTCAGGTTCCCAATCTGGTGAAAACGGGCTGTGAATGTAAAGCGATCTCTGGTGCCATGTCCTTAGGAACTCGCATTCGAGAGGGAGAGTTTATGAAGACCTTGGTGTTCAAAACCAACTTACCCACAAGAGGATACAAACTTCTAACTTCTTCGGAAATTCTGTGCAATCCGAGGGCTAGACAAGCGAGACAGATCATTTTCGGGAAGAGAACTTTGTTGGTCTTAGCTGCCTTCTTACTTTCTCCACTACGTATAGTAAGTAAGGGAAATATTGCATTCCACCCAAAACCTCTATACCAAGATTTCATTGAAAATACATGTTTTGAGGTGCCCTGAACTCAAATAAAGCATTTTGGGAAACATGTTCATGTGTGGGTGTCTATCTGTTGTCTGTCTTAAAACAGCATAACTCAAAAACGAAAAGTTGGATAAATACAAAACTTGGTATTTGAATTTAGTATCGTATAAGACTGTTACAAAAATATTTTCAATAAAATCCCCTACCCCAGACTACCCTTTACACCAAACATTTTTCGAAAGTTTTGATTTTTTTTAAATGACTACAGATTTTGATTAAAATACCATATGTTGAAGATAATTTCATGGCAAATGAAATGCATATCCTGAATTTTCAGGAAATGTCCCCAAAAGTCCTCTTCATTCGAATGACTTTCGCATAACTGGTAAACCGTAAGGGATAGACAAAGTTTTACTACACCGGAAATGTAGATTCCATTAAAACACACAATTTGTCATATACTTTTTTTCTCCAAAGAACCATTTTCGATACATTCCTTGTTATTTGTTTCAATTTTCCAAAACTTATACTTTTTCTACAAAGAGAATTCGTAATTGGTTTTTTTGTCCTGAACATACAAAGAGAATGGAATGCTCCACATAAGAGCCAGCTCTTAAAACATTTGACTATCGCTTAAAGCCTACCATATTCCCCTTGCATCTACAAGAAATTTAGCAATAAGATTAACATCTCGATATCTCGAATAACATGAAGCATATGGAGAATAAGAGTTTGTAAAAATAGTTTGTACAAGGGTAGAGAAAGTCATTTGAGGGCTACACATCAGATTTTTGTTATGTAAGGTGCCTGCCAAGCTATTTAAATAGCTTAATTGTATCGCTTAGGTGGTAACGTTTTCGACTGCTTGAAAACAAATAAATGCATTTATAGGGAACAAGATCTTTAACAAATACTTTTGTGATGTGAATATGCATTTCATTATTCGTGTGATATCTTTTCACTTTCATAGATATGAATTTTTACATGCTTTTTGGAATGTGTAAATATTACATCAAAAAGCCATAACAATCCAAAACAGGCAACAGAAGCCAAAATAGGCAAAAAGGCAAGTTGAAACCTGGCCCTTCCGTCCCTAAATGTACGGAAACATGTTTATCTCTATTTAACCTTTTATTATATCCAACCAAATAGTGAAGGAATTTTGCCTAACTTCTAGTTATGAAGCATGAGACTAAACAGAAAACTGAAATGTGAAGAATGTTTTCTCCCTCTTCATAAGTGATGACGTGGCTATTCTCAAACTTGGAAACTCGCATGATTCATTATTCATTCCCTTTAGATGTTAACGACTATGGGATAAGCATAAAAGGAAGCTAACTTGGATTACGAATTGGTTTAGTGATCCGTTGAACCATTATTCATTCTTTATGAGCGCCATTTATGGACGTTACGTCATTAGCGATCGAAATTGAAGAATAGATTCTCTTTGGATAACAAAAGCCTTTTGAAAAGAATGGAAGCATAATTTGAGACGACTTTACAAGGGTAGGAACAAAGAATAATAGCTGGAAAATAAAGTGAACGTGCGATGGAAAGGAGACGCTTTCAGAAAACTGAAAAGCATGTCGGAACTTAATGTATTGATTGCTACTTGAAATTCCATTTGTTAAACAGAAGTAAAAACGTTTCCCCTGCGGACAGGTCTCATGCTGTAGGTAAACTGTATGTTTCTGTGCTACAAAGGTAGTTGCAGTTCTCACAACACAACCGAACGAGCTGCCTCCGCGGTAACAATTCGATTCCCGTCGACTACCCACTCTGATCTTGAGTTTTTCGTGGTTTTCTCGGATCAATAGGTGATTGCGGGGGTAGTTCATCTTCTACCACGACTTTCCTGTACCCATCATCTTCGTTGTCATCGTTTTCAGGGTTGTAAGACCAGGCGACGGTGTTCGGCAGTTGCGCTGAGCGATGGCTGTGCCCTCTTTAAAGGTTTCTTCCCCGGCGTCGTGGGCCCCGCTCCGGGTGTTAGGTACCTTAAGGGTAGGCCCGGGCGGTGCAGAATGCGTTAGATTTGGAAACGTCCATGCTGTGTCCGTCGTCATCCAGATCTGGTTGCCCTTCAAGTCTCTCCCTTATACCTTCCTCCCAGAGGTCACGGTAGAAGCAAAAAGGACCGTTACGGCTTAGTTACTCGCTTACCCATTTCTGTTAGACGCTGAGCAAATCCGCCCACTTGCTTAAACATCCTCCGAACAGACCTATCGCTCAAAACAAGCTTTAGTGATGTTCAGCGTAGACTCTTTAACGACTCTCACAACTGTTGAAGTAGACGTTGATTCTTGTTTGTGATGACGTTCTTGTTCCACCATAGGACAGCTTACGACAGCATTTGTCAACAACAGCAAACATAGTTTTGTTATCCAGTGCCTCCTTATGAAATCTCTCCATACTGTTCTATAACATGAACCAAACTCGGTCCTACTCCGTGAGGCAGTATTTTTAACACTTAAACGATTTCAGCCTAATTATATAATATAAAATTCAATAACAGCCCGCCTTAAGGCAATATATGTATAAAATAACATATAAAATATATGTAAAAGTCACTGAATTATGCTTATATCATTGTATACATGTATAATAATCTTATGTTAATGTATTATGTAATTTAATAATGTAGGAGCTGTGATACAAAAGTTGCTAACAATGAGGTAACCTTGAGGCAATAATGAATTAGAAAGTTTAATAATGCTATTAGTAATTCTTGGAGCAACAATAATGTAATTTTTGAGACAGTTTATAAATAGCCACTCAACAACCAGAAAACCTGAAAGTTAAATAAAAGTATTCTATTGGAGTAGGATTAGCCAATCAGAGACTTGAAATACAGAAATTTACAAGTTCAGGCGGTAGAAGCCAGTTGCTTGTAGACAGTGTTCCTAACTGGACGCGAGACGCGTCCTCGAGAAGTTTAATACGTATCCAGTGTGAGACGAAAATTCATTACGGGAGAATATAAAGTTTACGTGTTAAAAAGTCAAGTAATTAATAAATAATCTCGCAGCTCTCTATATCAGTGAAGTGATTTTTAATCATGTGAACGATTAATAAATGGAGTGAAATAAAAATTATAATTTCTGTAAGCCTACAGTCCTCAGCCGCACCACCCCTGTTAAGAAACACATGTTTCTACAAAATAAATACTGACGCAGCCGTGGCATATATATATAACATAACATAAATATATATATATATATAATATTTAAAGAAAACATTAAAATACAGACTTGATTGCTAAAAGTTGGGGCGAAGGCCACCGGAAATTGTACCATACGTGCGCTGCAATTATTTCAAGTTTGGCTCCCCAACAGTTGAACAACAATACTAACTGCTTCATCCGTATGACCAGAAATAATATTCCACGATAAACATCTTCTCTTCTTAATGGAAGCAACTGAAAACTTCAATGCCACAGCTGGGATTTGAATAATAACTGCCAAGACCGCTAACGTCTGTAAAACTAAAATTAATTCCAATTAATTACATATCTAATAATAATAATAATAATAATAATAATAATAATAATAATAATAATAACGTAAAATCTTAAGAAACCAGCACTGAAGTGCTTGCGATTGCAGGTCGCCAACGAGGTTGTTGTCTCGAATGAGATGCCTTAGTGATCTTTCTGGGAACAAAACTTGAGTCAGTTGGGGAATTCAATGTCCCACCAAAGTTGTCACAGTAGCTCAGTGGTTAGAGCTACCGCATGGAAAGTGGGAGAACCGTGTTCAAATCCCGGTTGTGACATTAAATTTTTCAGTTGACTCTGTTAATAACTGGCAAGAAAGCTAAGATCTGTAAAAAGTATAATGAATTTCAGTTATATATTTAATAATGATAACGTAAATTTTCCTCTTCTGTTGTGAGAATCATAATTGCCAGAATCAACACAAAAATGAATTCACAATGTCTCAAACTATTATATAGGTACAATAAGTAAAAGCTTCATTGTTGTGGAAACTTGCACCGCAAATGACCCATAGTTTCAGTGTCGTTTATTTTACCGCATAGTATAGAGGTTACAATATACTCGTACTAGAGGTACTTAAGTGCAACTGTGTTTTTTCCCGCCATTATAGGATAATTAACTAAAACCTGGTGATATTCGTGTTGTTATGTTCAATTCATAACCGGCAACTCTTCCGCAAATACGCACCTGTTACATGTCTTGGGCAGGTTAGTTATATTGTATGTGTGTTCAAACTTTGCACGCCGACCATTTAGTCAACCAACTGACCCACTGATTATTTTGTGCACCTGATTTGGAAAGGGGTTTGAGGAGAATAGGAATTGGGGTCAGTATGGCAATGATATGAAACAAATAACAAAAACATATGAAAAGGAGTCAAAAGAAGACAAAGTGACATCAACCAACAGGAAATAGAATGAGACTGTAAAATTAAACCTTCTCTAAGTCTAGCAAATGAAATAAAATTGAATTGGGATAAAGAGGCATATATACTTAACTTAGGAAGAAAGGAAAGATCAGCAATGGCATGGTTTAGACTGGGGGGCTGGAGGGCACAGAAAATGACTGACGATTCAGGCAAAAGAATCTGCCCATTCTGTGATTTGGATGAGGGCTGGGTACTGTTTTGGCGGAATGCGCTCAGTGGGAGAACCAGCAAACAGTTAAGCTCAAAGAAAAATTCTTAAGTCCGTCAAAAAAGAGATTGGTATGTTGGGATCTACTGGCTGACTAGATGAGCTGGCAAAACATGGGCAATTTCTTGGCTAATGTTTGGGAAGCTAGGTCAAATTTGCTCAGTTAGTAAAGGTAATTTATCTCTATTCTCATTTTTTTGTTCTTTTTTGTGTTGTTTATTTTGTCACCACACCTTGTATGTTAAATATGCATGTACGGTCAATGACCCATGCACAAAATACTTGTGTAATAACTTCAATAATTTGAAACCAATAAAGATACCTTATCTATCTACATTAATTCTATTATACACTATTGTATTATATTAATATTCATATTAGATTACTTATACCTATTTATATTAATTAGTCTAATTATATAAACATTTAATTATTACTTATTATTAGATTATGTTACTAGGCTATTCGGTTATTATGAATTATAAGGTCTTACTTTTGCAGTTAACTAAAATTTGAATTATTTTTGCAATTTATTGGTGTAGTCGTTGAGTGTGTGTGGGGTTTTATTCTTAGAGGTAATAGATCTGTGCAGAAGAAAACCAAGAAATTTAACTGCACGCCGAAATCACATTAAAACATAACTATAAGTTTTTGTTCATACTATTACAGTACAGTCATTTGCAACGCTTAATGAAAAATGGAATTTATAATCAAGTCCATAATATGGTTCAGTACTTAATTTAACACCTAAAGATACCTATAACTGACATTTTCAAATTTCAAACTAGGAATACTAGCTTTCTGAAACCATTACCATATATGTATTTTAATGCAAGTATACTAAATCAGAAACTTTATCCATTTTGTTGTAATGGTTTAAAATGTATGGACACTGTTTGTTACTTTGTTATGTCACTTAAAAACTGTCTTGCACAAAAAGGATTGACATTTTGGTCTGAGATTTTAACCCTGGTTGACAACACATACTTTTTAAATATGCCCTAGATTTTTCAGTATCTCATACTTTATGCTCTAACATTTTCTAAATTTTTCAGTACGTATTTTGTGCATAGAAATTTGGAACTTTGGAGTTTGAAAAAAAATACACTTAAATACGTCTCACAAAAAACAAATACCTAGAGCAATTCTTATTTATTGTACCTCTTTGAAATTGTGTGCCAAGTTGCATTCTCCTATCATAAAAAGTGTTCTACAAGCAGCGTTTTATAGCAAGAAAAATGGGAATATATCAATAAAACGAAAACAGCGACTTAAGTTTTGAATGCATAATTCACAGTCATATCTCTAGTTTGGTAGGTTGGAAGGTCAGATTTCTTTGTCCCCTCCTCTGTTGCTACTTTTTCTGTCTTTATCTTCTTTAGTTGTTGCTTTTCTTCTGCACAACTTCGCTTCTTACTGTGCATGATGCGAATCAAATCGCGTTGTGTTCAAGTTTTCCTTGCTGAGTCTACCATTGTTTTAACTCTGAAGTGTTTCTGTCGCTTCATTTATTTAACGCTACCTTAAATTACTCCAGTTTCTTATGTTTGTAATGTAATATTAATTAAAACTGAGTATATTAATATGTTTAGAAAATTTACAAACCAGGTATCACCAATTATTCAACCTGTGTCCACCCCATCCTAAATCACAGGCGAGATAGAGCACCTTAGGCCCGGGCGGTCATATGACTGGGGGTGCGGTGTGATTTTGAATTCAGGGTGTTATACGCATTAAGGTGCATCCAGGTTGTAGGTAATCAGCGATTATGGCGGAGAATGAAGATGGTGACCAAATCTTTGCATCGAAGAAAAGAATATTACAGAGCAGTATATATGTTATGACAGTGACTCAGAGGTGGCCGGCCGGGTGAAGACTTTTTCACCTGATATTTCCTGCTTACACCATTTATTAATTTTCTTTAAATGCAGCATGCGACAATCAAGCTTGTCAATAGTTCTGAAATTTCTAGTCTGTAGACTCTGAACTTGCCAACTTTCCCTTATTTTGTATCCTGACTTCAAAGGCAAGCTAGGAACCTCTCTCCCGGAGGGACGGGAGACTACAAGAACTCAACCCTCCAGCAAGTGAAATATTTCGTCACATAGGGTTCAGTATTTCTCTTGTTTGAGAAGGTTACCATGGTAACGTGACGTAATTATTACTTGTCTAGCTAGGGAAACGAAAAAATTCTGTCTCGATACTGAAGTATTTCTTTTGAACCCTTGGATAGGTTGTACCGCAATAGCTTTAGACGAAGCGAGTCACTGAGTAGGTGTAAGCATGTGAACGCTGAATGTATTGGTTCCTCCTCTTTTCTTTGTTTTAAATAAAATAAAATACAATGTATGTACTTACGAATAGTCAATAACTAGTATGAGTACTGAATACAAGTAAATTTATGCCTCTTTTGTTTTGTTACCAATTATGTCGATGTATTTTATTGAAACTTCGTTTAATAGGTGGAATGTCCAGGATAAGGAAGACCTTTAATTACTGGGAGGTCAATTAATTCATTGCAAATTTCCATAAATAAACAAACTAAAAGCTCCGGGATGTCATATAATATAAAATTTAAAGATCTTTTTAAAGTTTTTGCTTATTTAAATAATAGGTAACGTTACTACATTTAAGTACAGGAGAATTGACTTAGTCTACAAAAGGTAGGGCGAGTAATATTGTTATATACCGGGGTGAGGCCAAAAGGTGTGCAGCTAGATATTAAATTGTAGTTACCCTAGCATATAAATTGGGAGGCATAGCTGCAGAGGTAGTGAGAGGGCCAGAATTTTAAACTATGCTTTCCAGAGCAGACGTGGGATAGTGATACCAAAATACACAGAATTTCACATTAATCAAATTAGCTGTGATTTATTCAAGATAAAAACGGTACCCCTACTTCACTCACAATAGATAAAAAGCTAGAAATTGAAGGGAGATGCTACACACGAGACTACATTCACACGATTCACATACAACCGTCCATACCAGACACTCGACCTAAAGTGACGCTAACACACAACACAAAGAAGTAACGCTCAATTCCCCCACTCTCCACCGCTGGCTAGGATTACCACGCCACGCCAGACGAAACTTCAAAACCCCAGCCGAAAAAATTATCCCAACAATACTGTCGCCAACGACGCAATAATGTGTCTGGCGTGACACAATATTAATAGTTAATCAATTTTTACGGTGCACTTTTTGGGCATATAGCATTTTTCACCTGTTTTCTTCACTACTAACCGCCAATGTGACTGATAATACTAGCAGAAGACCGAAATGGTGCGTCTTTATTTTTAACGTATTTATTTAAAGTCGACTATAGCGATTTTTAAAACATTTTTACAAACTTTTGAGACAATGTATACAAATTATTTTATATACTAGATTCTACAATATTCGCTTAACTAAATTAATATTCCCAACTAAAACATTTTAACAAGTTTTACCTACATTGCGGAATAAGAATGCATTGTGCAGTAAATTTTATAATATTTTTATTACGCTTGGGAAACTGTATTATCTATTACATGAATTTGAATCCTTCATGAACAGGTTTAGATTACCTGGAATCTTGAGATTCTCCCTGTAACGATAATACCACTGGCAGTTCTGGGTTATGTGCTGGATGCTGTTTCTTGTATTGCAGGTTGTGTAAGAGGGCTTTTCTTTAAAGAGGATGTAAGCTCCGTATGTCCAACTCGGTTTCTGGTTATGAGTATCTACTTGGTGGAAAAGGGTGCTGTAGAACTATTTTTTCTGTCGTGGTGTTTATCTTTAGTAGAAGTGACCCAAAAACCTCTCTGTGTACCACGGAGAATCCTTTTAAAACAAATGTTGGCGTCTTGATATGAGATTTTAACATTTGAATTTTTACTTGGAAGATGAGGCAGTATTTTATTGGATTTCAGTCCAATTATATAATATATAAATTCAATAACAGCCCGCCTTGAAGTAATATGTGTATGTAACAGTCATTATATATGTTTATATTATTGTATACTATTGTGTACATGTTCAGTAACGTTAAATGAATGTATTACCTAATTTAATAATATAGGAGCTGTGAGAATAATAAGGTAAAAGTTGCTAACAATGAGATAACAATGAGGTAATCTTGAGGCAATAATGAGTTTGAGAGTTTAACAATACTACTGGAGATTCTTGGAAGCAATAATGTAATTTTGTTGGCAGTTTATAAAAATAGCCAATCAACCAGAAAAACCTTTAGTTAAATGAAGTTATTCTATTTGACTAGGATTAACCAATCAGAGACTTGAAATACAGAAATTTACAAATTTTAGACGCTAGAAATCTATTCAGTTGCCTGCAAAGAGTGTTTTTAACCGGACGCGAGACACGTCCTCGAGAGATATAATACGTATTCGTGTGAGACAAAAAATAAGTTTACGTGTTAAAAAGTGTAATTAATTAATAAAAAGAATCTCACAGCTCTCTATATCAGTGAAGTGTTATTTAAATCGTGTCAAGTATTAATAAAAGGTGTGAAGTAAAATTATAATCTTTGTAAGCCTACATTCTTGTTGCACCACAACCCTGCCAAGAAATCCATGACTCTAACAATAATACTGGCGCAAACATAAATATATAATATTTAAAGAAACAGTCAAATTACAAAGTTAATATTTTTTTTAACTTGGGGCAAAGGCCACCTGAAAGTACACTTGAGGCGAAGGCTACCGGAAACCGGTACCATACGTGCGGTTGCAAACAAACTTCAATTTCAGCTCCCCAACAATTAAAATACAATACAACTCCTACTTCAAATCGGCTTTTCCAGACGTGAAACAAAAATTTTTCTCAAATATTTGTTGCGCCTTTGGCTGCTTTGTCGGCTAAACCATTCCCATGTATGTTAGTGTGTGAAGGAATCCAGATTAACAATGCAACGAAGGAACTGATAAGTTTCATTAATGAGAATATAAGTCGTTGAAGTATCTTGAATGGCTAAAAGAGCATTTCTAGAGTCAGTAAGCACAAGAAAGATGTTTCACTATCTAGGTCACTAAATAAGACAGAGCTTTCTTGATGGTGAACAATTTACATGTGGAAATTTGAATGGGGGTACATTATACATATATATAGGAATTGTACATATGAAAGGGGAACCATACATATAGGAATTGTACAGTAATAATTTAAGTCGCTAACATGTTAAAATATTCAACATCTAACATTTGTACAGAGCTGATTGTAAGAAACGGGCGAACTAGCAAAAATTCTAGGAAAACATAAAGAGCGTACCTTTCACCAAGCTAACAGGCAGGGAACCGGTAACGTAACGGAGAAATAGAAAGAGACGGAGATATGGAACTGGCTCCACAACGCTCCAAGATGGCGCTTAAGCGCACGGAGCTGAAGCCACACATTCTCATACATGTTAAGGTAACGCGGTCTGAGGGCCAATAGGAAACGTTACATTTTAAAAGCAGAGGTGAGCGTCACTAGGCTTCCGTATATAAGGGAAGGCAAGTCCACAGTGCCCAGTCTCTCTCCATCACTGATCTTCGACAATTGTCGTCGGCACGAGGTGCTACAGATGCACAAGGGTGGGAATGCCTGTGCAGATAGCTAGGCTCCTGACTTATTTAAAGTGGTGGGGATTATAATAATGGGAAAAGCTAGCGGCCTATAATTATTTCAATTGTAAATAAACTTCATTTATTAAGGGAAAATTACAGTGCATTTCTTAAACTTCCCTCATCCAATATAACCTGAGAATTAATAATTAGATATAGTTAGGAATGGTTACGCAAAAACCGACGAGCACCAATAGCAGAGGAAGAACACTGCAAAAGACCACAACAACCCAGGAACGACGATTTGCGCTACAAATTATACATAGGTGGGTAGTTTGTGAAAAACTTTGTTCTCAGTAAATTAATGAATGCGCAGGCACGGCCGTTATTAGACTTCAAACCGCCAGTGTATATTTGTCTGTAATCTGGATATTGTGCGTCAATTATAAACAGGCTCTCTGGTGATTTATCTAGTTATACATCTACTGTCTCAATTTAGAACGTTGAGTTTGTAACGGGAAAAAGTTGGGTGTCCTTTGCAGCGGGAAATTGTTGGTCCTCTTGGTTGATGCCCTCTGCTGTAGTGTCTGGTCTCCGGTTACCTCAGCTCAGTGGCTGATGAATTCTTCATTCCTAATAAATTACCTCTCTAACTAATTTCACGGGTCTTAGGATTTTCGTAGGTGAGGCAAATTAAAACACACTGCATTTCCCTTAAAAATGTGGTTTATTATCGAATAAATACTTATGGGCAGCTAGCTTATTCCATCTCCAACAATTCCCACCATAATAATAAATTAGGAGCCTAGTCTAACTGCACACGCTTCCCACCCATATGCACACACGTGCATCCGTCGCCCAGAGAGTATAATTGTGTGTCGACGAAATTGTATAAGAGTGAAAGTCTGGGGCTTTCTTCCCCCTTTTATACCCAAACCTAGTGATGCTCACCTTCGCGCCTTAAAATGTAACGACATTTCTAATTTGTCCTCAAACCGCGTTATCTTATTATGTATGGAAATATTCTGCTCCTAAACTTTTCGCACATGCGGTCTGGTAACGCGTCAGAAGCAAATTCAATATCTCTGTCTCTTTCTATTTCTTGTTATTGCTTCAAGTTCCTCGCTCATTAGCTTGATGAAAGGTGGTGGGCTCTACCTAGAATTACCTTTTACCTGGAATTAGCTAGCTCGCCCGTCTCTTACTTATGTAAGTTACAATCTGCTTTGTACATCTCTTGGCTGCTAAATATTCGAACATATTTCTTGCTGAATTGCATTATTATGGACAATGCATTATTATGCATTATTGTTTGATGTTGATTTTATGTGCATATATATATATATATTGTGTGTGTGTGTAGTATATCCCCTTTCAATTTCCCTGACATGCGGCATCAGCCATCTTTGTTTTTAGCACCCGAGTTATGCTGCGTCCCGAAATCACTGCGTGCTGCTTTGGGGTTGAATGCAATATGTGCTTTTCACCTGAAGCTTCGAGAACCTATATAAACCAGTCGCGTTTATTCCCACACATTCAAAGAATCACGTGGCATTTGTTAAAACAGATTTACACGTGTATGAACTATTAGAATATACATTCTGCTGAACATTGCGCTGACACAACTGAGAGATGTAACAGAAGAAAGGACAACATGAAAACAACCTGTTCGTTGTACCTGACAATGGATTATACCAGTGTCTGTTTTCTATGCATTTATGGGGATCGATCTGTGAATTTCCTAAACTCAAAGTATTTTACTGAACTATTTTAACGTTTTACCAGTCTTATGTCTGTATAAAGAAGTTGGATTGAGCTTGCTACATGCATGTTTATTCCTAGATTGTGAATTTTAAAACATAAATTTAAGCTGTTTTGCATTAAGTGCTCCTGACGATGCAATTTTGGTAGTTTTTTTTTAAAAAAATCAGATGTAAGTTCCTTATTGGGCTGAAAATCAACTTTCATAACGGGTACGATTTTTAAACTAATTTATTTTTAAAAATAATTTTTGTTGAATGTGAGTTTCAGCCTTTTCAATATATATATATATATATATATATATATATATATATATATACAGTATACAAACTAGGGCGAGATTTATGACCTTGCATTGATAACTAGATAACAAATTTTAGTTATCATGTATTGGGAAAGCTATTTTCGAAGTTTCAAGAACCTAGAACCTGGAGCATATTTAATTTTGAAAAATGCCTAAAATATTACAACCGAGTAAAACTCACTGAAAAGCTTGTTCGTTAACTATCCTGAATTTTTTGGTGTATTTTTCATAAAATAGTGTACAGTTTTATACAAAATACATAACTCAGAAAGTGATTAACACAAATTTTGCGCAGATACTTCAAAGAGGTTTCTAAAACTTGTAGAAAATATAAAAAAACCCAAATTCGATACCATGACCTCGAATCAGGGATATTTAAATTGTGACGAAAATGAGAGACTTACTCTTCGATATCAAAAGTATTTACAAGAAGAGAGTCGGACTTAATAATATGATTAAAAGCACGAATTGTAATTTTTTTGGCCAATTTTCACCTTAAAATTCCCATCTTTATAGTTCTACATTATGAATGAATGACTTATTTACTGCTTTGAAGCTTATACAATTTATACAATGTATAAAATGGAGTTCTCTCTCTTTCCCTTATATTTAACATTCTGATGTATATATAATGAGGAAATACAATTTTCCACTATTTACTTTTTTGCCTTGTTACCCTTTTTCCTTATCTTCTTCAATTTGCTTCACGTTTCTTTTAACCACTTTAACCTACTTTTTCCTAAATATTTTCCTGATTGCTCCATATAATCATTTGATCTTGTATGAAAAATCTTCCTAACTTTTATCTCAATCGGTAAACTTTTCTATTCTTCTAGAATTAAATTCTCTCTTCCTTTATCCTTATCCTCGCATTGCAGAATATAATGTCAATTGTCATGTAATATATTACACTTATTACATCTCCCCCGCCTTCTTCTCCCTGTTAGATCACTTAAATTCATTACACCTGTCCTCGCCCTGCATAACCCATTCTGGCCTCATTGTGGCATACTTCGTTGTATCTTTATTTTTCCCATTCGGTTTTAAAATAATTATAATCTATTAATGATATTTTTTTCTTTGACAGTACTTATAATTTATTGCTTTTCAATATCGTCCCTCTTGTTCTAATTTCTTTACAGAAACCCTTACTTTTGTTGTTTCTATTTGCCCACGTTTCCCTCATTGCTATTTCTTCTAATGTTGTCTGTATATTGTGCATCCAAGTTTATTTTTTCCCATCTTCTCCTGTACAACCAAGAATTGCTTTAGTATTATTATTTTCCTCTAGTAGCTTTATTCTGAAACAGTATTTGATTGCCCTTTTGCTCCCACCCTCCCTATTTCTGCTTGTGCTACTCCATTCGGGGAACTTCTTGGTAATCCCAGGCTTATTTTGAAAAAATTCCTATGTATAGCATCTATATGTTCTCATCCTTTTTCCAGTACCCCTATCCCTGCTGCGTATAATACCCTTGCTTCCACCACTGTGCTATATATTCTTTCTAGCCACGTAATATGCATATCTAGTATTTTGTTCACACATGCTCTGATTACCTGTATTGTTTGTTTCGCCTATTCTGTTCTCCCCAATCCCCTGCACTATTGAGCTTTACTCCTAGAGAGTCAATTTTCCTAACTACATCCAACTCCGTTCATACCCAGTACCAATTTTCGGTCTTTTTTAGCTTATTTCCTAAGGATAATGATTTTCGAATTCGTTTTAATTTTTCTCAGCCCCAAATCTTTACAGTATTTGCCAATTGTTCATTGGGAAAGGTACAGCAACTAGTAGGCCCTGAAATCCTAAAACTCTGTAAAGTAACTAGGTAGTGAAATTTCCTACTTTGTATGTTACATCTTATCGCTATAAAGTATATCAATGTACAGCGAGCTGGTAAACTCCCAATAAAACTCTTAGGATTGTACAGACGGCTTTTCTTCTACAAGAAGGGAATGTTTATTTGTCCCCATTTTGCAGATTAATGCAGTGACAATAATTTAATTAGTTGTGATTCAGTTATATTTACAACACATTGACATAGTTTCATTTGACAACGAATGCTGTGTGTCAAAGAAAGGAAGTAGAGAGACATATTTATACTGCTACACAATTTTTATGTGTAAATGTACATTTTAGTTTTCTGCATTTTAACTAATAATTAGTAATTCAAAAGTAGCTTAACTACAACTATAGATGTAAAAATCTGTTTTACATTCACAATCCAATATGCTTTATTTTTCTCTCTCTCTCTCTCTCTCTCTTCTGCAATCTATTCTTATAAAAGTTTGTTTTTCTAACCGAGATAAAATATTTGCAGAAATGATTTCTTAAATGTTTTCCCTGAGCACAAAGAGAGTAAAATGCATACGATAGTCAAATCTTTGGTCGTAGGTAGAAGCATGGGTTATTCAATGGAAAGGGCGAACACTGCGGCCTATAGAGATCTATTGTGGTAAACACACCCCGAAGGAAGAGATGAGGTGAAGGTATCATAGGAAGCTAAAGGCCGTAGGCAGATAAGTCAAAGAGACGCACATTTTCAAGCTGAAAGACTCGTCCCACTGCTGGGACAACCCATCAACCAAGCAGCCCTCTGGTGTCCATGAGGAGTACTCTTTCCTTTGAGCATACATCCCCGCCAATGTCCGGCGCCACCATACACCACGAAACTTAGGAGCACATATCACCGGGAGACTATGCCTCATGCGACTGTGGGAGAAGAACGCCATCAGAGCGACTTGCCCTTGCCAAGAGCTTTTCCAGTCGACCGGCAGCTGAAAATTAAATCTGGCCCTCCCATTACAGTTTCGAAGTGGATACATCACTTACGCGCGTCAACCACAAAAAAGGGAGAGACTACCGAGACTTCGGTGGGGACAACAGCAACCGAACAGACTGTCTACCGCCTATCCAGAGCGGTACCGAAGACCTATAGGCGTCTCACAACCCCGCCTGGATGGAAAACCGCACAGACGTACCGAATCTTCATGGGTATCGGGAACCACTGTCACGTCGAGCCCAACCCAAACCAAACGACACCCTCACGCTGACGTTTGGCCCAGCGTACTTCCAGTAACGTCAGAAGTACGCGTGCTGAGGATCTGCAGCGCCCGTACCACGGTAGCTGAATGGATCGGAACACTCCTCTCCTTACGGAGACATACAAGCACAGTTAAGAGCGAAGATCTACACCAAAGCCCCCCTCCTAGCTCAGGGTATGGTGCCAACCGAGTGGCTCTCCCACCGTGGGTATTTTCCATGAGGCCCACCGTGGGTATTTCCCATGAGGACAATACCTGGAGTCAGAAAAGGCCCCTCTCCCCGCTTACGCGAGTATGGAAGTGATACGCCACTACGCGCATCATCCCAAAAGAGAAACTACCGATAACCTTGATAGCTCCGAAAACAATTTAGCAAGCCGTCTACTGGGTATCCAGGGCGGTACCGGAGGATATTGAGGTGTCTCACAACCCCGCCGGTATGGAAACCATACAGACGTACCCAATCTCCCATGGGTTTCGGGAACCACTGCCCCGCCGAGTACAACCCAATCCAAACAACTCCAAAACGGAAGGGGCTCAAATGTTGGGCCCAGCGTACTTCTAGTAACGTCAGAAGTACTACGAGTACTCAGGATCCTCAGCGCTCTCTACGGCAACGGAACTGGTCAGAACCACCCCTTACCTGAAAGATGACAAGGAAACACAATGAAACGGAATAGATGAAAAGGAAATCGTGGTAGAGAAGAAGCCACACAAGCATTCGCTTGCCGACCTAGGGAAATCAAGAAAAACCCATGGGTCGCGGTGGGCGGATCGAACCCGGAAGTTCTCGAATGCGAGTCACACACGTTACCGCGGCGTCACCTCGCTCGGTCACACAACATACATTCAGAAGTTTTTCTAAGACTGCTTTTTTACTTTCTCTACTACGCAGAGTAAGTAAAACAATATTAAATTCCACCCAAAAATTCGATACCGAGATTTCATCGGAAATACATGTTTTGAGACACCCTGAATACAACAAAGGCGTTTTTTGGAAACATGTCCGTGTGTGTGACTGTGAACAACATAACTCAGAAACGGACACTCGGATAAACACCAAACTTAGTATTTAGGTTCAGTATCTTCCAAGGATGCGACACGAAGGTTTTCAAGAAAATCCCCCCACCCCAGATTACCCTTTACATGGAACATTTTTCGAAAATTTTAATTCTCTCAAAAATGGCTCTAACGATTTTGATTAAAAATCATATGTTTAAGATATTTTAATGACAAATGAAATGTATATCTTGAACTTTCTGGGAATGTCTTCAAAAGTATTCTTCATTGTGAACGACTTTTGCATAACTGGTAAACCATAAGAGGTAGACAAAATTTTACTACACAAAAAATGTAGATCGCGTTAAAATATACAATTTATATCATATACATTTTTGTTATTGAGTGAACCATTTTCGAGATATTGCTTGTTATTCTCTTAAATTTTCCAATACTTATACTTTTTCTCAAATTCGTTATTCATTTTTTTTGTCCTGGTAATGCAAAGAGAATGGAATACTCCACATAGCAACCAGCTCTTAAAATATTTGAGTATCGCTTAAAGCCTAATCCCCCTTGCATCTACAAGAAAATTAGCAATAATACATCTCGATTAACATGAAGCATATGGAGAATAGGCGTGTGTAAAAATAGTTTGTACAATAGTAGAGAAAGTCATGTGAGTGTAACACATCAGATTTTTTCATTGAGAAGACTTCAAAGGAATACTTCCAGTGAAATATCGAATCGAATTTTTTGTTGGAATGCACGTAATGAGCACGTGATAGGAGGTATAAAACCAGACGCATGATTGTTTCGTCAACAAAATGTACTATGTGTTTACTATGTTACTATGAGGAGGTCAGGAGCACCAGTGACTTTTTTTATCACAGAGAAGCAAAGCAACAAGAAGAATGAAGAGAAAAGGACGAGGGTTTTATGGTAATTCAGTTAGTTTTCTATCAGGAAGGTGTTCTAAAACCGCCACTGTTTATTAAAACAAAATTAAAAACTTAAAAAACATTATCTACATCATTAAAAGAGAGGGTCTTCTTTAAAGGGGCAAGGACTTTAATTCCATTTTTAACGTGGTTTCCTGTTTGCCACACGAAGTTCCGTTCAAATTGTGGAATTTTAATTCGCTACAGGTTGTACAAGACTTGCTAATTACCTCTGTAATGCCTGCATGTAGTACCATTCTCCCTTCCTGCACGTTAAAGTTATGTGTTTGTAAAAGCAACAGAATTATTTATTATAAAGAGAGGAAGAGCGAGAGAGGAGAGGTGTTCACATATCGCCCTTCCCTCTTAATGTGTGCTCAGCGCTGAAAACCTGAGTACAGTTTAAAAGTGGAACGAGGAAGGAAGGAAGGAAGGAAGAATAGCGTGGAGACGCTATGGACAAAAAGCTCTCTGCTGGTCGTAAAAGGAAACAACTTCGCGTGCAAATGACTCCAAAACCTTTGCAACTTAAAGGTGACAAGATAGTGGCCCTTTTTAAAAAACAGAACTTGACGTGTTTATGGGACACGGATGTAAAAGCGTTAACAGAAAAGAGGAACAAGGATAAAACACCTGGAGAGGGACACAAAGCTCTTAAGTGCCGAGTAAACGATTTTTATACTGTAAAGTGCAAGTGACGAGGATTTTATTTTCTGTGTTCGAAGTTCAGAAAAGTGCGACGAGATAAATAGATGGCAACTAGATCTTGTGTTGTGTGGTGGTGGAAGTGGTCGATGTAAAGGAGGTAGTGGCTGTGTTGGGTTTGTATGGTGAGGGTTGTGGCGGTGGTGGTGATTATTATGCTAGCTTCCATGATGGTGGTGGTGTTTATGTTGGTGGTGGTCGATGTGAAGTGGCTGTGCTGGTGCAAGTGGTCAGGAGGTAGTGGCTGTGTTGGTGTTTGTATGGTGAGGGTTGTGGCGGTGGTGGTAATTGTTATGTTGGCTTTCATGATGGTGGAGGTGTTTACGTTGGTGGTGGTCGATGTGGAGGAGGTAGTGGCTGTGATGGTGGTTGTACTGGTAATTGTTATACTGGTTTCCATGATGGTGGTGGTGGTCGATATGGAGTGGCTGTGATGGTGGAAGTGGTCGATGTGGAGGAGGTAGTGGCTGTGATGGTGATGGTTGTGGTAGTGATCGATCTAAAGGAGGTAGTATCTATGTTGGTGGCTGTGGTGGTGATGGTTGCTGTGGTGATTGTTATGTTGGCTTTCATGATGGTGGAGATGTTTATGTTGGTGGTGGTGGTCGATGTGAAGGAGGTAGTGACTGTGGTGGTGATTTTTATGCTGGTTTCCATGATGATGGTGGTGTTGGTGGAAATGGTCGATGTGGAGGAGGTACTGGCTGTGACAGTGGCGATGGTGGTGATGATTTTATATTTATTTCCATGATGGTGGTGGTGTTTATGTTGGTGATGGTTTTGGTGGTGATAGTGTTGGTGGTGATGGTAGTAGTGGTGGTGGTGGTGTTGGTGACGGGCGATGTGTATAAATTATTGAGCTATTAATCATTTTAATAATCTTCATAAAATTATAAATTTCGAGATGTTGGTGTAGAATTGCATCCCGATGTGGAGGAGGTAGTGGCTGTGATGGTGATTTTTGTGGTGATGGTTTTGGTGGTGATTGTTCTGTTGATTTCCATGGTGGTGGTGGTGTTTATTTGGTGATGGTTTTGGTGGTGATTGTTATGTTGATTTCCAAGGTGGCGGTGGTGTTTATTTGGTGATGGTTTTGGTGGTGGTGATTGATATGTTGATTTCCATGTTGGAGGTGGTGACGGTTTTCGTGGTGGTGATTGATATGTTGATTTCCATTAAGGTGGTAGTGTTTATGTTGGTGATAGTGGTGCTGGTGGTGGTAGTTACGTTGGGGGCCATGATGGTTGTGATAGTGATTGTGTTTATTGACCATGATAGTGGTGGCGGTGTTGCGCTGGTGGTTATGATGGTTGTGTTGGTAGCCGTGATGGTGGTGGTGGTGGTGGTGGTGGTGCTGGTGGTGGTGGTAGTGCTGGTGGAGCTGGTGGTAGTAGTTACGTTGGGGGCCATGATGGTTGTGATAGTGATTGTGTTTATTGGTCATTAAAATGGTGGCGGTGTTGCGCTGGTGGTTATGATGGTTTTGTTGGTAGCCGTGATGGCGATGGTGCTGCTGGTAGTGTGGTGCTGCTGGTGGTAGTAGTTACGTTGGGGGCCATGACGGTTATGATAGTGATTGTGTTTATTGGCCAGGATAGTGGTGGCGGTGTTGCGCTGGTGGTTACGATGGTTGTGTTGGTAGCGTGATGGGGATGGTTATAGTTGTGTTGAAGCCCAGGATGGTGGTGGTGGTAGTTGTGGCCCTATAGAAGGAGGAGGATATAATGGTGGTGGCGACTCCGATACAAGGAGGAGAAGTTGGTGTTGGAGAAAAAGAGAAGGGGAAAAAGTGTGGTGGTTGTTGTGGTGGTGGTGGTGGTGGTGGTGCTGGTGGTGGATATGGAGGAAGGATGAATATGTTGGTGGTGAATGTTTTATTGGTAGTGGAGGAAGGATAATGGTGTAGTCTGGGTAATGTCTGCTACAAACGCGTGCTATGCTTGTTACTATAGCAGATAAAGTCACTGTACCCTCATTTTCAACTTGTGGATTATTGAAGGATGGAAATATATCGGCAGTGAAAATCATCTGGATAAGCTTCGAAATGTTCACTTTAGTTCACACAAGATTAGATGAAAATTCACTTGAAAGTTTAAAACACACACTTCAGATATCTTATAGGAAATATCAAAGTGATTCAGTTTCGACGAAATGGCATGGAGAGAATTATGGGTTTTGTTTATTTTCCAAAAGCCCGAACTAGCTGCTCTGTAAACAATGCAATTCCTGGCTTTTTATTCTTGCATATTATGTTTTAACAGCGTTTTAAAATCTACATATTGAATTAATAAGATATGAAGTGATAATTTGCCAGAAACAGCACATGACCACATACCGAATTAACACTACGGACAACTGAATGGACTCTCTGGACGGTTAAATACCAACTTAGTACTGAAGTTCTTCCAGGGATGCAACACGAAAATTTTCAGGAAAATCCATCCAAATCACACTATCCTTTACTGGGACAAACTTTCGTAATTTTTTATTTTCTCAAAATCCTTCTAACGATTTTGCTTAAAGTACCATATGTTTAACATATCTTCACGACAAAGAAAGTGTGCATCTTGAATTGTCTACGAACAGCCTGTGAAGTCCCCTTCATTCTGAATGACGTTTGTGTAATTGGTAAACCGTAAGAGATAAAGTATTACTACAAAGAAAAATGTAGATCTCGTTAAAGTACACAATTTATGTCAAAAGTTTGATTTTGTTGCATTATATATTTCCGAGATATCCTTTGTTATTGGTTTCAATTTTAAAATACTTACACTTTTTTCAACTAATACGTCGCTGATTGTTTCTTCTCATGGTGATGCAAAGAGCATGGAATTTTAAAGCCAACACATAGCGATCCGCTTTTTAAAATCTGACCATGGCTTTAGACTACTGTTTTCCTCTTATACCTTACAGATGTGTAATGGAAGTTTATCTCAACCAACAAGAATTAGAAAGAAGAATAAGCAGGATGGCTCGGGCGGTAAAGTCTGTGGCCCGCATTCGGGAGGTCCCGGGTTCAAATCCCGTGGGCCGACCAATCTGTTTGACATTTTTTCGTCGTTTTCCTCAGCCAAGGTAAATACCGGATTCGATATTTAATACTAGGACCCAAAGTTCCGCCTTAAGTCTAAAACAATAGTAAAATGAAAAATATGTGGTAATAGCGAATGCTATGCCATCTATCCGCAAACAATGTAAGCAGTTAGACTGGACGGCACAATAACGCCATCTGCACGGACGAAGCAGAAGATCCGGCTGCCATACGCTGGCGGTGTCTGCGGCACGTGCCGAAGCAGGACGGCATTTTCCAGGGATGAGACCTAGAAGGCTAACTGTCCGCCTTTGTATGGGGGCGGCTGTTGGACTGGACGACACGAAGCAGAAGATTCGGTAGCTATTGCGCTAGGGTCTTTGTGACACGTGACGGAGTGGGTGGTTACAAGGATGAGACCTAGAAGGCTAACTGTCCATCACATATCGT
The DNA here is from genome assembly GCA_030765065.1 of Deroplatys truncata. Taxonomy (NCBI): domain Eukaryota; kingdom Metazoa; phylum Arthropoda; class Insecta; order Mantodea; family Mantidae; genus Deroplatys; species Deroplatys truncata. Next base: position 24,033,670 of record CM060979.1, read on the forward strand.
TCTAAGATATCCACCAACACATCCGTCGTGATATGACCAAGGAGTTAAAGCGACGTAAAATAAAATAGGGAAAACAAAAAGAATAAGCATTTGTAAGAATAGTTTGTAGAAGAGCGAGTCGAAAATGTAATGTATGAGGCAGTATTTTTAACACTTGAATAATTTCAATTAAATTGTATATGTAAATTCAATAAACTCCCGCCTTGAAGCAATATGTGAATGTAATAATTTGTAAAATGTATGTAACAGTCGTTGCATATGCTTATATTATTGTAAACATGTTCGATAATGGTATGTGAATCCATTACGTAATTTAATAATGTAGGAGCTGTGAGAATAATAATCAATGGTGTAACAATGACGTAACCTTGAAGCAATAATGAGTTTCAGAGTTTAAATGTTACTTGTGATTCTTGGAAGCATTAATGTAATTTTAGTGACTTTATAAAAAAATAGCCAATCAACAACCAGAAAAAGCTTTATTTAAATGCAGGTATTCTATTGGAGTAGGATTAACCAACCAGAGACTTGAAATACAGAAATTTACAAGTTTCGACTGTTGAAATCAATTCAGTTGCCTCCAAACAGTGCTCATAACCAGGCGCGAGATGTGTCCTCGAGAAATTAATTATGTATTCCTGTGAGACGAAAATAGTATACGTGTTAAAAAAGTGCAACTATTAAATAAAAGAATCTCATAGCTCTCGATATCAGTGAAGTGCTATTTACTTTTGTCAAGGATTAATAAAAAGGAGTGAATTAAAACTATAAATCTGTGTAAGCCTACATTCTTGTCACATCACAACCCTGCCTAAGAGAAACGTGTCTCTAAAAATAATACTGACGTAGCCGAGGCAAACATAAACATATAATATTTAAAGAAACAGCTAAATTACAAAGTTAATATTTTTTTTAAACTTGGGGCAAAGGCCACCTGAAAGTACATTTGTGGCGAAGGCTACCGGAAAATGTTTACTATACGTGCGGTTGCAACTACTACAAGTTCGGCTCCCCAACAGTTGAAATATAATACAACTCCTTCTATACAAACTACTTCAAATTGACGCCCAAAGCATGGTGCTAATAAATAACATAACAAAACATCTTCAAACTGGCTTCCATATGTGGTGCAAACAACGTAAAGAAACCATCTTCTTCATGCAGCCTGTAAGACATTAGAAAGTCAATGTAGTATTATAGTAAGAGCGCAGTTGGCAAGAGTGGATATTTCAGGATTTTGGCCATTACCTTTTTACGCAAGCTTGCTTGCTTTCATATCCCGTCACTGCAAGCGCTTCTTGTTTGCTGTTTGCCGGGCACTACAAGATAGGATGAAACCTATAGTAGTAAGCTCATTAATCACGTTTGTGATCATACATAGCCCATTACTCATCTCAGTCTAGAAGCTTTGTCTACAATAATCTATAATATACCTTCAGGTATGAGCGTGCTATTATAGCAACCACTGATAATTCTTTAAAAAATAACCGAAAATTATTTTCCAAATACTTGATTGTCATTCATTACCTTGCACTACTTCTCCACATAGTCACTCGCGTTATTCAAACACTTGTCGTAACGGGAAACCAGATTGCACATGTCTTCGTCAGAGAATGATGCCGCCTGTTATGAAAGTCAGGTCTGCACTTCTTGTTTCACAACGCCAACGTCATTGAAATGTTTTCCATCAAAGAATTTCTTCAGATGAAGAAATAGACGAAAACTGCTTGATGCCAAATCCGGACTGTAGGGAGGGTGGTCGAATGGTGCACAACTAAATAATGCGATCAGATTCTGAGTTTGTTTGGCTGCTTCTGACCGGGCACTGTCACTCATTATTGTTTCTCCATGAACCTCACACAATAGGCGATCAATGTTTGCTGGCCTAACATTTCTCAAGAAAACAAGTCACTGATCAGACTTCACAGTCGGCGGATCATTCGACTGTTTTCATTTCAAAACGCTCTACAACAGGGAAACAAAAAGCGACGGTCGCTCAGAGTTGCACCTGCCTTCCTTATGAATGGAGGAAGTGATTGTTCATGCTCAACATTTACGACTGCGGCGCTGCAGCGGCAAAATATTAAAACGGTACTTACTTAAAAGAACACGCACCTCCGGAGCCTGAATATCGACAGCTTAACTTCCCCTTTATCGAACATCAGCTAGGAAAACTTAAACTGAGTGAAGAATGAATCAATGTCGCGCACCTTTGTCGCAGTAATCGGCTCGTGTTATCTTATTTGCTGGGTGCCTGTTGTTGTTTTATTATTTTGAATTTTGGGTTCTTTGTCCTCAGGCTAGCTATTATTACTCAGTTAAGCAAGTATCTCTGAGCAGGGCGTGTAAACGGAAAGGAGTTGTTACTAAAAGATAACACTGATAAAAGAATTTACTTTCACACTTTTATTGACGTCACACTTAATTAATAATTCACATCTTTAATCCTTATACACGCCTGACTGAAACTGTGGTATTTCCAAATGTAATTACTGTTGTATTAGTTGCCGCGTACTTCACATTTTGTAACTAACTTTACGACGTGTACCTCGCGAGAGATTCTTCCAAACTGTATGACGTGCACCTCACGAGAGATTCCTTAGAACTGCGCGACACATGCTTATGGCTTGAGAATATATACTCTTTCACCTCGAATTGCCTAAACATTATAATAGTGCTGCTACTGGTTACCAAATCGCGCCCACTTTAGCGTCTGTTTTGGTTAGCCAATCACTACTACTAACACATATACTCTAGGGAGGATATTCCCTACATTTCAAAAAAAAAGCACGCTACCTTGACGTCATTTGTTTGTCTCTTCTTAGTGATAAACAACTCACCCCCTCGGTTTATTGTTACCCACTTCTATTGTCAGTTTGAGTGAGGCCGTTTAAACTTATTTCCTAACAATACTTATGGCTAACAAACATCTAAAATCATTGTCATACAATAACATTAATTTACACAACAATCACTCTGGCATTCACAGCATGTTATGATATAAAATATTGCCTCACACTTCCATATTTATTTATTATGGCGTTAGAAATGACATCTACCTAGACTGTAAGCAGCATTAAATATTCGCTGCAGTGCTAATCGAACGTTCTATGTTTCATCCTCGGTAACAAAACAAAGCTGTCTTGGGTCTTTATATTTGCTGCTGGAAAATAAATTCAGGTCCACTCCCAGCGACACATTATGGCGCATGATAAATGCATTAGGGGTCCCACGAAAAATGTAATACATTTTTGCTGTAGAAGAAATTCATGAGAGCTGTGCTACTATAAACATACAAAAGGGAACAAAACACAGCTAGAAGAGAGAGAAGTGGGTGCAGAAAGAAATGTTTTTCTCTATCTTTCTGCAGGAAAGAAATGACTGGGACAAATGAGGCAATAGCAGAAAAAGCGAATAAGTCAGCCTTCAGGTTAATCATATTAGTTTCGTGCCATGCACACTTGTAACTCTCTGCAGAACACTTTATCTTCAGATGTCTACCATTATGAGGCTGAAACTGCTCCCCTGTCTACTTGTGTTCTTTTGTGTTTTACTTGTTTACCCATTAGCGATATAAAAACGTTCATTCATTAAAGCTAATACAACATGTCAAAACAGAAACAATGTTTCTATAAATTTATCTACACATGTGTCTAAATGAATACGTTGTTTAGAAACAAGAGAATAAAAATAATAAGGTGCTGTAGTTTCGCGAGTATATACGTTTTGTTCATATAAATTAAAGAAGAATTTTAAATAAAGAACTGAATTTTAATATTATTTGCATATTTGATAAGGGCAAACCAATATCCTCCGTGTACTAAGTTATAATTGTCCAAAGTTTTCTACAAATTAGTTAAAAAGTTTTAATTTCCACCTAAGTGATTGACAATAAAGATATAAGATGGTAAAGCATACATTTCTAAAGGTTGACCAATTTGGTCAAATGGTTCAGATTTTCGAGTAAGAGGTTGAAAATAAAGTGGGTAGCTTTTAAAAATTTAAATATACTATTGTGATGCAGTGGCTATGTCTGAATGTTATTGGGAGGTCGGCGCCAGAGCGGTCCGAGTAAACAGCGATAACGCCGCTGCCAGCGTACACACCGGGAGGACTATCGGGAGATAACTAGAACTTTCTGGAAGCTTTATTTCCCCCTCCTCCAAAGAGTGTGCCGAAATAGTTCTAGAAAGTTCCAAAACCTTCTATGGAAGATTCCACTGCCTATATAAGCGAGCGCTCTCGCTTGTAGTCTGTCAGTGCGAGGTGACAAGTAAAGCAGTCGTGAGTTGAAAGCGAGTGGGTGCATGTCGAGTTGCGGCAGTGGCGAGTCGAGTCAGTACGAGGTGAGGAGTGGCGACAGTAGAGCCATCTGGTGAACGAGCGAGTTGGCAAGTGAGTTTGCCGTGCAACATCAACAGCGAATTGGTGCCGGTTTCTGTGACGAGCAGTGAGCGACGGATGTGGAGGTCTTGTGTTCGACGACTCCCGAGTGAAGTGAACTGTCCGGCGTGTAGAGACTGTGTCACGAAGAAAGTGAACTTGTCGAGAATTGAACCAGTTCACGTTGGTGAAGTGAACTTCCAGTGAAATTCAACTAAATAAAAATTATAGCAGTGACAGTTGAAAAACTGGACAAAGTCGCACTATATATTGATGCAGCTGCTGTAAGCCTGATGTTGTGCCCTTCAGCACCAACCAACTGGCCGGCCGGTTGGAGAGATAAGGAAAGGGAGGAGCGCTTTCACCCAATGTACACAACAGAAACGCTATGCTAAGAATACCCTCTAATATGTTAGCTTTCTTTAGGCACCGGACTTTGTCTGTTAATATTTAGCTTAATTATACATTTTTTGGTTACACGTTTACTCATTTATACGTCACAATTTTTGTGATCCCCTCGTACGAAATATACACTATGTGATCAAAAGTATCCGGGCACACCCACAAACATACGTTCTTCATCTTAGGTGCATTGTGCTGCTACCTACTGCCTGGTACTCATTATCCACCACCTCAGTAGTCATTAGACATTGCGAAATAGCAGCATGGCACGCTCCGTAGAACTCGCGGACTTCGAACGTGGTCAGGTGATTGGGTGTCACTTGTGTCAGAAGTAAGTACCCGAGATTTCCACACTCCTAAACAACCCTACGTCCACTGTTTCTGATGTGATAGTGAAGTGGAAACGTGAAGGGACATATACAGCACAAAAACGTACAGGTCGACCTCGTCTGTTGACTGACAGAGACCGCCGACATTTGAAGAGGGTCGTGAAGAGTAATAGGCAGACATCTATCCAGACCATCACACAGGAATTCCAAACTGCATCAGGACCTACTTCAGGTACTATAACAGTTAGGCGTGAGGTGAGAAACCTTGTATTCCATGGTCAAGCGGCTGCTTATAAGCCACACATCACGCAGGAAAATGCCAAACGACGCCTCGCTTGGTTGTAAGGTGCATCAACATTACACGATTGAACAGTGGCAAAACGTTGTGTGGAGTGACAAATCATGGTACACAATGTGGCTATCCGATGGCATAGTATGGGTATGGTGAACGTCATTTGCCAGCGGTGTAGTGCCAACAGTGAAATTCGGAGGTGATGGTGTTAGGTTGTGGTCGTGCTTTTCCTGGAGGGGTCTTGCACCCCTTGTTGTTTTGCATGGCACGATCACAGCGCAGACCTACATTGATATTTTAAGCACCTTCTTGCTTCCCACTGTTGAAGAGCAATTCGGGGATGGCGACTGCATCTTTCAACACGATCGAGACCTGTTCATACTGCACGGGCTGTGGCGGAGTGGTTACACGACAATAGCATCCCTGTAATGGACTGGCCTGCACAGAGTCCTGACTTGAAACCAATAGAACACCTTTGGGATGTTTTGGAACGCCGACTTCGTGCCAGGCCTCACTGATCTACATCGATACCTCTCCTCATGGGTTCCCATTCCCCAAGAAACCTTCCAGCACCTGATTGAAAGTATGCCTGCGAGAGTGAACGCTGTCATCAAGGCTAAGGGTGGGCCAACACCATATTGACTTCCAGCGTTACCGATGGAGGGCGCCACGAGCTTGTACGTCATTTTCAGCCAGGTGTCCGGATACTTTTCATCACGTAGTGTATATATTAATTTCCTTATTTGTAGGTTATGTTTATGATATATTAAGATATATGATTCATGGTTTCTTTTACGGTATCGTTGCTATAGCAGCACAAAACAGTAGGCGTGTTGGGCGAGGCATCAATATTTTCGGAACACATTATTACTATACAGGTGTTAACAATACGGTCGGGCAAGATAATTGTTGCTCCTCAGGTTGTATCTGATGATACTGATGATGACGGTCATGGAGATGTAGGCCTAAAATGATAGTCTTCTGAGTGTCCACGAGACAATTCAAGCTCTAGAAATTACACCATGGTTTCTATAATCGAACAGCTCAAATGGTGACAGTTTCAGTAATTAGTGCATATAATCGTCCATGTGGAGAAATAAAATCGGGAACAAAAAACCAGTGTAAACTACTATTACTCTAAATTTTCTATCTTTAGCACGTACCTAGTAAGTAGAGAAGATACTGCATTCCACCCAAAATTCGATACCGATATTTCACCGGAAATAAATATTTTGAGGCCCCCTGAATAAAAAATCTGATGTGTTACACTCACATGACTTTCTATACTCTTGTACAAACTATTCTTACAAACGCTTATCCTACATATGCTTCATGTTAATCAAGACGTTAATCTTATTGCTAATATTCTTGTAGATGCAAGGGGAATATGCTAGGCTTTAAGCGATAGTCAAATATTTTAAGAGTTGGTTGCTATGTGAAGTATTCCATTCTCTTTGAATTACCAGGACAAAAAAAGTGAATAACGAATTTGGGAAAAAGTATTGGAAAATTTAAGGAAATAACAAGCAATATCTCGAAAATGGTTCACTCAACAAAAAAAAACAACAACAAAAAACGTATATACAAATTGTGTATTTTAGCACGATCTACATTTTTTGTGTAGTAAAATGTTGTCTTATCTCTTATGATTTACCAGTTATGCAAACGACGTTCACAATGAAGAACACTTTTGGAGACATTCCCAGAAAATTCAAGATATACATTTTATTTGCCATGCAAGTATCTTAAATATATGACATTTTAATCAAATTCGTTAGAGCCATTTTTGAGAAAATTAAAATTTTCGAAAAATGTTCCATGTAAAGGGTAATCTGGGGTGGGGGGATTTTCTTGAAAACCTTCGTGTCGCATCTCTGGAAGATACTGAACCTCAATACCAAGTGTTGTGTTTATCCGACTGCTCGTTTCTGAGTTATGCTTTTCACAGACAGACAGACACACATACAGACATGTTTCCAAAAATGCTTTTTTTGGATTCAGGGACCTCAAAACATATATTTCCGATGAAATCTTGGTTTCGAATTTTTGGGTGGAATACAATATTTCCCCTACTTACTATACGTACTAGAGAAAATAAAAAAAGCACTTTTAGAACAGGTCCGTGCGTGTGTGAACAGCATAAATTAAAAACGAAATGTCAGCTAAACGCCAAATATGGTATTTACGTTCAGTAGCTACAAAAGATGTGACACGAAGATTTTGAACAATATCCCCCATCCCAACAACATTTTACTTGAAACATATTTCGAAAGTTTTATCTCCTAAAAAATCGATAACAATTTTTATTAAAATACCATATATAAGATATTTACATGATTAATTAGATGTATATCTCGAATTTTCTGGGAATAGCCTTTGTAGTCTTCTTCATCCGAAAGGAATTGTGTATAATCTTGTATACTAGTAAACGTTAAAATTAGAAAAAATATAGTACACAAGAAATGCAAATATCTTTAAAACACAGAATTTATTCCAATTTTTTGGCGGCATCAGCAGTTTACGAGATGTCCATTATTAACTGTTTGAATTGTTCAATACTTAGCCATTCTTTTTAAGACCTGTCAATTTTCAGTTCTTTCTCGCTAATGTTATGGAAAGAGCATAGAATTTTAGAGTCAGCATATACGTCTATTTCTTGAATATTTAACTCTCGGTGTTGCTTTTGTACCTAAAACGAAAAGTAAAATCTAGCTATTTCCGGAAAGGTTTATCTGGATTAAAATGAGTAGATAGGAAAATAAACTTCCGTAAGAATAATTTGTTTACCCACTAATAAGCTATAGAGGGTAGAGACGGTCATGTAAATGTAACACATCAGATATATTTTTTTTAGTTTGAATTACGAATAACAGTACTGGCATGCACATAAGTATTCTAAATATTGTATTATATCTATTATTTGTCTGTCTGTTTCATTCATTACTTCCTTATACGGGAGAGCCTAAAGACTATGAACCGACTGCACGATGTTTTTCCTGCTCGCGTCCTCGGCGCTCGCTGCCGTCTGCCGCTATCACAGAAATGCGCGGATGAAACCATACAACACTTTTAAAACTATTTTAAAGGCTTTACTTAACAACTTCATGAAAGTGTGTTTAATGACAGAATTATTAGTAGAGATTTGTGGCCCCCTCGGTCCCCCGACCTAACCCCCTGTGATTTCTATCTCTGGGGTAACTTAAAGTGTACAAGACAAACCCACACACCCTGGAAGAATTAAAACAATATATCTGCAAGGAAATTTCTCAACGTGAACTACGGCGAGTGATGGATAGTTTCCTAAAGAGGTGCCAAAAATGTATGAACAACGACGGTGGCTATTTTCAGCAACTCTTTTCATAAAGTTGGTAAGTAAAGCCTTTAAAAGTAGTTTTAAAAATGTTGTATGATTTCATCCGTGCCTTTCTAATATAGCGGCAGATGGCAATGAGCGCCGAGGACGCGGACAGGAAAAACACCGCGCAGCAGGTTCGTAGTTTTTTGCCTCTCTCTGTATTGAATTATACACATTTAGAATAGTAATTTTACAAAACAATTTCAGTTGTATAAGACATCCCCCCTTATTATTTCATTTACACATTATTTTAGCTGTCCCACTTTGAAAACTTACAATTCAGGTTATGCGTAGTTTAAATGGTTCTTTAATTACCCTGAACGTACCTACACTCGCCTCTCCACATATATTTTTCTCTTTATGGCAATACTATGGATATAATTTAATACGTAGTGAGGTAAATCACTGTTTACGTGCCAATTAAAAGCAAAACAGTTAAAGTGATATATCTTACGGTTTGTCGACTGCAACAATTCAAGTTCTGAAGTCTATTCCCTCGAGCCGACTGTTGACGCTTATGGTTCTAGAGGAGCTTGTTACGACCGAAATGTGGCAACAACTTTGCCAGCTTTCCTCCTGTATTTTGTCCCCAGTGGTCAGGGAAATCCCTCTGGGAGTTTAACGAGGGTGGAATCACAACATTCGCTGCCCTGTTAACTAAGCAGACGTTGATGTATCGGATGAAGGGGGCTCCAGAAGTCCCTAGCGTCTACTTTCCGAGTTCCTTCGCCCTTCTCACCAGAACCGACCAAAAATAAGGTATTTTCAAGAAAATGTTTGTGCTACTTGAAGTTTTATATAGGAAATTGTGCTAAATGAGCAAATGTATGGGAGCACCATAAGAAAGTAAAAACTGGTTACCTTGTGTAATATTATATTACAATACTTGCATGGGAAGTACATTACCACAGTCAAGGTATAGTTTGTACAGACGAACCGAAGTCGAGATTTTGTTTTGCATCACACACATGTAGTGCACATTGTTCTTTCACGATCGTGTGCTATATTATGCTTAATGAACTATTAGTGAAAATTCTGGTGTATGGCATTCACATGACTTTCTCTCCTCCTAACAAAATATTCTCACAAACATTTATTCTTCTATCTACTTCTTGTTAATACAGATAAATGCATTTACGTATTTCCTGTTTATATAAAAAGAATTCTCTAGACTAAAATATAGTCAAATATTTTCAAAGCCAGTCCATTCCATTCTCATTGCATGAATACGAAAAAGGACGAAAAAATAGCCATTTGCAGTTGAGCAAAAGATAAAGTATCTCAAAATTCAAACCAATAACAAAGAAGACTTCGTAAACGATTAATGCCACAATTTTATTTCACAAATTGTGTACTTTAACGAGATCTGCACTTTTATGTAGTAAGATTTTAACTATTTCTTACAGTTTACCAATTATGCAAAAAGTTATTGAGAATGAAGAGGACTTCACTGGCTATTCCCAGAAAATTCGAGAAGTAGATTTTATTTGTCGTATAAATACCTAAAACATTGTGTTATAATTAAAATCGTAAGGGGCATTTTTGAGAGAATAAAAAATAACGAAAAATATTCCACTTTTATTGACAATCTCATTCTTGGAAGACGCCGAACTTGATACCAAGTTTGGTATTTAATCGACTTTTCGTTTTTCAGTTATGCTGTTCACAGACAGACATTTTAATGGTCTGCTAAGTACGGAGTGTTAGAAGAGTGATTATTATTCTAGGATTTTGAACTGGAAGGAAATATTTACTTCGTAGTAAAAGAGAATTCCCTTGTATCATCTTCAAGAAAATAAGGTTATGTTAAGTTGTATACAGAGTGTATCTTTATTGGTGTCAAATATTTGGGAGACGTGTTCCTGACATCAAAACAGTACAAAAGTTCATATGTACATGGGTCTGAAAATCAACCTTTTCGTTCTTATAGGTCAAAGAAGATGCACTCCATGAGTCAACTGACGGATATGCACTACACGTATGGCCGTGCAGACGACAATACAGCACGAGCACGTGAACGTTATGCAGAAAGGTACCCTGACAGGCAGTTACCGTGTGCAAGAACATTCGCACGAATTCACCAACGCTTGAGGGAGAATGGAGCATTTGAGAGGAGTACTAGAGATGTTGGAAGACCAAGAGCGGTACGAGGCATTGAGCTTGAAGAACGAGTTCTTTGTGCTTGGATGCAGACCCATCACAAAGCACAAGACGTATGGCTGTAAGGGAAAGAGTTAGTCTGGAGAATTCTGTACCCGTATCACCTTCAACGTGCGCAAGGATTAAATGAGGCGGACTTTGAGCCAAGAAGACGTTTCTGTCAACGCATGTTACAGCAGTGCGCTGTGTTCATCAATTTCCTAGCCTGTATTTTATTCACGGATGAGGCTGGTTTTACTCGCGAAGGCATCTTCAATTTTCATACCATTCATATTTGGACATTCGAAAATCCTAATGAAGTACGACAGGACAACAATCAACAGAGGTTCTCTCTCAACGTTTGGGGTGGAATTTATTCATGATCACCTTTATTGGTCCCTACTTCTTCCCTCCGCGTCTGAATGGACAAACCTATCTCTAGTTTCTCAAAAATGAGTTGCATCACTTAACTGATAATGTGCCTTTGGATATCATCCAACGAATGTGGTTTTTACATAATGGTGCTCCAGCTCATTTCAGTATGATATTTCGTAGACATTTGAATGATTGATTTCCGAAAGATAGATTGGTCGAGGGGGACCCAATGCATGGCCTGATTTGAATCCAATGGATTTCTTCGTCTTGAGACATTTGAAGTCCTGGGTTTATGCGACTCCTGTACCTGATGTTGACATTTTGAGAGGACGTACCCAAACTGGATTTGACTAAATACGAAACACACCAGGAATTTGCAACAGAGTACGCCCAGCATGGAACGCAGGCTTACTGCATGCATCGAAGCAAGAGGAAGCCACTTCGAGCGATTTTTGTAACTTTCGATTTTGTGTTGTAACTCTGAAATAAATTATTTTCAGACCCATGTTCATATTAACTTTTCCACTGTTTAGAGTCAGGAACACGTCCCCCAAATGTATGTCCCCAATAAAGATACACCTGTATTTATATAGAACTTCCCTTTTTACTTTCTCTACTACATATAGTAAGTAGGGGAAGGATTGTATTCCACCCAAAAATTCGATACCGAGATTTCACCGGAAATACATGTTTTGAGACCCCTGAATCCAAAAAATAGCATTTTTGGAAACATGTCCGTGTGTGTGTCTGTGTGTGTGTGTGTGAACAGCATAACTCAGAAACGAACAGTCGGATAAACAACAAGCTTGGTATTTACGTTCAGTATCTTCCAAGGATGCGACACGAAGGTTTTCAAGAAAATCCCTCATCCCAGAGAACCCTTTACATGGAAGATTTTTCGAAAATTTTAATTTTCTCAAAAATGGCTCTAACGATTTTGATTAAAATATCATATGTTTAAGATATATGTATGACAAATAAAATATATATCTTGAATTTTCTGGGAATGTCTCCAAAAGTATTCTTCATTGTGAACGACTTTTGCATAACTGGTAAACCATAAGAGATAGACAAAATTTTACTACACAAAAAATGTAGATCGCGTTAAAATACACAATTTATGTCATATACATTTTTTTGTTGAGTGAACCATTTTCGAGATATTGCTTGTTATTCCCTTAAATTTTTCAATACTTATTTTCTCAAATGGGAATTCGTTATTCATTTTTTTTTGTCTTGGATATGCAAAGAGTATTAATCTGTGGGAAAGGGAATGGTGCTGCACCTAGCAACCAGCTATTAAGAGATATGTATGTGCTTAAAGGCTACTGTATTTCCAAATTGCGCTTGTAAATATATATTCCCCTTACATCTACAAGAAAATTAGCAAAATAAGATAGAGTCTGCAAATGTTTATCTCGATTAACATGAAGTAGATGGAGAAGAGTAGAGAAAGTCATGTGAGTGTAACACATCAGATTTTTTAACTTTCGGTGTCAAAATATTATGGAGAGTGGAGCGTCTAATGAAAATAACTCCCATTCTCCACTATTATGATTTACATTTTATAGAAGATGTGTCTATCCATTTAATATTATTTTTTACAAACGCTATAGCTTCGTTATATAGGATTACTTCCCGGGTCATCAGGCGAATGTTTTAGTAGTCTCTTTCAGCCACCAAATTTCCTGCCCCTTTACTTCATTTCATTCTTACTTCACCCCCTTGAGGTTGCAAGTGTCGGCGAAGGTGTTTCCCTGGTTTTCGTGCAGTGTGGCAGAGAAAAAGGATGCTCTCTCTCTCTGGAATCTTCTCTATCCCTCGGCTTTGGGCTGGTTGCCGGGGTAAAACGAATCGCCCCTTCAGAATATACGTAGAAGGGAAAGTAAAAGAGGGAGAAGAACAATAACAGCCCAGTTATCGTAAAGCATTCTTTTTGTCTTTTTATATAACTTCTTAACATCGAAAATTGACTGATTTAGTCTTTAGTATTTTAATGCATAGTGCTGAACGTTTATTTTGTAAAATTTGGTTCCAAAACTAACTAATAATAATATAATAATTTTATGTGCCACAGTCCAAAGACGACATTTCTTACAGAAAGGACTGCAGTAACAGGTGCGTAATTCAAGCCAGAATAAAGCATTTTAGCAACATGAAGAATTTCTCACCAGAGATACCGTAGTTAATTTATATGTTTTATTCATTGGGCGCTGCAGGCAGGTAAGGAGACACTGCATTATTTATTCTTTCCTTGTACTAGGAATTTCACGCTTTACGAAACATCGGAGCTACTTTCAGAATATAAAAGTAACGTTATAACTGATACACGAATGTCTGCAGATATTCTCATAGGAACTTTCTTGGAAACGTAATAAAGTTGCTCTCAATTTCAATATAATGTATTCTAAATAAATATTTTATTTCCATTCTAACAAGATTAAAAGTTATTTATCTGCTACCATAATAAGTGATGCTTTAGTTTGTAATTAATAGGCAACAAAGTCTATTATACTCCAACAAAACACACTATCAAAACATAAAACACACTTTAATGATGATCTATATCTCATTTTCCTTGATAATAATATGCATTAAAACAAAAACTTTCTCCCCTAATTGATCGTTACTGTAGTATTACAAACATCAAAAAGAATCTTTATTTACGTCTGCTTTAATATTCGCACACCAATCTTGAATTTCGTATAACTAGATAAACTTTGCTTGACTTTGCTGGAAGTACATTAATAGTTGCATCTTGGACTGATTTTAAAATTTTTCCTGATGAACTGTGAAAATCACGTTCTTCGCTCATTTTTTCTTTAAGTTAAATACGGAACTAGCATCCAAAATTGCAGAATATAACAACAAAATTAGTTGAGTTATCGTGTATTTTTTTCAAAAGTCCACATTACACACACTCTCTCTAAACATATCGTTTCCGCAATAAATTAATTTCATTAAATATACTAAATATATATACTACAATACTCTGAACGTAGATAAAATATTTTGTTATTTCTCTTTATTTATAGTCGCATTCACATCTAGGTCATATCGCGACTTATATCCATACATACGAGTATTTTAAAACAATGTTTGGAGGTTCAGCGAAAGCTAAATAAAGATGATACTTGGTACAAGCGCCATGAAGCAATTCTCAATGAAATAGGGTGTGGGGATATTTGGAGATATAGACAATCACGTGAGAAGGGATGTTGGAAAAGGGTTAGATTGAGGATTGAAGATGTGGAAAGACAGGAAATAATTGATAGTTTTAATTCAAAAAGATCATTATATGTATATACAGAAATTAAAAGGACATGCGAAAGAGAAAACTATGTTTAAGTTTGTAATAAAATAGCAAGAGGGGGCTTTGCATGGGTTAGGTCAGGGATGGCGAGGTTAAAAGGCATAGGAGAAGGAGAAAATGAAGGCAAATGCCCATTATGTAATAGCAAATTTAATAATTATTGGCATTTAATGTTAGAATATGAAGGAACAATAAATGAGGAAAAAATTGCAAAGAAACAGTTGATCTAGATTACCAAATTAAATTATAGGTAAAAGGATATTAAGAGTTAAATCTAAGGATAGTTTAATTGAAATAGGAAAATATTTAGGTGTAGTAAGAAATAAATGGCTGAAAAAAATTAGAAATAGGGAATAGAAAGAAAATGTAGATTGTTAAATCATGAAATTAAATAGGATCCAATAATCATGAAACAACCATGGTGTTGGATGTTTGCGGGCCCTTAGTAATGCAGCAATTTAATGAAAGAGAAGATTATATGTAAAGGGTAATGTGTAGAGATAACATTATGTATTATAGAACTTATATGAGAATTAATTTATGTAACTAACGAAGGAAATAAAATATCTGTCTATCTAGTTTACATTGATTAAATAATACAATAATTGTAATACATCGTTATAAACATATTTTTAATTATTAAGTCTTGAACACAGCTAGAACAGTATTATCTATTGTACATTTTTATTTGATGTGTTATATTTAAATCTTGTTATACAGTTTGACGTCTTTCAAGAAAGAAATGATGTTTTTGAAATGATTAGGGTTGTTTAAAGCTAAAAATATATATTCAGGGATGTTATGTCTTCTATCCATGGTATAACTTCTGCATTTAGTGATGAGGTGTTGTTCGGCGATACGGCAATTGCAGGTCTCGCAGTGAGGAGCATTTTCTTTGGCGAGCAAGAAGGAATGGGTTATTCGTAAACGTGATATAATCAGTTGATCTTTTCTTTTTAGAGTCTGCAATGTGCGCGTTTTTTGTGGAGCCTTTCTTAACTATGTGGAGTTTGCTCGATGTTTTAATGGCCCACTTTTGCTTCCATTTGACAGTTGGTCTGCTAGAAAAATAACTGAGCATCTCTGTACGGCACTGGGAATTCTTCCACTGGAGGTAGCAAAGTTATTTTTTGGCTTCCCTATATGCTTCCTCATTTCGTGATATTCCACAGTGGAACGGAATCCAGAAGAATATAACTTCTTGATTATTTGTAGTAATTTGGTTGTAAAAACTTTGGATATCTATTAATGTTAAGTCAGTAGAGCGGTCTCCGATACTCTGAAGAGTGCTTAGTGAATCAGTTAGAATTGCACTGTGTTTATGTTGTGCTGAGGTAATGTAAATCAAAGCCTGTTTGACAACTTAGAGCTCAGAGGAGAAAACAGAACAAGTCTGGAAACTTGTACTTAAGTTTAGCATTCAGAGTAATTATAGCACAGCCATTAACCTGATCAGATTTTGGCCATCTGTATATATAAATATGCGTTTAGCATATGTGTTACGGATTTTCCTGGTAACTGTTTTTATATATGAAAGAATCTGTATGAGATTTCTGGTGAGTTCTCATTCCATATTAATTCTAGGAATAGTTTACCACCAGGGTGGAGAATCATGATGATCTCTAGTCATTATTGCAGGTATGTTATATTAATTCATGTATGATTTTTTTTCAAATCTAAGATGAAAAGGTAATGGCTGATTTGTATTCCTTAACATATTCGATTTGCTCCTCCCAAAGAAGGTGTATCATTTGGCTTCCGACTTGGGTCCTGCAACATCTTTATAGCGTATTTTAGACATTGTGCTATTCTACGTAGTTCTAATGGCGACTCATGAGCTTGCATTTGTAAACTAGAACTATGACTGGTTCGGTATGCTCCTAACGAAATTCTTAGTGTAGTTGAGTGTAGTTTGAAGAAGATCGTTGCTTCACGTAAGGAAAGCCGATTTGAAGTAGAAGTTGTATTATATTTCAACTGTTGGGGAGCCGAACTTGAAGTAGTTGCAACCGCACGTATGGTAAAACGTTTTCGGTAGCCTTCGTCCCAAATGTACTTTCCGGTGGCCTTTACCCCAAATGTTTAAAAAATATTAACTTTGTATTTTTTAACTGTTGCTTTAAAGATTATATATTTACGTTTGTCACGACTGCGTCTGTATTTATATTTTTTTAGAGACGTGAATGTCTTAGCAGGGTGTAGTGCGACTGAAGAATGTAGGCTTACATAGATATAGAGATTTTTTTATTAATTACTTGCACTTTTTAACACAAAAACTATTTTTGTCTCACACTGTATACGTATTAAATTTCTCGAGGACGCATCTCGCGTCCAGTTAGGAACACTGTCTACAACCAACGCGTCCATTTATGAGCGCTGTCTACAAGCAACTGACGATTTCTACCGCTTAAATTGTAAAGTTTGCTATTTCAAGTCTCTGATTGGCTATTCCTACTCCAATAGAATACCTTCATTTACCTAAAACTTTTTCTGGTTGTTGATTGGCTATTTAATGAATTGCCACAAAAATTACATTATTGCTTCCAAGAATCAAGTAGCATTAAACTTTAAAATCCATTATTGCCTCAAGTTTACCTCATTGTTAGCAACTTTCAACCTATTATTCTCACAGCTCCTACATTTTTACATTACGTAATACATTCACATAACATTATTACACATGTATACAATAACATAAACATATACAATGACTGTAATACACACTTTTTATATATTTTACATATATATTTTGCTTTAAGGCGGGTTGTTATTATAATTTTTTTTATTATATAATTTGACTGAAATCATTTAAGTGTTAAAAATACTGCCTAAGTTTTCCTGGCAGAGTCAAATTATGGCTCTGTAATCAAGGTAGACAACACGTTTCAAATTAGGTTTACTAACTCGCTGCTCTTAGAACACTCCCTTCAGCCTCTAGTTAGTAAACCTTTACTTTGTGACTATTCCTCTAAATAACTATTATTCCTCTGGTATTTACTGTGCACTTAATTTTCAGAATAGTAAAAATGATAACGACTTAAAAGTTCACTGAAGAGCAACGCATAGAAACAAGATTACACTTTCGTGTAAATTAAAATTTCTGTGTCACCTCCAATAGTAGACAAGAGGGGATGCTGTATTGCACCCAAAAATTCGATGTTCATATTTCAACGGAAATACATGTTTATGTGTATCGAAATGAAATACATGTCTTGTATTTTCTGCAAATGTTCTGTGAAGTCCTGTTATTTGTGAATGATATTTTTATAATTATTGATAAAAGGATCGAGACAGACAAAGTATTACTACACAAAAAACGTAGATTTTGTTAAAGCCCACAGCTTATTGTGCTTTAATGATTTTTTAGTTAACTATTTTGAGATATTCCTTATTATTGATATGAAATTTCAAATAGTTATACCTTTCTTAACTGAGTAGTCGTTATTGTTTTTTTTCTTCTTCCTTTCAACTACGTGGTCATATCGTCACGACTATAGATTAATTTAGCAAATTCCCTAACCTTTCCATACTTAAAGGCCTGACAAACGGTGGCGAAATTCCCTAAGAATGCGAAACTAGGGATTGCAACAGAGGAATACCGGGAGCTTCTAAGAGAGGAAGGTATTTTGACAATTTTAATAACAAAAAAAGTGTTACCTGGGCTTTACATTATGTTCACAAAGAAGTCATCACACAAAAGTCATCCTTGCCGCTAGCATAGTTTGCTGTTTCTCACCAATGAAGACTTGATAGCTAAAGAGGTCGAAACAAGTAATCCCAATTATTCTAAAATTAATCATCCCCACCACTACTTCCTGTCAAAGCGTCACTCAAACCCTTGAAAATTCTGGATGTTTCTATACCAATATAATACTCCCAACATTGAGTTATTCCTTCTGGAACAGGACTACCAACTCATTCGGGTGGGCCGACTCAAGTCAGGCCTACCAACCTAAATCTACATGTTAAAAAAATTTTAGTTTTATTTATGGACGCTCTTTAACTGCTGTAGTTCTTAGCGTCCCATTCTAAATTCGACGTGAAAGACGGTTAATTTTGCTCAGGCGCCTCTTTATCAGGCTTGAGTTTCTTTTACGTGCCGTAAATTTATAACACGGGACCACCGGCTTTACTTCCCTTCCGAAGGAAGCCATGCTAAGGATTTTTACGCCCGAAAAAAATCCATCGGCTCGCCATAATATCCCGATGGATCTGTTAGGAGATACGTCATGGCTCGGTGTGTGGCGGACAGTTAGCCTTCTAGGTCTCATCCCTGTACCTTTCCAACTGCTTCATCGCACAGAGACATGTGTACAGCACACCTGCTTGCACACCTGTCGGACAGACGGCATTAGGTTACCGTCCATTATCTTTGGATAGATGGCAGAGCATTCGTTTTACCGTCTGTTTTTCATGTTTTACCATTCTTTTTTCGTGATTGAGGGAATCCAGGAAAAAAACCCAAACAGACAGGACCTTCCGAATGCGGACTACGGACGTTACCGCCTGAGCTATCCCGCTTGCTTCTTTCTTCTGTGTTCATTCAAACAGCGTGGAATTTCAAAGCCATCACATAGCGACACGCTGTTTAAAAATCTGACAATTGCTTTACCTACTTTGTCGTTCAACGAAATATATAAATGGGAATTGAAAGTTTATCTGAGTTAACAAGTAGGTAAGTCGGTTCCATTCCCGACTGCGAGGGTGGGATTTTTCTCCAATCAAGATGTGTGATCTAACAAATAAAACCCACAGTTTACCACAAATCCAGCCTCAAGCGAATAGCTTTCACACAAGCCGTGTGTTGGACACGCTTGGAAAGGTAGAAACAGATATTGCAAAACTCAGTGGTTAGAGCAACCGGACAGAAACCGGGAGATCCATGGTTCAAATGCCGGCGATGGCATTGGATTTTTCGGTCTTTGGTCCTAACATTCCAAGCGAGTACGAGTTGCCAATATTCAATATCTTCCAAAGCAAAAGCCGTCGATAAGACCATTTCAGTTAAATCGGAGTATAAATGGGATTAAAAAGATTCTTATGTGCTACATACACATGATTTTCTCTACCCTCTATCTTTATTAGTGGGTATAAAAACTATTTAAGTACTATTGCTTATTATTCTATATAGTATATTTTAATCTAAATGAACTTTTGCATAAATATCTACATTACGTATTTCGTTATAGATACAAAGAGAACAGCGATAGTCAAATGTTTAAGAACTGAACGCTATATGCTAGCCTTAAAATTCCATACTGTTTCTATGACATCGCGACGAACAACTGAATGTTAACAGGACCTTAAGAGAATAACCAAGACATGAACAATTCGAACCTTTAATAACGGATATCTCAGAAATAGCGTATGCCACAAAGAGAATTATTTGAAATAATTTGTGTGTTTTAATGATATCTACCTCTTTACTTTCTCTACTACGTATAGTAAGTAGGGGAAGTATTGTATTCCACCCAAAAATTCGATACCGAGATTTCACCGGAAATATGTTTTGAGACCCCCTGAATCCAAAAAAAGCATTTTTGGAAACATGTCCGTGTGTGTGTGTGTGTCTGTGAACAGCATAACTCAGAAAAGAACAGTCGGATAAACACCAAACTTGGTATTTAGGTTCAGTATCTTCCAGAGATGCGACACGAAGGTTTTCAGGAAAATCCCCCCACCCCAGATTACCCTTTACATGGAACATGTTTCGAAAATTTTAATTTTCTCAAAAATGGCTCAAACGATTTTGATTAAAATATACGTTTAAGATATTTTCATGACAAATAAAATGAATATCTCGAATTTTCTGGGAATATCTCCAAAAGTATTCTTCATTGTGAACGACTTTTGCATAACTGATAAACCATAAGAGAAAGACAAAGTTTTACTACATAAAAATGTAGATCACGTTAAAATACACAATTTATGTCACATACATTTTCTTTTGTTGAGTGAACCATTTTCGAGATATTGATTGTTATTTGCTTAAATTTTCTAATACTTTCTCTCAAATGGGAATTCGTTATTCATTTTTTTATGTCCTGGACATACAAAGAGAATGGAATGCGCCACATAGCAACCAGCTCTTAAAAGATTTGACTATCGCTTAAAGCCTACCAATTCCCCTTGCATCTACAAGAAAATTAGCAATAAGATTAACATCTCGATTAACATGAAGCATATGGAGAATAAGTGTTTGTAAATATAGTTTGTACAAGAGTAGAGAGAGTCATGTGAGTGTAACGCATCAGATTTTTTGTGTAGTACTTTTCCGTCTATCGCTTAACGTGTACAGGTAGACAAGTGTATACAAAATTCTTTCCGAATGAAGAGATCTTTATGGACTATTTCCAGGATATAAATTTCATTTTTAATGTAAATATCCTTAATATATAATGTATTAATCAAAATCGCTAGAGCCATTTTTAGAAAATAAAGAATTTCGAAAAATGTTCCATGTAAAGGGTAGTTAGGGATAAGGGGATTTTATTGAAAATCTTCGTGTTCCATCTTTGGAAGATATTGAACCTAAATACCAATTTTGGTATTTATCCGAATTTTTGTTTTTGTGTTATCGTGTACAGAAACTCACAGATTTACACGTTTCCAAAAATACTTTATTTGTTTTCAGGGGGCCTCAAAACATGTATTTTCGGTGAAATCTAGGTATCGAGGTTTTGGGGGAATGCAATAAATTCTCCGCCTACTATGTACGTGGCAGATAATGTATGTATGTGTGTATGTATGTATGTGTGTATGTATGTATGTATATTTATTTCCATAATGCTATACAAAATTCTTACAATTTTTAATACATTACTTTGAGTTGCTATTTTTTATTTCTTTGGCCCATCATGCATTTTAACACCGTGGTTATTTACGCATGGTGGGTCATAACAAATTCATATTGCTTAATTTTCTAAACTATTTTTCTCTTACTCTCCCCATACATTCTCCTTTCCTTTTTATATCTCTCTTCTTTTGTATTTTCATTATCCTAACTTTTAATACTTCTTTGTTAACATTCTCCCATTCTTTAGGTAAAAACTGATGTCTCCACAACTTACTTTCTTCACATTCAGTTATATAATGCAAATCATTATCTGCCTCGCCACAAAGAGGACACTTATTCAAATTCGCTCCCTTCCTATCTCCCCTTAGCCTATGTGCACTTAATCTAGACCAGGCCCACCCTTCTGTCACTAACCTATTACCTACATCCACATACTTCTCCCTTCCCCAGTCCACCTTAAATTGTCTATATAGTTCCAAACTTTTCTTTCCTTCCAGACTTTGAAATAATTCTTGTTTCTCTATATCTCATACACATTCCTCACTTCATTCCAGAAACCTTTAACTAACCCCTCTCTCTCCTCCCATTCCTATTTCCTGTAAAATTCTCCTTATTCCTCGAGCCCAGTTCATCCCATCGCTGGATTTTTCTTGTATTATTAAACATTGCCTTAAGATATTATGCTCGTCCAATGACCGAGAGACTCCAACCGGCAGTTGAGAAGAAAGGAACAATCATTTCTACTCTCTCCTTCGCATACGTCATAGTCTACGAGGCATGCGCTGAGTGTACCGTGTTAATACGTAGCATAGGGAACCAGTAGACGCTTCCAATTTAAACGTCCAAATTCCAGAGCTGTAGAAGTAGCTACACATCTTCAGAAAAGCCAATGATAGGGCAAATATCGTGACTTCTAACACGGATATAAGCCGATGCACTGGGCTTACTGAGTACTGGAATTTATGACATTTGTACAGCCAAATTGCGAATTGGAAAATGTTCAGATGGTTATGATGGTGGCCATCTACATATCCAACAATGCAAGAGTTAATGATATCATTGAAGTCTTATTGGCCTACACTATTGAAGGAGCAGTATTATTGGAAAAATATCTGGACAAAATGATGAGTGCTGATGAGGATTATGAGTGGCAATTTCAACATCAACTTAGACGAAGTTCAACTATATAAGACTCTTTGTTGAAAAATTCAAGTTAAACTTCAACACTGACAAAGCTCAGCCTAAGACCAGCTCAGCCTATTATCATCGATGCAGTATTCTCTCTTTATTTAGAAAATTTACAGTCTAAATTATTTTGTAGCGG
Source organism: Deroplatys truncata (assembly GCA_030765065.1). Classification (NCBI taxonomy): domain Eukaryota; kingdom Metazoa; phylum Arthropoda; class Insecta; order Mantodea; family Mantidae; genus Deroplatys; species Deroplatys truncata. The sequence continues at coordinate 24,056,378 of CM060979.1, forward strand.
GAAATCGTTGATCCTTGGGTTCTTGTTGCTGGTTGCAGTGTTCTTCTTCCTCGGCTATTGGTGCTCGTTGGTTGTTGAATATTCCATTCCTAACTATCTCTAATTATTGGATCTCAGGTTCTAATGTGCGAGGCAAGTTAAAAATACACTGCAAAAATCCCTTAATCATTGAAGTTTATTTCACAGTTTGAATAATTCTGGTCGGCTAGCTTTCCCATTATTATAATAATAATAATCCAACCACTTTAAGTTACTCAGGAGCCTAGCTATATTCACACGCACCCCACCCTTGTGAACCCACGTGCATCTGTAGCACCTCGTGTCGACGTGACTTCTCGATGAGATAGATTTAGAATAAGAGCAGGCTCTGAGGCCTTGCCTGCCCTTATATACGGGAGCCTAGTGACGCGCACCTCCGCGTTTAAAAATGTAACGCATTACCCTGAATGTATGAGAATGTGTGGCTTCAGATCCGTGCACTTAGGCGCCATCATGTAGTGTTGTACCGCTCGGTGACAGGTACGGTCTTTGTGATTTCTTGGAATTTTTGCTAGCTCGCCCGTTTCTTACATTCATCTCTGTACAGATGTTAGATGTTGAATATTTTAACATGTTAGTGAATTAAATTATTACTGTACAATTCTTATATGTATGGTTCCGCTTTCATGTGTACAATTCCTATATATGTATAATATATCTCCTTTCAATTTATATGATATTCAGCTATCATAAACCCATAACTTCTTTCTTAAGAGTATGAATTAATTGAAATTGAACTAAAGAAGTATTTAATTTACTTCGGAGAAACTTTCTTCAATACAATTCCACATAACCAATTCCTAATCCTGAAATAATAAAATTGTCCACAAATGCTAGAACCTAAGACGTTTTTGCTTGCGAGAGTCTTTATTTTGTATTCTTTTCTGCATTTTTTTATGTTTGAGTAGTTTGTCCATCTCCTACGATTTATCAATTAAACAAAATCACTCAAAATGAAGATAACTTCATAGGATACTCTCATAAAATTAAAGGTATCGTTTTATTGGGGACATCAAAACGTGTATTTTGGTGGAATACTGTACGTCGTCTTACCTGCTATATGTAGGTGGTAAAAATGTAAAAGTGAACTCAACAGGTAATCTGAAGTGGGGCATTCGGGCTCAATTTCCTGAATGAAGATGTACAGAGACGCCTTCACTGTCAGTGCTTTTGAAATCTGGAATTGTTGTGCGTGTTGGGAGGGCAATTGTGGCGCTTGGTACAAAAGGCTTGCTTGGTTCCGGACTAGCTTCATTACTGTTAATGCCTGAGACAAGCAGAGAGAGGGGGAGGAGGCTTTGCAGCGCGTCAGCATGAACACAACACACTACACAATTCACACTTGCCCCCTCCCCCTCACACTGACTGCTTCCCTGCAAGTTAATTCCTACCCTTACAATGCTATTACGTCGTCTGGAAAAAGGAATAATACGTTAACTAGAAATATTGCACCAATTTTCAAACTAAAACCAGATAATACATAATATTAATATATACACTTTAAGAGTACTACAGAAACATCTTATGTGTTAAATTCACATCACTTTCTCTACAAACTGTTTTTACGAAAGCATATGTTTCCATCTACTTCATTATAATCGAGATAAACCCCTGCAGAATAGTTCATTACACTTTCGTTGTAGGCTCAAGGAGAATGGAGGAAACCTAATTGATTGTCAGATCTAGAAATTCGATTCTTGACATCGCGGGAAACAACTGAATAGTTACAGCACTTAAAAATCAGTTACTGAGAAATTCAAACCAATAATAACGGATATGCCGAAAATGGCTGACGTAACAAAAACTTTAATTGTTATTAATTGTGAGATTAAAAAGATCTGGATTATTTTGTGAATAGCACGTGTTGTTTCTCCTTTCTGATTTACCAGTTATATACAATTATTTAAAATTCCTTGAGAATGCAGAAGGAATCACAATTTATATCCTAAATGTATGGTTAGCGCGATTTTTGAGAAAATCCAATACGTTGAAAAAAAGCTTCATATGAAGAATAGTTTTGGGTGGGAGAATTCTCCATCTCTATCTTTGAAAGATTAACATTTTGTATTTTAACTTACGGTGTTCATATATAGAAAGACAAGCAGACACTCTCTCACTCAAATCACACACACAGAGACCATTTCCCAAAAAGTATTCTTTCTTGTTTGTTACTTTCTACATGACAAGGAAGATATTGCATTCAGCCAAAAATTCTGTACCTAGATTTCACCGGAAATACATATTTTGAGGTGCGCTGAATCAAAATAAAACATTTTTGTAAACTTGTGCGTGTATGTGTGTCTGTCTGTGAACATAGCTCAAAACGAAAAGTCAGATAAATACCAAACTTGGCATTTGAGTTTAATATCTTCCAAGGATGTGGCACAAGATTTGAAGAAAATTTCCTCAATCCTAGACTCCCCTTTACACGGAGTATCTTTCAAAAATTTTGATTTTCTTAAAAATGGCTCTAACGATTTTGATTAGTATATCATATGTTTAAGATATTTTCATGGCAAGTGAAATGTTTATCTTGAATTTTCTGGGAATGTCCCCAAAAGTCCTCTTCATTCTGAATGACTTTCGCATAACTGGTAAACCATAAAAAACAGACAAAATTGTACTGCATAAAACATATAGATCACGTTAAAACACACAATTTATGTCATCTACATTTTTTATGTCGAGTGAACCTTTTCCGAGAGATTCCTTGTTATTTGTGTGAATTTTCCAATACTTAATACTTTTCTAAAATGGGAATTCGTTATTGGTTTTTTACTTTCTCTACCACGTATAGCAAGTAGGGGAAGTATTGTCTTCCACCCAAAAATTCGATACCATATTTCACCGGAAATACATGTTTTGAGACCCCCTGAATCCAAAAAAAGCATTTTGGCAACATGTCCGTGTGTGGGTCTGTGTCTGTGAACAGCATAACTCAGAAACGAACAGTCGGATAAACACCAAACTTGGTATATAGGTTCAGTATCTTCCAGAGATGCGACACGAAGGTTTTCAGGAAAATCCCCCCACCCCAGATTACCCTTTACAGGGAACATTTTCCGAAAATTTTAATTTTCTCAAAAATGGTTCTAACAACTTTGATTAAAACATCATATATTTAAGATACTTTCATGGCAAATGAAATGCATATCTCGAATTTTCTGGGAATGTCTCCAAAATTATTCTTCATTGTGAACGAATTTTGCATAACTGTTAAACCATAAAAGATAGACAAAATTTTACTACACAAAATGTGTAAATGTGTAAATATACAATTTATGTCATACATTTTGGGGGGGGATCAGTGAATCATTTTCGAGATATTGGTTGTTATTCCCTTAAATTTTCCAATACTTAATACTTTTTCTCAAATTCGTTATTCTTTTTTTTTTGTTCTGGTAATGCAAAGAGAATTAATACTTCACATATCAACCAGCTCTAAAAATATTTGACTATCGCTTAAAGCCTACCAATTCCCCTTGCATCTACAAGAAAATTAGCAATAAGATTAACATCTCGATATCTTGATTAACATGAAGCATATGGAGAATACACATTTGTAAAAATAGTTTGTACAAGAGTAGAGAAAATCATGCGAGTGTAACATATCAGATTTGTTTATGTCCTGGATATGCAAAGAGAATGGAATGCTCCACGTATCAATCAGCTCTTAAAACATATGACTATCGCTTAAAGCTTACCATAAAATTAGCAATAAGATTAACATGAAGTAGACGAAGGAAAAGGTTTTTAAAAATGGTTGCTATAAGAGTAGAGAAAGTCATGTGAGTGAACACACAAGATTTTTTAGAAAAAGGTGCGTGTCTGGGAACAGCACAACTCAAAAACCAAAGGTCAGCTAAACTCCAGATTTGGTATTTGAGTTTAGTCTCTTGCAAAGATGCGACACGAAGATTTTCAAGAAAATTCCCTTTCCCCTAATTACGCTTTACAGGGAACATTTTTAGAAAATTTTGATTTTCTGAAAAATAGCTAACTATTTTGATTAAAATTGCCACATACTTTAAGATATATCTACCATGAATGAAATGCCTATGTTGAACTTTCTGGGACTAGCCTCTGAAGTTCTCATCATTCTGAATGAATTTGGTTAAACTTGTAAACCGTAGGAGAGAGACAAAATCTTACTCGACAAAAATTTAGATCTCGTTAAAGCACAGATGTTATGTCAAATATATTTGGTGGAGTTAACCATTTCCGAGATATTCTTGTTATTGGTCTGTGTTTCAAAATACCTATAGTTTTCTAAAATGGGAGGACGTCAGTTTTTTCTTCTCTTGGCCATGCAAAAAGAATGGGAATTCAAAGTCATCGCGTAGATACCCGCTTAAAACATTTGACTCTCCCTTAAAGCCTACTGTATTCCCTTTTCATCCTGTACCTACCAGGAAATTGTGCAATAAGACAATGTATGCAGATGTTTATCTCGATTAGATAGAAGAATTAGCGTTTGTAAGAATAGTTTGTGCAAGAGTAATTAGAGAACGTCATCTATAATTATTTTTAGAAATTTTTGACACTCAGTCTCCCATTAAAACCACTATTTCCATTATTTTCACACCCTGTGTAAGCCAAGCTTTGTTGAATGTGTGTTTAATTACTTAACAAGTAGTCTACGTTTCGTTTAAATATACGAGAGCCAACATCAAAAGCAAACACAATGCTCCAAGGTGCAGAAAATATCCAAGCACATGATGATGATGGTAATGACCATGTAGTTTCAATCTTTAAATAGTAGGCTAGAGCGGGGTGGGGCGTTGTATATGAGTAATGGCTATTATGGTAATTAGAGGCTATCTGATGCAAACTACAAGGACGCCATTGCCAGTTAATAGCAGCCGCTGTCCAGAGCGACATCCCTTAGCTATTCTCACTCAAAAGTATTGTTTAAAATTAGCATTCTTACATTCTTTACCGCTTATCCGTTGTAGACAGAGGAAGTATTGCATCCTACCCGAAAATTCTGTATCGAGACATCACAGGAAATACAAATTTTAAGGCCCGCTAAACAAAAAATCATTTTTAGAAAAGATCGGTGTGTGTCTGTACAGTATAACTCCAAAAACGAAACCAGTACTAAATTCAAACTTGGATTTAACTCGGTATCTTAAAAAGATGCAACACGAAGCAAATCTGCACACTGAGGCAGTATTTTTAACACTTAAATGATACCATCTGATTATGTAATATAAAATTTAATAATAGCCCGCCTTAAAGCAATATGTGTATAATATAATACATAAAATGTATGTAACAGTCATTGTGTTAATGTTTATATTATTGTGTACATGTATAATACCGTTATGTTAATGTATTACGTAATTTAACAATGTAGGACCTGTGACAATAGAAGCCGAAAGTTGCTAACAATGAGGTAACCTTGAGGCAATAATGAATTGGAAAGTTTAATAATGCTACTAGTAATTCTTTGAAACAATAATGTAATATTTAAAACAGTTTATAAATAGCCAATCAAAAACTAGGAAAGCTGAAATTTAAATAAAAGTATTCTATTGGAGTAGTATTAGCCAATCAGAGACCTGAAATTCAGAAATTTATAAATTTAACCGGTAAACGCCAGTCACTAGAAGGCAACGTACTTGAACAGTTCGTTCGCTTGGTACGTATTCAGTGTGAGACGATAATTCATTACGGCGGGAATATTTTAAAGTATGCGTTAAAAAGTGCAATTAATAAATAATCTCACAGCCCTCTGTATCAGTGAAGTGTTAATCGTGTGAAGGATTAATAAAGGGAGTGAAGTAAAAATTATAATTTGTATAAGCCCACATTCTTTAGCCACATCACCCCCTGCTAAGAGATACATGTTTATAAAAATTAATACTGACGCAGCCGAGGCAAACATATATATATATATATATATATATATTTATATTTAAAGAAACATTAAATTACAAAGTTGATTCTTAAACGTTGGGGCGAAGGCCACCGGAAACTTTGTACCAACAGTGGAACTATAATACTACCTTCAAATTGGCACCTAAACGTGGGGAAAATAAAAATGTAAAGACAAATCACCTCCAACACCCCAAACTACTTTTACATAGAATAACGTTCGATAATTTTTTATTTTCCCAAAAATGTATCAAACGATTTTCATTAAAATAAAATGTATTTAATACATTTACAAATGTATGCCTTAAATTTTCTACGAAGAATCTGTGAAGTCCACTTCATTAAAAAGGGATTTTGTACATCGGGTAAACCATAAGAGATAGTAAGAAAAAGTACTACATAAAAATCTATATTTCCTTAAAATACACAATTAATATCCTACAACCTTTTTCGTGGCGTCAGCCATTTCCGAGATACCAGTTACCATTGTTTTGAAAATTTCCAATCTTTTGTCATTTTCAAAACATTGTCACTATTCAGTATTTTCTCATCATTTCATGAAGAGTGGTGTATTTCAATACCAGCATACAGCGACCCGCGTTTAAACATTTGAATATCGCTTAGATTCCCTCTATCCACGTTGTGAAATACGAGGGTGGATCGAAAAGTAACACACAATAATTTTTTTCTGCTTAGTATTGCAGCTGGAACGTTGCAATTTTACCCAGATATAGTTTGAAGTATTCGCTACACAGGGTATTTTTTGTTTCATGTGTAGCTCCAACGAGAGAAGCGTGAACTACGCAACAAATACGGCGGGCATGTTACTGTGGTCCACGTGTGAAGAGCTGAGAGGTGTGGTTCGATATTTGTGGGCCAAAGGGCGTAAACCGAGAGTGATATTCACAGGGACATACGTGACGTGTATGGGGATGATTGTATGGACCGTAGCAATGTCTCCATGCTGTGTGCATTCTCCCTAGAGGGGGCGAGTGATTCGCCCCGCAGAATGTCAAAGGCATTGAACGACCGGCGTGTGCAACTGTGAACCTTATCGCAACAGTTCAACATTTCCTATGGTGCGGTGTACGATATTGTGCATGACACGCTGAAATTTCTTAAAGTTGGTGCTCGCTGGGTACCTAAGAACCTGATAGACAACCACAAGAACCAGCGAATGATGAGCTTGGATCACCTAACGCGGTACACCGCAGAATGGCATGACTTTCTGAAAGGAATCGTCACTACACGCCCGAAACCGAGCAGGCAAGTATGGAGTGGAAACATGGTGGTTCCCCAGTGAAGAAAACATTCAAAGTGACTCAATCTGCTAGGAAAGTGCTTGTGACGGTGTTCTGGGATATGCATGGTGTTGTATTGGTGGACTTTGCTGAACACGGGACCACTGTGAATGCTGCAGCTTACATGAAAACTTTGGTGAAGTTGCATCGTGCCTTTCGTGACCGTCACAACATGAATGCTGACGATGTCAAAATTCTTCACGACAATGCTAGCCCCCATGTTACTGCCGCTGTTCGTCAGAAAATCACCAAATTTGGTTGGGAGATGTTCCAGCGTCCACCATATAGTCCGCACCTTGCACCATCGGACTTTCATATTTTTGGTCCCATGAAGAAATTCCTGGCCGGTCAACGCTTTGCGAAAGATACGGAAGTGAAATCAGCAGTCCGCAGATGGCTATACTCCAAAGAAACGGACCTCTACGAACAAGGCATATTGAAACTGGTATCACGATGGGAGAAATGTGTTGAGAAACTTGGTGACTATGTCGAAAAGTAGGTAAAAGGTGTAAGTGCATTTCTCTCTTTTTTTTTTGTTGCTTTAACTATTAAACGTTTTTGTAAAAAAAAATATATATAGTGGGTTCCTTTTCGATCCGCCCTAGTATCTAACTTATCAGCCTACTGTCCCTCTTATATACCTACAGCGAAATTTGCAGTGAAACAATTTCTACAAACCTATACCTCGATTAACAAGTAGATGGAAGAAAAGGCTTTTTTAAGAAAGGTTTTGCAGAATAGTAGGTAGACAAAGTCATGTAGATGTAACACATCAAATATTTTCTGGTCATTCAAACAGGAGGCATCATACAGTGATGCGCCTTTAAAAGGATTGACTATCCCTTAAGCCTACTGTATTCCCTTGTATCTGCAACGAAGTGTGTAACGAAAGAATTTCTGCAAATGTTTATATTGTGACCGTCCAGTTTTACAAACTGCCACTTCTCTCATTACTTATGTCACTGTGAAAGGGGATATAAAAAAACACACCTACCCACCCACACACAGGGACATATAAATCAATATCAAACAAAAATTCTACATAATAATATAGCTCACAAAGAAATATCAGAATATTTAACAACCAAGAAATGTACAAAGCAAATTATAATTTAGATAAGTAAGGGACGGGCGAGCTAACTAGTTCCAGGTAAAAGATAATTCTAGGTAGAGCCCACCACCTTTCACCAAGCTAATGAGCAAGGAACTTGAAGCAATAATCAGAAATAGAAAGAGAAAGATGCAGAAGGAAAAAAGACAGAGATATTAAATCTGCTTCCGGATGCGTCACTGGAACCGGTGTGTGAAAATTTTGGAGCAGTATACTTTCATATATAATAAAATAACATGATCTGAGGACCAATTAGAAACGTCGTTACATTCTTAGGCGCGAAGGTGAGTGTTACTAGGTTAGGATATAAAAGGGGGGGAAGAAAGCCCCAGATTTTCACTCTTATAAATTCTCGTCGACACAACAGTGATACTCTCTGGGGGACGGATGTACGTGTGTGCATATGGGTGGGAAGCGTGTGCAGATAGACTAGGCTCCTAATTTATTATTGTGGTGGGAATTGTTATAATGGAAAAGCTTTATTATTTTATAATAAACCACATTCTTAAGGGAAATGCAGTGTATTTTAATTTGCTTCACCTACGAAAACCTTGAGTGAAATTATTTAGATCGATAATTTATTAGGAATAGAGAAATTATGAGCCGCTGAGCAGAGGTAACCGGAGACCGGAACACTGCAGCAGACGGTATCAACCAGAGGACCGGTATCAACAACTGTTTCGTTTTTATGTAGTTCACTTCTCATTAGTGTTCATCTTCGTTCACACAATCACTTCATTCAATGAACTAGTTCAATTCTCCGTCGCTTCACTTACTTTGTGACGAAGTATCTTCACGCCGGACGGTTCACTTCACTCGGGAGTGGAACACAAGTCCTCCACAACCGTCGCTCCGCAGTAGCACTCGCTGCACGTCACAGCAGTTACATCAAAACCGCAGACACAAACTCGGTCGCTCACTGACCGACTGAACTCCACTTTGTCGCACTCGACTCGCAACTCACCTTGCACTGACTGCCCGCGAGAGCGCTTGCTTATATAGGCAGTGGAATACTCTACAGAAGGTTCTCGCACTTCTAGAACTATTTCACTCTTTCTGGATGGGAGAGATAAAGCTTCCAGAAAGTTGTAGTTACCTCCGGATAGCGCATTCAATGTTTACGCTGGCAAGCGGCGTTATCGTTGTTTACTCGGACCGCTCGGCGCCGACCTCGTAAGAGCCCTTGGGTCATAGCCGCTGCGTCACAATATCGATTAACATGAAGCAGTTAGAAAAATAAATAAGATTAGTTTGTACAAGAGAAAGGCACATGAATGTAACACATCACATGTTTAATACGTTGTCATTTTTATAAAGCACTTACGACGATCAGTTGTGTCTCGCGATGTCATTGAAATAGTACGAATTTTAAGGTCGGCATACGGCTACAGGCTTTTAAACATCTGACCATAGATTCGGTTTCCTCTATCCTTCCTACACTTGCCTAAACCGAGCCAGAAAACTGCACGGTAACGCGTGAAGCTTGCATTCCGGAGATCACCGGTTTGATTCTCGGAAACCGCACGCTTTGACCATGGGTTTGCGTGGCTTCCCTTGGCCGGCAGGCGAATGCTGGGGTGGTTTCTCTTCTACCACGACTTCTTTAACCCTCATTTCCTGTACCCAGCGTTTCCTTCATTATGCTCTTTCAGTGTTGTAGTGCCAGAGGACGGAGTTCGGCATGTTGCAGTTTGGTGGTGGAGATGCGCTTTGCAGAGGTTTCTGCCTTCACGTCGGATAGACTGTTAAGTTAGGACCCGCCTCCGGAAGCTCTCGGGCGAGCAGGATACCCGGGGTTAGGGGCTTGTCGATGGACTTGGACGGCATAGAATACGTTTGAACTCGAAACGTTACGGACCCCGTGCATGCTCATCCGGATCTGGTCCCTCCCCTCATCCGTATTCCCAGGGGGTAAAGATAGAAGCACAAGGGGATGAATGGTCCACATGCGGTGCTTTCCCGTGTTTGTGCAGGCCCCGCCTTTGGTATGTAACTTCACCTAACAAAATCCGTAATCAAAGTACTTCTTCAAAATTAATCTCGATTAACAGTGAGGCAGATACAAATAAAATGCGATACATTCACATGACTTTCTCCACCCTGTATCGTTTATTAAAGGGTATACAAACTATCCTTACTAAAGCCTATTTTATTTCTACCACATTTTAATCTAAATAAACCTTGAAATAGATACTTTGCATGTTTCATTATAGATACAAAGGGAACAGCGATAGTCAAATGTTTAAGAACTGGATGTTATATGCTGGCCTTAAAATTCCATACTGTTTCCATGACATAGCGAGAAACAACTGAATGTTGAGAGGACTTTAAAGAATGACCAAGTAATGAACAATTCGAACCATTAATAACGGATATCTCAGAAACGGCTTATGTCACAAAAAACTTATACGAAACAGAGTGTGTTAAAAAGAGATTTACATTTTCTGTGTAGTACGTTTTCGTCTATCGCTTAACGAATACCAGTTATATAAGATTATACAAGATTCCTTCCGAATGATGAGAACTTAATAGGCTATCCATCGAAAACTCAAGATATAAATTTTATTTGTCAAGTATATATAATATATGGCATTTTAAACAAAATCGTTAGAGCAATTTTTTACAACATAAAAAAGTTTCAAAAAATTCTCCATATAATGAGTAGATTGGTGTGCGGGAATTTTCTAGAAAATCTTCATGTCACGTCTTTGAAAGATGTTGAACGTAAATGCCAAGTTTGGTATTTATCCAAACTTTCGCTTTGGATTTATGGTTGTCACAGACACACAAACACGGACATGTTTCCAAAAATGATTTATTTGTATTCAGGGGGCCTCAAAGCATATATTTCCGATGAAATCTCGGTATCAAATTTTTGGGTGGAATGCAATACTTCCCCTACTTACTATACGTAGCTTTCGAAAGAATACTTTTTAGAAGTACAGCGTACGAATAAAGAACCAATTTCAAGAATTGTCTAGTAAAGTTGAAGCACGCATAACCAATGTTTCTTTTAACCTATTTACACCTTTGTTGTAGATCTTGCTCAAAATCTGGTGCTTACCCACAGCTTCTAAAATTGCATTAGGACCCAAAAGCACACAGGCCGAAGATATCCCGGCACAAAGCGCATTACCTCGCCTAACTCAACGGCCTCTGGCGGAGAGATGCAAGACTCTTCATTGAACGGATAATACACCAGCTTCGCCAACTAATGTTAATAACAAAGCAGAGCACCCTTTGCTTGCTTTCAGAAGTGAGGAATTCGTACTTTAAAAACAGAATTTAAGGCAAAATTGCTGATCATAGAAGTTAATCACTATGGCTAAGATTTCTATGACCTAAAAATTACCAAAATATGCAAAACGTATATGCTGTTAGACGTAACATTTACAACAAAACTGAGAGAGTTGGCTCTGCGGTAGCGCACAAGATTCGCATTTGGGATATGTCAAGTTCGATTCCCCTCAACCGCCCACTCGAACCGATTCTGACTCGATTTTTCGTGGTTTTCCTTGGTCAGTGGACGAATACTGGAGTGGTTTCTGATCTACTACCATTTCCTTTTCATTCTCATCGTTTAGGTTTGGTACTAGGTTTCGTGGCGTATGGCGGTGCCGGACAGATCTGACATCCTTGCTCAAAGGAAAGAGTACTACCCGTGGACACTGGAGGGCTGCTTCATCGATAAGTCATTCATCGCCCACTATGGGCAGCTCAGCAGTGGGAGGTTCTTCGTTTCTGGATCTGTTAGGGATTACGGCGCGTCTCTGTGGCCCATCTGCCTACACCCAGTAGCCTCTTGTGATCTTTCGTCACTTCATTCCTTGCTCCTGGGTGGCGGTAGCTACAATAGATATATGTATATCGCAGTGTCAGCGTATAGATTCCAGTTCTCAAACATTTGACTATGTTCTCTTTGTATGTTAAATTTGTCGCGGTTAGTTCGTGTTATCTTATTTGCTGAGCGCCTGTTATTGTTTTAGTATTTTGCATTTTGAGTTCTTTGTCCTCCGGCTAACTATTATTACAGGTCGAGCCAGTCTCTTAAATAGGGTGTGTAAACGGAAAGGAGTGTTACTAAAAGATAAAACAGATAAAAGAATTTGTTTTTACACTTTTATTGCCGTCACACTTTATTAATTTCTCATATTTACTCTTGATACACGCCCGACTAAAACTGTTATATTTTCGAATGTAACTATAATCACTTATTTGCCGCACATTATTAATTCGAGTATTGCACATTTTTGTAACTAACTTTACGACGCGAGAGATTCTGTAGAATTACGTAACGTGTACTTCGTGAATGAATCTGTTGAACTGCGCGACGTGTAACTTGTGAATGATTCTGTTGAACTGAGCAATACTTGTCTCTGGCTTCATAATTTATACTCCCTCACCCCGTATGCCTAAACATTTTAACAGAGCTGCTATTGGTTAATAAAGCGCGCCAACATTAGCGTTTTTTTATATCCAATCAAAATTACGAAACATATGCTCTAGGGAAGATATTCCCTCCATTTCTAAAGAAAAGCGCGCTACTCTGACGTCATTTGCTTGTCTCTTCTAATTAATAAACAACTCACCCCCTCGCTCATTGTTATACGCTCCTATTGTCAGTTTCAGTGAGGCCGTGTAAACTTATTTCCTAACAATGCTTATAACTAACAAACATCTCAAATCATTGTCATACAATAATGTTAATTTACACTACAATCACTCTGGCATTCACAGTGTTGTGATATAAAATACTGTCACAAATTAAATATGTAATTCAGCTATTTCTACAAAGGTCTATTTGGTTTAAATTGTAGCAAACAGAAAAAATAAGCTTTAGGACGAATAGTATTTATACTCAATAATAAATAATAAAGGTTAGAGAAAATCATGTGAATGTGTCACATTAGAATTTTTTCTTTTCAGCCGAGAGTTCTAGCACGAATATGCCGAAAGTAAACGGCACTTGTTCTCGGATGCGAAATAATTAAATAGAAGTTGTAGCTGATTAGGGTATAGTCACGCGGCCGCCTAACTTGTTTACCGGTACCAGTCTGTTAACATACAAATCAATCCAGTGAAAGGGGATATAACATACCATACCATACATACATAACATACCTACCTACCTTGCCTTACCATGCCATGCCATCGCATACCATAAACATAACATAAATACATACATATTCACACAGACATAAATCAATATTAAACAAGAATTGTACATAATAATATAATTCACAAAGAAATATGTTAGAATATTTAACAACCAAGAATTCTACAAAAGCAGATTGTAACTTAGATAAGTAAGGGACGGGCGAGCTAGCTAATTCCAGGTAAAACATAATTCTAGGTAGAGCCACCACCTTTCACCAAGCTAATGAGGAAGGAACTGTAAGCAATAAGGAGAAACAAAAAGAGACAGGTATGGAAAGGAATGAGACAGAGATATTGAATCTACTTCCGGACGCGTTACTGGGACGCGTATACGAAATCTTTTGGAGCAGAATATTCTCATACATAATGAGGTAACGCGGTCCGAGGACCATTTAGAAATGTCGTTACATTTTGAAGCGCGGAGGTGAGCGTCATTAGGCTTAGGTATAAAAGGGGAAGAAAGCCCCAGATTTTCACTCTCTTATAGAATCTTGTCGACACACAGTGATACTCTCTGGATGACGGATGCACGTGTGTACATATGGGTGGGAGGTGTGTGCAGTTAGACTAGGTTTCTAATTTATTATAATGGTGGGAATTGTTACAATGGGAAAGGCTAATCGCCATAAGTATTTATTTTATAATAAACTACATTTTTAAGGGAAATGCACAGAATTTTAATTTGCCTCGCCTGCGAAAACCCTCAGACACGTGAAATTAGTTAGGTAATTGATTATGAATGGATAATAAAACAGCCGACGAGCAGCAATGGCCGGAGACAAGAATATTGCGGCAGAGGGCATTAACCAGAGGAACAACGCTTAACCGCCACACCAGGCACAGTACAAAAATCCTTGGTCCAGAATGCAACACGGTGGACGCACTTTCCAACCTTTGTATGGCGATATTTGTTCTGAATTTGTAAAAAACAATTAAATTAATGCTTTGTATATGGTAAATACATTGATAGAAATGTATCTTCTCGTTAAATGTTTTTACGAACCTCTAATATACATATTATGCTCTCCCCTTTAATATTGTAACGGAAATTATACCACGTAATATTTATCAAAATGTTTAATGATGTATGCAAGGGGGAAATTAACATCATACTGATATTTAATATTATTTAATTGTATAAAATGTGCTTAAGCTCTGTATAATTAATGAAGAAGAAGAAATACAAAATGAGAAACTGTAATGAAGAATCTTAATTTCTGAAAATACACAAACAACCTCATGTTTTCTTCTATGTATGTAGTTTACAATAGTTAAGAAATATATAAGTAACTTTTTATCAAATTGACTATTTTAAATTGTTACATTAGCATTAGGTACTAAGAAATATAATTTAAATGTAAAAGTGCTTGAAAAGCAAGACATAGGAACGTTAATATCTCCGTTCTCGAGAGAGTCAACAGAAGGTAAAAAGTGGGTGATAAGATAGTGGTAAACTAAAAAGGACGCCACAAATTACAAATCAATAATAGGTGATATACGTATTAAAACGAGTACAACGGAATGTACAGGGTAAAAGCTATTTGTATACATAATAATTATAAAAAGAAAACGTTTCAGAAACAATAATGGACTTGATATATGAACTCGCCGTGAAAGAAGTTAGAGATAGCATTTTCTTTCGTTCCTTCTTTTTGTTTGTTCTGTTTTTCTTTGTTTGTTTTTTGTTCTTTTTTTTAGTTTAGCGTCCTTCCACCGGTTAAGTCATATCAGACGATGGATGAAAGAAATGAGTCCGGGATCCATAGAGCTTAAAGTTACTCAGTATTCATATTTTCGGCATAAGGGAAAACCCCGGAAGAAACCTTATCCGAGTAACCCACCCCAACCAATATTCGAAATTGGGTCCTTCTGAATGTGAGGCAGACCCGCTACACTTATATCACAGCGGCGGGAAATTAAATTGAGTTTTATTTATGGACGCTCTTTAATTACTATGGTTCTTAGCGTCCCATTCTATGCTGGGCGTGAAAGACCGGAAATTTTTCTCAAATGCATATTTATCAGCCTTGAGGTTCTTTTCTACAACACGCCCTCCATCGCCCTCCGCCGGGTTTGAACCCACGACTTCGTGAACTAGAGGCTAGCATAGTACCCCTAGATCACAGAGGACGACACGCGGGCTACTACATATTTTATATATAGAAAAACTATACATATTGTTGAATATGTTTTAAAGGAGTTGTTATTTAAGGTATTTCATTGGGATTGCTCCATAAGGTTCTCATATTAATAATCTTTAGAGAAAATAAAAAGGAGAAATAGTAAAGAAATTGACTTTATTATTCCTGTATAACACCGACTGTCTTATCCTGCACGATTACACTTAATCTACTGTAGTTTACCAGGTCAAATATGATTTCTACAGAGCTGCGGTGTCGACCTTGTGACTAAGTGCACCGGGACAAAAATTTACTACATGGCATGCCACACTGTTACATAGTGCTACTACCAGTCTACTCAAGTACCGCAACCGCACCACACTACGAGGTTAACAACTAAAACGTCATCACTGGCAGCCAACTCCACATCAAGTACAATATAATGGTAGAAAGTAAGTGAATGAGCAATTATGTTGGAGGCTGGTTGCGCTTTTGGTAGCAGAGCGTGGTTATTTCGAACCTGTGTTTTGTGTCGATATGTTTCTCATTCCTTCATGCTGGTTCAGATTTATTTGTGTTACACCAACTAACGATTTTCTTTCAGATGAGATACAGTATCAGCAAAAGGATTTACATGCAACAACAGACGCAGACATGATTCATTTCCCCAGGATATATCCTCATCCACTGGTTATAGAAAAATCTTCCCCTAAACTGTAGCAGCTGCAGTGTTTGGAATCGTTAATAATAATGTTAATATAAAAGGGGAGATAATGCTGCGCTGAAAGTTTTTTGGCAAACGCAATGTATCCTCCCGCTCCCCTCCTATACAAGCGCTCAGCTCTTCTATCAAATACTCTCTCTCGTAGAGGAAAGCTTTAAGAGGGAAATAACAAGCAGGTGCTCCGTAAGGGGCTGGCTCTTAGGCAAGATATTATTTTTAACTGAGGTAGATACTCAAAGAAAATAAAGTTACAGTTAGGAAATGAACGAACTAATAATTTAATATCTAATGGTACACATTAAACGTTACCTATGTAACGTTAAGTGCATAAATACAGAAAAATGTTCTATAATGCAAGAGTTTAAGGTTATTACATTTTGTAAACAGTAGCAGGGAAAAAAGTCTTAAATTCGAAATACTGAAGAGTTGAAATGAAAGATGTCGAATTATTATTATTCTATATATTATTCAGGAATACGTTTATGTTTCCTCTTATTTCTGTTAATAATGTCGAAACCTTCCAGTAGTACCACTTTAGCTTATATTTCGTGCATCTAGAGGGGCTGAGAAAATAATCATTATGTCAATACACTAATTATCATGATGCCTATTCTTAGAATGAATTCGAACGTAAAACATTTTCCGATTTCTTACATTCACGTGACCTTTTCTTCCCTATATCGTATTAGTGTGTATACAAATATGCTTACGAAAGTTTATTTTTCGATCTCCGGAAACAGATACATAACACATTTCGTTATAGAGACAAAGGGAACAGCGATAGTCAAATGTTTAACAACTGGATGCTATATGCTGCCCTTAATATTCCGTACTGCTTTTACTACATCGCGAGAAACAACTGAAAATAGACAGGACTTGAAAAGAATGATTACGTATTCAACAATTGGAACCATTAAACACGGATATCTCTGAAATGGTTTATGTCACTAAAGAGTTATTAGAAATAAATCGTGTGTCTTAAAGAGATGTGCATTTTTTGTGTAGTATGTTTTCGTCCATCACTTAACGTTTACCGTTATATAAAATTCCTTCCGAATGAAGAGAATTTTACAGGGTATTCTCAGAAAATTTAAGATATGCGTCTTTGTTGTATCTTTAATATGTGGTATTTTATTAAAAATCGTTAGAGCCATTTTTCAGAAAATCAAAACATTTCGAAAACCCTTCCATGTAATGGGAGTTTGGGGTAGGGGGATTTTCTTGAAAACCTTCGTGTAGCCTCTTTGGAAAATTCTGAACTTAAATACCAAATTTAGCATTTATCAGATGCGGCGGTATTTATGTTATATTTATTTATTTATTTATTTATTTATTGAGCCGCACATTTGGGAGCCAATTTGCAATAGTAAATTTATAATGTTATTTGTGTATGTGTGTTTACTTCATGTGGTGAAGCCATTTTGTGACGTGATTCTTTGTTAGGTTTGTAGCTCCATCTGGTGTTAGCAATTTGCGGCAGTATTAGTTTTTGTTTGAAAGAATGTTACTTTTATTTTTATTTAATTTTGTTTCACTGTCCTCCGGCTAGCTATGATCTTTTTTGGTCGAGCACATCTCTTTATACAGGTTGTGTAAACGGAAAGGAATCTTTTATCCAAAGATAACACTGATGAAGGAATTTGTTTTACACTTTTATTGTCGAAACACAGTCACTATCACATTTACACATTGATCTAGACACTCGCCAAACTGAAAATGTTATAACAACTTCTTACTGATCACTTTTAATCCACGTACTTCAACCTTTTGTATAATTAACTTTACCATACTTGAGATTTTTCATAACTCTTATACGCGTAACTTGCGAATCGATAGCGGACGTGTAATATTTCTGCTGGACTGAAGGCGACGTGTATCATACAAATATTTTCGACGAACTGACGGGAATGAAGGCGTGTAGTGTACAAAGAATTTTGATGAACTGAACTGACTCTACCTCTAACCTAGCTCTTTTATACACATACACCCCGATATGCCTAAAGATTATAACTGAACTGCAATTGGCTAATAAAACGCGCCAACATTAGCGTCTATTTTTATATCCAATTAAAAGTTATGAATACATATGCTCTAGGGAAATGTTCCAGCAATTTCTACAGAAAAACGCGCCAACATTACGTAACTTCCTCGTTTCCAATAATGATAAACAGCTCACCCCCTCGCTGCATTATTGCACGCTATTATTGTCAGTTTCAGTAAGGCAGTATAAACTTACTTCCCAACAATAATTACAATCAACAAACATCTCAAATCAATGTCACATAATAATGCATATTCATACTATAATCACTCTTTACATTTAAATAATTTGTGATACAAATTACTGCATCACAGATTATTCGTTTTTGAGTTATTTATTCCCAGACACACATATTTTTCTGGGGGGATTCAAGCGGCCTCAAACATGTATTTCCATGTCAAATTTTCGATGGAATGTAGTATCCTCTATAACTGCTCAGTGCATGGCAGAGAAAGTATAAAGAGTTACTTAATACTCCATGCAATAAAATGTGAAGAAAGAGCTTTGGAGATTAATAATGCCAAAATCTGTAACATAAATATAATAGTTGCACTTATTTTGTTGTCTTTAATGCCATTCTCACTATACGCACCAGAGGTGGTGAACACATAATACAAGAAATGGAATTAGTGGGAAGAAAATTGAGAATGACACGTTCTAGGCCAAAGTTTAGGGTACCTCCCCGGAATTTTCCAGTTACGGGGACTGAGGAAAATTTGTCATAGTCATAGAGAACGGCCCTGTGCAGTATTTGATCCACTGATCTCCCGCTCACGAGTCTGTGCTTTAACGATCTCGGCCATCCGTGGCAGTGTATATTAGGATTTCATGAACTTTAGGTTTACTACACTAAGAACTTATAGCTTCCTAAATATTTGAAATTCAGCAACAACTTTATTTGCGCCATAGTATTCTGAATGTGATGTTTTAAACAAAATCAGAACGGTAGTTTTTCATAAATTAAGAAAAAAGTAAAACCTTACCGCAGAGGTTAAGCGTTATAATAATCGATTTTCTAAAAATAGTTACTATGTACCCTTAAAAGATAAATGAATTATGTATGAAATGTCCAATTTAACCAACTGTAGCCGAGTACACACACAATTTTCTATAAATAAAAAAATGTACCTGTTATTTAAGAGGCCTAAAAACCTGTATTTCAGATGAAACTTTTACAGTTAAGTTTTAGGCAGAATGTGCTACTTCCTAAACCAAAGCAAGTGACAGACAACATAAAATAACTTCTGTAAGTACGAATATTATGAGGCTAAAACTGGAGTCGAATCTTTAAATAAGCAGGTGGCTATATGCTACCTTTGAAATTCCACTTGAATGACATAATGAGAAACAAAAGAATGGTAATTTTCCACTTAAAAATAAAATCAAGTATTGGAAAACTCTAAGAAAGGAGTAATTTTAGGAGTTGTATCGTATTTCGACTGTTGGGGAGCCGAACGCTTAGTAGTTGCAACCGAACGTATAGCAAATAGTTTCCGGTAGCCTTAGCCCCAAGTTTAAAAAAAATATTAAGTATGTAATTTAACTGTTTCTTTAAATATTATATTTATGTTTGCCTCGGCTGTGTCAGTATTTGTTAGAGACACGTTTCTCTTAGCAGGGTTTTGGTGCGACAAGAATGTAGCCCTACACAGATTATAATTTTTACTTCACTCCTTTTATTAATACTTGATACGATTTAAATAACTCTTCACTGATATAGAGAGCTGTGAGATTCTTTTGTGAATTACTTGCACTTTTTAACACGTAAACTATTTTTCGTCTCACACGAATACGTACTAAATCTCTCAAGTATGTGTCTCGCGTCCGGTTAGGAACACTGTTTGCAGGCAACTGAACTCTAAATTTGTCAAATTTTCTCCTTTTCAGTTTCTGATTGGCTAATCCTATTTCAATAGAATACCTTCATTTAACTAAAGCTTTTTCTGGTTGTTGATTGACTATTTTTATAAACTATCACTAAAATTACGTTATTGCTTGCGAGAG
The DNA here is from genome assembly GCA_030765065.1 of Deroplatys truncata. Classification (NCBI taxonomy): domain Eukaryota; kingdom Metazoa; phylum Arthropoda; class Insecta; order Mantodea; family Mantidae; genus Deroplatys; species Deroplatys truncata. The sequence goes on from CM060979.1 coordinate 24,076,755, forward strand.
TCACAACTAACAATTAAACTCTAAAACTCGTTATTGCCTCAAGGTTACCTCATTGTTACCTAATTGTTAGTAACTTTTGACCTATTTCTCACAGCTCCTAGATTATTAAATTACGTAATATATTCACATAACATTATTACACATGAATACAATAATACAAGCATATGCAATGACTGTTACATAATTTTACAAATTATTACATACACATATTGCTTTAAGGCGGGCTGTTATTGAATTTATATATTATATAATTAGACTGAAATCATTTTAGTGTTAAAAATACTGCCTCAAGTCAAAGTAATAAGAAAGAAATTTCCGAAATTGTTCATGTCACGCTAGAGACGGCAAGTGATGTACTTCTTTGTCCTTTCATTAGTGTTTTCTAACGTGGCTCAGATGATCAGAGGATGTAAGCAATAGATACACGAAATGGCGATCTCTGGTATTATTGAAGTAGGTGACAAGTGACTAGCATGTAGGCTATTACGCAATATTTTGTCACTTTGTTTATTTTTAACTGTCACTTATCTAAATTCCTAAGGGGGGGGGTTCCGACCACTTCAGCTGCCGTGGTGCGGGCGCTGCGAACCCTTAGCACTCGTGGTACTTCTGACATTACTAAAAGTACGTCGGGCCGAACGTTCGAGCCCCTCCCGTTGGGGAGCCGTTCGGATTGGGTTGGTCTCTACGGGGCAGTGGTTCGCGATACCCGTGGAAGATTCGGTACGACTGTGGTTTTCCCTGCAGCCAGGGTTAGTGAGACGCCTCAATGTCCTGCGGTACCGCCCTGGAGAGCCGGTAGAGGCATGCTAGATTGCTGTCGGTCCCACCGAGGTTATCGGTAGTCGCCCTTCGGGGATAACGCGCGTCAGCAGGGGGGAGGCTTTTTAGACCCAAGATATTGGCCTCATGAGAAACCCCCACGGATGGAGAGCCACTCGGATGGCGCTGTCCCTGGGTCTGAGCTAAGGCTCTTACCCTGGTAGACCTTGCTGAACTGTCACTTCTCTAATATAATTTAAGACAGTTTTCACTGATGTCACTTTTCCTAGCGGCATAATAAAGCACGCGCGAATTCGTCTTCTTCCTTCCGTTTCACTTACTGGAGCGTTGAAACCAACACTTCCCTAATGTCTCGCAGCAGCACTCACTGTACGTCACAACTGTCCTCACTACCTCACTCGTAGAACTAGCACTTTATGTCGCATTAGGAATATCTCTGAATAACCAGATTCCAGTTGTTCCCCTGTCTGAATTCCAGTGTATTTACCACTGGCTGCTAGTGGACTTAAGATTTTTAAATGAATTAATATATGATATTCAATAACAAGTATAGATAAATAAATAATTAAAATATTGCTATTTTGCTGGGTTGTTAGAGCGTAATAGCTGAGTACTAGTTATAACTGCCTGCTGGAACCCAGCTGCAAATTTTGATTTACGTTAAAAATTTATTTTTTACTTATTTTATAAGTGTTAGAAAATTTATGTAAATTTGAATTTCGCTTTAAAATTCAATAAACATTCAAAATGTTTATTAAATTTGAATATATAGAATAAAATTTTTAAAACATATTTTCGTGTGAAAAGTCTGGGTTCTGAAAATTTTATGTATTTGTATTTTGTGTAGTTTATATTTTGGAATTTATGTTTGATTTATTATTATTGTAAAATTATGTAAACATTATTCTATGTAAGCTGCAAAATCATTAATTTTATTTATTTTAGTTTATTTGTTCACTTTATTTTTTATTTTCATTCTGTTTTTTTATTATTTTTGGTTTGTATATAGAATGACCTGTAGAAATCTAAATATGTATCAACAATTTTGGAAATTTTAAATAAATTATAGAATTTGGGATGCACGCCTCGGTGCAGCAAACTGCATGGAGTATTAAGGATTTCATTTATTTATTTTATCTCTGGATAGCGCTACTTATCTCTTCAACCGGTAAGTCAGTCGGTCGGTCACATTCAATAACACAGTATATCGGACTGTAGGTAGTATAGGTATGACAGCTCGCGCAACGTGACCTACAGAGATCTACTGTGGCTACCACCCCCAGGATGAGGTGTTTGGAACCACAGGAGACTACAGCCGTAGGCAGACAGACCACAGAGACGCGTGGAAGTCCCTAACATTTCCAACCACCCACCAATCAAGCAGCCCTCTGGTGTCTACGGAGAATACTCTTTTACCTCGAGCATGCATCTATGCCATCTGTCCGGCACCGCCATACATCACGAAACCTAGAAACACTCCTGAAAGATGAGAAGGAAACGGAATGAAAGGAAATAACGGAAAGGAAGAAACCACCACAGCATTCGCCTGCAGGCCCCGGGGAAACCACAAAAAAAACTCATGGGTCAGAATGCGGTCGCTGGGGATCGAACCCGGGACCGCCTAAATGCGAATTGCACACGTTACCGTGCGCCACCTCGTTCGATTATATCCTTCTTCGTGTGTTTACGTTTCTCTTAGCGTAAAGAAGGTCTTCATAGACAGATAATTAGCATTTGTGTTATGTCCGCGTTTTTATATGTAGTCTACAGCAGCTATTTCTTGTGATCGTTCTGCCTCTGTATTTGTTGTTCACCAATTTTGGGTTCTTATGTTTTTACACACCAAGGTATGCATATACACTTGACCACTTTACATAGACGCTACACAATAAAACGTTATTACGCTCTCAAGTGAGTTAAGTAATGGTGAAGGTAGTTCAGAATATTAGCTGCAGTTAGAAATCACCGGTCGATAAACGTCTTCGAAGTTGAGCCAAAATATGGTATTGTTGGTTAATAACGTGTTTATCCTGTCAAACGATGAAAAGGAAAATGCCGATTAATTCTTGTCGTTGTTGTAGTGACAGAAATATGCATTAGAACAACAAAATAAAGGTCCAGTTAAAGCTAATTCAAAACAAAAGTATTTAAAGTCATGTATAACACAAAGATTCGTGGATGTGTATGTATGCATGCATGCAGGGCAATCTCAAGAACCATTCCACCGATTTTAATACCTCTTACATCATCGGAAAGCTCTAGTGCTTCTGACGGACATGACTCATAAACACCACCTAATTTTATTTAATAGATTACTAAACGATTAAATTGGATTTACAAAGCCATTTTGCTTGAATACGGATGCATTGGAGTTATAAAAGAATATACTTGCGCAGAAGGTCTCGTCTTTTAGTTGAGAATGCTATGGAGAGCAAATAAGTGTTACTCCACAGAATATATATGTAAAATAAGACAAAGGCCGCGTATATCTCATGCCAAGCAATATACGAGTATAGATGGACGGTCACGGTTTAGCAATAAGACACAACAAAACAGAACAGAATCGAATCTGTTAATAACGCTGCAATACGCTTAGATACCCATTGCAAAATACTTAAAAAGCCGCGTTAAGAATTTTGACTTTATTTCCTACGATATCAACAACCTTCTTAGCGGAGGATGCTAAATAATTTGTCTATACAGAGAAAACTCCTAACATTTAACCTTTGAACCAATATGCGTGTGTCTGCGAACAGTATAACTAATAAACTAAATGTTGGACAAATACCAAAGATGGTATTTAGGTTCACTACATTCCAAAGATGCGATACGAACATTTTCAAGATAATCCTCAAACTCCAAACTACACTTTACATGCCACATTCTTCGAAATTTTGTATTTTTCAAAACATGGCTAACGTTTTTGATTAAACCAACATATATTAAAGATATTTACATGTCAAATAAAACGTATATCTTTAATTTTCTGAGAATAGCCTGTGCATTCCCCTTCATTTGGCAGAAATTTGAAGTAAGTTGTTTGTTGCTGCTACGTATGGTACCCGGTAGCCTTCGACCCAAATTTAAAAATATTAACTTTGTAATTTGACTGTTTCTTTAAATATTATATGTTTATGTTTGCCACGGCTGCGTCAGTATTATTGTTAAAGACATGGATTTCTTTGCAAGGCGTGGTGCGGCTGAAGAATGTAGGCTTAAACAGATTATAATTTTTACTTCACTACATTTATTAATCCTTGACACAATTTAAATAACAGTTCACTAATATAGAGAGCTGTGAGATTCCTTTATTAATTACTTGCACTTTTTAACACGTAAACTATTTTCGTCTCACAAAAATACGTATTAAATTTTTCGAGGACACAACTCGCGTCCGGTTAGGAACACTGTCTATAACCAACACGTCCAGTTATGAGCGCTGTCTACAAGCTACTGACTTGATTTCTACCGCCTAAATTTGTAAGTTTTGCTATATTTCAATTTCTGATTGGCCAATACTACTCCAATAGAATACCTTCATTTAACTAAAGTTTTTTTTCTGGTTATTGATTGACTATTTTATAAACTGTCACAAAAATTACATTATTGCTTCCAAGAATCACAAGTAGTATTGTTAAACTTTCAAATTCATTATTGCCTCAAGGTTACCTCATTGTTACCTCATTGTTAGCAACTTTTAAGCTATTATTCTCACAGCTCCTACATTATTAAATTAGTAATACATTCTCATAACATTATTAAACATGGATACAATAATATAAACATATACAATGTCTGGAATATACGCTTTTTATACCTTGTTACATACATATTGCTTTAAGGCAGGCTGTTATTAAATTTAGATATTATATAATTAGACTGAAATTATTTAAGTGTTAAAAATACTGCCTCAAATTATGTATAATCTTGTATAACTGATTAACCTTAAGCGATAGACGAAAACGTAGTGCACAAAAATTGTAAATCTTCTGAAAACCCAGAATTTTATTTCAAGTAACCTTTTTGTGGCATTAGTCATTTCTAGGATATCCGTTATTAATGATTCGAATTGTTCGATATTTGGTCCTTCTTTTAAAATCCTATTAACATTCAGTTGTTTCTCGCGATTTCATGGAAAGAGTATGGAATTTTAAGGCCAGCATATAGCGTCCAGTTCTTAAACATTTAACTATCGTCATTCTCTTTGTACAGGGCAAGTCAAAGGACTCCGAACTGCCTGCGCGGTGTTTTTCCTGTCCACGTCCTCGGCGCTCGTTACCGTCTGCCGCTATCATAGAAAGACGCGGATGAAACCATACAACATTTTTAAAACTAGTGTTTAAGGCTTTACTTACCAACTTCATGAAAGGAGATGCTGAAACTGGCCACCGTCGTTGTCCATACATTTTTGGCATCTCTTTAGGAAAATGTCCATCATGGAATTTTGGATGGGGGAATTTTCCAAACGATGACCGATGTCGTATAATGTTTCTTCGGTAAGAACCAAACCTTGTCTTTTAGATTTCTTAGTCTGAACACTTTCTGTAGCCTAAATGTACTATAAAGTTTATGGATTGTTGTACGGCCTGGAACTTTTACACCTGGAAATCTTTCTGTAAATCGTACTTTCACTTGGCTGACGGAGTTAACACATACGAATGTGACTAAGTAAATGACAAAATAATAAATAAGTCGTAATAACTCAGCTACATCACATCACCGTCAACTCAAAACTGCACTTCACACTGCACAGCAAACCGCAACAGCGTGACTTTGTTTATAGCAGCAGTGCGTTATCATATTTCCACACGCCCAGTGGAAAAAAATCGCGCATCCGGTAATATTGTTCATAAAATACCCCGGAGGGTGTGTATAAGACAAACCCACACGACCTGGAAGAATTAAAACAAAATATCCGCCAGGAAATTTCTCAACGTGAACTACGGCGAGTGATGGATAGTTTCCTAAAGAGGTGCCGAAAATGTATGGACAACGACGGTGGCCAGTTTCAGCATCTCCTTTCGTAAAGCTGATAAGTGAAGCCTTAAACACTAGTTTTAAAAATGTTGTATGGTTTCATCCGCGTCTTTCTATGATAGGTGCAGACGGTAACGAGCGCCGAGGACGCGGTCAGGAAGAAAACCGTACAAACAGTTCGGAGTCTTTTGGCACACTCTGTATATACAGGGTGGGCCATTTAAATTGAGATTGTACAATAACTCCAAAACTAAACCTTGAAGAAAAGAAATGTCTTTAATAAAAGTTGCTTTATATTATGGGAGAAAGTAAATACCATTAGTATCGTTTTGTTTGGAGGACGTTGTGACTGGCATTTTAAAGTAAACTTAATTTTTACTTTCTCTACTACGTATACTAAGTAGGGGAATTATTGTATTCCACTAAAAAATTCGATACCGGGATTTCACCGGAAATATATGTTTTGAGACCCCCTGAATTCTAAAAAAAGCACTTTTGGAAACATGTCCGTGTGTGTGTCTGAGCGTGTGTGTGTGTGTATGTGTGTGTTTGTGTGTGTGTGTCTGTGAACAGCATAATTCAGAAACGAATAGTCGGATAAGCACCAACTTGGTATTTAGGTTCAGTATCTTCCAGAGATGCGACACGAAGGTTTTCAAGAAAATCCCCCCATCCCAGATTACCCTTTACATGGAACATTTTTTAAAAATTTTAATTTTTCTCAAAAATGGCTCTAACGATTTTGATTAAAATATCATATGTTTAAGATATTTTCCTGACAAATAAAATGTATATCTCGAATTTTCTGTGAATGTCTCCAAAAGTACTCTTTATTGTGAACGACTTTTGCATAGCTGTTAAACCATAAGAGATAGACAAAATTTTACTACACAAAAAATGTAGATCGCGCTAAAATACACAATTTATGACATATAATTTTTTGGTTGAGTGAACCCTTTTCGAGATATTGCTTGTTGTTCCCTTAGATTTTCCAATACTTATACTTTTTCTCAAATTGTTATTCGTTTCTTTGTCTTGGTAATGCAAAGGGAATGGAATACTCCACATAGCAACGAGCTCTTAAAATATTTGACTATCGCTTAAATACTACCAATTCCCCTTGCATCTATAAGAAAATTAGCAATAAGGTTAACATCTCGATATCTCGAGTAAAATGAAGCATATGGAGAATAAGCGTTTGAAAAGATAGTTTGTACAATAGTAGAGAAAGTCATGTGTGTGTGTAACACATCAGATTTTTTTAAATAGGAACTTATATATTGTATGCTATTTTCTCATTAGAAAGTGGTTTATAAAAAGCTGTTTATTTAGTAATGAGGAACAAAGCAACAAACTAAAGAAAGTTGGTTCCAAATTATGAAACTTAACTCACCCTCAAATGACCATCCATGGATGGTCCAACCATTCATTGCGCTCTTCGTACACAGCCATTCAGAATTTTCGTTGTTGTTTACGTTGGTTAAGAACAATTGCAAAGTGCTTTATACAAATGTTTAATTCTTATGGGGATTGAGAAAACATAAAAAAGATAGGTTCCCACTTAAAAAAAATTAATTGACCCTAAAATGACCATCATATCGTCCTCCAAACAAAACACGGCTAATGGCATTTACTTTACCTTATAATGACAAGCAAGTTTTATTCAAGTATTTTCTTTCCACAACGCTTAGTTTTGGATATATTTACAGTCTCAACTTAAATGGTCCATCCTGTATAACGAAATATGTAATGTAGCTATTTCTGCAACGGTTTAATTGGTTTAAGATGAAATATAGCAAACAAACTTTCGTAAGAATAATTTGTATACCCACTAGTAAGCTACAAGAAAATTGCTCGCTGACTATGTATCTTTTCCAAAAAGGTTAACTTGGAAGTCTGGGAGTGCGGAATCTACATATTCACTAGATTCACCGTATCATGTAGCGTTTAGGTTATTAAATAACTATGACATCAAGGAGAAGGTACAATGATTTAAATTTCCAGCCATTCTAATAGAAGTCACACGTTCACATTGTATTGAATGAATACGAGATCAGAGGACTTTTAATTCGTATTAGAATTATTGCAAAATAGTCTCATAAAGACCAGGAGGTAAATGAAATTAATTCGTTATTCAAGTATTAGAAGCACCCGTCTGGCAGCCAGCTAATTTAACAGTAAAATGGATTTAATTGATGCCCAAAAATAGGAATATGATTGAAGATATTATTTCTGACCGTAGCCGCTAACTGCTTGATCATTGGCCGCAATATCTCTGCTGAGAGACCATGCAAACATTCCAGTGCAATTTCACAGCGAAAATAAGAGTGGAGTGGGTAACTGAAAGCGAGGTCGAGTAGATAGTTGCGGTGTTTTGTCTGATGCATCCTCCCTCTGCCGGGCATTTTATGAGGCACTTCTAGCACCGTGGCATTACAAGCAGTAACCGCACATATTATAGGACCCTTCAAAAATGTTTACTGTATTGGCTTCACCCATAAAACAGAGGGGAAATACAACCACGCTTTTCCACAAAAGTTGGTCGGATTTTCTACTAGCTTTCACTTGTTTTCCCACCCGCTATGGTTACTGGAAGGGGGGAGAAATTAAAACGTATAGTTTATCAGACATCGCTATTAAATGTTTCTATACAAGTACTACAACTTCAAGGGGTATAATAAAATATAAAAAAATCCGATGTGTTACATCCACATGACTTTCCCTACCCTATCGTTTATACAAACTATTCTTACTACTTATTCTGCTATATAGCTTATTTTAATCGAGATAAACCTTTACAGTAATAGCTACATTATACATTTCATTCCAGATACAAAGAGAACAGCGAAAATTTTGAAGAACTGGACGCTATATCCTGGCCTTAAAATTCCACACTGTTTCCATGACATCGCGAGAAACAATTGAAAATCGACAGGACTTAAAAAGAACTATTAATAACGTGTATCTGATATGTAGAGCTGCGTCAAGGATATTTTCAGCAGGACGGCGCTACATGCCATACATCAAATGAATCCATGGCAACAATTGCAAGCTTCTTTGACGACCGGGTAATTTTCAAGAACCACCGATATCTCCGGATGTGACATCGCCGGACTTATTTCTATGGGGTTTATGGTAGTGGTAGTGGTAGTGGTGGTATTTATTAAGTATTTAGTATTACATTAATTGCATAACACAGTCGCATGGGTCATAAGACCGTACATGCTCTCTAGATAAATACCTGGTCTGTATACGTGACTTGCAGTATCAACCAGAAAACAACTATTTTTTTACAATCACCGCACTATATACATACATACATATAAAATTGAAAAAGAAACACACTGAATCACACACTCAAACACACACACACACACACACACACACAGTCGTGCACAAGTACTCAAGCACCACATATGTTTAAAGAAAAATTACATAAACACCTTATCTCTTAGTACACGTACTTCCATTAAGTATGTGCCCAAGCTTGGCCAGTTTTGGCTGTTTAGAATCATGTCCCAGCATGCTGTCCTCCGTCTGTTGGAAGCCAAAAATATTTCCGGTAATAGTTTTTTCCTAATACCCTCCGTCTGCCCGCATGCTGCCAAAATATGCGCCCAGTCTTCTTGTTCCCCGCATAATGGGCAAATCCTCCTGCCATCGTTATCAACAATCTTGCGAGCTTTCCACCCTCCCAACCTGTCCCCAGACATTGGACGATCTGAAGCACAACATTACACATGAGATTCAAGCTATTGACAACAGAGTCCTCCAACGAGTGGGCAGTAACATGGAACGTGTTGAGTTGTGCCTTATGCAGGATGGAGAACATTTTCAACATTTGCTATAGAGGTAAGTAATCTCCCAAAATTCTTCTGCATTTCAGGCGTAATAAGTTATCGCTAGCATAACTCGTTTTGAAACAATTAAAGAAATAAACGTGTCAGTTCTTCACAAATCACCATGAATTTGGAAATAAGGCGGGCATATAAACAGAAATAGTTCGGAAACGGTTAGACCTACGATAAAAGAACAAACCTAATTTGACACAGACTGTGCACTTAGCAAGTTCTCCAGTCTTTCTGTAGACTGTGTAGAGGACTTCTAAGGATGCTCACAAAGAGTTCAATATATACATCTTGAATCAATGTATTACATAATTAGAGCCATATATTATAACAAGGAAATTAATTAACATTTATGCAAATATAATTTTATTTTACATGTAGAACATATGATACAAATTTTAAATATATGTCTATGGCCACAAACTATTCCGATTGTGGTAAGATAAAGCACTTTATATATAGATTTGTTATTCTAATTGAAATGAAACACTATTTTGAAAACAGTTGCAAGTTTGCAGAATTTACTACAAAATAAAATGAATATTATATGTTTTGTGATTGGAACTCAACGGTTACGTTCCATTTTCTTTTAGGCACGGCATTCGCAGCTTTATATTGGCAGCTGTTAAAGCTGATATTAAGAACATCTGCTGTCGTCATCTTTCCTTTAGGCGATTTTTATATTGCGACAGCCCAGCTGTTCCTTAGTATCTCAACTAAATAAAAATACTCACATGCTTTAAAGTGCCAAAAGATAATAGATACTGAACTAGATGTCTCAAATCAAATAAACAAACAGTTAATGATTTTATGAAAAAATAGCATATTTTAAAAGCTTAGCCGACACTTATCTTTATTTTAAGACATTGTTTTAAACTCATTGTAATATTCCAGTTCGAAGCTAGAGCCTGATTATTAAATGTAATTTAAAACTTCTGTAGCTATAGTGTAATCTGTCTCAAACCAGAACGATCCTGTTGTAAACATATGGGAGAGAGGAAAGAGAGAGAGAGACGGAACACTGTTAGGCCATTAATTGGTGGAGGGAAGTTCATGGCTGCTTTCTTTTATTTTTATCACACAATAACTGCCTCTAAGAAGTACAGCACTGTAAACAGATTCGCAATCACTGCTCAGTGCGAATTAGTTTCAGGGAAATACAAAACGATATAAATATTTAAATCAATTTCTTCGTATCCTGCACATACACCATAGATGTGTACTGACCTCGTGAATTCTGTAAGGAATATCTTCAACAGACATACACTATGTGATCAAAAGTATCCGCACACCCCACAAACATATGTTTATCATCTGATGTGCAATGTGCTGCCACCTACTGCCTGGTACTCATTATCCGCGACCTCAGTAGTCATTAGAAATCGTGAAATAGCACAATGGGACGCTCCGTGGAACTCGCGGTCTTCGAACGTGGTCAGGTGATTGGGCGTCACTTGTGTCAGAAGTCTGTACGCGAGATTTCCACACTCCTAAACAACCCTAGGTCCACTGTTTCTGATGTGATAGTGAAGTGGAAACCTGAAGGGACATGTACAGCACTAAAGCGTACAGGCCGACCTCGTCTGTTGACTGACAGAGACCGCCGACATTTGAGGAGGGCCGTAAAGAGTAACGGGCAGACATCTATCCAGACCATCACACAGGAATTCCAAACTGCATCAGGATACACTCCAAGTACTATAGCAGTTAGGCGGGAGGTGAGAAACCTTGGATTCCATGGTCGAGCGGCTGCTCATAAGCCACACATCACGCAGGAAAATGCCAAACAACGCCTCGCCTGGTGTAAGGAGCGTCAACATTACACGATTGAACAGCGGCAAAACGTTATGGGGAGTGACGAATCACGGTACACAATGTGGCGATCCGATGGCAGAGTGTGGGTATGTCGAATGCCCGGTAAACCTCATCTGCCAGCGTGTGTAGTGCCAACAGTGAAATTCGGAGGTGGTGGTGTTATGGTGTGGTCGTGTTTTCCCTGGAGGGGGCTTGCACCCCTTGTTTTGCATGGCACGATCACAGCACAGACCTACATTGATATTTTAAGCACCTTCTTGCTTCCCACTGTTGAAGAGCAATTCGGGGATGGCGATTGCATCTTTCAACACAATCGAGCACCTGTTCATACTGCGCGGGTTATGGCTGAGTGGTTACACAACAATAACACATCCCTGCAATGGACTGGCCTGCACAGAGTCCTGACTTGAATCCTATAGAACACCTTTGGGATGTTTTGGAACGCCGAATTCATTCCAGACCTCACCGACCTACATCGATACCTCTCCTCAGTTCCGCACTCCGTGAAGAATGGGCTGACATTCCCACAGAAACCTTCCAGCACCTGATTGAAAGTATGCCTGCGAGAGTGAACGCTGGCATCAAGGCTAAGGGTGAGCCAACACCATATTGACTTCCAGCATTACAAATGGAGGGCGCCACGAACTTGTACGTCAGTTTCAGCCAGGTGTTCGCATACTTTTGATCACTTAGTGTACATAAGCAGAGAGATAATAGATTAAACAGAAGACAGGCAGTTATGCAGGATTAACTTATTACTGTTAAAATATATGCAGCATAACTTTGTATTACTAGTGCAGTACTTGTACAAGAAGTGAGCTGGTCCGTAGCTCAGTTGGTAGAGCACCTCCCTGCTGTGGGAAGGGTCCCGGGTTCGATTCCCGGCTAGGGTTGGTCATTTTTCTCTAGCCAAGGTTAGTCAGAGTCTAAAAGTATGAGTGAAAGTGTGCACCATCTAGTGATTAAAACCCCAAAAGTGCAAGAAACCCAACGACAAGAGAATATGAGTTAACACCATTGCCCAAAGGCAATAAGTTCCAAAAGAAAGGCCGCCGATAAGACCAATGTAATTAAAGGTGAGGTATAAACGGAACTATAAAACAAATTGTATTCCTAATAGCATACGACCCTCTCGGAACAAAATAGATCTCCAGGTAAAAGCAGATTCAGATGATACTATTTATCATGCAGAGTTGCTTCTGATATTTAAGACTGCATTTCCTACCCCTTATCTCGAGTACACCTGTTCTGCTGAAATAAAACACAACTGAGGGCAAACCTTATGAAGTGGTGAACGGCAAATGATTGCATATTACTTCGCGATGCTTAAAAAAAAGAAACCACGAAGTGTAACCTTTATGCTACTACAGGATAATATTAATTATGAAATACGTAGACAGCAATATCTTATTAAGGTCCATTTATTGTAAAGACGTTGACACAGACACGCTACCTCCTCCAACAATGAAGCAATACCTTTGCCTCACGATTGCTGCTTTTCTCCTCCTAGTTGTTTTTTTTACTCTGGGTTTGCGTGAGTGTGTGTACATAGAAACATGAACGCTTTCTTTTAACGTTTTTTTCACCATTAAAATAATACTTAAGATTTGCCGATCACTTTTAAATTCTTACGATATTGCTGTCTCTCTTCCAAGACCGAAGATTATCAATTACAGCTGAACGTTCGATCCTCTTGCAAGTTCACACCCAGTCTTCTGAACTCAACGAGAATGTTGTTCCGCCACCCACGATGGCCCCAGCGAGTGTGTCCTCACCACACGAACGTCCCAGCGAGAGTGCGTCGTCAACGCGCAGTACAAGGAAGAACGCTTGACTTTCACTTCCTGTTCAGTGCAGCTGCACACATTATTTCCAGGAAAACCTGGCTTCAGCGGTTTTACTCTTTATACCTGGGGCTGGTCCCTAATTATCTAAACTGCGCCTGCCTGGCCTTTCTGTCGCTTTTAACAGTGAACATTTTTCTCAATGCTTCTCCTTTTAATACTTGCACTGATTTTACATACTTATTATTTATTTTATTTCTCTATTCTTCCCAGATCATTATGATAATTATTTACTTTATAATTTCGGCTTCAAAGTTAGCGCTGCTACAGCTACTGTTGCAAAACTTGTGTGCATACATTGAAGAGACTTATGTTGCCTCGATGATGAGACAATTTGATAACGTACTATGTTATTTCTAGTCGTTATCGTGTAGTTCTGTTATATCATGCTCCAACTGCTTAAGTAGTAGAGCTTGAGTACTTTCTCAGGGTATGCGCGAGTGTATTGTGAAAGGATAACACCAATTTAAATTGAATGAGAAATGTAATGTGATCTAATACTTGAGCCACTGAAGCGAGTTGCCAACTGTTTGAAGATAAAGAAGGAAACTGATTATAATTCCTAGCAATCGAAACTATAACAATTGAATTATACCTGCTTATTTCTGTGGAAGCATTCTTATAGTTTGAAATAACTGTTTCCGCAATAAAAGAAACTAGTAGCGTAAGTTGCCGTGAGTCACTAAAATGTTGCTCTGAAAGATCCCTCGCGATAGCCGCGAAACCTTACTCACGCAAGCGCGTCACTCAGCGCTTAAAATATCACACCAGCAATATCACATTATTAACGGAATATGTCTCAAGAGAGAGTGTATGCACAACTGTGAGCACGAACGAATGTTAAGTACCAGTGATGTTACCAGAGTATCACTCTGATGTAGATTACACGTCTTCTTATTACTCGAGCTCCGCTTACATTAAGACTACTTCCACCAGCATTATTTCACACCCGGGTCAATACTTAAAATCCTACGAGTACCTCCCCTAATTTTGAGAATTTCATCCACCTTTGTCTTGTGCAGAAATGGCCTACGTGGTCATGCAAACATACTGAATACATCCTTATCTGCGTTCCCAGAACCTCTAATCCAATGTGTTCAATCCTCGGCTGATATTAATGACTTTCTTTAACCCGACTTCCTAATTACCTTCTTCTTTCCGGACAAATATTTCAAGATTATACATTGATTTAATACAGAAATTATCTATTGCTATTTTTTATCGTACTATCATTTGTTTATTTAATTATTTATATCTTCCGTCAATAATTATGAACATGTAGCGTCAAACATGTGAGGGGTTTAATTAGCTCCTCGTTGTTTACATCAGGACCGTTCTTGTCTGAGATGTAGAACACAATTAAATTAGCCTGACCTACAATGCTTTGTTAAAACTTATCATTTTATTTACAAGTTGGGTATTTAGTAACATATCAAGCATATATTTTCTGAAATAAGGATATCTACCTATCTACAGTAATCAGAGGAAGTATTGTATTCCAACCAAAAATTCGATACCAAGATTTCACCAGAAATACCGTTTTCAGGTTCCCTGCATCCAAAATCAAAATTTTCAGAGAACCTTGTACGTATGAGAGAGAGAGAGAGAGAGAGAGCGAGAGCGAGAGAGTGTGTCGATTAAATGTCAAACTTGGTTTAGTCCAGCATCTTCCAAGGTTGCGACACAAAGGTTTTTAATTTCCCACCCCAAACTACCCTTTACATGGAAAAGGCTTTGCTTAAAGAATTTTACATTTGCTTTAAATTTGCATGACAAATAAAATTCACATCTTAAATTTTCTGGGAATAGCCCATGAAGATCCGTTTTAAATGTCTTTTGAATAACTTGTAAACCCTAGGACATAGACAACTCACTACACTAAAATATCTAGATTTCTTCCAAAGCATAAAATGTATTATAAATACAATTTTTTGTGGCATTAACCATTTCCGATATATGTTTGTTATTGATTTGAATTTTCCAATACTTATCCTTTGCTCAACTGGAACGCCAGACTTTGTTTTCTGCTTTCTCTATCAGTACATAGCAGGTAGAGAAAGTACTACATCCCCCCCCAAAAATTCTATACCTAGATTTTACCGGAAATATATGCCTTGAGGGCTTCCGAATCCAAAAAGGAATTTTTAGAAAACGGTCCATGTGTGTGTGTGTGTCTGTGAACAACATAACTAAGAATGGAAAGTCAAGTTCTGTATCTTCCTAAGATGCCACACGAAGATTTCTAACAAAATCCCCCACCGTAAAATACTCTTTAAATGGAAATTTTTAGGAATGTTTGATTTTCTAAAAACTGGCGCTATAGATTTTGATTAAAATCCCATATATTGATATTTACAGGAGAAATAAGATGTATATTTTGAATTCTCTGGAAACAGCCAGTGAAGTCATAATTCGGAAGGAATTTTGTATAAATTTGTATAATTGGTAAACGCTAAGTGATAGTCAAAAACGTACTACAGAAACAATTTATATCTTCTTAAACACACACACAATTTACTTTAAGTATTGTTTTTGTCACTTTAACGATGAGGCAGTATTTTAATACTTAAATAATTTCAGTCTAATTATATAATACATAAATTCAATAACAGCCCGCCTTGAAGCAATATGTGTATGTAATAATTTGTAAAATGTATGTAACAGTCATTGCATATGCTTGTACTATTGTAAACATGTTCAATAATGTTAAGTGAATATATTACGTAATTTAATAATGTAGGAGCTGTGAGAATAATAAGTTTAACTTTGCTAACAATGAGGTAACAATGAGGTAACCTTGAGGCAATAATGAGTAAGAAAGTTTAAATGCTAATAGTCATTATTGGAGCAACAATAATGTAAATTTTGAGACAGTTTTAAAATAGGCAATCAACAACAAGAAAAACCTTTAGTTAAATGCAGGTATTCTATTGGAGTAGGATTAGCCAATCAGAGACTTGAAATACAGAAATTTATAGGTTTAGAGGGTTGAAATCAATTCAGTTGCCTGCAGACAGTAATAGTAACCGGATGCGAGATGTGTCCTCGATAAATTAATTACGTATTTGTTGAGAAGAAAATAGTATAAGTGTTAAAAAGTGCAAGTATTAATAAAAAGAATCTCACAGCTCTCTATATCAGCGAAGTGTAATTTAAATCGTATCAAGTATTAATAAAAGGAGTGCAGTAAAAATTATAATCTGTGTAAGCCTACATTCTTGTCGTGTCACAACCCTGCCAATACTTCCATGTCTCTAAAAATAATACTCACGCATCCGAGGCAAACATAAATATATAATATCTAAAGAAACAGTCAAATTACAAAGCTATTGTTTTTAAACTTGGGGCAAAGGCCACCTGAAAGTACATTTGGGGCGAAGGCTTCCATTTACTATACGTGCGGTTGCAACGAATTTTAAATTTGGCTCCCCAACAGTTGAACTATAATACAACTCCTACTTCAAATCGGCTATTCCATACGTGGAGCTAAATAAAACAACTTCAAGGAATTTAATAAAAAATTAAGTTTTATTTATGGACGCCCTTTAACTGTTGTGGTCCTTAGCGTCCCATTCTATATTGGGCGTGAAAGGTCCGTAATTTTGCTCAGAGACCTCTTTACCAGGCTTGAGGTTCTTTTACGTGGCGTAAATCTACGACACGGGACCACCGGCTTTACTTCCCTTCCGAAGGAAGCCATGCTAAGAATTTTTACACCCGAAAAAAATCCATCGTCCTCGGCCGGGTTTGAACCCGCGACCTCGGGAACTAGATGCTAGCATGGTAACCGTTACACCACGGAGGACGACACAAATTAAGGAATTTTGGAAATGTCTGATATTAATAGTTCCAATTGTTCAATTCTTTGTCATTCTTTTCAAGTCTTGTCGATTTTCAGCTGTTTCTCGTGATGTCATGGAAACAGTATGGAATTTTAAGGCCAGCATATAGCGTCCAGTTCTTAAACATTTGACTATCACCATTCCCTTTGTATCTATAACGAAATTCTATAAATACAAATGGATTAAAATGAAGTAGATATAAAAATAAGGTTTAGTAAGAATAGTTTGTATAGTGAGTAGAGAAAATTATATGGGTGTAAGGCATCGGATTGGTTTTAGTTTTTAAAACTTTTTGAGTCAGTTTATAGGTCGTTTTTAGGTGATAAAAATCCAGTCCCTGGTTATGTGAAATTGTGCAGTTTCCAGAATGACTGATTCTGGTTGGTTGTTCTCTCTAGTACTAGCAACAACAATCTCCACGACCAGGAAACTTATCGCAACTAAGTTAACGGGGCGGCTCGTTAACTTGACAAGTATTTTGTGATATATTTGCAGTAGTTGCCTCCTTATTGCTACTTCAGTACGGTTCGCAAAGGAAATCAATATCATAACGCTCTGCATTCCGAAATTGAAAACCTGAAGATTAATAAGCCTCCCGTTGCTTTTTACCCTCATTTCAGCCCCAATACGCGTTGTAGTGGGGGAAATCGATTGGAAGTGGAGCGTGTAAGTGTCACTTAACGACCTAATTAGTACGTTTTGGTGCGCGCAGACTGAACCTGAATTCCGGGCATTATTCATGCATGCATGTGGGCAAACGTGCAGCTATTCTGGCAGTAAAACTGCGTCATTGCGCCGCTCTAAAGAAAAACATCTGATGTGTTGCATACACATGACTTTCTACTAACCATAAACTGTTCTTACAAAAGCTTCTACCTCGAGACAAGCTTTAATTACACATTTACACCGATTGCTATGTTATGGCTTCAAAATTCTATGCTCTGTCTACATGACCACGAACAAAAATCTAATTTCGTCTACCACTAATCTTACGAAAGTAAGCTTCATTTTAATCGGATAAACCTATCCTAAAATAGCTACATTACACATTTCGTTATAGACACAGAGTGTAGCGATAGTCAACTGAACGCTATATACTGGCCTTAAATTCCGTACGGTTTCCATGACATCACGAGAAAACAGCTGAAAATAAACAATACTTTAAAATAACGGCTAAGTATTGAACAAATCGAACCATTAATAACGGATATCTCGTAAATGGCTGATGTCACCAAAACGTTACTTGAAATAAATTGTGTTTAAAAGAGATCTACATTTTTACTTTCTCTACTACGTATAGTAAGTAGGGGAAGTATTGTATTCCACCCAAAAATTCGATACCGACATTTCACCGGAAATACATGTTTTGAGACCCCTGAAGCCAAAAAAAGCATTTTTGGAAACATGTCCGTGTGTGTGTCTGTGTGTCTGTCTGTGTGTGTGTCTGTGAACAGCAACTCAGAAACGAACAGTCGGATGAACACCAAACTTGGTATTTAGGTT
Source organism: Deroplatys truncata (assembly GCA_030765065.1). NCBI lineage: Eukaryota > Metazoa > Arthropoda > Insecta > Mantodea > Mantidae > Deroplatys > Deroplatys truncata. The sequence goes on from CM060979.1 coordinate 24,095,367, forward strand.
CAGTATCTTCCAAGGATGCGACACAAAGCTTTTCAAGAAAATCCCCCCACCCCAGAGTACCCTTTACATGGAAGATTTTTCGAAAATTTTGATTTGCTCAAAAATGGCTCTAACGATTTTGATTAAAATATCATATGTTTAAGATATTTTTATGACAAATAAAATGTATATCTTGAATTTCCTGGGAATGTCTCCAAAAGTATTCTTTATTGTGAACGACTTTTGCATAACTGGTAAACCATAAGAGATAGACAAAATTTTACTACACAAAAAATGTAGATCGCGTTAAAATACCCAATTTATGTCATATACATGTTTTTAGTTGAGTGAACCATTTTCGAGATATTGCTTGTTATTTCCTTAAATTTTCCAATACTTATACTTTCTCTCAAATTCGTTATTCAATTTTTTATGTCCTGGATATGCAAACAGAATAGAATGCGCCACATAGCAACCAGCGCTTGAAAGATTTGACTATCGCTTATAACCTACCATGTTCCCCTTGCATAATTATCAACAAGATTGACATCTCGATATCTCGAGTAACATGAAGCATATGGAGAATAAACGTTTGTAAAAATAGTTTGTACAAGAGTAGAGAAAGTCATGTGAGTGTAACACATCAGATTTTTTGAATAGTACATTTTCGTCTGTCGCTTAACGTTTACCAGTTATACAAGATTATACAAAAGTCCTTCCGAATGAAATGGACTTCACAGGCATATTCCCAGAATATGCAGGAATTAATTTTATTTGTTGTGTATATATCTTAATAAATTAAATCGAGTTTTATTTATGGACGTTCTTTAACTGCTCTGGTCCTTAGCGACCCATTCTATATTGGGTGTGAGAAACCTGTAATTTTGCTCAGAGGCTTAAGGTACTTTTACTTGCCGTAAATCTTCGACACGGGACTACCGGCTTTACTTCCCTCCGGAAGAAAGCCATGCTAAGAATTTTTACGCCCGAAAAAAATACATCGCCCTCCGCCGGGTTTGAACCCGCGACCTCGGAAACTAGAGGCTAGCATGGTAACCACACAGAGGACGATAAATATCTTTATTATAAGGTACTTTAATAAGAATGTTTAGCAATTTTTATAAAATAAAACGTTTTGAAAAATTGTTTAATGTAACGGGTAGTTTGGGATGGGGGGGATTTACCTAAAAATCTTCGTATCACAACTTTGGAGGATACTGAACCTAAATACCAAGTTTGGTATTTATCCGTCTTTTCGTTTTTGAGTTATGATCTTCACGCACACACACAAACGGACACGTTTCTAAAAGTGGTTGTTTATTTGGATTCAGGGGACCTGTATGTGTTTTTGTTCGACCACACCGTAATACGCTGATTGTATGTGACTAACTCAACTATAATGCCATCCATTATATTTCAGGGACTCATTATGATGTTACTTGGCGACGCGTCCAGCTCTCCCACACCTTTTAACACCTTCAAAGCAGCAATCCACTGGAATCCACTCCCCAGATAAGCAATGGAAAATGTGTATTTAAAATAAAACAAAGTCAGTTCAGTGTAATTTTAATATTTTGAATGGTGTTCATTTCCTTTACTTCCATATATCATTCTTTCGCGTTACGTGCCAAAATAAATAAATATGTACATACTGAGGCTTTCACAGCCGGCGTCATAACTAATAAATGAATTACAACTATCCGGGCTTGGAGACCGTGGTCTAGAAGGCATTGTAGATACGTATCCACGATGCCTTCTAGACCACGGCCTACAAGCCGGATAGTTGTAATTCATTTATTAGTCAATAAATATGGTCTGGACTCAATAGTAGTGCCATATGTTGAGTCACCAACATTCTCAAGGTCCTGCCATCGGATCAGCATTTAATTCATTGCTTGCTATTAGATATTACAAGCTGGCGTATTCTCGTTCCTGATTGGATCTGCATTTTCATTTGCCGCTAGGATCGCGCGATAACACTCTAAAGTTGGTAAAGCTGTATTGATGTGTATTATGGAATTGTCAAAGTGAGTGATTAATTATGAATTTTAGCTACGTTGTGAAACAAACAGAAATTGAGAGTATGTTTGTGTTTTTTCTAAGACTACTAATCATGATAAGACGAAATACTTTGTAGGTTCTCTGTACTGTGATGTAGGTATACTGGACCCCAAGATTAAGTGGCATATTTGGAGGTTAAAGCAGCTTGTGAACATTGCTAATCAATTGTATGCGGAACATGAAAGTTATAAAGAAATCAGGTAAACTTAAAATTATTAACGAATTCACTGTGTGTTATGGTCCCAAGTAAGAGACATTTATAAGTTAAAGTTTCAAACTTTGGTTACAACTCCTAAATTTTGTAGTGATATTACTTATGTTATTGATATTTTATTTATTTGTTGAGCCCCACGTTTGGGAGCTAATTTGCGACGGAATTATTTATATTTAACATTTTTGTAGCCCCACGTTGTGGAAGCCAATTTGATGTGGTATACTTTATAATGTTTGTGTATGTGTTTACTTCACGTGGTGAAGCCATTTTGTGATGTGATTCTTTGTTAGGTTTGTAGCTCCATCTGGTGTTAGCAATTTGCGGTAGTATTAGTATTTGTTTGAAAGAATGCGACTGTTATTTTATTTAATTTTTGTTTACTGTCCTCCGGCTAGCTATGCTCTTTTTGGTCGAGCACATCTCTTTATACAGGTTGTGTAAACGGAAAGGAGTCTACTATCCAAAGATAATACTGATGAAAGAATTTGTTTTACACTTTTTATTGTCGAACACATTCACTATCACAATTTACACATTGATCTTGACACCCGCCAAACTGAAACTGTTATAACAACTTATTTACTGATCATTCTTAATTTGCGTACTTCAACTTTGTGTATAATTAACTTTATAACACTTGGGATTTTTCATAACTCTGATACGCGTAACTTGCGAATCGATAGCCGACGTGTAATATTTCTGCTGGACTGAAGGCGACGTGTATCATACAAATATTTTCGACAAACTGACGGGCTCTACCTCTAACCTGGCCCTTTTTATACTCCTACACCCCGATATGCCTAAAGATTATAACTGAGCTGCTATTGGCTAATAAAACGCGCCAACATTAGCGTCTATTTTTATATCCAATGAAAATTATGAGTACATATGCTCTAGGGAAGATGTTCCAGCAAATTCTACAGAAAAACGCGCCAACATTACGTAAGTTCCTCGTCTCTAATAATGATAAACAGCTCACCCCCTCGCTGCATTATTGCACGCTATTATTGTCAGTTTCAGTAAGGCCGTATAAACTTACTTCTCAACAATAATTACAATCAACAAACATCTTAAATCAATATCACATAAAAATGCATATTCATATTACAATCATTCTTTACATTTAAGTAATTTGTGATACAAATTACTGCATCATTTTAACACCATATACAGCAATAAATTATGCATACAATGAAAATCGTGTTATGTACTCATAAAGAACTGTCATATCTATGGTATGTAATAAGCAAGGGTATTTGTCCCATCCCTAGCCCACGTCATTAATAGTAAATTTGACATGATGGACAATTTTGCAAGGATGATTTGGAAGAGAAAGAAAATGTAAATACATTTCCCATTTCTGTTTTCCCCTTCTTTCTTTGGTTTCCGCATCTTGAAGATTGGACACATTTTTATGCGATGGGAAACCTTCAAATATTGACGACACAAATTTGGGAAGAAGGCATTTTGTAGATGTACTGATGTAATCAGTTTGTTTGAAATGCCTTCTACAGACACAGACTTTGCCCTGGTGTCTGAAGAGAACCCAGTTAGTCTCCTTGACGAGAGATTACTATGCACAATTTATTTTTACTTTCTCTACTACGTATAGTAAGTAGGGGAAGTATTGCATTCCACACAAAAATTAGATACGGAGATTTCACCGGTGCTCTGAATCCAAATAAAGTATTTTTGGAAACAGGTTCGTGTGTGTATGTCTGCGAAATCATAACTCTAAAACGAAAAATCGGATAAACACCAAACTTTGTATTTGAGTTTAGTATTTTGATTAAAATATCATATGTTTGAGAAATTTTTATGACACGAGTCATGTATATCTTGAATTTTCTGGAAATGTCCCCAAAAGTCCTCTTCACTCTGAATGACTTTCGCATAACTGGTAAATCTTAAGAGACGGACAAAATTTTACTACACAAAAAAGCAGATCTCGTTAAAACACACAATTTATGTCAGATTATTTTTTTGTTGAGTGACCCATTTCCAAGATATTCCTTGTTATTTGTTTCAATTTTCTAATACTTATACTTTTTCTCAAATGGGAATTCGTTATGTCCTGGTAATGCAAAGAGAATGGAATGCTCCACATAGCAACCAGCTCTTAAAACATTTGACTATCGCTTAAAGCCTACCATATTCCCCTTGCACCTACAATAAAATTAGCAATAAGGTAGTTTCTGCAAAAGTTGATCTAGATTGACATGAAGAATATGGAGAATAAGCGTTTGTAAAAATGCTTTGTACAGGATTTAGTTTAGAGAGTGTAACACACAGACGTGCAAACTGCAAAAATGACTACTTAACTGAAACGTGCTGCATGTTCATTGGTTAACTTGAAACAATGCCTTTTTTCCCTCCGGTTAAATTATTTGCGATATATTTGGATCCTTATAGCTGGGAGAAAGGGAAAGTTACTTGGGGTGTGAATCTCCATATGTATATTTTATAACGGAAACCTCAACCATCTATTATTGTATAGTTCGAATCTACAACCAATAAAGGCCCATCTGAGCGCCATATAGCATCATGAACATTAAAATATATATAAACAATATTTGACATAAGTCGTCAAGACTGTCATTATAGCTGTATGCTAGAGGAGTAGTTCAGCGCCTCAATCGGCAAAAACTGGCGTTGCACAGGAGCCTGTGTTATTGACAATTCTCAGGCCGAGGTGCCAGCTTATACAGAGGTGTGAAAATTATTTTACTCAAAATAAATGTAAGTTCTGAGTTTTGACAATAATTTCCAAGTGTTTAAAATCAAATCTACGTCGTATGTGAATGACAATCAGCTATTTTTCACAGCGATTTCTTCTTTGCATCAGGAAGTTTTCTTGGTGGAACATTTATCCAACTCGCATCCTCAAAAGTCTAACAGAACAAAATGTATAATCTTAGAACAAAATATATCTAGTATATAATTTCCAGATGTGGTCTTGAATTTTCATAGACATACTAGGGGGAAAAAGACTAAAAAAGGCCATCTAAGATCCATTTCTGGCATTGAAATTCATTTGTTAATAAGGACTGACTCAGTAGTTTCATTCTAACTTTTCAGACCTACAGACAGTCATTTAATTCCGACTGGTGGAAAGTTCTATAAACATTTATCACACTAAAGCTTCAATACCTTGGGGAAATAACCTCGAGCAGTAAGCAACCAAGACTTTACTTTGAGTCGAACAATTTTTACGTCTCTGTAATATCTAGTATGCAATTATTTAATTACACACAATTAACGAGGTAAGTCTATTTGTAAAAACTCAAAGTTTTCAGATTATAGTTGGTAGACCAAAAACTTTATATAGCAACTCACTATAACGATAATGGACACACTTGTGTGAAAATTATGAAACGAGCTGTCGCGACTTTGTTAGTATTGTAGCATAATATAAAGGGTCTTTCAACAAGAATGTCCTATCTTTAACATGTGATAGCTGCAGTTGTTATTGAGTTACAGCAATCATTTTTTTCATATGGTTACAGTTGTTATTGGCAAATAGCCATGGAACGTTACAGCATTCAGCAACGCGTATAAATTATGAAAATGTATTATCAAAATGGATCATCTGTTCGCCAAACCTTCCGTGTATTGCGTGAAGTTTACGGTGTGCATAATCGTCCCTGCGAGAGAACGATTCAGCGTTTGATCGTTAAATTTGAAATAAATGATTCTGTCAGCGATCAAAGAACGCGTATATGTAACCGGCGTAAGCGCTCCAACGAAAACATAAGCGCCGTTCGTGAGAGTGTACGCGAGAACGGAAACAAATCAATTGGGGCTTTCGCCGACCACAACTTGGCGAATTCTGCATCTGGACTTGGAGTTTCACGCTTACAAAATGGCTTTAACTCAATAACTAAAGCCCAACGACCATAGGTTGCGCCATGTATTCGCTGACTGGGCTATGGAACAATTGGAAGCTGACCCGGATTTTTGTCGAAAACTCATCTTCAGCGACGAAGATGAGTTTTGTGATAGATGGATAGTTGTGTTAACAAGCAAAATTTTCGCTATCCAATGCAGATTCAAGAACGACCACTTCATTCCTAAAAGGGTACTGTGTGATGTGAATTTTGATATGGTGGAATCATTGGTCCATATGTTTTACAAGATGAAGATGGAGAACCTCTGTCAATGGAGAAAGATATCGGGCTCTTATAAGGGACTATTTTAGGCCTCAATTGGATGTTATGGATCTCAGAAACATCTGGTTCTAGCAAGATGGTGCCACATGTCATACTGCTCTCAAAACAATCGATATTTTGAAGGAGAAGTTCAGAGGTTTCATCATTTCCCGTGGTGGTGTTGTTAACTGGCCCCCGAGGTCATGTGATTAACGCCGTTGGATTACTTTTAGTGGGGTTATGTTAAATCTCGAGTTTATATCAACAAGCCAGAAGCCGTAAATGATCTTATGAATAACATCACGCGTGTTATTCGTGAAGCTGGTCCTAATTTACGTTCTTCTGTCATTGAAAATTGGGTCAACGGTATTCGCGCAACCCAACGATGTCGCGGCGGTCACATGTCATTAATTGTGTTCCAAAATAAAAAAGAAAGAAACCTCTATCACTTATAGAACGTGTTTTATTTAAGTTCAAGGATAGGACACTCTTGTTGAAACACTATACTAATTTCTGGTGAAATGCAGATATCAAATTTTTTAGGTACATACGTGGCACAAAGTAAATGTGTATGTAACAGAACGAATCACTCGCATCACAAAGGAGTATTCCCCCATTACTGTGGTTCCTAGGAAAAATTTACATTTGCAAAATCTGGAAGTGTTGTAAACTAAAAGGCATTTTCAGGAACAATAAGATTAGCACACCGAATCATTAGAACAACACGATTAAACATTTGTATTCAGGAAACATATTTTACTTTTTTTTCTACAGCAGGGTATTAGTTCAGCATAAAATGCAGCAGAACGGATAACATCATGAAGAAAAGGCGTACAAATCCCGCATTATCGAAGTACCAGTGCTTTTAAACGTAACTTTAAAACTCCCCCATTTGCCGGCAAGTTGAAAGCTACCGAGCACGTGCATTATCGGAAAGGAACAAGCGACTACAATATTGCCGCAGTTGTTGTTTTTGTTATATTGTGATCTTCCCTTCGGCGCTAGGTCCTCCATCGCCCCTCATAAATACTGTATCACCCCACCGCGCGCACTATCGGACGCTGGCAGTCCCACGAGATTTATCGCGGGGCCATACCCCGAGCGTCGACCAGGGATTCTAACCGGTACAAATCCACGAGTGATGAACACATTAGCGCCCAGCTGAAACTGCACCAGTTGTCCTTTGGCTTAAAAGATTTGTTCCACCTCTCCTACCAGAGATAGCACGCCATTTGCACTTTCCAAACCCATATACAATTCTTTTCATCTATTAGACTGGCACATTCATGAGTGTTATCGCGCATTTTCTAGGCTAAATTACCTGTTCCATTTCTCCGCTTTTACTCTTGTGAAACATCTAAATCCCAAATTGCTGGTGAATAAATTAGGTGCTATCTTCTATTACTTTATAGTGAAGGTAAAGGTAATGCTTTGGTTCTGGAAAGAAATGACGCGATCTAGCTTGACGTACTATGTGTTACATTACCTTTTGAGGGGCAGGTTTTACAGAATGAAGCAAAGTTTTAGGTAATGGCTCTGTGAAACTTGGAAAGTACATAGTATCTTGTTGAAATGTATGCCAGTTATTACACATAATAGCAGTAATGCTTTTGCCATGTTTTAAAATTCTAGGTAGCATGGTTAAGTAAATATTAATCTTGATTGCATAAATATATTGCTGTGATAAAAATATTCCACACGATGCATTTTTAAAAGAATTCAGATCAAGAATTCAGGTTTGTAAAACTATGTCTCATTAGATTTTGTTATATTGCTCCTTAATTATGGTAGAAAAATTATTGTACTTAACCTTTGAAATATCAAGAATTTCGTAAAGTTTATTTGTCAAAATTGAAGCATTATTTTAAAATAGAGCATGTGTTAAAAAGGCAGACAGATAGGTATCTTTATTGGTTTGAAATTATTGAAGTTACTACAAAAGTATTTAGTGCATGGGTCACTGATCGTTCATGCATATTTAAGATACAAGGTATGGTGGCAAAATAAAAACCACAAAAAAGACAAAAAAGAACAAGAAAAAGGAAAAAAAGATAAATTACCTTTGACTGACTAACTGAACATATTTGACCTTGCTTCGCGCACTTTAGCCAAGAAATTGCCCACGTTTTGCCAGTTCCTCTGGTCAGCCAGTAGATCCCAACATGCCAACCTCTTTCTTGACGGACTTAAGAATTTTTCTTTGAGTTTAATTATTCGCTGGTTCTCCCACTGAGCGCATTCCGCCAAAATATGTACCCAGCCCTAATCCAAATCGCAGAATGGGCAGATTCTCCTGCCAGAATCGTCAGTCGTTTTCTGTGCCCTCCAGCCCCCCAGTCTAAACCATGCCATTCCTGATCTTTCCTTTCTTCCTAAGTTAAGTATACATGCCTCTTTACTCCACTTCAATTTTATTTCATTTGCTAGACTTAGAGAAGGTTTAATTTTACAATCTGATTCTATTTTCTGTTGCTTGATATCTTGACACTTTTCTATATGTTTTTGTCATTTGTTTCAGCTCTTTGCCATACTGACCCTCTTCCTATTCTCCTCAAACCCCTTTCCATATCAGCTGCCCAAAACTTAGGAGACGGGTTTTCTCGCTGGTATTTATAACATTTGGATCGTAATGTGGAGTTATCCCCCTACATCGGCCTAGGCCAGTATTTCACTGCTCTTATTTTACAGTGTATTGTGTCTTCATAACATCCCACCTCCCTCAATACCCCCGAATTTGATGTGCCTTGTAAAACTCCAAGAACTCTTTTCCAAAATGCCACCTGTGTTTTATTTACATGCTCTGCTCTTTCCCATCCCCAAATTTCACTTCCGTGTAACAAAATTGACCTTATCATAAAGTTATATCTTTTCTAATGTATCTACAGGTACATCAGGTGTCCGCGTGAGAGTACGTAATAATTCATTTAACTGTCCTCGTGCTTTATAATTAGTTACTGATAGATGTTTGTTCCATTTTCCTCTCATGTTAAACATTACTCCTAAATAGGAGAAAAGTTTAACGTTTTGTAGTTCTAGTCCCTTGTAATACAACTTTTCATCCCTGTCATACACATAGCCATTTTTCAAAGCCATTGTTTTTGTTTTATTAATGTTTACCACCAAGCCCCATTGTTAACAATAATCTTCCAACCTGTTAATACCTTTCTGTAAGGCTTCTATCGTCACTGCAAAATTGTCATGTTATCCGCGTATAAAAGTACAGGAATGGAGACATCGTCTACTTTTAGGGCATTCATTTCCTCTGCTATTAACACGTCTGCTATATTACCTATGAATAAATTGAACAACAGGGGTGATAAAATACGTCCTTGACGAACTTCTCTACTGGCCGATTTAGGTTCAGTTATTGTATTTTGGTCTATTTTGATGCTGAAATTCACAGTGTTGTAAATTTACATCAGAGCTAAGTTTAGGGTCATTTTCTTTAATACGCTTCTGAGAGGCGGTACAAAAAGTTTGAAACAAGTTAGTAAAATCTTGCATCGTGTGCGGAGCATTTTGAGAATGAAAAAGCGCTGAAAAAAGTTTGCCAGGAAATAAAAGTTTAGAGTGGAGGGTGCCTATTAATAAGCATGCACATATCCATTTATAGCTTCAATTAATTGCTAGTGTAAACGCAATAAGTGGAATATAGGGTGCAGTTTCTTAAAGTTAATTCACATAAATTTATTATGAAAGAAAACTTAATATTGTGAAGAAGCCGCTTTGGCCCAAGGTTATAGGAGATCGGAGACGGGCAGTCGGAATTAAACAAATAAAAGTAGTGCTCGCCAGTGTAAGTACCGGAAGCCCTATCGGCAGGTAACCAGAATTTTCTGTTAATTTCTTTACCTCCGCCGTCAAAACGTGTGCCCAGATAGTTCTGGAATGTTCCGTGGAAGATTCCACTGGTTATACGAAATGTTTCAGGACCTTTGCGACAAACTCTGAGGAACGGAAACATTCGCCATCCACGACGCACAGCTATGGAGTTATTCTCTCCTGTTTGAAGCGTATCCGGTAGGATGGGTCTGAGATGCACAGCCAGCACACTGACTCTCTTTGTTTACAACCACTGAATCAAGTGACATTGCCTCTTTCTTGCTCCTTACGTATGGTTAGGTTTGGTATGTCCGAGACGCACAGCTCAATTTAACTCAAACGGGGTGGCAAAACGAAAGGTCCCAGCAGGTGATCACCTATGATTCCAGCCCAGATGTTTACGGAATACTTTTGTTGGCGATGTCTGACGAACACTACATGATGGTTCTCAACATTCAAGATGTGGCTGTTCTTGCTGTTGATGTATCCGTCTCGGTAAAGAAGACGTGCACGGGAAATTAGGAATCTGCGATACAGTAACTACTGGACAAACTGCGACGTTTTATTCTGTTTATTTATTTATTGAGCCCCACGTTTGGGAGCCAATTTTGTGACGGTATTAAGTTTATTTAAGTTTGTTAGCTCCACGTTGTGGTAGCCAATTTGCGATGGTATTAGTGTTTGTTTGAAAGATGCTACTGTTTATTTGCCGCATGTATAAAAGACAATTTGTCGCGGTCACTTCATGTTATCATTTACTGAGCGCCTACTATTGTATTTAATATTTTTTTGTTCACTGTCCTCCGGCTAGCTATGATCTCTCGGTCAAGCAAATCTCTTAATCAGGTGTGTAAACGGAAAGGAGTTTTTATCCAAAGATAACACTGATGAAAGAATTTTGTTTTACACTTTTATTGTCGTAACATATTATGCACTTTCACATATTAATCTTGACACTCGCCAAACTGAAACTGTTATAATAACTTATTTACTGCACATTATTAATTCACGTACTTCAACTTTTTGTGTAATTAACTTTACAACACTTGAGATTTTTTTTATAACTTTGCTACGCGTACATCGTAAATCGATAAACTATGCTATGTATTCACCATGACTTTTTCTGTTGAACTCGACGACGTGTAATGTACAAATTTTTCCGATGGACTGAACGAATTTGACTCTGACCTAGCCCTTTTTATACTCCTACACCCCGATATGCCTAAAGATTATAACCGAGCTGCTATTGGTTAATAAAACGCGCCAACATTAGCGTCTATATTTATATCCAATGAAAATTATGAACACATATGCTCTAGTGAAAATGTTCCCGCAAATTCTAAGAAAAACGCGCCAATATTACGTCATTTGCTCGTCTCTAATAATGATAAACAGCTCACCCCCTCGCTACATTATTGCACGCTATTATTGTCAGTTTCAGTAAGGCCGTATAAACCCACTTCTCAACAATGCTTACAATCATCAAACATCCAAATCAATGTCACACAATAATGCATATTCACACTGCAATCACTCCTGACTTTTACGTAATTTGTGATACAAATTACTGCGTCAAAACTGGACAAACTGAACACGAGGTGTGAATTCCTTCGGCTCCAGTCCCTGTACTTTCTGGAAGTGGTATACACGGATCTGTTGTTCAGAAACACCGAGTTAAATTGGATTGTGCCTCTCAGATCTACCAAACCTAACCAAACGTAAGCGACAAGAAAGAGGCGATGTCAGTTGATTCAGTGGTTGTAAACAGACAGTCGAAGTATACTGGATCTGACTTTCAAACCTATCCTACCGGATACGCTTCAAACAGGGATGAATAACTCCGTAACGGTGCATCAAAAGATGGTGGTTGCTTGAAAAAAAAATGTTCTTCTCTGCGAGATCTACCGTTCCTCAGAGTTTGTCACAGAGGTCCTGAAACATTCTGTATAAGGGAGCGTTCTCGCGAGAAGAGTCAGTCTGTGAGCGGGTTAGCGAGTGCGATTCTGAAGCGACGGAAACTGATGTTCTCCTAGTGGGTTTGTGACAATGGCCGTGAGTACTGCTGCTGTAGGAGGGATTCGGAAACGTCTTGTGTTCGAGTTCCCAGCAAGTGAAGTGAACCATCCCACCATCATTACTCCACTACACCTCGAAGAAGGTGAAGTGACAGGGGAAACTGAACTAGTTTACATCAATCAAGTCACCGTGTTAACTAAGTAAAATATTTTTTATTTTTTACATAATTTTTTGAAAAATGTCACAAATGTATTACCTTAATACTGTACCTTTGTGCAGTGTTTCAACTGCCACCGTTTAGTTGCTTTACCTAGTTCACCTTCACTAATGTCAGTTCACTATGTTAATTATTTCAAATCTTCATCATTTCAACTTCCATAGTGACGCACCCTCTTCATGCCGGATGGTTCACCTCACTCGGGAGTCGAAAACTCCCTGGACTGACTGGACTGCGCTAGAGCACTCGCTTATATAGGCAGTGTATTCTTATACAGAAGGTTCTATACCCTTCTAGAACTGTTTCAACACACTTTCTGGTGGAGGGGAAGATGCTTCCAGAAGGTTCTGTTTATCTGCCGATACCGCGCCTGGTGTTTACGCTGCGGTTATCGTTGTTTACACGAACCGCTCGGCGCCGACCTCCCGATAACCTGCGTCACATGTAACGCTGTGATGTTTATTTATAAATGTATTGCTTTTATTTTATTGTGTATAAGTTTATTTGCTGGTTAAATTTGTGTACTTGATTTATATTTTTCACAAAATCTAACTTCAGTGTTAATATGAGCTTCATTTGTACTTTCTCTGGAATCAGAAATGAATCCATATTGTTTCAATTTATGTTACAATTTACTGTGCTGCTTTTGCATCTTATATCCGTTTTAAGGCACATGCATGTTATTTTTTCCAGGAAACGTATTAAACACCACATCTTATCACCTATCTGCCTGTTTTCCTAATTAATCAAAACGTTTCCAACATGAAGCCAAACACCAAACTGACAAATTCTCCTTGTGAAATGGATTAAGTCTAAAACTTACTTAATTTTACTGCCTATGAGTTGAGTTACTCTCAACATTTTAAGTTATTCTTTGTAGATTAATGTTTTAATATGGAGTGTAAACCAAGATATAGAATCTTATCACAGCTGAATAATATTATTTAGTAAGCAATGTCTGAACGCCTTAAGTGCCATTAGATATTTGTTAATATTTTCCTAAGGACCGTTGCGAAATTTCCCCAAAAGTCAATATAGGGCATACTAAATAACAACTTACTGCTAGGATTAGTTTTGTAGAGGACTTTATAGGCAATTATAAAAAAACTAATTCTGATGGTCCCTGGGGATCGCCGTGGTCCCAAGCAAAAAAATTATCGTGGCACCAGCGGTCATGCATAGCAGTCCGCGGTAATTTTTAGCGAATGTATGGATTCATTGAAGTATATTTATTTTTTTCTCACTCAGAGCGCCTCTGTTGGCTTTAATGCTATAATGTCCGTAGTGTTAGGTTGGTGGCCCTTAGCTTTAATGTAGAAAGCGCGATTTCGTGATGTATACATTACTGAATGGGTTTGTCCTTACACTTGCATCACAGATTTCAAGAAAAGAAAGAATCATAGAGGAGTGGTTGTTCTCAAAAGAAGCTCTGAGCGATTCCTATCAGGAGCAGGAGATGTCCATTTCTAGGAAAAGAAATCTATAAATACGTATACCCCCAAGAAACACAACGGCGCTCATAAGATACGAAAGCATTGTAAAGGATGCTGAAAAAGAAACACAGAAAATTTATAAAAAATTAAGGTCAAGAAAATAACCATCTACTGTGAAGAATGCGAACACAAAACCTTATTTTTGCTTGCCATGCTTTGTTGGTTTTCATAATGAAATTAAAAAAACAAAAACTTCTAATATGCTATATTTTGATACCTTGAACATTAGAACTAAATGCATTCTTTGACAGCAATTCTAACTAAGCTTTTGCTTGTTGACATGATTAGGTTCTATTACCTGACTGTATATAAACACAATTATAAAAACTTTTTGTTCATGCTGACATTTTTATATTGAAATTTAGACCTTATTAATACAACACCAACTTGAAGTGATAAGATGCGCCCGAACAATAAATAATAAATAATATCGAATAAGAAGAATAATTAATAAGCATATAATCAAAATAATAAGAAGGAATACCAGTATCAGGGAAGAATAAAAGAGAACATTAAGAATTAGAGAAAGGGGGGAATAAAATCATGAAGAGAGAAAAAAATGTAGAGAGTAGATATTAATTAATAATAAGAACATGAAATAAAATGTAGAAAACGTGTAGTTGAGAACGAACAAACTTAGCGAAAATCACATAAAGATAGCAGACGTAGGAAAGGACAGGAAAAAGAACATTAGGAATCGCTTTAGTGACAATAGGAACCGAGTTGTGCACACAAGTTCTCAAGACAACGGGCAGGAAACCGAAGTCAGCCAAGCGCACTGAAAATTCAGTAAAGCGAACATAATTTGTTAATGTTAGACGCGAGCGAGGCTCAGGCGATTAAATTGAGAACCAATGGTAGATGGAGGAAGAATTCAGAGAGGTAACCAATCAGAATAAATAAAAGTCACGTGAATAGCAAAAAGTGAGAGAGAAACCAGAAAAGTAGGCGCGAAATATAAAATTATCTATGAAGGAGAGCGACGTTCAGACGTGCGTAAGATACCTCACTCTGTGTGGAAACGTCGGGGAGAGAAGATGAGTTGGAGGGAAAGAAGTAGATTTGTGTAGAAAACGTGAGGGAAGTAAGATAGATCTAGAAATTCAAAATATTTTATATTAAAGAGGGAAACAGTGCAGCGGTCTTCGAGTGACTATTTGAGTATTGAAAACCAGTTTAAGGCACACGTGAGTAACAGGGTAGCTAGGGAATGACTAAAGGAAAAGTCATTAGCGTAATATTGTAACATACTTCAACTTCGCAAAGTAATTAAGAAAGGGTAAGAGAACTGAAACAGTAGCAGGGGTGACAGGAAAAATCGCGTCTTGTGTGGAAAGGAAATTCGTACGAGGACATCAGTGTGGATCATCAATAAACGGGCCATTTGAGAGGAGAAAGTGAACTTCATTTATCTCCCATCCACAGTCCCTGAGGTAAGAGACCCCTGAACCCAAATTCCTCTACCTGAGTAGCCGGCAGCAACAACGATCCTCCCGAATTAACAACCCAACCACCAAGAACCGCACCATTACAACCTTTTCCATTGCCAAACCCCGCTACAAACTCCAAACCCAGTGGTATTCTCTTTACGTCGCAAAGAACACACTTGTATGAGCAATGCCGAGAAACAGCTCCACTCACGTGACCGCAGTGAATGCTGTCATTGGTTTGAGAACGAAGCACACAGCTGGAGAGAAAATAGATCCATCTTTTCTTAATTTTGTTGCTTGTTGAATGCGCTAATCGATAAGTTTAACTGTGGCGTTACAATATGCCGTATTTTTACTGCTGTTTGGAAATACAAATATGTCCATTCACAAGAAATAGGCAGTTACTGTGATGGGAGAAAACCAAACTACCTAGGTAGTGGCAAAAATGAGTGTTCACGATTATAAAAAATCACAATAAAGGTAAACCATTAAAAATTGGCAAGGAACAGATTGTTTTAAGTGTGTTCCATAAGTTAAAATAGCATAATTCGGATATTCTAGTGAACGAATTGGTTAAAATAACGTACACCGGCGTGTTTAGAAGCAAGTGTTGTTCATGCTTACAAAGAACTTACAAAAACTGGTGATGTTAAAACACCGTGCAAAAAGAGGAAGAGATCAAAAACAGTTTTGGGACAAGTATATGACTTTTTAAGTGTTCAATTTGTTCTAAAGTACATAACTTATTCTTTGAGAATGAGCCACCGACAATAAACAAAGTGTTGAGTGCTGTCAACGGTGATCCTGATTTACCAAATTTTTAAGCGAACAAGCTCCCATGTATTGCTATTAGAAATGAGGTAACGAAATAATGTTAATATCATTGTACAGGGAGAGCCAAAAGTCTACGAACCGGCTGCGCGGCGTTTTTTCTGTCCGCGTCCTCGGCACTCGTTGCCGTCTGCAGCTATCATAGAAAGGCGCGGATGAAACCATACAACAGTTTTAAAACAACTTTTAAAAGCTTTACTTAAGAACTTTATGAAAGTGTGTTTGAGGACACAATTATTAGTAAAGATTTCTGGTCCCCTCGGTCCCCCGACCTAACCCCCTGCGATTTCCATCTCTGGGGTAACTTAAAGTATACAAGACAAATCCACACATTCTGGAAGAATTAAAACAAAATATCCGCCAGGAAATTGCCAGCATTTCTCAACGTGAACTACGGCGAGTGATGGATAGTTTCCTAAAGAGGTGCCAAAAATGTATGGACAACGACAGTGGCCAGTTTCAGCATCTCCTTTCATAAAGTTGGTAAGTAAAGCCTTTAAACGTAGTTTTAGAAATGTTGTATGGTTTCATCCGCGCCTTTCTGTGGTAGCGGCAGACGGCAACGAGTGCAAGGACGCGGACAGGAAAAATACAGCGCAGCCGGTTCGTAGTTTTTTGGCTCTATCTGTATTAGGGACCGTTAGGCTGGAATAAAATGCTTTCAGGTTACCTGTCCTATATATATATATATATATAAGGCTAGTATTCAGGAGTGATTTGGTTTGCATAGCATTTCAAGTTTTGCAAGATTACAAGTACACTAATTAGTTTAAATCAAGTAATTAAATCTAATCAAGATCTTACCGATTGTTGCTAACTGGTTATGTTATATCAATCGCAGCTGAAAAATCACCTTCCTCACACATGACTGCACACTTACCTGCAAAAGAAAAACACTTCATTAAAGTGGGTAAAGTTGGCTTCAATGTTTATCTAGTTACACCATGAATGTTTTTGTTACAAGTACGAATACTTGGTTTCTCACTTATTAAAAATTACTCACACGAGCAAAATATGATTCTGAAATGATAAATTAGCTTAATGTTCCCTACGTTTTCACTTTCTGTACTCCTTATCTATTAAAAAGAAGATATATGGAGATTACACCGGAAATATACGTTTTGAGGATTCCTGAAAAAAAACACTTTGTATATAACCTTAGTATTTTCTAGGGCTACGAAGTTAAGATTTTTAGTAAAATGCCCTACACAGCAACCTACTCTTTACATGGACAATTTAATTTTCTCAAAAATCGCACGAACGGTTTTTATTAAAGTACCAAATGTTAAAGATATTTGCATTACAAATAAAACATATATTTTTAATTTTCTGCGAATAGCTTGTTTCCGAATGACATGTATGTAACTGGTAAACCTTAAGAGACGGAAAATCTTACTACCAAAAATAGAGACCCGGTTAAAGCACACATTTATTTCTGTAAATTTGAATTGTTGCGTTAAAATTTTACAATATATTCTTTGTTATTGGTTTAAATTTTCAAATACTTTTTAAATGGTAAGCCGCTGTCACTTTTTACTTTCTCTACTACGTAGATTAAGTATTGCATTCCACTTAGAAATTCGATATCGAGATTTCACCGGAAATACATGCTTTGAGGTCCCCTGATAATAAAAAATAATTTCAACAAAATCTTTCCACCCCGGCTACCCTTAACATGGAATATTTTTCAAAAATTTTGATTTTCTCAAAAGTGGCTCTAATGATTTTGGTTAAAATATCGTATGTTTGATATGTATATTTTCAATTCTCTGGGAATGTCCCCAAAAATCCTCTGCATTCTGGACGAAAATCATATAACTGGTAAAGCGTATGAGATAGATACAATTTTACTACACAAAAATGTAGATCTCGTTATAACACACAATTTATGCCATATACTTTCTTTTTTTTCAGTGAACCTTTACAGAGATATTCCTTGTTATTTGTTTGAATTCTCCAATACTTATACTTTTTCTCAAATGGGAGTTCATTATTCGTTTTCTTTACTTTCTCTACTACGTGTAGTAAGTAGGGGAAGTATTGTACTCCACCCAAAAATTCGATACCGAGATTTCACCGGAAATACATGTTTTGAGATCCCCTGAATCCAAAAAAAGCATTTTTGGAAACATGTCCGTGTGTGTGTCTGAGTGTGTGTCTGTGAACAGCATAACTCAGAAACAAAGAGTCGGATAAGCACCAAACTTGGTATTTAGGTTCAGTATCTTCCAGAGATGCGACACGAAGGTTTTCAACAAACTCCCCACACCCCAGACTACCCTTTACATGGAACATTTTTCGAAAATTTTAATTTTCTCAAAAATGCCTCTAACGATTTTCATTAAAATATCATATGTTTAAGATATTGTCATGAGAAATGACATGTATATCTCGAATTTTCTGGGAATGTCTCCAAAAGTATTCTTTATTGTGAACGACTTTTACATAACTGGTAAACCATAGGAGATAGACAAAATTCTACAACACAAACAATGTAGATCGCGTTAAAATACACAATTTATGTCATATACATTTCTTTTGTTGAGTGAACCGTTTTCGAGATATTGCTTGTTATTCCTTTAAATTTTCCAATACTTATACTTTTTCTCAAATTCCTTATTCATTTTGTTTTATGTCCTGGACATGCAAAGAGAATGGATTGCGCCACATAGCAACCAGCGTTAAAATATTTGACTATCGCTTAAAACCTACCATATTGCCCTTGCATCTACAAGAAAATTACCAATAAGATTGACGTCTCGATATCTCGATTAACATGAAGCATATGGAGAATAAGCGTTTGTAAAAATAGTTTGTACAAGAGTAGAGAAAGTCATGTGAGTGTAACACATCAGATTTTTATGTTCTGGACACACAAAGAAAATAGAATCCTCCACATAGCAACCAAATATTAAAACATTTGACTATCGCTTAAAGCCTACCATATTCCCTTTGTACCTACAAGAAAATTAGCAATAGGATTCTGCAAATGTTTATCTAGATTAACATGAAGTACATGGAGAAAAAGCGTTTGTTAAAATAGTTTGCATAAGAATAGAGAAATCATGTGACGATTTTTCTCATGCTCATGCAAGGAACATAAGTATTTCTCATCATATTCCCATCCATTTTTAAAATGTTGACTATCGTTTCAGCGTACTGTATTCTTACAACGGATTAGAAGAACAAGCTTCTATATGAGTATTTTGTAGAAGAATGAGTAGGAAAAGGCATGTGAATGCAACATGTTATATTTTTATGTTACCCAAGCTGTGAATTTCCTATCATTTCTAAGTGTTTTCTGCCTATAAGACATATACACTGTGTTGTGAAGTCTACGATAGTCGACTGGGATAGAGAGTGCATCTGTCTGTTCCTTCAGGAAGGAACTGCCAATGCTAGGGATTGAACATAAAGCCCGACAAAGTACCCTAGATCCTTCCACATCCTCTCTTGTAAATAATGACGACTGACCGATAGAAGTGAGGTATGGAAGAGAGGGAGACAGAGAAAGAAAAGATTCGAATTCATGAATGAACCATCGCCAGGCCGGGACATGTGGTTAGAAGCTCTTTTCGACTGGGAATGTGAAGGGTCGGCGGGTGTAAATGGACCCCGGGGTATGGTGGCAAAGTGCTCCACACACACAAGTAGAAAGGGCAGTCCGGCTTAGCAGTCCGAAGTCCCAATGGGAATTAATATATGCTATTTGAAGTCGAGAGGAACGTTACATGATACGGTCTGATATAGCGAGTGGGGGTGGAGGGGCAGCTCATTATTTTAGTGTGCACATTTAGGGGACACGTAAATATTGTAGGAGCCAGGGTTTACACAAACTGTCCCAAGTCAAGCACCTCTCTCCCCCACAATTCCACGGGCTTGCCCTTTAAGGTCCCGGCATTAGCGGCGACTCTTCACCTCTCTTCATAATTAAATATTCATAAACCTACCTGAGAGTGTTATTAAACCGTCCTTCTGGAACTAACAGGTGGATCCCAAACTTCTTTATGTTTTTCCATTGTGTCCAGCACGTTAATTCCAGAGTAGTCATTATCCTTTAGTCTCCGGTATCGTACTAGCGATCTAGAGCTCTCACAACCTCTTAACAGTATACGGCGATACAAGTTTGAATCCTGTATCATTCGGGAACAGCAAGTCTTTGAAAATATAAGACGAAGTAGAGACAGGTTTGTGTACATCTTGTGATTTCACAGATATAAAAAATCTGATGTGTTACACTCACATGACTTTTTCTACTCTTGTACAAACTATTTTTACAAACGCTTATTCTCCATATGCTTCATCTTAATCGAGATGTTAATCATATTGCTAATTTTCTTGTAGACGCAAGGGGAAATGGTAGGCTTTAAGCGATAGTCAAATCTTTTAACCGCTGGTTGCTATGTGGCGCATTGCATTCTCTTTCGATGTCCAGAACATAAAAAAATGAATAACGAATTTGAGAAAAAGTATAAGTATTGGAAAATTTAAGGGAATAACAAGCAATGTCTCGAAAATGGTTCACTCAACAAAAAAATGTAGGTATACGACATAAATTGTGTATTTTACCGCGATCTACATTTTTTGTGTAGTAAAATTTTGTCTATCTCTTATGGGTTACCAGTTATGCAAAAGTCGTTCACAATGAAGAATACTTTTGGAGACATTCCCAGAAAATTCAAGATATACATTTTATTTGTCATGAAAATATCTTAAACATATGATATTTTAATCAAAATCGTTAAGAGCCATTTTTGAGAAAATTAAACTTTTCGAAAAATGTTACATGTAAAGGGTAGTCTGGGGTGGGAGATTTTCTTGAAAACCTTCGTGTCGCATTTCTGGAAGATACTGAACCTAAATACCAAGTTTGGAGTATATCCGACTGTTCGTTTCTGGGTTATGCTGTTCAAAGACACACACACACACACACGAACATGTTTCCAAAAATGCTCAAAACATGTATTACTGGTGAAATATCGGTATCGAATTTTTGGGTGGAATACAACACTTCCCCTACTTACTATACGTAGTAGAGAAAGTAAAAATGAATAAGGAATTTGAGAAAAAGTATAGGTATTTGAAAATTTAAGTGAATAACAAGCAATGCCTTGAAAATGGTTCACTCAACAAATAAATCTATATGACATAAACTGTGTATTTTAACGCGATCTACATTTCTTGTGCAGTAAAATTTTGTCTATCTCTTATGGTTTACCAGTTATGCAAAAGTCGTTCACAATGAAGAATACTTTTGGAGACATTCCCAGAAAATTCAAGATATACGTTTTATTTGTCATGAAAATATCTTAAACATATGATATTTTAATCAAAATTGTTATAGCCGTTTGTGAGAAAATTAAAATTGTCGAAAAATCTTCCTTGTAAAGGGTAATCTGGGGTGGGGGATTTTCTTGAAAACCTTCGTGTCGCATCTCTGGAAGATACTGAACCTAAATACCAAGTTTGGTGTTTATCCGACTGTTCGTTTCTGAGTTATGTTGTTCACAGACACACACACACACACACACACGGACATGTTTCCAAAAATGCTTTTTTTGGATTCAGGGGGTCTCAAAACATATATTTCGGGTCAAATCTCAGTATCTTATTTTTGGGTGGAATGCAATTCTTCCCCTACTTACTATACGTAGTACAGAAAGTAAAAATATAACAAATTTCCTTCTGAATGAAGAGGACTTCACAGGTAATTTCCAGAAAATTCTGGATATACATTTTCTACATTTTCATGTAAATATCCTCATTATATGACATTTTAATCAAATCATTACAGTGATAAATGTTGAATTTTTTTCCGATGTAAAGAATAGTTTGGACGGGGGGATTCCCTCCCTCCTTTTTTAATAATTTATTTTGGTTGATCAGCAAATATACTATACAAGCCACTGATGACAAATTTACGTAACAATTAAACAATGTATGTGTTTGGTCCAAGTGACCTCACTAACAAAAATGTTTGCAGAATAAACACGTATGAATAATAAAATAATTAGAATTAATCTATGAAGTTACAATAATTAACAATATCACAATGGTTAACACTATAATACAATGTTTCACAAGGTGTCGTCTTCAGTGTAAGTAGAATGCCGTATGGTATACTGTTGTTCTTCGGTGTGTTCTTGTTTCAAGATTGTACACCTGTGCTCCTGGAGGAGAAGGGTTTAGATAAAGATCCGATGTACAAACCAAGTAGCTCATGTTGCCGTTCTGAAAAATCATTTCTGAATAACTTGAATAAACACTGCCGTTTGTGAAAATTGCAACACCAAGAAGGAAACGCATGAATTCAATGAATATAATGCCACAGGTTAGGTACATGACAAGTAACAAATGATAAACTTTTCAAATCTATACATGACCTTTGAGCTCTAATATTCAGTATTTGGTGTGGCCTCCATACGATGCAATTAGAGCTGCTATACGCCGTGGCATTGAATCAAAAATGTTCAGTAAGTTCCTTAGGGATTTCACTCCACGCAGCTTGATTCGAGCCCACAAATCTGTGACACACACTACTAGAGGAACGTGACGCACCATGTGCCGACCAACCATATCCCAGACATGTTCGACATGTCAGTCGAACGTGCAGACCAGGGAAGCAATGGTACCCGTCGCTCTTCGAAGAAGGCTTGTACATTCCTCGCAATATGTAGCCCGGCATTGTCCTGTTGAAATGTGGTCTGTGGAGATGCCTGAAGCAGGGGAGTACCTCAGGCTCTACAGCTACCGTTAGGTACCAATTGCTGTTCAAAGTGCCCTCAATTTGTAGGAGGCGAGATCGGTTGTTGTAACCTATGCCGCTCAAGAATGCAGCCCTCCAGGTTGCGCTCACCACGGTACCGACGTACACGTATGCGGTCATCAGTGTAATACACGTTGAAGCGAGACTCGTTCGTAAAGACTACATTTTGCCACTCAGCACCCCAGTGACGGTGTTCACGTACCCATTGCAGTCGGAGGAGCATGTGGTTTCTGGACAATGAAAGCCGATGTAATGGCATGCATGCAACCAGTCCAACCTGCAGCAGACGGCGGCGAACCATTGATGCAGATAAGTTCACATCCGTTGCAGTGCTCCAGCGTCGAGCCAACACTGTGGATGAAGCTGTATGGTCCGTTATGGTCATGCGGATAAGATGACGGTCATCCCGTGCTGTGGCCATGTTCCGTGGTCCAGTACTCGCTCCGCGCTGCGTAGACCTTCATCTATCCACTGCTTCCACACACAGCACTGTCGTAGCAACATGCCCTGTGCGAGCCGAAATGTCCGGTATGACAAACCCGCTTCCCAGAGACCGATCATTCTGCCCCGTTCGAACTCGCTCACATGCCGATATGGCTCCCTTTGACGTCAACGAGGCACACTTGCACTCGTTTATTGTTTCCATCTTGTTTGACAGCTCTGCACTGACTACAATGGGCGCAGCACTGACCTTGTCGGACCGACACGAGAGGGCTCTGCTCAGTCTACGTGTACCCCATCTCTCTGCAAACCTAATCACTTATTGCTTGCACACTCTTCTACACTTCCACCAAGTTTTGAGTTAATCGGGAAATTCTTTCTTGGTGTTGCAATTTTCACAAACGGCAGTTTATATGAATGTATGTGTTGCTTGATGCTCCCCATATAGGAGCAGCAAACAACACACAACTCTTAGAAAAGGTCTGATTAAAGATTTATAAAGAAGAACGGAGCATTCCAAAGCTAGTTGGAACGTTTGTTTATTGGAGAGTATGATTTAGTGATTCTCAAAACAGCAAAAGTTGTAATATATTCAGTGTGATCTTTCTAAGTCAGTTGGTGGTAGGTATTTAACTGCTTTGTTAGAGCATAACCATTCTGTTCATTGAAGAGGTATAATGGAATAGGTTATCAAAAGTCTTAGTGGGAATATTTTAGGTTTTGTTTTACTAATATTGAGAGAAATACGCCATGTTGCAACCCTTCGCTGAGTACAGCCAAACACTTTTGAAGAGGCTATAGTATTGACAATTTTTGTGTCGCGTCTCGACGAAGATAGTGTGACCGCACGCGCGAAGTTGCCTACTGCCGGCAGTGTACGACTAATAAAAGGTCCCTTCAGAATAATAGCCGCATAACGAACCCATCATGTGCCACTTCTCCGCAGTTTTTACTGATCATGAGCATTCCTTTCGGCATGTTCCAGTAGTCTCTCTTTCTAGAACAGTCTTCTCGGTATGCGGGATATATAAGGGGAGATATTATTTCCCATATGGAGTTCAGTTAGTTACGAAGTAAAAAGTGGACAGGGCCAGTGGAGTTCATTTGTGAGCTGTGACTCAACAATTCAGTTTGAATTGTGATTCGACGGATGGGTTATGTTGAGCTCCAAATGTGTGCCAAAAAGTGATTCAAATGCAATGTTTGTGCTAAGGTGAGCCTTGTGGATAAAGAAAGTGTGTTTCATAGTAACTTGCGTTCTCACTTTTGGTATTTATCCGACTTTCCGTTTTTAAGTTATGTTTCCACATATATGGGCATTTTTCTAAAACTGCTTTTTGAATTTACGTCTCAAAACACGTGAACTCTTGAAATCAAATTTTTGGATGGAATTCAATACTACTTGTACCTACTAGGTACATGGTAGAGAAGGTAAAGTGCTGTTATTCAGGAAAAGAGATTTCAAATCTGGCCTTCCAACTACTAAGCCTTTAAACCATAGGTATGCGTTCTTATCTAGTAAAAATCTGACGTGTTACATTTACATGACTTTCTCTACCCTCTATCGCTTATTAGTGGTATGTATATATATACATACATACTAAAGCTTATTTTTCTATCTACTTCACTGTAATTCAAATAAACCTTTCCAGAAATAGCTACATTACACATTTCGTTATAGATAAGGGATAGTCAAATGTTTAACAACTGAACGCTATATGCTGGCCTCAAAATTATATAATTTTACATACAACCACGAGAAATAACTGAATGTTGTAAGTACTTTAAAGAATAACAGGTAATAAACAATTCGAACCATTAGTAACGGATGTCTCAAATGGCTTATGCCACAAAAAGTTGTTTGGAGTAAATTGCGTGTTTTAAAGAGTTCTACTTATGTACTACGTTTTCATCTATCGCTTAATATTTACTATTTATACAAGTTTATACAAAATTCATTCCGAATGAAGAGGACTTCAAAGGCTATTCACAGAAAATTCAAGATATGCATTTTATTTGTAATGTAAATATTTGTAATATATGGTATTTTAATCCAAACCGTTAGAGACTTTTTTTAATTAAAATTTCGAAAATTTTTCCATGTACCGGGTAGTTGGTGGCGGGGTGGGGGGGTTCTTTAAAATCTGCGTGTCGCATCTTTGGAAGGTACTGAACCTATATACCAAGTTTGGTGTTTATCTGACTGTCCGTTTTTGTGTTATGCTGGTCACAGGCACACACACATGAATTTTTTTCTAAAAAAAGTTTTTTTTTTATTTTGGAGCCCTCACAACATGTATTTCTGGTGAAATCTAGGCAATAAAATGTTTGGGTGAAATGAATTCACTATGTACGGTAGAGAAATTAAACAGTAGTTAGTTGCCCCTCATATCAAGCAGCAAGCGAATTTAGTGATTAATTGCAACAGTATAATAAACAAGAGAATCTGTGTGGGACGCATTCATGATTACCCAAATGTAAACGAGATATATCG
This sequence comes from Deroplatys truncata, assembly GCA_030765065.1. Lineage (NCBI taxonomy): Eukaryota > Metazoa > Arthropoda > Insecta > Mantodea > Mantidae > Deroplatys > Deroplatys truncata. The sequence goes on from CM060979.1 coordinate 24,121,279, forward strand.
ACACCTACAATTTGGCTCCCCAGAGTAAGGAAAAACGCTGAGCACACATTATGTTGTTAACTGAACTGGGCCTCCCAATTGACATTAATATTATTTATCCAAATTCAGTAAATGAACCAAATAGAGCCAGTAATGGTCTATTCTAACAGTACCAACAATACTATTGGAATTACAAATGTGTCATATTCGTCAGTTTTCTTTCATTGCGTATGTTGTTTTAAGAGTAAAAATAGTTCATGGTGGAAGAACATGTTTCTATATTTCGAAGCATTGTTTTCTAGTACTAATTCTATAAAACTGTATCTGGTATTGAAAAATCCCTACACTGACACAGTGCAGCTATTCTACAAATGAATCTCCTCATGAATAAATTTTTTACTGTTAAATATCAGTAGACACAAAGGGATGGCTTAGGCGGTAACGTCTGTGGCCTGTATTCGGGAGATTGTCTTATTCTTCTTCTTTAAGGAATTACTCTCCACTTTGTAGGACTTGCACCCCCAAGAACTTGCAAGCCAATGCCTTGGGTTATGAAGTAGATATTGTCTTTACGTTGGAGTTGTTTATTTTATTTATCTCCACGTATGGACGTCAATTTTGAAGAGGACTCTAGATGTTTGTTACGTAATATGCTGCTACGTATGAAACGCCGATTTTTGAAGATGTATTTTTGTTGTTTACGTTCCAAGTTTAAAAAAAATTAACTTTGTTATTAAACTGCTTCTATACACAGTATTTATGTTTATGTTTGCCTCGGCTGCGTTAGTCTTACTTTAGAGACACGTTTCTCTTAATCAGGGCATGGTGCGACAAGAAGTAGGCTTACACAGATTCTAAGTTTTAATTCACTTCTTTTTATTAATCCTTGACACAAATTAAATAGCACCACACTGATATCAAGAGCTATGAGATTCTTTAATTTAATACTTGCACTTTGTTAACGCGTATACATAATTTTCGTTTCACACGAATACGTAATATTTCTTTAGAGAACGCATCTTCCATCCGGTTACTATCAAGGTCTGCCAGCAACTGAACAGATTTCAACCGTCCAAACCCGTAAACGTCTGTATTTCAAGTCTCTGATTGTCTACTCCTAGTCCAATAGTATACCTGCATTTTACTAAAGCTTTTTCTGGCAGTTGATTGGCTATTTTTTTAAACTGTCACAAAATTTACATTATCGTTGCTCTAATAATGACTAGTAGCATTCAAACTCTCAAACTCATTATCGCCTCAAGGTTACCTCATTGTTACCTCATTGTTAGCAGCGTTAAACTTATTATTCTCACAGCTCTTACATTATTAAATTACATAACGCATTCACATAACATTATTAAACATGTTTACAATAATATAAGCATATGCAATGACTGTTACATACATTTTAAAAATTATTACATACATATTTCATCAAGATGGGCTGTTATTAAATTTATATATAATATAATTTAATTGAAATTATTCAAGTATTAAAATACTGCCTCAGTAAGTAGCCCGTCGAAGAGCAAGCAAATTCTGGATCATGGCATATCCAGGATGTGTGATCAGTCCAATGCCTGGTACAGTGGTGAAGAAGGAAATTAAATGTAGTGATGTAATCAAAATCCGAGACATTTTTAAGAAAATCAAAATTTTTGAAAGATTTTTCATGTAAATAGTAGTCTGAGTTGGGAGATTTTCTTGCTAGGCGAATGCTGATCCACGAAGTTTTCTATTAGCTCTTTCATTACTTGACTTGTGCTTGGCTTGAGTTATGTAAATGGAGTCGGGTTACGATTGCCCTTAACATTGAAACCTGTAAGCCTTATTGTATTATTTTCTTTCATTATTCATTCATTATCTGTTTAACCTTCTTTTATGTAGGACTTACACCCTCAGGACTCACAGGCGGGTGCCTGGGGTCAGAGGACCGTCGAGGAGCAGACACTCTCATGGATCAGACAGAATATCGGGATGGGTGATCAGCCCGATGCTTGGTATGGAAGGAAGGAGGTAGATGAAGCGAAATGATGGTGAAATGGATGAAAGGAAAGGTGATGATGGGGCAGTTGATGGAATGAATGGCGGGGGAAACCGGAGAAAACCCGCCCAGACGCCGCTTCGTCCACCACAAATCCCACATGCGGGTCCCTGGGATTGAACCCCGGCTGCCTCGGTGAGAGGGGAGCGGTCTAACCACTCGGCCCGGCGCCGCCTTCTTTCTTTATCATTTTTGTTACACAGACTGGCCCTTATAAAGGGTCAATAGGTTCTTAACACGAGTAGTTCATCCTTTTTCCTATAGTGCTTTGCATTTGAAGATTATATGAGGGCAGTTTCGTTCTCTTCATTACATAACCTGCATACCGGTTCTTCTTTGAATATTCCCATTGTATGTAGGGGTTTCCATAATCTGCAATGTTTCATCAAGACCCCGGTTATTAGATTTATTTGGGAACACTTGAGATTAAGTACAAATTCAGTGAGAAGGATGTTTTACTCATCATTCGCTTACTATGCTTGCATCCCTTTGTTTTAATCCATCTCAATTGATGGTGATAATTAATCCTGTCAACAATGGTTCTTCAAACAGAATCTAAAGGAATGCCAAATACTGGTTCAACCCAGTAAGACTTTGAGTAGCCCCTTTCCTTGCACACGGTATCTGCTTTTTCATTGCCTAAATTTCCTTTATGTTCAGGCACCCACCCAAGAGAAGTTTTGTTATGTTTTGCCAGTTGTATAAGGTTTATAAGACAGACATAGATTAACTTGAATGTTATCTGATACGTTACAATAGCTTTAAAGGCTGTCAGAGAAAATCCAAATGATACTTCCTTTGTAGCCCACATTTAGATTCTCCCTGGCGCAGGTTTCAATTGCATAAACTTCAGCTTGGAATATAGTGTAATTGCGACCAAGAGAAACATAGATGCCACACCTTGGTGCCTCCCCATGTATTCCAGCTCCAGGTTCATTGTCTGTTTTAGATCCATCTGTATACTAGATCAAGCTGCCCTCAAACAATGCGTCTTGTTCCACTCCATGCTAACATTATGTTGAATGACCTGTCAAACATAATTTTGATGGCATATAGTTCCCATCTCGAGTGGAGGGTTATTGATTATATTTGTAATTGTAGTGTGGCTTAAAATATTAGGGTAGTAACAGTTTGAATTTGGGTTCAGCTGATAAGTCCCTAGGCGTGCTTTTCCTTTGATGTGTACAGGGTTCTGAAACGGCAACTCTAGGCCGAGCCCGAGAACTGTAATTATGGATAATTTATTAATTAATTTTTATTGATGTTAAATCATACTATGTACATATCTTTTTCTTATACTGCTTGTATAGTTTAAGAAAGGTGATTTAACGATATGTATGTATCTAGGTTACTAATATTAGAAGAGTTATAAATGGTTTAATGTAAATAATTTAAGCGCTATATTAAAATACCGTCCACGACGAAAGGTTTTAGCTACAGGAACAGTGTCTTCGAAGGCAGAAAACCTAGTTTTACGATGTCTCTCTGGTCACAGGGGCATTATTCATACAGCGAGGGTGTAAAGTCTTTGTCCTATTATTCGATAATTCGCCGTGACCAAGTGAGAGAGAGACAGCTAGCTTAACGGTAAATTTAGGAAAAGCCGCGATTTAGGTTAAACTTGGACCAATGAGATCCCTGTAAGTTTATATGAAATAGTGAGATGCGTCGAGTGGCGCTAAAGAATGGACCAATAGGAAAGGAAGCAGCCCCAGAAGCCTGCGACTATAAATGGATCTGCTAGGAACAAATCACGGGCATTTCAGTTTGGCATTTTGTCATTTGTGGGCAGGGAGAGATGCTGCAGGATGTGTGAGAGATATCGCGCCAAAAGGGAATAAAGACAGTTTTCGAAACACACCTAAGAACCGCTACTCGTAAAGAGTTAATAAGCATATTTAAACTTCGTGTCATATCCGCGCCGCGTTTTAACAGCGGTGGACAGTATTTTAACGGCGGCAATATCAGTGTTGTATACTACGTGGATTAGCTAAATAAAAAGAAACGGCAGTGTCACCTTTTCATAATCAAAGCACGTCTATTTCTCCTTTTGCCACGACCCGAGGTCCACGCTTCCTTTACCAAGGATAAGTCCATGCTCCCACCTAGTTTTTTAAAGAAAATTACTGCAGCTAGCCGAGGACAAAATTGCAGGGAACCAGCACACTACGAGCATCTGGAGCCAACATGGAGGATGCAGCAAGGTAAGCCGCGAGCAACGGACAGGAGGAGGTGACTGCCGCAGTTCCCAGCAAAAATATGAACCTTACTTACCTCACTTTCTCTGACAAATTGGTGTATTTTCCTGACCACAATTGTGTATTTGCGCAATTATTAATAGCCTCCTAACTACTCCTGTAATGCCTGGCACTCCATATTACCTAGTTTAAAGTTCTTTCTGCACACTTTACAATAAGTTTCAAATTCATTGCCCAGTACATCAGCAAGCCATTCTACAAACTCTGGATTAAGCGATGAATCCAGCCACTGAGAGTTGAATTTTTTGGTGGGAGGTGATAGAGTGAATCAATCCGAAACTGCAGTCACAAAACGACGAACAACCTTACCTCTATAACATGTGTGAAAGCATTTATATTCATATCAGTTGCTCTGCATTTAATTATAAAGTCATCACTTCAAGCGTTGGGAGGGAATTTTAAGCGACAAAAAAATTTGTAATCCTTCTTAATATGTATCTTTTCATCAATATTAATTACCAGACATGTGATAACTTCAAACTATTTACTCGAACTTTCGCTGATAAAGCCAATTTTTAAATACTCCCCTGACTTTCCCTAACCATCTTGCAATTCCCCGAGTTTCTGCTGGGAACCTTGTGTGTATGTATCAATGGAAGAGGAGGCAGGTTAAGGAGGGTTTCCATTGCGGTTGATGCGGTACTTTACGTGGTCCCTGTCAACATACATTTTCACTTTGAACTATCTACCCGTATGCTGTACGATACCTACTTTGGAAATTATTCTCCTTTTAACGCCTACTTTCACGCCAATATTTGTTACACGTATTCTGATTGGTTATTTACCTAAGTATGGTATGAAAATAAAATCACTCCTTTTCTCATACTACGCCAAGCTTGGCATATCTGGGATTTCAAGGTATCTCAGTCTCTGTTTAATATTGACAATTACCTGCGATTTTCAGCCAGTTTCACTTTCTCTACTACGTATAGTATTGTATTCCACCCAAAATATATCTTTTGAGACCCCCTGAATCCAAAAAAAGCATTTTTGGAAACATATCCCTGTGTGTCAGTGTGTGTGTGACCAGCATAACTCAGAAAAGAACAGTCGGATAAACACCAAACTTGGTATTTAGGTTCAGTATCTTCCAGAGATGAGACACGAAGGTTTTAAAAAAAATCCCCCCACCCCAGATTAACCTTTTAATGGAACATTTTTCAAAAATATTAAGTCTCTCAAAAATGGCTCTAACGATTTTGATTAAAATATCATATGTTTAAGATACTTTTATGACAAATAAAATGTATATCTCGAATTTTCTGGGAATGTTTCCAAAAGTATTCTTCATTGTGAACCACTTTTGCATAACTGGTAAACCATAACACACAGACAAAATTTTACATCACAAAAAATGTAGATCGCGTTAAAATACACAATTTATGTCATATAATTTTTTTGTAGTTGAGTGAACCATTTTGGAGATATTGCTTGTTATTCCCTTAAATTTTCCAATACTTCTCAAATGGGAATTTTTATTCATTTTTTTATGTGCTGGACATACAAAGAGAATGGAATGCGCCACATAGCAATCAGCTCTTAAAAGATTTGACTATCGTTTAAATACTACCATATTCCCCTTGCACTTACAAGAACATTAGCAATAAGATTAGCATCTCGATTAACATGAAGCATATGAAGAATCAGCGCTTGTAAAAATAGTTTGTACAAGAGTAGAGAAAGTCATGCGAGTGCAACATCAGATATTTTTTTCATATTCTGTTATGAAACGTTCCTAGACTGCCTGCTAAAGTTCAATTGTTAATTTCTTCGTCCAGTTAGCATACTTCTCTGTACAAACCATCTTCGTGTAATGTTCATTTTCTAACTTATATACAGTTATAATACTTATGTTACATGAATTATTTACATTATTAATAGTTATTTATATTTGCTTTATCGACAATGCTGTTCTAATTCTTATCTGTTTATTCATTATGGAGTAGGTATACCCTTTGAGACTAGTAGCACTGATAATGATAAACTAGTGGTAACCTTAACAAACTGCAAAATATATTTATTCTAAAATATTACTGTGTTGCTCTGATGTGTTACACTCACATGACTTTCTCTACTCTTGTACAAACTATTTTTATAAACTCTTATTCTCCATCTATTTCATATTAATCGAGATAAACATTTGCAGAAACGATCTTTTGACATGCAAAGAGAATTACATTTTACACATAGCGACCAGTTCTAAAAATATTTGACTAACGCTTAAGGCGTACTATGTTCCCCTTGTTTTGGGGCAATATAAACACAGACATATCTCTTAACAGCTGGTTGCTATGTGCAGCACCATTCCTTTGCCACAGATTAATACTCTTTGCATATACAAGACAAAAAATGAATAACGAATTCCCATTTGAGAAAAAGTATTGAAAAATTTAAGGGAAAAACAAGCAATATCTCGAAAATGGTTCACTCAACAAAAAAATGTATATGACAAAGTGTGAACTTAAACGCGATATACATTTTTTGTGTTGTAAAATTTTGTCTATCTCTTATGGTTCACCAGTTATGCAAAATTCGTTCACAATGTAGAATACTTTTGGAAACTTTCCCAGAAAATTCCAGATATACATTTAATTTGTCATGAAAATACCTTAAACATGTGTTATTTTAATCAAAATCGTTAGAGCCATTTTTGAGGAAATTACAATTTTCGAAAAATGTTCCATGTAAAGGGTAATCTGGAGTGGGGGATTTTATTGAAAACCTTCGTGTCGCATCTTTGGAATATACTGAACCTAAATACCAAGTTTGGTGTTTATCCGACTGTTCGTTTCTGAGTTATGCTGTTCACAGACATACAGTCACAGACACGGATACACAGACACACATACGGATATGTTTTCAAAAATGCTTTTTTGGATTCAGGGGGTCTCAAAACATGTATTTCCGGTGAAATCTCGGTATCGAATTTTTGGTTGGAATACAATACTTACCCTACTTACTATACGTAGCAGAGAAAGTAAAACGCTTCTGATTCAGATTCACATGATTTTCTCTATCCTCTATCATTTATTAGTAGGTATACAAACTATTCTTACTAAACGTTACCTTTTTATCTACTTCATTTTACTCCAAATAAACTTTGAAAAAGTAGCTACATTACACATTTCGTTATAGGTACAAATACAACGGTGATAGTTAACGTGTTTAAGAACTGGAAGCTATACGCTGGCCTTAAAATTTTATACTGTTTCTATGCAATCGCGAGAAAACAATTAGGTTGAGAGGACTTTAAGAGAGTGACTAAGTGTTAAAAAATTCCAACCATTACCTAATAACGAAAACCTCGGAAATTGCTGACGCCACAGAAAAAGTTGGAATAAAATTGTGTGCTTTAAAGAAGCTACTTTATTTTGTTTTGTGTAGTATGTTTTTTGTCTTAATGTCACTTAACGTTTAGCGTTTATACAAGATTACACAAAATTCCTTCAAATGAAGAGAACCTCACAGGTTATTTTCAGAAAATTCAATATATACATTTTATTCTTCATGTAGGTAAATATCTTTAATATACGGTATTTTAATCAAAATCGTTAAGAGAAATTTTCAGAAAATAAAGTTTCGAAAAATTTTGCGCGTATACAGTAGTTTGAGGTAGGGTGATTTTCTTGAAAATCACCGTGTCGCTTCTTTGGAAGGTACTGAACCTAAAAACGAAGTTTTTGTTGATACAACTTTTAGTTTTTGAGTTATACTGTTTACAGACATACAGACACAAACATTTGCTTTTAATTTAGGGGGTCTCAGAACATAACATATTGAAATCTAGGTCTCAAAGTTTTGAGCGGAATGCAATAGGCATATTCTATAACTTCTATGTACGTGGTAGAAAAAGTAAAAATGCCTTTTTGCGTTCTAGGGGCCTCAAAACATAATAAAGTTGCGGTAAAATCTCGACATCTCCCTACTTACTATACACAGTGGAGAAAGTAACGAGTCATAAAGCTACAGTTTCCGGGAACAATGAAGTAAACTACTGTTTCTCCAAAATATTTCAGAAACGGTATTAACCCCTTTAGCAATGAGGAAAATGCATATATCTTTTAATATCGCAGGCAAATAAATTCACGTTAGGGAGAGCGGTCTCTTGCCTTTTGTGTTTGGCTAGTGCCAGTTTAAAAACGCTTTATAGGAAAAACAGTCGTGTTGAACAAACCAAAAAGTTCTAATTTATAAGACAGTTTCGTTTCCCAGACTGCAATAGATAAGCAAGAACTCAGAGCTGTGCATTTTCAGAGATGATATTTTCCACAAGGGAGACAGGATACGTAATAAAGCAATCAGAGGAGCGTGGCGTAATACCAGCAAGGGAGATCAGAGCAAAAAGATTCTTCAAAACGCTAAGCTGAACAATTTCTGCAATAACGATATTGTGGGAAATGGGAAGAAAAAGCTAAACAGATTGTCAGGATTGCAGGCAAGAAGGAAAGAAGAAAACAAAAACGCAAGAGAAGTATGGAAGTAAGAAGAAACGCTATGTACGTTACATAGGTTAGGTATAGGCTATAAAACGGAGGGGGGACACCTGGCGCGTTGTGGCTACCATCCCCCAGGAGGAAGAGATGACATGAAATGAAAGAACCGAAGGAGGCTACAGGCCACAGAGATGCGGGGAAGTCCCTAATAGTTCCCAGCTCGAAGACCCGCCCTACTACTGGAACTGTCCAGAGAGGACAATGAACAACCCGTTCAACCAAGCAGTTCTATACTGCCCACGGGGACTACTGTTTCCTTGAAACAAGCACACGCGCCATCTGTCCGTCACCACCCTACCTCACCAAACCTAGAAGCAACATGAGGAGACGGAACGAAGGGGAAATGAGAGAAAGGAAATCGTGATAGATGGGAAACCACCGCGACCATGGAAAACCATGAAAAACCCAAGGTTTAAATATAATGAATTCATGTAATAGTGTGTTTGCCTTAAAAAAATTCTGGTGTAATTCATTCACATGACTCTCTATCCTCTATCCTTATTAAAGCTTATTTTTATATCTACTTCTAAGTAATCCAAATAAACGTTTCCAGAAATAGCTACATTTCGTTAAAGATACCAAGGGAACAGCGACAGTCAAATGTTTAAGAACTGGACGCTATATGCTGCTTTAAAATTCCATACTGTTTCCATGCAATCGTGAGAAACAACTGAATGTTGTCAGGACTTCAAAAGAATGGCTAGGTGTTTAACATTTCGAACCATTAATAACGGATATCCCGGAAGTGGTTGATCCCTACAAAATAAGTTATTTGAAATAAATTGTGTGTTTTAAAGCATTTCTTGTGTAATACGATTTCTCCTATCGCTTAAAGTTTGCCGGTTACACAATATTATACAAAATACCTTCTGAATGAAGAGCACTTCGCAGGTTATTTCCAGAAAATTCAAGATTTACATTTTATTTCTCATGTAAATATCATTAATATATGGTATTTTAATCAAAATCGTTAGAGACGTTTTTCAGAAAATAAAAACTTTCCAAAAATGTTCCACGTAAAGGGTAGTTAGGGGTTGGAGGATGTTCTTGAAAATCTTCGTGTCGCATCTTAAGAAGGTATTGAACCTAAATATCATATTTAGTGTTTATCCAAGTTTTCGTTTTTTAGTTACGCTGTTTACACATACACACATATGAACCGTTTTCTAAATTTTTGGGTGAAATGCAATATCTTCTCTACCTGTTATGCACGTGGTAGAGAAAGCAAAACCAAAACAACAGTCAACACAAATGATAATTTATAAAACTTTAACTTCGCAGTATTAACTTCTGGCTCAACAAAGTGAACATTGAACGGATCAACTAAAAGGAAAACAAGAAAATAATGAGGTTACGTTCCATCGAAATATTTTTGGTCTTAAGCTGTTGGATTACAAAACAAATTAAGACATATAAACATATTTAGCCATACCGAAACAATGCGAAATAAAAACAAGACTGGTAACATCATATTACAAGAATGAATAGCGATTGGATAAACAAGTGTTTCAATACCTACCATGGGGATTTAGAAATGCAGGGAGACGAGAACAAAATGGATAGACAATATAGACTTTGAAGACAGAACAGGCCAATGGCCTAATCCCTATAGACGAATAAACAAATAGTTATATAATAATGACTGAATCGTATGTGAATCTTATCACAGAGTAGATTTGTTATACCCTTTTCCTTGTGGCCTCTATGAGGTTTTTGCTAATTTCTAGAGCTTAAGATTAAATTAAATTGAGTTTTACTTGTAGACGCTCTTTAACTGCTGTGGTCCTTAGCATCCCATTCTATATTGGGCGTGAAAGACTGGAAATTTTGTTAGGAGGCCTCTTTATCAGACTTGAGGTTCTTTTACGTGCTGTAAATCTACGACAAGGGACCACCAGCTTTACTTCCCTTCCAAAGAAAGCCATGCTAAGGATTCTTACGCCCGAAAAAAAATCCATCGCCCTCCAGCGGGATAGACTTTGAAGACAGAACAGGCCACTGACCTAATCCCTGCAGTCAAATAAATAAATAATAATAACTGAATCCTATGAGAATCTTATCAGCGAGTAGATTTGTTGTACTCCTTTCCTTGTGGCCTCTGTGAGGTTTTTGCTCATTAGAGCTTAAATTAAATTAAATTCAGTTTTATTTATGGACGCTCTTTAACTGCTGTTGTCCTTACCGTCCCATTCTACTATATTGGACGTGAAAGACCGGAAATTTTGCTCAGAGGCCCGTTTAACAGGCTTGAGGTTCTGTTACGTGCCGTAAACATATGACACGGGACCACCGGCTTTACTTCCCTTCCGAAGGAAGCCATGCTAAGGACTTTTACGCCCGAAAAAAATCCATCGCCCTCGCCGGGTTTGAATCCGCGACAATGGCACTTGTTGCTCTACCGTAGGCCCTGGGAGGGTGGGATGAGGGAGAAACCCGAGAGGTGAATAGATTGTAGCGATAAATCGTTGATCAGTAGCATCTGGAAAGCGTTGTTCCTCTGGTTGATGCTATTTGCTGCAGTGTTCTTGTCCTCGGCTATTGCTCCTCGTCGGCGGCTGTGTTTACCATTTCTAATGTTTACCTATATGGCTAATTCTAGGTCTCAGGGTTATCGTAGGCGAGGCAAATTAAAATATCTGCATTTCCCTTAATAAATGTGGTTTATTATCAAATCAAATACTTTATGGGTGGCCAGTGTTTCCCATTATACCGATCCCACCATTTGAATAAATTAGGAGGCTAAACTAACTGCAGACGTCTTGATACCCATATGCACACACGTGCATTTGTCTAGAAGAGAGTGAAAATCAGGGGCTTTGTTCCCCATTATATACCTGAGTCTAGTGACGCTTACCTCCGCGCCTCAAAATGTAACGACATTTCTAATCGCTCCTCAGACCGCGTTACCTTGACATGTATGAGAATATTCTACTTCAACGGTTTGCGCTTACGCATCCCCATGACGCGTCAGGAAGCGGATTCAATATATCCGTATCTTTCTTTTCTCTGTCTGTCTCTTTCTATTTCTCCTTACCGCTACCGGCTCCCTGCTCATTAGCTTGGTGAAAGGTGGGCTCTACCCAGAACTATCTTTTACCTGGAATTTGCTAGTTTACACGTCTCTTACAATCTGCTTCGTACAGTTCTTGGTTGTTAAATATTTTAACATGTTTCTTGGCGAACTATATTATTACTATGTAAATTCTTGTATATGTGTGATATATCCCCTTTCAAGATCCAGATGAACGACGTACGCAAACATAGATGGGCTCCTAACGTTTCCATTTCGAAAGCATCCGACGCCTCCAGACCCACGGCGGTCCTCCCCTTGTGGGGCCCACTCGGAGGCGAGTCCTATCTGACCAGTCTCGCAAAGACCCAGGAAAGAAATCTCTACAAAGCGTACATCCAGCGCCTAGCCACTGGGCGTACAACCCTAAAACAGTTGGCAATGAAGGAGATGATGGGTACAGGAAATGAGTGGCAGGAAAGTCGTGGTAGAAAGGGAACCATTCCAGAATTCGTTACCGACCCGGAGAAACCACGAAAAATCCAGGAGTCAGAATGGCCGGTGCTGGGGATCGAAACCGAGGCAATCGCACACGTTACCGCGCTGCCTCCTTACTCTGTCAGTTCAATCTTACTGCTCCATGTAGAAATCATAGTTCTGCTTGCGAATAGATTATGTCGTTCTAAGCCTCAACTATGCTCTTGCCAAGGCCGCGCAATTCGTTTTTAAATACACGGGAATATCGCTCTATTATTAATTATTCTCAGGGGGCAGTCTCTCCTCTTGGAACGAATCAATGCTATAGGCACGTTTATACAGAAACATGAATTGTTGCTGAAAATCAGGCGCTGGAAACCTCAGCGTACATGTGTATTGTGGTTAGGAATCGCGGCTGGGTCCCTCCAGAGGACTCACTCCCCTTTCGTCGGTCATACTCTCCCTTGTCAATTATTCACCGCTACTATCGGCTGTTGTGAATTCAATTGCTAGAGGTAACCCACTGCGGCCTTCTGTTGGCCAACTCCAACCACCTCGCACAGGAATTTGAGGCAAGCAAAACAACTCCGCTTTGTGAAACCTCTTAAAACTGGCGTTAAATGTGCAAAATATATACTTTTTTTCTGAAAGAATGAGTAAAGAAATTCAGTCATCACAAGATTCAAGGAGACGTTTGTAACACCTTCTTCTGCTCCGATGAATAATAATTGTTTAATACCGTTTAACGCCTTTTCTCTTTGGTTCCCAAGGTCGCGGGATCAAACCCGGCGGAGGGCGATGTATTTTTTCGGGCGTAAAAATCCTTAGCAGGGCTTACTTCGGAAAGAAAGTAAAACCGGTGGGTCCGTGTCGTAGATTTACGGCACGTAAAAGAACCTCAAGCCTGAAAAAGAGGCCTCTGAGCAAAATTTCCGGTCTTTCAAACCCAATTTATGGAACCTAAGGACCACAGCGGGTAAAGAGCGTCAATAAATAAAATTCAAAATTCAAACATACATTTTAAAATATCCCATTATGTTGTTAATGCTGATTTTAATCGTCTGACACTAAGTCGGAGAGAAAGTATTGCATTCCACCCAAACATTGGATATCGAGATTTCACCGAAAATTGAAGTAGTTATTTTGTTTAGCTCCGCGTATGGACGCCAATTTAAAGTAGGTTGTATTGAAGGAGTTGTATTATATTTCAACTGTTGGGGAACCGAACTTGAAATTCGTTGCAACCATACGTATAGTGCTCGCTTTCCGGTAGCCTTCGCCCCACATGTACTTTCAGGTGGCCTTTGCCCCAAGTTTAAAAAAATACTAACTTTGTAATTTGACTGTTTCTTTAAATATTATATATTTATGTTTGCCTCGACTGCGTCAATATTATTGTTAGAGACACGTTTCTCTTAGCAGGGTTGTGGTGCAACTGAAGAATGTAGGCTTACACAGATTATAATTTTACTTCACTACATTTATTAATCCTTGATACAATTTAGATAACCCTTCACTGGTATAGAGAGGAGGTAAGCTTACACTTTTTAACACGTAAACTTATTTTTCTTCTCACACGAATACATATTATATTTCTTGAGGACACTTTTTGCGTGTGGTTAGTAACGCTGTCTGCAGGCATCTGAGCTCTGTAAACTTTTCTCCTTTTGAGTTTCTGATTGGCTAATCCTACTCCAATTGAATACCTTCATTTAACTAAAGCTTTTTCTGGTTGTTGATTGGGTATTTATTAAACTGTCTCAAAATTTACATTATTGTTGATCCAATAATGATTAGTAGCATTTAAAGTTTAAAATTCATTTTTGCCTCAAGATAACCTCATTGTTAGCAAGTTAAACCTATTATTCTCGCAGCTCCTACATTATTAAATTACGTAATATATTCACATAACATTATTACACATGGATACAATAATACAAACATATACAATGACTATTACATACATTTTTTATATTTGTTACATACACATATTGATTTAAGGCGGGCTGTTATTGAATTTATACATTACATAATTAGACTGAAATTATTTAAGTGTTAAAAATACTGCCTCAAATTACACGTTTTGATATATCTTGAATCCATGAAAACAGTTTTTAGAAAAGCAGTGGTAAGCGCGCGTGTCTGTGAACAGCGTAAATAAAAAATAAAAAGTAGGTTAAATACCAAAATGGTATTTAAATTTACCGTCCTACAAGCATGCGAGATTAAGATTTTCAAGAATAACCAACCTCTTTACATGGAAACAACGCGAGAACGTACGTCCTGTAAATAGCTCACAGTCAAAGTAAAAGGTAAAGAAAGGTACCGAGGAACAACGGATCTCCGCAAACGGGGCAGAGCACTGCAAGTAAGTAGCAACGGCCCGTTTTCCTCCTAGCGCGACCCCTAGGAGGAAAGGGCTATATCAGTTCCGTCCACGTAAAAATGTTAACGAAAAATCAGTACGTCAGTTGCGTCCGCAGCTACCTGCTCAGGTAGTTGGGTAGGTTTAGGTTCGATAAGACACAGCAAACACTATAGAACGCGTTCTGCTACATCGTATACAGTATAAAGGTCAAACTCAACATACGTAATAGTTATCATTCTCAATTATGCACGAGCATGAAGTCTATGACAATTGAGAAGGGGCAGCCTTTATTTGTGATCGATGGTTAAAAATTTAGACATCACAATGATCTGCAGAACAATATTTCACGTTGGGTGTGCTGCGTGAAATCTTGTAAACACTTCATAAAGTTAAATGTTAAAAATGAAATCGTTGAAACTAATCTAGAACATAACCACAACAAACCAGACCAAGTGGTAATAAACAGACAAAAAGTAAGTAATAAGCTTAAAAGAAACACTATTGAAAATTTAAGTGAGAGGCCAATAAAGGCGACTATGACGAGTTGTAATGCAACATTAATAAAACAAAATTAAACTAAGACCAATGTAGTTAAATTTATGGGCCAGAATTTTAATGACACAATCAACATTTTATGATGAAAATGCCACAAACAACATTTTTAACTCCGCTGTAATGTTTCAACCATTAAATTCTTTGTGCTTGTTTTTGTTAACTCGTGTTCAGTTTTTAGATTTTTATGCATCCCATAGTGTAATCTGACAAAACATAAGAAAATCTCATGCATTTGTGGGGTTTAAATTAAAACTGTTACAGAGAGTTCTAGATCTGCAAAATAGGAACGGAAATAATGTTTGTGTCAGGAATTGAAAATACTGGGACTAACAATACAAATCTTTCAGAGACGCAACTGATGTATAAAACTGACCGCGAGACGCAATCACACGTCACCGAAGGAAAGGTTGAGGGGAGAGACCCGAAAGGCGACCAGGCCCGGAGGAAGATGTATGCAAGCATGGATGGGGTACCTAGGTTTCTACATCGAACACATCCGACGCCGCTCGGGCCAACCGTCAAGCCTCTAGAACTCTGAGGGTCCCCCCGATGGGGCCCACTCGGAGGCGGGTCCTAACTGAGCAGTTCCGCAACGACGCCAATGAAGAAACCTCTACAGAGTGCATAGCCACCGCGCAGCCGCAACCGTCACGGTCCTGCAATCCTGAAGCAATGACAATGAAGGAGGTGATGGTACAGCGAGTTGGGGCAGGAAAGTAGTGGTATAAAGATTAACCACCCCAGCATCCGCCTACCGCCCATGGGAAACCACGAAAAGCTCAAAGATCAAAGTGGGATGACGTCGGTGATCGAACTCGGAACCTCCAGAATGCGAGCTGCATACCTTACCATGGCGCCACCTCGGTCGGTATGTGGCAACATACCCCAACACGAAGTGAGATGCTCTCCCTGTTTATCACTGTTGGAACTGAGTAGTTTCTACAGGCTCACCGATAGAACCTTCGAGCCATATTAGGAACGGGCCGGATTTGCTCTTTTTCCTGAGGACAAAACGTTAAGGATTCAAAATGAAGTACAGCATATGCAGCAAACCTGGATTGCGCACCGATTTCCATAACGCGGTGGATTAAGTCGACGTCAGTTGGAGTAAAAGGCCAGCGCGCGCAAACAGCCTTGTTTTCGCCCGACAGCGGGCTCAAGAAGCGTTAATAATGGAATGTGGACTATGCGCGCTCTAATACGGAGCAAAGTTGGCCATCGGGAGGAGTAGGCTATTTCTGCTCAACTTCCCCCTCCTTCCCTTCTATCCTCTGTAACATCCTAATAACTTAAAACACTCATTCTAGTTCCATGTTGCTCCCTCCCTCCCTCCCTCTCTCGCAATCAATCGATTTTATAGCTCAGAAGTTTAACCGTCATGCCTGTACAGGGCAGCCCCAATAACCTCTTATCCTTTTCACCATCGCTGTGTATCACAATTTCAAAATGAAAAGTATGTGTTGAATTCACATTAATTTCTCTACACAAACTATTCTTATAAAATCGTATTATTCTAGTTATTCCTACAATACAGTAGGTAAAACCATAGTCAGATGTTTAAACAGCGTATCGCTCTTTGGTCGCTTTGAAATTCGAATTTTTTGCATGATCACGAGGGAAAAATCGAACAGCCACTTTCCACTTGAGAAAGGACCAAGTGACGGTGTTCGGCGGATTGCGTTTCTTGTTTTTATTTATGGACGCTCTTTAACTGCTGTGGTCCTTAGCGTCCCATTCTATATTGGGTGTGAAAGACCGGTAATTTTGCTCAGAGGCGTCTATCAGGCTTGAGGTTCTTTTATGTGCCTAAATCTACGACACGGGACCACCGTCTTTACTTCCCTTCCGAAGGAAGTCATGCTAAAGATTTTTACGCCCGAAAAAATCCATCATCTTCCGCCGGGATTTAACCCGCGACCTCGGCAACTAGAGGCACTTGTCCGAATTTTCATGAGACTTTTAAGGACATGTTTAGCGTAAAGGTAAGGTGCATATCACGTAGGGGCCCCCGGAACCGGGGCAGAGCACCGCACACAGGCCACTCGGCCCCTTGTGCTTCCAACGTGACCCCTGGGAAGGAAGGATGAGGGGATAAATCCGAAGGGCGACCGGATGCCGACGCGCGCAAACATGAACGGGGTCCCTAACGTTTCCAGATAGAACGCACCCGACGGCACCCGGTCCCAGCCCACAATCCAGGGTCCCGCGGAGCTGAGTCCCACGCTGAGGAGAGACTGAGTGGTACCGCAAAGACACTAAGGAAGAAACCTTTACAGAGTGCAAGCTACCGCCCAGCCGCAACCCGCCGAACAGCGTCACCTTGTCCTACAACCCCTGAAACAGATGTCAAGTAAGATGAGGGTACTGGGAATGAGAGCTAGGTAGGAGATGAACTATTGCAGCATTCAACGGCGAAATATTAAATACACAGTTCTTATAATGTTTCTTTTGGTAGAACAATAATAACCAGTAGCCTAATTTATTTCTCAGAACTTGGAGAGGGCAATCGACTACCTGTACACGAAACGACGCCCCCACCTCTTACAACTGTGTACGTTCTAAAAGCGAACGACAGATACCTGTACATGTTGATATTAAGTGAGTATCCCATTGCCGTATAGGTAGACTGGAAGGATGGACGTGGCGTCATGTGCAGACAACGTGTATCGCGTCTCGAGGCAATGAAATCCGAAGACTGATAAACAGGTGAAATTTTAAACCTTTGTAAATGCACTTTGGTCCTATAGATATTTAATAACAAAGGTGCATAGTTTTCGCACAATATAGAAACCCTAACTTATACAATGATATAGAATTGAAGCTGGTAAATATGAAGATCCTGCACTCCCAGGCCACCTGGTAACCTTTTTAGAAACAACACAGTCTGTGACCATCCAGAAAAATAACCGCCTCTGTTGTTAGTTATAAAGCATCAGTTTTCTGATTCTAATATCGGCAATTTTCTCTTAGACACCCTGATAAGGAACTTGATTACTACATAAGTATAAAGGAAGTAAGACAAAACGTTCTTAAAGGAGGGTTACAAAAATATTTTGGAATTGGTATCACAATCATATCGAAGCGTTATACGCATTGTTTTCTTAGTTGCTAAACCGTGACCATATGAGGCTGTTACTGCACAGGAAATACAAATAATTCTTTAATAATTCCAATGTGCTCGTATTCTAGTACATAGGGTCTGTAAATCTGTTTGGTCTTTTAGTAATTCATAAATCGAACGGGGTGGCGTCGTGGTAACACGTGTGGCTCACATTCGTGAGGTCTCGGGTTCGATTCCCGGCGACCGCCCACTCTGAACCGTTGTTTTTCCGGGGATTTTTCCGGGTCCTTAGGGAATACTGGAGTGATTTCCACGAATTTCCTGTCTCTCCATTTTTGCTTCACCCCGTTAGGTCTGTTTCAGGGTTGGAAATGTCGGCGATGGTGTTTCGGTGCGGCGTGGCAAAGAAAAAGGATGCTTTATGTATCCTTCCCCGTCCTTCGGCTTTAGGCTGTGTGCCGGGGTATACGGACCGCCCTTTGGAAGCGAACTATTGGACCCTCTGTGTGGAGCGGGGATTCCTATCCGTCTGCCAGGACGTCTCAATCTGGAGACTGTAGGGACCCTGTGATTTCTGTGTTGTTACTCCTGGTTCTGGCCACCAGATGTACTCCTCCCTCCCGGGGGCGCCCCTTTTGGGGGGTATAGCTACAATAACCTCACCGGAACAGTGCCGAGTCCTCTCTGATCAATAAAAAATTTAAATTATAGTTGCATTATAGTTCACATCCGTCAGAATGATCCGGATTTTCAATGGTGAAAGAGTTATTAAAATCGGTTAAGTGGTTATAGGCATTTCTTTACATAAACACATGGTACATACTACTTTTCTGTCGTTATAACTTTGATATAGATTTATAGCAAATATCAAGCTTTTTGTGCTTGCCCGAGTTTAATCATTAAAATTTAAGTGGAGAACACTACATCGTTTCTTGTATGTTTAAAGCAACTTCTAGCTGTAATTGACATCGAGATCAAGTGGGAACTACCGGGTTAGTGTTATTTTGGTTTAAATTGCGCCCGCAACTGTTTGTTACAAAAGGATCATACCGAGCGTCACATGAAACCAAATCCACAATGGCAAAGCATTAGATTGCATAGCAGAGGAAGTTTACTTTGTAACCTCTCCTCGCTGAAGACATCGTCTCCTTTACAGAAACTTGTCTGCCGCGCTTACTTCTCCATTAATTTAATCAATTTTAGCCACTGGATCCTTCAAGATACCCTTGGAGCTGACAACATTTGTGGATATATAAATACTCTAGAATCAAGAGAACAAACTTGCGGTGATGGAACTTGAATTAATGGTCCATAGCTTCAATCAAAGCGTTTTTGCTACAGTAGAGAGCTAATGTTAGTTCCTCACTCGTAAACGTATACAGTGTGTATGGACAAAACACCGACAACGCTTTGTATGTTGGGCGGGACATTAAAGTGAACATTTTTCCAGAGGGAACCCATGCCCGGAAATACATGGTTTGGACGTTGTGGGGCGTCCAAGTTTCATCGGATTGTTACCGGTTTCCTAATGTAGCTATGCAACCCTTTCGCCCTCAGCGTAAGGTGGATGGACGAATTGTGCCTTAACTTTCCTGTGCACGCACTACATCTGCCCACAGTCCAAGGTTCGCAACCTAATGGGGTAGTTTGTGTTGTGCACCAGTGCAGTAACTGTACTAGTTGACAAATATCGAAATGACCGATGTGCTACTTGCATACGACAGAGTCGATGGTAATGGCAGAGCTGCTGCACGGTTGTATGCGGAAAGGTTTCCCAACAGACATGGATGGTAGAGGGGTGCCTGTACCGTGGCCACCATGGTCACCTGATCTTACAACTCTCGAGTAGCTTCTTTGGGGTACCATGAAAATTATGGTGTATGCTTCTCTGTAACTTCAGAGAAGGACCTTATCGCACGAATCCACGCTGCGGCTGAGATACTGTGCACATTGCCCCACCTATTTAACCACGTGCGTCTGCCTCTGCACTGCCTATGTACGCTCTGCATTCAAGTAGGTCAACAGTTTTAATCCCTTTTATAATTTACTGCACGGTGTGATGTTGAGCTTCTTAACGAAATGTGGAACGCACATCCATCAACATCCGAAACGTTCGCAAACTTAGACTCTTACAGCTTCCAAACATTTATTTTTGGACATGGGTTCCCTCTAAAAATATTCACTTCAATGTACCGTCCAAGATGCTAAGGGTTGTCGGTGTTTTTTCTACCAGGTGGCTAAATGGCGCCGTATTTGCGTTTACAAATAATCCTCCCTGCGTTAAGAGAGTTGCAGAACCCAACGGGGCAATTCCAAGTAAACACAGGTCAGTGGGGAATTGGCGCTTTGGCGCCCTAAAAATGGATGATGCTACACCAGCGGTTCTCAGAAACGTCCATAATGATACACGGAGACGGCTGAAACATGGTATCAATCAACAGAGACAAAATTTTGAACTCCTATTCAATGAGCGATGTTAGCATAACAGTACCGTTAGATGGTGATTACAATAATAATAGTAACTATAACCTTTATAATAGCAAGCGAAAAAGTATGACAGCGAAACATTGAGTGCACTCATGTTTGTTGCTTATCGCTCGTAAGAAATGGCTATGGTCACATATGCATAGGTCAACTAAAGACATTTTAACTATCCATCAGTCTAAAAAGTGAGTTTATTCCCTCGAAAATAAAGCCTGTGTAACTGAAGTGGAAAACGTATTAAGACCCTTAAGGTTTATTTTTGTCTATAATCACGGACAGTACACTCTAGTACAAATGTCTGTTTGTGTCTATCATCACGTACTGTATAATCTATTGCAAGCTTGGCAAATGCCTCTCAATGAGCGCGATCCGGACATCGTCTTTGCTGATAAGCAAGAGGAATAAAACTCAGCTCAGCTGGCCCCCGTATCTCAGTCGGTAGAACAGGTGCCTGATGTTCGAGGGGTCCAAGCTGGGGCGTGGGAAATATTTTCTAGCCAAGATTATTCCCTATTCTCTCCAGAGTCCGGAAGTATGCGTGAGAATGTGCATGTGCATGTGATCTAATGATTAAAGCCAAAAGTTTACTAGAAACCCAAAGATAAGAGTATACGAGTTAACACCATTGCCTATAGGTAATAATGCGTTCCGAAGGAAAGGCCGGCAATAAGGTCATCGTAGTTAAAGGCTTTGTATAAATGGAAATTAACAAAAAAATGTATAAAAAGAAACTCACTCACTAATTTGCATATTCTTCACTGACCTATGCTCACTTGTAAATTCTCCGTTGAGTACTGCAATTCTTTTAACGCACGAAGAGATATCTGCAAACTTTAAATACGGTGCGGTTGGGCCTCCTGGTACACAGTCTGTATACTTGTGGTTATTTTGAAGTAGAAGGCTGGCAAGTAGATTTCACATTGCCACAACTGCATATTCTGCCTCTGACCATATGGGCAGTAAATACAGAAGACGATATTGGGAGTGGGATGTTGTCGGCACTGAAACACGTCAGGGTTCCTTTCGATTACGTGCATAGAAATAGTTGGCGTATATATCTACACAATTTGTAGCAATTAGATAGGTAATTCAAGTAAAAAAATTAGCATAATATTAACATACGAGGGGCACTATTTATATTTTGAACCTTGGCAACTCTGAATGCTGTAGGTGCCATCTGACGTTTCCAATGGAAAGTTTGACATATTTTACCATAATCTACTTCAAACAATTTGTCAATAGATCGTCATTTGTTTTGCTTACACCAACTTGAAAATTGTGTGCCAACAAAAACATGGAATTAACTCGTGAAAATATTCGTGCAATGATTTATTACGACTTTCGACGTGGATTATGTGGCAGTACTTTATATCACAACACTGTGAATGCCAGAGTGATTGTAGTGTAACTTAACATTATTGTATGACAATGATTTGAGATGTTTCTTAATTATAAACATTGTTAGGAAATAAGTTTACACGACCTCACTGAAACTGACAATAGGAGCGGGTAACAATGAGCGAGGGGGTGAGTTGTTTATCAATTATAAGAGACAAGCAAATGACGTCAGATTAGCGCGCTTTTGTGTAGAAATGGAGGGAATATTTTCCCTAGAGCATGTGTGTCACAAGGCAAACGTCGTTCAGTTCAACAGAAGCACTCGCGGGTAATAGTCGTGCAGTCCAACAGAATCATACAATGGTTATACGTCGTGCAGTCCAACAGAATCTCTCGCGTCGTAAAGTTAGTTATAAATGTGAAATACGCGAATTAATAATGTGCAGCAAATATGTGATTATAGTGACATTAGAAAATATAACAGTTTCAGTCGGGCGTGTATCAACAGTAATTATGTGAAATGAATAAAGTGTGACGGCAATAAAAGTGTAAAAAAAATTCTTTTATCAGTGTTATCTTTTAGTAATAAATCCTTTCCGTTTACACACCCTGTTTAAGAGATATGCTCGACTGAGAAATAATAGCTAGCCGGAGCACAATGAGCCCAAAATGCAAAATAGTAAAACAATAACAGGCGCTCAGCAAAAAGATAACACGAAGTTACCGCGACAATTAACAAGACAAGAGTGCATCGATCAATTAAGTTCCACATTTGGTGACAAAGCTCCATCCTTTGCCACTGTGAAACGCTGGAATAACAAATTTAATCGTGGCCGCCGTTCGCTCAATAATGAAGTTCGTGAAGGTCGTCCAAAATCATTTGTTGTGCCAGAAAACATTGATGCTGTGCAAAAACTAATAATGAAAGATCGTCATGCGTCATATTGTGAGATTGAGGCAACCCTAGGCATTAGTTCTACCAGCGTATATAAAATATTGTATGATTATTTAGCCGTGAAGAAGGTTTGCTCTCCTTGGATCCCACATAATTTAACGCAATCTCAAAAAGATGTCCGTGTCGATTGGTGTACAAAAATGCTCAAGAAATAAATGGCGGTGCCTCAAAAGACGTATATAAGTTTGTAACAAGTGAAAAATCATGGATCTATGCGTATGAGCCGGAACGTAAACTGCAGTCGACTGTATGGGTGTTTCAAGATGAAGCAAATCCAACAAAAGTTGTTCGCACTCGAAGCAAATGTTTGCCTGCTTTTTCAGCAAAACTGCCCATGTGGCAACAGTGCCTTTAGAGGAACGTGTTTACGGTCAATGCCGAATGGTACACAACCATTTGTTTGCCGGAAGTCTTCGATGAAGTAAGGAAAACCAACAGGAATTGTAGGATTGTTCTTCATAAAGACAATGCAAGCGCACACACACATCTCGTCTAACAACAGAGTATTTGAGGTCTCAAAAAATCCAATTAATGGGTCATCCGCCACACAGTCCTGATTTGGCACCCAAAGACTTCTTTTTGTTCCCGAACATCAATAATAAATTGCATGGACAACGATTTTCGTTGGAGATGAAGCCGTTGATGCCTTCAAAGGAGGTGTCTCAAGAAGACTCGAATAAATGCTTTGACAAATGATTCAAACAAATGCAGAAGTGTATTGATCATAAAGGAGAATATTTTGAAAAACAATAAATCAGTTTTCAATCAGAAATTACTTTGTTTTAATTATTAGGCTCAAAATATAAATAGTGCCCCTCGTACTACTAACGAACACGAATTTAGTATTGATGAAAAGTGGCATTAACAGAGAAAGTATTGTATTTAGCAATTCCCTGCGCAAGCCGTCGCTTTTGCTGCAGTATGGCCAACATTACACTTAAATCAGTCTCTTGCTTGCGAGTATTGACATGTGCAAAAGATAAATGTACAGAAGAACGTCCACGTAATCTGAGTAGGCCACAGCAAGTAGGCCACAACGGTCATTTTTGCTTCTACCGTGAACCCTGGAAGGGAAGGGTGAGAGGAAGTGCGACCAGATCTGGATGAGGACGGGTGAAAACATTGACGGGGTGTCTAAATTTCCAGATCGAATGCACCGGAACGTCGGCGGTCCCCAACAGGGCCCACTCTGAGGCGAGATCTAACTGAGTAGGCCCGCAACGAGTCAGGGAAGAAACTTCTACAGAACGCAGAGCCACCGTCCCCTGGTCCTACAACGCTTAAACAGATGACAAGGAAGATGATGTGTGCAGGAAATGAGGTATAGGAAGGTCCTGGTAGAAGATCAACCACCTCAGCGTCATCCTCCGCGGTGTAGTTGTTACCATGCTAGCTTCCAGTTCCCGAGGTCGCGGGTTGAAAACCGGCTGAGGGTGATGGATTTTTTCGGGCGTAAAAATCCTTAGAATGGCTCTGAGCCAAATATAGAATTGGACACTATGGACTGTAGTAGTTAAAGAGCGTCCATAAATAAAACTCAATTTAATTTAACCACCCCAGAAATTGCCTGCCGAGCCGGGGAATAACGATAAACCCTTGGATCGGAATGGGCGGTCGCCGGGTATCAAACCCGGGACGTCCTGAATGCGAATCGCGATGCCACCTCACTCGGCATCAATCCACCAGTAGAGTACGTCTTAGGTAAAAGCAAAACATAGGGAAAGCAAGAGAAAAAAATTGTTTTTAACGTGTTTAAAAGCTTTATGAGAAGACTTCCTCCATATATGCCATTGTAACATGTTCAGATGTCACTGCTGTGCCTAAGACGAGCATATACAGAGCGAGAAAAAATCTCAGTGTACTCAAATCTTGAAAGTAGAGTCGCTTTCAGAATCTTATTAATGGAACCATGCAAGTGGTTTTATGCTAAAAGCTTATATATAATTCTAAGCATTTAAATTATAACAGTAGTAAAAAAATCTGATGTGTTACACTCACATGACTTTCTCTACTCTTGTACAAACTATTTTTAAAAACGCTTATTCTCTATATGTTTCATGTTAATCGAGATGTTAATCTTATTGCTAATTTTCTTGTAGATGCAAGGGGAATATGGTAGGCTTTAAGCGATAGTCAAATGTTTTAACAGCTGATTGCTATGTGGCGCATTCCATTCTCTTTGTAAGTCCAGGACATAAAAAAAATGAATAACGAATTCCCATTTGAGAAAAGGTATTGGAAAATTTAAGGGAATAACAAGCAATATCTCGAAAATGGTTCACTCAGCCAAAAAAAAATGTAAATAACATAAATTGTGTATTTTAACGCGATCTACATTTTTTGTGCAGTAAAATTTTGTCTATCTCTTATGGTTTACCAGTTATGCAAAAGTCGTTCACAATGAAGAATACTTTTGGAGACATTCCCAGAAAATTGGAGATATTTTCATGACAAATGAAATGTATATCTTAAACCTATGATATTTTAATCAAAATCGTTAGAGCCATTTTTGAGGAAATTAAAATTTTCGAAAAATGTTCCATGTAAAGGGTAATCTGGGGTGGGGCGATTTTCTTGAAAACCTTCGTGTCACATCTCTGGATAATACTGAACCTAAATACCAAGTTTGATGTTTATCCGACTGTTCGTTTCTGAGTTATGCTGTTCACACACACACAGACACACACACGGACATGTTTCCAAAAATGCTTTTTTTGGATTCAGGGGATCTCAAAATATATATTTCCGGTGAAATATTGGTATCGAATTTTTGGGTGGAATACAATACTTCCCCTACTTACTATACGTAGTAGAGAAAGTAAAAATAATAGATGTGCTGCTTATCGGTCACCTCCTCCTACAGTGAAAGGTTGGCATATCTTCTAGCATCTGCTCGCGGACTACACACACTTGCGCCGCTGAGCATACATAACTACTTCATAGTTATATAAACCCAGTTGTAGTGTGGTGTTTTCGGGACCGGTAGCCGCTATTTTAACATCAAGTACCTGCTGAGAGTTTTCAAATAACTTAACCCAACTGATTGCATCCCATCCCAGATTTACATGAGAGAGGAAAACCTCGCTGTGGCATCGTGCATCGAATATAGGTCTCTGCTCTGCAGAAAACAGTGCTACCGCTTCACCATGGGAGCGGTTGGTTATTATGCTGCTTCCAGAGAATTATTTCGAACTAAACTTGTCTGTCGGACAGGTTGCTAGTAATTCAGCGACTTCGAACTATCGTTCTACAAGTTCCCAGTCTGACTCGGAGATGTCATGAAGACTAAATTACTATCATAGTTGAAAATTCTGCGTGTAAAGTTTTAATGCACGACTTTATCCATTTGTTTGTGAAGATCATGTGTTAACATTTACTACACTACGCATAAAACTAAAATACAGCAGTGATACGAAGGGTTTAACCCCAAGAAATACAAAAGGACCTAGATTCGAATTTAAAAGATTTTCTCTTTATATTCGGCTGTTGGAAAGTAGGCTACTGATTTTAATAATGATCGTACGTCTATTGAAAATGATGAGCGCGTCCCAAAACCGGTGCAACAGACGAGATTGTGACTAAAATTCACAATGCCATACTTAATAAAAGCGGATTGAAGGTACGCTAGTTGGCTGGTGTTTCCACTACATTTTACACTAAGTTTGAATGAAAAATCTTTCCGCTGGTTGGGTGCTGCGTGTGCTAATACACCAAAAGCCGCATTCTAATCCGTATTTCACAAGAATACACTCATTTAGACTTATTTAAATGAAATTAAGATAGTTTCTCAAACGTTTCATAACAGAAAATGAAACTTGGATTCATCACTACACGCCAGAGACGAAGGAGCAGTCCATTGAGTGTGTGGCAAAAGGTGAATGTGTACGAAAAAAAGCAAAAACTGCTCCATATTCAGCAAACGTCATGCTTACGGTCTTCTGCGATTCTCATTGTGTGGTGCTCAAGACTCTTTCCAGAAGAGCAGAACCATCTCCAGGGAGTATTGCGCTTCGCGACAACTGGTCCAACTGAAGGATGGTATTCACACTCTATGAAAAAGAAAGTAGCCCTTCGTTGCATTAATACGCCTTCACACACGCTTTGCTGAAAAACTGTATGTCATTCGCTTCCACGTATTTCGCCTCCGCCGTTCTCTCGTATTCGACGGACTTGCTTTGCAACGATTGCATTTTGTTCTCAAACTTGAAGACATGGCTGGATGGATAAAGGTTCACCAAATGCTTATTTTATATAGTTCTACAAATTATATTTTACTTAGGATGTTAAAAAGTTGGACATTTGACTAAACCACTGATTTACAAGGCAACTATGATGGACCTGTTATACTTTATATTCTCCGCTCAGCAGGAGATGTTTAGAATGCACTGATATATTTTCAGTTAAAGCTTCCAATAGAAATTCTCTCCATAATTCTTTTGATAATAGTTGGAATATGATGTAAAAGCAAACAAAAGTATCTTAGCTAAAAAAAAAACTTATTTTCTGGCCATATGCCTACGTAATGTCAAAACAATACACAACTAAAATATATTGCACTCTAGTCCACATCTCGAAGTAAAAGAATCACTAGTGTGGCTTGAACATGTTAGTCAAGAATTCAGCACAACTGTGTCGGCAGTCCTCCCTACGTGGGTTGCAAACGGCCTGTCAATATTGGAAGGACTTCAGTTCGCATTCTTTATCGGGGTTATGACCGTAGCGCTTTGGTAACACATTTGCTTGTTTTATGGATATGTATACGTCAAAGTTTTCATATAGGACAATTTATTACCTTTTTTTTCTCAAATATATTAGTAATGGTTATAACCATATATATAATCAAACTGTCCCCGTATTTCGTCCCGTAGTTTTCAATTTTGAATGGAGAAAGAACATTAAGAATCTATAATGCAACATTTTAAGCAAAAAAATTCTAATGTGTTACATTCGCACACGTTTCCCTACCCTCTTCGTTTATTTTTATACAGCTCCTATAGAAAATTCATAGAAAGCTTATTTTGCTGTATACTTGTATTAATCGAAAAAGAAATCTCTGCAGGAATAGTTTTATTTAACATTTCGTTGTAGGTACAAGGGGGATACAGAAAACAGAATCGATTCAGATGTCACTATATTATGTTGGCCTTTTTCCATAACATCGCCGCAATTAAGCCAATAACGAAAACCGAAATGTTATTCGGAATAAATGGTGTTTTTAAGAGAGCTACAGTTTTTTGAGTAGTACGTTTTTGTCCATCTCCATACTATGGTTTACCCGTTAGGCGAAATTATACAAAATTTATACTACATGAAAAGTAGTAGTAGTATACAGGCGGAGGTGACTTCAGAAGCTTGAAACAGAGTACTGCAAGTAGAATGGTCCTTTAGAGGAAGGGATAGATGAGGGGGAGACTTGAAGGCCGATCCGGACAAAGTGCGCTAGCAAGGAAGGGGTCCCTAACGATTCCAGATGGACGCGTTACCCCGTTCCGCTCGGAGTACCCGGGATCCGTATCTCCCCGAGGAAGTGGGCCCTTAGCAGACCCGCCAAACGCCAGAGAGAAACCTATCCAAAGCGGACAATCCTCCATCCCACGACAACACACCGAACGCCATCAACTCTGTAACGGATGAAAGGTAACGCTGTGGACAGCAAATTTGTCCTCATAATATAAAAGACCTTAACTTCAGTTTATACAATTTTGCAAGAGAGGCTTGTTTCTAAATCTGTTTTTGCTCTGAATTTTCATAGGAATACCTTCAGACTGCTTTGAAGACAATTAGGTTACAGAAAATTAATAAGGATATAACATGGATACATGCCAGTCACATGGGTGTCTGAAAACTAGAATACAAAGGACTTGCTGTTTTTCTAATTTAAAGATTTATTACAAACCAATACGAAATTCCTGTTAGTTTACCTTACTTCCAAAGAAATTAATGGACAGTTTAGTCATTTGTCTTCAGCATTTAAATTCACAAACAAAATGTAAAATATCTGATACAAAACACATAATTCATGTTGATACAACTTATTTAAAAGCATACACTTTTGTTTGGGCTTATAGAAAAGAGTTTTAATTTTTAAATGTAAATACTATTTAATAGAAGGCTGATAGTCTGTATTATATGTACTTCTAACATTACTGCTCTTGTAACTTGTCCAATTTAAACTTCACATATTCTCGCAACAGGTACATCTGAAACCTGAATATCAGTCCAACATTTAAATCAATTTTTAAGAATAAAAGGAAACAGTATCTTTATAATATTTTCGTTCTCGGCGCACGTGTTGCATCCCACATCTTAATGTATTAGCAATAAGAAACTTTAGCTCAATACGATCACCATTATAACTTGTTTTATAGATCAAACCATATTGACGTCCTCTTGCCACAAGTTGTACCTTTTGGTTTAAATATGGTCTTGGTTTAATTTTATTTATTTTCTGGGTGGCGGTAGGATTTTTCGAATCAATACATCTTTACGACCAATACATTTTTACTTTCTCTACTACATATAGTAAGTAGGGGAAGTATTGTATTCCACCCAAAAATTCTATACCGAGATTTCACCGGAAACACATGCATTTTTGAAAACATGTCCGTGTGTGTATCTGTGTGTCGTCGGATAAACACCAAACTTGGTATTTAGGTTCAGTATCTTCCAGAGATGCGACACGAAGGTCTTCAAAAAATCCACCCAACCCATAATCCCTTTACATAGAACATTCTTCGAAAATTGTAATTTTCTCAAAAATGACTAACGATTTTTATTTAAATATCACATGTTTAAAATATTTTCATGACAAATGAAATCTATTATTTAAAATTTTCTGGGAATGTCTCCAAAAGTATCCTTCATTGCGAACGACTTTTGCATAACTGTAAACCATAAGAGATTGACAAACTTTTACGACATAAAAATGTAGATCGCGTTAAAATACACAATTTCTGTCATATACATTTTAGTTGTTGAGTGAACCATTTTCAAGATATTGCTTGTTATTCCCTTAAATGTTTCAGTACTTATACTTCTTCTCAAATTCGTTATTAATTTTTTTTTGTCCTGGTAATGCAAAGTGAATGGAATGCTCCACATAGCAACCAGCTCTTAAAATATTTGACTATCACTTAAAGCCTAGCAATTCCCCTGGCATCTACAAGAAATTTAGCAATAAGATTAACATCTCTATATCTGGATTAGCATGAAGCATATGGAGAATAAGCGTTTGTAAAAATAGTTTGTACAAGAGTAGAGAAAGTCCTGCGAGTGTAACAGATCAGATTTTTTAAATTTGCCAGTTCAGCAGTGTCCTGGAAATCATCAAAGTCATATTACATATGACTCATATACATTTGCTGTCTTCTTCAGAGAGAGCTCTACCTGGTGATGGAAGAAATCGGCTAACACGAAGATATGTTCTTGTCTCACATAATTCAGCTATATTTCTTGTGTAGCAACTTCGCTCTGATTTTACTAGGTGGGTATGTAATTGGAGCTATATCAGTTGCGTCCACGTAAACATGCTTACGAAATGTCAGTACGTCAGTTGCGTCCACAGCTGGTAGCTTGGATAGGTTTAGGTTCTTCGAATCAAACACTATAGAACGCTTTCTGCGAGAGACAGAACAAAGCACTGTTAAGAAAGCTTTCTGCTACGTCATATACGTCAAACTGGACATACGTAATAGTTCTCATTCTCAGTTGTGCACGGGCCATGGAGCCCATGAGAAGTGAGAAGGGGAAGCCTTTATTTTGTAACCAACATTTTTAACCTCTTTGTTTTTTTGTTAACTCGTGTTCAGTGGTTCTTAAATTTTTATGCATAACACAATGTAATCTAACAAAACATAACAAAATGTCATCCACTTGTGGGTTTAAATTTAAAATGTTACAGACAATCCTAAGTCTGCAGAATAGGAAGGGAAATGTTGTTTGTGCCAGGAATTTAAGATACACGGACTAACTATTCAAACATTTTAGAGACGCAACTGACGTATAAAACTGACCGCGGGACGCAATCGCCGGTCACCGATGTAATGAAGCTCAGCAATGTCCAGGTTTTGTTTTGCGCTGCACAGTTTCGAGCCACAAACCATTTTTTTATCCATTTTCTTGGAAAATAAAGCGTAGAATGCAGAAATAATATATTCTTGTTTTCTATCGGCAATAGCTTCATGCCAGACAACAGCCATTGACTTTGCATCACCATTATCATATTCGTTCCAACGAGAGGAACACGGTTGGTAGGCGCTCCTTGCGAGATAATTTCTGCTTAAACAATTAATTATTTGTGTGTATCGCGAAATTCCATACTATTTACGTTAGATTATATTCAAAATTAATTAACTCAACTGATGGTGTTACTTTTAAGTATGTTTCCCGGAGCACTTCATAGTTATAAACACAAATGCAAATTCACAGAACTAGCAGTCTGCATCAGGCGCGCTTTCTTTGCAATACTTTACAACTACTTGACATTTTATACATCGCTAGAAACAGAAGTTAGAATATCAGGGTAATAAACAAAACACCTCAACTCTATGCAAATTTAATACCGACATCTCTATGTACACAATATTTAGATGCTCCATAAAACATACAAGCGCAAGTCCAATTTATGAAACGAAATGCCTTAACTCCATTGTACTTGAGGTTATCTAAATTATAATGAGGAGTTAAAACTTTTTAAATTAGTAATAACATAACAGACCTGTAGATAAGCAAAAATAAACTTCGGCATAGGGCAGTAAAATGTGAAATATGGTATTTTTACTCGGAATACGATGTATAACGTCCTCTGAACAAAGAAAACCTGATGTATTACACTCACATGAATTTCTCTACTCTTATACAAACTATTTTTACAAACGCTTATTCTCCATGCGCTTCATGTTAATCGAGATATCCAGATGTTAATCTTATTGCTAATTTTCTTGTAGATGAAAGGAGAATTGGTAGGCTTTAAGCGATAGTCAAATGTTTTAAGAGCTGTTTGCTATGTGGGGCATTCCATTCTCTTTGCATGTCCAGGACATAAAAAAATGAATAACGAATTTGAGAAAAAGTATAAGTATTGGAAAATTTAAGGGAATAACAAGTAATATCTCGAAAATGGTTCACTCAACACCAAAAATTTATATGACATAAATTGTGTATTTTAACGCGATCTACATTTTTTGTGTAGTAACATTTTGTCTATCTCTTATGGTTTACCAGTTATGCAAAAGTCGTTCACAATGAAGAATACTTTTGGAGACATTCCCAGAAAATTCGAGATATACATTTCATTTGTCATGAAAATATCTTAAACATATGATATTTTAATTAAAATCGTTAGAGCGATTTTTGAGAAAATTAAAATTATCTCTGGAAGATACTGAACCTAAATACCAAGTTTGGTGTTCATCCGATTGTTCGTTTCTGAGGTATGCTGTTCACACACACACACACAGACACACACACGGACATGTTTCCAAAAATGCTTTTTTTGTATTCAGGGGTTATCAAAACATGTATTTCCGGTGAAATCTCGATATTGAATTTTTGGATGGAATACAATACTTCCCCTGCTTACTATACGTAGTAGAGAAAGTAAAAATCACCTAAACACAATTTCTGGAAAAAGTGGAGTTAGGTTCTTCTGTTTTATGAAGTAAATTCGTTTTAGAAGGGGAACCACCCCAGCATTGGCATACCAACCAGGGAAAATCCCTCAAAACCGATTGTCAGAGAACCCGGGACCTCCGAATGCGAGGCTCACACGTTACTGCAGAGCCTACTTGCTCGTGAAGGAGTAAAGCTGTTCACAGAATTCAAGATACACATTTTATTTATCATGCATATGTCCTAAGCATATAGGTTGTGGATTAGGAGATTTATCAATGGAGGAATAGCGGTTTTAATCTCCCCTTAAGAAGAACAGGCGTAAACAATGTTTTCTTGGTATTCCGACAGAGACCGCCTCTTCATTTTTCTTCCAGCCGAGGTTTAGCCCGTAAGTCGAAGGGCGATATATTGGCTTCAGAAAGAATGAAGAGGCGATCTATAACGGAAGCTCAAGAAAACATAGACCCTACTGTAGAAGTCTTCGAATTCATTTAAGCATCAATAATACTGTAGAAAGACGCAAGCAATAACCCCGCAATCACAAAAATTTCATGTCCTATATATCGCCCATTTTACGACATCCTATATGGCTTTGTTGACGCCCTATAAAAATGATGTGCTGCTTTTATATTACATACTCTAAACCTTAAGAATTTCTTTCTTGTAGAATAAGCTGGCGGCTCGCACCACTGATTTATGTCTGCGAAAACTCTTGTATGCTATATACCAGTTCCCAATTCTGTGAATTATTTTTCCTTAGGAACTTGTTAACAATAGAGGTGCTTAATTTTAACAAAACACGTATAATTTAGGAGTCAGAGGAGTATAGAAAATTTGGGACTTTTTACGACCTTTAGAAGCGATACATTTTCATACAAATAATTTGTTTTATGAATATAAAGAACTAGAAACTGAGGCAGTATGTTTAGCACTTAAATGATTATAGTCTAATTATATAATATAAAGTCAATAACAGCCCTCAATAAAGCAATATGTGTATATAACAATATATAAAAAGTGTATACTACGGTCATTGTAAATGTTTATATTATTGTATACATGTGTAACAATGTTATGTGAATGTATTACGCGTTTTAATAATGTAGGAGCTATGAGAATAATGGGTTAAAAGTTGCTAACAATGAGGTAACCTTGAGACAATAAAGAGTAAGAAAGTTAATAATGCTACTAGTCATTATTGGAACAACAATAATGTATATTTTGTGACAGTTTATAAAATAGCCAATCAACAACCAGAAAAAGCTTTAGTTAAATGAAGGTATCCTATTGGACTAGGATTAGCCAAACAGAGACTTGAAATACAGAAATTTACAAATTTAGGCGCTAGAAATCAAGTCAGTTGCTTGTAGACCACTTATAACTGGACGTGTTGGTTGTAGACAGTGTTGCTAACCGGACGCGAGATGCGTCCTCGAGAAGTATAATACGTATTCAATTGAGACGAAAATAGTTTACGTGTTTAAAAAGTGCAAGTATTTAATAAAAGAATCATACAGCTGTCTATATCAGTGAAGTGTTATTTAAATCGTGCCAAGCATTAATAACTGGAGTCAAGAAAAACTTAAAATCTATGTAAGCCTACATTCTTCAGTCGCACCGCTCCCTGCAAAGAGAAACATGTCTCTAACAATAATACTGACGCAGCCGAGGCAAACAAATATATAATATTTAAAGAAACAGTCAAATTAGAAAGTTAATATTTTTAAACATTTGGTGCGAAGGCTACCGGAAACCTTTTACCATACGTGAGTTTGCAACTACTTCAAGTTCGGCTCCCCAACAGTTGAACTACAATACAACTCCTACTTCAAATTGGCTTTCCATACGTGAAGTAACAAACCATCATCTTCAAATTGGCGCCCAAAGCGTGGGGCAAATAACAATGCAACTCCTTCATACAACAAACAAACCTTCTTCAAAACACACACATTTTCAGGGCCAACAAATACTGTGACAAATATTATCAGACATCACATTTTAATCGTTAAACAGAAACACCGTAACCTCTTCGAGAAATAAATACGTCAGCACCAAAGGTTCTTAAGCAGTGGCGGCTCGTAGTGTACACTTTGGGTTGTCACATAATTTTAGTCAGACAGACCTAAAAATATGAAGGCTTTTTTTTTTTTTTACTCAGTACCGTTTTAATATTTTGCCGCTGATGTCGCGACTTCCAGTATGCGCGATTACTTTCTCCGTTCATTAGGAAGCCAGAGGCAGCTGTTAGCGATCGTTACTTTGTATTTTCCTGTTGCTAGAGCTTTTCGAAATATTAAAACAATTGAACGACTCGCCGACTGTGAAGCGAGAACCTTGATTTGTTGTTTCAATGCGAAAAATGTTACGCCAGAAAACATTTATCGCCAATTGTGTGATGGTTATGGATAAATAATGAGTGACAATGCCTGGTCACACATCGCCAAACAAACTCAGGATCTTCTGATGGCATCGTTTAGTTGGGAACAACTCGATCACCCTCTCTACAGTCTAGATTTGGCACTGTGCGATCCTCATCTGTTTCTTAATCTGAAGAAATTCCTTAATGGAAAACATTTCAATGAAAACGACAATGATGATGATAATGATGTGAAACAAGTAGTGTAGACTTGGCTTTCATGAATGCGGCATTATTTTTTGACGAAGGCATACAAAAACTGGTTTCCCGTTTCGACGGGTGCCTGAATAATGGTGGTGACTATGTGGAGAAGTAGTGTAAGGTAGTGAGTGATGATAAAGTATTTGGAAAATAAGTCCTGTTATTTTTAAAACGATTATCGTTAATTACTTTAAAAACACGTCTCGAAGCATCTCTTCATAATAGTGATGATTATGAACAAACTGATACAAACGCAGCAGGCCCTAATAACAATAATAATAATGCATAATTTGTCTCCCAAAAGAATAAACGATGTAATCGAAGGTGCGGGCGATTATACCAGGTTCTAAAACACCAGATTTAATTTTTATTTTGCATTCGTTGTTTCGACAAGTTACTTGTTCCAGGAGAAATACATTGTCTATAAATCTTAAATGTTTCAGAAATTAATCTATTTCTTCATATATGACGTGGCTTCATCTATAAAGTAGCAGTAGTTTAGTTTGCTTTTTAAGCACAATTATCCTCGGCCATTGGCTTCTTTTTGTTATTTCTAATAAATGGAACAACTATATTGTAACTAGCAGTTACACAGAGTATACCTTTTCAGTTTTATGCATTATACTCCATGGAATTATACACAATTTGAAGAAGCTAGTTTGTTGTATTTATTGTTATTTGCCCCACGCTTTGGGAGCCAATTTGAAATAGGGGTTGTATTGTAGTTCAACTGTTGGGGAGGCGAACTTGAAGTAGTTGAAACCGCACGTATGGTACCCGGTAGCCCTCGTCCCAAATTTAAAATTATTAACTTTGTAATTTGTTTATTTCTTTAAATATTATATATTTATGTTTGCCTCGGTTGCGTCAGTATTATTGTTAGAGACATGGTGCGACTGAAGAATGTAGGCTTACACAGATTATAATTTTTACTTCACTACATTTATTAAACCTTGACACAATTTAAATAACACTTCACTGATATATAGAGCTGTGAGATTCTTTTATTAATTACTTGCACTCTTTAACACGTAAACTATTTTCGTCTCACACGAATACGAATTAAATTTCTCGAGGACGCATCTCGCGTCCGGTTAGGAACACTGTCTACAACCAACACGTCCAGTTATGCGCGCTGTCTACAAGCAACTGACTTGATTTCTACTGCCTAAATTCGTAAATTTCTGTATTTCAAGTCTCTGATTTGCTATTCCTAATCCAATAGAATACGTTCATTTAACTAAAGCTTTTTTCTGGTTGTTGATTGGCTATTTTTATAAACTGTCACTAAATTTACATTATTGTTGCTCCAATAATGACTAGTATCATTATTAAACATTCTTACTCATTATTGCCTCAAGGTTACCTCATTGTTAGCAAGTTTTAACCTATTATTCTCACAGCTCTTTATACATTATTAAATTACGTAATACATTCACATAACATTATTACACATGAATACAATAATATAAACATATACAACTACTGTAATATATACTTTTTATATATTATTACATACACATATTGCTTTAAGGTGGGCTGTTATTATATTTCTTATTATGTAATTTGACTAAAATCATTTAAGCGTTAAAAATACTGCCTCAAACTATATTTGCAGCTGTAAGTTTCTTTTTCTCAACATGAGAATTTATCAGTTTCTTGTTGTATCTATTAGTTTATTGTTGTGAAGAGATGGATTGCATATACAATTCAGAAGTTGGCTTCATTAAAACTATCGTTCAACCTCCTCACTTATTCTTCGAAATCATGTAGTAATAGCTTAGCTGCAAGAAATGTAAACTCGTTCGTTACGTGTCATACAAAGTGAAAAAGTTGGAATAAAAAGTATGACCATATGCCGTGGCTCGAACCCTAAAACCTCGGCACACCTGAAACAGCGTGCATTTTACCACCGAGCTACGACAGCAGATGTTAGTGTTGGGTTATATACAACATAGGTGTTGGTTTTATTAAAATCAACAGTACACGTGTTTACCACCTTCTTGCATATTCTCCAATGCCATGTAGTTAATAGCTCAGCAGCAAGAGAATTGTTACTTGTTTTGTGATATTTATTCCATGTTTCATCATATTGGGTTAATATAGCCATAGAAATCTTCGAAGTGCGTGATAGGTTAAAATGGCGAGCACGACAGTATACGTCAACGACTATGGGCGATTTAGTTTTCATACCACCTACTCATGGAACTCCTGAGAGATACTGACCAGCGAAAAGTGTACAATTACTTTCTTGAAAGGTAGTATCTACATACTTAAGTACACCGTGTTAGGGCAAGAACGAAGTAATGTAGTTGAGATTATGGATGATATAAAGAAACCGGGAGAATTTTCCGCGCTCGTGCACGTTACTACTTCTGCTAAAGTGACTAACTTCTGCCGTAGTGTGTTACCACCTAGTGGCGTTGGCGTAAATTTAGTGACAGCATGAAAACAGAGTGCGGTAAAAAGCTCCTCCCGCTCATGCAGTTCAAGCGTGCACGATCGTATGTATTTGGTACCATAATGTAATAATTATAACATCATACCAGTAGCGCATGCGCAAAGGTTCCTTATAATAAGAACAAATCAAGATGCACTAGCGACTCTCTTACAATGTTTCATCGAGTTTAGACTAGTAGCGCGGTAGATTTAAACGCCGTAGATATTAAATTACCGCATATACGTTACATTTAAAACATTCCAAGAAAAAAAATCTGATGTGTTACACTCACACGATTTTCTCTACTCTTGTACAACCTATTTTTACAAACTCTTATTCTCCATATGCTTCATGTTAATCGAGATATCGAGATGTCAATCTTATTGCTAATAGATGCAAGGGAAATATGCTAGTATTTAAGAGATAGTCGAATCTTTTAAGCGCTGGTTGCTATGTGGCGCATTCCATTCTCTTTGCATGTCCACGACAAAAAAAAATGAGTAACGAATTTCACAAAAAGTATAAGTATTGGAAAATTTAAGGGAATAACAAGCAATATCTTGAAAATGGTTCACTCAACAACAAAAAGTATACGACATAAATTGTGTATTTTAACGCAATCTACATTTTTGTGTAGTAAACTTTTGTCTATCTCTTATGGTTTACCAGTTATGCAAACGTCGTTCACAATGAAGAACACTTTTGGAGAGATTCCCAGAAAATTCAAGATATACATTTTATTTGTCATGAAAGTATCTCAAATGTATCACATTTTAATGAAAATCGTTAGAGCCATTTTTGAGAAAATTAAAGATTTCTAAAAATGTTCCATGTGAAGGGAAATCTGGGGTGGAGGGATTTGCTTGAAAACCTTCGTGCCGCATTTCTGGAAGGTACTGAACCTAAATACCAAGTTTGGTGTTTATCTGACTGTTCGTTTCTGAGTTATGCTGTTCGCAGACAGACAGACAGACACACACACACACACACACACACACACAGACATGTTTCCAAAACTATTTTTTTTTTTGGATTCAGGGGGTCTCAAGACATATTTCCGGTGAAACCTCGGTATCGAATTTTTGGGTGGAATACAATACTTCCCCTACTTACTATACGTAGTAGAGAAAGTAAAAATCTAATGTGCTATACTCGCATGATTTTCTCCACTCTTATAAAAGCTATTTTTACAAACACCTATTTTCCATCTACTTCATGTTAATCTTATTGCTAATTTTCTTGTAGATGCAAGGGCAATACCCTAGGCTTTAAGCGATAGTCAAATGTTTTAAGAGCTGGTTGCTATGTGGAGTATTCCATTCTCTTTGTATGTCCAGGACATAAAAAAACGATTAACGAATTCCCATTTGAGAAAAAGTATAAGTATTGGAAAATTCAAACAAATAACAAGGAATATCTCGGAAATTGGCTCACTCCACAAAAAAACAAGGTATATGACATAAATTGTGTGTTTTTACGAGATTCTAGATTATTTGTGTACTACAACTTTGTTTATCTATTAGGATTTACCATTTATGCAAAAGTCATTCAGAATGAAGGGCACTTTTGGAGAAATTCCCAGAAAATTCAAGATGTACATTTCATTTGATATAAAAATATTTTAGATGTACGATATTTTAATCAAAATCGTTAGAGCCATTTTTGAGAAAATAAAAAATTTATAAACATTTACAGTGTAAATTGTAGTCTGGGGAGGAGAGAATTTCTTGAAAATCTTCATCTTCATCCGTGGAAGATACTTAATCAAATACTAAGTTTGGTATTTATCCAACTTTTCCTTTTTTCAGTTATGCCGTTCAAAGACAGGCAGAGAGACACAGAGACGAACATGTTTCCGAAAATGCTTTTTTTACTTTCTCTATTACGTATAGTAAGTAGGGAAAGTATTGTATTCCACCCAAAAATTCGATACCGAGGTTTCACCGGAAATATATGTCTTGAGACCCCCTGAATCCAAAAAAGCAACTTTGGAAACATGTCCGTGTGTGTCTGTGTCTGTGTCTGTGAACAACATAACTCAGAAACGAACAGTCGGATAAACACCAAACTTGGTATTTAGGTTCAGTATCTTCCATAGATGCGACACGAAGGTTTTCAAGAAAATCCACCCCCCCCAAATTACCCTTTACATGGAACA
This sequence comes from Deroplatys truncata, assembly GCA_030765065.1. Lineage (NCBI taxonomy): Eukaryota > Metazoa > Arthropoda > Insecta > Mantodea > Mantidae > Deroplatys > Deroplatys truncata. The sequence goes on from CM060979.1 coordinate 24,161,128, forward strand.
TTATTCGAAAATTTTAATTTTCTCAAAAATGGTTATAACGATTTTGATTAAAATATGTTATGTTTAAGATTTTTTCATGATAAATTAAATGTATATCTCGAATTTTCTGGGAATGTGTCCAAAAGTATTCTTCATTGTGAACAACTTTTGCATAACTGGTAAACCATAAGAGATAAACAAACTTTTTATGCACAAAAAATGAAGATGGCGTTAAAATACACAATTTATGTCATATAAATTTTTTTTTTGAGTGAAGCATGTTCGAGATTTTGCTTGTTATTCCCTTAAATTTTCCAATAACTTTTCTCAAATGGGAATTCGTTATTCATTTTTTTTATGTACTGGACATGCAAAGGGAATGGAATGCGCCACATAGCAACCAGCGATAAAATATTTGACTATCGCTTAAAAGCTACCATATTCCCCTTGCATCTACAAGAAAATTAGCAATAAGATTAATGAGGCATATGGAGAATATGCGTTTGTAAAAATAGTTTGTACAAGAGCACAAATACATCAGATATTTCTATTCAGAGCACCGCAAAACATGTATTTCCGTTGAAATCTTGGTATCGAATTTTTGGATGGAATACAATACAGAAAATAACAAGCTTTAGCAAGAATAGTTTGTATGCCCAGTAGTAAGCGATAAAGGATAGAGAAGATCATGTGAATGTAACACATAAGATTATTATTTTTATTCGTGGTGTCTGAAGAAATATATTTCCGGCGAAATTTCGATATCCAATTTTTGGGTGGAATACAATACCCTCTCTACCTAGTAAGTACGTGGTAGAAAATTTAAAAATGCATCGTGTGGAGTATTTTGAGAATGCCAAAATGCTTACACAAAACAAGGTTTAAAGCGAGTATGTGCCTGCTCAATTATAGCTTCAATAACTGACAGTTTAATTCATCAAGAGGAAAAACAAATGCGTTTTATTAAATTTTGGAATTCATACTATTATGAAAAGCTTTCATTTGTATATTTTTTCATAATTTTTTGTTAGATGTCACAGATGCACTCATTACCTTAATGCAAACTGCGTTTTAACCCTTACCTGCAAGTCATTCAGATAAAGAGAATGTTGCATCCTCCAATATCGCCTCCCACGATGTCATTCTCTCCTATCCAGTTACCCCGAATGTTTACAAATCTTCTCTATTTGTATTGTTTCACATTTTTGACTTACAACACTTTGAGATGACTTTGATTAAAGAAACTTGCACATTCGACTACAGCACGAGGTGTTGCTGAGGCTATCAGCCCCTAACTAAGGCGAGGGAAGTGACGTAGTTAATCAAGCGAGTGATATATTACATGCATTTACTTTTCTTTTCTCAGAATTTTAATTTTAGTTAAAGAAATCAACAACATAATTATAAACTAGATTTACCAAAACTATATCTACTTGAAATCATGTGCTTCGAAAATAAAATACATTTTTATTTGACTCCCGGTTGTACTGATCCAGAAACCCAATAACTTACACGTATTAAACGCACACGATTCACTTTATCGTTTCAATTTCACAATAATTCCTGGTCAGATGAAATCAAAACTTACTTTTATATTCACTTCAACATCATCACGACAAATATCTTCAAAAAAATTATCCCATCTGCAGTAAACCTGTAATACACGTAGCAAGCCAATGCGACCGTCAATTGTTTAATCAACAACTTTATAAACTAGGTCACCTAGCAACGCACGAGGAATAAAAGCATATCGCTTAGCATTTAAAATGTACGCGTTGTTACTACAGAAAGTATTCGCCTGCACTTTATCTGATGTGTTGCACTCACATTACGTTCCCTACTCTTGTACGAACTATTTTTGCAAAAGCTTATCCTCCACTACTTGACGTTAATTGAGGTATCGAGACTTATTGGTAATCTTTTTTAGATGCAAGGGGAATACGGTAGGCTTTAAGTGAAGGTCAAATCTTTTAAGAACTGGTTGCTATGTGGAGCATTCCATTCTCTTTGCATATTCAGGACATAAAAAAATGAATAACGAATTCTCATTTGAGAAAAGGTATTAAGTATTTAAAAATTCAAACAAATAACAAGGAATATCTCGGAAATGGTTCACTCGACAGAAAATATGTATATGACATAAATTGTGTGTTTTTACGCGATCTATATCTAGTAAAACTTTGTCTATCTCACTCTCAATGTCCCTTAAACACCTATATATATCCGACTTTTTAGTTTTTAATTATGCTGTTCATACACACACATACACAGTCCTTTTTCTGAAAGATTTATTTTGGAAACAGGTCCTCAAGTCGTTTACTTTCGGTGAAATATCGATTTCAAATTTTTGGGCGGAATACAATACTTCCCCTACTAACTATAGGTAAGTAGAAGAAAATGTAGCGGAGGGCTGAAAATATCAGAACTGAAAAAGGCTTTGTCAGCTAGTTTGGGTGTCTTTACTTACTCGCATACGTTTGCAACATATTCGTTCCTAGAAGTCGTTTTGTGCTCTGTACACATTTGTTAGTAGATTTGTTGGGAAGTGAAAAGAATTACGATTGTTCTAGTTTTATTGCTAACATTAAAAACTGAAACTACTTGTGATTTGTGACGCACTTCCTGTGAACAAAAGGACCGAATTACCGGATCATAAAATGTGCCCCGTCGTTTGGCAAAGCTTCCCCTGATGATAACTTTATGAGCTGTTTACTTCAGAACCCGGGTGAGCCTCTTCTGGTGCATATTATTTAGAGTTATCTCTTTTAACATTGGTGTTTCCGTAAATTTCATTTTTATATCGATATCCCCGTTCATTGGTTACATTTGGCTTTCTGATTTACCGGCTTTTATTATCTTGTAGCTGCTTCTCTTTTCTGCTATAAAATCTTTTATCTCTGGCTCGTGTGATGTTTGTGGCATTGTGCTATACAGATATATGTGTATCCAATTCCTATATTAGCGTCATTTTATTTAGCCGTTTGGGATACTTTACAACCTTCACGGTGTTAAAGCGATTTCTCAAAATACAGCACAAGGGCACACATCTGATGTGTTGCACGTAAATTATACAATGGAAAGGCACACCTCGCGACTTCACACTTCTATTGCGGCTACCACCCTCCCAGAAGGAAGAGATGAAGTGAAGAAACCACACGAGGCTACAGGTCGCAAGCAGACGTGCCACAGAGACGCGAGGAAGACCCTAACACTCCCACTGCTGGAGCTGCCCAGAGAGGGCGAAGAACGATCCGTCGACCAAACAGCCCTCTTGTTTCCACGGGGAGCACTCTTTCCTTTGAGCAAACATCCGCGCCAACTGTCCGGCACCGCCGTACGCTACGAAACTACAAACTGAGGCAGTATTTTTTACACTCACATGACTTTCCATACTCTTGTAAAACTATTTTTACAAACGCTTAACTTCATGTTAATCGAGGTGTTAATCTTATTGCTAATTTTCCTGTAGGTGCAAACGGAATTGGTAGGCTTTAAGCGATAGTCAAATATTTTAAGAGCTGGTTGCTATGTGGAGTATTCCATTCTCTTTGTATGTCCAGGACAAAAAAAATATGAATAACGAATTCCCATTTCAGAAAAGGTGTAAGTATTTGAAAACTTAAGGGAATAACAAGCAATATCTTCAAAATGGTTCACCCAACAACACAAATGTACGTAACATAAATTGTGTATTTAAACGCGATCTATATTTTTTGTGTAGTAAAATTTTGTCTATCTCTTATGGTTTACCAGTTATGCAAAAGTTGTTCAGAGTGAAGAATACTTTTGGAGACATTCCCAGAAGATTCAAGATATACATTTTATTTGTCATGAAAGTATCTTAAACATATGATATTTTAATCAAATTCGTTAGAGCCATTTTTTAGAAATTTAAAATTTTCGAAAAATGTTCCATGTAAAGGGTAATCTGGTATGGGGGGATTTTCTTGAAAACCTTTGTGTCGCATCTCTGGAAGATACTCAACCTAAATACCAAGTTTGATATTTGTAAGACTGTTCGTATTTGAATTATGCTGTTCACAGACACACAGACACACACACGGACATGTTTCCAAAAATGCTTTTTTTGGATTCAGGGCGTCTCAAAGCATGTATTTCCGGTGCAATCTTGTTATCGAATTTTTGGGTGGAATACAATACTTGCCCTACTTACTATGCGTAGTAGAGAAAGTAAAAAATATAATAACAGCCCGCCTAAAATCAATATGTGTATAATATAATATATATAATGTATGTAACAGTCATTGTGTTATGCTTATTCTATTATGTACATGTATAATAATGTTATGTGAATTTTTAAGTAATTTAACAATGTAGGAGCTGTGAGAATAGAAGCCCAAAGTTGCTAACAATGAGGTAACCGTGAGGCAATAATGAATTAGAAAGTTTAATAAAGGCAACTAGTAACTCTTGGAACAATAATGTAATATTTAAAACAGTTTATAAATAGCCAATCAACAACTAGAAAAAGCTTAAGTTAATTAAAATTATTTTATTGCAGTAAAATTAGCCAATCAGATACTTGAAATAGAGAAATTAACAAATTGAAGTGGTAAATGCCAGATGCTAGAAGGCAACGTTCCTGAACAGTTTGTTCGGTACGTATTCAGTGTGAGACATAATAAATTCATTACGCGTGAATAATATAAAATTTACGTGTTTAAAAAGTACAATTAACAAAAATCTCAGCCCTACAGTAGGATATATCTGTGAAGTGTTATTTAATCGTGTGAAAGATTAATAAAACGAAGTTAAATACAATTATAATTTGTGTAAGCCTTCATTTTTAGCCGCATTAATCTCTGCTAAGAGATACGTGTTTTCTTCGAAAATACTGACGCAGCCGAGGCAAACATACATATAAAATATATAATAAACATTAAAAAATTACAAAGTCGATTTTTAAACCTGGGGTGAAGGCCACCGGAAAAGTGAACTTGGGGCGAAGGCGACCGGAAGCTTTGTAGCGTATGTGGGGCGAACACTCTAAGAATCTATTTCAAGTTTGGCTCCCCAAAAGTGGAACTACAACTTCTTCAAAACACACCTGAAGGATGAAAAGGAAACCTAATAAAAGGTAAATGAGGGAAAGAAGTAATCGTAAATGAGAAACCGCTCCAGTATTCGCCTACCGACCAGAGAAAACCACGAGAAACCCAAGGTCAGGGTGGTCAGTCGACGGGAATCGAACCCGTGGGTACTAAGAGAGCTGCTTGGTCGACGGGATTTCATTGCCCTCTGTACGCAGCTCCGACTGTGGGACGGGTCTTCGAGCCTGGAATAGTTACGAACTTCCACGCGTCTCTGTGGCCTGTCTGCCTGATACCCCTAGCCTCCTGTGGTTTCTTCACTTCAGGGGGGGTGGTAGCCGCAACGGATCTATACAAGTCTAACTGTACGAGGTGCCCCACTCCGTTGTATAACCTATAATTTAATTTGTAAGCTTAAACTCGTTAATTTACACTGTCATTTTGTAAAAAATTGCAACACCAAGAAGGAAACGCATGAATTCGACGAATTTAATACCACAGATTAGGCACAGGACAAGTAACAAATGATAAACCTTTAAAATCAATACATGACCTTTGAGCCCTAATATTCAGTATTTGGTGTGGCCTCCATGCGCTGGAATTAGAGTTACTACGCCGTGGCATTGGATCAAAAAGGTTCAGAAGGAGTTACTGAGGGATTTTCCTCCACGCAGTTTGTATTCGTGATACTGGTTACTAGAGGATCGTGACGCACCAGGTGCCGACCAACCATATACCAGACATGTTCGATGGGCGACAATCAGGCGAACGTGCAGGCCAGAGAAGTAATGGTACCCGTCGCTCTTCGAAGAAGGCTCGTACATTCCTCGCAATATGTGCCCGGGCATTGTCCTGTTGAAATGTGGCCTGTGGAGATGCCTGAAGCAGGAGTACCGCAGGCTCTACACCGGTTGCTGTTTAAAGTGTCTACAATTCGTAGGAGGCGAGTTCGATTGTTGTAACCAATGGCGCCCGAAACCATCACACGTGGTTTTTCTCCGCTATTCCGCTCAACAATGCAGTCCTCCAGGTTGCGCTCACCACGGTACCGCCGGACACGTTTGCTGCCATCACTGTAGGACACGTTGAAGCAGGACTCATCCGAAAAGACTACGTTTTGCTACTCAGCACCCCAGTGACGGTGTTCACGTGCCCATTGCAGTCGAAGGAGCTTGTGATTTCTGGACAATGGAAGCCGACGTAATGGCATGTATGAACCAGTCCAACCTGCAGCTGGCGACGAACCGTTGATGGAGACAAGTTCACACCTGTTGCAGTGCTCCAGCGTCGAGCCAGCACTGTGGATGAAGCTGTACGGTGCGTTATAGCCATGCGGACAAGATGACGGTCATCCCGTGGTGTGGTCATGTTCCGTGGACCAGTACCCGCTCTTCGCTGCATACGACCTTCATCTATCCACTGCTTGCACACACGCATCACTGTCGTAGCAGCGTGCCCTGTACGAGCCGAAATATCACGGTATGACACCCGCTTCCCGGAGACCGATCATTCTGCCCCATTCGAACTCGCTCACATGCCGATATGGCTCCCTTTGACGTCGACGAGTCATATAGTCACGACGCATAGCAGCTCTAATTGCCGCGCATGAAGGCCACACCAAATAGGGATCATAGGTCATGTATAGATTTGGAAAGTTTATCATTTGTTACTTGTTATGTACCTAACCTGTGGTATTAAATTCATGCGTTTCCTTCTTGGCGTTGCAATTTTCACAAACGGCAATATATATTCTAATCCATTGATCTCTAAAATATATCTTAGGCTACTCTACCACACCTTAAATATGTTTCTAGATATATAAGCGAGACTGTCATCATTGAGATTTAAAATCCTGCACCAATATTTAAAACTCTCTCTATAATCAAACATTATTATTATTATTATTATTATTATTATTATTATTATTATTATTATTATTATTATCTTTTCAGTATGAACGGGATAAGTAACGTTCTAGAGCTGTACCAGTTTAGGCAAATACACAACATGGTATGCTGTGGGTAATAACATTTCCAAAAAAAAGTTGGAATGTTTTGCATATACCCGCAGAAGTGGTACGTCGGAGAGAATGGCTGCATTCAAATCCACTCTTGAAACAGATGCGCTTGGTAGCATCTCTTGTGAGAAGAGGAACACCATGCACATCAGTTCATATGCTGTCAAGTACCTTTATATGCACTTTAATGACTTTTAAAGAGGTATCAACGATTCGGTAGGCAGGGCTACCATTTGCACGCTAAGGTGATTTTAAAATACCGATGTTCCCGGGAGACAAGAACTTGCACAGACCAGTAGCTTAATTCTGAGAGAAGTACGCATACAATTGGCGCTTGTTGAAGTGTTATACTGCGGTTGATCACAACACTTCAAGCTTTTTTATTCTGTTTATCTTCCACAAATGATGAACTGATGTGGACACATTGAATCGAGTGTTATAGGCTAATTAAAAAGAGTATGAACCTAACAATAAATGCCCTAATTTTAAAATTCGAATTGAACGCCTGCATTAAAACATGTGTTTTATTTCTCTACTACGTATAGTAAGTAGGGGAAGTATTGCTGCATTCCACATAAAAATTCGATACGGAGATTTCACGAACAGTCGGATAAACACCAAACTTTGTATTTAGATTCAGTATCTTCCAGAGATGCGACACGAAGGTTTTCAAGAAAATCCCCCCACCCCAGATTACCCTTTACGTGGAACATTTTTCGAAAATTTTAATTTTTTCAAAAATGGCTCTAACGATTTTGATTAAAATACTATATATTTAAGATACTTTCATGACAAATAAAATGTATATCTCGAATTTTCTGGAAATGTCTCCAAAAGTATTCTTCACTGTGAACGACTTTTGCATAACTGGTAAACCATAAGAGATAAGACAAAATTTTACTACACAAAAAATGTAGATCGCGTTAAAATACACAATTTATGTCGTATACATTTTTTTTTGTTGAGTGAACAATTTTCGAGATATTGCTTGTTATTCCCTTAAATTTTCCAATACTTATACTCTTTGTCAAATGGAAATTCGTTATTCATTTTTTTGTCCTGGTAATGCAAAAAGAATGGAATACTCCACATAGCAACCACCTCTTAAAATATTTGAGTATAGCTTAAAGCCTAGCAATTCCCCTTGCATTTACAAGAAAATTAGCAATAAGATAAACATCTCGATATCTCGATTAACATGAAGCATATGGAGAATAAGCGTTTGTAAAAATAGTTTGTACAAGAGTAGAGAAAGTCATGTGAGTGTAACACATCAGATTTTTCTTTTACCTCGTCTTATTCTGTGTGAAGTTACTTTAATACTTAAGGTGTTCTGTTTCTTTGTTTTATTGCAGTTCTTTATTGAACTTTGAAATTAAATGCAGATAGAAGTTTTTATACAATTTTGAATTTTATATCTTCGATATTGTTAGTCAGTGTGTCATTTGGCACAAGCTCTTAGCATTTCAGCAATTATTCCCCTCAAACTTCGACGGATCTGTTACATTCTCTATTCTGTAAATTTATTGAATACCTATATAGGTATGTACTTTCACATTGTAATTAAAAGTACCCTTTTCTAAAACTGAAGCTAAGTTATGCTTTTGATAGTCATGTGTTTATGTTACACTTCCATCAATATAAAAATTCCAAAATGCAAAAATTTGTTTAATATTAGTATCTCTCGGTAGTTTGGCCGTATTTGGGAGGTAAAGTACGCTGTCAATCTAGTGGTTAAAGTAAACTTGTGTAGGTCACGCTGACAGAGGGTGGGACTAGATTGATCAGTACCAACATAAACAGTTGTGTCCTGTTATGGGCCACATTACGTCAGCATACGTAATAACAAAGTGAAATGTCGGAACAAAGCATATAGCATAAAGTAGGTCCAGATCAACAATTCCAGAAAGTCTTTTTCAAACCAAGGCTTGCATTAGACAATGTCAGCAAGAAATTGCCTTTCTCTGCTTTGGGTGGCAGAAATGTAGAATGCATGTTCTGCCTCAGAGAGTAAATAGTTCCACTTAGAGGAGAGAATGGTGTTGTAGCGGTTAGGGCAGCGGTGTCTGAGTTGTGGTCTCATGCTACTGGGGGGGGGAGATTTGAAGGACCTCGAATATTCCACCGTCCTGCAGCAATTACATCCACCCAATGAACTGTAGGAGCGTTAACCTGAGAGAGAACATTTTGGTAATGGAACAACTGTTAACACTGAGCTCAAACTTTTCTTTTTCTACTGTGTTCATAATGCCTCGGGGATTCCAGTGGTAAAACTTGTAACGTTCATGCACATTTCTGTCAGCCATGCCCAGGTGCATGGTACAAAGAAGTTGCACTTTGAGAGGGACTGCTTATGATTACTGTTATGTAGGAGGTAACTAAACTAGGCAACACACCTGGAGTATTAAGAGATGACAGGAAAAAGCGAACTGGTTCATCTCAAAAACCACAAAATGATTTTGATAACTCTTTCTCCATTGAAAAGCCCTAGGCTTTCTGACAGACAAGGTCTATAAAACAACTAATTTCAGTTCATAAATTACTTAATGACTAAAAAGGATTTAAAAAGCCCTTGTACTTGAATCCCAACAAACTGGAGTATAAAAGAACATTGGCTTGTGAGGGAAGAAGGTAGATTCTGCCCCACGTATGGAAGCCAATTTGAAGAGGGTTAATTTTATGGTAGTGTTGTATTGTATTTCGACTGTTGGGGAGCCGAACTTGTAGTTGCAACCGCACGTATGGTAAACAGCTTCCGGTAGGTTTCGCCACAAAAATGTACTTTTCGGTGGCTTTTGTCCCAAAAAATGTTTTCTTTTTTAAATATTAACTTTGTAATTTTTACTGTTTCCTTAAAGATTATATATTTATGTTTGCCTCGGCTGCGTTAGTGTTTATATTTTTAGAGACATGAATGTCTTAGAGGTAGTGGTACGAATGAAGAATGTAGGCTTACACAGATTATAATTTTACTTCACTCCTTTTATTAATGCTTGATACGATTTAAATAACACTTCACTGATATAGAGAGAGCTGTGAGATTTTTTACTTTCTCTACTACGTATTAAGTAGGGGAAGTATTGTATTCGATACCGAGATTTTACCGGAAGTACATGTTTTGAGACCCCCTGAATCCAAAAAAAGCATTTTTGGAAACATGTCTGTGTGTGTGTCTGTGAACAGCATAACTCAGAAACGAAAATCCGGATAAACACCAAACTTGATATTTAGGTTCAGTATCTTCCAGAGATACGACACGAAGGTTTTCAACAAACTCCCCACACCCCAGACTACCTTTTACATGGAACATTTTTCGAAAATTTTAATTTTCTCAAAAATGGCTCTAACGTTTTTGATTAAAACATCATATATTTAAGATATTTTTATGACAAATGACATGTATATCTCGAATTTTCTGGGAATGTCTCCAAAAGTGTTCTTCATTGTGAACGACTTTTGCATAACTGGTAAACCATAAGAGATAGACAAAAGTTTACTACACAAATACTGTAGATCGCGTTAAAATACACAATTTATGTCGTATACATTTTTTTGTTGAGTGAACCATTTTCGAGATATTGCTTGTTATTCCCTTAAATTTTCCACTACTTATACTTTTTCTCAAATTCGTTATTAATTTTTTTTGTCCTGGTAATGCAAAGAGAATGGAATACTCCACATAGCAGCCAGCTCTTAAACGCTTAAAGCCAATTCCCCTTGCATCAACAAGAAAATTAGCAATAAGATTGACATCTCGATTTCTCGATTAACATGAAGCATATGGAGAATAAGCGTTTATAAAAATAGGTTGTACAAGTGTAGAGAAAGTCATGTGAGTGTAACACATCAGATATTTTTATTAATTTCTTGCAAGTTTTTAACACGTAAACTATTTTTGTCTCACACGAATACGTATTAAATTTCTCGAGGACGCATCTCGCGTCCGGTTAGGAACACTGTCTACAACCAACGCGTCCAGTTATGAGCGCTGTCTACAAGCAACTGACTTCTGAATTTGTAAATTTTTCTTCATTTTAGCTTCTGATTGCCTAATCCTAGTAAAATAGAATACCTTCATTTAAGTAAAGCTTTTTCTGTTTGTTGATTCGCTATTTTATAAACTGTCACAAAAATTACATTAGTGCTTCCAATAATTACAAGTAGCATTAAATTTTCAAATTCATTATTGCCTCAAGGTTACCTCATTGTTAGCGACTTTTAACCTATTATTCTCACAACTCCTACATTATTAAATTACGTAATACATTCACATATTATTAAACATGTATACAATAATGTAAACATATACAACGACTGTAATATACACCTTTTATATCGTGTTACATACACATATTCCTTTCAGGCGAGCTGTTATTGAATTTATATTTTATATAGTTAAGACTGAAATCATATAAATGTTAAAAATACTGCCTCACGAGGAAGGTCTTGTTTTAATTAAGAATGGTATAGAGTAGAATATAATTGTTGTTGCTCCACAGAATATGCATGTAAAATAAGACAAATGCAGCGGATATTCCATTTCAAACAACACACACTGCCACATTTTAACAATTAGGGCACAATAAAACACAAGAGAATCGAATCTAACAATGTAACATTTCTTCATATCCCTCAAGTAAGAAAGTTTTGAGTTATTTCCTGTGTAACTTATATATGGTCTTTCAAAAAGAGTGTCCTATCTTTGAACTGAAATAAAACACATTCTATAAATGATAGAGGTTTATTTCTTTTTTTATTTTGGAACATAATTAATGTCATTGCGTGTGGAAGAGAATATCAGTTAAGAGACCGCCGCGACTTCTTTGGGTTGGGCATATACGGTTGACCCAATTTTCAATGACAGAAGAACGTAAATTAGGTCCAACTTCACGAATAACACGCGTGATGTTATTCATAAGATCATTTACTGTTTCTGGCTTGTTGACATAAACTTGAGATTTAACATAACCCCACAAGAAGTAATCCAACGGCGTTAAATCACATAGCCTCAGGGGCCAGTTAACATCACCACCACGGGAAATGATGAAACCTCTGAACTTCTCCTTCAAAAGATCGCTGGAACCATCTTGCTGGAACCAGATGTTTCCGAGATCCATACTATCCAATTGAGGCCAAAAATAGTCCCTTATAAGGACCCGGTATCTTTCTCCATTGACAGTTAGAGGTTCTCCATCTTCATCTTCATCTTGGAAAAAATATGGACCAATGATTCTACCATACCAAATTCCACACCACACAGTAACCTTTTGGGGATGAGGTGGTCGTTCTTGAATCTGTATTGGATTTTGATTGCTCCAATAGCGGCAATTTTTTTTATTGTTAACGCAACCATCCATCTAAAAGTGGGCTTCGTCGCTGAAGAGGATTTTTCGACAAAAATCCGCGTCTACTTCCAATAGCTCCATAGCCCAGTCAGCGAACACACGGCGCAATCTATGGTCATTGAACTTTAGTTCTTGAGTTAACACCATTTTGTAAGCGTGAAACCTCAAGTTCAGATGAAGAATTCGCCAAGTGGTCGGCAAAAGCCCCAATTCTTGCGCTCGACGAACAATTTATTTGTTTCCGTTTTCGCAGACACTCTCACAAACGGCGCCGATGTTTTCGTTGGAGCGCTTACGTACAGATGTTCTTTGATCGCTGACAGAACCACTTCTTTCAAATTTATCGATCAAACGCCGAATCGTTCTCTCGCAGGGACGATTATGCACACCGTAAACTTCACGCAATACATGGAAGCTTTGGCAAACCCAATTTCTATGCGTTGCTGAATGCTGTAACGTTCCATGACTATTTGTCAATAACAACTGTAACCACATGAGAAAAAAAATGACTGCTGTAACCCAATAACAACCGCAGTTATCACATGTTAAAAATAGGACACTCTTGTTGAAAGAGTTTTATAAAGATCGTTCGCAGGGCATTAAATAGTCGTATTAAGACAGAAAATTGTATCCAGCTAACATTAGAAATACCAGTTGGCCCGTCAAAGCGTCCTTAGTTGAAGTTAGTTTACACTGCATAGCGCGGATGCCAAAAGGTTTGCCTAAGCATAACTGCAAAGGGGACTCCATACCGACAGAGAGGAGACTGCTAAATGAAAGACCAATGCTGGAAAACGAACAGTTGAAGCGCTATAACTGGCCCCGAGCTTCCTGCTATATGAGGTGTTCCAGGTTCGATTCCCGGCTGGGCTCCAGAAAGTTGCCTTAAACATAAACATTTCACGTTATGTCTAGAGTCTGGTGTTTGAATGCGAGAGTATTTATGTGTGTGTGTGTGTGTGTGGGAGGGGGTGCTATCGGTTATTTAATAAGCAATTCGCTCAACTAACAAGAATTCAGTATTTCCGCTTGTCGTAAACCTGAGCACACGTGTTAAGTCATGTAGTTCCATGTCAGTTAATCTACCATCAGTACAACTACGAGTATATGGCGCCAGTTGGTGTTGCAAAGTTAAAAATATTAAACAAAATACTATTTTTATTATATTTATGTACCCTTAAAGGTGTTTAGGAATTAAATTATTTTCTATTAGTACATTATTCATTAATAAGCACGCCGCGTTGGTGGACGAATTAATGTAGGGGCCTCTCAGGCCCACGTTATACCTGGAATAATCCATTATTCGAACAAAAATAAATAAAGCATGCGCAGAAGACAGATGCCGCGTCTGAAAATGGTCAGAATACAGCCTTCGCGACTGTTGTGTGTTTTATGTTGTGACCTCACTGACTGTTCCACTATGATTTGTGCTTTATGTACGCTGAAAAATAAAATACTTTCAGTGATAACAAGTTTTATGTTCTTTTTATATCTAAAGCTAACAAGTGTACATGGGGATGTATTGGAGGCAGTTGCAGAGCGAAAGTTTATACAGTAGAGGAAATGTGGACATAGTAAATGCAATTTTAATTATAATGATACAAGGCGTGATCAAAAAGTTTTCGGAATGACGTCATAAATACTACACAACAGTTTGTTTTGTCTAATCTGCACTGTCACCCTCGAAGTAGTCTCCTTGGGAGTTGATACACTTGTCCCAGCGCTTCTGCCACTGCTGGAAGCACCTCTAGAAGTCCTCTTTCTTCAACATGTTCAGAGCCTTCTGCGATTAGCGGTGGACGTCATCAATGTCCTCAAAACGGTGTCCTCGGAGCCGCATTTTATGTCGGGGGAAAAGAAAAAAGTCCGCTGGTGCCAAATATGGAGAATAGGTGAGATGGCGACAGTATTCATCCTATTTTTATCCAAAAATTGACGAAAAGAAAGGGCTTTGTGCGCGGGCGCAGTGCCATGATGCAGGAACCAGTCACCACTCCTCCACTTCTCCGGCCATTTGCGTCGCACATTCTCCCTTAAGCATTGCAGCACTTGTTTGTAGAAAACTTGATTCACTGTTTGACCCTGTGGCACAAATTCCTTATGTACAATGCCTTTAATGTCAAAAAAACACAATCATCATTGACTTCACTTTGGATCGAAATTTTCCGGCCATTTTCGGGCGTAGAGATTGTTGCTTCGTTTCTGGAGCGTACCCATAAATCCATGTTTCATCACCAGTAATAATTTTGTCCATAAACTGTGAGTCATTTTCTAGCTGTTCTTTAAGATCTGTGCAGGCAATCACACGGTTTTCCTTTTGGTCATTTAAAAGCAGACGGGCCACGAACTTGGCGGCATTTTTCCTCATGTCCAAATTGTCTTTCAAAATGCTTTGAGCACTTCCAATGGAGGGCCCTAATGAGTCAAAAAGTTCTCTTATTGTAATGCGCCTATCATTTAAGACCATTTCCTTCACCTGCTTGATATTCTCATCAGTTTTGCTGGAACAGGATCGCCCCGAAAGATCTGCATCTTTAACTGATGTCACCTCACTTTTAAATTTCGATAACCACTCAAATGCTTGAATTTTGCCCATAACGTCCTCCCTATAAGCTGTTCTTAACATTTCGTAGGCTTCTGTTGCAATTTTACCGAGTTTAAAGCAAAATTTGATTTTCGTTCTTTGTTCTTCGTAATTTGACATTTTTGCTACGCGGAAAAATCGCAGCACATGCACAACAAGTATTCACTTCAGAGCGTCTACCTCGTCACTGCAAGGTCACAGGAAGTCACGTGACCTCTAATCTTTATCGGGACGGAACGCTGCATGTGCAGTCTGGGTAAGAATTAAAGAAATCTCAGCTTCAGCTTTGTTGTGAAGCCATTCCGGAAACTTTTTGATCACACCTCGTACATCACAAACGAGAGAAATTTATGTCACTAAGAAGTTGGTAATAGCTGCAAACGACAGGCTTTAGAAACATTATCTGAAATATCTTCAAAAGTCAGTCGTGTTGAAGTAAGGAAACGCGACAATTAACATATTACACAAAATACACGTTTTGCTAGATCAGCTATACATTCCGCACGACGAGATATGCAAGAAGTTATATTTCAGTGAACATTAGGGTTTGTCCTTTGATCTTCAGATAAACTTTAGATACGCACACTCCAGTTTACCTAAATGAAACAGAAGTATTTTCACATTTGAGACAAAATATTTAATGGGACACTCTGGTACCAAAGTGGCAAAAAATGTAATTTTTTCAGAAAAACTCTTTTTAAAAGAAACAGTATCTTCAACATGTGTAGAATATACCCAGTATATAATACGTTAGAAATCCGTCTGGAAATTTATATAATTCAAATTTAAGTGCGAGCAACACCTCCAACAACTGTGTTCCCAAACTTTAAATACCTTTTTTCCGTATAGCAATTCTTGTTCTTTGAGGTATACTTTTTGCAGTAAACATTTATGAATCATACCGAAATTTTCAGGACATGTAGAATATAACTTGTTAAAGAAAATTGTGCATTGCTTTGTTAGTTGTTTTCATTGTATATACACTTTCTTCTTTGTAATTATTAGTATTATTTTTTGTTTTGTTCTAAATGCAAAAACAATCATTTCTAATAAATACGAGGGTCGTCCAATAAGAAGTTTCCCTATTTTATAAAAAAACATTACTCACAATTGATCATCTCGAGTTAATTTTATTGATATTGCACAATGCTTCTGTTACTTTTCTACATAGTCAATATGTTTTTCCAAACATTTTTGGGGACGTGACACAGTTTTTCCAAGCCAGTGTTGTACCAAGTCGGATCCTGTGCTCGCAACCAGCTGTTTACTGATTTGACTTCATCATCGGTGTTAAAAGTGTTTACATTTGAGTTGGAGGAACATGTGAAGATCACTTGGGACAAGCTCCGGTGAATACGGAGGATACGAGAAAACTTCCAAGTTGAATCTTGACCAGGCGGAGCTCAGAAGATTCAACCGGGAGGTTTTCTCGCATCCTCCATATTCACCGGATCTTTTCCCAAGTGATTTTCACATGTTCACCTGACTTAAAGGTGGTCATGGAGGTAAGCACTGTAACACCGTGACGAAGATGAATCAGAAGTGAACGAGAATTCGGGTCCTGTGCTTGTAACCAGCCCGTCGTATTAATATTTTGGAAAACAAATGCAGAAGTTTATTGCAAAAGAATATAACTAGCATACCAATTCTCAGACCTCTATTTTAAGTGTAAATTGCAAAAAGTGTTGCTTTTCTTACTAACCTAAAAACTTCATTAAATTGGTTAATTAGGGAAGAAAGCCTATTTGGTAGGAGAGTGACCCCTTAACAGGTATGGTTAGTATAACTATGTGGTTGTGCTATATTAAGTGGCAGGGAAAGTGCTTGTCTTAGACTTCTACGTTTTTGGTAACTAACATAGCTGATGTTCATTGCATTTGTGTGTGTGTGTGTGTGTGTGTGTGTGTGTGTAACTCCCCGGGCTCCTTTTGAAATGCTCGCCTCAGTCTAAGCATAAAAGGTTATCAGAGGAAAAGTTACAAAAATCCATAAAAAAATCAGGTTTATTTAAATACACACGAGTGCACGTTTCTGCAAGAGCAGAAATTACACGAGAAATAATTCTCTGGGAGTTGAGGGGCTTAAACAAATGTGGGATGAAGGAGAGTAGGCAAGGCAATAAATGAGAGAAAAATCTATAAACGTACATTCAAATTCTGATTTGTACGAAGCGAGTCCTAAACCGCGAAACCCTGCGGTTATCAGCAATTCCCCGGACATGGGATAGTAACAAATAAAATAAAATAAAACATATGACACGACCTGGACAGCAGTATTCAAATGACACCTCATAACTGCAGCACGGTATCGTTTTACATATATTGCTGCGGATTTCACATAGTGTTATCTGTGTCAGTTGGTTACATGAAATACAGCAGGCCGCAACTTCAAACGGGTAGTATTAAAACCTGGTGGGAAACAAAAAACAGAGCACATTAGACGTGATTATGTACCTGTTTATACTACTATGATGACGTAATTTTTACATTCTCTACTACCTACATATATAAGTAGAGAAAGTATTGCATTCCAAGTAAAATTTGAAACCCAGATTCCGCCCGAAATACACGTTTTCGAATCCTTGAATCCAAAAAATGCAATTCTAGAAGAGTCATTAAATACCAAACTTCCTATTTAAGTTAAGTATTTTCCAAGGATGCGACACGAAGATGTTCAAGGCACCCTGAGAAACGGGTTGTGGTACTTCACGTATGGTAAGCCAGTTTGAAGAAGATGTATTATATTTCGACTGTTGGGGAGCCGAACTTGAAGTAGTTGCAACCGCACGTAAGGTAAAAAGTTCCCGGTAGCCTTTGCCCCAAGTTTAAAAATATTAACTTTGTAATTTGACTATTTCTTTAAATATTATATATTTATGTTTCCCTCGGGTGCGTCAGTATTTATATTTTTTAGAGATATGAATGTCTTAGCAGGGAGTGGTGCGACTGAAGAATGTAGGCTTACACAGATTATAATTTTACTTCACTCCTTTTATTAATTCTTTAAACGATTAAAATAACACTTCACTGATATAGAGAGCTGTGAGATTTGTTTTTTTATTAAATACTTGCACTTTTTAACACGTAAACTATTTTTGTCTCACACAAGATACATATTAGATTTCTAGAGGACGCATCTCGCGTCCGGTTAGAAACGCTGTCTACAAGCAACTGACTTCTCAATTTGTAAATTTTGCTTCATTTTAGTTTTTGATTGGCTAATCTTAGTCCAATAGAACACCTTCATTTAACTAAAGCTTTTTCTGGATGTTGATTGTCTATTTTATTAAACTGTCTCAAAAATTACATTATTGTTGCTCCAAGAATTACCAGTAGTATTTAAACTTTCTAATTCATTATTGCCTCATTGTTACCTCATTGTTAGCAACTTTTAACCTATTATACTCGCTGCTCCTACATTATTAAGTTACGTAGTACATTCACATAACATTATTACACATGTATACAATAATATAAAGATATACAATGACTGTAATATACACATTTTATACATTGTTGCATACACATATTGCTTTAAGGCGGACTGTTATTGAATTTACATATTATATATTTAAACTGAAACCATTTAAGTGTTAAAAATACTGCCTCAACCCCCCCCCCCATCAAAAACTACCTACATTTACATGGAAATTTGCCGTTATTTCTCATTTTCTCAAATATTGCTCTAACAATTTTTATTAAAATACCATATGATCAAGATATTTGCACGTCAAATAAAATTTTTATCCCATGTTTACTGGGAATAGCCTCCGAAGTTTTCATTTGCAAGGAGTTTTGTATAATTTGGTATATGATAAACGGCAAGAGAAAGACAAAAACGAACAACAACATAACCTGTAGTCGTTAAAACACACAATTTATTCCAAATATCATTCTTTCTGGCATAAGCCGTTTCTGAGATACACATATTTTGGTTCACAAATTTAAATTCTTTCATGTTTTAAAGTGCTGTGGCTATTCAGTCGTTTCTCGCGATGTAATGGAGAATGTGTAGTGTTTCAGAGCCCGCATATAGTGACCGCTTTTTAAGATCTGGCTTTTTCTATTCTCGAAAGGTTTATCTCCAGTAACACGAGGTAGATAGAAAAATAGGCTTTCATAACAATAGTTTGTACAAGCTAATAAAGGATATAGGTATAGGTTATGGAGGGGACAAATCTGATACTACAACTTACAGAGACTTATGTTGGCTACCTCTCCTCAGGAGGAAGGGGTGAAGAGAAGGAACCACAGGAGGCTACAGGCCGCAGGCAGACAAGTCACAAAGACGCGCGGAAGTCCCTAGCAGTTCCAGGCTCAAAGATTCGTCCTAGCAGGAGCTGCCTAAAGAGGGCGATAAACAACCTGCACCAACCAGCCCCCTAGTGTCCACGGGGAAAACTCTTTCTTTTGTGCAAGCATGTGCAACACCTGTCCGGCACCGCCATACGCCACCAAACCTAGAAGTTCATCTGAAAGACGAGACGGAAACTGAACGAAAGGGAAATTATTACGGAAAGGAAATCGTGGTAGACGCTTACTGACCATGGAAAACCACGAAACACCCAAGGTCAGATTGGGCTGTCAACGGAAATCGAACAGGAAACCTCCCGAATGCGAGCCTGGCACGTTACAGCGGAGCGCTCGATAAAACACACGATAGTGTTTAGGGAAGTTAATGTGAATGTAACATCAGATAACTAAGTTATATATGCACACAAATCTTCTAGGCAAAGGAAAGAGGAGAGTAATACGTTAAAAACCCGGGTACAGTCTTAACGAGGTAATGGGGCGCGGCTCGGTTCGACAAGGCCCCAGAGTTGTATATGTTGAGTAAAGTGCATGTGGGCTATGATATGATGTAAACACAACAAGGTAGTCAAGCCCAAGGGCTGGCCTCTCTCATCCAAGCGATATTATGTTTCTATGAAGTACCTGACCTTTGACACTTCAGTGCACCCGCAGTGATCTTGCACAGTTTACTCGCACAGGGATGAAATACAGCACGCTAATGGCAGGACTACCAACATTCTAACACTAAATGCTCTCTGTATTTAATGGTGTAGAAAAATACGCTTTGCCGAAATATGAAATTTTATAACCTCGTGCTAAATCAATACTAGTCTCATATCGTGTTTAAACAGTTGAATGAAAAAAAAAACCGTGTTGCATCCACGTTATTTTCTCTACCCACTCTTCTCAAACTATTCTTACAAAAACACATTACTTTGTAGACAGGAAGAATGATACAGTAAGCTGAAAAGAAAGTAGGATTTTTAAAAGCTGGTCGCTATGAAATAAATTCCTGGCTCTTTGCAAGACCACGAGGGGAAAAGAATAAGATTTATTACAACTTGACAAAATTATAAGTATTTACAGATTTTAACGCCTCTCTGCAATGCATATTAGACTGATTAGATGGATTGCTAGCGAAGGGGATTCTGCAGCGATCCAAGAATGACTATATTGTGCCAGCGCCTCAAGAGGGGGCGGTGCTTAGAGTTAGGCATAAGGGGAAGGGAGAGCTGTGTAAAGTGCAGGCCTAAAGCCGTAGAGGATTACGGTTGTCCATCAGTTACAGGAACCATATAAGGATATTGTCGTTGGTTTCAGGCGTTCATTGTGCAAAATCCTGCCATATTGTCTATCACATGGTTCACAGATGAATCCGGCTATGTGAACTCGAATAACTCACGCTATTGGGCAGCGAAAATCCACGTGTTATTCATGAAGCACCTATGCGCCCGGTTAAAATCGGAGTTTGGTGCCCAATATCCACACAGAGAATAGTGGGATCAATTTTTTTTAAAACAATGTGAACACTGCAGAGTACCGACGGATTTTCATGGAGTTTGCTGAGCAACTAGACGATGTAGAGCTGAGTCAAGGATATTCTCAGCAGCACGGCGCTACATGCCATACATCAAATCAATCCATGGCACTATTTGCATGTTTCTTTTACGACCGGATAATTTCTAAGAGCCTGTGACCACCAAGAACTCCGGATTTGACATCGCCGGACTTCTTTCTATGGGGTTACTTAAAAGACAGGGTTTATGCCACGCGTCCCCAGACATGGGGCGATCTGAAGCACAACATTACACAGGAGATTCAAGCTATTGACAACAGTGTCCTCCAACGAGTGGCCAGTAACATGGAACAAACGTGTTGAGTTGTCCCTTATGCAGGATGGAGGACATTTTCAACATTTGCTATAGAGGTAAATAATCTCCCAAAATTCCTCTGCATTTCATGTAATAAGTTGTCGCTGGCATAACTCATTTTGAAACAAATAGAAATGATGGTCACAGCAGACATTCAATTCATGAGTCCGGAGCAAGCGTTTCGAGGCTTAATCCTTTGGTGATGTGGCAGTATTTTATATCACAACAATGTAAATGCCAGAGCGATTGTAGTGTAAATAAGCATTATTGTATGACATTGATTTGAGATGTTTGTTAATTATAAGCATTGTTAGGAAATAAGTTTACACGGCCTCACTGAAACTGACAATAAGAGCGGGTAACAATGAGCGAGGGGGTGAGTTGTTTATCAATTAGAAGAGACAAACAAATGACGTCAGAGTAGCGCGCTTTTCTTTAGAAATGGAGGGAATATTTTCCCTAGAGCATATGTGTTCGTAATTTTGATTGGATATAAAAATAGACGCTAATGTTGGCGCGTTTTATTAACCAATAGCAGCACGGTTATAATCTTTAGGCATATCGGGTGAGGGAGTATAAAAAGCTAAAGCAAGAAACGGGTAACGCTCACTCACCTACCATACCAACCAGCTGGTAAACTCTTTGGGTCGCTATGACCACAAGGCGCCGCGGCGGAGGAAGAGCTACCGGTTGCCGAAAGACGGCTTGGGCCCCCGAGGCTGAGGTCTGCCAATCCCTCATTTCACAAACTTCCCCAAGTTAAGCAGCATTGGGCCCGGTCGCTAGCTGGATGAGTGACCATTTAGCAGCGATCCGCCCTGCCGCCAACTTGAGTACCCCCATCCCATTACCTACATTCCCATCATGCTTTGCTGCCAAGCCGGCCTGCTTAACTTGACGACCACACAAGCGGTCGCCCAAGTTAAGCAGCATTGGGCTTGGTCACCACGTGGTCGCTAGTCCGCCCATGAGGGGACACCGAGACCCAGCCAATGGTAGCGCAGCAAGCTACACCCCGCCCAAGACAGACATAAATCAAAAGCTTGTGTACATTCTTTTTATCCTACTATATCGCACAGGTAAAGCCGCATACGCGGCTAGGTACTGTGGCGATTATATTCCGCCCAGGTGAACCTGGGCGACCTGTTCTCGATTGCTGGATTGCTGGGTAACGCTCAGTTCTACAGAATAATTCACAAGGCAAACGTCGCGCAGTCCGACAGAAGGATTCGCGGGTAATACGTCGTTCAGTCCAACAGAATCATACAAAGGTTATACGTCGCACAGTTAAAGAGAATCATTCACGCGTTATACTTCGCGCAATTCTACAGAATCTCTCGCGTCGTAAAGTTTGTTATAAATGTGAAATACGCGAATTAATAAAGTGCAGCAAATAAGTGATTATAGTGATATTAGAAAATATAACAGTTTCAGTCGGGCGTGTATCAAGAGTCAATATGTAAAATTAATTAAACGTGACGGCAATAAAAGTGTAAAAACAAATTCTTTTATCAGTGTTATCTTTCAGTAACAAATCCTTTCCGTTTACAGGAGGTATGCTCGACTGAGTAGTAATAATAGCTAGCCGGAGGACAAATAGCCCAAAATTCAAACTATTAAAACAATAACAGGCGCCCAGCAATAGATAACACGAAGTGACCGCGACAAATTGGCTCCCATATGTGGGGCAGATAAACATGAAGCATCTTCCAACTACCAACAAATATTCTACTTCAGTGATGGTGATTATGATTATGATAAACTTTAATTTACCATCTTCAATACTTTCGGAGAACACGAGTCATATATACCCTAAATGTAATTCACGAAAAGCTCGTGCATATTTGTCAAGAAGGAAACCACAAATCTTGAGCAAACAAACGCTGCCACACTTAACACTAGCACCAGTTTATAAAAAAAAAGGTTCCTCTAAAAGGTGGCTAAAATTTACCTCTTTACTGCAAAGTGTGTAAGAAATATGCTTTTTTACTTTCTCTACTACGTATACTAAGTAGGGGAAGTATTGTATTCCACACAAAAATTCGATACCGAGATTTCACCGGAAATACATGCTTTGAGGCCCCTTCAATCCAAAAAAAGAATTTTTGGAAACATGTCCGTGTGTGTATGTGTCTGTGAACAGCATAACTCAGAAACGAACAGTCGGATAAACACCAAACTTGGTATTTAGGTTCAGTATCTTCCAGAGATGCCCCACGAAGGTTTTCAAGAAAATCCCCCACCCCAGATTACCCTTTACATGAAACATTTATCGAAAATTTTAATTTTCTCAAAAATAGCTAACGATTTTGATTAAAATATAATATGTTTAAGATATTTTCATGACAAATGAAATGCATATCTCGAATTTTCTGGGAATGTCTCCAAAATTATTCTTCATTGTGGGCGACTGTTGTATAACTGGTAAACCATAAGAGATAGACAAAATTTTACTGCACAAAAAATGTAAATCGCGTTAAAATAAACAAATTATGTCAAATGCATTTTTGTTGTTGGGTGAACCATTTTCGATATATTGCTTGTTATTCCCTTAAATTTTCCAATACTTATACTTTTTCTCAAATGGAAATTCGTTATTCATTTTTTTTTGTCCTGGTAATGCAAAGAGAATGGAATACTCCACATAGCAACCACCTCTTAAAATATTTGACTATCGTTTAAAGCCTACCAATTCCCCTTGCATCTACAAGAAAATTAGCAATAAGATTAACACCTCGATTAACATGAAGCATATGGAGAATAAGCGTTTGTAAAAACAGTTTTACAAGAGTAGAGAAAGTCATGTGAGTGTAACACATCAGATTTTTTTGTGGTCATTTTCGGTTTTCGATCTCCCCTTAAACTCGATTTCTTGCTATTATTACCTAGTACATCAATGCCAGTCCCACATTGTGTTTACGCATTTGAATGAAACAAGGATGGAGGAGAAACTGCGAGCCCAAAGAACTGGAAATTGAAGAGTAGACCATTAACTCGGCTTTATTTTGTGTTAGGTGTAATGATAACGAACGAAAAAAAGAGAGGAAACTGGAAAATAAATTAATGACGCTCTTCATTCATTTTAAATGCGTGCAAAATATATACGCTTTCCTCTTAGATCTCAGGTAATTGGCTTTCAAATGCAGCTTTTGTGGTGGTTCCTTCAAGGAGTGGCATTTAGTGGCAAGAGGTTGAGTTTAGTTAGCCTCTTTGAATTCCTTCATTCGCTCGGCATAAGCAGAAGTCAAGGAAATAATGGATCATTTGCTATCACGCAAGGTTCGTCAGTGTTCGTTATAGGATGATGGTTAAAGAAATGAAACCTGTGCAAAATATTCCGGAGAGATAAATATATTTTATGTTCATTCTAGTAACAACGAGTATCCTGAGAAACAATGGGTCAAATGAAGATTACTATATTTACAAACAAAACAAACAAACCGATGGTAGGCTTTAAGCAATAGTCAAATCTTTTAAGAGCTCATTGCTATGTGGCGTATTCCATTCTCTTTGTATGTACAGGACATAGAAAAAATGAGTAACGAGGAATATCTCGGAAATGGCTCACTCCACAAAAAATGTATATGACATAAATTGTGTATTTTAACGCGATCTACATTTTTTGTGCAGTAAAACCTTGTCTATCTCTTACGGTTTACCAGTTATGCAAAAGTCATCCAGAATGAAGAGGACTTTTGGGGACATTTCCAAAAAATCCATAATACACATTTCATTTGCCATGAAAATATCTTAAACATATAATATTTTAATCAAAATCGTTAGAGCAATTTTTGAGAAAATTAAAATTTTCGAAAAATGTTCCATGTGAAGGGTAATCTAGGGTGAATGGATTTTCTTGAAAACCTTTGTGTCGCATCTCTGGAATATACTGAACCTAAATACCAAGTTTGGTGTTTATCCGACTGTTCGTTTCTGAGTCATGCTGTTCACAGACACACAGACACACACACAGACACACACACGGACATGTTTCCAAAAATGCTTTTTTTTTGTATTCAGGGGGTCTCAAAACATGTATTTCCTGTGAAAGCTCGGTATCGAATTTTTGGGTGGAATACAATACTTCCCCTACTTACTATACGTAGTAGAAAAAGTAACAACTGTTTTGTTACACTCACACGACTTTCTCTACTCTTGTACAAACTATTTTTACAAACGCTTATTCTCCATATGCTTCATGTTAATCTTATTGCTAATTTTCTTATAGGTGAAAGAGGAAAATCGTAAGCTTTAAGCGATTGTCAAATCTTTTAAGAGCTGGTTGGTATGTGGCGCATTCTATTCTTTTTGCGTGTCCAGGACATAAAAAAGCGAGTAACGAGGAATATCTCGGAAATGGTTCACTCAACAAAAAAAAATGTATATGACATAAATTGTGTGTTTTAACGCGATCTACATTTTTTGTGTAGTAAAAGTTTGTCTATCTCTTATGGTTTACCAGTTATGCAAAAGTCATTCAGAATGAAGAGGACTTTTGGGGGCATTTCCAGAAAATCCGTAATACACATTACATTTCCCATGAAAATATCTTAAACATATAATATTTTAATCAAAATCGTTAGAGCCATTTTTGCGAAAATCAAAATTTTCGAAAAATGTTCCATGTACAGGAAATGTGGGGTGGGAAATATCATGTCGCATCCTTGGGAGATGCTGAACCTAAGTACTAAGTTTGGTGTGTATCCGACTTTTCATTTTTGAGTTATGCTCTTCACAGATACAGATACACCTTTTCCTAAAAGTGCTTTTTTACATCCAGGTGGCCTCAAAACACGTGTTTCCAATGAAATCTCGGTATCGAATGTTTGGGTGGAGTGCAATACTTCCCCTACTTATACGTAGTAGAGAAAGTAAAAAGTCCCGCCGCGGCGGTGGTTACAT
Organism: Deroplatys truncata; assembly: GCA_030765065.1. Taxonomy (NCBI): domain Eukaryota; kingdom Metazoa; phylum Arthropoda; class Insecta; order Mantodea; family Mantidae; genus Deroplatys; species Deroplatys truncata. The sequence goes on from CM060979.1 coordinate 24,187,169, forward strand.
TCTTTCCCACCAGGTGCTCACGCGCTACTTGACACCTAACAACACTATTGTTTTTTCTTCAGCAAGCACGTTCAGCACTCTGTTATGCGCGATATTGAAAAGAAATGCTGAGCCATGTGACCTACAAACCCCCAAATGCCACGTGAGGTTCACCCCACTAACACAAAACACGTCGATTCATCGTTTCTCGCTTATCTTTTTACCACCACCAACCCCTCTAGGTATCTGCAACATTAAATTCTGCTTATTTATCTAAACGATCGTAGGCAGCCGCATGTGGACACGCACGCACGCACGCAGGCAGGCAGGCACGTACCCCACCCATACATACCCAAGTCAGTGGCGTGCATTGTCATTTCAAAATAGTCGTCCAATAAATTTAACTTCGGAAAATCTGGCTAAACGCGATAGCTTTAATAGGTGTACTACAGTGTCAATCATAACAAATCGCCAATTCTCTTCCACAGCGAGTTAAATTAAAAAGTATGCAATGTTTTTAGTAGGTATAAAACGATAAACAAATTGTAATATTTATCAGCCCTATAACACAGGCATTTCCAGACACTTGTGCGTTTGTGTGGTTGCATTGTAATGCCTCCAGCTGTCCCATGGTGTAAAATATAGACTGGACGTCGTCGTGTAATTTTCGGTCTTAAATTTTATTACACTTGTTTCGTCGACAGCAAGCAACGATGATTGGAATACATTAGAAGTGTATTAATGGGTTGAAATGGAGTTCAGGGATATTAAATAACGCATAGGCGACGAGGACTGACAACTCAGCCCGCCGCTTCGGGACCCAGGGATAAAATCCGTGGGGTTTCCCATTAGAACGGTTGACAACCCGCCCCTGTGCTTCGTTAGAACGGAGTGGGTAGAGCGACCCAACTATATGCTCCGCTCCACAGGACGGAAGTGGATGCTCCACTTACGCGGTCAGCCTGAAAGAGAAAACCCTATCAGGGAAGACTACCGATCAACCTTGGTGAAGGCGACAGTGTCTAGCCACCGTCTATCAGCTCTCATCAGATAACATCAGGGCGTCTCACAACCCCGCCTGGGCGGAAAACAGCCACACACACAATCTCCCATGGGTTCGGGAACCACTGCCCCGCCGAGTCCAACCCAATCCAAACAAAGCCCTTACCACTCGAATGTTCGGCCCACATACTTCTAGTAACGTCAGAAGTACCATGAGTGCTAGGGGTCTGCAGTGCTCGCACCAAGGCAGCTGAAGGGGCCAGAACCCCCTAGGGGTGTTTAGACACCTCACGCATTTCGCTCTAGGAGATTTATTGCGGCTACCACCTCAGGAGGAAGGGATTAAGTGAAGGAACCACAAGAGGCTACAGGTCGAAGGTAGGCAGGTCACAGTCAGTATGGACAGTCGACGGGAATCGAACCCGACACCTCGGGCATACGAGCCTCAAGCATTAACAAGAGCCAACTCGATCGGTGTATAGCTTGGGATAGCAGGTGGATAAGGAGAGGAGCTAAGTCCTACCCAAGGAGGTAGAAGAACTGACTAAGAGCTGTTTGCGTAAATCGACTAAATGCAAGAAAGATAACTGTGGCATACAATTCTTCTCCAAGACTTTTGTCTGTCTTCCCCGTCTTTTAATATTGGTGACATGATACATGACAAATGAGGAGGCCTGTAGCTGAAAGTGTAGTCACCCCTAACCAATGATGACCCTTAGCTGTCCTCTTTGGGTTGGGAACGCATTTTGTTTCTCCAGCTGAGAAGGGCTTAATTATGAAGAACAGACTTAGTGTTGATTTTAGAAGGGCACATTAATTGCGTCTTGGGGAACGAATGACTTAAATTTATACCAAAATAAACAAAGTAAATAATTCATTTTAAAAACGTGTGTTAGCTACACATCACAATGCCCTGATTCTTTTTGTATGTGCTGGCGTGCGCCAGGGACGCAGGGTTGACAAAATCAGTGCCATAAATAGCCTGTGATGACATGTAACACGGAGGGGGGGGGGACTCGTTAATGTAACAGTTAACGAACGTGAACAAATGACAGCCCAAGTTAGCTAACCAATAACTATAGAGGTTACTAAAGTGCAAATTTGATATTATTCTACCATTATGGGATAAGTCAAAGAATCTGGTGATATACGAGTTGTTAGTTTCTAAACATAGACGACAATACGCACTTGTTACACGTATTGGGAAGGTTAGTTATATTTTATCTGTTACGTTGGTGCCTTGCTTTATATTCGCAGGCGTTTAAACTTTGCACGCCGACCATTTAGTCACCAACTGACGCGCTGATTATAATATTAATTAAATTAATATTTATATTACATTAGTTATATTAATTAGGTTAATTATATGAGCATTTAATTATTAATTATTATTAGGTTAATAGTGTATTATTAAATATTAAGTCTTACCTTTGCAGTTAACCAGAAATTTTAATTAATTTTGCAATTTTTGGTGTAAATGTTATCTCATTGTGTGCGGTTTTATTTTTAGACGAAGATCTGCTTAAAAGAAAACCTTCTTTCTCTGTTTACTCTCCCTGTTGTTAGGGCTTTCCCTCTATAGGACTTGTAAGAGAGTTCCTGAGGTCAGATGCCTGTTGGAAAGCACCGACTATGCATAAGGGACAGCAGGATGGGTGATCAGTCCCGAAGCCTGGTATGAGAGCGAGGAAGATGTTGTAAATGAGTATTACACATGAGTATGAATTAATAACTATTATATTGCACACAAATTGATAACGAATTAATATGTATAGAATTAAGAACTGCGAAGCCATGAAACGCATGGCCAACGTAAGGGCGCCAGTAGGCCGGCAGAATATTTGAGTAAAAAGGATGTGATGTTTGTGAACCGGACAAACAAAGTAGTTTACTAATTTACTTTACGCGGGTCAGGGAAACCAGCCACATGACCAAGGAGTAAACAATCGTGTGGAAGCGCTTTTCAGAGCCTTTACAGTCCGATATAAACCCTCAGACTGGGGTACCTCGGGGCAGCTGCTGTGGTAGTTAACGAAGTCCACGGAGAACTCTGCGAAGGGCGTTGGGCCGCACACCACGTCGTGTTAAAGCTCTCCTTCACCCTCTGGCTCTTCTCATCAACGGACTGACTGGAGCCGCAAATGCAAAGTCCTTCATGAAACAACATTCACCAAGTTGGGGTAGCTGTGAGCACAACCCGCAGTAGGTTCGCATGTCCGATATACGAGGTACGTCCAGAAAGTAAGTTCCGTTTGGTAATAAAATTAAATTGTGTACAGATACAGAAAAATTATTTATTGCACAAAATTCTACAACTCTTAAACTACTTTTCCACATAACTGCCGAAATTTTGCAGGCATTTATCAAAGCGTTGCACAAGTTTTTGTATACCTTCTTCATAGAAGTTTGCCGCCTGTGTCTTCAACCAGTTATAAAAAAATTTCTTTCAGCTCTTCGTCCATATTGAAGTGTTGACCGCAAAGGAAAGACTTGAGATGTAAGAACAGATGAAAGTCGCTAGGAGCGAGGTCAGGGCTGTACAGAGGATGGTCATACACGTCCCAACCAAATCCCTGTAGGAGGTTTTGCGTCACATTTGCAGTGTGTGGTCGTTCGTTGTCGTGAAGACAAACAACACCTTTTGACAGCAATCCTCGGCGCTTATTCTGTATTGCGCGGCGCAATTTCCTAAGTGTCTCGCAATAAACATCTGCTTTGATTGTTTGACCACGCGGTAAGAAATCAATGAGTAAGATGCCTTTCCAGTCCCAGAACACTGTGCACATCATTTTTCGAGGTGTCAAGATTTGGTTCGGCTTAACCTTTGCTGGGGATGAAGTGTGCCTCCATTCCATTGATTGCCGCTTACTTTCAGGGGTGTCGTAAGAAACCCAAGTTTCATCTCCTGTGACTATCTGTGTCAGAAATTCTTCGCCGCCTTCATCATAACGGGTCAAAAACTGAAGTGCACTACCCATCCGGTTTGTTTTGTGTTGCTCAGTAAGAATCTTTGGTACCCAACGAGAGCAAAGTTTACGAAATTTCAGTTTTTCGGTAACAATTTCATGAATTAGTGATCGTGAGATTTGGGGAAATTCCATAGCGAGAGCACTAATTGTAAACTTGAGGTTTTCCTGGATCTTGTCATCAATCGCGTGAACCAGTTCTTCTGTAACCAAAGATGGACGCCCACTTCGTTCTTCATCGTGTCCTTCATTTAACTGTCGGACCCACCTTCTCACCATTGAATCAGTCATCGCATTTTGTCCGTAAACTTCGCAAATTCGCCGATAAATTTCAATTGGTTTCACTTTCCTAGCATTCAGAAAACGAATCACAGATCTGATTTCACAAGCGGCGGGATTTTCAATCAACACCGACATTGTAAACAAGCACAACAAAGCGTACGTGGCTGACAGCGATCTCAAAATGGCGCATGTTTCTTCTCCTTGATACAGAGCGTCTACCGCGCATGTGCGGAACTGCGATCGCAGCGCTGCAGCGGAGAAAAAATTGAAGCGGAACTTACTTTCTAGACGTACCTCGTATTAATATATGAATTAATATATATTATCTCGGAGGATTATCTTGGTGTTTAGGTTGTTATTATTAAATTGTTAAAGATGTTATTATACTTCTTGCCACGGCTGCTGTTGTTTGGGTTTATGCTAGAGCATGTGCAACTTATCAGGGTATGGTACGGGAAGGAAATCATGTGGTAACAACACTAACACAAGATTAAATCAATGAAGTAACACAATACTTTAATGACACACGCATTTTCTGCCTTAGTAAGAAGCTACAGTTACTTTAGTTAGTTGGAGCTGTAGAAAGGTCGCTTAGCAATCAAGTATTGTCTAATAAGTGCTCAATTAATAATGGAACTATGTATCACACGTGCCTAAATTATACTTTATTTCCCTTCAAATAACTTGCAGCGTAAATTGATATAATTTTAACGTTCCCACATTATGCTAGGTAATTGGTAACTCCTGCTTCGGAGAGCTAACACTTATGTTCTGCACATCGCCGCACTTTTGAAGTAGGAGTTGTATTGTATTTCGACTCTTGGGGAGCCGAACATGAAGTAGTAGCAACCGCACGTATAGTAAAAAGTTTCCGGTAGCCTTCGCCCCAAATATTTTAAATATTATGTATTTATGTTTTAAAAAATATTAACTTTGTAAGTTGACTGTTTCTTTAAACATTATATATTTCTGTTTGCCTCGGCTGCGTCAGTATTTATTTTTAGAGACAATAATTTCTTAGCAGGGAGTTGGTGCTACTGAAGAATGTAGGCTTACACAGATTATAATTTTTAATTCACTCCTTTTTTAATTAATTCTTGACACAATTTTTAATAACACTCCACTGATATACAAAGCTGTGAGATTGTTTTGTTAATTACTTGCACTTTTTAGCACGTAAACTATTTTCGTCTCACACGAATACGTATTAAATTTCTCGAGGACACATCTCGCGCCTGAAAAGTAACACTGTCTGCAACCAACGCGTCCAGTTATGAGCGCTGTCTACAAGCAACGCGTCCAGTTATGAGCGCTGTCTACAAGCAACACGTCCAGTTATGAGTGCCGTCTACAAGTAACTGACTCGATTTCTACCGCCTAAATTTGTAAATTTCTGTATTTCAAGTCTCTGATTGGCTATTCCTAATCCAGCAGAATACTTTTATTTAACTGAAGCATTTTTCTGGTTGTTGATTGGTTATTTTATAAACTGTCACAAAAATTACTTTTTTGTTGCTCCAAGAATGACTAGTAGCATTACTACACTTTCTAACTCATTATTGCCTCAAGGTTACCTCAGTGTTACCTCACTGTTAGCAACTTTTAACCTATTATTCTCACAGCTCCTACATTATTAAATTACGTAATACATTAAGATAACATTATTACATGTATTCAAGAATACAAACATATGCAATGACTGTAATATACACTTTTTATATATTGCTACACACACATTATGCTTTAAAGCGGGCTGTTATTATATTTTGTATTACACAATTGGACTGAAATCATTTAAGTGTTAAAAAATACTGCCTCACTTTATACACAACTGATTTTTGCTTGGAGACGCTATCTCTAACTTCCTGAACTTAAACATTTAAAAATATTAGAAATAATTTTTCTTCCACACAAGCGGTGTATTGGACAAGGTTGAAAAGGTAGAATCAAACGACTGAAAAATACAATGCCATATCCGGGATTTGAACCACGGATCTCCCGGTTTCCGTCCGGTTGCTCTAACCACTGAGCTACCATGGCAAATTCCCCAACTGATTCGCATGTTCATATTCTTCTTAAAATCTTATTGGTTGTCTGCCTTCAGCTTGGAACATTCTAGAAAACTTAACAGGATATCATCCGTTGTTTCCGAACATGTGACCTCTCTTCAAAAATATTCGTTGTGCTAGCTTGCCGCATTTTCTCCTACACAATGACTCAAGGTTCCGCTATTGGGTCAACCCCCTACAAGTCCGTTTGCCTGCACCCTAACTAACAAAACATGTTTGTCTGCTGTTAACAAGTGTCCCACAGCTCCAGCTAAACTCCTACACATAATTAGAACTTATACTTAACATCTATTTACATAAAAAGTATTTTGCTTATTAATATTATTTTACATTATTATTAATATTGTTTCCTGAATACTTGCAGTCTTTGTTACAAAAGACTTAATGACCTCTTCCCCATCCTATTGGCTTCCCTCGACCAAGCTGTGCCTCACCCAAGGACACAAAAAAGGAGATGATATGAAATGACGGCGAGATGAATGAAAGGAAAACTGGTTTCTTCCGGAATTCATTCCATCAATTGCTCCATCATCAGAGACACCCCGTCCAGACTTCGCTTTGTCCACTACAAATCCCACATGCGGTTCCCTAGGATTGAACGCAGGCCTTGGTGAGAGGCAAGCGGTCTAACCACTCGGCCACAGCGCCGCCGTAGAAGAAAATCAAGAAACTTAATTGTTTGGTTCAAGTATCTACGCCGAAATCATATTAAAACGTAATTATAAGTTGTTCTTCATAGCATTACAGTACAGTAATTTTCAACGTTTAATAACATACACGCATCATATAAATAAGTGCACCGCAGGGTTCAGTGTTTAATTTAATACTAAAGGTGCATCGAAGCTATAGGTAATCAGCGATTAGGATTGTGATGACGATATCTCTGCACAAAGAAAATAATATTACAAAACAATATAGACAATGAATCACAACATCAGCAGAGGACCGAAGTAATGCGTATTTTATAAATAGGTTGGCGATTTCTCTGGTTATATATCTAGTGAAATTTCGGTATATAATTTTTGGGTGGAATACAATGCCATCTCTACGTATTACGTGCGCGGTAGAGAAAGCAAAAATGTGTATGAACTTATTAATCCAGGCACACAAATACTTTGAAACAGTATTTTTAACACTTGAGTAATTTCAGTCTAATTATATAAAATATGTAAATTCAATAACAGCCCGCCTTAAAACAATATGCGTATGTAACATTATATAAAAAGTGTATATTACAGTCATTTTAAATGTTTACATTGTTGTATCCATGTGTGATGGTGTTCTTTGAATATATTACGTAATTTAATAATGTAGGAGCTGTGAGAAATAGGTTTAAAGTTGCTAACAATGAGGTAGCAATGAGGTAACCTTGAGGCAATAATGAGTAAGGAAGTTTAAATACTACTATTCATTATTAGAGCAGCAATAATGTAAATTTTGAGACAGTTTAAAAAATTAGCCAATCAATAACCAGAAAAAGCTTTAGTTAAAATGAAGGTATTCTATTGGACTATGATTAGCCAATCAGAGACTTGAAATACAGAAATTTACAAATTTAAGAGGTGGAAAACAGTTCAGTTGCCTGCCTCAAACAGTGCCCATAACCAGACGTGTTGCTTCTAGACACTGCTCATAACCAGACGCGAGATGTGTCTTCGAGAAATTAAATACGTATTCATGTGAGACGAAAATAGTTTATATGTTATAAAGTGCAAGTATTAAATAAAATAATCTCACAGCTCTCTATATCAGTGAAGTGCCATTTAATTTGTGTCAAGGATTAATAAAAAGGAGTGAATTAATACTAAAAATCTGTGTAAGCCTACATTCTTCAGTCGCACCACAACCCTACAAAGAGAAACATGTCTCTAACAATAATACTGACGCAGCCGAGGCAAACATAAGTATAATACCTAAAGAAACAGTTAAATTACAAAGTTTATATTTTTAAACTTGGGGCGAAGGCTACCGGAAACCGGGTACTATACGCGCGATTGCAACGAATTTCAAGTTCGGCTGCCCAACAGTTGAAATATAATACAACTCCTTCAATACAAACTACTTCAACTTTTCAACTCGTTTACTGAGATTTCGTTGTTTCTTGAACTGTGTAAGCATGTTCGGTAGGCCATGCATTTGATTATAGAGATTAACAACACCCGTTTTCGTGGTCATCCGTAAACAAAATATTTGGCGTGAAAAGGTGAACCTCACCACGGTTTTGTTCGAGCCGTTGACAGAAATCCAATATGACACTGAAATCCTGCAGCTTTAGGGCCATCACACGCTGAAAATAATACATCAACTCTTCACGAGACGACCAATGCGATGCCTGTTTACGTAGGCGTAATCAACCTGGAATTACTCCTTGCAACATATCAGTATATAATCTTTGAACATCGACATTCTGGGTACTGTAGGACATTACCGTATCCTAATTCTCACTGCTACATACATTGCGTTCCGGCGACCGCGTGGTGCTAATGCCGCCACATCGACCTTGACCCCTCTGTGTCGATTGCTTTCCGTGCTTATATTCACTGGTCAAGTTTACCGATAAGTGTACTATCTTTGCTAAAAGTTGGCATGCCTTCTACTTATTGCGATGAGAAGTTGGTTTTTATTGAAGGAGTTGTATTATAGTTCTTAAGTTGGGGTGCCGAACTTGAAGTAGTTGCAACCGCACGTATCGTAAAAAGTTTCCGGTAGCTTCGCCCCAAATGTACTTTCCCGTGGCCTTTGCCCCAGGTTTAAGAATAGCAACTTTGTAATTTGACTGTTAATATATATTTATGTTTGCCTCGGCTGCGTCAGTATTATTATTAGAGACATGTTTCTCTTAACAGGGCGTGATGCGGCTGAAGAATGTAGGCTTACACAGATTATAATTTTTAATTCACTCCTTTTTTATTAATTCTTGACACCATTTAGATAACACTTCACTGATATAGAGAGCTGTTGGATTTTTTAATTAATTACTTGCACTTTTTAACACGTAAACGATTTTCATCTCACACTGAATACGCATTATACTTCTCGAGAACACATCTCGCACCCGGTTAGAAACGCTGTCTGCTACCAACGCGTCCAGTTATGAGCACTGTCTACAAGCAAACTGGCTTCTAGATTTGTAAATGTTGCTATATTTCAGTTTCCGATTGGCTAATCCTACTCCAATAGAATACCTTCATTTAACTAAAGCTTTTTCTTGTTGTTGATTGGCTATTTTATCAACTGTCACAAAAATTACATTATTGCTTCCAAAAATCATAAGTAGTATTGTTAAACTTCCAAATTCATTATTGCCTCGCGGTTACCTCATTGTTAACAACTTTTAACCTATTTTTCTCACAGCTCCTACAATAATTAAATTACGTAATACATTCTCTTAACATTATTAAACATGGATACAATAATATAAACATATACAATGACTGCAATATACACTTTTTACATCTTGTTACATACATATTGCTTTACTGCGGGCTGTTACTATATTTTTTATTATATAATTTGACTAAAAGCATTTAAGTGTTAAAAATACTGCCTCGCAGAATAGAACAAATAAATGAACAAGTGATGTATTTTAGAACTCGCTTCTTCTGAAGTATATTTTCCCCACATTTCCTCCTGCTGTCATACATACTATTCTCCTGTCATAACTTTGTGTACGTTTATTTCAGAATCTATAATTCATACTTAAAGCCTCTCAATCTGTATAACACTACCACAATGAAAATGTTCCATTCTTCAAGAAGCAAGAGGGAAACAAAAATGTTAACCATAGTTGCACATACACCATGCAATATTGCATTAACATTCCAGCATTGTCGAGTACTACATGAAAACATTTTCATGCCTCCATAGAATAAATTAATGTTTTAGGCATTTATTGTAGAATATTTTCATTGCTATCAAACACAACTAGAGCTCGTGGTGAAGCGATAGAGTTGTTGCCTCGGGTTTGATCCCTGCTACCAACCAGAACTTTTCTCATGCTGAGATGTTTGAAACGGGATCCACGAGATCCTCGAGTCCTGGACGAACTGAGAAATTATTTCATTGAGAAGTAGCAGCCCTGCTCCAAAACTGTATTTATGGAGCCGAGAGCTTTGGTATACCACACTACACCCACTACACCCACCTGTTGTAACATTATTAAACAGTGACAATGAAGATGGACATACACAACTTTCACTTGGACTTGAAGAAAATTATTATATCTTTACGTTATTTGCACCACTTTTTGGGCGTCAATTTGAAGTTGCTTTTGTTGTTGATGTTAGCACCACGTTTGGAAGCCAATTTGAGGTAGGTGGTTTGTTAAGTTATTTGCACTATGCTTTGGGCGTGAATTTGAAGTAGTTTGTATTAAAGGAGTTGTATTGTAGTTCAACTGTTGGGGAGCGGAACTTGTAGTTGTAACCGCACTATAGTACACAGTTTTCGGTGGACTTCGCCCCAAGTTTAAAAATATTAGCTTTGTAATTTGACTGTTTCTTTAAATATTACATTTATGTTTACCTCGGCTGTGTCATTATTTAATTTAGAGACATGGATATCTTGACAAGGTCGTGGTGCCACAATGAATGTAGGCTTACGCAGATTTTAAGTTTTAATTCACTCCTTTTTATTAATCCTTGACACAAATTAAACAGCACTTCACTGATATCGAGAGCTGTGAGATTCTTTTCTTTAATACTTGCACATTTTAACACGTATACTTATTTTTCGTCTCACACGAATACGTTTTATATTTCTCTAGAGGACGTATCTGGCATCCGGTTACTATCACGGTCTGCAGGCAACTGAATTGATTTCAACCGTCTAAACTTGTAAATTTCTGTATTTTAAGTCTCTGATTGGCTAATCCTAGTCCAATGGAAAACCTTCATTTAACTAAAGCTTTTTCTGGTTGCTGATTGGCTATTTTTAAATCGTCTCAAAATTTACATTATTGCTGCTATAATAATGACTAGTAACATTTAAACTTCCTTACTCATTATTGCCTCAAGATTACCTCATTGTTAGCAATTTTAAACTTATTATTCCCACGGCTCCTACATTATTAATTACGTAATGTACTCACATAACATTATTACACATGGATACAATAATATAAACATTTGCAATGACTGTTTACATACATTTTACAAATTATTACAATCACTCAGTGCTTCAGGTCGGGCTGTTATTGAATTTACATATTATATATTTAGAATGAAATCATTTTAGTGTTAAAATACTGCCTCAGACTTCGCTCAGTTCACACTGGCACTTCACTGATGTGATCTAATTCAGTTTTTCCTATCATTTTACTTCTCTTCGTAATCAAATACACGCGGTATCGACTTTTCTTGGGTGGAATGCAAAAATATATATGATAATTGTTTCACCTTTTGGAGTGTGCATGAAAAATTTCATAGAAATTGTATGAAAACTCCTTGAGGAAAGAAAATTGGGAAGAAAATAATTCCAAGAACTACCATTTTAAAATATAAATAATTTTATTTCTGAGGTTTTACATACATAAAACCCCAAAATATCGAAAGACGAAGTACATTGTGAAATTATAACGTTTTAATATTCTGATGAAGGCGTGCAATCTTATATCTATTTCCTGACGTTTTCGCCAACCGTCAGTTCTGCATTCCCGTAAGAAAATAGTACACGATGGATAGTTAAATGCTTGTTCAAGTCGGTTTCTACACGAGAATGAAAACAGCAGACTACCACAGAGGTGACCTTGGCTACGCCTGTGTCTGAATAACTTCTGATGTTTCGACTTTGTGTTTGGTATTGCAGCATTTTGAACTATCGTAACATTTTCACTGACGGAGTCTCAAGTACAAGGTAATTGTTCAACACATGCCGGGTGTAGGAACGGTGCAAAAAAAAAAAAACAATCTGATGTGTTACACTCACATGACTTTCTCTACTCTTGTACAATCTAATTTTACAAACGCCTATTCTCCATATGCTTCATGTTAATCGAGATATCGAGATGTCAATCTTATTGGTAATTTTCTTGTAGATGCAAGGGGAATATGGTAGCTTTTAAGCGATAGTCAAATATTTTAACGCTGGTTGCTATGTGGCGCATTCCATTCTCTTTGCATGTCCAGGACATAAAAAAAATGAATAACGAATTTGAGAAAAAGTATAAGTATTGGAAAATTTAAGGAAATAACAAGCAATATCTCGAAAACGGTTCACTCAACAAAAAAAATGTATATGACATAAGTTGTGTATTTTAACGTGATCTACATTTTTTGTGAAGTAAAATTCTGTCTATCTCTTACGGTTTACCAGTTATGCAAAAGTCGTTCACAATAAAGAATACTTTTGGAGACATTCCCAGAAAATTCGAGATATACATTTCATTTCTCACGACATTATCTTAAACATATGATATTTTCATCAAAATCGTTAGAGCCATTTTTGAGAAAATTAAAATTTTCGAAAAATGTTCCATGTAAAGGGTAGTCTGGGGTGGGGGGGATTTTCTTGAAAACCTTCGTGTCGCATCTCTGGAAGATACTGAACCTAAATACCAAGTTTGGTGTTTATCCGACTGTTCGTTTTTGAGTTATGCTGTTCACAGACACACAGACACACACACACAGACACACACACACACAGACACACACACGGACATGTTTCCAAAAATGCTTTTTTTGGATTCAGTGGGTCTCAAAACATGTATTTCCAGTGAAATCTCGGTATCGAATTTTTGGGTGGAATGCAATACTTCCCCTACTTACTATACGTAGTAGAGAAAGTAAAAATCACACTGCAAAATTCAATGTTGTAGCCTACGCAAGGCATGTGTTGAGCAATTAGCATTAATTGACCTAATAGTGGTTAACTATAAAGCCCGGGACTTAAAGTACTTACGCGACTGTAAGTTACTAGTGGGCATGCTATCTCAGAATGAATCTGAGATAGCATGTCGTGCCGGCATGTTTCCATGGTACCTCAGTTAATTAGAGCAGTATCAGCTCAAGCCGAAGATCCGTCGTTCAAATCCCACCTATGGCATTTCATTTTTTAGTCTGATTCTACATTTTTATGTATTCATCATTAAAAAAGGAGGTTATTTTTAGGAGGAGTTGTACTGTAAATCCGTTGCTGTGGAGCCGAACTTGAAGTAGTTGCAACCACGTACGGTACAAACTTTCCGGTAGCCTTCGCCCCAACGTTCACTTTCCGGTGGCCTTCGCCCCAAGTTTAGGAATCAAATTTGAATTTTTATGTTTCTTTAAATATTATACATATTAATGTTTGCCCGACTGCGTCAGTATTAATTTGTAGAAACATGTATTTCTTAATAGGGTGTGATGCGGCTAAAGAATGTACGCTTACACAAATTATAATTTTTACTTCACTCCTTTTATTAATCATTGACACGATTAAATAACGCTTCATTGATATAGAGAGCTGTGAGATATTTTTATTAATTACTTGCACCTTTTAACACACAAACTTTATAATATTCTCGTCGTAATGAATTTTCGTCTCACACTGAATACGTATTAAAACTTCTCGAGGACGCGTCTCACGTCCAGTTAGGAACGCTGTCTACTAGCAGCTGACTTCTATCGCCTGAATTTGTAAATTTCATCTATTTTAAATCTCTGATTGGCTAATCCAACCCCAATAGAATGCTATTTGTAAACTGTTTTAAAAATATTACATTATAGTTTCCATGAATTACTAGTAACATTATTAAACTTTAATTCATTATTGCCTCATGGTTACCTCATTGTTAGCAACATTCGGCCTCTATTCTCACAGCTCCTACATTATTAAATTACGTAGTACATTCACATAACATTATTATACCTCTACACAATACTATAAACATTAATACAATGACTGTTACATACATTTTATATATTATATTATATACATATTGCTTTAAGGTGGGCTGTTATTATATAATTATATTATATAATTAGACTGAAATAATTTAAGTGTTAAAATACTGCCTCATTATTTAATTGTTAAGTTTACTGCTATGGAGTTAAATTCACTTCAATCGAGCGAAGTGGCGTTGCGGTAACGTGTGCGACTCGCATTTGGGAGATCTCGAGGCTTGATCCCGCCGACCGCCAACTCCAACAATTGGTTTTTCGTGGTTTTCCAGGGTCGGTAGGTATGTGCTGCGGTGGTTTGTTCTCTATCACAATTTCCTTTCCATCATTTCCCATTCACTCCGTTTCCTTTGCATCTTTCAGACAGTTCAAGCTGTGAGACGAGTCTTAGAGCTTGGAAATATTAGGGACTTCCACGCTTTCTTTGGGCTGTCTGTCTGCGGCCTATGACCTCCTGTGGTACCTTAACTTCAACCCTTCCTCCTGGAGGTGGTAGCCACAATAGATCTATGCAAGCCGAGTACGCAAGATTGGACCAACAGAACATCAAGCAAACTCCACATAGTCAGGAAATGCTGCACAATACCCTGCACATTGCAGTCTCCAAAAAAATTGATATAACATGTTTGCGAATAGAACATTCACGCTCATTTCTTCTTATTGCCCAAAGAAAATACTCCTCGCTGCAAGACCTGCAATTCCGTATCGTCATCGAACAAGTCATCATTAAATACAGAAGTTGTACCATGGAGAGAAGAAGATATAACATCCTTGAAGATAAGTCTTCAACCTTAAACAACCTTACACATTTCAAAAATGTTCTTCTTGAAAGGCATCAAACACTTTAATAAGATTTAAATAAATAAATGAAATACATGTGTAATAGGCTATACTGCTGCAGCTCAGTTCAAGCATTAAAAATGTAAAATAGCTTTGTAACAAATTAAACAATCAAAGCATTACTCTAATCAACGTAAACTATAGAATATATTACTGTTGTGTGCAGATTAAAGTCGCGATATGACCTAGTAGTCAAAACGACTATAAATAAAAAAATAATAAATAAACTATTTTGTAACTCAAAGTACAAAATAATAAGGGACAAATAAGGTAATTATTTCTGCATTGTCCCTTGATCTTTGGCAAAAAATGTTATCAAATTTATGCTAAAATGGAAATCTTCGAAACTGCTCCCAAAATAACATTAAAACCCTCGATACCACTTGTCTGGTTGGTTACAACGAAAATTAATTCGTAAGCTAAACGAGACAAAAGCTAGAAAATATACTTTGGAAGAAACAAGCAGCAATTCTGAAGGGAATGAGGGAATTATCTGAAGAAAGTTTGGGATATTTTCCAGGTTACTAGATAGGGTCATTTAGAAGCCACACCGTGTCACATTTGATGTCGAAGAACTTAAGTAAAAAGTGTCTATTCACAGATGAAAACACTTCGAAAGTGCTTTACAGAAATTGGGATTTGAAATATAAGGGTCATTAAATGAAACCCGGTCACTTGTGTAAAGTAACGTTAACGATTTTATTAACTCAAATATATTCGCCAAAGCTGTTGGCACATTTATCCCATTGCGACACTAGTCGGTCGATTCCATCTTTGAAGAAGCTAGTAGGCTGCTGTCGGATCCAGGTTTGGATCCATTCACACACTTCGTCGTCCGTTATGAATCGATGTCTGCGAATAGCTTGTTTTAGAGGTCCATAAACATGAGTCACACGGTGAAAGGTCTGGACTGTACGGTGCATGTTCCAGCGTTTCCCATCAAACTGCTGCAATGTCGTCTTCACCGCATTGGCAGTGTGTGGGCGGGCATTATCATGCAGGAGAATAACGCCATTGGACAACATGCCTGGGCGTTTCGACTTGATGGCTCGTCTAAGGTTTTGTAAAGTGGCTTGATAACGCTGGGCATTGATGGTGGTTCCCCGTTCCAGGAGCTCGACAAGCAGTGGGCCCTTGTGGTCAAAAAAGGACATCATGACCTTACCAGAACTGGTGTGCACGGCCTTTGATTTCTATGGAGGTGGTGAAGTCGCATGTTTCCACTGCTTGCTCTGACTCACTCCTCGTTGTTCCTGCTTACTCGCCTTCATGTTCGCCTTGTATGACCACCTCTTCGACGTGATACCACACTGTCGCTATGCAACGCCAAACGTTGCACACGCTGTAGTCGCTCTACCAATAGATTGTGCCACCATACATGCAGTTACGTGGTGCCACCTTACGTGTAGTGCAAAGTTAGACGCACTGACCAGGTTTCATTTGAATGCCCCTCATATAAATCCCACAACATATTCAACTTAGTTTCGAGAACACGTTTTCTTGCCAGCAGGTACTCCCCATTTCCAGGAAATTTATGCTACATATACAATGTGTTTCAAAAGCAATTTCATTAAGATGTATACCTAAGAAAACAAGTTAATTTAAAAGAATTCTGAAGACTACGTTGAACAGTGATGAAAACATTCGGCTTGAGTCAGCCTCGCAGCTACGAGTATTGACATGAGCAAGAAGAAGAGGCACGCATGCGCGAAATCTGCCATCAACATAACCTGTAGTGTTTGTATGAGATACTTCCGTTTATTTCTGATTCATATCGGTATCTTCTTCTACTTCTGCCGTCCAGTCTAACTGCTTACATTGTCTGTAGATAGATGGCATAGCATTCGCCATTACCACTTACTTTTCATTTTACTATTGTTTTAGGTCGTGGATATTTACCTTGGCGACTGAGAAAAACCACGAAAAAACCTCAGACAGATATGTCGGCCCACGGGATTTGAACTCGGGACCTCCCGAAACCGGGCTACAGACTTTACCGCCTGAGCCATCCCGTTAACTTCTTATTTTGATAGTATCTACAAAATGTAATGCATTTTCATACAAAACCAACTGAATTTAAATGCTTAAAATATATATTTGTAACACTTGCCTTAAAAATAAAGAACAAACAGGTGTGAAAAATTAGAAATGTTGAGTTTTGTAAATATTTGCAAATTGAAATTTTACTTTTTACTTTCTATACTACGTATAGTAAGTAGGGGAAGTAATTTATTACACCCACAAATTCGATACCGAGATTTCACCGGAAATACATGTTTTGAGAATCCCTGATTCCAAAAAAGGCATTTTTGGAAACGTGTCTCTCTGTGTGTGTCTGTGAACTTGGTATTTAGGTTCAGTATCATCCAGAGATGCGACACGAAGGTTTTCAAGATAATACCCCCATCCCAGATTACCCTTTACATGGAAGATTTTTCGAAAATATTAATTTTCTCAAAAATGGCTCTAACGATTTTCATTAAAATATCATATGTTTAAGATGTTTTTATGGCAAATAAAATGTATATCTTGAATTTCCTGGGAATGTCTCCAAAAGTATTCTTCATTGTGAACGACTTTTGCATAACTGGTAAACCATAAGAGATAGACAAAATTTTACTACACAAAAAATGTAGATCGCGTTAAAATACACAATTTATGTCATATACATTTTTTTTTGTTGAGTGAACCATTTTCGAGATATTGCTTGTTATTCCCTTAATTGTCCAATAGTTTTTATCAAATGGGAATTCGTTATCCATTTTTACTTTCTCTACTACGTATAGTAAGTAGGGGAAGTATTGTATTCCACCCAAAAATTCGATACCGAGATTTCACCGGAAATACATGTTTTGAGACCCCCTGAATGAAAAAAAGCATTTTTGGAAACATGTCCGTGTGTGTCTGTGTGTGTTTGTGTATGTGTGTGTGTGTGTGTGTCTGTCTGTCTGTCTGTCTGTAAACAGCATAACTCAGAAACGAACAGTCGGATAAACACCAAACTTGGTATTTAGGTTCAGTATCTTTCAGGGATGCGACACGAAGGTTTTCAAGAAACTCCCCCCACCCCAGATTACCCTTTACATGGAAGATTTTTCGAAAATATTAATTTTCTCAAAAATGGCTCTAACGATTTTCATTAAAGTATCATATGTTTAAGATATTTTTATGGCAAATAAAATGTATGTCTTGAATTTCCTGGGAATGTCTCCAAAAGTATTCTTCATTGTGAACGACTTTTGCATAACTGGTAAACCATAAGAGATAGACAAAATTTTACTACACAAAAAATGTAGATTGCGTTTAAAAATACACAATTTATGTCATATACATTTTTTTGTTGAGTGAACCATTTTTGAGATATTGCTTGTTATTCCCTTAATTTTCCAATACTTTTTATCAAATGGGAATTCGTTATCCATTTTTACGTAATGGACTTGCAAAGAGAATGGAATACTCCACATAGCAACCAGCTCTTAAAATATTTGACTATCGCTTAAAGCCTACCAATTCCCCTTGCATCTACAAGAAAATTAGCAATAAGCTTAACATCTCGATTAACATGAAGCATATAGAGAATAAGCGTTTGTAAAAATAGTTTGTACAAGAGTAGAGAAAGTCATGTGAGTGTAACACACATTTTTTTCAATAAAGGCAGTTACTAAATGCTACCTCTCCTGTAAAATTCTGTAAATAGTGTTTTTTGAGTTTTGTTAAAACGGTCCTCAATTATCAGTACCTATATTATATACCAACTATTTAAATGAGATGACCTGTTTTATGTAGGTAGAGGGGTTTAAAAGTATCTTGCATGGTATATAGTCTTTCCCTAGGAAGGCCATTGTTTTTTGGCCTTTTGTTTGTTATTACTGAATTATGTTTCTTCATTGTCATATGCAATATATGTAATAGAATTTGTAAATTATTTTCTGAATTATATGGACATAACACTAATAATTAAATTCTTCTGTCCCATGTTGGTTGGTTTGAAAGGTCTGTTCTTCCAGGAGATAAACTTCCCACAAGATCGTAGGTCTCAGTAAATTCCATTCCTTATTTTGTATCCCATTAAGTTAAAGATACAAAACATCAAAACTCAACTAACACACATATTAAACCCTATAGAGCTGAACTTGTATAACAACTGTTTCTTCAAATGTAGTACTTTAATTACATGTACAAAAATTCTTATGTATTTAATTCACATAAATTTCTTTACTCACTCTACTACAAGCTATTCTTAAAAAAATTATTTCTCTCCCTAATTCTGGTTAATCGCGATAAACCTACATTAAAGACTTACAGTGATGGTTAAAACCCCCTACTCCTTGCACGACCACGAGAAAAAAACCAAATAGCGACTTAATACTTCGAAAACGTACGTGTTTGAAAATTAAAATTACTAAGAAAGTATATCTCGGAAATACCTAATGCACAAAATGTTTTACATAAATTCCGTGCTTTAATGAAATCATTTTTGTGTACTAAGATTTCGTCTATCGCTTACGACTTACCAGTTATTTAAAAATCGTTCAGGATAGAAATGGCCACACAGATTACTCCCAGAAAAGTCAAGATATATATTTTTTGAATCTATTACAAGTATCTTAAACATATGGCATTTTAATCAAAAGAAGTGGATAATAAATACATGTCTACGCCACTATTCTCATAAAGAACACTTCTTGTCTGTAAGGTGAGTAAACAATAAATTATGAATCAACGCAGATCGTAGTCTTCATTCCAGTATGGTAATCCTAGTTTACCGTGTGGAGCAAGAGTTACTTATTGGGCATTTGCGCAACAAGCCTCAATGCTGAGCTGAAATGCCAAATTTGACCTTTAGCCGACTTTTCTTTATTCTATTCACAGATATACACACACAAAGGACTTTTTGTAAAAATGTTTTATTTCTTATTCAGGGAACGTCAAAATATAGTCATATCTCACTTATTCTACTATTTAACCACCACACTGTACAAGTACACTTTCGAGAAACAACCGACTTCGCTAATGAATATAATCAGTTATCGAGTCAAAATATTTCACCATTTTCGTACAATGATACTCGAAAATTACAGTGACAAGATAAGCAATACGTTAGTGACGACAAAAGATGGGTAATGCACGCCTCTGTTCCTCCCCATAAAGAGGTTTAAAAGCCGAAATGGTAACCAAGGAAACGGCTACCTTCCCCTATGGGCGTATCCTTCCCCCCCACAGTTCGGTGGATGACTGCCATGTATCAGTGTCCATTGTAATGCATCTTTCATCAGTGTTGACATAGGTCGTTAGTATTCAGTGAGCGCTTAGCAGAGGGCAGAGCGAGGACCAGGGTAGGATAAGGGAGAAGTATTCACACTCACGTCTTGCCGCCCTGCACCATCAGCGTCTAGATATTTTGTTACACCTCCCATACAGCACCAAAACTGCCTCTGAAGCAGCTATACAGATTTTACAAGAAGTGTTTATTTACTATATGCGCAGCATATGTGAGGTGAAAAGTACCTGCTCGGGGTTGTCCCTATATGTAGAAAATACAACAATGAAAAATTTATAAGACAAATGTTAGGTCCGCAAGTCACAGGTGAACAATATACAACTGAAACACAATATATACAGCCATTCACAGCGACATTAGAAAGCGGAGGTTAAAATGTTATGGAAATAAAAGCCAGGAGTACCGGAACTCTAACTTCCAGGAGAGGTTGAAGGAGTTTATATTGTTGCCCCCACTGTTGGAGAGCCAAACTTGAAGGGGTTTAATTGTTGTGGCACCACAATGGGCGTCATTTTGAAGCTGTTTTAGACCACGCACGTAATGGATCCAATTTGAGGGAGATGTGTTTCTTTGGCCCCACGTTTACTTTTCCGGTGGCCATCGCCCCGCATTTACTTCATGTGTAATAACTATTTTAATGTTATTTATTTAAATATTATATATGTATGTATGCTTCGGCTTCGTCAGTAGTAATTTGCAAAACACGTATCTCTTAAAAGGACTGGTACGGCTAAAGAATGAAGGCTTACACCAATTATAATTATACTCCACTCCCTTTATTAATCCCTCACACGATTAAATAACAATTCACTGATATATCCTACTGTAGAGCTCTGAGATTATTGTTAACTGCACTTTTAACAGGTAAACTTTATATTATTCTCGCCGTAATGAATTTTCATGTCTCACATTGAACCCGTACCAAATCGAACTGCTTGGTTACGCTTTCTTGTAGCGTCTGCCGCCTGAATCTGTACATTTTCTCTATTTCAAGTCTCTGATTGGCTAATCCTACTTCAATAGAATACCTTTATTCAACTTTTAACCTTTCTGGTTTTTGATTGCCTATTTATAAATTTTAAATATTACATTATTATTGTTCCAAGAATTATTAGTAGCCTTTTTAAACTTCCTAATTTATTGTTGTCTCAAAGTTACTTTATTGTTAGCAAACATTGTTTGCTACGGAAAGCAGCTTGGTTCAATTCTCACAGCTCCTACATTGTTAAAGTGCGTAATACATTCACATAACATTAGTATACAGTTACACAATAAAATAAACATAATATAATGACTGTAATATACACTTTATGTATCATATTATACACATATTGCTTTAAGGCGGGCTGTTATTATATTTTATATTATATAATTAGATTGATATCATTTAAGCTATAAAAATACTACCTCAAGGTACAAACAGTGCAACACCAGATGGCCTAAGCTTCCACTAAAGGTTATCCTGGTGCCTCTCTCACAATGATCCTGGCAGGAATGTCCAAAAAGATTTTAACGCTCATATGGTGCTACATAATGTTATGTTTTCTTTTGCTGTAAACTACATATGGCTACTCACCTTACTTTGGAATAGAAAAGGAAGGTAGCAGCTTTGATGGAAGTATTTGGGTCGCCCTCAATAGAAAGAAACAAATTTCAGCGATGGTTTTATAAGGATCCTCCAAGCCATTTAATTATCCGTCGACTGCATGATAAAATTGTACGCACCAGTCTGTGACTAATGACTGTAGACCCTAATAGGGCAGTCCCAACATAATTCTGTGTTCTTTATCTCGGATGAAGTTACATTTTGTGTCAGCGGAAACGTGAATAAGCGCAAATGCATAATTTGGAATACATACAATCCTCATGAACGAAGACAGATCTCCGAAACTTAATGTATGGTGCGATATTTCGAAGCTTTTATTACTTGGTCCATAATTTTTTAATGATCAGACTGTAACAGGAGCTTCTTACCTAGATATGTTGCACAATTTTGTTGTTTATAATTTTTTCCTACGTATCTTAATATCAGCAAGATGGTGCGCCACCACATTTTGCGTTAACGGTTCGACATTACCCGGATAAAACGTTTGGTACACGCTGGTTTGGAAGAGAAAGACGTTTGGCTTGGCCAGCACGATCACCGAATTTGACTCCATGTGATTTCTGGCTATGGGGGAATGGTGAAAGTACGCGAGTGTGCTTCAAGACAGACATTAATGACCTTAAAGAACGCATAACAGTTGTCCGCTCTATAGCTATGGAATTGTGTGAACGAGCTATGTCCTGTATGGTGCAAAGACTTTACACATGTATTGAGAACGCCGGAGAACGGTCGAGGGAGTGCATTAACTTCATTTGGACTGTGTGCATAGTGTTACATTATGTTATTCAAATAAAAGTCAACCCCATCTAAGTGGTAATACCTTTTTTGGACAACCTTGTATTAAACAAGTGAACTCAAACAGTTTCACAAATAAAATAATGGAATTCTCGAAAATAGTATTAAAGCACAAGTGATACTATGATGTGGATTGGTGAAGTAAAGAAATACTTAAAATTGGCAGGAATTATGCAAGCATATGTCCTAAACACAGAAATCCTTAGAATCAAAGTGCATAAGTGGCAAGTTGACCAACAGAACAAACCGAAAAAAAAAAGAACAGTATGTACAGACGTGAGAAAGAAAGCCCACGGCCAAATAATGAGAGAATTGTGGATGCAAAAGAAAATAATCAAATGTATCTAGTAATTTGCGTGGTTATACATGGGCTCATTCGTAATAATAATAATAATAATAATAATAATAATAATAATAATAATAATAAAAATAATAATAATAAATAGTGAGAAACGTTTGTTGCTGCTACGTTTGGAAAGTCAGTTTGAAGTAGTTGGTTTGTTACGTTATTTGCTCCACGCTTTGGGCGTCAAATTGAAGTAGTTTGTATTGAAGGAGTTGTATTATATTTCAACTGTGGGGAGCCGAACTTGTAGTAGTAGTTGTTGCAACCGCACGTATGGTACCCAGTTTCCGGTAGCCTTCGCCCCAAATGTATTTTCAGTTGGCCTTTGCCCCAAGTTTAAAAAATATTACTACTGTTTCTTTAAATATTATATATTTATGTTTGCCTCGGCTGCGTCAGTATTTATTGGAGACACGTTTCTCTTAGCAGGGCGTGATGCGACAAGAATGTAGTCTTACACAGATTATAATTTTACTTCACTCCTTTTATTAATACTTGATACGATTAAAATAACACTTCACTGATATACAGAGCTGTGAGATTCTTTTTATTAATTTATTACACTTTTTACCACGTAAACTTACTTTTCATCTCACACGAATACATACTATACTACTTGAGGACAATTTTTGCGTCTGCTTAGTAACGCTTTCTGCAGGCAACTGACTTCTAGATTTGTAAATTTTGCTATATTTCAGTTTCTGATTGGCTAATTCTACTCCAATAGAATACCTTCATTTAACTAAAGCTTTTTCTGGTTGTTGATTGGCTATTTTTAAATTGTCCCAAAATTTACATTATTGTTACTCCAAGAATCACAAGTAGTACTTTTAAACTTTCTTACTCATTATTGACTCAAGGTTACCTCATTGTTAGCAACTTTTAACTTATTATTCTCACAGCTCCTACATTATTAAATTACGTAATATATTCACATAACATTATTACACATGGATACAATAATATAAGCATATGCAATGACTATTACATACATTTTATAAATTATTACATACACATATTGCTTCAAGGCGGGCTGTTATTGAATTTATTTATTATATAATTAGACTGAAATGATTTTAAGTGTTAATAATACTGCCTCAATGGATAATAGTTCACGTGATGCAATCAAAATGCTATGATGAATTCTGATGGTTTATTCTGAAATAAGTTTCATGGTATTAAAAATCTGATATGTAACACACACACACACACACCCAGAAGCAAAGAAACAAACAAACGCGCGGGTACGCGGCGAGGCTTTTGCAATTTCCATGCCCATTAGATTTAAATTATAGTATACAGGATCATTATAAATTAGTTATACAAATAGGAACTTATACTGTGTAGAAAGTGTAAGTCTAATTTAATTGAATAATGAATCAAACACATCAATATAACTTCAAGTTTCATGTACATGTATTACAAATGTTTAATATAACTTCTTTTAGTAACACAGAACATATTTAAATCTGTGAGCGAGTTCGTCCCAAATTTTCTGGATCATATCATGGCCAATAATTGCTACTACTGCTACTATTCTGTTCGTTCAGATTTGGTACTCCCTTTGAACCGACGTGGCTGATCAAAACAGATGAAACAGCGCATGACAATGAGCGCGCTCCGCAGCTGTGTACATCTCCACGATGACTGATGGGGAGACGAGATTATTATCGCATCTTAGCCTACTGCACTGCACTCTAACGTACCCTAGTGCGTATATAATAAACCTGAAGATATGGCGGGACTTTTAAACGCATTAGACTTTGCCACTACCCTTGCGAAACAACACTGGCGGCATAGTTTTGTATAACTAGTATATAATGACCCACATAGGGCGAGTCACCTACAAGAACAGCATAAATATCTCCGAAACAAAATCAGGAATTGATAAAATGTCTTTCACAGGCATGTAGGTTGGGGAGCTCATTAAAGTATGACATGGACTATTAAAAATGTAGGCCAATATCACTTAATACGATGTAGTTATTTTTTAAATGGAAATTGTGTTATTTTGTCGCAATTGATAAGATTGAAAACAACGTTAAGAATGGCGTTTATTGCACCGCAATGAATTGCGTAATTACTTCAGAGAAACTGCAACGTGAACCGGCGCTTGAGGTACAATTAAGGAGGTAAACCTTTACATATGTTCCTTCCTTTATTCTTCCATTTATACCGCGCAATTAACTGCAATGTTCATATCGGCGGGCTTTTACCATTGTAACCTATTGCCTATCAGTAATCATGTTCACTCGTATACAGTTGTCATTGGATTTCAGGTTCTTCTTGGTATGGGAGATTGGGTACGTCTGTATGGTTTCCATACCGGCGGGGTTGTGATTCACCTAATTGTCCTCCGGTACCGTCCTGGATAGCGGGTAGACGGCATGGTAGATTGCGGCCGACCCTACCGAGGTTATCGGTAGTCGCCCTTCGGGGCTGACGCGCGTAAGTGACGTATCCACTTCTATCTCCGCGAAAGCGGGGGGGGGACATTTTTAGACACCCTGGGCTAGGAGGGGGGCTTTGCCCCGGGTACACCTTCGCTCTTAACTGTTTAAGAATATATTTTTAGATAATTTTCTGAATATAATAATTATAATGATAATAATAATAATAATAATAACAAATATCTCAAGTTAAGCTGCAGTAATATATAAGTTCAATAATGGACTACAATAAATTGTATTTATTATGGATATTTATTGTAAAATAATTTAAGGGTGGATTTAATTGTAATTTTTATTTCTCTACTACGTATAGTAAGTAGAGGAAGTATTGAATTCCACCCAAAAATTTGATACCGAGATTTCACCGGAAATATATGTATTGAGGCTTCCTGAATCCAAAAAAAACATTTTTGGAAACATGTCCGTGTGTGTGTGTGTGTGTGTGTGTGTGTGTGTCTGAACAGCATAACTCAGAAACGAACAGTCGGATAAACACCAAACAAGGTATTTAGGTTCAGTATCTTCCAGAGATGCGACACGAAGGTTTTCAAGAAAATCCCCCCACCCTAGATTACCCTTTACATGGAACATTTTTTGAAAATTTTAATTTACTCAAAAATGGCTCTAACGATTTTGATTAAAATATCATATGTTTAAGATATTTTCATGACGAATGAAATGTATATCTAGAATTTTCTGGGAATGTCTCCAAAAGTATTCTTCATTGTGAACGTCTTTTGCATAACTGGCAAACCATAAGAGACAGACAAAATTTTACTGCACAAAAAATGTAGATCGTGTCAAAATACACAGTTTATGTCATATACATTTTTGTTGTTGAGTGAACCAATTTCGAGATATTGTTTGTTATTCCCTTAAAGTTTCCAATACTTATACTTTTTCTCAAATGGGAATTCGTTATTAATTTTTTTATGTACTGGATATGCAAAGAGAATGGAATGCGCCACCTAGCAACCAGCTCTTAAAACATTTGACTATCGCTTAAAGCCTACCAATTCCCCTTGCATCTACAAGAAAATTAGCAATAAGATTAACATCTCGATTAGCATGAAGCATATGGAGAATAAGCTTTTGAAAAATAGTTTGTACAAGAGTAGAGAAGGTCATGTGAGTGTAACACATTAGATTTTTTATACATTAAATCACACACACACACACACACACACATTCACACTTTCGGACTCTGGGAGGGATAGGGAATAATATTGGCTAGAGAAAAATTCTCACTCCCCAGCCGGGAATCGAACCCGGGACCCCTATACCGACCTACCCTTTGTTGTGACTGGTAATCCTGTGTTATTTGCAGCGCAAGTGATAACGCGAAAATAAGCCTTAATGTCCGTAAATCACCTCGCGATTAAGTACAACCTGAAGTTCACACTCGATACTCTGTTGAACCTTAAGAGTTCTGACGTTTTGTTGTATTTCAAGCGTCAACTTCACGTTATTATTTCTTGGGATGTGAGCACTTTAAGCTTCATAGTTGAGCACTATTACGTCAATCAATAATAAATAATTGTTCTTTAGACATGCCGAGTACAGGCTAAGGTTAGGAAGATAGAATCAGATTGAAAAACTCAATCCGTAGTCGGAATTTGAGCCACGGATCTTCGGCTTTCGTATCGTTACTCTAACCCACTCAGCTACCATAGCCCGGGACTTTAAGTTGAGATTAGATGTGTTGCTGCTGTTGCACCACGTATTGCGGGAGATATGTTTCTTGGAGCGTTCGCCCCACGTACGACAAACTGTCTGGTGGCCTTCGCCCCAATTTTACTTTTCCGGTGGCCTTTGCCCCCACGTTTAAAAAAAAAATCAGCTTTGTATTTTAATGTGTATTTAAATATTATATATGTATGCCTCGGCTGCGTCAATAGTAATTTTTAGAACACGTATCTCTTATCAGGGGTAGTACGGCTAAAGAATGAAGACTTACATAAATTATAATGGTATTTAACTTCGTTTTATTAATCTTTCACACGATTAAATAACACTGATTTAGCCTACTGTAGAGCTGTGAGATTGTTATTTGTACTTTTTAACACGTAAATTTTATATTATTCACGCCGAAATGAATTTATTATGTCTCACACTGAATACATATAAAATCGAACTGCACGAGAACGCTGCCTTGTAGCGTCTAGCATCTACCGCCTAAATTCATATATTTCCACTATTTCAATTTCTATTGGCTGATCCAACTCCAAAAGAATACTTTTATTTAACTTTGTTTTCTAGCTTTTGATTGGCTATTTATAAACTGTTTTAAATATTACATTATTGTTCCAAGAATTATTAGTGGCCTTTATTAAACTTTGTAATTTATTGTTCTCTCAAGGTTACCTTATTGTTAGCAACTTTCGGCTTCTACTTTATAATTTTGTTTGCTACGGAAAGCAGCTTGCTTCTATTCTCACAGCTCTTACATTGTTTAACTACATAATACATTCACATAAGATTGTTATACATGTACATAATAATATAAACATAATACAATGACTGTAATATACACTTTTTATATATTATAGTATACACATGATGCTTTAAGGTGGGCTGTTATTATATTTTATATTATGTAATTAGACTGATATAAGTTAAGTGTTAAAAATGCTGCATCAAAGTGCTTACGAAGTTGTAGGTTGCCATTGGGGGCACGTTATCTCAAAATGAAGTTGAGAATGCCTTTCCCGGGAAAAACGAGAGAACATGTGGGGAATTTAATGTCCTGCCGGCATTTCAGCATGGTAGCTCAGTTGGTTAGAGCAACGGTACGGAAAGCCGATGAGCCGTGGTTGAAATCCCAGCTATGGCACTGAAATTTTTAGTCTCATTCTACATTTCTTATTGTAATTGTTACGTCAAGTTATTAGTAGCATTGAATTATATCATTAAATAGTTTCCCGCTACTCCGTAAAGGCAAGCTTTCCCTCAGATTTAAACACTGTTTTACGAACAGTAACTCATGATGTAAATGCACTTTACTCCCCATGACCTCTAAAACACGAAACATATTGATGCGTACCTTGTCCTGAAGGAAAACTTTCGAGACACATAGACTTACTACAAGGGTATAAATAAAAGATTGTGAACACGCGTTCCAGTGAACGGAGTCGACTTCTTTTTCCCTTGGAGGAAGACTGAGATTCTAAAACTCTCTCACATTCGAAAAGATACGCTTTAGTAGTCCAGAGAGGGCCGTGGAAAAATAAAAGGGAAGCGTTATGCGGAATGACAAAGTGGCCCTCAGGCGACGGGGGTCTCATGCATAGTTTATAATCGGTTTGTGTGTGCTACACCCTCAACCTGCACCTTTGCCGCATGGGGGATGGAAAAACCTCGTCCTTAGGGCTGGCTCTAAGGGAAACAAAATGAATAGCTGTCGTGCTGCAATCGTAATAAAACGATTGTTTCAACAGCAAATGAAATCATAGCCTTTGGCTTGAAATACTGTCAGCATTCATTTGTTTACATTTTTGAGACTGGCAGTATTCCTGAAGCTATCAACTTTACCAAGAAACTAGAAAATAATTTCTCGAATTCTCGAAGGAACAAAATCATCTTGTAATAGTTTATCAATTAAAGTAATGATAACCTTCATTTAAAGAAGAGCTTGTACGTAAAGAAACTTAGATAATATTTAATTCAATTAAATAAAATAATACCTAAGATAGCGACCTAAGTTGTTTAAGGGGACAAGATACTCTGAAATGGTCAAAAATCACATTTTTTTGTTTTAGGTACTAATACAATCTCTATTATTTCCAGTTTCAGAAAATATAAACATTTTGGGGTTTAACAGGTTTTTAAGACATTTAAATACACTTTAAATGCTAGTCTGCATTCCTTTAAATCTGTCATGCAACGCCCCTTTTTTAGAACATTTTTGTATCTTTCAACAACGAACCTCCAAGCGAGGCCAGGGCATAGAGAAGACAATCAGAAAAGCTGAAGCAATCCAGGAATGAAGGTGCAGATGATTATGACCCTGTAATGTACTGAAGTGTGTCAGAATTTTAATGTTCAAACTTTAAGATTTTTTAAAAGTGGGGCGAAGGCCACCGGAAACTTTGTATCGTACATGGTTGCAGCTACTTCAAGTTTTGGCTCCCCAACAGTGGAACTACAATACATCTACTTCATTTTGTGACTTTTGTATTTAACTAGCTA
This sequence comes from Deroplatys truncata, assembly GCA_030765065.1. Lineage (NCBI taxonomy): Eukaryota > Metazoa > Arthropoda > Insecta > Mantodea > Mantidae > Deroplatys > Deroplatys truncata. The sequence goes on from CM060979.1 coordinate 24,216,850, forward strand.
AAGTATCCGGCATTGCCCGTGGTTTACAGTTTATCCCGACAACATTTACACTTAGGTTGCACTTGACCACTCGAGTTTCTTTGGCAGCATTTAAAAATTATTATACAAGACACTTGAAACAGTGAATTAAAACTCTCATGGTACCATAGAGAAAAACGTACTGAGGAAAATCACTGTTGAATAACGACAAACTAGTTTGTAATGACGATTTCTCGTGAATGCAGTCGAGTAACTTCCACATCGTCACATTCAGGCTGCCTATTTATAGACAGAATGTCAGCTAGGAAAATGTAATAGGGTTTAAGTAATGTCAATATAAATTTGTTTATTCTCAGTAACCAACATACACAAAACCATTAAGGAAACGCACGAAAGACAAAACTAAAGAAAGGTCAAAGTTGAGGCAGTATTTTTAACATTTAAATGATATCAATCTAATTATATAATATAAAATATAATAACAGCCCGCCTTAAAAGCAATATGAGTATAATAATATATAAAGTGTATATAACAGCCATTGTATTAACTTTATATTATGTACATGTATAATAATGCTATGTGAATATATTATGTAGTTTTAAAAATGTAGGAGGTATGAGAATAGAAGCAAGCTACCTTCCGTAGCAAACAGAATTACAAAGTAGGAGCCGAAAGTTGCTAACAATGAGGTAACCTTGAGATAACAATAAATTAGAAATTTTATATGGCTACTAATAATTATTGGAAGAATAATAATATAATATTTAAAACAGTTTATAAATAGTCAATCAAAAACTAGAAAAAGCTTAAGTTAAATAAAAGTATTCTATTGGAGTAGGCTTAACCAATCAGTCTTGAAACAGAGGAAATGTACAGATGCAGGCGGCAGACGCTAAAAAGAAGCGTACTCAAGCAGTCAGATTTTATACGGGTTTAGTGCGAGACATAAAAAAATCATTGCTGTGAGAATAACAAAGTTTAGTGTTAAAAAGTGTGATTGACAATAATTTCACAGCTCTATAATAGGATATATTAGTGAAATGTTATTTATTCGTGTGAAGGATTAATAAAAAAAAGTACAATATAATTATAATTTGTGTAAGCCTTCATTCTTTAGCTGTACCAGACTTGCTAAGAGATACGTGTTCTGCAAATTACTACTGACGCAGCCGAGGCATACATATATAATATATAAATAAATTACATTAAAATAGTTATTACCCAAAGTAAAAGTAAACGTGGGGCGAAGGCCACCGGAAAAGTGAACGTGGGGGCGAAGGCCACCGGAAAAATTGAACGAAGGCCACCGGAAACTTTGTACAGTACGTGGGGCGAACACAACTAGAAACATATCTCCCGCAAATTGATACCCATACGAGGTGCAACCGCTACAATAACTAAATCCCTTCAAGTTTGGCTCTCCAACAGTGGGGCAACAATATAAACTACCACAAGTTTGGCTCTCCAACAGTGGGGCAACAATTAAACCACTTCAAAGTTCAGGTAAAAAGAAGGAGAACGACGAGGCTATCTGTGCCAAGTTTGGTCGAAATAAGTGCAATGGTGTAGAAGCCTATAAGAAACACACACACAGACTTTTATTATGCACTTATTACAATGTACACGGTCCTTTCTTTGAATCGAATTATTAATGCTACTAACATAACTATTACAGGATTTCCCGGGTCCTCCGCAGGATTAATCTCTCCGAGGACATTATATTACTTCATTTGGGAATTTACATACTCTGCATGAACACAAATCATGTAGATATTCAGAAAATTAATCAGAGGGAAGTGAAAACGTTTTTCCTCAGATCTGTTCCAACTGCAGTGTGCTGGTATTAACGGTACATTCAGCTAGCGTAGAATCGGCTCCAATTTAATCGCCGCCTTCCTTCTTGCGCTGGACTGGAAGCCCATCCCTAATTAACGTCACGAGAGGGAGAGAGGAAGCAGTAAGGTTCTTACCACCACGTGTATAATTGAAACTACCCTGAAATCCAACACCATCTCACTCCATTCCCTCACTGGGGTCAAGAAAACCTTATTCTCTTTTACTGTCCTCCCGGTCACAGGAGAGATTTATTAATTTCTACTATTTCATTACCAATCTAAAGACTTGATCACTAACATTTTTACATTTTCGAACACGTACCTAGTAGGCAGAAAAGCTATTGCAGTTTACCCAAAATTCGATACCGAGATTTCACCAGAAATACATGTTTTAGGACCCCCCTAAATAAAAAAGAAGCGTTTTCAGAAAAATGCCTGCGCGCGCGTGTTTGTGTAACTGTAAACAGCATAACTCAAAAACGAAACGTCGAATAAATACCAAACGTGGCATTTACGCTGTGACAGTATTTTATATCACAACAATGTAAATGCCAGAGTGATTGTAGTGTAAATAAGCATTATTGTATGACATTGATTTGAGATGCTTGTTAATTATAAGCATTGTTAGGAAATAAGTTTACACGGCCTCACTGAAACTGACAATAAGAGCGAGTAACAATGAGCGAGGGGGTGAGTTGTTTATCAATTATTAGAGACAAGCAAATGACGTCAGAGTAGCGCGCGTTTCTTTAGAAATGGAGGGAATTTCTTTCCTAGAGTATATGTGTTCGTAATTTTGATTGGATATAAAAATAAGACGCCAATGTTGGCGCGTTTTATTAACCAATAGCAGCTCTGTTATAATGTTTAGGCATATCGGGGTGAGAGAGTATAAATTCCGTGCTAGAGACAGGTTTCGTTCAATCCAACAGAAGCACTCACAAGGCAAACGTCGCCCAGTTCATCAGAATCATTCACGCGTTAAACGTCACGCAGTTCTACAAAATCTCTCGCGTCGTAAAGTTAGTTAAAAGATGTGAAATACGCGAATTAACAATGTGCAGCAAATAAGTGATTATAGTTACATTCTAAAATATAACAGTTTCAGTCAGACGTGTATCAAAAATAAATATGTGAAATTAGTAACATGTGACGGCAATAAAAATGTAAAAACAAATTCTTTTATTAGTGTTATCTTTCAATAAAAACTCCTTTCCGTTTACACACCCTGTTTAAGAGATATGCTCAACTGAGAAATAATAGCTAGCCGGAGGACAAAGAACCCAAAATTCAAACTAGTAATACAATAACAGGCGCTCAGCAAATAACACTAACACGACGATACCGCGACAAATTTGCTCCCATACGTGGTGCAGATAAACATGAAGCATCTTCCAACTACAAAAAAAAATATGCTACTTCAACGCTCAGTGTCTTCCAAAGATGCGACACAAAAATTTTCAAGAAAACCCCTCACTCCAAAATACGCTTTACATGAAACATTTTTCGAAATTGTTTGATTTTCTAGAAATGACTAACGATTTTGTCGCCCTAAAGATATCTCCGCCTGGTACCGCTTAGCTTCAAGTACCTAACTTGTACCTGCACGGCTAACTAGCTTCCATTATTTTTAACATATTTACACTTTTGTTATTTACACTAATACCGATATTTATATTGATGTACCATGGTGCCCGCTACAAAGTACTTGGCCTAAAATGATGAAATATATTTATCAAATTAAAGAGGAAATTTATATGACTGTTTGAATCGAATTTTATGACGCCAACCTCTGGAGTTCTTGAAGAAAAGAAATCCATTTATGAACCAACCATTCCATATTATAAAAGCAAATGCAACCTCCCCGAGATAAAGGTCATTGGTCTAATGATTGGTGCCAGGGGCTGTTCAAGTTCTGCCGTGAATTCGGTAGCAGAAACAAAATTATTTGAGTATAATCACCACGATACTAAAAACCACAAATAATAGCTTTTTATATGGAATTAATTGTTCTTTCACACAAACCGTGTGATGGAGAGGGTTGGAAAGGTAGAATCAGATGACTGAAAAATTTCAATGCCATAGCCGGGATTTGAACCACGGATCTCCCGGTCTCCGTCCGGTTGCTCTAACCACTGATCTACCATAGCAACATCCTAATAGTGGTTGTAACTATAAATGTAAGTTGCCATTGGAGTATGACATCTCAATACAATTTGAGATCTCCTTGTGGTTTACCGGGAAAAATGCGAATTAGTTGGAGAATTTAATGTCGTGTCAGCATGTTGCCATGGTAGCTCAGTGGTTAGAGCAACCGGACGGAGACCGGGATATCCGTGGTTCAAACCCCGGCTATGTCATTGAATTTTTCAGTCATCTGATTCTACCTTTCCAGCTTTTTATATGTTCTAACTGAATTTGCTGCATTCTTATATATGCTGCAGGTTTGTAATTGTTATTTTTATTATTTACTTTATTTGTTTTTAAGTAGGCTTTGTCATTGTGCAAACCCTCTTTGGGAAAGCGGAAAGAATTAAATTTATGTTCATAGTAAACAAAAACCATTACTCTTTGCAATTTTTTGCCATTTAGCCTCTCGTTGTTGACTACTGAATATTCTCGCGCATTTACTACTGGTTGCTAGAGGTCACTAGTAGTGCCACCAAACTTTTAAATCCGTACGTTATGCTTTTGTTACAGCCCAATGAAACTGAACTATTAAAGACAGACACACACACATAAGCTCTTCCCTATCATAGCCCTGCATATATCAACTAGTGCAGTACATTCAATCTGTAATCTTAAATTGCAATTTAATCTAGTGCTTTGCCATGCCTATGGTGAAAATATGACACAATGTGAAACTGATCAACCCTGCCATAATAACTCAATCTTTGCCGTAAAGTCATAAAAAAAACCTCCGCTCCAGTGTAGGGCGAGATAGGCGACTGAAATTTCCAAAAATTAATTTTATCTTTTTTGAGAAAATTACGCAATTTCTGCTGAAGAGAATCATGTATGTGTATACGTGGTTGCGATATTATTTTAGGCCTTGAATGACTGCTTAATAGGATAGTGCCAGCTTTAAATGCCAGCCGCGACTCCACTTTAAATTAGTTTTTCTCAAAATCACATTCTCTTTGCTTTATATACCTTTTTCTCTGAAAGTTGTTGGCTAATCGTAGTGAAACTTGACAGAAACACCTGAGCCATATTGCCTCCCGCCCTTAAAGAATTAAAAACGCTGCCGAGTAATCCCAATTTCTGCGGTGAAGCAACCATTATACCTGATGTTTCCTTGCACCTGTCTAGAAGGAAATACTACCAGCATGTTACATCTTACTGCATTATTAGTTGAAGCTCTGCAGACAGATAGTTGACAGATGGCAGCGTAAAATACACTGGCGTGGCACTGTTTGTGTTTCTGACGTCAGGTCACGTGGAGGAAGGCTGGAGCGACCCCTGACATCAAGAGGACGAGCTGAAGGAGGAGCTAGTCTGAGGTCGCCGGCAGTCTGGAAGCAACGCATCAAAAACGGGTCTAGGGAAGCGCTATCAGGCACACGCCATTTTGGTCTTTGTTTCAATTCTACTTAAAATGCAGTTCTGTAAGTCATGTGCGGAGTTAATTTAGCTGCTTGGACGGGAGTGAGAATAATTTACTCTAAAATACTATTGTAAATATTCGCATCCTAAAGCAATATTGCAAGAGAAACTACGAGGGGCACTATTTATATTTTGAGCCTTGGCAACCCTGAATGTTGTAGGTGCCATCTGACGTTCACAATAGCAAGTTTGAACGTTTTTTACCACAATCTACTTCGAACATTTTGTCAATAGAGCGTCATTTGTTTTGTTCACACTAACTTGAAAATTGTGTCAACAAAAACATGGAATTAACTCGTGAAAATGTTCGTGCAATGATTTATTACGACCTTCGACGTGGAGTATCAAGACAAGAGTGCATCGATTAGCTAACTTCCACATTTGGCGACGAAGCTCCATCCTTTGCCACTGTGAAACGCTGGTATAACGAATTTAATCGTGGCCGCGGTTCGCTCAATGATTAAGTTCGTGAAGGTCCTCCAAAATCAGTTGTGCCAGAAAACATTGATGCTGTGCAAAAGCTAATAATGAAGGATCGTCATGCGTCATATTGTGAGATTGAGACAACTCTAGGCATTGGTTCCACCAGCATGTATAAAATATTGCATGATTATTTAGCCGTGAAAAAGGTTTGTTCTCGTTGGATCCCACATAATTTGACGCAATCTCAAAAAGATGCTCAAGAAATACAATGGCAGTGCCTCAAAAGATGTATAAGATTGTAACAGGTGACAAATCATGGCTCTATGCGTATGAGCCGGAACGTAAGCAGCAGTCGACTGTATGGGCGTTTCAAGATGAAGCAAATCCAACAAAAGTTGTTCGCACTCGAAGCACTTGGAAGCAAATCTTCGCCTGCTTTATCAGCAAAACTGGTCCTGTGGCAACAGTGCCTTTAGAGGAACGTAAAACGGTCAATGCCGAATGGTACGCAACCATTTGTTTGCCGGAAGTCTTTGGTGAAGTAAGGAAAACCAACAAGAACCGTAGGATCGTTCTTCATCAAGACAATGCGGGCACACACACACATATCTCGTCTAACAACGGAGTATTTGAAGGCTCAAAGAGTCGAATTGATGGGTCATCCGCCATACAGTCCTGATTTGGCACCCAATGACTTCTTTTTGTTCCCAACATCAAGAATAAATTGCGTGGACAACGATTTTCGTTGGCAGAAGAAGTCGTTGATGTCTTCAAAAACCATGTTTTGGAGGTGTCTCAAGAAGACTGAAATAAATGCTTTGACAATTAGTTCAAACGGATGCAAAAGTGCATTGATTAAAAGGGAGAATATTTTGAAAAGCAATAAAGCAGTTTTCAATCACAAATTGCTTTGTTTTAGTTGTTAGGCTCAAAATAAAATAGTGACCCTCGTATAACCTTGAGGGCGAAAATGTTAATGTATTTGAACCAGTTTATAATGTGGAAATTTGTTAAATGATTGACTTTCGTGGGGAATATATTATTATACTGTGGCTGTAAGAAAATAGATTTCTTAAGTTTACCTTTGGAAACCATGAATTTAATTTCTTTCCTACTTAATCAAACAATTTAAATAATCTTAAACTCTGGGACACTTCATGTTTTGAGGCGTGTGTTAAATGGGGCCAGCACTTTAAGATTTCTTTGATTCCATCATTTCTTTTTAATAACATTTTCTTACGTTTCCTATGTTACGTAAGGTTGAAATACAACCACTACGTGTAAAACTAAATTCCTGCTTATTTTGAACTACATTAACCTGGGTAACTGGAATAAAATGGACATTAGTAAATATTATTAGTAAAATAATATGCATTTTTTTCGAGAATATTTTTTTCGTGAGTTATACGTTTTTGTGAAAGCTGTAATAAAGCCATTGAATTTATTCAGTTCAAACTAAACAAAATATTGCCGAGAGACTCTGTACTAAACTTCAAAGTTGTATCATTTATAGTTTCTGCAAAAAGAAAACACTAAGTTGTATTTAAAAAAAATATAATCTCAGAATAAAACTGCTGATTTAATGCAATATACATATCAGATATACACAAAATTTATGTTATATACATAGCAGACATTATGAATATGAAATGTGGTGAGCTTTTCTATAATAGCTTAAGAGATATTGGTGTTTTACTAAACGACACACCTTTGTTATTTCAATCGCCGTAAAAATTGGCAAGTATACAAACCTGAATGTTTTTCAGTCGCCAATGCAAGTAGTGACGTATCAGAATAACAAAATCTGTACAAAATTTGAAATTAAATAAACTGCCACAACTCCATGCTAAATAGAATAACGAACCCCCAGAGATTAAATAAACCCTCTCTAAGCTTGCTCCTGAGCGGTTCCTCAAGAGAATTAGACCATTAGCAACTCGACAGAAGCCGCAATACTCATAAGCTCTTTAGCTTCGAATAATTACCTTGCTAAATCCTACACAGGAGCAAAATACTGTTAGTAAACGTCACTTCTGGAGTATAATCAAACCGTCTTCTGCATAAATACGGCGGTGAGTTTGAAAATACCTTCACTACTGAAGCAAGCAAGCAAACAAACAATAGACAGGAATGTAACTCTAGAAACATTCTTCTGTTCACAGAAACACATTGACTATGCAGTAAACTTTTTTTATCCACTCCCCGTTCAGGCTGTCATGATGGAAAGTTGAATGTTCTGCATTCATTGCTGGTAACTTAACCTACCTCTGTGTTTTGTCTATTTTACTACATATATGTGCATCAGCTATGTTAGATCCTTTAACTTTGTGTGTATTTATTATTGCATACATAGAATATAATCTATTTGATAGCTGAACTTTGTCATTTACATCTTACGGGTATTCACTTACGTTTTATTTGTTAATACTTACGATTTAATTCGCGCAACCGTTCGATATAGTTTCGCGGTATAGTGTGATGATGATGATGATGATGATGATGATGATGATGATGATGATATGCGGTTTAAGGGCGCTAAACTGCTGCGGTCATCAGCGCCCTTACAATGAGTAAAATATAAGATCACAATATAAAAGACAGGTAAAAAACCGCATAATTAAAAAACGGGACACAAACCCGCGATGTCAAAAAAGTTAAAAATAACAATAGAATAACAATAACAATAATAACAATAACAATAAAAACAATAACAATAATAACAATAACAAGAATAACAATAAATATATCTGAAAAACCAACACACTAAAATCATGGTCACTAAAAGAATAAAACGTGTCAAGAACTGTAGAATGCAAGGAACATGAGCGCCTTATATCAGGGGAGAAGGGCCCCATTAAAACTAACAATATAAAATCAAACAGCTAAAAGGCGCTCAGCGCATCAAATGCGACGGCTAAAACCAATGTCAGTGATAAAACGTAAAAGACATTCTACAGCATGCGCGTCGTCTGCCAACACGTTGGCTAGGCCAACAGGCAGACCCACGCGAACGCGCAGTGGAGCTAAAACTTGACACTCGGTTAAAATGTGACGGACCGTTAAGGGCACGTCACACTGACCACACAGAGGTGCGGGATCACCACTTAACAGGTATCTATGACTAAAAAGGCAATGTCCGATACGAAGGCGTGTTAAAAGTACCTCTTCCCGACGAGAAGCACGGGAAGAGGTAGCCCAGACTAGCGGAAGAGGTTTAACCTCACGCAACTTGTTCCCCCGGAGAGCCGTCCACTCATCGCGCCAGCGCGAGAGGATGCGGCGACGTAAAATAACACACGAATCTGACGAGGGAACAACAGAAGTAAAAAATCTGGGTAATAAAATCGCCGATTTCGCAGCGGCGTCGGCCGACTCATTCCCTGAGATACCCACATGACCTGGAATCCACATAAAAGAGACGCTGATGCCAGAGGCACCTAGCGAATGGAGCAGGTCATGAATGCGCTGTACGAGGGGGTGGTAAGGGTACAGCGCGTTAATACTCTGAAGGGCACTCAGAGAGTCCGAACAAACAACACAACGCCGTAAGACTTGCCGCTGAATGTATAAAACACATTGATAGATACTAAAAAGTTCGGCGGTATAAATCGAACATTGCCCGGGTAAACGAAAAGTAAAACTATGCGCACCTAAAACAAAGGCACATCCTACTCCAACATCAGTCTTAGACCCATCAGTATAAATAAAATGACAGTCTCCGAATGTTGCCTGAAGTTCTAAAAATGCGGATCTAAGGTCTGAAGCAGGGGTCTCATTCTTCGGCATCGACGTTAGCCCAAGGTGGATGTGGGCCTCAGCGCGCGACCATGGAGGAAAGCGCGTTTCCCCTCGGGTAAGGGCCGGCGCTGGCGTAACGTCCAAATGCCGAAGTAGATGTCGAAATCGAACCCCTGGAGGGAGCAATGCAGAGGAGCGGTATAGTGTGAGGCTCACATTCGGAAGGTTCCGGGATCGATTACCAGTAGCCTTCCACCCTGACCGTGGGTTTTTCTTATTTTCCCTGGTTTAAGTCGAATGCTGGAGTGGCGTATTCTAGCACGGATTTCCTCTCTCCTCCATTTCCTCTCACTTCAATTCGCTTTCATGTTTGAGGTAGACTTTTGAAATATGTTGAACACAACTTTGTCCAACACAATGGATAATTTTCAAAAATCAGAGTATACCAGATTCAATATCAATATTGTGAGGGTTCCTACATTGGTAGAACAAAGAGAAATTTAAAAACACGTTTAGGTGAACACCAAAACAATTTAAATTAAAAGAATTGGATAAATCCGCAGCTACCAACCACTTCTGGATTTGTAACCATGAGATAAGACGTGAATCAAGCTATCAAAAACCACACATGTTCCTTCACATCTGGAATTTTGGGAAAAGATTTTCATGCATTATAATATCAAGAATTTTCTGAATTTTAAATTCCACCATCAGATTTTTGATGCAGCTTATCCAGTCAGCTTGTATAAGAGAAGAGAGTACAAGGGAGTTGCCAACCTTCACCACAGTGGTAGTAATTCCAGCACAAATTGGTAACAACTATTCCCAACAGAGGACAATAATTTGAAGAAGATATTGTCTTTACGTTGGAGTTGTTTTTATTTATTTTTATTTACCTCCACGTATGGACGCCAATTTGAGAATTGTTCTTTACGTTGTTTGCTGCTACGTATTGAAAAGCCGATTTGAAGTAGGAGTTGTATTATATTTCTACTGTTGGTGAGCCGAACACTTGAAGTAGTTGCAACCGCACGTATAGTAAACAGTTTCCGGTAGCCTTCGCACCAAATGTATTTTCAGGTGGCCTTTGCCCCAAGTTTAAAAAAATATTAACTTTGTAATTAAACTGTTTCTTTAAATATTTAATATTTGTTTGCCTAGGCTACGCCAGTATTATTTTAGAGACATGAATATCTTGGCAGGGCGTGATGCGACAAGAATGTAGGCTAACGCAGATTTTAAGTTTTAATTCAATCCTTTTTAATAATCCTTGACACAAATCAAATAGCACTTCATTGATATTGAGAGCTGTGAGATTCTTTTATTTAATACTTGCACTTTTTAACAAGTATACTATTTTTCGTCTCGCATGAATACGTAATTAATTTCTCGAGGACACATCTCGCATCCAGTTACATACACTGTCCGCAGGCAACTGAATTGATTTCAACCGTCTAAACTTGTAAATTTCTGTATTTCAAGTCTCTGATTGGCTATTTTTACTCCAATGGAATACCTGCATTTAACTAAAGCTTTTTATGGTTGGCTATTTTTTTATAAACTGTAACTAAAATTACATTAATGCTTCCAAGAATCACAAATAGCATTTAAACTCTGAAAATCATTATTGCCTCAAGGTTACCTCATTGTTACCTATTTGTTACCAACGTTTAACTTATTATTCTCAGCTCCTACATTATTAAATTACGTAATACATTCATATAACATTATTGAACATGTTTACAATAATACAAGAATATGCTATGACTGTTACATATAGTTTACAAATTATTACAATCACATATTGCTTCAAGGCAGACTGTTATTCAAATATATATTATATAATTTGATCAAAATCTTTAAGTGTTAAAAACACTGCCTCAAATTTCACTTTCAATTCAAATTCTAGGGATAAGGGAAGAGAAGCTTAACTCAAGTGGGTCTTCAACTGATGATGGAAGAACATCTTCATTCGAAAGTGCTTCATAGCAAGAAAATCCAAGCGCATATGTGATGGGAGTAAAAACGAAACCACTAAACTTATTTTATGCCTAATTTCAATTCATAAATTACCAAAAGATTAAAAAGAATTTACAAAGCTCTTGTACTTGAATACGAACACATATAAGTTAAAAAAAATCTGATGTGTTACACTCACATGACTTTCTCTACTCTTGTACAAACTATTTTTACAAACCCTTATTCTCCATCTACTTCATATTAATCGAGATAAACATTTGCGCACTCTATCTTATTGCTAATTTTCTTGTAGATGTAAGGGGAATATATATTTACAAGGGCAAAATAGAAATACAGTAGCCTTTAAGCATAGACATATCTCTTAATAGCTGGTTGCTAGGTGCAGCACCATGCGCTTTGCATACCCAAGACAAAAAGATGAATAACGAAATCCCATTTGAAAAAATAAATACTGAAAAATTTAAGGGAATAACAAGCAATATCTCAAAAATGGTTCACTCAACAAAAAAAGTATATGACATAAATTAAGTATTTTAACGCGATCTACATTTTTTGTGTAGTAAAATTTTGTCTATCTCCAGTTATACAAAAGTCGTTCACAATGAAGGATACTTTTGGAGACATTCTCAGAAAATTCGAGATATACATTTTATTTGTCATGAAAATATCTGAAACATATCTTCCATGTAAAGGGTAATCTGGGGTGGGGGGTTCATCTTGAAAACCTTCGTGTCGCATCTCTGGAAGATACTGAACCTAAATACCGAGTTTGGTGTTTATCCGACTGTTTGTTTCTGAGTTATGCTGTTCACAGATACACACGCACACACACATACAGACAGACACACACACGGACATGTTTCCAAAAATGCTTTTTTGGGATTCAGCGGGTCTCAAAACATATATTTCCGGTGAAATTTTTACCGGAAATACATGTTTTGACACCCCATGAATCCAAAAAGAG